>CM033441.1:8750000-10000000 GCA_019425775.1 Rafetus swinhoei
GGCAACCCAGCCCCCTTCCCCATCAAGTTTTGCTGCCCCGGTCAGTTCCTTTTTTTTCTCTCAAAAAGTTTTACTATGGGGAGTATGAGGGTTTTTCAAAAATCAAAAAGGGGGTGTGATGCCAAAAAGTTTGGGAACCACTGGGCTAATGGAAGCAGCTGTGGGCCTCATTAGCCAGAGGGCTAGATAAGGCAGCACGAGGGAAAGTGAAAGGGGGAGGTGTCAGGGTGTAGTTGTGTGCGCCCCCAAACCAGGAGAGGCTGGCTGAGTTTGCTGTGAACAAGAGCTCTGTAAATAGAAGGTGGTGGGAAATTGGCATGGGTGACTGCACCAGAAAGGGCCTTCTGTTGATTTGGGGACAAAGAAGGTGTCCCATGGTGAGGAGTCTGGGTGAGGACCTTGCCACAGAATCAACCCTCTCTAGCTTGTGAGCCTGGATAGGATTTCAGCCATGCTGGAGTGTCTGCGGGCCAGCCAAGCATTCCAAAGCGCGCACGATTCCTTGAGACTCATTTTCGAGCCAACTGTTCTCTGCTTTGGCTTAGCTTGGTTGTTACTTTAAAAATGCTCCCCCTCTCGTCTACAAATAGCAGAGGACTGGCTGCATTACTTCTGCATTACCCTCACAGCAATCTGCAGATAGACCATAGACATTGTTTCGCAGCTCAGTGAGACATGAGACCAGGCCCAGACTGGGTCAGGTGAAGAAAGAGCCTTATACATCCTCACACTACTCCTTTGGAAAGGACTGAACTGAAATAGCCCCCCTTTTCCACCCCTCTTTTGTGCCTCTGGTACAAGGGATCCAGGATAGCAAATCTTTTATGGGCACACTTTTCATTAATCTGCAGTGCAATTTATGTTCTAATTTGAGGACACAATTTAGTAATGTTAATTATGTGACAGTATTTTGGTCTTTTCCATACCCGCTAGTAGGTTAATGACTGCGCCTTACAGAATGGAGATTATATAACAGAAGTTCTTATATAAGGAAGGCTGATTGAATGCCATTATGGGATAAAGAACAAAAAACAAACAGCTTGCACACCCCACCCCAAAAAATCTGTTTTGATCTCTCTAATTAGCTTCCGAAACAAATTACGCCTAGGTTCCACCAAGGTGAAAGGACAGAGCAGGGCTTTCAAGATGAAAGCACTATGTGATAACAAGGGCTGCGTGTTTTCACAGGATCCCGTCACAGTTAATTCCGTTACACCACTACCCCCTATGGTGACCAACATTCCCTGGAAACCTGGCACTTGTGCAGCCACTCAGGAGAGATTCCAATGCTGCCCAGCTGATGAGCAAAGCACCCACATGCTAGTTTTTGTTGTTGTTGTTTCCCTGGTGGTGCACATTCACACCTGCCTTGTGGCACATACAAATTGTTCTGACCATGGATGGAAAGATTAGAGGAACATTGCTGGTGACCACACCCTCACTATTAAATATGAGGGATGTTAAATATTGGTTAATTGAATAGTCAATTAACCTCATTAATTTGTATTGGTTAGTCGACTATTCTATAGTACCCAGGGGGCGGGGCCAGCACCCAGTGCGCTCTGGCCCCACTCCTGAGAAGCCCCCTGCCACTCCACACTGCTGCTGCTGTATCAGAGGCAGCAGCACAGAGTGCCAGGCGGGAGCTGGGCCATGAGGGGAGCCAGTTTAAAAACCAGCTCCCCTCACAGACCAGCTGCCTGTCACCCTGTGCTGCTGCTTCTGATACAGAGGTAGCAGTGCAGGGTGGCAGAAGCCCCTGTCTAGGGGAGTTCTGAGCTCCCAGACCTGCTGTGAGCTGGAATTGAACTGGGTTGCCTGCCCCGCCTAGCTCCTAATACACTTTAAATGCAGAGCCACAGTAGGGGTAGGTCCTGGACCCACTGCAAGCCAGGACTGAGCCAGGCTGCTGGCCAGCCTGCTAAATAATTTACTGATGGGGGGAGGAGGAGTGGAAATGTGTGTCGTCTATAGCATTAACCTATAAGCTTTTGCTTATCAGTTAATCAGTTAATTGACTACACTATTACATCCCTACTAAATACATTGGGGAGAGACATTTTTATAAGAAAATATCTGTACTGGCTGGTCATTTATTTTTCTGGGGGAGTCAATGGTGAGGACTCTGGGATGAGTTTGATACAAGCTGTTCTACTTCATTTGTTTAAAAACCTGGCTGCAATGCTCCAGTCAGCAGTGCTTTCCCCTCCAGGAGAAGAATGGAACCTTTCGGGTCTAACCTTCCTCTCTCTCACACCTGTTCTCATGGGTGCCACATTATATAGGCCGTGGTGCCCCAGTACCAGGAATGTTCTGGGCCTGGGCTCTGGGAAAACTTGCCACCTGGACCTATGTCCCCCAGATCCCCTGCTGGCCCACATGCTCCCCACATTCTTTCCCCAGCCCCCACCTGCCACCCCTGGTGATTTAAAATGCCCCAGCAGGACTACAGCAGCTTCCAGCCACCCATTCACCCCAGCTGGCAGCATGTGCATCCCTGCGGCCAGGGGGAGGCGAGACATTGCCCCCCACCCCATCACAGGCTGGCACCTGCGAGGAAGGAGTGGCTGGAAGCCTCTTTAACCCCACTGTGCTGCTGGTGGTGACAGCTGGGCTTCCTGTGCATTTCAAATCACCTTGGGGCTGCTGGTGAGGCCTGGGGAAGCGTGCAGGGTGGCAGGAGGGCAGGGGAGTGTGGAGGGAGAGTGTGCAGAGGCAGCAGCACCCAGAGACCCCTGACCCCCCGGAGCCATTGCCAGAAGGAGGTGCCCCAGGTAAGTGTGGCACCTGCCATCCACTCCTCCCACTCCTCATGCACCCCACTCCCTCTCTCCCACCTCCATCCTGCCCTCAAACTGACTCCCCGCTTCCAGCCCCCAAACTACCTCCCAGAGCCTGCACCCAGGATCCCCACCCCTGCCCCAGACCCCATCCCAGAACCTGCACCCCTCACTCCCTCCTGCAGCCACATTCCCTCCCAGGGCCTGCTCCAGTCCAGAGCCTGCACCCTACACCCACCCCCCAAATTCCCTTGGCAGTGAGGAGGGGGGCGGGACATTGAGTAGGGGAGGGGTGTGGGCTCTGGGCAGTCTGGGCACAACCAACATTTTTGCAAACCTGCCACCCCTGCCGATTCTGTAGTGGTGTGACTGATTCCAGGGCAAGAGAGCTCAGAATCCGCCCCTATATTTTCACTGCCAAGAACGTACTCTAGTGCGCTACAAAACATTAATGGGCTTAATGTGCAGCAAAGGATATTTAGATTCGCCGGAAGGAAAAACATTTCTAATGAGATGGCTCCTTTAGCTCTGGAAGAGGTTTCCCAAGGAGGCTCCAGAGTCCCCAATCTTTGGAGGATAAGACCATGTGAGACAAACACCTGTCAGGTATAAGCGAGGTGGCTCTGCCTCAGCATAGGGGGCTGGACTTGACTTTTCAAGACCCTTTTCCAGTCCTCCATTGCAGGATGTGTGATTCTATGATCCTCCCCCTGCCCACCCTAGAATCCCTGGTCCCTATATGAATATAGCCCCCATCCCCCAGCAGTTGGAGACCCATAACTATGAGTACAGGGACTTCCCAGATCAGGAAGAAAGGGATGCTGGAACCCAATGGAGAGCAATCCTAAGGACCACAACCATTCCTTGGTTCGAAAAGGGGGTGGATTGGCTGAAAGACCCCACGCCCAACAAAGAATGAGCCTGTCGTTCTCTAGGATGGAAAGCGACCAGCAGAGGGCGGTAGGGAGACAGGGAGCCGACACCCCAAGGCCGATAGGGCTCCGGACCCAGAGGGCCAAGGGGCGATCAAACGAGAGGTCAGGTGTTCGTGTCCCGCTCCTGCTGAATGTCCCTTTTCACACTCCGCTTGTAACAGGCTCTGGGCTCCGCCGGTCAATTTTGGGCAGGGGGCCAATGTCACTGGGTTCCCCTCTGCCACCCGGGCCAGCAAACAGTTAACAGCTGCCGGGTGCAGCGGGAAAAGCCCCTGGTCAAGCCAATGCCTTTGGTGCCCGATCTGGGCGGGGGACTCGGCTCACCTGTTTCTAAGCCCCCCTAAATAGCCTTTCAGGGGGTGTCCAGGGAGAGACGCGCCCTTCGTGCCAGGGACCGAATCCCGCCCCGGCCAGCGAGGCGCGCAGAGGGGCGCGAACGCGGTTAAAAATCGGGGGCAACCCCCCTTCCTTGCGCCGCGGTCCCAAATCGTGCCGCCTGGAAGGTGGGGGGGGGGGATCCAGAGAAGGCAGCTGTGCCGCGCTCCCCGCCAGAGCCATGAGCCTGGGGCTGGATCGCAGCAGGTAAATGCCTTGCCCGGGCTGGGATGGCGCGGCTGTGTGTGTGTGGGAATGGGGGGGCGTGCATCCTCCCCCCGCCCCCTTGCAACAAGGCTCAGAGCCGTGGGGGCGGGGAGGGAGCCCGGTTTGCAGGGCGATACATGCCCGCCCGGGCGCTTTCCGCCCCAGGGGAAGGGGCAGGCTGGAGGGGGGGGGGGTCCCTGCAGCCGAGGACTATTCCTGCCGCCGTGTAGGGCTTGCGAGTGGCAGGTATTTAGCCCCCCCTCGCCGGGCTGCCTGGTGCGGCATACCAATTCCAGCTGCAGTCACCCACCGGAGGAGCGGGGAGGGGAGCGCAGCTGCGGGTCACGGGGGCTTGTGGCGGGGAAGGGGGCGCGGGCGGGCAGCGGATGGGGAAGGGGGCGCGTCTGGCGGGGGGCGCTTAGCAAGAGGCCAGGGGGAGAAAAGCCCCAGGGGCCGGGTTTTTCTCGCCGTCTGATTCCTCTCCCCTGCGGGCCAGGGTTGCACCAATCGGCTGGTGATTACTGGAGGGGGAGCAGAGAAGCAATGGGGCTGTTTGTGTTTCACCCCCAGCCGTCCAAATATTGACTGATTGAGCCACTTTTTTGTGCGGCTCCCCGCGCCCCTCCCCCACTGGTGTATTTTTGGGCAGGCTCCGCTTCCCGTTGCTGCATGAAGGGCTGTGCTCGGGGTGGCGAGCGCAGGGCTGGGGAAGGGATTTTTTTGTGGTTACCTGTCACATTTGTCCTAGAGGAGACAGCGAGAGGCAGAGCGAGGCAATCCCGGCGCCGGGGGGCCAGGAGGGGGGGTGCTGGGGGCAGGCGCCCGCCCCCCACACCAGGATTGCGGCTTGGAGAGAGAAGGGGGCGTATGTGACCAAGCCTGACCTCTGGGAATAACCCGGCAGCTGCTTCTTTTTGTACCTGGGTCTATTTATTTTTTTGGGGGGGGGGAGGGGGAATAGACAAAACATTTGTCCATTTCCAGTTGCTGTCCATGAATGCAAACACCATGATTTTCATGATCCTGGGTGCCTCTCTCGTCATGGTAAGAGATTTTGCTTGTCCCTTGATTTCCTTCCTCCCATCGCATTAGCGTGTATGGTGTGTGTGTGTGTCTGTGTGTGTGCCTGGGTCCCATTTAAAAAAAAATTAAAAACCAGCCTTTAATTTTTTTTTATGACCGTTCCAGTCTTTAGCAACCAAACTCGAGTCAATGTTTTATTCCATCATCTAGAGTTGACCAGATGCCTTGGTTGTGGGCTCTTACAGGCAATAGCTTGCTTGATGGACATGAATGCGCTGCTGGACCGGTTTCACAATTATATTCCTACGCATTTAAGAGGAGAAGATCGAGTTTGCCACTGCAACTGTGGAAGGTAAGTCCCCCGCATCATGTTCCTTTCCCTGCCCCCCTTCCCTTCCCCACTGGCCTTGTTGGAAAGGCCCAGGCCGGGTTTACGGAGCTCAGAAGGCGGAATTCCAGCCGCACTGAGCATCCAGCAGACAGCATGCGGTGGGGCGCTGACTTCTCCGATTTTGCATTGGCAATGTGCCTTGTGGGATATTCACAGCAACCTTCCTTCTGCATGATCAGAATGAATTTGGGGGAGTAAGAGTTGGCTCTGAGCCTTTTTCTTTTGTGTGTGTCAGCCCGTGAAAAGTGAGTAACTTTTGCCTTCACGCGTGCCATTATTGTTCCATTATCACCAGAGGCCAGTGTGTGTGCGTGTGCTGTTTGCACTGTTGTGATTTCCAACAAATTACCTCTGGCTGCTGGAGTGTCTCTGCTGAGGAGGGAATGAGGAGGACAGGGTCACTTTGCTGCAGGTGTGTTTTAATCTTTGAGTAGGTTTGGATTCTTTGTGGCTTTTCTGCTTCGGGGGGTTATCAGGGTGTTTGCTGGGGCACAGTCAAGGTGTTGCTTGCAGCTGTTGTGTATTTGTTAACAAATCAAGAACATATGGTAGACTTGTTTTTTAAGTAGCCTTTTTGGGATGTCAGATTATAACTGGACAAATGAATCTACTGTTTATAATGGTGTAATGATGAGATTAATTTACCCACCCCCCATTCCCATGAGCTGCTAAAGAAAGTAACATTTCTTAAATTGTGCAGAGCCACTGCACAGAGAAGCTTTAAGTAGCTACCAAAAGTTGGTTCCTTAGACGTGGAGATTGATATGTCTAGATTTTTAGAGTGGGATATCTGCAGTGGGACCATTTTCAATGATTTCTCCAAACTTCTGTCTGATCCCCTTGTACTCCGTGTTACACACTGGCATGGGGTAATGGTTTTCTGCCCACGGGATCCAAAGAGTGGCATTTGATACCATCCAAAGGCCACGTCGAGGCAGCCCTCTACTGGCCTAAGTATTGGTTTTAAGGTGTCCTTCCCTTACCGCTTTAGGCTGCTGCTGTAATCTGGCTGCAAGATATTCTCAGGGGCATTGTTGGGAATCATTAAGAAAGGGATAGAGAATAAGACAGACTATCTTAATGTCTCTCTATAATTCCATGGTACACCCCATCTTGAATTCTGCATGCAGATGTGGTTGCCTCATCTCAAAAAAGATATCTTGGCATTGGAGGGGATTCAGAGAAGAGCAACAAAAAAATGATGGTGTTTAGAACGACTGCCTTATGAGGAGAGATTAATAAGATTGGGACTTTTCAGCTTGGAGAAGAGATGACGAGATATGACAGAGGTCTATAAAACCTTGACTTGGTGAAGAAAAAGTGAATAAAGAGAGTTATTTACTCCTTCCCATAATACAAGAGCTAGGGGGCCACCAAATGAATTTAATAGGTAGCAGGTTTAAAGCAAACAAAAGGAAGTCCTTCTTCACGATGCTCAGTCAACCTGTGGAACTCCTTGCCAGAGGATGTTATGAATTCCAAGAATATAACAGGATTAAAAAAAGAGCTAAATAAATTCATGGAGGATAGGGCCTTCAGCGGCAATTAGTCAGGATGACCAGGAATGGTATCCCTAGTCTCTGTTTGTCAGAAGTTGGAACTGGGTGACAGGGGAGAGATCACTTGATGATTCCCTGTTCTGTTCATTCCCAGGGCACCTGGCATTGGCCACTGTCAGAAGTCAGGAGACTGGGCTAGATGGACCTTTTGTCTGACCAGTTTGGCCATTCTTATGTTCATCACATACCTTCATGGTCCTCAGGAAAGAGTTTAGCCCTTGAACAGAATGGGGAGGGAGGTTAACCCAGGGAAACTCCTCTGACCTTCCACCCTCTCCTTTCATGGCAATATTCTGCCAGAGGACTGGGAATGTAAGAGGTTAACCAGTTAACCAATAAGCATCACCCGTTAAGGGTGATGCTTACTGGTTCCAGTTAACCGGTGGGGGCTGAAGCAGCTCCCCACCACCCAACTGCCTGGAACAGCCCCTGTCCGCAGCAGGCCCAGGTGCATTTCAGGCAGGAGCTGCTCTGGCTGGGCTGGAGCAGCCTCTACCTGTGGTGGCGGGGGCGCTGCTCCAGCCAGGCTGCGAGGGATAGGGGGCCACTCCATCCCCCTCTTTAATTGGTTAAACACCACGTTTCACCGGTTAACCAATTAAACGGGATTTTACATCCCTACAGGGGACCACTGTTACTCCCCTTCCGTGGTCTCTCTTCAGTTCTAGTCCTTAGTGAGCCACCTTCACCGAGGCAGCCAGCCATTGGAGAGGCCTCAGGGCCGGGCTGAATGCACTCTGCTCCCTCTGACTGTGCTTCTGTGTATGACACCTCTGGCCACCCTTTGCCTGACACACAAAGCCTGGAGGGGTTCTCGTGAGATGGTGTGTGCCAGATTCGAGGGCTGTCTCAAAGGGGCTCATGTGGCCCCAGGTGCCTGACACAACTCTTGTGGGGAGAGCCATGTAGCCTTCTGCGCTGGGGCAGACGGTCGTTCAGGGTGACATTAACATTCCTGTGACAGTCGTCATAAGAGGAGGCGTGTGCCTGGGCACGATGGCTCAGACGTTTCCCTGACCACAACGATGGGTGGGTGAAATGTAATATGGTACTTTCAGATCCTCTGGGGTGAAACACAAGGTCATGTCATCTTATTTCCAGGGTGTCCCTGCTGCCCATATCTGGTAGGTGTTTTCCCCTCCCGTGCCATCCTCCATGTCCCCGGAGACACTATGTAAACAAACGCACATGCCGATAGCCAGTGCCACTCTTCCTAAACAGAGACACTGGTTAATTTGTTGGAACCAAAAGCATTTTCCCCACCTCCTAGCACAATCCCAGCCCTAGGAGAAAGGGGATCCAAATTCTGGGGAATGTCACCAGTTTCCTGTCATCTGGAGAAGTAATAACCTTTGTGAACACTCAAAGCACTAGGGACACACCATTTCTGTTTGTTACTGGGCTCTCGCAGTGTGTCATCAAAGGAGTCATTTGTATGTAGGAGAGATTTCAAAAGGAGCATCTCTGAGCTGTGGGAAGCAATGTGTTCTAGGGGAGAGACTAGAATATGGGTTGGAATTCTTTGCCTCCAAACTCTGCCACTGATTCACTGTGTGGCTTTGAAAAATTGCTTGGCTGCTCACTCAGTGTTTTGGTTTCCCGATCAGTAAAATGGGGGCAAGGCAAACCTGCCTTGGCAGGGTTCATCAGCTGATGAAATGCTTTGGAGGCACGTGGCCTTCTCCTCACCTGGTGTCAAAGCTGTTGAAATGACTAGAGCTATGCTGATCTGCACCAGCTGGGCATCCGGGCAGCTGGGCCCGGTGAGCGATACTAAGGTTTAATTTAAGGGCACTGAGCAAATGATCTAGTGTGAACCAAATAGAATAAAAAATGGTGTGGTTAGGGACGGACTCCCAGGAAAGTGAGTGACAGGCTAAGCAACGAAAATCACAGGGGAGGAGGATGAGATGGGAGTAAACCAGAGGCTTGTGCAAAAGTGGAGAAGTGCTCTGAGGGTTTTTTTCTCACCATCTCTCTAGCTTAGTCTATAGAGCTGCCACCTCACCAGATAATGAATCCACCATTGTTTTTCCCTCTTCCAATTGGTGACACTGGTTGTATGATTTTCATGGAAATAGGGAGAGAACGAGAACGTCTTCTCCACAGGGCCGGCCTTGCAAGTGAAAGCATCTTCTGCTCTCAGCTCCCAGGCTGGAGGTGGCATTGCCCGGCCCCCTGGGCGCACCCCAGAAACACAAAGGGGCCTCTTTCCCATGCGGATCTTAATGGATCTCGTGTCAAGCAAAAGAGAACCAGGAGCATCCCCAACTCTGGGAGGAGGTTGTTTGGCTAGGATGGAGAATTGCCAGGTGGGTGTAGACGCTCCACTTCTGCTATTTCGAAATAGCCCCTCACCAGAGCCATTCTAAGTTATTCCTCCCCAGTGCCTACTGGGGCTCTAAATCAAGATAGCACGTTTACGTTAGGGGAGCCTGCCTCGGACTAATTTTGAGGCTTCCCTGCAGTGTAGACGTGCTATTTCAAAATAAGCATGCAGTGTAGACGTACCTTCCTCCTGGCACCTCCAATCCCAAGAGAAAACTGGGCTGATGATCACCCAGTTATGAGCCTCTTCCCATTCATCATCCACCAGAGAAACGCACCTCGGGACAGGGGGGTTCTGACTGTGTGCACAGATGATAGTGAAATCAAGTGTTCCACCAGCAGTCCCTGTCTAAACTGCACCCGGCTAGCGCTCTCTGGCTGGTTCCCCAAGCTAAGGAAACCAGATGACTGGGGGCCTGGTGCATGCTTATGGAGCCTTCCGCCTCTAGGCCCTGGTTGACACTAGGGCATTATTTCGAAATAACCTCCCTTAGGTCGAATTTATAAGGGGAGCATCCACGTGACCAAGCCCGTTATTTCAAAATCCGTGCTCCTGCTTTCCTCGGGGAAGAACGCTGATTTCAAAATAGCTATTTTGAAATAGCAGGAGTGTGGACACTCCGGTGCTGCTATTCCGAAATAACTACTCCCTAGAGTAATTCACAGTAATTACTCCCCAGTGCTTCCTGGGGCTCTAAGTCAAGGTAACACATCCACATGAAGGATCTACACTGCACCATTATTTCAAGATAACTAGCGTTATTTCGAAATAACATGGCGAGCGTCTACACAGCCATTCCGTTATTTGGAAATAAATTTGAAATAATGGACGGCTTATTCCGAAATCTGTAAACCTCATTCTACGAGGAATAACGCCTATTCTGAAATAGCTATTTTGAAATAAGGTGGGTGTAGATGCTCCACTTCTGCTATTTTGAAATAGCCCCTCACCAGAGCCATTCTAAGTTATTCCTCCCCAGTGCCTACTGGGGCTCTAAATTGAAATAGCACGTCTACGTTAGGGAAGCCTGCCTCGGACTAATTTTGAGGCTTCCCTGCAGTGTAGATGTGCTATTTAAAAATAAGCATGCAGTGTAGACGTAGCCTAAGGGTATCAGACTCAGACTAATTTTGAGGCTTCCCCAGAATGTGGACACTCTGTTTCAATTTTATTAGTTCGGGAGTTATTAAATCGAGTTTAGTTATTTCAAAATAGTTTCCTAGGCTACGTCTAGACTGCAAGGTTTTGCGCAAAACGGCCGGTTTTGTGCAAAAACCTGTGGAGCGTCCACACCTCAAATGCACTTTTGCACAAGTAAATCAGCAGTAAAACGGCAGACCAAAGGGCTATTGCTGGTGTAGGTAAACCTCCTTTTACGAGCATAACTCCCTTTTGCGCTACAGCTATTGCACAAAAAGGCAAGTGTGGACGCTCCAGAGGGGTTTCTTGCACAATAAACCCCTGTGGGAAAAAGCACAGGTGCTCTGATGGCCATTCTGTGAATGGCCATCAGAGCTTTCTTGCACAAGAACGTCCATGCAGTGTGGACGCTCTCTTGCACAAAAGCACATGGCTTTTGCGATGAGCTTTAAGGTGTGGCTGTGCTCTTGCGCAAAAACTCTTGTACAAAAGGTTTCTTGAGCAAAAAGCCGGCAGTGTAGACATAGCCCTAGTGTAGACACAGCCCTAGTGTAGACACAGCCCTAGGTTACTTAGCTCAGGCTGGGAGTGACTGGAAATGTCACCATCGGATGGCCTCTTTGTGTCAATTCCGTGGGGATGGGCCCTCACTTGAAACCTGCAACCCCCATGGAACCCCCTGCTGGCACCCTCAACTGTGCCTGATGCTACAGTGATGGGGGAGAGGGGGGATATGTTCCTTAGAGAGAGGCTAAGGACTGAATGGGATGTAGAGACTGAGCTCTGCTCTGCTGCCTAGGGGAGACCCTGCCAGTCAGGACTGGGGCCCGTGGATGACGCCGTGGGGGTCTGTGGGGAGCAGCATGGCTAGCGCTGTACCGATTCTGGGGTGAAGCAAAGAGCTTGGGGCTCCCGAGCTGCCAGGCTGACAAACTGCGCCATGAATACATGAGATCGACTGGCTCCCAGGGATGCTTGACAGAAGGCACAAAACTCACCTGTGTGCACGGGTGGGAGCTGTCGGCCTTTTACCCGTCGGTATTCTCCTCTGACCCGCCGCACTCATGAGCTGGGGTGAGAGCGAGGGAAGCATAGCTCCCTGCCCCGACTGGTTTCTTTTCTCCCTGCCTCCCAAGGCGGCACATTGCATGGGCTGGGAATGCGGCTGGGCTTTCAGCCGTTAGCCAGTCTGGACGCTGCATTCCCAATTCCCTAGTCAGGAAGCTGCATGCAGCAGCGTTGGCGTCCTTGATCTCTCGGGACCCTGTTTTCAAGCTCCCTGCCGCTGGAAGCTGTTAGCACAGACCCCAAATCCAGGCTTCCCGGCTGCTGTCTGTCTGTGGCGGAGCGGTAGCAAGACGTCCCAGGAGCCGTTGCAGTGGGCAGCCCCTGGCGATGCAAGGCTCGTTAATGCCAATCATGCCAACGTACAGAACTGGGCAGCATGCTCTGCCTGGAGGGCCTAGACCTGCGGAGGGTTCCTCTCCCAGCGCTCTGGCTGTTGGTTGGAATCTGTCTTTGGTGAACTCCACTGGGTCCACCTCCATCCTCCACCCTGCAAGTCTATCCAAAGGGGCTGGCAAAACAGTTCGACTCCTGAGTGCAGGATTATTGACAAAGCCCTGGCTGGGTTGATTTAGTTGAGATCGGTCCTGCTTTGGGCAGCCGGCTGGACTTGATGACCTCCTGAGGTCTCTTCCAGCTCTATGAGTCTATGATTCTAACAGCGTCCCTTGGGCTATGTGGGGAAGGAAAATTTAGCTTTTACGTTAATCTTTTGCATTGTGGTTTGGTCACCTCTTCCCTGCCCCGTGAATGTGCATGTACCTAGACCCCCTTCATCCTCCCCTTCCATCCCCTTCCCCATCTCCGCTCATCCTGGCCTCCCTCGACCCCTCACTCTTCATGTTCCTCCTCCCCTGCCCGCTTTGGGCTGGATCTGTTAAATCCGCCACCTGCAGAACTCACCCGAGAGCTAGGTGTGAGGGGGCTGCAGCCCCGCTTTCCCCCATCCGCGGCTCCGCGCCCGCTTTGCAAGCTGCCACACAGGGAGAGAGCCGCCACTCGCTTCCCGTGTGCGGAGCTGCTTCCTCCTCCTGCCCCTCCCCGCCAACCCACTTCAGTAAAGCCTTGCCAAGCTGCCCCCCTTCCCCACAGCCGAGGTCTCTGCTCCTTCCCAGGCCTCGGCAGCCGGCCTGCGGAGCATGGGCATCTCAGCGAGGTCAGGACCTTGCCCCTTTGCATGTTCTCCTTGGCTCTGTGTGGTTTATGGTGCTGTATGCATGAGAGTGGCTGTGATGGGGACTCTCAGTCCTTGCTGGGCATGTCAGGGAATTGGAACAGGCACTAGCCAGATTTACTGAGTGCATGGCTCAGGGGTTACCCTCCATTTGCCTCTCGCTTCTCAGGGAGGCCAGGGTTCGAAGGGTTTTCACTGGCGCCGCGGTTAAGCAGGGCCGTGCAACCGCCACTAGAGGATGTCCAAGAGCAGCTCATGCTGCCTGCTGTCCCTGGGACTGGAAGCCCCGCAAAGCTGCATCTCAGCAGGATGGCTGGTGTGTGGCAGGCAGCAGGATGCTGAAGGAAAGCCCCTTGCCTGGTCCTGGTGCCGGGAGTGCGCTAATCCTGCGGTTGGGAGGCTGCTAATGCCTGGCACTTGCTGGGGTTCGCCGCCTGTCCGGCAGGCTGTGTGTTTGTGACGAGGGGGGGGGGCCTAGCTGTTGGCATGGTTATAACAACCGTGCTTGCAAACTGGGGTGTGTGTGCGTGTGTGTCTGTGTGTGAAATCTCTGGTACAATCTCCAGGGCCTGTCTACGCCTGAGGGGCCAAGCAGGCCATGACCATGCTGAGAAAGGCTGGCGAGGGTCATTTGTTCAGCAGGCCAGCGCCGGGGGGCCAGGCTTGAGCGGAGGGGTGGCAAATACCGTTCAACCCCCTTGTGTAGCAGGGGCCTAGAGAGGGAGCCATTTTGGGGGGGTGTTCAGACGGGGAGGGGGGAAAGCAGGAACAGATTCATAGCTTATATAGCCAGACAGGAGCACGGTGGCCATCTGGACTGCCTTCCCCCAGGGCACGGGCCACAGGGCTTCCCTGAATTCGTTCCTCTTTGAGTTAGAGCAGGGCTATTAGAAAAACATCCCCCTTGTGCCTGGGATGGAGAATCCCCCACAGCCCTGGCACCTTGTTCCAGGGGTTAATTTGCCTCACGCATAGGCATTTGCATGTTCTTCTCAGTCTGAATTTGTCCAACTTCCAGCCACTGGCTCTAGTTAGACCCAGGTCTACTAGGCTGAAGAGCCCTCTGTTACCCACTATCCGTTGCCTGGGGGGCTGCTTACAGCCCGGGCTGAAGTCACTGCTTAACCGTCTCTTTGATCGTCTCACTCGAGCTCCGGGCGTCTGTGGCTGAGCGGCAGGTTTTCTAACCCTTTAGTCCTTGCTGTGGCTCTTCTGCGAACCCTCCCCAGCCCAGCCGCCTCCCTCTTGAATGGTGGCTGCCAGGACCGGAGGCCGCGTGCCAGGCGTGGGCGCTCTGCCAGGGACGGCTTTGCACTTTGCTCGGGGGAGATGGCAGGACTCGGGCCCGTTGCTGCAGGCCCATGGCTCCAGACCCCAGTGCAGGGCCCTCCTGACTCCCGCGGGAGGAGGCTGTGGCAGAGAGCGGCCTAGCTACACAGGAGCCCCTGAGGGCCACTCGGAAGTCTGGAGAGAAGCTGCCCATCCGGCTGCGCCAGGCAGGGCTGAAGTGGGCAGAGGCAGCGCTCCCAAAGCAGGGAGGCAAAGTGCAGAGGCCGGCAAGGTGGGCGCGGGAGCAGGACTCTGCGAGTAACATTCCCTTGGCCCCCAGGAGTCCCAGCCCCCAAACTCTCCCTGCCAGCAAGCGGTCCCCTTGGGTGGCGCGGAAAGCGCCGGCAGGGCTCAGTCCTGGTGCTAGTGGACGAGTGTCTATGGTCCCTCTGCCCCCGGCCAGGGGTTTTCAGAGCAGTGCTGCAGGGCCAGGGGAGCATGAGGAAACCGTGGGCCAGTATTGCCAGCTGTGCCCCTCACTGACTTCAGCCTCCAGGCCTGCGAGCTCTGCCGCAAACTCCTGGCAGGGGGCTCTGGCCCTGGCCCCTCGAATCCCTATGCCCCGCATGGGAAGGGGCAGCCCAGAGGGTGCCCAGGGTGGCAGCGCTGGGGGTCCGGATGTGCCTGGGGCTGCAGGGATCAAGGAGGCCACCTGGGGTCAGACGCTCGCTCAGCTCCGGAGTGAAACGGACTCATTCTCGGGGTCCCTCCCAGGTGTGCGGCTGTATCGTAAAGCTCAGCAGGGCTGGGAAATGCCCCTTGGAAGCTTGGCGGTGCAATGGGCCAGGGCAGAGGCGCATTGGCAGAGCAACCGGGGAGGACCCTGAGGGGTCGGGGGAAGGCGCATTGGCAGAGCGACGGGGGTGCAGGACCCAGAGGGTGAGGGGTCGGGGAGGCGCATTGGCAGGCGGCGGGGTTCAGGATCCAGAGGGTGAGGGTCGGGGGAGGCGCATTGGCAGAGTGATGGGGGTGCAGGACCCAGAGGGGTGAGGGGCCGGGGGGAAGCGCATTGGCAGAGCGACGGGGGTGCAGGACCCAGAGGGGTGAGGGGTCAGGGGAGGCACATTGGCAGAGCGATGGGGGTACAGGAGCCAGAGGGGTGAGGGGTCAGGGGGAGGTGCATTGGCAGAGCGACAGGGGCAGGACCCAGAGGGTGAGGGTGAGGGTTGGGGAAGGCGCATTGGCAGGGGCAGGACCCAGAGGGTGAGGGGGTGAGGGTTGGGGAAGGCGCATTGGCAGCGGGCAGGACCCAGAGGGTGAGGGTGAGGGGTTGGGGAAGCGCGTGGCAGGGCGACAGGGGCAGGACCCAGAGGGGTGAGGGGTTGGGGGGAGGCGCATTGGCAGGGCGACAGGGGGGGCAGGACCCAGAGGGGTGAGGGGTCATGGGGAGGTGCATTGAAGAGCGGTGTGAGGACCCCACACTGTTGCTGCAGGCTGGGGCAGCAGGAGAGCCCTGCTGTGGGAGCGGTAGGGGGTTGCACGTGTCTGCTCTGTCTGTCTGCCCGTAGCCTGGCTCTGGCCCACGTTCGCTGTGCGCCCAGAGGCCCGTCAGAGGCAGTGACTGTTCCCAGGCAGGCAGGGTTACGGTTGCATCCTGCCTTGCTGGGCAGCTGGGAGGATGCTGGAAACCTGGCAGGGGCAGGGCTGGAAGGTTCTGGTGGGGAAGCCGTAGCTCCCCTGGAGCTGTGCTCCTGCGTGAATGGAGCTGTGGCAGCTGGAATAGGCACGTGGCCCTGATAATGGCTAATTCAGCTCAGTCAGTCAGATCCCCTGGGAAGGAGAGCCCAGGAGAGGTGGAGCCAGGACCCCAGCTGCCGTCTCCAGATGGAAACTCCGAGTCCAGCTCTAGGCAGGGAAGATGTAAAGAGCCCTGCACAGGCAATCCTGGGACGAGGGGAAGGAAATAGAGATGTTAGATGTCGTTTAATTTAACAATCATGTAATCGCACCACATCTTAGTGGTTACATGATTATTCGATGGCCCCCAGGGGTGGGCTGGCATCCAGTACTCTCCTAGCCCCACTCCCAGGGAGCCCCCTGCCATCCTGCACTGCTGCCTCTGATACAGAGGCAGCAGCACGGGGAGGCAGAAGCCTTTGTCTGCCGCGGGCCCAAACTCTGTGCAGACGGGGGCTGCTCCAGCATCCCACCTGCCACCCCCACCCCTTCACACTGCTGCCTCTCTATCAGAGGCAGCAGCGTGGGGGTGGTGGAGCTCCACAAAGCCGGTGCCAATGGGAGCTCTGGCGCTCCGGGGGGAGCCGTCAGTGTGGGAAGCCGGCTTCAAAGCTGGCTTCCCGCGTGTACCAGCTCCTGCCTGCCCTCCTCATCCTCCACGCTGCTGCCTCTCTGTGAGGCTCACCAGCACTGGGGATCCTGTGCTGGTGCTCCAGCCTCCCTGCTGCCCCAACGTGGGGCTGGAGCACACAAAATCTTCTAGCCTGGGCCCCCCTCGGCTCCGGTGTGAGAGGTGAATGTGGGGAGGGGCTTTCTCCTTCTCTGTCGGGGGTCACGTCCCGAGGGGATTTTGTTTTGTTTCTCGCTTGTGTGCGGCCCCCCGATTGATTTTTCTGTGGGTCAGTGGCCCCCCACCCAAAACAAGTTCCCCAGCCCTGGTTTACACGACTATACACTAACATCCCTAGAAGAAAAGGGCCTGGATCCCTAGCCCTGGGATGCCCAAGCCGGGGAAAAGGCACAGCCTGCACTAGTTGGTGTAATTGTGTCTCCGGAGCCCTTGTGTGTGGCGCTGGAGCCGAATGGGTTCCGGCTCCCTGGGCCAGTGGGGAGGAGTTTCCAGAATCGGATTTCCCAGCTGGTGCCACGGTTCCAGAACGGGTCAATTCCGCTCCCTCCGACGCCAAATGCCCCCAGAGTCCAGGTGTTCAAAATCTGGGATCCTAGTGTGGCTTGGGCCCATCCCTAGCAGGGGATGTGATGTTCAGGGGGGCTTTAATCCCCGTGGCCCCAGGGCCCCATCCTGGTTGGCCTGCATGGGAGATACTGGCCCAGGGAGACCTGTCTCAGGTGGGGGGCTGCGGCTTTGGGTCACAATCGAGTAGCGAGACGTGTCGGTCAACAGCACAAACATCGCAGCTGGGCCGAGCCCAGATGCACAGACAGCTGCTCTTAAGGGGGTCAATGCCCGAGCCATGGGCAGAGAGGGCAGCCATGTTGGGGAAAGGCCTGGTGTCCTGGACTGGCACAGGGAAGGGGGTCACTGGGCAGCGGTACGTTCAGTGCGCGGGCAGCTCCTGGCAGGGGCTGGGTGGCTGTTCTTGTCCCACATTGGCAGCCAGCGGGTCGCTTGGCACCAGCCCAGGCCGAGCTTTCTGCCGATGCCTAGCGCCCGAAGGGTTCATCGGGGCCTCGCGGGCGGGCGAGGGAGGCAGAGCTGGTGTGGTAGTCAGGAGAACAGAGCCCTTCCGTCGGGAGCCTGGCTCTGGGTTCCCGCTGTGGGGACGGGGCCGTGAGCTGCTGGATAGTCCCAGCCCTGCTCCCCCAGCTGCGGCCTGGGCTTGTGGCTGCTGGCCTGTGACGTGGTGTGTGTGGCTGAGCTGGACACCGCAGCGGGGGAGGCCCCTGGCTGGGCTGGCTGCCGGGCCGTTGCTGTGCTGGGCTAGATGGCTAGTTCCCTGGAGAGCTGGCCTTGATTTCCCAGGGGTGGCTTGGTCCCATGGCGGGGAGAGGGCACTGGGAGCTGAGCGGGGCTGTGAAGGAGGGTTCGAGGTGCTGGCAGGTTTAGATAAGTGTTTGCCATGTGGGGCTGTGGAGGGTTGAGTCCCAGGCCCCTCTTTCCAGGTGTGTCTGTGACGGGCCCCCCGAGGCTGGATCCCTGGCTGGCTACGCTGTGCCACTGGCCCTGCTGGGGATTACACGTGGCCTCTCTCGTCAGAGCCTTTGGGGTCTGGTTCTCGGGGCAGGAGCGACTCCAGTCAGCACTCCTGGGGTCAGCCTGTGGCCCCGAGGCGCTGGGGTTCATTTCCCCCCTCGGGGTTGTGGATGAGCCCAGCCTGGGCTGGTTCCAGGGAAGTCGTGAAGAGCCGTGCCCGGCCGCGGGGCAGAGTGTGAGGATGGCAGCCCTGGGTGAGAGGCACAAGGCAGGTGACGCTGTCCCTCAGCCCCGGCCATGCCACCCTGACCGCCAATGGCTCAGGGCAGCGCCCTCTGGTGGCGGCGGTGAGACAGAGCCGCGTATGGGTCATTGCCTGCCTGTAGCGCGGGAGCCTGGGAAGGTCTCAGGCCCGTACGGCACCAAAGGGTGACAGGGGGATGTTCCTCCCTCGTGGATTAAACCTCCCGGCCTCCTGTCGGAAGGTAAGTGGCTCCGAAGGACCTCAGTCTGAGAGGAAGGCCAGTCTTGTGACTGATGCACTGGGCAGGGACTCAGGAGATTCAGGTTCAGCTCCCCGTCACCTCCTCCCGGTGTGCCCGGAGGGGAGATGCCTTGTCTCTCAGTGCTGCTAGGGCCCACCTGCAAACAGGGGTGACAGGGCTGCCTTGCTCCCTCTGGCCCCTACCAGCTGGGAGTGCTGCGCCTTGCACTGCGGGGCGCTGGCTGTCACGGTGTTCCTGAGGCTCTGCCCTCTGGGGCCTCGCGGAGCCGTTTATCCTGGGCCAAATGGGTGGGATGTGCTGTTGTTCTGGCTGGGCAGCCCCATGGCGCTGCTACAAATTGCTGCCCCGGGGGTGAGGCAGGGGCGTGCTGGGCCGGGCGATGAGGCGAACGTGAATGACTGGCCCAAGGTTGCACAGCAAGACAAGGGCAGAGACGGGAGGGAAGGCGCCTGTCCAGTTCCCCAGGCGACCACACATCCGTGGCAGGGGTTAGGCCTCGGGCAGTCGTTCCTCAGCAGTTTGGCCAGCTCTGAAGGCCAAATGATGCAGATCGGCAGGGCGAGCCCTCCTGGGCCCTGACCCCGCAGCTGTGTTTTCTTGCTCTCACGGGCGTATTTTCATGCCACGGGATTGGAAGCTGCCCAACCACGTCCCCAGAAGCTTCCTTCTGTCCTCCTGCCATGCCGGGCCGGACGGCCCAGATCCGGGCGCAGGGATGAGCTGTCACCACAGCATCGCAGCCTCTGCTGCACAGAGTCAGGAGGCGTGACGCGACTGCCACGTCGGCCTCCGAACAGATGCGTGAGCGGAGAGGAGCCAGCGCGTCAGACCGCACCGATGTCCCTGCTGGGGAGGAGAATGAAAAGACACCAACAGTTCCATAGCGTTTTAAATGAGCAGATCAATATGGTTTTGCCAAAGTTCTCCCCTAGCAGCGTGCGGCCAGTCGGCACAGGGGAGAGAGCGAGGCCCACGCAGACAAGGTCGTCGGAAGGAACTGGCTTCTCAAGCAGCTTTGAAAGGAAAGCGCCAGCTGCTCTGGGGAGGCTCTCCTGATTCGGGGCTGCACTCTGGCGTCACTGTGCCCTAGGCCATCCTTCGGTGGGGGATCCCAGCGTGCTTTGAAAATCGGTGATGATGTGGGCATGTCGAGACAGGCTCAGCCGCAGAAATGAAGCGCTGGCCTTTAGCGCTCGTTTTTTTAATTTTTATTTTGCCAATTGGGCAGCCGAAATGGGAGTTGAGACCTGCTGGAAAATCTGCCTTTTAAACCATTTCAGAAGCACCACAGCTGTCCTTTCCAAAGCCTTTTCCATTCACCTTGTGAAAGAGGTTTGACAGGAAATCAATCAAGGTCCAATTCCTGCTCATTAAAGAGCCATGAACCATTTTCACACCAGATCCGGGCCGAATTCTAGCTTGGTTAATTGCATCCTGCCTCCATCCATTGGCCCTTTGCTTTCAGCTGATTCGTCTCCATTTATCTTTCCCAAAAAACGCTTGTGTAGATCGCTGTGGCCTGTGCAAGAGCTGCCATGTCCCTCTCGGAGGCGGCTGCATTCCCGAGGGAGGTGAAAGACCCCTGCATGTGACGCTGTAGAATGTGTCAGGGATGGCTGTGCTACCGTGGGGCTGAGTGTAGAAACAGCAGCTTCCAGGCCTCGGGGCAGGCACGACCAGACTGGTCTCTTCCTCTGGCACAGGGCAGCTGGGGTTCTCTCCAGGGTTCCTCTAAACCGCATGGTTGTGCAGCTGCCATGGCCGCCTCTCCCATGGCTGGAGGAGAGACACGCTCCCCCAGCCTCAGCAGCAGGGCCAGATTAAAAAAGGGCCGGTAGGGGCTGCAGCCTGTAAAGCCCCTGTGTTCTGGGCCAGCCCTTTCTAGTGGGATGGGGGGTGGCAGCTCCGCACGCTGCCCGTCCTTCCCCCAGGGCTGGGGCCGCATTGCTGCGCGCCCTGGGAAGCACTGGCTTTGCATCGACCTTGCCTGGAGGCTCCGCCCTTACAGGTCCCATTGGTCGGGCATCACAGCCAATGGGAGCTGCATGGGGCGGTGCCTGCAGGCAAGTGCAGGGCCACGTGAGTCACCTGTTTGCCCCCCACCAAAGGGGAGATGCCTCTGGTAAGTGCCCTGCACCCTGGCCTGAGCCCTCTCCTGCACCCCAGCCCTGAATCTGCTCCACCACCCCAGCTTCCTCTTAGACCTTACACCCAACCTTGAGCCCCCTCCTTCACCCTAACTCCCCCCAGACCATGCACCCCCACCCCAACCTTCTGCCCTGCCCACTCTGATCCCTTGGCTCCAGCCTGGAGCCCCTCTTGTACTCCAAATACCTCATCCCCAGCCCCACCCCAGAGTCCACACTCCCTGCCAAAGCCCTCATCATCCCCCCGTGGCAAAGCGGGATTGTATTCACTATGGGTATGTTTACACTAGCCCCCTAGTTCGAACTAGGGAGGCTAATGTAGGCATTCGAAGTTGCAAATGAAGCCCGGGATTTAAATATCCCGGGCTTCATTATCTTCAGCGCCGCCATTTTTAAATCCCCTTAGTCGAACTCCGTGCCGCGGCTACGCGGCGCGGGTAGGTTCAATTAGGATCTCCACGAGGAGTAGCGGTGGTTGAATTAGAGATCTGGTCGAACTACCTACTCCGCGGCGTGTGGCGCGAGAACTAAAGAGATTTAAAATGGCGGCGCGAAAGATGCAAATGAAGCCGGGATATTTAAATCCGGCTTCATTGCAGCTGCTCATTAACCTCCTAGTTCGAACTGAAACTAGTGTAGACATACCTCACCTATGTAGCACTTTAAAGACTAACAAGATGGTTTATTAGGTGATGAGCTTTCATGGGCCAGACCCACTTCCAAATTGTGGAAGAAAATTGGCATGACCATATATACCAAAGGGATACAATCAAAAAAAGTGCACACATATGAACAGGACAAATCAAATTTCAGAACAGAGGGCGGGATGGGGGGGGGAGGTAAATGTCTGTGAGCTAATGATATTAGAGGTGATAATTGGGGAAGCTATCTTTGAAATGGGTAAGATAATTAGCATCTTTGTTGAGACCTCGGCGTAAAGTGTCAAATTTAAGCATGAATGACAGTTCAGAGGATTCTCTTTCAAGTCTGGTGTTAAAATGTCTTTGAAGCACAATGCAGGTAATCAAGTCATTGAGACAATGCCTTTTCTGGTTGAAATGGCAAGAAACTGTTTTTTCTTTGTGATCCTGTCTAATATCTGTTTTGTGTGCATTGATTCTTTGGCGAAGTGTCTGAGACGTTTGTCCAATGTACATAGCAGACGGACACTGTCAGCACATGATGGCATAAATTATATTTCTGGATGAGCAGGAATATGTGTTCTTGATCTTATATCTGCATGTGATTTCTGCTGACCTGTACTGTTCTGTAGTAACTCTGTGTGTGCCTCAGTTTCCCTGGGCACTGCACAGCTATCTAGATGGGGATGGGTGTTGCGGTGTGACCCCCGAGGGAGTATGCTGAGGCCAGCATATTCACAATGTCCCAGGCTTATGGTAACCTGAGCCTGAGAGGAGGGGTGCAAGCAGCTGACACCTTTTGCCCAGGAAGCTGGACAAAGATGGAGGCGGAGCTACCTGCAGAGGTGGGACTGGTTGTAGAGTGGGTGAATGAGTCTCGGCTGGCTTAGCATACTGGGAGGGGGCCCAGGGCCCTGGCTCTGAGCCCCTCTCCCCCCCAAGATGGCCTGTACTGACTGCTCCTGGTTCCTGTGCTGACAAGTCTGTTCTACGCTGTGTCCCTGTCTTCTAATAAACCTTCTGTTCTACCTCCAGCTTAGTCACATCTGGCTGCGGGTGGGGGTGGAGGGCCCAGTGACCCCCACCACCACTCGGTGACAGTCCCCAACCCTGAGTGCCCTCCCACACTCCAAACCCCTCGGCCCCACTCACCCGCCACAGGCTGCCCCTGTGCGGAATGGATTTTGTTATGTGCCCCAATATGGGGGTGCAGAGTCGCCTCTCATCTCCATAGCAGTGCATTCAAAATTCATTCTGCACATGGACATACAAATGAGAGGGCCCACTGGCTCTTAGCGCGTCCAGCCCCGAACGCAGGAGGACAGGCTCTGGCGTCAGGCGTCAGGCACAGCCCGTGCCCAGAGCTGTATGGGATGTGGGGAAGGTGAGGCGCTTGCCTCACAGCCCAAAACCGTTGCCTTTTAGTAGCCAGAGGCCCAGGTTAAGCTAGCAGGGCTCAGCTTACTGGGCGGGTTCCGGGGCAGTCGGCCTACGATGCCTCTAGGATCGAGCCCCCTTCCCCAGCCACCCCTCGCCGAGCGATGCCCAGCTGCCCCAAGGCACCGTCCACTCACACGGGCCGGCTGCCTCCCGCCCATTTCAACCCCCCCGGCGAGTCTGGTCTGTGAAGCCACGCAGCAGCCCACACGGGGAGCTGGCCAGCCACCAGCAGCTTCTCAGAACTGGGTGATTGCAGGAGCTGCTGTTGGAAAATTAGGCCGCGCCGCACGTCGGTGACCAAACCCAGGAGTCCTGGCTCCCAAACCTCCTCGCTGGGCCCTGGAGGCTGCTGCCCCATTCCCTGAGATGCCGGGCTGCCTGGCTCCAAATACTAATTCATTCCCTCTCTCCCGGAAGGGACCCGGAGGGAGCGTGAATCTGCCCCTGAGGGGGTTGGAGGGACGATCACGGGCATTTGCCAACTGAACCACATCTTAGAGCTCCGAAAGGCTGAGCTATGCTGGGCGCTCCCAGGGGCAGCTGTGTGCCCCTCATCAGCCCAGCACGTGGTCTCTGCATCGCTGGGCCTTTAGCACCAGTTTTTGATTGCAGTCAGCACCAGTCCCCGCCATGGCCTGGGCAAGGTGTCTCTGCCCTACCCAACAGTACACCTCCCCCTGTACGGCCTGTGAACATAGAGCACCTCCCGCTGTATGGCCTGGGAACACAGGGCACCTCCCGCTGTACGGCCTGGGAACACAGAGCACCTCCTGCTGTACGGCCTGGGAACACAGGGCACCTCCCGCTGTACGGCCTGGGAACACAGAGCACCTCCCGCTGTACGGCCTGGGAATACAGGGCACCTCCCGCTGTACGGCCTGGGAACACAGGGCACCTCTCCCTGCAGCACTCGATGGCCAATAGGATGCAAGGTCACTCCATGGCCAGTTCACACCGCCAAAGCCATCGTAAAGTGCTCCCAGAGCAGGGGCCCTCCCTGGCAAGCTCAGCCTGCCTGCCCTCAGCCCTCAGA
This sequence comes from Rafetus swinhoei, assembly GCA_019425775.1. Classification (NCBI taxonomy): domain Eukaryota; kingdom Metazoa; phylum Chordata; order Testudines; family Trionychidae; genus Rafetus; species Rafetus swinhoei. The sequence continues at coordinate 8,773,907 of CM033441.1, forward strand.
AGGCCCATCACGCTGGGCATGTCAGGGCATGGCCGGGACATTCCTTCCTCCCACCGAGCCCCCAGTAGCACAACAGCCCAGCGCTGCCCCATGGTTCTGTTTCTATTTGGGCCGGGGCCCCGATCAGCCCGGCACAGGGGTGGGAGAAGCCGCTGCGCGTGCAGAGGTGCCTGACCACACTTCCCAGGCACCCACCCCCATGGGACCAGCCTGTGGGCCCTGGGCCAGACTCAGCTCTGCAGGGGACAATCTCCATCCCCACCCCCGCTTCAGCCGCCTTGGACACATTCCATTAGCGAACTCCCTGTTTGTGCAGCAGGGCCCCTCCCCGGACCTGGGTTCTATTAATAGCTCTCAGTGCTCACGTCTCCATGTCTCCCAAAGGAGGCAGCCGAAGTCTCTGACCACTGAGGCTGGAAGAGAAACGTCAGCGGGTTCCCCCCTTCCCCAAGGTTGTCTCCAATTTGCAATAAGCCCCCCCCCCCAGCCTGTGAACTAGCAACGAGCCTTCGCCCTTTGTGCTGGACAAAGGGAACGAGAAGGTATCTTTCCAACCAGCCTGGCAAGGATGCAGGCTGGAGCGCCCCACGGCCCGCTGCGCAGCAGTAATCAATGTTATCGCCGCGGCACACTGTGCCTCTGCTAAACCGCCAGGGTTAAAAAACCTGCCTGGCTGTGAGTGATCACAATTCAGATGCCAAGTGCTGGGATTCAAGGTGGCCTGCACTGCACTGCAGCATGGCGTTACGGAGGCGCCGTTGCTGGATGGCCTGTCTGTCCCATGAGAAGGCCAGGGCGGTCCTGGCCCCCTAGCATTTCTGGCACATCAGAAGTCGGAAGTTAACCCTGAGAAGATTTCACCTCCATGGTGCAATTTTGCCCCTTTCAATCCGCTTCTAAACTTTTCATTGGAGCATCACTTAGCACAAAGTTTTCCTGATTCTGACTAGGACACCTAGGAGCTATCTAATAGCTATTTTAGAGTCTGTGAGTCTGTCTGGCTGTGTGTCCATCCATCTGGATGTCTGTTTGTTCAAGAACTCCTCCTAAACAGAAAGGGTTAGGACCACCAAATTAGGTAGGCAGCTTCCTCTTATCATAACTTATAGCAAGCTCAGGGTTCGGTTGTGGCAGGACAATGGGATGTGCCTGGAATGGGATTGTTTCACATCACACGAAAGGGAGTGGTGTGAGAGCAGGGACAGTTATACTCACAAATGACCACAGGGGGGCAGCAAGCGCCCCAGCCCCAGGGAGCAGCCTCTGGCGGGCAGCATGGTCTCCATCACCTTGGCCTGCCCTGGGGAGTAGCTGCTGGCTGCCATGCACCCCCACTACCTCGGGCTGCTTCCGGGAGAGCAGCTGATGGGAAGCCTGAATGCTCCCCCCGACTCTGGGCTGGCCCCAGGGAGAAGTCTTTGGGTGGCCCCAGGCCAGCCTTGGCCCCAGGCAACATTGGGTAAATCTTCTAGTCTACTGTATATTTGATAGGTAAGAACAAACAGACAGATGGACAGAAAAACTCTATCAGTAAGAGCTAGGACCGCCAAATTCGGCATACAGCTTCTTCTTATCCTAACTTAAAGCAAGGGCAGGACAATGGGATGTGCCTGGAATGGGATTGCTTCTCAGAAAACCCTACAGAAAAGAGACAGAATCACCAGGCAGGTGAAAGGGGCTGGCTGGGGGCACCTCCCCACATCTGGTACTGCCCCAGCCCGGCGCCCTTTGTGGGGGGGCTGACGCTCCCCCCCCTTCCCTGATTCATACGGGAACATTGCTGGCTGTTCCCCTTCACCAGGGAGCAAGAGGAAAGGAAAGTGCCCAGTTTGCTCCATTCCTCACTCCGGCTGGGGAGCGCAGGGGGGCAGACGAACCTGGACATGCACCCCTCCCCTGGCTGTGCCTGCTGGAACTGCAGCGACCATGGAGAGGCACTTCTCACCTGGCCCCAAGCTGGTGCAGGGAGAGAGGACTGGGGTTGTCCTCTCTCCCCGAAGCAGCCTGCCTAGTGAACCCTCCTCCTCCAGCCCCACCCCAGAGCAATGATTTCAATGAAGCCTGGACTTTTATTACCCAAAAATCAAAACGTAATTGAGTTAAGGACTTGAGCAATGCCGGGTAAACCTTCAATCTGCTGGCTGCTGTTAAGCAATTGCTGCATTCCAGCCCAGAGGTGGCTGCATTTCAGTGGTACATGGAGTCATTGCAGGGGGCCGGAAGGGGGTAATCTGTAAGGCACTTAGGATCCTTGCAGAGAATTATCCCACAGGGAATAGAACTGCTTGTGCCATTGCAAGCTGTGGTTGGAGGGGTCCCTGTGAACAGGGACAGTGATGGCTCCTCTGAGGTTGGGCTTTCAGAACCAATCTCATTCGTGGCCGATGCAGAGCAGACAGGAAGGCGCTCAGCGCTGCCCCCTGCAGGCGGAGCTCAGCAAAAGGGCTGTGCAGGCCAATTCTTGCTGCGCAGGTCTTGGAGTGAGCCCCAGGGAGGGCAGGGTGCACTGGGCACCTCGCCTCCCCCATACCGAGGGGACGTGGAAGCGGCAGCCGCTCGCCAGCCCGCTGACTAACCGTGCGTGCAGTGGGGGAAGGCAGGCTCTGACCTAGGCCAGGGGGCTCTCAGGCGGCACAGGAAATGCCTGCTTGGGGGGCTGAGTCAGCGGGTTCTCACCCTCGAATTTATGTCGAAGCCAAGTCCAAGGGTCCTTGCCCCGCTGCTGGTGCCCAGCGTGAAGTGCCTCTTTCCACCAGCAGCAAAATCCAAGGCCCCGTGCCTGGTGGCTGCTGAAGAGCTGCTGGTGCTTTCCCTGAGTGGGCTGTTGGCACCCAGGTGGGGGGCGTCGCCGGGCCCTGCACCCGCATCCACAGCCAGAGGGGACTCTCAGACGGCAGGTAGAACAGAAGGTTTATTAGTCGACAGGGACACAGCGTAGAACAGACTTGTCAGCACAGGAACCAGGAACAGCCAGGACAACCCATCTTGGGGAGAGGAGGCCCAGAGCCTGGGCTGCCTCCCTGCATCCTAAGCCAGCCGAGACTCACTCACCCACTCTGCAACTGGCCCCAGCCCTGCAGGCAGCCCTGCCTCCTCCTTTGCCCAGCTTCCGGGGCAAAAGGTGTCATCTGGTTACACCTCTCCCAAGCTCAGGTTACAAGAGAGCCTGGGCCATTGTGAATGTGCTGGGCTGGGGCAGCCCAGAGCAGCCTCCCTTCAGTGAGAGTCACACCCCCAAATTCCCATCCCCATCCGGGCACGGGTGCAGTGCCCAGGGAAACTGAGGCACACACACACAGGGTTAGAACAGTAACAGGACAAGTAGGAATCAGAGGCAACATAATGAGCACAGAGCAAATTCCATCCCCGCTTCGGCACAGCCGTGTGCGTGATATCTCGCGTGCAGGGGAAGGCAGGCTCTGCCCCAGAAGTAGCTGCATGTTCGTGGGGCTCTACGAACATGGGGGACTCCTGCTTCTGGCTGAAGTCTGAAGACACCAGTGCCCACGGAGCTGACCTCTGTTCCCTTCGGCATGCCCAGTGGTGCCAAGGCGAGGAAATAAGCACAGCAACCCAGAGGTAAAGCTGAGCTGTGTACATCGGGAGGGTCCGTGCCCCATGCATTAATCCAGCCCCTGCGATGGGTAGAGATCCCCGGGCCAAACAGCCACATGTCTTAGCTTTGCCCTAAGCAAGTGTAACCCACGGCCCCTCACCCGTAGCACCCCAGGGCCGGCAGCCTTGGGGGCGGGGGGGGGTGTCTTTGTGCCCAGTGAGGGAGGTTGGCAGGGACACCGGGAGAAGCAAAGGAATGAGACGACTTGTAAGCTGGGCCTGTTGCCCGGAGGGCACAGTCACCTTGAGAGAGCCCTTCCCCCAGCTGCGTCCTGGCCCACTTCTTGGCACCAGGAGTCCCTGAAAGGGGGTAGCAGCTTTGCTCAGTGGCAGGGGGGCTGCCAGCCGGGCCATTGCCTCTCAGACCTCCAGGGAGATCGGGGTGGGGATGAGAAGGGTTCAGTAGCTGCTGACAGGCCTCTGGTCACCCTGCGCTTTAGTGCCTGGGTGTGGTTCGCTGAGGGCTGCTGGCAGGTTGGCGCCTGAGCTGCAGGTGGGCCCGTTCAGCGATGGCGGAGCTGACGGCTGTTTTCAGACGGCTCCTCTGCGCCGCGGTTTGTTTGTGTAAATATTTGGACGTTTCTCAGGCGTGATTATGCAGCAGCCTGAGACTCATGCATATTCAGAGGCCTCTGGCGACCGAATATTGGCTCGAGGCCGGGGTGATGGGCCCCGAGGGAGGGCAGTAGGCCCGATGCTGGCGGCGGGTGAGGAGAGGAGCAGGAGAAGGTGTCTGTGCCACTGTCCTGCGCTCGGAGGCCAGGCTGGGTGGCTGCGCTGCAGTGACCAGGTTTCTGCAGTGGCGTGCTGCAGACAGCTGCGATGCCGGGGGTTACCAAGCACTCTTCCAGGGCTGGCCCTACCATGAGGCGAACTGAGGCGGCCGCCTCAGGTGCCAGACTGTGGGTGGGGGGGAGCGCCACTAGGCCCCAGAGTGTCAAAAATTGTGTCTGGTGCAGGTGCATATGTAGGCAGCAGAGCAGTGCCACGACAGGAGTAGAACAGGAAGGAGGCAGAATTGAGACCTTTCAAAGTTTTGGCCCGAGCAAGGGGATGTGAGGGCGTCATTTGAGCTCCCCGCCTCAGGTGCCAAAATGTTGTGGGCCGGCCTTGTGCTCTTCCCAGAGTATGGGGCAACGACAGCCCATGCCAAAGCAGCTCTCTTCCCCGGGGCAATTGAACAACATCATGAGGGAACTTCGAGCTCCCCAGGCCCCACATCCCCTGTTCCCATCTCTCTTGTTTTACCACAGCCCCTCCCTGCCTGCCTGCTGTGTCTTCCCACCAGTCCCCTCTTCCTTGCCCTGCCCAGTTTCCTGGACATAACTCTCCTGAGCCTCTGGGCTCCTTAGTCTTTCAGCATGTTCGCGTTCCAGCCCCTCTCATGGTGCCAGGCTCTAGTATACGGGGATCCCACCACACACACCAAGCAAAGCATCCTGCGCTTCCTGCCTCTGTGGCTCCAGGGCAGGAACAGGGAAAGCCCCTCGTTACCACTGCAGAGGGGCCTCCCGAGTCCTGTCATGAGGTAGGAGGTGGTATGGGAGGGCCGAGCTTGGAAGGCACAATTCTGGAAGGCCCTGCTGCATAGGGTTGGGGAGGATGTGGGGATGAGGTTGATCTGGGGACCTGGGGCCTGCGATAACTCCTGGCCCTTGCCCCAGGGAGGGGCAGTGTTTCCTGACTCGCCGGCTCTGCTACAGAAGCGTCCCTGCTGGCTCTGCTCTTGGCTGGAGTCTCTGCCAGTCCCCTTGGCCATGATGAGGGCTGGCTGGAGCCTTTGGCTCAGCTGCGCAGGGATTGCCATCTGAGGGCTTGGCATGGAGTGAGATGAGCGTGCTGGGTCTCAGGCCTGCTCCCAGGGCTCCATGTCCCAGCAGGAGCCTCCCTGTGGGCAGTTTCTGCACCGATGGGCTCTTGGCACAAGGTGTCTTGAGAGGGCTGGGGGCTGAGGTGTAATGCACTGGGCAGTGTGTGGTGAAAGTGTCCCGGTGGGCTGGGGGAGCCTGGGTGCTACACTAGCTGTTCCCTCTCGTTCCACACCCCATGGCCGCTCGCCTGGCCTTTGCCTCCTTTATGAGCGGGACTCCAGGCCCACCAGACAATGCAAGTCTGCCAGCCTGCCACCTACCCTGGGGCTGGGACAGTACTGGCTGGAGGGAGGTTCCATTGCTGGGCACCTGACCGGTCTAGTTGACTGGTCTCGGTGCCTCCACGGGACCCTGGCGCCAAGCATGTGAGCGAGGGGAGGGCACCAGGAAACAGCTGGCGCCTGGGGATGGTCTCTCAACTGCAGCATCCTGCCCCACTGAACCCCCTTTGTTTTCACTCCACAGCGGCTCCTGGCCTCTGGTGCTGCCCCAGTCCCGGCAGGTTCCCTTCCCCATTGCACAGGGAGACTGAACAGCATTTCCAAGCTGTAGCTGGACAGGGCTGGGGCAGGGTGCTCCGGCCTGGCCAAGTCTATGCTGATGTGATGTTTGGGGGCTTTTTCTATTTGGATTAGTGCTGGGTGTATCTGTGCCGGCTCCATTTTCAATGTGGGGCTGGCCTGTCTTCTCTGGTGTCCTTTTACAGCCATGTTGGACTGAACGCCCACTGGGCAGTGACACAGGGCAAACAGCTGAGAGTCATTACACATTCATGGCCCTCTGTTCACATGGTGGAATAGAGTGCGTTTCTGGGGGCACCACTCAGAGGGTCCAATCAGGGTGAATTACTTAAATACAGGGCTATGTACAGCCCAAGTATGTGGGTCCTCCAAACCAGTGACCAAGAGGGGTTTGTTACTCTGGCCAGCAAGACGTCACGCAACCAATTCCCTTAGTCACTCCAGCTTCTCTTGTGCCACGGCCAGCACTGCTCCTTATGCAGGCGAGAGGTTTGGAAAACAAATCCCACCAAATCCAAACACGTTCTTCCCGTCCCAATGGACCAGCCACAGTTCCAGGTCAATTTATACCTCAGCTCTTACCCAAAAGAGCTCACTGTGTCAGTCCTTTAGAATCTAAAGGCTTATTAGTGAAAGAAAGAAAAGGCTGAGAGTGAAATTGTGAAAGCAGTCCAGTTACATACACCGATGCAAAGTCCTCGGTGCAGGCTTGCGGCAGAGGTGGAGTAATCTGCTGCCTTGCGAGTCTCTGAAATACATCCTTTGTTAGGATGGGTCATCCGTTCTTTTGGGCTCAGCTCATAGCAGAGATGCTCCTGAACGGATGAGCTGGAATGAAGATGTGATTGACGGCCAGACTCAATGCAAAGATGGAGAAACCCCCAGGGCCTTCTTTCTACCCTTGCCCATCTGGGGAGAATTCCATTGTCCTCCTTGTGTGAAAATACCTCCCAAAACGGAGTTTCTCACTTGAGCCAGTCACCTGACCATGCATCACTCAGTCCCCTTTAGGCTTAATGCGGGTCTTGAACATTCACAGCAAAGTTCCTCAGATGGGGCTTGGCCCGTTAAGGTCCATTGTCAGTCAAGTACTTCGAGTCACTTGACTCGCAACCCTTTCACAGAAGGGGGCGAAGCCTGTGGCTAACCTCCCCAGAGCAAACGTGTGAAGTACAAGTCCAGAGCCAATACTCGTAACGTCAAATACAAACATGATCCTTTCATATGAGCTGCATAAACAGCACCAGGAAATCGTCAGCTTTCAATAGACCCTCGCTTGGCCCACTTCGTACAAGGTTTGGTGTGCACCTATAATCGTGGTTGCATGGTCCCATCAGAGGCCAAGAGCGTCACACGTGGAAGCCCGCTTGGAGAAAGAAATGGTGCCCCCCGGAAGAAGCAGCCCGTACAGGTGGGCTGGTAACTAAGCATGAATCAGCTGGTGGGGGAACTTGGATTAACTGATAGGGCGGGGGGAGGTCACCTGACAATGGGAGCTGGACGTTATTAAAGAAAAGGTTTCTCACTGGTACTTTAAGAGAGCAGCTGAAGCACTTAACTTGTCCCCTGCACCAGGGGCTGATGAATGGAGCATGTTTTCTCCTATCATCTGCTGATGCTTCTCCCTTTTCTGTCCCCCCTGCAACAGGCATCATGTACATTACGTCATCCCATACGACGGGGATCAATCGGTGGTGGATTCCTCGGAGAATTACTTCGTGACCGACAATGTGACCAAGCAGGAGATTGATCTGATGCTGGGACTTTTGCTGGGCTTTTGTATAAGCTGGTTTCTGGTGTGGATGGATGGAGTTCTCCATTATGCAGTGCGAGCCTGGAGAACCAGTCGACGGTACGGTAAGTGAGCCCCAAAGTCCTTTGTCCCATCAAAGGATGTTTGCTTGGTTTTTGTCCAGGCTTTGGGGAGGGAGGTGGGTCAGATTCTTTCCAGAGGGTTTGTGGTTTTGGCTAATTTATCATAGGCTTGTTTGATTGAATTCTCACTCTGTGTGCATAAAAATGAAATATACTTGTAAATGTTGGCATGAGAATATGTGCTTCCATGAGGAGGATTTGCTGGAAAGTGATTGCTACTGGCGTGTGATCACCAGTAACTAAGGGGTGTTTGCTGGATGTACTGAGATGTACACGGAAAGGCCTGTTGTTGGCACATATAAATTTGTTGTGTGCAGTGTTGCGGTACCCGGGTAGATTACAGGATGTTAGAGATTCAAAGTGGGGGAGGTTGTAACTTTTATTGGACCGACTTCTGTGGGTGAGAGAGACCAGCTTTTGTGCTTACCCAGAGCTCTTCCTTTGTCACTCACCTAGAAGTTGGGCCAATAAAATATATGACCATGCCCACCTTGGCTGGCTGAATTTGTGGCACTTGGGGAATTTTGATGGAAAGCTGAAGTTTGCATGAAGCTTGTGTAAATATTTATATGTGTGTACTTACAGCGAGGCATCATTGTGTGGGCAAGAGGAAATGAAATGGATCTGCATGGGCGGTGGGTAATGTAGGCAAGGGAAGGCATTACCTTCCCAAAACTGCCTACACTGCCTGGCCACCCGGGAAGGCTGGGGCCGTGGCACAACAGCCCCGGCCCACTGGATGGCCAGGAAGGATTGGGCTGGGCTCGGAGGGAGGGGGGGTAAGTGGGGGCGTGGTCTCAGGGGCAAGTGCGTGGCTTTCGGCAGACGGGGGTGAGGCTTGGGCTTGCCTTCCCCAGCTGGGCCGTCATCCGTGTGTATATGAACTTGTGATGTGTGAAATTCTCTGCCCCGCTCCTCCTCTCGTCTCAGAGAAAGAAGTCTTGAGGCTTCCCACGTTTGATCGCTGTTGTTGCCGGTGTGGTCCTTTGTGCTGGGCATTCTGGGGAATGTCCCCTTGGCAGTGGCCTCAGTCGGGAAGGGTGGGGTGGGTGGATGCCATGTTTAGCTGAGAGCAGGAGCAATCGGAACATAGGCAGAAACATGCTGCATCAAACCTGTGGCTCATTTAGTTCAGCAGCCAGCCCCAGATGCCGAGAGGGAAGGCTCTAGACTCCCTTTCTCTCTCTAGCCCCTTAGTTTCCTCGCACAGGCTTTCCCTAGGGTTGTGATTGGAAAAAGAAATGGCGAAAATGAATTAAAATAACGCGGGACGACTTGCAATCCTCTCGCCTAATCAGTGTCTCTGTCAATGACACACTCAAAATGCCAGTGGAGAATGTCTGGTAAATTACAATTTGCTTTTTTGGTTTTTAAAGAAAGCTCTATGAGCAAACCCATCAAAAATTCTAATTGGGGAAACTGACTGCCTTTTTCTAAAAACGTCCATCAAAATGAGATTCATTTCTCATTAGCGCGTCCAGCCCCCCAGCAACCTGATGCAGCAGTTTCCGAATTGGAATGTCTCGTGAGACTCTTGTGTGATCTATGCCGAAGGGGAAGGCTCATTTGCAGAGGGGTCCTGCAAGAGTGTTAACGATGGGGGCTAACGATGGGGCCTGCCCTCCCTCCGAGGGATGTTAAATATCAGTTAATTGAAAAGTCGAGTAATCTCATGAATTCCTATTGGTTAGTCGACTATTCTATAGTCCCCGGGGGTGGGGCCGGCAGCCAGTGCGCTCCAGCCCCACTCCTGGGGAGCCCCCTGCCACCCCACACTGCTGCCTCTGTATTAGAGGCAGCAGTGCAGGGTGCCAAGCGGGAGCTGGTCCACAAGGGGAGCTCCCCTCATAGACGGGCTGCCTGTCACCCTGTGCTGATAAAGAGGCAGCAGCATGGGGTGGCAGCAGCCCCCGTCTAGGGTGGGTCTGAGCTCCTGAACCCAGTGCGAGCCAGAACTGAGCCAGGCTGCCTGCTCGCCCGGGTCCTAATACACTTTAAATGCAGAGCCGCAGCAGGGGTAGGTCCCAAACCCGGCACAAGCCAGGACTGAGCCAGGCTGCCTGCTCGCCCGGGTCCTAATACACTTTAAATGCAGAGCCGCAGCAGGGGTAGGTCCCAAACCCGGCACAAGCCAGGACTGAGCCAGGCTGCTGGCCAGCTTGCTAAAAAATTTACATTTGTGTGTGTGTGTAAGGGTGCATGTAGTCTATAGCATTAACGTATAAGCTTTTGCTTATCAGTTAATCGGTTAATCGACTGAACTATTACATCCCTATTTACCACCTGAGGCCACCCGCCCGTCGGATCGTATGAGCTCAGCAGGGCTGGGCTAGATTAGCACTTGGAGGGGAGGAGAGCGACAGAGAAGGCTGGAACATCACAGTCCTTGAGAGCGGCCTTTGTGAGGGTGGAATCTTTAACTAACCCCCCTGTGTACAGACAGTTGTTAGTGACGTAAAGGGGCAAGGGGCCCACCTGTCTCTTGGATGTAGCTTCTCTTTCCTTCCTTCCTTTCGCTGGCCTGCGTAACATGCCCTCTGTGCTTTAGAGGGGTTCAGTAGCCAGTGATTCGTTAGGACACTAAACTGCACTGTCTACTCCTCTAGGCCTCCCAGACCACGCATGTCAATGGTCTGGAGAAAATAGGACCCACCAGGTGCCTGGGAAAAAGAAATCCCTTCCCAGCCTGCGGCAAGAAGCGGTGATGTGGAGTGGGGATGCCTCGGGAGCTATCCAATGGCTTCCAGCACTTTGGGCAACCCTGGGGAAGAGCTGCAGAGGGGGAAGCAGGGCCGGCCCACAACATTTTGGCACCTGAGGCGGGGAGCTCAAATGATGCCCCCATACCGCCTCTCTTGGGCCAAAACTTTGAAAGGTCTCAATTCTGCCTTCTTCCTGTTCTACTCCTCTCATGGGACTGCTCTGCTACCTACATACGCACCAGCAGCAGACACAATTTTCTACACTCTGGGTCCTAGTGGCGCCCCCCAACAGTCTGGCAGCTGAGGCGGCCGCCTCAGTTCGCCTCATGGTAGGACCAGCCCTGGGGGGAAGCTGCAGTTTGTCCCTCGGCCGAGTGTGCAAAGAGTGCGGCTGTGATGCTGGTAGGGAGGGCAGGTCTAGAATGCAAAGGCGGCCTGTAGAGGTGTGTAAGTGTTGCCATTCTCCCCCTCCCCGTGTGCCAGCATCTGTGCACATTCCGATGCTCAGCTTTGCGCGTGCAGGTGTTGGTTCGATTTCGTGCACAGGTGTGTTCTCGGGTGTCTGTGCAGCTGGGCGTGTGCGCCTGTGCTTTGGTGTTTGTGTGGCTGGGAGTGAGCGTTGCGTGGTGGTGTGTGTTTGGGAGTAGGGGTGTGTATGTCCAGGCAGACAGCCTGTGGGGCGCAGGTGCGTTTCCATAGGAACACACCTGTTGGGGTGGTGTGTGCTGGGAGAGCTGTAGGCGCACAGGGGCCTGGCTGCCCTGCTGAGCACAAGCTGAGGGACATCAGCTACTCTGGGAAGTGCTCAGGGGCAAGTGGATGACCCCCCAGAACAAACTGCACACGGCTCATCTCCAAGAATACCCCCCTTAGTCTGGGGTGGCCCCCTAGGAGCGTCTTGGCAGGGAGCCTCCTGTATGGGACCGGGCGGCTGTCCCTGACATCTTACAGAGCCCTAGTAGAGTCGAGCAAAGCTGCCACTAGCCCCACTGGCTTCCAGCAGGGGGCAGAATCTCCCCGGGGAGTTTACACTGGCGCAGCCTGATTGGACGCGCAAAGCCCCCGAAGGGCTTAGACTGAAACCTGGGATGGATTCCCTGGGCCGGATCCATCACTGTGCAGGAGGCAGCTCGCACCTCCCCCATTCAGCAGCAGCAAGGGGCTGGCAGGGACCCTAGGGGGACAGCTGCAACCCTGCTTCCATAGGGCGCTGCGTATGGGTTCCACATAGTCCCGCCAACTCCCTCTGGCCTGCCCAGGCCCCATCAGCTCCGTCTCCTTTGGCCCACCCTGGAATCCCCCTGCCCCCGGAGGGCCTGCCGGCACGGCAAGGGAAGGAGCGGACTGGCGCCCTGCACTCCTTTCTGCTAGTGCAGGGGGGCAAAGGGACAATGCTGAACGGAGCCCTGCAGGGGCAGCCTGCCCTTTGGCTGGTGCAGACCCCTCGCTGGGTACCTGGCAGGGCTGTCCCTGGAGCTCGTCGTGCCCTGCGCCGGGCAATGCCGGGTTTGCCTCAGTTTGTCCTACCTGAGAACGGCCCCACTGACCCCGAGAATTCAGCAGGAAAATTGCAAGCCAGGCACCCACACTCATGGGCCTAAAACAAGCGCTTGGGCCGGTTCCTTCGCCTTCTGGTTTCGGAGCCTGTAGGGGTCCCGTTTCTAAGCGAACCCGGTGGTGAAACATTTCCCCTTTCAGCAAGGCCGGCCCACAACATTTTGGCACCTGAGGCGGGGAGCTCAAATGACACCCCCATGTACCCTCGCTTGGGCCAAAACGTTGTAAGTTCTTGATTCTGCCTTCTTCCTGGTCTACTCCTCTCATGGGACTGCTCTGCTACCTACATACGCACCAGCAGCAGACACAATTTTCGACACTCTGGGTCCTAGTGGTGCCCCCCCACAGTCTGGCAACTGAGGCGGCCGCCTCAGTTCACCTCATGGTAAGGCTGGCCCTGCCTTTCAGACCAAAAGAAAGCGGCGGAGCTTGTCACCCGACTCCAGCCGCTGGGGCCATCAGAAAATGACCCAAGTATCCTGAAACTCAGCGTGCCGGAGGCTGCACATGTCGGGGGGGCAGCAGTTTTAGTCCTTGCTGCCTTGTCCTGCTGGGTGCTCAGTAGGATGGAGTGCAGTGAAGGGCAGGCTCCTCTCTGTTGGCTTTGCCTCCTGTGCTTGCCTTGCTCTCCTGGGAGGTTGCAGATGAAGCTGGGACTTCAGAGAAGCACAGACTGTGATTCACAGCTGGCCCCTTTATTGGGAACCCAGCATGGGGACTGGCTCCACTTGGCATAATTAAGCAGCCTCATTGCTGAGAATGATGAGCCATGGCCGGTCGGTCGGGGGTTCTGTCACTGACATGCCGGGTGAGCCAGAAAAAGTCCCATCAAACCGAAATGAAAGTGAAATAAAGCAGCAGTAGCGGAGCAGGGCTGGAAATGAAATTAGCACTGGGCTTGTAGCTGCAAGGACGCGCTGAGGTGTTGTTCACAGTGCCCAGTGGGTGGGTGCAATACCTTCCGGCTTCACAGACTTTTGCCAACGAATCAGTCCCCTCAGGAGCCTCTTACGAGCTAAGGGTGCGTCTCCACTATGCAGCTTTTAGCCAGCAGGTTCTGTCGCCACAGCCCTGTTGCTGATTGTCAGCGTGTGTGAGCACTGTCTGGCTACGTCTACACTATGAGTTTTCTTGGCCAAAAATATGCTAATGAGGGACTAATTTGCATGAGTCGCGATCTCATGTGCATATTTTCTGCCCATCCGTTTTTGCACTGGGGTTTTTGCGCAAAAACAAGCAGTGTGGATGTTTTCTTTTTGCGCAAAAACCCCTTTTTCCGCAAGATCGGTATAACACCTGTGTTGCTAAAAGCCATGTCTTGCAGACAAAGCCTAAGACTGACAGGTGTATCCAGCAGCCACACTCTTAACCGAAGTTCAGTGTTTCTATCCAGAGTCCTCAGCTTGCGTGGTACCATGGCAAACACACCCCTTAACGTCCTTCGAACCTAGTGGTAAAGGTCCGATCAGAATCAGAAGGAAACGGAGTTAACGCCTTTGAAATGCAGAGCGTTATGTTTGGCTTTTATTGTCCTAGCATTCAGTGGGCCCTTTGCCTGTAGCTGGGGAGCGTTTTTAGAAGGAAAAGGCCTGTCTGGCACTCTCTCAGCTCGTTTCCAAGACGGTAACAACCGTCCTTTTTAGGGGGCAAGCGCAGCAGACAGTTGAGAGGGGCTGGAGCTGTGTTTGGTAAAGACCAGTCCTGTTCCCTAGAGTGGTGCCTCTCAACCTTTGCAGACTATTTTCAGGAGTCTGATTTGTCCTGCGTAGCACCTCTCCCCAAGTTCCACTCACAAACTTACAAAAAATCAGACATCGCAATATAAAAGTGTCACAGCCACACTAGTACAGGGAAATTGCTCCCTTGCTCAGTTGTTGCCATATAATTATAAATAAGTATTGTACTTACATTTGAGCGTGAGGTATATAGAGCAGTAATAACAAGGCATTGTCTGTATGACATTTCAGTTTGCACTAGTGCTTTTATGTAGCCCGCTGTAAAACTAGGCCAATATCTAGAGGAGCTGATGTGCCCGCAAGGAAGATCTCTGCTCCTCCCAGCGGTACGGGTACCTCTGGTTGAGAATTGTAACCCGTGCACCGAGTGTGGTTCGCTGTCCCATGGAGTGGCACTTAGACCATTTACAGCAAGAGAGAAGAACAAGGGAGCTCGACAGCCTGAGCTGAGAGCCAGCTGGTTTTGTAGCTCAAGCTGTAGTGGCTTCTACATTAAGCCTAAAGATCACAGATTCAAATCCGCCTGGTTGTGATTACAGAGCCATTAACCTAGAATATACACGCCTGTACAAAGGGAAAGATGTTTGCTTCTGGCTTTCAATACTCACTTAAAAAATTCTAGCTTTACAATTGTGAAAGAACTAAGCCCTAATTTGTGGGTTGTCTTCCTGAGTTTGCAAGCTGCCTGAAACCACGGCTTAAGGAACATAAGAATGGCGAGACTGGGTCAGACCGAAGGTCCCTCTAGCCCAGTATCCTGTCTGCTGACAGTGGCCAAGGCCAGATGCCCCAGAGGGAATGAACAGAACAGGGAATCCTCAAGTGATCCCTCTCCTGTCACCCATTCCCAGCTTCTGACAAACAGAGCCTTGGGACACCTTCTCTGCCCACCCTGGCTAATAGCCATTGATGGACCTATCCTCCATGGATTTATCTAGCTCTTTTTTGAATGCTGTTATAGTCTTGGCCTTCACAACATCCTCTGGCATGGAGTTCCACAGGTTGACTGCACTGCATGAAGAAATACTTCCTTTTATTTGTTTTAAACCTGTTACCTATTAGTGTTATGGGAAGGAGTAGATAACTCTTCTTTATTCACTTTCTCCACACTAGTCATGATTTTTATAGACCTCTATCATATCCCACCTTCTGTAAACCAGGACTCTCTGGTCTGGCAACATCCAGGGTCCAGAAGGAGACAATTCCAGAGGGACCACAGATGTTCAGGACCAGAGAGTCCCAGTGGAGGGCTGGGGGCTGGGCTCCCTGCAGCTGGGTTGCCAGGTGTGACCCAGCTGGTTGCCTGACAGGACCGGGAACCCAGTGCACAGTAGCGGAGCTGCATGGTGGGACTGGGAGCCTATGTGCCCCAGCTGGGCTGGAGCTGGGCTGCCCAGCTTTGCAGGGAAGGGGGTAACTAGCAGAGCAGCGGGGCTGGTAGCAGGGGGGGAGCTGGCTGGGAGGCCAGTGGCCAGTCCAGGACTGGAGGGGCTGGGGGCAGATGAACTCCCTTCATCCAGCAAAATTGCTCATCCGGAACTGGTCAGGTCCCAAGGGTGCCAGACCAGGGAGGTCCAACCTATACTACACAGTGGGGATTTGCTCCCTCTTGCAATACACGCCACTACTACTAGCCTCAGATTTCAGATGGGGAAACTGAGGCACATGGAGACGGGGAAGCACCTAGCTCCCAGGCCACACAGCGGGCCACGTGCTGAACCAGGACTAGAATGCCAGGGCCTGCTTGTCTCACCGCTAAATACACAGTGTCTCAGGATGCCTCGCGCCCTGGTGCCATCTCGGCCAGTGTGCCGGGGCCTGACCCCGGGATCTCCCTAACTAAAAGCACCAGCTGGTCCCACCTGAACGAGAGCTCTCTAGCTGCGGCTATCGCGAGCTGATCCCGGGAGGCGTCCTGACCCGCCCCGCCACTAACCGCCTGTTGCTCTTTCCTTTCCCCTTCCAGACAACTCTTGGTCTTGGATTCCGAAGTTTTGTAACTTGAAGGAGTTCCGGAAGCGTAACCACAGGCAGTATGAGGAGTCCACCGGGAACATGGTGCACATCAAACAGAAGCTGTACCATAACGGGCACCCGAGCCCCCGGCACCTCTGAGAAACGCCTCCCCCTCCAGAGACTGCCATGAGGCTTTAGAACTGGGCTTCCAGGGGGGCATCGGAGGCCCGTGGAGGACAGCTTTTTATTTATCTAGGCGGTGTGAGTCTGAGGCACACCGCGAATGCACAACTAAGCCAGTTCTGGCTGCAAAGCCGCCAAGACGTTGCACTGTGTCCATTGTTTTCTTGTCGGACTTCTGTATATATGTAAAAACAAAAAGGGAAAGAGATTTGCATTATACTTCCCAAATCCCCATTCCCCGCTGTTTGAAGTTCTCCCGCCCTTTCAATGTACCTCTTTGGAGTCTGTTCCCCTGGGGATCTGCTCTCCGACCACGGGGAGGATGCTCAGGGGAGGGCTAGAACTCCTTTCCCATTGTTTTGCTCCACGAGGGTTCCTTTGTTCGGCTGATTCGTGCCGCCGCAGGGCTGGCTGGGGGCTCATGCCGGCGCCTTTCCAAGCTGCACCGGCCCTTTTGCATTGGCTTTTACTTATTTATGTTTTGCAGTCGATGAGCGCGCTGGAAACACACCAATGGGTCGCTCTTCCCGTTGCTCTGCAGGGAAACCTGCTGGAAGCAAAGGGCCCCTAGGAAGCTGCGAAGAAATCCCCCACCAAGGAATGGGATGGTGGCATTTTCTGAGGGCTGATCCCAGTCCACCTCATACCAGTTTTATGCTGGTGTCACTCCATTGACTTCACTGCTGTCATTCCATAGTCACACCAGCATGACAGCCAGTGGCTTCCACGGGGTTGCTCCCGGCGGGAGAGATGACAGTCAGACTCAGTGAGTGGAATGGAGTTACAGCTGATGGACACCAGTACAAGCGGGGGGGGGAAATCAGGCTCACTGCTTGTTATATAGATGTTGTGCTAGCACCACATCCCTAGGAGGAAGTGAAGAGTCTCCCCCGTGTTACAGAAGGGGAAACTGAGGCACAGGTAGTCAGTGGCAGAAGTGGGCGTAGGGCAGGGATCTCAAATTCCTGGCCCTCTGGCCATCCCTGCTGGAGCAATTGCAAAATCCAGCCTGGGGCTGCCAGCGGGCCAGGGGCTGTCCGTTCCTGTTCCCAAGCCCCGCCCCTACCTGCCATTGCCCCGCCCTCTTCCCCCATGACACTCTGTCCCAGAGGAGTGATAGAGATGCAGCCGTGTTAGTCTCGTGTAGCTGAAACAAAAAACAGGACTATGTAGCACTTTAAAGACTAACAAGATGGTTTATTAGGTGATGAGCTTTCATGGGCCAGACCCACTTCCTCAGATCAAATAGTGGAAGAAAATTGGCACAACCATATATACCAAAGGATACAATCAAAAAAATGAACACATATGAAAAGGACAAATCAAATTTCAGAACAGAAGGGGGATGGGGGGGGAGGTAAATGTCTGTGAGCTAATGATATTAGAGGTGATAATTGGGGAAGCTATCTTTGTAATGGGTAAGGTAATTAATGTCTTTGTTTAGACCGAGGCGTAAAGTGTCGAATTTAAGCATGACTGACAGTTCAGAGGATTCTCTCTCATCACCTAATAAACCATCTTGTTAGTCTTTAAAGTGCTACATAGTCCTGTTTTTTTGTCCCAGAGGATGCAGCTTTGGGGGGGGAGAGGGGGCTGGTATGGAGCAGCAATCGCCCCTCCCACATACATGGGGAGACGGCAGGGCAATGGTGAGAAGGGGCGGGGCTTGGGGAAAGGTAACAAACCGATCTTCCCTTCCCCTCCCAAGCTGGATTGTGCTATTGTTCCAGCCAGGGATGGGCCGTGGGCCGGGAGTTTGAGACCCCTAGCGTAGGCCTGGAGACTCCTCTCCCCAAGCAGCTGCCTTGCTCTTTTTACTAGTTCTTCGAAGGCCGAGCACTTGCATGGCAACTTTGGAGCTAGGTCAGCACAGCCCTTTAAAGGAGGAGGCGGTGGGGGGGGGGGTGATGTGGAGCTAAACCCCAGCTTCTGCCGTCCCCCCGGTGCTTCCTGTATCCGCAGTAGGTTCAACCAGAACCTAGGATAAAATAAGAGCCTGAGCCGCAAGGTTAGGAGCTTCGTCTCTGAGCGGCCCCAGGCCCAGGGTAGGGGTAAGTGCAGGTTTCAGGGCAGCGGGTTCCCTAAAGGCGTTCACATCCAGAGGGGGCGTGTAGCATCCTGTCCCTGTGGTCTGAGCCAAGTAGCCCCCCAGCCGCCCTGCAATACCTGCAGCGACCATGGGGGGGCGCTGCGGCCGCCTCAGTCAGCTCTGCATGAATGGGCCGGCTGGTTTTCAATGGGACTATCTGCAGAAGCAGCCTCTAAGTTGGCACATCGTGGTTAACAGTCCCTTCTACTGAGGCCCTGCTGTGGTACGTAGCCGGCCGGAGCTTAACGGGTGCGGTGCGGGGAAGCAGCTTGAGCAGCCCCAGGAGAAATGAATGTCCCGTCTACGCATGTTTTCATCCCGCCTCAGTGTCGATTGCAATGCTGGGGGGGAGGGGAGGGGAAGGGGAACCAACACAAACAAAACCAAACTCCCCAAGCTGCATCCTTTGTCTTGTTTTTCATTTGCTTCCTCTGTCTGGGATCGGTTGAATTTAGCAAACAGACGGGAGCCCCACGTTCCCAGTGGCGCTGCCCTCGCCCAGCACATCTGGCCTGTGAGGCACACCGCCCATCTGGCTGGGAATACATGGCCAGCCGAGCCACATGGGGGCTTGTGTCCGGCTGCTGCAGCCAGTGGTCATGCAACGCTTCCTGGCTGTAGGCCCTGGAGTGGCCCGGGTGCAAGCCGCTTTGTTCCCGGGCAAAGGGCATTACAGCCAGGGTGGCTGAAATGAGCCTTGTGAATTGGGCAGGCCCCGCTGCCGGGGGGGGGGCAAGGGAGCAGTTCCCCCAGGGCCTGGCGATTCAAAAGGGCCTCGGGCTCCCGGCTGTCTCCCTGGGTGGTGCAGAAGAGCTAACAGGGGGAGGCCAGCCACAGCCCCACCCCTTCTGCCCAAGGCCCTGCCCCTCCTGGGGCTCCGGAGCCAGCCCCTTCCCCAGCTTGCCCAGAGGCCTGGCAATTCTGTCGGCCGCCCCGGAATTGGGCCTCGTGGGCTAAATTCTCCGCTGAGCCTGGCTAGCCAGTAGGGTTGCCAGGTGTCCGGTATTGACCCAGACAGTCCGGTATTTTCGCCGCCTGACCGGTAAAAAAATTCAGAAAATACTGGACACCTAAAATGTTTGGTTCTTTCTATTTTTTTTCCCTGCCAGGAGGCGAAAATACCGGACAGCTGGCAACCCTACGACACACTCAGCAACTGGGCCCAGCCCCGGCCCACCCCCCGACCCTCGAGGCCCCCCGCCTGGTTCCCCAGGGGCTTGTCTTGTGGCTGGCAGAAAAACAAAATGGCCACCAGCAAAAAAGCCTCTTCTTAAAGGGGCCATGCTGAATTTTTTTTTTTTTTTTTTTGCTTAATAACGGCTGTCGGGGTGCTTTTTTTCCCTCAACAACCAACTTTGGTCTCCCCCTTTTTTTTTTCCGCAACAGAATTTTTTCCCGGTGTTTTGGGTTTTTATTGGGGCGGTGTTCGCTATTTTTGGTTAAACCATCTGGCAACCCTACTAGCCAGCGGCTCCAGCCCTGGGAGCATTTCAGGAAAGGCCCTGCCTTTGGGGCCGAGCAAGCAGAACTCTCCCCTAGGCACGGGGCAGTTCCTTCTTCCAGCCACAGGCTCCTTTCGTCCCCCCACCCCCAGCGATGGCAAAGGGTCGGGGTGATGCCCCAGCCTCCCCAAGCCACACGCTGTGGAAACGAGCAGCCCCTTGGAGCCCAGCAGCTTCGTGCACCATGCAACAGGCACCGTCTGCACCAAGCAGACGTGCCAGGGGCACCTCTATGCAAAACAGTGGCTGCGCCCCGGAGGCCTGGTGGTTGCGAGGCACAGCCTCTGTCCCGGTGTGAATTCCCCCCGCCAGGGCCAGTCTTATGTCCCGTACTCCCACATGATTTGTGGCCTGATTCGCGTTTGCCCTGGTGTCCCAGCAGCGGAGGGGTCTGTGGCGCAGCGGTTAGACAAGGGCCCACGGCCGGGCAAAATGTGTGCGGGAGCTGGGCACTTAGTGAATGCTGAGAGCCGGGCAGCCAATGCCGAGCTTCACGCCTGCAGCACGGCAGTGCCCAGCCTCCCACACGTGCCCGATGGCACGGCCACGCCAGACTGTCTCCACCTAGCAAGCGCTCCCCGGCAGCTACAGGGTAAAAGCGAGCTGGTTCTCGGGGGGGTTTTTTTGAGCTCCTCCTGTATCAGCCCAATGCAAGTTCACAGGGCGTGACACTGCCCAGCCACGTTTGCTCCCTGAGGGTGCCGAATCCAGGCCCCTCCCATCACCAGCACCCGTCTTCCTGGCCTTGCCGAACAGCCTCGGAGTTTGTGGTCTCGCGTGCTCTTGTGGAGCCTGTTACTGTTGCTTGCGGCTCAGCTGTGTGTCACGTCGCCCTGTGTTGCCTGGCCCGTGCACGTGTCTGTTTTGCTTCTGCCTGGGTGTGGTGCATGGAGGGTGTTTCCCCCCCTGTTTAATTGTCTGAAGTGTAATACATGGGCTTGCTCCTTGTGTTCTTGCCTCTGATCCAGTCTAAAACGTCCAGGGTTCAGACAGTGAGAAAGGGGCCTCAGGAGCGAGGTACGTCTGCAAAACAGCCCCGAGGGGGGGTAAGAAGCAGCCGTGTTATTGGGACCAGGAGAGGCCTGGGCTGCAAGCTTAGAGCCTGGCCTGTGAGGGCAGCTACAGAGGAACGGGGGCCATGCGGCAGCGCTGTGTGCGGCTTAGTGCTCATAAAGCAGATGCTGGGAGAAGGCTTTGGCTGACGGGGAATTTTCTGCAGCCTCAGGAAGGGCTATTTTTAGAGCTGCCAGAGCTTCCAACTGTCTCCCCGCGTTTGATCTCCAGAGCGGGGATTGGAACGAAATGTTTTCCCCTGTAATTTCAGCGCACGAGGCTCTGGATGCTGCCGCTTGCAATGAAGAACCGATGCGAGCAAAGGCGCCAGGTCTGCGGAAGTCCCATGGCTGCCACCAGCCCCTTTCAAGTCGCGCCTGCTGTGCCCTGCTAGCGGCTCCCCAGCTCCTCACTGAAATCCCTGCAGAGCGAGGCATTTGGACTCAAGCCTGCCCAGCCCTCCTTCCGGTCTCTCTTTAGAATCATAGAACACTAGGACTGGAAGGGCCCTTGCGAGGTCATTGAGTCCAGTCCCCTGCCCTGCTGGCAGGACCCATTACCGTCTAGACCATCCCTACTAGACATTTATCTAACCTACTCTTAAATATCTCCAGAGATGGAGATTCCACAACCTCCCTAGGCAATTTATTCCAGTGTTTAACCACCCTGACAGGTAGGATGTTTTTCCTAATGTCCAATCTAAACCTCCCTTGCTGCAGTTTGAGCCCCTTGCTTCTTGTCCTATCATCAGAGGCCAGGAAGAACAATTTTTCTCCCTCCTTCTTGTGACACCCTTTTAGATACCTGAAAGCCGTATCATGTCCCCCCTCAATCTTCTCTTTTCCAAACTAAACAAGCCCAATTCTTTCAGTCTTCCTTCATAGCTCATGTTCTCTCGACCTTTCATCATTCTTGTTGCTCTTCTCTGAACCTTCTCCAATTTCTCCACATCTTTCTTGAAATGTGGTGCCCAGAACCGGACACAATACTCCAATGGAGGCCTAATCAGTGCAGAGCAGAGCAGAAGAATGACTTCTCATGTCTCGCTCACAACGCACCTTTCTCTTGCTTCTTTTGTCAGTCCCAGGAGGGGACCCATTCTTGAAAAAGCCTGGTCTGGTTCCTGACAAGCCAATCAGCTCCTTTGCTTTTGTTCCCATCTGACATCATAATCACCATCATGGACTTCAGCTTTGGAGTCTGCTGTGCTGGGAGGCATATGGGTTAGGAAGAGGTGGCAGGCAAGGCGGGCGGGGGGGTTAATGCAATGGAGATGAATGGAGCTGTGCCAGGTGTTGTTTAGGGGTTAGAGCAGTCCCGGGAGCAGCATTTTATTTTCAGCCATGTGCTAGTCCTGATGGGTGACTCCTGGCAAATCACTTCACCGCCCCATGCCTCAGTTTCCCTAGCTGCAAAATGGGGCTGCTGCTGATTCTGACCTCCTTTAGAAAGTGCTTTGCGCACTTCTGCTGAAGAAAGGAGGTATGACACTAGTAGAGGAGGGGTTTGACACCTTAGTTCCATGCGCACAGAGGGCAAAGAAATGCCGAAAGTCGCTGCTAAGAAACCAAAAGAGGGATTCCGGGGTGAGATTCAGGCTTGGGCCCAAGACCCCTATATCATTGGCAGCACCATTTTCCTAGTAGCACTGGCCCTCAGGGCGGAATGGCTGTGAGCTCCTTCCCTTGCAGTGGTGGGACCAGCTGCGATCCAGGCCCCACTGCGCCAGGCGCTGTACAAACCCAAAGTCAGCGATAGTCCGCACCTCAAAAGCGCTCATCGCTCAAATGGTGGCAAAAGAAGGGCGGCGGGAAGTGAAGTGCCCCAGCCACTCAGGGGCAGAGCTGGGAGATTGAGGGCCCGTCAAGTACTCTATCCACTAGGCAATGCTGCCTCTGCATTAGTTGATTGGGGCATGTCGGGGAGGCTTCCAGGATGGGCACCTGAGGACGGAGGGAGTCAGGTGCATCCTGGGGCAGCTGCTTTGGAACTGTGTGGGCGCTAGGGAAATACCGCCCCTCATTCACAGCTGCATAGGCATGTAGGGCAGGCAGCGCCCTAGAGCAGCCAACCGTGCTCAGGTAGGCGCCATGGACCCTACCGCCCCCCAGGTGCATTTGTCTACTTTGATGATGGAGATTCCACAGCCTCCTTTGCTGTAACCTCTGGCAGAGCTTCATTGCCTGGAGAGTGGGGCAGATGTTCCTACGAGCTGCCCGAAAGCCCACTTGCTGCTGCGTCAGCCCCTCGCTTCTTGGCCTCCATTCGGTGGCCACGAGGTCAAATGATCACAGACTGGAACAGCCCTTTATGTACCTGACACTCACGCTCCGGTTCCTCATTGCTCCAGACTAAGCTGTGCCCCGGTTTTTAACCTTTCCTCCCAGGTCAGGTGTTTTCTGAACCTTTTGTCATTTTAGCTGCGCTCCTCTGGACTCTCTCCCATCTGTCCCCCTCTTTCTTAGCCTGACACCCAAACTAGACGCCAGCTGAGGCTGCGCCAGTACCCCTGCTATCTGCCCCGTCTGCCACAGAGCCCTCCTGTTCCTCCATGCCAGTGCCAATGGATGCCTGAGGCTACGTCTATACTGCACTAAAAGGGGTGTTTTCACTCAGGTTCAACAGTGACGACGAAGCCACTTGGCTTTTAACTGGGATGACTCTGGAGCTGGCAAAGTAGCATTAAAAGCCAACTTACTGCAGCATTGCTGCTATTTGAACCCTGAGCTAAGCACACACTTGCTGGTTGTGTATTGAATGTGCAGTGCAGCTCTCCCCTCCATCCACACGGGCTGGCTCTCAGCGAACCCGGCCTGCAGGCGCTCTCATTAACCTCAAGAACCCATCACAGCTTATGTCTCACTGAAAGTCAATGGGACTGTGGCATTCTTGAAAACTGTGCCCATTCGAGTTAGATCTTGATGCTGCAGATCTGGCTGTTCTGATCCCGAGCCTGGGAACAGTAGGCGAGCGGTTGGCAAAGGCTTGGGCTGTAAAGCATGCATGCATGTGTGGCGCTTGTGTGTTTCCAGGCCCGGGGAGCAGGAGGGGGTGCACCAAAAGGGTCGGACAGTTGGAATGTTCATTGGAGCTGTGATGCCTAGTGGGCAGGTCACTGCGCTTGGCTGCATCTCCGTGGTACATGGCCGGTCGCGTTGACGTTTCTGTCTGAGGGTAAAAGTGTGAGTTAAGCGCTGTGTGGGCTGGGAGGTGCGCACATACACGCCCATTTGTATCACACTCTTCCATCCTCTACTCAATGGTTGTCTTTCTTTTTACATGTGGTCGCTGGTATTGTTCCCCTCTTCAAGCACAGCACTGTGAGTGATGCCAAGAAACGACGCAGGTGGCATGAGTGATGAATGTCACCCCAAAGGACGCAATCCTGTGATGTGCTGGGCACCCTTCAGTCCCAATGACGAAGGCAGCAGATTGTGCGACAGGCCCAAGATGGGTGTAATAATGCTCCACTGTGGAGCGACTGTAGCAAAACTTGAAGTAATACGTCCTCCAGTTCTTAGCCCCTCTCTGTTTTCTGAGTGTAGAAAACAGGTAATTTTGCACACATCAGACAGGAAACAGGCTCAGTATACGTTGGTATTTCCCAAGACGGAGAGCGAGAGATTAAACGCTCATGGAGTTAATCCTGGAATAATCTCTCTTGTGGTCTGAAAAGCAATAATGGCTAATTTTCTTTTTAACGTGCTTGCATAAATGAATGTCATCTGCATTTTGTATTCTCCTGGCAGTTGGGCTCGGAGCTGCGCTGTTTCTATGCTAAGCGAGGAGGCGATGGCGGAGCAGTTCCTATTGAAAGCTGCAGCGAGCTTTATGGGGGTGGGGAGGGATGCACACTGTGATTTTTTGGGGGGTGGAGGGAGTCAATGAGTGAATGTATTTCAGCCAAGCCTTCCCTTTCGAAAATGTTTGTATAATAGGTGATCGATTTAGCCGCCTGAAACCAAGCCCGTCCTTTGCTGTTTGTCAGTAAAATAGTTTTTTGCATGTTTTGCATCTGACTGGTTCTTTCCAAACTTTTGCAGCGAGGAAGCCCTTTGGAAAGTGCCAAACACAAGCACCCAGCTTCTAGTCAATATCACTCCTCTCTACAGGAGGGGTGTGTGTGATATTGACACGGCGGAACTGAGCAGCTGTACGAAACCTTAGAGCAGCGTAAGTGCTCCCCCCATTATCTGTTGAGGCGTGGAGAACAACCCTCTTCCATTATTCAACAGGCTAAGAGACCCCTTGCTAACCCTCGTGCCTTAGAGTGAGTGTCTAATTATACATATATATTACCACACACACACAAAGCAACTGAGTCCTCATGGGCAGAGGATTTATAATGGTTTCCATAAAATCAATCCATGTCACATGCTCAGACGTGATTGCTCAGTTACACCCTAGCAGTCAGGGTCAGTTAGAACTAGCAGCAGCCTCTCCCCACCTCCAAAATGAACATTCCTGGGATTCACCTTGTTATAGGCCGCCAGAGAACGCTCCACAGGCTAGCTATCTTTGTGGACTGGGGCAAAGAACTGGGATGCTATAAGGTCTGGTCTACCTCCTGTGTGCACACCTTGATGGAGCGGCTGGGCTAAGAGTCCCACAGGAAGTTTGAAGTGCACCGGCATTGAAAATCGCAGCCTCTTTGCCGCCACATCCCCATCTGCCAAATGGGGACAGTGATAGAACCAGGTCGGATTCTCTTCTCACTCATCCCAGTGTAAATTCATTGGCGGTCCTCTTGATTTACCCAGAGGTGTGAGCAGAATCAGGCCCCCTCGTTAGGGTTAATTAGCCTACGCTTATTAAGTGCTTTGACTATGAGATGCGCTAGGCAGTGCGCTCCTTCCTCCTAGGAGATTTGCTCCTGGCTTTGCTTGGGACAACTCAGAGGCTGACAAGGAGACAAAACATCCTGGCTCGAATCAGGGCAGCTCACAGGATGTGGCTGGACTAGGACAGGGATTTCCTCCTGGCCAGGGTTGAGTGCCCAAAGGGGAGTTGCACCTGGAGAATAATCAAGGACAAAGACGTTTTGACAAACTGGGAAGGGGCCAGCAAAGACCTGCCAGGATGAGTGAGGGCTGGAGCCATTCCAGCTATTTACTTTATCCAAGTGAAGGCCACGAGATGAGTTGATCACTGTCTGTATGTGGCAGCTCTTCCATCCAGCAAAAAAGGCAGGCGGAGCTCTGCTGGCTAGAAACTAAAGCTAAATGCATTAAGGCTGGACAGAAGGTGCAGATTGTTTTGTAACTGAGGATAATTAGCCCTTGGACGAACACAGTAAGGACGTGTTGGCTTCTCCATCACTTGCAGTCTTTAATTAATCCAGCTCAACCAGAAGTCCTGGACCTGATGCAGGAATCACGGGAAAGGCTCTCTGACCTAGATTATGCAGGCAGTCAGGCTAGATTATCCTAGCAGTCCCTTCTGGCCTAAAAAGCGGTGACTCTACGAAAGACACCGAGGCACTACATTATAATAAATAGGACAGACTGAGGCACAATGGTCTCAAGGTGCAGCGGGGGAGGTCTATGTTGGATATCAGGAAAAACTATTTCCCTAGGAGGGTGGGGAAGCACTGGGATGGGTTGCCTGGGGGAGGGGAGAGGGGGTGGAATCTCCATCCTTAGAGGTTTTTTAAGTGCTGGCTTGACAAAGCCCTGGCTGGGATGATTTTTGTTGGGGTTGGTCCTGCTTTGCGCAAAGGGCTGGACTCAATGACTCCTGAGGTCTCTTCCAGCCCTGGGTTTCTAAGTGCAAATAAACTGCGCTGTGTGTGCTAATGAGCATAAAGAACAGCGGGGTGGACAAAATGGCTTAGTACTAAGTAACCATCAGTAATTAGCATCAGGCACATGGAGGAGATCTAATTCCTCTGTCTTTACTGCTCACACCCTGTCCATACAGGGCCAAGCGTATGCCTAGACATGGGACCACTATGCTGCGCCGTCAGATCTACAGCCACAGTGCTCATCCTCCCCGAGAAGTCTGAAGAAAGCAAAATGAAGCTCTGTTGATTCTCTGGCCAGTTTGCATTTATCACGCAAGGGGCCTTACCCCAAAGACAGCCCTCAAGCAGCCTGGGGCATCATCCCGCCCAGGACATAGGTCGGCCTTCTCCCGCCACCTGATACCAACAGCATTGGTGGCTGGGAATTGCTGGAGAAAGTGTACTAGATGCTGTTGGGCTCCAGCAGCTGTCGAAAGGTGGCTTTGGCCTGGAACACAGCAGGTGAGCGCGAAAAGCAGGGCCAGAGATTTGTGGAGCCCACAGCTGGAAAGACAGGCAGGCTGTGGGTCAGGTGCGAGGTACATTGGCCGAGCACGGTGCAACTTAGGGGGAGATTAGCAATGGGGGCTGATATTCAGAAGGGAAGTGCTTTAGCTGAACTGTGCACAGTACGGGAAGAGCACACAATGTGGGGCAGGGCAGAGGGGCCAGGGGCTATGGTTAGGAGTGAATACTAAGGGGGAAAGCTGGTATATTAAGCCACTGCTGATCTGTCTGTTAATGCCCCGTCCCTTCCTCAAATCCCGCTCTGCTTGATGCTAAACCAACCAAACAAAAACAGTCACACTGAGCAATTCTCCCAGGTCTTTTCCTTGGTGAGGAGTTGTTGGGGCATGATGTTATCCAGGCTTCGGCAGGCAGCTCTGGGGCACAGATGCCTCAGGCTCAGATCAGACCAAATGTGAAATCAGAGTGGGAACAAAACCCAACCCAGCCTCCGCAGAGAAGAAATTCAGAACCTCCAGGTACAGCAGAAATACAGGAGGGGAGGGGCTGGCAGGCCCAGGCTGCAGAATGAAGGCTGGTTGCTGGAGCTGAAATTGACTAACAGCAGCTGGGACTTACATTGAAGGTCACATCTGAGGTCAGGGAGAAGCCAAGAGCACTGATGATTTTTCCAGCGAGTTCTCCACCGAGCAGAAGTGCACCACAAGGCCAAGCCCTGGAGGGCTAAGTGGGTGCTGTTTTCCCTCTAATTTTTTATGTTCATGTGTGTGGCCTGAATTTTGTTGTGTGCACCCACCCATAGGGCGCTGATGTGTGACACATGGGTGATTTGTGGTGGTGGTAGGGCTTAAGGGTTTAGTGTGGGAGGGGGCTCAGAGTTGGGGGGGATGGGGGCTCTGGCTGGGGGTGCAGGCTCGGGGAGGCTCAGGGTTGGAGTGCAGGGGCAAAAGGATTTCAGATGAGACTGGGGAGGATGGGTTTTGAGTACAGGCTCCCCTGGGAAACAGCAGCTCTGGGCCAGATGAGAGGTGCCTCTACCAGACCAGCCCGGCAGCTCCAGTGGGGCAGGGCTGGGATGGGCACCTCTCTCTTGGCTTTTGGCAGGTCTGGGCTGCTGGAGACAGCGGGGGAAGGGAAACGGCCGCGCGAGGCATGGCAGCTCTGAGCCCCTGCCTGGGGCTTATCA
Source organism: Rafetus swinhoei (assembly GCA_019425775.1). Lineage (NCBI taxonomy): Eukaryota > Metazoa > Chordata > Testudines > Trionychidae > Rafetus > Rafetus swinhoei. The sequence goes on from CM033441.1 coordinate 8,802,003, forward strand.
GACAGCTGCTCGGCCATGCAACGTAGAGGGGCCCCTTTGCAGATCTCACCCGACAGCCTTGATTGCAGCGTGTAACCTCAGCCTGTAAGTCGCCTCCCCGCCTCCCGCTGCTGGAAGGGGACCATTGCGTCCTGTGATGGAGTCACTGCATCAGCAGAACCCGACACCCGGCCTCTCCCTAGGAGATGATGCTTCCAGTTGCAGGCTCGGGAGCTCTGCAGGGGTTGGGCGGGTGTGTGGGAGGAAGAAACAAAGGCTAACGGGGAACTGCAGTGGAAGCGGGGCATCCAGCCTTAGGGCTCCATTTTGCTCTAAGCTGTGAGACTCCTCGCTGCCATCAGGCTGCTGCTATAAATGAGCTTGTCAGCGCAGACCCCTGGCTGCTTCCCCTCTCCTTGGCTAGGGGCTCCAGCATCGGTCTCTGTTCTACTAACTCCTCCTCCCGCGCAGGGTTACCAGATGGCTTAAAAGAGAAATACAGGACACACTTGATCTCAGATGGGGAGGGTGGGGAAGGACTGGCCGGGAGAGGAGCGGGCTGTCCGGGAGGGGGGAAGGGGAGTGGGGCTGGCCCGGGGGGGTGGTCAGGTCAGCGAGGCCTGACTCAAAACCGATCGACATCAACGGCTCCATGGATCAGGCCCATTGTTCTTTCCAAACTTGGCTTCAAAGCAGTGGTGTTGACAGCCTCACTGGGCCGCTAGGCAAGGCAGGGGGAGGCGGGCTCTGTGCATCCAAAAGGGGCGGGGCCTCAGGGAGAAGGGGCGGGCTGTAGCTAGCTTCCCCCAGGTGGCCTCAGCGGTGCCTGGAGTGCAGCACGCTGGGCTCCAGGGGTGATTTTAAAGGGCCCAGGGCTCTGGCCGGTGCTGCTGCCAGCAGTGGTGGTGGTGGCTGATAGCCCCAGGCTGTTTTGAAATCGCCAGGCCCCGGGGCAGTTGCCCTCTTTACCCCCTTCCCCGGTGGTGGGTTGCCTTCTGGGTGATCAGACAGCAAAAGAGTCCCGGTATTTGAGAGACCTGGTGTTCTCTTTCTGGCACAGACACATCTCTCCTGTCTGGGACTGGCCCTGTCCTCACTTCAGAGCTGGAAAGCGCCTTGTTGCATGGACCTGGCGTGTAGGTGGCAGGCCCGATTTTCAGCGACAAAGGAGCGCACACCCCTCTTCGCCCCTGGGGGGGGGTCCTGTGCAGCCAGGCACCTGCATGCACAGCATCACCTGCCGCATGCCACAACTGCCCCCACCTACGCCTCCCACCCACACGCTGAGCAACCAGCAGTAGCCCCGGCGGTTGGGACTTTCCTCCAGCAACTCCACAAAGTCCCTTTGCCCTGGGCTGGGCTGACAGGAAGCACACGGCCCTTTGGGCACATGCCGCCTTTGGGGGAAGGAAGGAACAGGGACTTGCACTTGTTCATGCAGGTCCAACCTCTCTAGCCCGGCACCCTGGGGAGCTGACCGGAGGCAAACCAGCAAATTTGCCAAACCATGGGCAGTAAATCTTCTCCAGCAGCGTTACCAACCCTTCCACTGCTTGCTGGGCTCTTAGAGACCTTTAGGGGTACATTAGAACTAAATAACACAGAGCCAGGGCTGGTGGCGATAAACAAACATTATGGGACCATGGCCACACCTATGGTAAGTAGACATCCGGCCAACTGAAATCATGCCAGACCAGAGGTTCAACCTGTACTCGCCTTTTTGGGCTGCACTGAACGACATGCCAGCCCTATCTGCTCCATTGCGCTGCCCCTCCTTGCCGTGCTATTGTGGGGCTCCACCTGCTAGAGGAACGGCACCAGCCCCAGGGAACCGACCATGGCCAGGCTATTAACAGGCAGAAGGCACATTCTGCAAGGAATGGGCCTTGAACATGGGCTGCTTCACTGCTCTGGAGCATGGGGACGTGTCGCTCTCCCCGCATGACGTACTGAGCCCTTGTACCTTTGCTGGTGGCGCCAAGCTCTGGGCCTCCCTTGTTAGCGAGCTGCCATGAAGCAAGAACCTCAACAAGGAGCAGAACTGCACATTTCAGTACGGAGCTAGGGCCCCGCTATGAACTAGCACAGAGATGACAGGCCCAGCAGGCTTGGACCTTGACATGGACGAGAACAGCCAGTTGCCGGATTAAGACTAAGGTTTGGGAAGGTTTACACGCCCCACAACATGAGCCGACCGCCCACACACGGGCAAGAGGAGAAATCTTTCCCTCGGGGCAGGTTATGCCGGGACAGCCTTCCGCAGCGTTTCTTGCACCTCGTTCAGAAGCTGCACGGCCCATGCCACGTTCTGCTGCTGTAAATGAGCAGGGTTATTTATTGGGTGCTAGCCCCAGGCCCCCGTGCGCTTGGAGCTGTACAGCTGGGTTGGTTCCTGGGACCTCGGCACACAAGACCAAGGCTACCCGCTACGTCACAGATGCAGGTCCTGAGAGAGGAGCAAACCCTGCAGCAGACTCGCATGCCTGATGAAATCAAGGTGAGCAGAGAGCCGAGAGCGGCCCAATCGATAAACAAGCCCTTGGACGTGGTTTTGCTCTGAGGGCGCCAAACAGCCCCCTTAGGACTGTCTAAGGCATGAACAGCTGCTACTCGCTGTCCTGCTGCAGAAGAGGGAACGGAGTCGAGAAGCTGCAGCGGAAGGCACTGTGCTCTGGCTGCCTGTTGCATGCTCCTCTCTTGCCCCATCTCAAGGGTCTGGAATAGCCCAATCACATGCCTCACCTGCTTTGCTGCCCCTTTCACCGGGAAGTTAGGCTGATGCTCAACAGCAAATAGTTTCTTAAACCATGACACCCCCATGGAGTCCCCTTGCTGTTAGCCCCTGGGGCAGTCCCTCCAACAGCAGGGGGAGGGTTACTTAACACTGAATATACACAGATGGACACTCATGCAATGCTGGGTACCAACTCTGCCTCCCTCTCCAGCTGCTTGCGGGGCTCAGGCCAGGCTCAAACCTCCAACAGCTGTTATGCTTATAAGCAGCACACGGGCTCTTTATAAGGGGAAAAGGCATCATGCTGCCTTTGAGATACAATGGCAAAGAAGTTAGCATGTGCTTATACAGACACACACACATTTACCCATATCTATTGTTTTACCAATTGATGTTATATTTATTAATCAAGAGCTTGCGAACAGGTGAGTGCTAACAGGGAGTTTAGAGAGGGAGTTCTCCAGGTAAAGGAGAAGCAGATACAGGACTCTTGAGGGAAGTGTGTGTTGTGTTTGGGGCTTCTTACTGTGTGCTGAGCTTGTGTTTGTTGGTGTGTGGTGGTGGTGTTTTTCTCCCCCCCTCCCTTCTCTGTGTTTTTGAGTGAGGCTTTAGAGAGGGAGTTCTCCAGGTAGAGGAGAAGCAGATACAGGACGCTTGAGGGAAGTGTGTGTTGTGTTTGGGGCTTTCTTGCTGTGTGCTGAGCTTGTGTTTGTGAGTGAGGGTTGGTGTGTGTGCTTTTTGTTTTTGTTTGTTTTTCCCCTGTGTTTATGAGTGAGGCTTCCCCCTCCCCTTCATGGAGTGTGTGCTGTGATTGGCAGGTGGAAACTGTTGGCTTCTAATTAAAGTTTGAATTCTAGAAGCCTCTGCTGATTGGCTGAGCCTTGGTAGGGGGAAGGACTTTCAGGCACTCCAGGGCTTTATAAGGCAGTGGGCAAGCGACCAAGGAGCTTGCGAACAGGTGAGTGCTAACAGGGAGTTTAGAGAGGGAGTTGGGAAGGGCGTGAGGTTCTCTTGCCTTTCTTTTTAAATCCCTTCTCCAGGACAGCAGGGATGGATGGTGATGGTTCTGCTGTTGTTACCTGCACGGAGTGTGCCATGTTTGTCTTCCTCCTGGAAGAAAGAACAGATTTAATCTGCACTAAGTGTAAGCTGGTTGCCATTTTGGAAGAAAAAATTAGAGGGCTGGAGGCCCAAGTGTCGACCCTACGCTCGATCAGAGAGGATGAAGACTTCCTCGATAGAAGGCAGCGTTTAATCCTTCAAGCATGGCAGGCAGAAGAGCCAGAGAGGGCAGTACGGGGCCAGGAAGAGAACTGGCAGCATGTAACTTCTAGAAGGGGAAAAAGGCCAGCATGGTAATCCCCCAATGCTATAGAGGTAAGTAATCGCTTTCAGGCTCTCTCCACAGGATCTGCAGTGCTGAATGCTTTGGAAGGGATCTCACAAGGAAGAAACCAGAAGGGAACACCATCTACTGGAAGGCATGGGATGCGTAGTCCTAGGGATGGGGGTTCCACGGCCACCACCCCCAAAAGAAAATGACAGGTAGTGGTGGTCGGGGACTCCCTCCTAAGAGGGACTGAGCCATCCCTCTGTCGTCCGGACCTGGAATCTCGAGAGGTGTGCTGCTTACCGGGAGCTCGCATTCAGGATGTGACTGAGAGGCTTACCAAACCTTCGGCTCGCTACCCCTTCCTGCTTCTCCATGTGGGAACTAATGATACGGCCAAGAATGACCTTGAGCAGGTTACTGCGGATTATGTAGCGCTGGGAAGAAGGATCCAAGAATTCGGAGTGCAAGTGGTGTTCTCGTCCATCCTCCCTGTTGAAGGGAAAGGACTGGGCAGGGATCGTCGAATTGAGGACGTAAATGCGTGGTTGCGCAGGTGGTGTCGCAGAGAGGGCTTTGGTTTCTTCGACCATGGGACTCTGTTCCGGGCATGAGGATTGTTAGGAAGAGATGGGATCCACCTAACGAAGACAGGAAGGAGCATCTTCGCGGGCAGGCTTGCAAACCTAGTGCAGAGGGCTTTAAACTAGGTTTGTCGGGGGACAGTGACCAAAACCCTGAGGGGAGTGGGAAAGTCGGATACTGGGAAGAAATGCAGAGAGGAACGAGCAAGAAAGAAGGACCCTTGTTTCGAATGGAGAAGATAGGGCGATCAACTGGTTACCTGAGGTGTTTGTACACTAATGCGAGAAGCCTGGGCAACAAACAGGAAGAGCTGGAGGCCCTGGCCCAGTCCAAGAAATGATTTAATTGTGATAATGGAGACTTGGTGGGATGACTCGCATGACTGGAGCGCTGTCATGGAAGGGTATAGACAGTTCAGGAAGAACAGGCAGGGGAGAAAAGGAGGAGGAGTTGCACTATATGTAAGAGAGCACTATGATTGCTCTGAACTCCAGTATAAAGAGGGAGAAAAACTTGTTGAGAGTCTATGGGTTAAGTTTAAAGGAGCAAACAACAGCAGTGATGTTGTGGTTGGTGTCTGCTACAGGCCACCGAATCAGGTGGATGAGGTACATGAGGCTTTCTTCGGACAACTGAGAGAAGCTTCCAGATCGCAGGCCCTGGTTCTCGTGGGGGACTTCAATCACCCTGACATCTGTTGGGAAACCAATACGGCAGTACACAGGCAATCCAGGAAGTTTTTGGAGAACGCTGGGGATAACTTCTTGACGCATGTGCTGAAGGATCCGACATGGGGCCGTGCGCAGCTTGACCTTCTGCTCACAAACAGGGAGGAACTAATAGGGAAGTGGAGGTAGGTGACAACCTGGGAAGCAGTGATCATGAGATGGTAGATTTCAGGATCCTGACCAAAGGAAGAAAAGAGAGTAGTAAAATACACACCTTGGACTTCAAAAGCAGATTTTGACTCCCTCAGAGATCTGATGGGCAGAATCCCCTGGGATGCTAACATGAAGGGGAAAGGAGTCCAGGACAGCTGGCAGTATTTTAAAGAAGCCTTATTGAAGGCACAGAAAGAAACCATCCCGACGCATAGCAAGAGAGGCAAACATGGTAGGAGACCGGATTGGCTTACGGGGGAAATCCTTGGTGAACTTAAGCACAAAAAGGAAGCTTACAAAAAGTGGAAACTTGGACAAATGACCAGGGAGGGGTTTAAATGTATAGCTCGAGAATGCCGGGGGGTTATCAGGAAGGCGAAAGCGCAAATGGAATTGCGACTGGTTAAGGATGTGAAGGATAACAAGAAAGATTTCTACAGGCATGTTAACAAGAAGAAGGTGATCAGAGAGGGTGCGGTCCCTACTGGATGAAGGAGGTAACCTAGTGACAGATGATGTGGGAAAGCTGAAGTACTCAATGCTTTCTTTGCCTCTGTATTCACGGACAAGGTTGGCTCCTGGACTTCTGCACTAAGTGACGCAAGATGGGATGAAGATGGACGGCCCGTAGTGGGTAAAGAACAGGTTAGGAACTATTTAGAAAAGCTAAAGCGTACACAAATCCATGGGTCGGACTTAATGCATCCGAGGGTACTGAGGAGTTGGCAAATGTCATTGAGGAGCCTTTGGCCATTATCTTTGAAAAGTCGTGGAGATCAGGAGAAATCCGGATGATTGGAAAAAGGCAAATGTAGTGCCCATCTTCAAAAAGGGAAGAAGGACGATCCAGGGAACTATAGGCGGTCAGTCTTACCTCGGTTCCTGGAAAAATCATGGAAGGGATCCTTAAGGAATCCATTTTGAGGCACTTGGAAGAGAGGAAAGTGATTAGGAATAGTCAGCATGGATTCACAAAGGGCAAGTCGTGCCTGACCAATCTGATTAGCTTCTATGATGAGGTAACTGGCTCTGTGGACGTGGGAAAGTCAGTGGATGTGATATACCTTGACTTTAGCAAGGCTTTTGATCTGTCTCCACAATATTCTTGCCAGTAAGTTAAGGGAATGTGGATTGGATAAATGGACAGTAAGATGGACAGAAAGCTGGCTAGAAGGCCAGGCCCAGCGGGTAGTGATCAACGGCTCGATGTCAGGATGGCGGTCGGTTTCTAGTGGAGTGCCCCAAGGTTTGGTTCTAGGACCGGTTTTGTTCAATATCTTTATTAATGACCTGGATGAGGGGATGGATTGCACCCTCAGCAAGTTTGCGGATGACACTAAGCTAGGGGAGAGGTAGATACCGCTTGAGGGCAGAGATAGGGTCCAGAGTGACTTAGACAAATTGGAGGATTGGGCCACAAGAAATCTGATGAAGTTCAACAAGGACAAGTGCAGAGTCCTGCACTTGGGACGGAAGAATCCCAAGCACAGTTACAAGCTGGGGACCAACCAGTTAAGTAGTAGTTCTGCAGAAAGGACCTGGGGTTACAGTGGATGAGAAGCTGGATAGGAGTCAACAGTGTGCCCTTGTAGCCAAGAAGGCTAATGGCATATTAGGTTGCATTAAGAGGAGCATTGCCAGCAGATCCAGAGATGTCATTATTCCCCTTTATTCGGCTTTGGTGAGGCCACATCTGGAGTATTGTGTCCAGTTCTGGGGCCCTCACTACAAAAAGGATGTGGACGCATTGGAGAGGGTCCAGCGGAGGGCAACCAAAATGATTAGGGGGCTGGAGCATATGACTTATGAGCGAGGCTGAGGAGTTGGGTCTGTTTAGTCTGCAGAAGCGAGAAGAGTGAGGGGATTTGATAGCAGCCTTCAACTTCCTGAAGGAGGTTCCAAAGAGGATGGAGAGAGGCTGTTCTCAGTAGTGACAGATGGCAGAACAAGGTCTCAAGTTGTGGTGAGAGAGGTCCAGGTTGGATATTAGGAAAAACTATTTCACTAGGAGGGTAGTGAAGCACTGGAATGGGTTACCTAGGGAAGTAGTGGAGTCTCCATCCCTGGAGGTGTTTAAGTCTCGGCTTGACCAAGCCCTGGCTGGGTTGATTTAGTTGGGATTGGTCCTGCCTAGAGCAGGGGGCTGGACTTGATGACCTTCTGAGGTCTCTTCCAGCTCTATGGTTCTATGATAATCTGTGTTTTGTGGCTAACCAGATTGATTACAGGTAGAGGAGCGGGGGTTTATTGGTTTAGAGGACTGATGCTTTAGTTATGGCAGGATGTTTTTAAAAATTATGGTAAAGCAGCTTTTTTTTTTTAGCAGTTTTTTTTAGTGAATTAGTAAGTTTTGTATTATGCTGTTTTTTGTTGGATGTTTGTTTTTTGCTATGCTAAGCTGGTTTTGATTATGAATACTTTGTTTTAATTGATAGGTGTTTTTTTTTTTTTTTGTTAAGTTGCTTATATTTGGATGGGGATAGATAGCATTTTTGGGTGCTTTTATTGTTTGTTTTTGGCTTTTTTTAGAACAATTGGATTGGCAGCTTTTGCACTTTAATATAGATTTTTTTTATTTACATAAAACAAGGTTGATTTTTTTGTTCTAGAGAAGCAATATGCACATTTGAAGGAGGACAATAAACTACAATTTTAAGAAAAAACATTTTTTTAACTTATTTTATCATGTTTGTTATAAGTCTAAAACAGAATGGTGACCCTAAGGATCTATTTTTACTTTAGGCACAATATTTTGGCTGGTGCACCAATGGAAAGGTAAAAGTCCCTTCTGCTTTCCGAAGGGTGGCTGGCAAAGTACAATGAGGCACATTACTATGCATAACACTACATTTAAACTACATGGCTAAATTTTTTTTTGACCCCTCAAAAACAATTCTTGAGTGGGTCACAGTTTATATAATTATTTATATAATATACTGAGCAATATACTGAGAAGCAATTTGGGCTTGTGGTTGTAGTTTACCATATTTTTTATTTAGTAATATATCATTATTTTTTAATATTGCATATTAAAATATTTAATAGAATGTTCTATATATATTACTATCTTATACTTATAACTATATTATAGTGGACCACAAGTTGAATATGAGTCAGCAGTGTGATGCTGTTGCAAAGAAAGCAAACATGATTCTGGGATGCATTAACAGGTGTGTTGTGAGCAAGACACGAGAAGTCATTCTTCCGCTCTACTCTGTGCTGGTTAGGCCTCAGTTGGAGTATTGTGTCCAGTTCTGGGCACCGTGTTTCAAGAAAGATGTGGAGAAATTTGAGAGGGTCCAGAGAAGAGCAACGAGAACGATTAAAGGTCTAGAGAACATGACCTATGAGGGAAGACTGAAGAAACTGGGTTTGTTTAGTTTAGAAAAGAGAAGATTGAGGGGGACATGATAGCAGTTTTAGATATCTAAAAGGGTGTCATAAGGAGGAGGGAGAAAACTTGTTCATCTTGGCCTCTGAGGATAGAACAAGAAGCAATGGGCTTAAACTGCAGCAAGGAGGTTTAGGTTGGACATTAGGAAAAAGTTCCTAACTGTCAGGGTAGTCAGACATTGGAATAAATTGCCCAGGGAGGTTGTGGAATCTCCATCTCTGGAGATATTTAAGAGTAGGTTAGATAAATGTCTATCAGGGATGGTCTAGACAGTACTTGGTCCTGCCATGAGGGCAGGGGACTGGACTCGATGACCTCTCGAGTCCCTTCCAGTCCTAGTATTCTATGATTCTATGAAAACAATTAAGAATGGCTGAAACATTAGAGACAGCATGCTTTTAGAAGTTGTAGACTAGCCAGTAAAATATTATACCAGTTATAGGCTGTTATTTTTTTAGAATTAGCAAATAATATATTTTATTAGCATGAATATTTGAATAATATTTATTTTTATATATATATATATTTGTGTTTGTTTTAAAAATTGGGTTATTTTTGTTTAAGTGATTTGTTAAATTATGCTAGTTTAGGTTAAGAGTAGCAGAAATTTACTAAAGTGTAAGTTATAGTTATTTGTGTTTTAAAAATTGTTGGTAAATAGTAAGTCTGGTAGTTAATATATAATATGATATTTATTGATAATTGGCTAATTTTTAAAAATATTTTTAGGCTATAATATACACATTTTTTGTTTTTTATACAGGACGTATTGTATTGTTTAATTTATTTTAAACATGTTTTTAATGATGTGTTTATGTTGCATGGTTTTGTGGTGACAGGCAAGGATAAGTATACCCATTTTTGAGGGCTTTATTTTTAATATTTTTGAGTGTTTAATAATTGTTGGGGTTTTTTAGCTTATTGATTTATAATCCGGGATAATTAAAAAGATTTTATGGTTAATTTTTTGAGTGGGCTTATTTTTTATATTTTTGTTTTTCTTGATTGTTAGTGAACCATTTTAATACTGATGTTTTTGTTAATTAGGTTGACTTATATTAGAGACAAATTGTATTTATTATATGTTGAATAATGACTTTTTATTGCAAAAGATGGGCCAATATTTTTAGATATTATTTAATATATTTTGTGTTTAAGAGATGCCAAGCTAAGAGTTTGCACTTTAGCACATTTTATAGCTAAGGCAGTTCATATAGTGTTTTTAAAGGCACCTTTAATTTTAATTTGTTAGTGATTTTAAAATTTAGCTTGTGTTTTTATAATATTTGATGATGATTATTGGATTATTAAATAGGACTTATTTATGGCTGATTGATAGTAAGTGAACTATTTAAAAATTTTAGTTTATAGGTGGAACTGAATTTTTAAATTTTTATAACTTTAAGTTATTTGAACATTTAATATTTTCAGGAACAGATAAAGCTAACCGGAGTTTTACTGTATGTAAATAGAAATTGTGGTGATTAAGCAGTGCTTTGTGTGGATCCCCAGAAGTTTAGCTCCATGGCTACACAACCACGACGGAGGAAATTCAAACCCAACACTTTGCTGCTTGGAGCCTGGAGCCACAAGGCTGCTACTTAGGCCAGGTTTACACTGAAGGAGAAAGTCGCCTTAAGTTACACAACTCCAGCTACAAGAACAGCACAGCTGGAACAGACATATCTTAAATCAAATTTCTGCAGTGATTCCACTGTGGGAAGTCAATGGGAGAAACTTTCCTGTCGACTTCCCTCACTCCTCAAGACCCCATGGAGTACTGGGGAGCATGGTCAGCAGTCGATTTAGTGGGTCTTTATTAGATCCACTAAATTGAACCCTGGATCATGGATCTCTGGAGCATGGATCTCCAGGTAAGCATAGACAAAGCCTGAGCCACAGGTCAAGTCAGCACAGGCAGCAACAGAGCAAGCAGCCCATGGTAACATGCCTCAGATCTAGGCATTAGAAGAGAATTACAGAAAGGAGTGGAAGGACCCTCAATAGGGCAGCTGCTCCCATCCCCTGCCCTGAGACAGGACTAAGTATAACCTAGACTGTTGTGGGCAATAATTTTTGCAGTTTTTGCCACTTCACAAATTTTGGTCCATGGTTGCAGGCCGGCTCTCCCCCTCCAGCAGGGGTGGGGTCTCGAGTGTAAGAGGTGGGGCTTGGACTACAGAAAGTGTGTGTGTATGTTTGTGTGTGAGAGAGAGAGAGAGAAAGAGAGACTTTGAGAGAGAGATTGAGACAGCGATTGAGTGTGTGTGGCACAGACAGAGTGTGTGGCTGTGTGTGTGTGTGTGTGGTAGTGTGTGGCACAGACGGGAGCGTGTGTGTGGCAGTGACTGTGCGTGGTACAGAGACAGGAGTGTGTGTGACAGTGGCTATGGCACAGACAGACAGGTAGGTAGTGTGTGTGTGTGTGTGTGTGTGTGTGTGTGTGTGTGTGGCAGTGACTGTGTGCTGGCTACGTTTCTGAGAGGCCATGTGCTGTCTCTAAGGCTAAGTCTACACTGCAATGTTAAATCGGAAAAAGACGCAATTTGCACTACGCAAATTGTGTATCTTTTTCCAACTGACTTTCGAAATGTGGCGGGTCTACACTGCGCCAAATGTCAAAAGAAAGTGCTCTTCTGGCACGTCCCTTATTCCTTGTAGAATGAGGTTTTACAAGGATGGTGAAAGAGTGCGTCCTTTTTGAAAATTTTTTCACAAAAGCAGATGCTCCTTGGACACGGCGTTGCTTTTCCGGGATACCTCCAGTATACCCAAAGAGCAATGCAGTCTAGATGTAGCCAAAGGGAAATCAGTCCTGCTTTGTGTCTCCACCCCCATCACAGGCTTCAGACTGGAGCAGCTCTGCTGAGTATCTGTCTCTCCGAGCCCTGCTCTACACAGCTAGCAGGAGGATCCTGGGAGGAGCTGAACACAGGCTGCCAGATGTAAGTCTGCACCTCTGCTCATCAGCCGGGTGGGCTGGAGAGAGATGCTTGGGGAGCCAGATCCAGCCCCCGGCCCTGAGCTTGCCCATCCCTGCTCTAGACCATCCCTGAAAGGTGTTTGTCCAGCCGTAAAAATTTTAAAACATTGATGGAGACTCCACGACATCCCTAAGTAATTTGTTGCGGTGCTTAAGTCCCTGTACTGGTAGAAGCATTTCCTAATGTCTAACCTGATCCCGCTGGTTGGTTGGGAAGTGGATGGTTCCGACTCTTTAGTCCATGCAATCCCTGGCGCTTCTTCTGAGGTGGGTCATTCATTTTAATGACAGTTGTAGAAGTAATTCTTCCATAAAGGCAAGACAAATCTTTTTGCACAATTCATCCTTAAGTAGTTTTAACACTCCCCCACACCTCCCTCCTCCCCGTAGCAAGTGGGAAGGCCCATGGTTTATATTAGAACAGTGCAAAATTTTTCCAGCAAAATATTTTTTAGAAAATTGGAAATTTTCACCAAAGAGTCCATTTTGTCAAAAAGTTTGGGGATTTTCACAGAAAATTCCCAAACCTGAAAATTTTCAATTCCTTTTTTTTTAAAGCCATTTCTTCTATTTTAAAACAGTGTCAAAAACCTGAAATATTTCAACAGAACATTTTGATGCAAACAAACCCATTTTTGTTCTTGTTGAAGTTGTTTCAGCGAGGGGAAAAATGTTGATTTCCTGAGCAGCTCAACTTCATACCCCCTGGAGGTGTCTTTCCCTAAAAAGCGTATGATTTGGGATGGGCTATACCTAGAAGCAGGACACACGGCTCTCGTTTCTCCACCCCGAGTGATGGATCTTTATCCTGATGCATTATATTCAAAAGAAAACCGCTAGCATGGGTGGCGGAAGGGAACAGATAGATGACCAAATTATAAATCCCTCTTGCAGATCTGATGCTATTATGCATGGAAAGAAGGTTCGGACGGCAGCGGCGATGGTGGGGAGTGATTGATCGCTCACTGATCCATCTGGCCTCAGATTCGCTGTCGGATAGAACATATCGTTTTCACAAAGCACCATTAGCTCATAACTCACACTATTTCATGGATGGGAGATAACCTTTGCCAGGAAATGCCATCCCATCCCTGCCCAGAGCATTACAAATTGCCATCTCCCCAAGGGGCATCGCTTAGTCACTGGATTGACAGCTAACTAAACTTAATTATGAAGCAGATTAAGGCCGGGGAAGTTGTCAGACTCTGCCTTTAAATCTTTGATGAGCTTGGAGGCTGGAAGCAGGCAGGCGCCCCTTTTCCTCTTTGCATTGGGGGATGATTAACAACAGTGGTGGCAGCAACTGGCACAGCGATTCAGCAAGCAGCAGGGCGTGAAATCGCATCTCCTGGAGGCGGGAGCCAGGCGCATGGGCAAAAGGAGGAGGAATGCCTTCTAAAGGCAGGGCCTACAGGGCCGGTGGGCACACGTTCAGGTTTTAATCTCCTTTGCTGGAGAGGTCAGTTTCAGCTTTTGGCTGGCTGGTGCAATCTAAGGGGATACTCTGTGAAGTGGGGGGCAGGAGCGTAACACCCCCAAGGTGGAGCTCAAACCCTGAGTTGGTACCAATGATACTAGACAGGCAGGGGCGAGGAGGTGGAAGAACCTTTCAGCTTTGCAAGCAGGGGGCCGTTTGAGTCTGGGAGGTTACATTCATCACATGGCTAGACACAGAGAGCACGTTGACACGTACAGGGCTGCTGGGCCACTGCCGCAGCGCGTCTGGGGACGGTGGACGGGAGAGCTCTCCCATCAGCACAAAGCCACCTGTGAGTGGGGATGCGCGCCTGCCAGCCCAGCACTGTGCATGCTGGTGCTTATGTCAGTGTCACTTTTGTCATTCAGGGACACTGTTTTCACCCCCTGAACGGCCCAGTATGCCAACATCAGCTGTCAGGCAGACTCAATGGAGACACTGGCTAAGTCTCATTACAAGCCGCTGTAATCCACTACCCCTTCTTTGCCCTGCGACTGCAGGGGTGTTAATTGTCCATTTTGCCTTATATGGTCTCTTGCAACAAGTGATAACTTCTTGTGCTTAACAATCCCACCTGGTACTTGACAGTGATGCTTTGAACATCTTTCCCCGATGAAGAGCCGAGAAGTTCATCTCTCTCACCAACAGAAGTTGGACCAACAACTATTGCCCACCTTGTGTGTCTCATATCCTGGGACCAAGATGGCTATAGAAACACTGCAAACAGCTTTTTTTAGTTGGGATTTTTCTGGGTGAGGCTGAAAAGTCACCGAGCCACTGGCTACGTCAGACTATTGATGCTGTATTTGACCTACCACCTAACCATGGCAGGGAGGGAGGAAAGTGGACAAGAGACCCAAGCGTGATGCTCCATTGATCTCAGAAGCCCAAGGCACAGTCACGAGCAGCTGGCTAACAAGGCATGAAAAGCCCAGATGTGCACAGCTACAGTGAAATCAACTGCTGCATGCGGGGATGGCGCAGGTGAGGTTTGGAGCTAGGAATGTTGCAGAGCTGTGCAGGGTGCAAGCCCGAGAAGACAGAATTCCTGTGCTTCAGCGTAAGCCACATGGATCTGAACACGTACCACCCACAGGCCTGGTTAGAGCAGGGGATGGGGAGGCAGGACTGAGGGGTTCTCTCTCCAGTCTGGGAATGGCAGTGCCCCCTAGTGGTGTAAGCAAAGAGCCTTAGCTACACCTTCACTGCAGGAAAGCAGCGGTATTACGCCAGCACCACCACCTCCAGATATCAGTCTCAATGTCAAATCTAGTGGAGGTGAACCTCTGTTTTCACCCCAGATAGCTAGTCAAGGTCAACCCCAGGTGGGCGGTATGAAGGTGACGTCAGCTAGCTACATGGAGGTAAAAGCCGCCAGTGCCCGGTCTCCATTAGGCCTTTACCTCAAGAGAGCTGGGTGCAAGTGATGCACCCACCTGTGTAGTGGAAACCAGGCCTCTGGTACTCCTGGGTTCGCTGCCTGACGGAAGCCACCTCGCTTTACTGGGTGCAAAGCGATTTCAGACGGAGGGAAAAAAATGACTTCATTAGCGAAGGGCAAAGATGCCGTTCCCACCCCCCATATGCAAGGAAACAGAAGGTTACTACCATCAGCCTCTCTTCTGTTTTGCTGGCGAGCCGCCCGTCCCCACCCTCCACATGCACACAGCCAGGCGCAGGGTCCCGCAGAAGGCAGAGAGCCACTGACTACAGAGTCAAATTTCACATTGTTTTATTAAAACAAAAACCATTGGCTCTATCTTGATAGATGTTCGCCCCGTCCCTTTCCTGCTTTTCTCAGATGCTCCATTTCCAGTTCAATTATTTGGGCAATTTACAAAAATAATGATCACAAGACCTAAACGTTAGACATGGAGCCTGGAGAGTCACACAACTCCCCAGACCGCACGCAGAGAAGCCACTGGAGCCCAGTGGCCATAGCACGTGGCAGTACGTACAGTTAGTGAGGGCACTAATGGAGACTGCTGCTTACGCCCCAGAGACGCTGCAGCAATTCAAGTAGCAACCAGCTGCTTTCCAGGGCAAGGAACCTTCCTCACGCAGTGGAAATTCTGTGCAGCAGAACCCCAGGGGAAAGAGACGGATGCCTCCAATTAATAGCAATCACTTAAAGGCCGTTTCTAAATCCACTCATTTGGCAGTGAAGAACAAATAATCGGGGCAAGGCCTCACCCCAATTGGCTGTCAGCACCAGTGAGCAGCTGGGCCCGGGATGCCACCAGTCCTCCAAATCCACTCCCCCCCCAGTCTAACTGCTTTTAACTGGGCTCCACCTCTCTCTGCAAAATGACCAGCAAGGAGGTCGGGGGAGAGAAATGTAACGGTCACCAGTTTTGGCTCCACTAGGAAGTAACAGAGGGTGGCCAGTGGGGGGAGCCGCGTGGAACACGCATTTTCACACAGCTACGTGGCGTGCTCTATTTACTGGTGTCAGTGGAAGACAAGACAGGCTAGAAAGGGATGAACGGACGGAGAGCACGGTAGGAAACACAGCACTTCTAGGAACTGTGGGCTCCATCTCTGCCATAGCAGGCCAAGCGGTGAACTACCCAGCTGTGCCCCAGCTCTTCCCTCTCACAGCCTGCGGAAGAAAAATGTGATGGGGAAAAGCTAGAGTGGGAAGAGACTAGTGAGCTGGTGCTGCCCGAATACATGAACAGCTTCTAGGTAATGAGCATTTCCTGTGCGGGAAGAGGGGCCGTAAGAACGATGGGCCGTGTTCGTTTCTAGGGATGCCAAAGAAAGTGGGCTCCGTTGACAAGGGAAAAGGCGGATTCCTACCACCCCATGCTGCCAGGGCTGTAACACCCGCAAGGCACGCAGTGGCTGTTCACATTGTTAAAGGGTCAAAGGTTAAGACAACGGTGCTGAGGCAGAGTGGGGTCCAGACTAGGGATGTGAAGGAGGACTAGTTGATTAACCGATGAGCCTTGACTTATTGGTTAATCTAGTCGACCACTCACATCCCCCCCCTTGCTGCCTTAAAAGACAGCTCTCCTCAGCACCAGCTCCCTGGCGCTGTCTGCCCCTCCCCGCACTGCTGCCTCTGATAGCGTGGGGCGGGGGGAAAGGGAAGGCTGACGGGAAGCAGCCTCTGCCTGTGCTGAACCTGGGTCACCACGGGCAAAGGCTGCTTTGCAGGAGCAGCCCCATCCGTGGTGGGTCCCACCTCACTGTGGACAGGGGCTACTGCCACCCTGCGCTGCCGCCTCAGTATCCGCGAGAGGAGCTTCCCTGACGTACCGGCTCGGATAGAGAGGCAGCAGCACAGGGCGGCAGGGGGCTCCCAGTGTGGGCGGAGTGCGCTGGCTGCCAGCCCCGCCCCCTAGGACTATCGACTAATGGCTAAGAATTCAGGCGGTTAGTCGACTATTCAGTTAACCGACAGCTAACATCCCTAGTCCCGACCGCTTGGCCGTAGCAGCGTGGCCAGGCGGAAAGGCTGGGGGTGGCCCCAAGGGAGGCAGGTCACAGCTGGTGCTTTTCCCATCAGTAGATCTCAAAGCACACTCCAAAGCGGGGTGAGGACCATTCCCTGCCCCACTCCCATTTCACAGGAGGAGGCCAGAGACAGGAAGTCTGATTTTCAGAGAAGCTGAGCATGCCCAGTGAGAGCTGCATGACTTCCGACCCGGGAGTCTGTGATCTCAACAAGGCAGGTGGAGAGCTTCGACTAGAACCCACATCACCCCACACCCAGCCAGGGCTGGCCCAAGCCCTTTTGGCGCCCTGGGCCTGGGCGTGCGGCTGCCCGGCTCGCCCATGCCTCCGTCCAGCCCTGCACCCAGCCTCACGTGCAACCCAGCAGCCCCGACTCAGACACACACCCGGGAGGGGGGGGGAAGGGGTAGGAACGTTGAGTAACAAGGTGCCACAATTAGTATCCCCTGTCTGACCTCTGGTATCAGCTCTACCTCTTGGGCAGCTCAGTCTCTACCCTGCCCTCCCTACACCCTGAGCTTGGCCCTGCAGGGCACCTGGGGACCACCCCTGCCAACCTCAACTGCAGGGCATGCAATAAAACCGGCCCCCTGCCAAGGCAAAAGGAGCTGCCCCCTTCCAGGATAATTACACCGGTCGCAGGGCTAGCGCCGCATGAGGGAGAGGCCTTCAGCTTCCCTGGGCGCCCAAAGCTGACAAAGTCACGTCCCCGCCGGTGTTTGGCCCCATGATCAAAGCGCTGGGACCCTGCCGGAGATGCAGGCGACGACACTTTGTAAGCGCACACAGCACAACGCAGTACGGCATCTACTCTTCCCTCCCCCGTACCCCAGCTGCCATCACCTCCCTTCCCAAGGCAGCAATGAGACCGGATGGACAGATGGCGCTTGTCCACTTCATTCTCAGCCTGAAACATGCCAGCTGCTGCAGCAGGGGCACCCCTTTAAGGGGGACAAAGCCCATATGGCCTGCAAGCCCCATAGTCCCCTGGCCAGAGCTGTGTGAACTCCCTCACTCTTCCCAGCCAGCCCTCAGCACAAAGCAGCACCTGCCCGCTAGCCCACAGCGCTGACAGCCTTGCAACAGGCAACTTGCGTCCCAGAGGACTTGCTGGGCAGCTGTTGGGGGAGCAGCAGGGAAGCTGCCTGCAGAAGCACTGACAGGCAACCTCCTGTGAGAGACGCTGCCAGGCCAGCTGGCTCCCTGCCCGGCCCTTAGCAAGCGGAGCCACGTGCTGCTGCGCGGGACCCCGCGGCTGGACCCCGGCCACGGAGAGAAGCTGCACCGGCCTCCCACGAACAGCCGTTCCTGAAGCTGGGCTCCAGAGTCTCTCGTGCCAGACCTGGGAACTAGGGACTCGGGGCAGCTGTTGCAAGAGCGGAGGATGGCAGAAGCCAGGAGGATCTGCAGCCACGAAGGCTGGTGCCTTCACGGTGCCGTGAGCTGCCTGTTTCAAGTCCCCACAAGGCCAGCCCTGGCGGTGTCAGCCCAGTCGCCTCATCCCTGCCACTCGCACATATTTCTCACTGCCCCCAGCGAGGGGGACCGGCCGAGCGCGCTGTCTGGTCCTCAGCAAGGTGCTCCAGGGCACAGGAGGGGTCAGGCCAACACTGCCGTGCGGTGCCGACATGGAGGGGAACCCGGAGTTCAAACCCAGGTCAGCTCCAAACCAGAGGCTGTGTCTGGCCTGGCCCTCTCACTCCCAATCAGGGAGCTTGGCTCCCCGGCCCCGACACAGGCATGCTTGTCAAATGGCGGCCTGGCAACTCCCATTGCTGCCCAGCCATGAAAAGGCATGAGAGCTGCCATGGCATACGTTTACCTACTCAACAGCACTGGGACGGGGCCAGAGGGCAGACATCCCCAGAGCATGGAAAGCGACCAGGCCAGCTAACCCCCATGCCTGGAGAGCAAGCCAGGCCTGGAAGGTGGGCTGCTGTAGGGTACAATTCTGTCTAAGGCCAGGTCAATCCTTTGCCAGTGGGGCTGGTGCTTTTTTTGCCGTGGCCACCTGTGTGCTAGGACCCACCGACTCTGAGACTCCTCTGTGGACAGAATCACTTGGAAGCAAAATCCATATCTAAGCCTTGACTGCTCCGTGACCAGCCAGGGTAGCAAGAGGCTGGATGGGCACAGCAAACCCGGCATCTCCTGGGACACGTCCTGTGCAACAGGAACGTAGCCCCGGCCGCAGGGAAACAGTCAACCCTGTAGCATGAGGATTCTTGCCGAAGCAGAAGGCTGTGGCTGCTGCGCTCCCTGGAAACCACAGGCCAGCAATGCTCTGGGACAGGCAGCAGCCCCGCAGCTGTGTCCAGCCACCAGCGGCGAGAAACCTGGCCAGGAGCCCAGGCAGAACGGGAGGGAAGCCACCAGCATCAGTGACCTCCCCCGTTACCTGTGCTCCGTGCGAGGGAAGCGCCGGCTCTCCACCAGGGAAGGGAGAAGCCCCCAAGGAGGGATTAGTTTTACCTGCAAACATCACAGCCCCTGCAGAGGCCTGTCTGTTACCCCACCCAGCCCAGCAGGGCAGGCAGCAAAACAGCAGCACTCTCAGCTGCGGGCGTTTCTCCCAGAGACAGGGCCCAACCACCAGCAGGAGCCTGTCCGGGCCCAGTAGCCTGCTCGGACCTGTCCCAGCTTCACCCCACGCAGCCAGGGGGCCAGGAGAGGATGGGGAGTCTGGGCGCATTTGCAGCAGGGGATGCTGGGGCAAGACTTGGAGGTGGCAGGGATGTCAAATCCCGTTTAATCAGCTAACTGGTTAAATGTAACTGATTAAGCAGGACTCCATGGGGAGGGGGGCCACTCAGCGGCCTCTCACCCACCCGCCAGGGTGATGCTTCCTGTGTAACTAGTTACCCATTCACATCCCTAGAAGGTGGTGAGTGAATGAAACACCCCCTACCCTCAGCAGGCATGGCTAGTGCCAGGCACCCACATAGCCTGGCTGCTGGCTGGCACAAGGGGTCTAGTGGCACCCAGAGGGGGGCTGACTTGGGTGCGCTCAGGGGAGAAGCCAGAGGCTAGCTGAGAGGTAGGAGGCTCCTTCAATGGGGCAGCTTCACTCTGCTTTAAAAGACATTTATTTCTGGTGCTCCCTAAAAGTATAAAATTGAGAGGGTAGGGCCGGGGCAGCTCCTGCCGCTGCCCGGCTGGCACCGCTGGGCGCCCATATCCATCACATGATTCCACCAACCCGGCCGGCCAACACGTGCGCCCGGCTGAGCCCAGGGGCAGCATCTCAGACGGCTGGCCCCACGGGGAGAGGCATCCGGCGGCTCTTGCCCGTCTCCTGGCTCGCTTCCTTGCCCTCGGCCTTCAGCCACTCCATCTTCTGCTGGTGCTGCTGCACGGCATCCGTCACGCGGGCATCGATCATGGCCTCGGTGAGGACGCCGTCCGAGGACGCGTAGGCAGCAGCCTGTCAGGGGGAAGAGAAGGCCAACGGGTTAGGAATGGAAGGCCCTTGGTGTGGCACTGGGGTGGCCTCCTCCTGCCCCCCGGTGCCATGCAAGAGCTGCCAGAGTGTCCATCCCCTGGGTTCCTGAGCCCCCTGGCACAGGGCCTTGTCTATCTTGCTAGTCAGTAGGGCAAACCAGCTGAGCTGCTCTCAGCAGGAGTACCTGGAAGCGCAGTAAGATTCCCAGGGCCTAAAAGCATGTTTATCTGCCTGCACTAGGGCGCCTGCACCGAGAGGCAGAAATCAAAGCAAATCCCCCTCAGGGACAAGGCTGGGGCTGATTTCAAATTGCTTTATAATGGCTCAGGTTTCACTTGCTTCACACTGGTGATGATGTAACCCCAATGGCTCTCCAGTTACCCACAAAATCTCCCTGAAAAGCGGAGTCTAGACCAAAGCCCTGATCTTCTAGAGAAGCAATCAATCAATCAGGAAGCGCAACCCGACCTGAGCTTTGTGGTGGTAAAAGTAAAAACTCTTCCAGGGCTTCTCTCCGCATCCCAGAGCGGCAGGGAACGAGACAGACATTATTTCACTCGCAAATGCCTCCCTTCGCTTCTAAAAATGGTGCTTCCACCTGGGAATCACTGCCATGGGGAAACAAGCTAAAAGCGCTGGGCCGGGGAGAGGGGAAGCCCGCTGAACACACAGCTTCGATTTAGATATTGGCATAGAAAGTTTAGATATTGTCATAGAAAGTACGCTTATTAAGTTTGCAGATACCTCCAAGCTGGGAGGGGTTGCGACTGCTCTGGAGGATAGGGTCATAATTCAAAATGATCTGGACAAATTGGAGAAATGGTCTGAGGTAAACAGGATGAAGTTTAATAAAGACAAATGCAAAGTGCTCCACTTAGGAAGGAACAACCAATTTCACACATACAGAATGGGAAGTGACCGTCTAGGAAGGAGTACGGCAGAAAGGGATCTAGGGTTTATAGTGGACCACAAGCTGAATATGAGTCAGCAGTGTGACGCTGTGGCAAAAAAAGCAAACATGATTCTGGGATGCATTAACAGGTGTGTTGTGAGCAAGACACGAGAACTCATTCTTTTGCTCTACTCTGCGCTGGTTAGGCCTCAGTGGGAGTATTGTGTCCAGTTCTGGGCACCGCATTTCAAAAAAGATGTGGAGAAATTGGAGAGGGTCCAGAGAAGAGCAACAAGAATGATTAAAGGTCTAGAGAACATGACCTATGAAGGAAGGCTGAAAGAATTGGGTTTGTTTAGTTTAGAAAAGAGAAGACTGAGGGGGGAGGGGGGACATGATAGCCGTTTTCAGGTATCTAAAAGGGTGTCATAAGGAGGAGGGAGAAAACTTGTTCATCTTGGTCTCTGAGAATAGAACAAGAAGCAATGGGCTTAAACTGCAGCAAGTGAGGCTTAGGTTGGACATTAGGAAAAAGTTTCTAACTGTCATGGTAGTTAAACACTGGAATAAATTGCCCAGGGAGGTTGTGGAATCCCCATCTCTGGAGATATTTAAGAGTAGGTTAGATAAATGTATAGCAGGGATGGTCTAGACAGTATTTGGTCCTGCCATGAGGGCAGGGGACTGGACTCAACCTCTCGAGGTCCCTTCCAGGCCTAGTATTCTATGATTCTACGATTCTAAAATGCTACAGCTGCAAAAACCTGAGACCCATAAAAGACGGGCACAAAATTTAAGCCTGATTATAAACCCACATTGCTCTCCCCACCCAGGACGGGACAGAGGGCTCCAGACGGCTTGTGCCTCAGAACTGAGAGGCTTAAGGCATCCCAAGGCAATGGCCACCCCTCGTCTCCTGCTAATGAAAGGTGCTAGACAGGGGCGGGCAACAAAATGGAGGCAGTTTGCCAGGGTTAGCTCCTGGCAGGTCACTGGTGCGGGACACCGCTTTCTGCAGCTCTCATTGGCCGGGAACGGCGAGCTGCGGCTAATGGGAGCTGCGAGCAGGTAAATACACCAGTGGTGGCCTGGCAGGGGTGCACCCTGGCAAACAGCATCCAGCCTGCCGGCTGGTATTTCCCAACACTGAGCTAGACAGACCGCCCTAGAGACTGCCAACTTGTGTGCCCACAGATCAGGTGCAGCGTGGTAAGGCAAGCCCCCTGTCTGGCTATTGTGCTCCCAGTGCCGAGCAGAGACTCTCAGGCGGGGGCTGCCTGATGTGACGTCAGGAGGGAGACGCTCCCCTCGAGCGGGCAAGTTCCAGGCAAATTGGTTTTTTTGAGGGTGAAGAGGGCACTGCCAGAGCCATCAGCAGCAACACAAGGGTTGCAGGCTGCTGGCAGCAGGCGCTGGAGCAGCTGCTGGTGTATTCAAGATGGGATCACCCCCTAGTGCTTTTAAAACCTTTCCTCCTTGAAAAGAAAGCAGTGAGAGAAACAGGAGTGGAAGTCGTGGGGCGGAAGAAAGAGCTGAAGGAGCAAATGGAGTTCAAGAGGAGAGGAGAGATTCCAGCCCTCTCATGAAGACGAAGGGCTGACTAAAGGTTAGTGCAGTGAACTGGAAGTTCAGGTCTCCTGGGTGCCCTTAGTAGCTCTATCACCGACTCACTATGCAAACGAGGCAAATTGCTGCCTCTTTGTATCTCAGTGTTCCCATCTGTAAAATGGGGTAAGTCCATGTGCCTGATGCGGCCTTCTGGAGATCAACGCTTCTGTGGCACTGACGGCATTCCACTAGCGCTAAGCCTTACTGCAGCCTTTCAGAAGAGCCAACAGAGGGGTCAGCCAATGTTCCCTCCAATCTTTTCCATCCCTGTGCGGAATACATTTTATGCACACTGAGGCATGTGTGACTGTGCACCCTCGGAAGAAACACAAACCTAGCAGTGAGCTCTTTACTAATCAGCTGGGTGCCATTCGAATCTCTCCTGCACAGCCGCACAAGCACTCAACTTACAGGGAACTAAGCGTCAGCCTGCCCTGGCCTCCTTTCAATGGACAACTGACCTCAAGTGAAAGATCCCCCCTTTCCCTGCATCCCCACCCTTCCCAATGGAGTGAGCTCCTATGCTGAACAGTCACCCATGAGCCTGCTTCCTCTGTGGCCTCAAGCCACACACATGCTAATTCCTGCCCAGCTCGTAAAAGTGCGGCAGGTCACCAAGCCGAACGCCCTCCTGTGGGTTTTATGTGAATACAAATCTGATAAAACTGTTCTGTGCTGGCAGGAGCGTAACGCGCTTCCTAGTCATTAGTGACTTCAAAAGCAACCAGCAACAGACTGGGACGGGGCACACAGACCGACCGTTCGGGGGGGGATGCAGGACCCAAGAGGAATGGTCCCACCAGAAGTGCTGCCCAGCTGTCCTTTGTGGTAAGGGCAGAGGTGGGGAGGGTGGTCATACTGGTTTCTAACACCAGACTCTAGTTCCTCACCTTCCACGCTAACTGCAAACGTGTATCCACCTCCACTGCTGCTCTTCTTTGCTCCCCCTCCTGGGCCCCGCATCTGCAAAACCTGGACAGCACCTTCTGCTCTGAGCGTGGCACTGGGAGTGAGGGTGCTTAGCACCATGCAGGATGGGCCCCCTATTGGCACCCCAGTACTCCCCACGCCGAGAAGAGTCCTTGACTCCTCGCCCACCTGCCCGCCACATGCGAGCGCCATCTCCCCAGCAGCCTGGCGGCAGGGCTTCCCCACGGAGCCGACGCATCTGGCTGAATTACAGGAGAAGCTTTTCAAGGCGGAGCCCACATCTTGCATCCATAAAGCACTGGGCACAAGCACCTGGCTCCATAAATCATTAATGAGAGTCCACTGCTGAGGCTGCCAGGCGGGTTCACAGCTGTGAAATGTAACGTAATGGCTTCTCACTCCCCCAGGTCCTTATGCAGACAGACAGCAAACCAGACCGAGAGGGGGAGGCCACATGGCACCATAGCAGCAGAGTAAGGGGATGGCTGACAGAGGGAGGCTTCACATGTTCATCTGATCCACGCTTCCTCATAGCAGGATCAGAAAACCCGTCTCTGCTAGTTGTGAGGCGCAAGGTTCCCAACTGGGTCCTTGCCCCCCTCCCGCCCATGCTCCGACCCCCTTCTTCCTCAGACAGCTCGCAAGGGGAGGAAGGGCTCTCTGGCCACAGCACGGCCCTCCCCTGGACATGCAGACAGTAGTGTCTGAATCCAAAGGGGGCAGCGTTCTCAGGCTGCCACAGGGGGAGTCACTGAGGCACAGCCTTGCAAATTTCTGCACTTGCCCCCAGGCAAAGATTGTGTGTGCAAAAGAGGGCAGTCACAGAGTGGAGGTGTATTGCCTTTTGGCTGCAATGGGCATCTGAATACAGCTTCTCCTCCCAAAGCCACGGGGACATCTGGGCTCGGGCCTCCCTCCTCAAAGGCACAGACCCAGGAAGGGAAACTGATGTCAGTGAGGTCAGGACACCTGCTCCCCCAGCCTATCTTCCTCCACCAGAGGAGCTGCTTGATTCCTCACAAGGTGCCGCTTTGCAGCCCAGCTCTCAAGCCCAAGCTGTAACTACTGTAAAACCTCCTAGAGAGAGATTGGCTGCAGCAGGCAAGAGGGCTCACTGCTTGCAGTGCGTGTAAAAGCCCCAGCGGGCCCCTGGCAGAGCAGTTCTACTCCATCCCTGGTCACCTCTTTGGACTTTAGGAAGCCTGGAAGGAAGATTCCTGCCTCCAGAAGGCGCTGGTGACGGTTGCCTAGGAGATGAGGCCTGCTCCATTCTATTACCACTGTGGCCACTGAGTCACTGATGCACCTGGGCTAACCCTGTCCAGCCTCCCTGCCTCACTTGGAATGGGGTAAATTCCCCTCTCACAGGGGCGCTTGTGCACCTTCACATTAGCAAACAGCCTCACGGCGCTTGGCTGAGAAGTGCCCAAGGAAGAAGTCATGAAAGGACAGAGTGTTGAGCCTGCCCTGCATTTACTCTCCTAAGTCAAGTGTTTCTGTAACCGCCACCAAGGCGGATTTGAACCTGGGACCTCGGGAGCTGACTATAGGAGCCTCTATGCTCTGAGCTAAAAGCCAGCTGGCTCCCAGCCCATGCTGTAGAGGTCTCTTGGTCTTAACTGTTGCAGTGGTCTAGGTGCCACTTGCATTACTCAGTAACCACACTAGGTGTGTGGGTTACATTTCCATTGGGCGGGAGGCTCTGTGCTGCGCACCAACACTGCAGGCCTCATTCTGCAGCACGCTGGCAAGGGAGCCCAGGCATTCCTCAATGACCAGCCCGCCCCTCACGAATGCTCACGAGCAGCCTGGGTGGTGAAAAAGCTGCAGGGTGAGTTTGAACATCCCTTTTTCCACAGCTGGGTAACCCTGCCAGCACCATGCCCCCAAACCTGCCGGTTTTCTCAGGGGGCAGCCCTGCAGTTGGGACGATGCAGCAGTTTAAAATGGGGGCAAGCGCTTCCCTGTGACGTGCGTGCCCCCCGTGATGAACAGACAGGAGGCATTCGCTCCTTCCCTGCCCCTGCGCAGCCCATCCGGCCCATTGTGAAAGCTTCAGCAATGCTGTGCGGTTCACGCTCCGCTGATTTTCTCAATGACTTTCTATAAATAGAAAGCCCAGGGCTGTAGCTATCAAGGAAGCAAATAGGGAAGCGGCTATCCCTTCTGGGAGCAGCTTGCATGGTAAAAGCTGTGCCGTGCTTCATTTATATTCATACTTTGCTCTTCTGTGCGGACATATTTTAACCCAATTTTCTCTAATGCAACTTTGCAAGCTTGGGAATGTGGACCCAGACGTGGAACAATTCGGAGGCAAAGTGAAATAGTTGGGAGCTTGATTAGGAGGCAGAGTATAAACCCTTTCCGAATTACCTGACCGATTCTCCCCAACCCCCTTCTTTAAGCAGGGGAAAGACTGGCAAGCTCAGCTGACAAGCTCTGATCTGGACGTGCAAGGCTGCGTTTACTAGAGATGGTGTGGCGTAGGACAGCCTGCCCGGTAACAAATATCACCTCAAACACCCTTCAGCTCAAAGCACTTCACAAACATGAATTCTCATGACACCCTGTGAGGCAGGCATTCTGCAGATGAGATGCAGACTGGGTAAGGTCACATGAGTCTTTGGCAAAGAAGGGAACAGGATGCAGGAGAACCGACAATAGATTCTCTATTTCTAACTGTTAGGCAACTTTAGCAATGGGACAGAACCCGCACTACGGGAATTCTCTCATAGTGAGGTTCTGGGACTCTTCCCTAGGTTAGTGGATGGGAGCTGGATCAATGAAAACTCATTTCATTTGCTAGTATTCCAGAGCAGCCACATGTCAATGAGTTGCAATTCAAGATGCAGAAATCAGAAGTTTGCAGAGTACTGGAAATATCTTGGAAGGAAAGACTCACTAGGGGAAGTGAATTTAATCTTCTGCCGTAGCCATAAGGGTCAGTTAGGCAGAAGAAAAAGCCATCTGGGACCCAGGGAAGCCAGAGACGATTATCTGTAAAAGAGGGCCTATGCCCATATGGATTTCTAGCATGCAGACTGCTAGCTGCAAATTGCAGAGAGATGTAGTTTCCCAGTGCGAGACACTGGACGTGCTGGCTTTTTTGCACCTTAATGTTTGCGTGAGGAAAACAGGTCTTGGCAAGTGAGCCAAAGTTAAAGTAACTGACCATGACCCACAAGTCAGTTTATATTAGAGGATCAATTTTAAATCCTGTTTACGGGGGGATTAAAACTGTATTCGCTGCAACAGCTATCCTGATGTAGGCAGGAAGTTAAGGTCAGGGGCAATGTTGTTTCCACAGCACATGAATGCACACTGATCAGAGTTACTGCATGCTAAGCGACACAGTGGATCCGTGCCCCTGCCTTTCACTGCAAACCGTCATTCACCTCCCTACTAGGACAGGAGCAAACTAAGTTAGATAGTTTCTTATCTCAGCCCTGGCGGACATTCATGCCCGTCTCAGAACCACCAGAGTTTGGTAGGACTGGTAGCCCCAGGCTAGATGTTTATTAGGCCTACGAGCCCTAGTGATGGGTCAGTACCCAGAAGAGCAGGTGAGGGGGTGGTTGCCGGCTGAGATCAAGATGCAGCAGCAGAGCGGAGGGACCTGTGGCCTGGGGAACAGCAGCCGGCTCTGCAGCTCATGCAGGACATGCGCTGGCACCACAGTGCACGTAGAGATGAAGGAGAGCACATGCATGGAGGAAGAGCATGGGCTGGGGCCATTTATGCTGCAGCAGCACAAACCCTGCACTGCATAGCACCCGCCAGCGGTACCCTGGCAGTTCAAGCCCTTTGCTTGCGAACACCAATTTCACCCAAAGCCCAATGCCTTTTTGAGAGCTTAGGAATAGATGTGTTCTCTGCCTGCATTTCTCCCAGGGCGGCAGCTGATTTGGGGAGGCAGGGGGGGGGAGAACAGAATCAGACAGCAGATAGTGCCGTGTCTGGTGTTTCATGGGTGAATTGTTCAGGTTCAATTGGGGGGAAATTAGTATGGAAATCAGATGCAATGGGGGCCTGGCCTGCTCGGAGCAGCGAGAGGACAGACCTCACGGAACGCAGCAGCATTTTGTGTTGCTCCAGCCTGCCATTTCACGCCTGCAGCATTCGCTGCTCCGGCCAGACACTACGCATGGTTTTGTTCAGTTTGAGACACATGGAAGGAGGTTTAACGATTACAGACAGCAACACTGCAAACAACTGGTGGAGAAAAAGCTAATTAAGAAAATAGATACATGAATCTGAGACAAATTAAGTGACAGGCATGTTGCAATTAAGCCCGCTCTTTGGGGATTAACTTAGAGTCACGTTGAGGGGCAGAATGCAAAATAGCCCAAAACAAAAGACAGATGAAATGCAGCCAGTGAGCATTTTGCTCTAGCATTCAGAACTGACAATTTTCACTGGGGCTCTGCGCTATAATCTTCATTGCAATAGGTCAATTTCCCTCTTTTAAATTAATCGAGTCTGTAGGCGTATTAGATT
This sequence comes from Rafetus swinhoei, assembly GCA_019425775.1. Classification (NCBI taxonomy): domain Eukaryota; kingdom Metazoa; phylum Chordata; order Testudines; family Trionychidae; genus Rafetus; species Rafetus swinhoei. The sequence continues at coordinate 8,830,197 of CM033441.1, forward strand.
CTGGGATCTGTTCTGACGAGCCCATCTTGAGAAGACTTGGAAGCTTAAATACCTCAAAGCGATAATTGCTGCAAGGCTGCTTCGAGGACGCTGAAAGAGCACCAGCCTCGCTGCATCTGCTGGTTACCAGCTTTAAGGCATAGCTATGACTAGAAAACCAGGAGGTAGCGACAACATCCTGGCATCACAATGTTACCTCCCATCACAGTTCCTCTGCTCGGAAATTAGGACGAAACCCAAGTTTTCCCTAAACGATTAGCACTGTGACCTCAAAAAAATACTTCTTTGAGGGAGCTGGAGGGGACCGGGAACTGAACGATCATCCGTACAGCCCCAATTCTGAAGATTTTGGATCCGCACCATAATAATTCTGCAGCATGAAGCAGCTGGCTGCTTTCTGGCTATTCCACTACTGCAAGACCCATAGGCGTCTCAGACCGGGGAGTTAAAGATTATGTTCCATCAGCTTCCAGAGTAAAGCTAATCACAGGTGAATAAAATAAAGACTTGTTGGTGTTCAAAAAGACAATAACTGCCCCCCCCCAAACACCAGGTAGACACATTTTTTTCTTTGTTTTAGGTGCTATAGGTTCAGCATCTCTCCCTTAGCTTTGTGTATTTATAACAAAGAATTCAGGATTAGCACGAGCAACTGTGCCAAGGGTATGATGGGCTGTAACCAATGTTCCTGCTAATTTTTTCCATCCACGTGAAGAATACATTTTGTTATGTGCATGCGCAGATGTGCATCACCAGTTGAAGCCACATGCTGGCTGAGAGTGCTCTGCTAATCAGCTGGGCAGCATTGGAATCTCTCCTGGGCAACCCCCCAAGCATTCCACTTAGAGAACACTGGTTGCAACATGGGGAAAAGGCAGCAATGTCTCCCTGTACTAGAGACCTCCCTAAATGGTCTGGATTAAGGGTGTTTAGTTTCTACTATCTTATGTAGAACCACAAGGGAAAGGGAAAAGCAATCAAGGGACAAGCTGCTTGTCCACAAAAGGCAGGCAAGACAAAGTTTGTGACCTGACATCTTACCTAGATGCCATGGTTTGGGTTAGGACATATTTTCTGCATGACAAACTTGATTTATTACTATGTGTCAATACACAAAGCAAAATCCTTCACTTATGGGAAAGGGCATTTTCCCAGCCACAAAGGGAGTCCATCGCAAACTCCACTTAAGGAATAAAGGATGGAAGGGGACGTCATTCCTGGGGATTAATGAAGCCTGGAAGAGTTGGTGGCTTGATGAACTGCCATTAGCTGCCTGGTACCAACGTACTTCACCTGCATCTACAGCGGAAAGAATGTTGACTTAAGCAGGTTGTAACTGGCTTATAGGATTCAGGGCATAAGGCGCTGTGGTCCAATCCTGGAGCAGCATGCTACGTGCTGTATAAATAGTTGGGAAGTTGACACTACTGGCTTTCTTCTTAAAAAAGTTATGCAAGAAATCCAGTAACAGTACTCTTACCAAGTACTCTGGCAAGACAGGGTAACAAAGCTCTGAACACTTACAACCAACACAGTGACTGTATTTAATTCTTCCTCAGCACACATGAGTGTGGAAGAAAACAAGTTTCCTTTCTTTAGCTTTAGGTCATAGTGTACGGGAGACTGTTAGTACTTTTGAAGAGGCTGAAATCCCTGTCTAGACAGCGTAATGTGAGGCTGTGTAAGTGCCCCTCCATCCAACCAGATGCAATGCTCCAGATATTTGCTTAGAAGGCCAACTAGTGCACTAAGGACACGGATGATGAGTAGCGCCAATTCTGTGGAAGGATTTCTGAAACACGAGGGATCTCCATTAGGATTAGCTCATTTCAGCTACATCTCCCACATCCAGTGTGGATGGGGTTCTGCTCCAGGTAGGAACTGCTCATTCTGTTGTTCCTCCTCTACCTGCATAAACAATGTTTTGCAGAAGGAACCAGGTTTTGGGGGGGGTTATCAGCAAAATAGCAAATGGACTTGTTAGCTCTTCCCCTGTAACAAACTAGTACAGAAACACCCCCCCCCCCCAATTCCAGCTCAAACTCTCCCCCTTTTCACCAAACACTCGGCTGGCTTGTGAAAATTCAAATATCCCAGGGCCGCAACAGCTTTGCAAAATTTAACTCCTAGGACAAGCAAGCGCTTGCGAGGTGAAAAAAACACCGTTCGCTCCTTCATTATGCAAAGGGCAGGCGAGTACACGGCATGCTCAGGCTGAGACGTTCATGGGACGCTTGCGAGATTGCTCTGCAAATGTGTCTGAGAGAAGCGCAGGCAGCCCTTCTAAAACAATGACCTTGAATTCACTTGGCTGGGGGGGAGAGGATGGGGAAGAGGAGGTGAAATTCAACGTGAGTAGCTGCTTTCCAGCCGAGGGGGCAAGGGGAAAGGAGAAGGATGTAGCTGTGGCTGCTAGATTTCAGCCTTTAACCTCGGAAAGGAAACCTAGCTGAGGCACTGTGTAAAGCTTCCTAAAGAGCTCTTAAGAGCAAGCTGCACATGACATAAAGAGCCCCCCAGTCCTTTTTAATGGAATGACCAGCATAGTTCCCACTAAGGTGCGTGTCTGTGCACAAAAAGTTCTTCCCCCGTCTACTTCCTCTGGATAGCTGCATGGCAGGCGGCTGCTCCAGCCTGGTGAGGGAGCTGCTGGGGCGGGCGGCCAAGACTTGCCGCGGCTGCGCGGCGGGGGAGAGGAGAAGGCCTGTTCTGGTGGCCAGGACTGCCATGCGGCAAGGGGGGCCGGGAATGGGACCTGCCGCATGGCGGGGGTTATGTGTGTGTCCGCTCCAGAGGCCAGGAACAGGACATGCTGCATGATAGGGGGGAAGGCAGGGGTGTCTGCTCCATGCTGCATGGCAGGGGGAGGGGAGAAGTTCTACTCCAGCAGCTGGGGTGTGAGTGTTAATAAATTGGGCGCCACGGCGGCACGCATCCAGACCAGCACACATGACCTCAATATTGGTGCACAAGCCAAAACTCACTCTGCTCATGGTTGGAAAATCTTAGAGGGAACATTGATGACCAGCCATAGTACTGATCACTCATTTTTCAGGGGGAGGGGGAGGAGGAGAATTCTTCAGTGATTTAGATGTTACTAGGTACAGTAAAACTCCAATTGTCCGGCATCCAGTGGTCCGGCACTCCTGATAGTCCGGCACCACCTGGAACCCGGAAGTGCTCCAGGCAGCCGGACAATTGGAGCTGCTCTGCCCCAGGCTTCCCCGAGTCAGCCCCTGGTCAGTTTCAGCAGCAGCTGACTTGGGGAAGCCCGGGGCAGAACAGCTAGGGTGCTGCCGGGTTGGTCCTGCAGCGCCGCCCCACCCCACCCCAGACCCCTCATAGCCCCCCCTTCCGATAGTTCGGCATATCTGATAATCCGGCACCCCCTGGGTCCTAAAGGTGCCAGATTATCAGAAGTTTACTGTAGAATGAAAGCTCCTGGCAGCTAGCGAAGTAATGCCAGCACCCAGCTTCCACATATCATTTAGTGCTACAACTGATCTGAAACCGATCGCCGAAACAGTGCAGTTGTGGTGATGGGCAGGAAAACCATGGTGTTCTCAGTTACCCCTTTCCCTACATGGCTGGCTGAGGATCATCTGAGGCAATACAAAGGAAAGAATCCAAGCCTTACTGCTCTGCAGCCAACTGGGTTCTCTCTGAAAAGCATTTCTGTCTCTCCACTGCTGACTGGTCCCTGATCAGGGCTCTATGGACTCTGCAGTGTGAGGGCCCTAGAGTTGGCTGCTGAATCAACCCCTTGCTGCAGAACTGTGCTTCACAATCTGTTTTATTTTTTATAGCATTTCAAGCCATTGGGGTTAGAGAAGGCAGCCCTAACAACCACGACAAAACACTCTAGACATCCTGAAACATGTCGGGGAGATGTGAACTGCCCCGTTCATATCCATAGGATTTTACTTCTGAAGTCTTGCAATTATGTTACCATTGCAGAAATATTGAGCTGATGTGCTGGTCCCATAAGGCTGGATCAACTCCCAGGCCTTTCTGAGTGCCCAAAGTCTCAAGCTATCTCCTGCTCAGTTGCCAAACCAATTCTAGCTTTCTCTCCGTTTCCAATTCAGACTTCTCCAGCGCCATTCTGCATCAACAGGACAAAAGTCTCCAGGGAGATCAAAAACCGCAAGTACAGAGACAGCAAGAAATAAATAGATTTACTATCACATGGGACACTGCTCTAGTGGTATTGATCACCACACTTAGGGCCTTCAAAATCTCAATCTCTCATTCAAATGTAGCAGACATGGGTTCAGCTTGCTGCAACGTGCTGCAAAGGCCAGGGTCCCTGCCACAAAACTTGAGGCCTTATTTTGTTGTGATCTGGGCCCTTCTCCAAAAATCGCAGCGAGCGAGACAAGAGTCAAATTCTTTGGCAGAATAAACCATGTCTTTCTGCTGCCCCTGTCTCTCAAGAAGACCTATTCTGCTTAGCAAGGCAACTGACACACTAGATTTGATCTGGTTTCGCAACACTTGGCTGGATTTTTAAAACCGGTCGCTGAGTTACAAGATCATTCTGGAAACTCGCCTCCTCTTTATGGGAAATCGAGCAGATGACCTGTCAGAAGAGACCCTTTTAAAACTCAAAGCTGCACTTTCCAGTCCTAGACACGGGGATGTCTAGAAGAATTGTTTATATGAGAACTGACTACCAAAGGGATTTTTTTAAAATTTCTTTTGGTCTGTTCAATGCATGAGTACGCTGAGGAAAACACATGGCTTAAACTCAAAGAAATCACATTCTGCTGTACTTTATACATGTCACAAAAGCCAAGAGCTCTGGCCTTGAAATAAGTTCAGTTTTGGTGTACAATATTTTGGAGTCTAAGTCACACAGACTCTTGATGGAAAGTGTTAAGTTTACATCACTAACTGTTTAAATCGCATTGGTTAGACCTGTGAATTTCCCACTATTCCAGTTCATTAATCAGGAGAGAATTTGTGGCAGGTACAGCATTAAATTCTTTTTCTCATATCTTGTGAAATTATAGTTTAGGCAGGTCACAAAGTAAAGGCAAAAATTCTACTGACCTGTCTTTTGATGTAGGTAGGATGTAAAAATAAGACAAACTTTCAATGACCTGCTCAACTAGCAAATGTATAAACATGTGGAGGTTGATTTTCAAAGCTGCACGCACAATTGCTAGTTACAATTACTGCATCTGCCGCCAAAAATTGGGTATCTGGGCATGCGGATGGACAGCAGCTGTGCATGTGAATATACAATTTATATGTACAACTGTAGGAAATGCGAGCGCCACTCTAAACATGCAATTATGTGCACTTCTGAAAAATCAGGTGCCACATCTCTGCCACCATGCTCATTAGCATGAAGCTGTAACACACACAATTAAACAGGCCGGCTAATTCCTAAGGAACACACTGCTGAAAGGAAAGTGACTTCAATGTCTGACTTCATATTTAAACGACCAGCTGTTTCCTGATCGTGTCCATAGCGTGTAACAAGATTGCGCGCAACACTTCTTCTGGAAACAATTCCATGGTGGAATTGCAGCAGAGCTCGGACATGGAGAAGATACTTGGTCTGATATTTTAAAAGATTAAGCAGCAGAACAGAGTAAGCAGCATCCCGAACAGAGAATGGAGTCTGTAACGGCTCTGGTGGCTGCAGAACAGAAGGCAGGACTTGGGAACGTGCGGAAATCTACAGCTGTAGGAAGGTTATAGGGGCAGAGAGGAAACCTCTCAGGCGAACACCATTAAGATTAGTTACATTGGAACGCACTAGTTAGAAGCCAAGCATTATCCCATTTGAAGGGAAAACTTTGCAATCGCTTTATTCCTGCACGGCGATGTGAAACTGTAGCAGCCGCCACCAACTACTGTTGAATTAGCCTCATAACACCACTGGCTTGCAGCTCCCAAAGCTATCCAATCAGCCAGCTTTGGGAACTGCCCTCTCTGGGGATTTCCAAAGAGAATGGAGAATGACATAGGGCCAGGGAGGCTAGAGCTCACGGCTTATAACAGTCAGCCGCCATGCATCCCAATCCAGGCACTGGGGGCTGATTTGGGAGTGAAAATAGCTTCAATTGGAATAGCAGCATCAGGTCAATCAGCAGGCTCCACACTCCAAGCGTATTAAGCAAATTGCCAGTTTACTGCAAATTGTTATTCACTCAGTAGAAAGGATCATGTTGCCATTTCTGCACAAAGTCATTGTTGGTAATTTGCGATGGAGGGAGGCAATGCTAATTGACTCTCATGTTTAGAGGGAGATGGGTGTTGTCCCTTTCAAATGCAGCATCCGCAGCTTGCACCTTTGCTTGCCTCCCCAGAAGCAGGAGGGTGGCAGATTTTGGATTTTGCAGCACAAGAAGCGAGAGTGAGTAGGCTCACCTTTGTGCACTCAGGCCAGTAACAGGCAACACAGCAGAGCCAGCAGTAAGGAACCATGGGCCCATGAAAATGTAAAATACTGCAATGGAAAGGAGAATGCCCCAAGTTATACTGGCCACTAGCTATCCTATGGGTTCTCTTGCGGCCTTCTAAACTCCTGGGCATCTGAACATACATACTTAAACCTTTATTTCTGATGCAATGCTCAGTGGTCCCCTTTTCCTCACCTACAGCACATGCCTTTGAATTTCCATCATTACCACCACAGTACAACCCATGTAGTGGAGTATCTGAGCAACCCTGCATTATCCCTACCCGACATTCTGCTCCCGAGAGCTTTTTGTATGAATTATTTCAAAAGGCAGGAGGCTGAACAGATGCCCTGGGCATTAAATAAAAGTCAAGGGGCAGAATGGTGTAGCTCCATTGAAGTTATGTAGATTTACATCAGGTGAGAATCTGGCTCATTCCACATCTACCTTATTTCCTTTTAAAATAAAACCCATTAGACGAAGTTGTGAAGAGGGAAGGAGGTGTTCATTTCAGCTGCTTTTTTGCCAAGCTATTAGAAAAGCAGGTTTTGAAACATGAGCTTTTGCAGACAGGCAGCCTCATCTACCTGTGAACTTCAGCAAGTCTGAAATTCTGACATGCAGTTAATATAGCAAGAAGCTCCTGATAAATTACCAGTTTGGGGAGGCAGAGAATTCTGGGAAGATTTCCCAGGAGATGGTCAAAAGCCCAGTAGGCTGAGCAAAGTTCAAGTTCTGCAGAGACGCAGGAGAACCCAGTATGAGGCTTGCTGGATACAGACTGAGCAAAGGATGGAACCAGGGGTCAAGGGAAAGAAGAGATTTATTTCCCGACTTCCAAAATTAGAATGGCCATAGTGTGTCAGACCAATGGTCTGTCTAGCCCAGGATCCTGTTTTCTGACAGTGGCCAATGCCAGCTGCCCTAGAAGGAACGAACAGAACAGGGAATCAAGCCATTGATGGACTTATCCTCACTGAACTTTTCTAGTTCTTTTTTGAACTACATGTAATTTCAGAGAAGTTGTAGACTCTTCTTTAGTAACTTTAAATCTGTACCTGGCATATTGACTGTTAAAGGGTCCATCTCGGCTCTCGGCCATAACATCGTAAATCCTGAGTACTCCATTGAAGTCGTAATGGATTTACACTTCAGTTACTGTGCAGAATTTAGCTAGAGGAGTCTGCTCAATCATCTATACCTCAGCGTATCTAACCAACCCCAAGGTGTCACAGGCTTATTATCGGTAACAGCAACTGTGTTACAGACCATCAGCCAGAGACCAATGCTGCACAGGAAAATACTCAGTTCCAACCCTGATTTTCAGCAACTCAGTAACATTTATTTATGTGGAAACCAGCAGGTGTGAATTCTGCGCTCTGCTTTGGGGCACTTGCTGTAAAAAAGCAACAGACTTTCTGCTCTGACCACTGTAATTTACAACCCAACAGAAGGTGACAGGAGCTGCATTCAGAGCACTTATGGGCAACAGGCTCTCTGCCATCACCCTGGCATATGCCAGTGTGGCTGCTGAAGAATTAAGCTTTAATGAGAAACACAATTCGGCAAGGCCTCCTTTCGCGCATGCAAAGCGAGAAGAGGGAATCAAGCTGAAGCCAAACCACTGTGGGGTTGTTCTTTTCATCAGCCACAAATGTAATCCGTGTTGTAGCTCTGATGCAGAGAAGGGGAGAAAGGTGCTTTGTGTGCATCTGTATTCTAAGTGTGTCTCAGGAACAGATCTGGTTCCAGGCTAAAAAGTGCTGTGAAGAAGGTAAGAGGAGACTAAATGAGCAGGCCGTCTTAATGCAAAGAGATCTCCCCGGAGTACCAAGCCATCTAGCGCTAACACATGAAATTGTACTTGGGTCTCAAATATTCCCCCTTCCAGAAATATTGATCAGGGCTTGAGCTTCCAGCCCACATTCACAGGGAACACTGATTAAAAATGCACCGGCAGTGCCTCACTACAAGAGCAAGTGATCTATAGCACGCCATGCCAGACTCCCAACTTCCCTCTGACGGAAGCAAAGAGAAATGCTGAGTACCCTGGGTGTGCGGGAGAGCATGGGTGCATCGTACGAGACGCTTTCAGAGTGCACAGTCCTTCTGTAAAACATAAATTAAAAAACAACAAATGGTTGGTAGCACTTTATAGACTAACAAAACATGTAGATGGGATCACGAGTTTTGTGGGCACAGCCTGGTCATCTGAAGAAGTGGGCTGTGCCCACGAAAGCTCGTGATTCCATCTACATGTTTTGTTAGTCTATCAAGTGCTACCAGACCATTTGTTGTTTTTTTAATTTATTGGCTACTCCCTGAAGCTTCAGTCCTTCTGTATGTATTCTGGAGGGATTCCCACCCCAGCAAACAAGGCTGACTGCAAAAGGAGTTGTTCTGTTGGACTCTGGGAAGCACTACTGGGTTCTGAGCAATGTTCCCCTCCAATCTTTTCAATCCATGTGCTGATTTTTTCCATCAATACGTGGAATAATTTTTTCTATGTATGCCCAAGCATGTGTGAACGTGCACCACTCACAGAAACAGGGTGCTCTGCTAATTAGCTGGGCAGCATTTGAATCACTCCTGAGCACACAGATTACAGGGAACCCTGGTTCTAAGGGAAGTGCTGTCATCCACAAAGCATTTTGCTATCTTTGTGAGCCACCAAAAACTGACAGCAAAGCTACTTTTCACATCTCACAACCCCAGAGGTCCCAGCCCCTACTACTTGAACCCTCACAGCCTGAGGCAGGAATGCCAGAACAAGACACCATCACTTGCCCGATAGCGACTGACATTTTCAGATTTTTAACAATGACTTAGAAATCCACTAGCAGAGCCCAAAGCTGGCTCCCTATTACATGTCCTTCCGCTCTGCTCAAAGAGTATGACACCCCCAGATCCTGGATTACAACTGGCCCCCTCCATACAGCGTCACAACATTCTAGTATCTGGGGCCTAAGCTGCCTGGATTGTGCAGTATTCACTTTGCTTTCTGAATAGCCACCAAACATTAGGCTGATAGTTTGCAGTCTCTGCCTGGGGAACCTGTTTTCTGAGTGGTGTATATGACATAATGAAACTCGGATCTGACATAAGGTTGTAATTACAGTCAAGTCTCAGCATCTGCTTCCACCAGGTCTGACTCTGGCTCATCACTGTTTGGGCCATTTGTCATGCCTGGTAAACCTCCCCCTTCCCCTCTCACCCAGTGCAGACTATTGAAGCCAATGTCTGGCCAGCTCTGCACTTCTGGGCCCTGGCCCTGCTGTGTCTGGAGATTGGCTCGCTTTGTCCCTTGCCTTTTTGCCCACAACAAAGCATGAACAAGACTGGGTACTGCTCCCATCAGCTCACTGACCATTTTCCACCAGGCTCCGGTAGCCCTCCTTTCGGAATCATTGTTCTCCAAGTCAAGCATTGAAAAGCCAACTGCGGGACACCCAGAGCACAGCAAGAGGGATTAAAACGCCACATGGAAAAGCAAAAGCTGACTGACTATCGAGGTGGGCATGGCTGATTGTAAGTGTTCCTTCTGCTCTTATAAAAGAAAAGCCACCCATGAATGCCAGTCATCAGCTTACCTGCCACGCCACGGCTAGCTGCGAGATCTCTCGGCCAGACATGCCCTCTGTCAGCTTGGCAATCTCAGAACACTTTTTCCCGTAGTCAAACTGGGCCAGCTTTAGACGCCTACAAGCCAGAAGCACAAGAATCAGTTTCCATTCAGGAACATTGCGGGGAAAGGAGCGTGAGATTTTTGAGAAGTGCCTGGCCTCCATTTAGGTTGATGGAAACAAAGTGAGGCCAGCGCAGGTGCCATACGCTTGCATGCCCACAAGGGAGCATTCATATACAGGCGCCAGGAGCCGGAATAGCACACGGACCACAGCTAGGCACAGCCATCTGCGGTGGGCTCCCAAAGGTTCCTGACCAGATTTAGACTCCTGCCGAGAAGGTTAATTAGGCTGCTGGCATCTCGAATGGAGGCAGAGGCGTCCCGCCACAAAGGTGCCAGGAACTGGTTGAAAATAACGGAGAAGTATGGCTGCTACGCTGGTTAACAATCAATATTCAAGCAATTTTATCTGCCAGCAGCAGTTCTCTTTTGGAAATTAGGAAACAAAGGATCAAACTGGCCCCCCAGTGTAATCTTGATGATCACAGCTGGTTGTCAGCTCTTCTCTCATTAATTTGTGCCCCCCCCAGCTGGCGAAATTTCCACTTCTCTTCATGAGGTCTATGCCAAATGTTCCAGAGTTTCATAAGCACTAAGAAAAAAAGAGGGATTTGTCAGGAGGCTGCATCTCTCTATCCCATTTGTGGCCTGGGGACCTGAAGGACAAGACAGCGGAAGGCAAAGCTCACAGCTTACACGCAGCCCGAGCAGAGGGCTGGGAATCAAGAGACCGGGATTCTACCCCCAGCTCTGCCGATGGCATCTCATGTGAGGGACTTTCTCTCAGCCCCAGTATATCCCACTCTGCAGCATGTTGGCTCCCACCCCCATGCCGGTGGTAAGAAGGGCGAAGGGGAAGATTCTGAGATGAGCTGTCAGGAGGAAGGCAGAGTGAAACTCTGAATGAGACTCAATGAGGAGTGTTCTGGAAGCAAGTTGTTGTTTGGCTCTTAGGTATTCTAGGGGCATGGCATGCAAACCACAATGTGGGTTTTTCACACAAGGGAGTCTGGACCTCGTGAGTCCCCCAGCAACTGAGAAGTGGTCAAACCCACAAAAGCCACAATTTAATGAGGTATAAATATTTGGCTAGCAAATGAGGACTGGGATCAGCTTCCTAAAGGGGCACACACTTGAAACTGTAAGCGATCAGGAAATTTCTCTGCCTCCACTTTTGCCTCATCTCCCTCTTTAATAGTCTCCTAACTGTACCCCCCACCAAGAGATGCTTATTCTGGGGGGTTGGGGGAGAAGAAACAGGGAGAACCACTGACAGACTGGGATATGCCCCAAGCTGACCGAAACACGAATCCATTATCACCACAGCACTTACGACCCAGTCACGAACCCCAATATACTAGGTGCTGCACAAACAAAACAAAGGTCCCTGCCCCAAGGAGCTTACAATCTAAATACAAGACATGACAGATGGCCACAGACTCAGGCCACATCTCCACTTACTGGAGGATGGACACTCCGGCGATCGATCTTCCAGGGTTTGATTTAGCAGGTCTAATAAAGACCCAGTAAATCAAACACTGCGGTGCACCCATTGACTGTAGTACTACTTGCTGTCATGAGAAGAATTTCTCCTGTTGGCCTCCTGTGGGGGCCGCCCCAGAAAAAAAAAAAAAAAAAAAAAAAAAAAATTGATGCAAGGTACATCGACTTCAGCCATGCAATTCACGTAGCTGGAGTTGTGCATGTTGCATCAATTTTCTCCACCCGGGTAGACCTGGCTTGACAGATAGTGGAGTACAAGGAAATTCCTTCCCCAGTGGCCTAATTACTGTCAAAGTCCAATCACCAAGGTACTGAAGGCCCAGTTATCACCTTCCCCAAATTCTACTCAAGAGCAGGGGACACTCTTGAATGACGATGAAGAAAGGCTCAGAGTCACTCTGCAGCAAACATTCTCCTGAAACCCTGAGAAATCCACCTTCTGACCACAAGGCACAACTGGCTGTGAGGGCAACTTTGGCCTTCCCAGTGATGATAATCAAAGAGCTTTTCTCTGACTCAGGGACCCAACCCTCAGTGACCCCACTGCTCTGAGAATGGGATACTTACTGTTTCCCCTCTGTGGCAGGCTTCAAGACGTGCTTATCAAAATACATCCTCACCAGCCGCTCCCGCTCTTCTAGCCGCGGTAGGTCAAAGTTCACCATTTCATCGATTCGGTCGTTGATGGCCCAATCAAACTGCTCTGGCTGGTTACTTGCTAAAACAAGCATAAACCTGGTGAGGGGAGAAGACGGGAGAGCAGTGAGAAAGACCCCCATGGGTGTGGCTGCAATACGCAGACTCATGACTGCTGTGGCCCGGAGATCTGCACACCGCAGAGTCTACATAATGCTTGGTCCTACAATTCCTCATGTAGCTTTGCAGTTCGTAGCAACATGTAACCAGATCCTATTGCAGCATGGCATAGTACGTGGGTTAGAATGTGCAACCATACACGTTACACAAGACATTAATCTTTTCCCACTTTCTAACCCAGCGAAGGCCTGCTCGGCGTAGCCATTGCTTCGACGGTGACAGATGTGGGCTGGAAAGAGGCTTGGAACACCAGCACAGAAGCAGCCGGCTGGAGCATGAGAGCCACCAAACAGACTAACATCGATATCACCCATACTAGCTGAAGAGACTGGCCCAGAGGCTGGCAAGAGGACAGATTCTATCACACCTCTAGGTCACTGGTTCACACCCACTCCAGAGAGCTGGATGAAAGCTCTTACCCTCTAGCAGCAGTCTGGTGTCTTAAATGAAACAAGATTGAGGGGGAGGGAGAGAAGAGGCTCACAAAAAGCTTGCCGCACAGCGAGAACCTTTGCTGGCTCTTTCAATGGAAACACCAAAGACTGGTCAGAACCATCTTCCTTTAGGATAGCAATGGGCAACGTAAGCTAGTGAGTGGGCTGCATGACTGACCCTCCATCTCAGGGGCTTCAAAATTGTCGTAACCAAGGCAGTCTCCTGGAACAGGGTCATTTTGCTCCCTGTGCTTGCGTGCCTAGAATTTGCAGGGGGTGCCGATGGAACCGTAGCAGCGCTTTGATTGGATGCAGAGGGAGCGCCCGGCTCTCACAGTCAATGCTATGTACAGAACCTCACTTCATGTGCCCTGGCTTTACGTGTGCATCACTTCAGTAACGCCGATAGGGAAAAAACTAAACGGTCCGAAATCAGTGGAATTTGGCAACCCTGCACGTGGGCACCAGTAAACAAAAGTTTTCATGAGCCACATATACAACCCAGATGGGCTGCAGGTCACCCACCACTGCTTTAGGAGCAGCCCCATGCTCGGGGGAGACTCCCCGGTGACGGCACAATTGTGGCTGCACCCGCTTTGTGACAGGACGATTTGGGTCCCTGCGGTTCAGAAGCAGCTGTTTGCAGGCACACTAATTCCTCTAGAAAGATGGAAACATTTAGCAGCAGGGAGCCTGCAAGTGGCAGGGAAATTGCTTTTGATTTAAACCTGGGTAACACCAGGCGTTTCCTTCAGCGCGAACATGCAGGGAGAGCCCGGCCTTTGAAGCACACCGGCAAGCGCACCTAAGAGAAGGTGATGTCCAAGATCGGGCAGGCCAAGGGAAGCCGACCTGACCTCCCATTGCTCCAGCAGCTACCCACCCCTGCCCTCTCGCTCCCTGCCTGGTGTCTTCCCAATTTGCATTTCGAAACCGCCTGCTCTTTCGCTTTGTAACGATGCGCTCTCCGCATGCCAATTTTACTTTAATGCATTAATTGATGTGACTGGCTTAATGGTGCTGGTTAATTTGAAATGGGCTTGTAACAGCAGCTTTCGGAATATCGACACTCTTTGCTGTTTGTTTAAATCCAGGTCTGCCGGAGGCCATGTTCTTTGCATTCATTTGCAATGATAGCTTGTCTGGCCCCAAAGTCGCACTGGCACGAACCTATTTCATCTGCTGAGCCATGGGGGACGCACAGACAGCTTTCCTAGACAGAGGGCTTTCCTCGGGGAAGGGAAAGATTAAGTGAGACACCTTGATAGAAGGGAGCTGAGGAAGTCTCTTGGAGATGTCGGGCACCTGTTACTAACACTGATTTCCCGGTACATCCTCCAGGGAAGCTAAGGTCAGTTGTATAAAACTGAACACTCAAAGGCAGTTCCTGCTAAGTAACAGAACTCCTCCAGGTCCCACTGATGCTGGTTTCTTTACATGGGCTATCAGAGTCATGTCCCAAAATTCCCATCTATCGCTGGTGGGGAGGATTTGACACCTAAAAAAGCTGCACTGAGAATCTCCCAATTAAGCCTGTACAAAATCAACAGGAGGGGTTGGTTAGTTTTCCTAGAATGGCTCACTGCAGGAGTCATGGGAGAGTTACGTACCCATCAAAATGAAGAACTGATCATTTGGATCGGCGCATGGGACCAGCAAACCCAGGAACAAGCTTCTCCAGAGCTCTGCCCAATGCACCTCAAAAAGGGAGCTCAAGCGCCCAGGCTGTTTCTGGATCGCTGTGTGACTGACTCTGGCCACGTCTATATTTACCCACATATCGAGGCTCTGGAGATTGATCTTCTGGCTTTCGATTTAGCGGGTCTAGTAAGGACCTGCTAAATCAAATGCTGAGGGTGCCCCTTTGGGCACGGATACTCCTACTCCTCATGAGGTATAAGAGGAATCAACGGGAGCGGTTCTCCCATCAACCTCCTGTTGTGGGGATGGTGCCAAAGTTTGAATCAAGGTATGGTGACTCCAGCTACACAATTAACACAGCTGGATTTGCGCATCTTAATTCAAAGTTATCTTCTAGTGTAGACCTGGCCTCTGATGCTAGGCTTCAGTTTACCCTTGAAATATAGAGCCATAAGGTTTACTCCTTGGGAGGAAAGAGAAAATAACTGCGATAAACCTTGAGCTGCAACACACTATTATTCCTGAGTCCTGGGGCTTCTTCTGGACAAAACTCCCTAGCTGCTCTATTGTTTTGGCAAGGCATAGGGCAAACAACAGCCCGTTAAGATACCTGACGATTAGACATTTTACAGCTTTACCCTTTAAATCTTTGCTGTTTTGTCTTAAAACACCACAATGCTCACTCAGAACGTGTAGCGTTCGTAGCGTTGTTCTACACCGCTGGGAAATACTGAAGTAGCACTGCTTAATTCTTAGCATTGCTAGAACTTTTCCAAGTGCTTCAGAAAATGAGACCAAGAATCCCCATCCCCATTTTACAGCAGGGGAAACCAAGGCACAGGAATTCAGCGTGCCAGGAAGAGACTCCAGAATATGTGTCTCACGCTTCAGTGCCCCCTATGTAGTAGGCCACATTCCCACCCTATTAAAACAACTGAAAAGTTTAAGGGTGATCAATGTACCTAAACCATACACTTTGCAGGCTATAGCTCCCATCCCTGCTAACGAGAGTCCAGTGGGTGCCTCGGAGGAAAATCCCTTAGCTAACTGTCCTGAGCAATCACACTATTACCATGACAATGTGCACTGTCTATGTCCTTCATTACATTTTAATCACTGGGCAGCTGACCTCCTGGCACTCACAAAGGAGATGGCTATTTTTGATTTGGCTCATGTATAAAAGGAGAAATTTAATTATCAAGCAGATTTGGCAAAGAACCAAGTAAAATGACTAAGGGAGGAAAAATCACCTTTATGTGACCATTATGATCAGAGGGAAATGAATCCCATTAGGTGAAAGAGTGCTCTCCAAATGGGAAATGCTGACTGCACAGAAGCAGAGCAGAAGATGAAAGACAGCCAGTCTAATTCACATGCATGCATCTTTGACAAGAATACCCCACAATAACCTGCATTTGTGGACACACGTGACCGGCTCAGAGAATAACTCTAAGTGTATTTACAATAGAGAGGACAAATATATGCAATCCACTTGACAGCTTGTTCACAAGTGAGAAAAGGGCCAGCTTTAGGCACATGAGAGATGGCTCGCTCTGAGGCACATGGTCAGAGGGGGCACTAGAACAGGATGAGAGCTGCAAGTCAGACACCAGGATGTCCTGTCAAAAGGGTTCAAACTAGGGATGTTAAATATCGACCAATTGACTAATCAAATAGTCGATGAATTTTGCATTGACTATTCAATTAGTCGATAAGGCGCCTCTGCCTCTGAAGTGTAACAACAGCCCCAAAGCCTGTTGCTATACTTCAAAGGTGAAAGCGTCACATGGCGCACAAGGTCAGCTGGGGACTCCCCCACTGACTCCGGGCTCCGTGTGGCACTGCCACTTTGAAACACCGCGAGGAGCCTGACCCTAGGCTCCCCGCGGCACTTCAAAGTGACAGCGCCGCATGAAGCCCAGGGTTAACGGGGGAGTCCTCGGCTGATCCCGGGCTCCACGCAGTGCTGCTGCTTTGAAATGGCATGTGCAGCCTGTGGACACCCCAGCTGGCCCTGTGTTCTATGTGACGTTTCAAAGCGGCAGCGCTGCTTGGAGCCCACGGTCTGGCCCCAGACTTCACGCAGGGCTGCTGCTTTGAAGTACCCCATCCTCTTTCCCCTCCTCCTTGTGATGGAGGCAGCAAGGTAGGGGAAGGGGCGGGGGAAGAGAGAGACTAGTCGACTAGCCTGCTGACTATCTGATAAGCATTTGCTTATCGGATAGCTGACTAGTCCTTCACATCCCTAGTTCAAACATACATCTGAGTGCCACTCAACCTCATGGTGAGCCTACCACTTTCTTTTAGTAACACTGATGTCCAAGAAGTCAGACTCCGCTGGCTTAGCAGAAATGCTAACTGCTCAAGGAGAAAGTCTGTGTTTATGCTTCCTTCAAGGCGATCTACAGACCCATATACCACCTCTACCTAAGGATATTAAGATGCAGGTAATTGGGTAGTCGATACAATTTGACTAGGCTTATCGGGTAGTAGACTAATTGATTACTCTTTTATATCCCTACCCATATCAATTAAGGTCGTACAATGCACCTCAAACACTAGAATAGAGCTATATGCCGTATCTGCACGTATAAGGACTACTAGGTCTGTTGTACCACATATTAGAACGAGATCTGTACAGGCTCCCTTCAAATACTTTCTGGGGCACCCAAAGAGCCGCCAAGTTTGACAATTTGGAGTCTCCACCCCGCACGACACTTAGGAACTTATTTTCTGGCTTCAAGGAAAGAGAAGCAGGCGACCACATTTACATGTTACTTTTAAGAAGAAGTAAGTCACTCAGTTTGCTCATCAGACTTTTGTATTTGATGGAAGAGCTCAAAGGTCTAACTCCCAATGACCCTTTCCACTTGCATACCCTGTCACCAGGCAAAAAAGGACGTAGCGACTTTTGCCTGCTTTTTGCAGCACTGGAGTTGTTGTACTCCAGAGAATGGGTTCTTACTTGTTGCTGTGCTGTCCTGTCCTGTGCAGAAATGCGTTCAGTGTCGCTCTCAGGTCTTCACTGATTTTCTCCTGCAGAGATACATTTCAGAGACTGGTCAGTCACCCATGGGCTGCAACCTTTCCAAATACTAATAGTGATTTTTGTGTTTGTATGGTAGTTGCCTAGAGACCCTGCAAAAAGCCAGGGCCCCTTAGACGAGGCACTGTATACACACTGAGTGTGCCTGCTCTGAAGAGCTTGCAACCTATATATTCAAGACAGAGTGGGAAGGGACAAACACAGAGGTGAAAGTTACCAAGCACACCAGTGGCAAAGGCAGGAAAAAAACCCAGCTCTCTTGGCTCCCAGTACAGTGCGCTATCCACTGGATCATGCTGCCTCTGGCTATCTAATGTACCAAAGGGAAGCTTTCATTTTCTATCTAGGTACTTGAAAGGAAGGGGAATAAATAGCTGCAATAAGCAAAGGATTCCCTTGCATTGTATGAATATGATTTCTCCAGGGCTGGTTATGAAAAAAACCTTTAACTAGTTCACTTGGATGCTGAGTGCTGGGCCTCAGAGCAATGCATAGCATGGGAATTTGTTCAACAGGCAAAAAGGAATTTGTGGCTTTTTTGGTGCAACTTTGTTACTGCTGTGGAAAGCAACTCAGATTTGACAGGAGTCCAAGCCAGCCACTTGCCAGGGTAAAACACACCTGCAGGGGGGCACAGCAGTGAAATGTGGGATCATGTTTCCTCTGCCTCCTGTTATTTTAATTACTTATTTTCTTTCCTATCCCCAGCCACCTACAAGACCTCCAATGCACAGTTCATGCTACCCCCCCATTTCCCATGTCAATTTCGAGTGAGGTTGCACCACGCAGCTGCAAGAGGGCAATTTGTCCTCTCCAAGTCACTTGATTACATAAAGAGTAGGGCACCTAGCAGTATTAATCATTTTTGCCTGGTGAAACTAACTAATCCGGTTAATCATGAAGGCTGCTTGCTGAATGACAGACCCCCCACCACACACAGATGGAGCTGCATGGAAAGTACTCACTGTCGCTCTCTTCCGTAGGAATGCGTCTGCTTCATCCACAAACAGCAAGAGGCTGTGAAGGGAAAAAAGCTAAAACAAGCAGACACACAGGGAAACAAATACAAGGCAAGAGGGCCAATGACCTACAGTCCCCTAACTGGCTATGGACACCTCCCCCCTAGACCTGATCAGCTGAGGTGTCTACGCGGACGCTCCACTGGTGTATATGGGGGGCGGCTGCTGGTGGGGTTCCACAGACTTGGAAATTGTATCCCAATGGTCAGAAATCACCTTAATTGGGAACTTTCAGGGCACATGGCAAAGCTCTTCTCTTGTCTCCAACTGTCTGAAACAGGAGGGATCATGGAATAGCTAGAGGGGGTCTGAGGCTTTGAGTTGCACGGTTTAATGGAAGTGGATAATCCTAAATTGTACTGCTGCACTTGAGCTTTGTTCAAGTAATTAAATAGGTAGGTGCTCCTAGCGTTTGTATACATCTAAGTAAACGAACAGCTCGAAGTACTAGGCAGAAATCCAAGAACACAACAGGCTGCGGCTGCTGTTATTTCACCAATGTGATTTTCGGATCACTGCCATGGAATGAAAATTTCCCCCACTAACTGGTGGTATTTTCCCCATATCTTCTCTTTGTTAGCTTAATTGTTTTTGAATACACAGATGGAAATAATGGTTTTATTACTTATGCATTTGTTTCTCCAGGTAAAGTCAATGCATAATTCAGAAAATAAATACTTTGGTAACACAAGGTTTCCGGTCCCTGTAGGAGACAGAGGGTAAAGAGAGGAGACCAGTGTATTATATTCCTATCTAACACACAGAATAGATGTTGCTTCAAGTGATCCAAGTGCCTTATTTAAACAAACCCTTTTACTGAACTCCAGCGTTCCTGAAAATATTCTCAGCTGCTCCTTCCCAATGGAACAGTTTGAGTTGCCTTTGCCCCTGCCTCCAAATATCGGCAACTTAACTGCTCAATGACAACTCTGAAAGACAATACGTCCTTGATGGAAGCAGGTTAGAAGCTTGCGCACGCTGCTCCTAGAACATGAACGTATATACCTGTGGCCTTTGCCGTGTACTATTTCTGGGCTGGAGCCTTGAGATGTAGCAAGTGTGTATGTTCAAATTCCAAACCAACCAGTGCTGGGAAGTGTGGCAGTCTGCTGGGAGTCTGGTTTAGAGGAGGAAACCTCACCTCTTTTTCCCTTGCCCTCCCCCACACCCTGCCCAGAACAGAGCCTGCCTACTGAGGACACCCTGTCTGGAGTAGGAAAGTGATCCAAACCAACAGAAAGTAGGCTGGGGTTCTTCCAGCACACCCTCAGGTGGCCATTTTCTGGCACATCTAATGCTAGTCCATTTCCCTACAAACTGCATGCCCTCCCCTTTACAGCCTCCATTCTGAGGCGCTGGAAACTCTTTCAGGGAAGTTTATTTTGCTAGCTTTAAATATCAACTTTGGGGGGAAAATTAAAACATTTTGGTGAGGAACGCAGCAGAGTATCAGTATGGACATGGCATGAAAATGTCTGTCTGAACCAATCGCACTGCACATCCGTCACCAATTAGCCTTCTCCACGCAAGGCTTACACCCTGCAAAATAGCACAGCAGCAAAATAAGATTGCTCCCAGACCGCGATTGGATTTTAATATGCCGGGGAGGGGGCATGGGTGCACAGAGGGATAGCGGCTTCATGCCTGGCTGCTGCTCGCACAAATCAATGCACATCCCCGCAGACAGACTGGCTAGGTGCTCTCTCAAGACTCAAAAGTGGGGATTTAGCATCAATGAAAGAACCACTCCAGACTATTTGTTTTAAAAGGGGTTTTGGAAAGGCAGAGCATGTGACAAACTGATCAAGAAGGCACCATGTGGTGAAACGGATTTCCCCCCTTCCCCCTCTCCTTGTTACAAATATCAGGAACAGAATTCCCTGTTTTTGATGGAAGCTCATTGGCAAAAGAACCAGACAGGCAGGGAGATCATGATACCACAACAGCCTGTAACTTGAGAAACAGGAAGGGGAGGGAATTACTAGATTCTCTAACACAGGGGTGGGGACTACTGACCCACAGGGGAAAAAAAAAAATTAGTTGGGGGCCACATGCAAGTGAGAAGCAGCCCTTCCCCCAACATAACCCTCAGTGACTTGGCCTCCTCAAGTGAGGAGGAAAAAGCCCCCAAGAAACAGGAAAAAAAATAAACTCCCTTTACACCCGTCAAGCTCCAGTCCCGGGGGAAGGGGAGGAGGCATCAAGGCTCAGGGTTTATGGCCTATGGCTGGATTAACTTCTGGTGGCTTGGTGCTAGTAGATTGTGGGGCCCCAGGCCAAAAATGAGGAGTTCAGGGTGCAGGAGGGGACTGCCCAGGAGTGGTTCGGGGGGAGGGTGCGGGGTCTGGGCAGGAGGGAGGGTGCAGGAATGGGCTGAGGGTGAGGGATCTAGGTGGGAGTGGTGCACAGGTAGCTCGGTGCAGCTTTGCGGGATCCAGGGGAGCGATGATTAGCCAATGGGAGTGATGGGGGCAGTGCCTGCAGGGAGCACTTCCCTACAGTGTGCAGTAGGGATGCCAACTAGACAATTAACCGATAAACCTAGGCTAATCTGTTGACTAGTCACATTCCCCTCTGTATCAGAGTCAGCAAGGGGGGGGGAGCAGGAGCCAGCGCTGGGGGGAGCCAGCTTAAAAGCTGATTCCCACAGCACTGGCTCTGCAGCGCCAGCTGCCCTCCACCTTCCAAGCTGCTGCCTCTATCAGAGTCAGCAGCAGCAGGACGGGGGAAGTGGAAGCCTCCATGAAACAGCCCCTGTCTGTGGGGGGTCCGAGCTCCCTGCGGACAGAGGCTGCTCTGCATCTCCTCTGTCAGCAGCGAGCTCAGGACCCCGCAGACAAGGGCTGCTGCCACCTGTTGCTACCTCTATCAGAGGCAGCAGTGCAGGGCGGCAGGCAGCTGGTCTATACGGGGAGCTGGTTTTCAAACTGGCTCCCCTCGCAGACTGGCTCCTGCCCGCAACCCCGCACTGCTGCCTCTGATACAGAGGCAGCAGCATGGTGTGGCAGAGGGCTCCCCGGGAGTGGGGGCGGAGTGCATTGGCTGCCAGCCCCGCCCTTGGGAACTATAGAATAGTCAAGTAACCAATAAGAATTCATGCAGTTAGTTACTCAACTATTCTATTACTTGACATCTACCATCCCTAGTGTGCAGGGCCACTTCCTCTCCCGCCCGGCAGAGTCCACAGGCCAGATGCTGCCCATGGCTTGCCTTGATTGGGCCTCTGAGGCTCTAGCCATGGCGCCAGTTCACCCCTCTGTGGTAGGGGAAGCTCTGTGGCTGTAGGTTCCCCACCGCTGCTCTAAAACCTGGGCATGTCTCAATTTTTGTTAACATTTAATTGCAACCACTGACACTCTTAGGAGAAAAGCTCTCGGATTCACCTCTCCCACCTCTTCACCCAGGAACAGAGGTCTCAGTCCAGTTCTCTGGTCCTCTAGGAAGACCATCCAGATAGGCCTGGCATCCCAGAGAAGCCTCAGGTAACAAGCAAGCTGAATATTATTCTGACTGACTGAGGGGGTCGGGAGGGGAGAGCGCCTTTAGCCCTTTATACCTCATTAAGCAGCAGCAGGGGGCTCCTCCGTGTAGGTCACTATTAAAAGGTACGATTTGGGACGGCTAAAGGAACACCTGGTCCATTAAGAATTTCTACTCAGTCCCAGAAGCACCTGTGGGTACCTCAATGACCTGGGATCCTGTGCTCACTGAAGCTGCTGCTGCCTCAGCTTTGCTGGAAGTAGGGCCCAAGCCAGTCAGACTAAAGCTTACTAGGGTACATCCACTGAGACTGAAGTACAGACATACTGTTGCTAAAGGTTGGGCACTACATGCTCCCATTCCACTAGGTCCCCTCGTGCAAGGTAAAGTATCTAGGCAAAGCTCAGATGCCAGTGGCATTCCTACTTACCCTCTCCTACTCGTGTTAGCCCAGTCAAAGACCTTGTGCATGGCAGTAACTCCTTCCCGCCCCATGGGGGCGACATCGCCACCTGTCATGATGGCATAATCCATGCCGGAATGCATGGCTAATTTCTGGAAAACAGAAAGAAGGAAGAGCAAAGAGGGTGCGAGTGGTGATTGAAATGTTCTTTCACTATTGAAGAGTACAGAGCAAGGAGGCGCAAGTGTGTTAAATTACTGACATCATCTGTGGCTTGGGACATGTCAGAGCCTCTCCACCTCATTTGCCCACCTGTGAAATTCTGGGAATACCTTCCTCAACTGGGTAAAGGGAATATTAATGCTAGTGAATTGCTCTGCTGATCAAAAATGAAAATCCAAGTAGCACTAAACGCTGCTCTCAAATCACAGGGGGCACAAGCACAGAGTATTTTCAGGAAAAGGACGGAAGGAAGGCAGAATGGATAGCCATGCGGGCAGACTCAGGAGATCCAAATTCACAAATTTTAAGACACAGAAGGGACTAATTCTAATCCTAAAGTCTGACCTCCTACACAGCACTGGCCAGAGAACATCACCTAGTCACTTCTGCATTAAGTCCAGACCTTCTGCTTCAGCTGGAGCACATATCTTAGAAAGACATCCTGTCTTGATTTAAAGCCCGTGTGAGTTCCAATGGTTATTACCCTGCCTGTTAAAATGTTCACTTGACTTGTAGCCTGAATACATCTAGCTTCAGCCGCCAAACCAGGGATCTTGTTATACCTTTGCCTGCTAGATCAGAGCCATAAAACACATCTTCTCACTTAGTATTTACACACCTTGGTCAAGTCATCTCTCTCTCTCGGTGAAACTATAGTTGTAAAGAAGCTTTTCCAAAAGTCAAATAATTCTCGGAGCTCTTCTGAATCCTTTCCAATTTGATGTCCTCTTCTCCCCGCCCCCCCCCCCCGTTTGTTTGTTTTTTAAGAACCGGACACCAGAAGGTCAATGCCAGGCAACTCATTTAACCTTTCTATGCCTCAGTTCCCCACCTTCTCATTGCCTTTTGTGTCCCCTTCTCTGCATTGTTTGTTTAGACTGTAAAGGCTTCAGGGCAGAGACTCTTCCTCTGCTGCCTGGGCAACACAATGGAGCTCTAATCTCAACTAGTTCTTTTGGGGTTAGAGTGATGCAATCCATGAGGGATGAAGCTCTGCACGTCTGTTTGCTGGTGGAGTTATAAACCTGGATTACTGACGACTATTTAACTTCTTGGCCTTCAGACTAAATTATGGAACTTTCCTTTCCCTTTTGCAGGCTGTTTTCAATGCCTGACAAGTCCCTCGCCTGGTGTCATGAGGAAGCCTTTGGAGTGGGCCAGGAATTTATGCCACAAGCCTGAAAGTGAGGGAAAATCTGCGGTGGTTTTGCTAGGTCGCAGAATGCCAGCCCAACCCCCAGGCAGGCTGGAAGGCTGTGTTTAAGGAGCAGGTCGGAAGTGACATGGAACCAGAGCACCAGGAGAGTCTCCCTTCGCCCCCCAAGCTTTGGAGCTGTAGGCTAAGAGCAGAAGGGGCCATCATGATCCTCTAAGCCCCACCTGCATATTGCAGGCCAGAGAACCTCGCTCACCCACGCCTGAGGTAGACCCCTAAGCTCTGGCTGAGTTACTGAAGGGCTCAACCCACGATTTAAAGACCATGACATTAATTCCCAAATTTAAAAATCCCCTTTCCTCAATATGGGAGGCTGATGGGGGATTGGCCTGCAACTGCCCATGCCCAAAAGCAACAGAGGGCTTAGTCAATTGTTCAGTCTGTCCCCACACACAAGGTCTCTGTCACACGATACATGCACGTGTGACCGCCTGTTCCACATAGACCCTCTGGGCTCAGCTGAGTGTAGGGAAAGAGTATACCAGGAGAGAGCCTCTCCCTCTCCCATGCCCCATATCAGGAGGTGGTGGCAAAGAGCAGCTCGAGGGAGCCCAGCCTGGAGCAGGCTGAATTAAGGAAAGAGCTCAAATAGCCACCCCAGTTCTTTGCCACCCCGTTCTGCTGAGTCAACCGAAGGAAGTTACCTGAAGGTCCAAGTGAACAAGGCAGCTCATGCAGGGAAGTGACAGCCACAGCCACTGACACCATTAACACCTTCACATCTCCAGTGAAACAGGCTTAGCTGTACCGGCCAATTAATTGCTGGGCAGCAGGAAGCAGGGGAAAAAAGCTTTGCTTTGCCCATTAAAATCACCCAGCTCCCGCTGCTAATGTTGAAAGTGTTTGAATCAGGTTGACAGTGCTGGGAGCTCAGAGCCACATCTGCGGCACTGACATCCTGCCACCCCACACAGCTACTTAGCAGACTGTTGACCCACAGAGCCCTACACTGCATGAGGCAGAAAACCCAGTCACGTTGCTCCGTGCTGCCATCTTTTGTTGTTTGCTAAAGAGCGAGCTCGTGGAACTGCTGTGTTCTGGTAAAACCTGTCTGAACACTGATGCTGGGATACAAGTCGGTGGTTTCCAACCTCTTTCCCACCCACAACCGGTCAATGATCAGACGGGCTAGGGAAACACAAACAGTGGCCCCTAGAGGACAGGACTGAAGAAGATCAATGGAGCAGCACGAGCAAGTGTTCACAGCTGCTGCTTCAGCTTTATCTGTTCTGTGGAGAGTGGACATCCACGTCCAGGGCTAATACCTCACGCTTCACCTCGGAAAGGATAGCCAACTTCACTGACAAGTACTATGCCACTCTTGTTGGGAAGAAGTGACCCAAATTACAGGACACAAACTAGAAGACTAATTTCATACCTTAAGAATTGTATCCAAAGAGGGAAAAACCCTGGACATTTCAAGTAAGCACAAGGGGGGGCTCTGAATTCCCGGGATGGTGTCTCCCAGCGTACAAGCGCTACCCGAAAGAGCGCCATACGCACTTGTTCGGGGGCAGAGGAGGGGGGCGGGAGGGCATAATGGAGATGTGAACATCAAGATGGTGCAGATTTCTCTCCCCACCTCCCATTCATGGGACCATAGGAGTGTAGTAAGATGAGGGCCTGAATCAGAAGCCCACATATTACAGGCCAGACATGAGGCTAATATGAAGCAGAGTGAAGCTGTGAGCAAGAGGCAGGTCCTGCTCAC
The DNA here is from genome assembly GCA_019425775.1 of Rafetus swinhoei. NCBI lineage: Eukaryota > Metazoa > Chordata > Testudines > Trionychidae > Rafetus > Rafetus swinhoei. Next base: position 8,855,789 of record CM033441.1, read on the forward strand.
AGAAGTTGGCAAGAACAGGGCCAATATTACAGAAACACTCAGACCTCAGAGATACTAGGCACAGGCCTTCAGCACATTCCAGAAGGGTCGTAACAGAACACCTAGTAAAGGAATATCTTGCTACTACCACACTCCCCACAGAGAACAGGAATGTACCGACCCAGGTTCAGGACAGGGTCCAAGCTGACAGCACGATAGATAGGGATCAAACCCCTGTGTACAAAGTAATGGGTGTATCTTGGTAACGTCAGAGAGTGGCAACCTGATACATCAGGAGTGATGTGTAACTTGTTTGTACCTGTGTATAAAAATGTACCCCAAAGAGTTGTCTTTGTCCAACTGAAGGGCCAGTGTCACATTCCTGGCACTGGGTTGGTCCACTGTCAGAGGGTACATATGTGTAGTGGTTCAGTGGAGTCTACTGACAACTATTATTGTACTTTGTTTGACAATAAACCTGGCCTGGTGCCATTGATCCTTATCTGATTTTGTAGTCTTTGGGGGCTCTCTCGGAGTCTGCTGTGTTGACCCGCGCAAAGTCAACAACATACAGGAGGCGCACACACGCACACAGACGGTTTTCATAACTGATGGAGCAGGAGACCTGTCAGGACCCCCTGACTACCATGAGGAGCTTGAGATGGCAAGAGATCTACAAGAACAGGGCTTATTTCCTTAGAGGAGATCACAACTGATGCTTTCCCTCCCATCGAGTTGTTAAATAACGTGCTGGTAGGCCTATGTCCCCTTATACTAGAGTAGTGTTTGGTCCACACTTACTGTTCTCAGAGATTCTGTCAGCTGATCCATCGCTAGACTTTACAACCAATGAAGTCGAGATAAGCAGATGAATTCTAACAGTAGCTAGTTTCCTACGGCACTGGCAGTATCTCCTTTTGCTATTTGGGAAGGTTTATAACTCCCACGCTGCAGCTCCACTGCTCAGCAATTATTCGCCCATATTTTAGTTATAGCACCCATGTGCCCAATGCTACCGCCTAAAGACAAAAGAACAAGTCTAAGCACACAGGGTCTTTGGATCCAGGTGCTGGGGAATTCTGGCTGGCAGCAAGGTGTGGATTCAGTGCCACACAACCCCACCACGGTTAATCGCGAGTGACAGTCGATCCAAACAGGTGTAATGGACTATCTGGTGGTGTCACAGGCTAGGGAAAAGAAGGCTCCTGCTGTGATAATGTCGTCTTTCACTGCAACTAAATGTAATGTTTGTGAAAGGTATTATCTCAGGAACGCTCGAAAGCTTTTATTTTTACAGACACCCGTTCAGCAATGGTGGAGACAGTCAAGCCCTAGCAGTGTATAAACTCCAAACCTGAGAGCTCATCTCAAGAGGTAAGATGCTAGTTCAGTCTCCGACTCATACAACTGGCTTGGTGACTGGATGCTCTTAATGCAAGAATTTAGGAATAGTCAACGAAACACAAAGGTGACAAAAAACTGAAAAGGAATGACATTTCCACAGCATGACGCACCTGTGGAACTCACTGGCACAAGAGCGTAGCAGGATTCAGAAAGGACTGGATGTTTATATGCAGGGCTCGCCAAGGCGCGGCGAGCCCTGCTTGCCAGCTGCGTGGTTCTGCATGCTGCGCATGCAGACCGCGCTGCGCTGTGCTGTGTGTAATCTACTCGCCACGGGTGAGTAGATTACATTAATTGTCGAGCCCTGTTTATATGGATACGAATATCCTGAATTAGAACATTTAAAAAAAGAGAGTTTGGAAGGGATCTAAACCCTTTTGCATCAGGGCAACCAAAATGAGGAGGAGGCTGGAAGCACATGACATATGAGGAGAGGCTGAGGGATTTGGGCTTATTTAGACTGCAGAAGAGTGAGGGGGGATTTGATAGCAGCCTTCAACTATCTGAAGGGGGGTTCCAAAGAGGATGGAGAGAGGCTGTTCAGTGGTGACAGATGACAGAACGAGGAGCAATGGTCTCTAGTTGCAGTGGGGGAGGTTTAGGTTGCATATTGGGAAAAACTATTTCACCGTGAGGGTGGTGAAACACTGGGATGGGTTACCTTGTGAGGTGGTGGAATCTCCATCCCTAGAGGTTTTTAAGTCCCGGCTTCACAAAGCCCGGATTGGGATGCCTTAGTTGGGATTGGTCCTGCTTTTAGCAGAGGTTTGGATTCGATGATCGTCTGAGGTCTCTTCCAACCCTATGATTCAAGAAGTTTATAAGCCAACAACTATCAGGGTTGGGAGAAAGATTTCCCTGGGGCTTTGAGAGCAAAAGTGAAATCATTATCTAAATTAAAGAGGCCTTTCCACCTATCAGAGCTGCTATGTGATAGCTGGGTGCTGTTTGGTGTGAAGGTCAAGAATAACAGGGTTCCCCCACAAAACCCAAAAAAACCCCACCCACCACACTAGATGAGATAATAAGATAGATATATGGAAGATAAGTTCATCAGTGGCTATTAGCCAGGATTGGCAGGGATGGCGTCCCTCGTCTGTCAGAGCCTGGGAATGACAGACAGAGAATGGATCACTGGATTTTCCTGTTCTGTTCATACCCTCTGGGGCACTGCCATTGGCCACTGTTGGCAGACAGGATACTGGGCTAGATAGACCTTTGATCTGACCCACTATGGCCGTTTTTATGTGCATTAGAGTAAACGCCGGACAAAATGAAACACATTGACAGGGCAGACAGAACAATTTCTACTTATCCATCCCTCCTGCTCCCAACCCCATGAGTTAATAAGCAACAGGATAGCCCCGATTAGGACTCAAACATGATTAACAGAGGTGGAAATGAGAAACCAGGGCTGGCATTGGCATTTCACAAGTCATGCCTGCCAAGTGGCAAGCGCAGACTGTTTCATGCCATCAGCCAATCCAGAGGGAACAGTTTCTCTCTCTCTAGGCTGAACTCTAGAATCCAAATCATTGGACTGTCTAACCCGGAGCAGAAAGTCAAGTGCTGTAAAGTGAATGTCCCTTCTTTTCCTTCAGTGCCCCAGGCCCCTACTACACACACACACCCCTCAAGGCATGGCAAAACTACAGCAGTTGCTTGCAGGCCAGAGAGGTATAGTTATAACACTGTAGGCTTAAAAATCCACAACAGCTGGGCTGTTAGAATCTTGGCAGAGTCTTACCTTCGCAAAGAGTGTCTTCCCAGTACCTGGGGGGCCGTACATAAGGATATTCCTGTACAAACTTTTGTTCTTTTTTGTATTTCTTGTTGCTATGGCGATGTCTCTCACACGCTCCTCCAGCTTGGGCTGCAAGAGGAGAAAAGTTGAGGTTGGGAAATCAGATACTCAGAACTGTACACATGTTGCATAATGGTATAAGCGGATGGCCACAGGGCTGTCTGCAAAGACCAGGGTTGGAGTCTTAGGTCCGATGAGTTTTTAGCCTGAATTCCTGCAGCTTATTGGCTTGGAATTCTCTTCCTGCTTTAGGATTTATTGTATTTCAAAGTTCTAATTACTTCAAACTCAAGCCACAGCCAATAAGCAAAGCTTTAGCTAATAAGGATACTTTCTTGGATAGATAATGGACATGAACCTTTCAGAATCCAGGCTACTATTACATGTAGAACTCAGACCAAATCTACTGCCACATTAACATGTTGACTAAGGAGAAAATCATGTTGACAGAAGTGCTGACCCAAGACTTCCAACTGCTCCATACAGAGGGATCAAAGGTTAGCAAGGTGTTTAATGTGGCCCATGCTGAACATGGAAGCTTCTTTACATCTGGGTTGTCCCAAAAGTGCTGTGTTTCCTGTACTACTGAACTCTAACAATTTAAAATAAAAGCCAGGAGGGAACCTTTGATAGTTAGACACCAAGAAAGTGACTTAAGATTCTGTGCAGACAGAGGTAGCAAAAGCCGATACTCACGCTGAGAACCACTCCTTCAAGGGCATCTTGAGCCTTGCTGGTGAGACGCTTGCCAACCTGAGAAAGAGAAGATTAGTTACCACTTCAGTCACCTGCCCGAAGAATCCAGCCACAGTGCAAAAGCAAGCTAGCTTAGATCATGATAAAAATAATAGGCAGAGAGATGTCAGTATGTCTAAGCAGTCCAGTTGCTTATCACTCCCCAGAGTATGGACTGGAAACTGTCAACTGAGACAGCATCCCCTGTCCTGTTTATCTGATAAAAAAATTATGCAAATATGAGCATTCCCAGTGAGTGTGGGGTTACCAGCCTCACACTGCCAGACCTTGATAGTATTTACCGTGATGGGATGCTTGAGTGCTTCTAGCACAGTAATGCGTGAAGTCTCTCTCACCAGGGAAGGCTTGCCCAGACGAGCTTCTATATACCGCCCTGCAACTCCTGTAGCATTCTTGGCAGTGTAAATCCCCACTGCTAGCAGGGTCAGACCAGCCACCTGGAGAAGAGAGGAGGATTCTGATCAATCTCCTTTGCAAGACCATGCTAGAAGAATGACAATCTCCTATTGGCAGGTCATAGTTGAGGCTTTAGGGAGGCCTTATCTACCTACATGCTGGTCAAAGGGTGTTAAAGCACAGATCTGTCCAACTCACACTGTAAACTGAACTGTGTTATAATGGAGGAAGAGACAAAATCTATTTTATTTCCTACTTGGTTAATTACATTTTTGAACAATGAAACCGACAGTCAAATGTATTTTCAAGCTGCATTAATTGCTAAATCTGTCTATCTTTGTATATTCTCTGAATGGCACCAGGGTGATTTGATTTATATGTACATGCTAGTGTACAGCAAGTAATATGTGCCTCTAATAACTACCAATATAAAGAAGGGACTTTTCAGTGGAATGTACTTTTACTGTTCCCTCCTTTCAGTTAATGGACAAAGCATCCTCCACCATCAGAAGATCGCCAATTACCAAACTATGTCAAATCTTGTCATGTAGGTTTAACTGAAAAACAAGCACCCAAAAGAGAAAACAAAATAGTTTCCATAAAGCGTGCTGTGATGTTCTCAGACCACCGGTAGGGTTTGCAGAGACAGCAGCAGTGTTAGAAACACTCAGAGAAGAAACAGACCTGTCCTCTTTCATTGTCCAAAGCCAGGGAACGTGCCCTTCATTTCTTGCATGCAACACCTAACATGCTTCTGAGAATGGTACAGCACCCAGTTTCAATGATTCAGAATGTTACTTGCAATGCATGAGTATTTAAAAAAAAATCTGAGCATGTCCCTTTAAATATTTAGAAGGATTTCCATATACAAGCAACTCTGAGCATAGCTGTGAAATTCAGAGTAAATTCGAGAACAATAGGAGACTCAAGCTGGCAGTAACTTTCCTTGACCAAAGGAGCAGTCAAGGCCAGGTGCAAAGCTCTGCTCTTTCGTAGAGGGCTTCTCAGGAAAAGGGACCTACAGTAGAAAGTTTGGTTAAAAGAAACAAAACATGGTTAAAGAGAAGTGAATATTTGCTAGTGGCATGAGGGCACCTTGGTCAGCTGGAAAACACCACAACGCACAGTCAACCTGTGGGATTCCTTGCCAGAGGATGTTTTGAAGGCCAGGACTATAACAGGATTCAAAAAAAGAACTAGATAAATTCATGGAAGGTAGGTCCATCAATGGCTATTAGCCTGTTTGTCAGAAGCTGGGAATAGGTGACAGGGGATGGATTATTTGATGATTCCTTGTTCTGTTCATTCCCACTGGGGCACCTGGCATTGGCCATTGTCAGAAGACAGGAGACTGGACTAGATGGACCTTTGGTCTGACCCAGGGTGGCCATTCTTATGTTCCTAAAAAGCCTCGAGTTGTGTTATTCTTAAACTCTCAGGAAAAGAAGGTGCTTTAATATTTCAGCACTTTAACTAAAGTGCCACTGGATACATACTCCAAAGAATCCGAAGAAGGCCAGGTCACATTGGCACACCACACTCTGCTGTTGGTCTGACTGGCACTGCTTTGCTGGCAACTGCAGAGCTCTATGGGTGAAGAGGACAGTTCCCAGAAGCTCAGACTGAGTTTTCCAAAAGCACATTAGAACTAAAGCCACCGATTTTCTAGTTCAGAAAAATCCCATTTAAGGAAACACAGGGGAAAAGGCTAAGTGCCCCCCAATCTTCTCTGCTGCTGAGCAACCCCCAGCCACGCCTGGGCCGTCAAGCACCATGCTGGTCCCTCATGTGAACAGGATTACCCACAGTGGCTGCCAAGAGAAAACCTGTCAGGGAAGGAAGCAGATACAGCTTGAAATCACACCAGCAGCAGGTAAGCACGAAACTGCCAAATTTATTGTCACTTCGCCACAATTCTGAATCATTGCATGCTGAACTTTGGATGTTAAATTTAGTTTCATCAACTAGTCGATAAGCGGGGCAGCCACAGCAGGGTTAGCTCCCGGCCCCAGGAGCTAACCCCACTGTGGCTCTGCCTTTTAAATGTATTAAGAGCCAGATGGCTCTTAATACATTTAAAAGGCTGGTGCACAGTACAGGGGACCAGGCGCGAGCTGGGAATCAGCTGTCCTGGCTTGCGCCAGGTCCCCCCCCATTTTGTGCTTCTGCTTTTTAAACGTATTAAGAGTCAGCAAGCTCTTAATACATTTAAAAAGCAGAGAGGCTGCATCCTGGGACTGGGTGCAACCTGGGAATCAGCTGACTCCCAGCTCACATCTGGTCCCCCCTATCCCTCTGCCTCCCACGGAGAGGGTGCTGGGAAGAACCGGCTTTTAAGCTGGCTCCCTCCAGCACTGGCTCCTGCTCCTCCCCCTCTGCCTCTGATAGAGGCAGCAAGAGGGGGAGTGACTAGTCGAGGGACTAGTCGCTTACATCCCTATGCTGAACCAAGTCCAGGCTATGGTTGCAGGCTTAGCTTGTGCTCCTCTCCTTCGTGACCCCCTACTAAATGATTTTGGAATGGTCACCAAAATATCCTTCCCTTCCCCTCCTTCCACTCCCTTCCTTTCAAGGGGGAGGCTGGGGGGAGTCTCTTTATACTTAGATGCAGAGGTACTCTGCTTACTTTAGCATTCAAGCTGCTAGAGTTTGCTGTGCACATTTTTAACCCCCATCTTTGTAATGACCAGCAAACTACTGAGATAGTGAGAGCGCCGGAGGCTCTGCATTTTACCTTTAATCCCAATCCCTGTTGGCAACAGTACAGGGAGGCATGAGGGGGCCCAACAGGATGGAGATGTGGTGCCTGGTTCACCCTCCCCACCTGTCAACCAGTTCCTCTTCCAACCAAAGTGAGCTTTATTTGCTCTAAACGAAACTAGGTTTAATTTGGATTAAACTGCCCCCACCAGAAATGCTGCCAGGAAGAAATCTGCACTCAGTAAGGTGAGTTATCCATAGGCCGTTTAAACATCATCCGCACTTGCTTTGATAAGCAGCCTGTAAATAAGCTTCCTGCAACAGCCTTTTCCGTGTCCAGCTGAACTCCTCAAACCATTAACTGCCACATGGATTGAGTGCAGAGAAACGCCCCCACTAGTCACAGTGCAGCAGAATGCTTTGAACAGGAACAAACACCAAATTCCAAACACCACAGGAGCCAATACAGGGAGAGGCAGGAGGTTGGGGGCTGTGTTGCAGAAAGCGAATCCTATTTTTAGCTTTTAAAGTCTCCTTAAATTATTCGCTTATGGAACAATCTGGGGAAGAGTGTCACAACCCCAGGGTGTGCCCGGAGCATTCATGCGCAAGGGAACAATGATCTCCTAGCCAACAGAATCCTGCGCTGTTTTAACAAATTATGGTTCTGAGCATTTGTATGAGCCTCTTTAAAATGGCCTGTCTTTCAGGAAATGCTGAGCCATGCGCAGTCTGGAAATCTGGCCTCTTTAAAATGACGCAAGTCGGGCACCCAAAATAAAGCCGCTTGTGTGTCTGTGGGTCAAGATTTTCAAATCACTTCGCCCACCACTGATATGCAGCTACCTTGAGGTGGAGCCTGGCAGGTGTACATCAGTGTACGGTAACATGAAACAAGCGTGTAGGAGGTGAACAATGTATCCAACCAAAACTGCATGGGAATTTCAGGAAGGCAGAAATAGCTGCCATGAAATAACCACAAGACTAATAATACTTCTGCCCGCCAATAATTTCAGGGCTGAACCTTTTCAAACCAACCCATATCAAACGGAGCATTTCCCCTAGGGCAAACTTTGGCTCAGAGCCCTCTAGATTATGGAAGCATCATTATACCATTGGGGTGAGTTATTTTTAAGCCTCTTCCGTACAAGCATTTAACCCTTGTGCTCTATGGGTGGTTCCCCCGCCCCAAAGACAGTCCTTGTTGGGACAAAGATGCTCAGACAAATGTCAGAATTCTGCTTGCTAGTGAGGGCTAAGGGCAGATGAATATACACAAGAAATTCACCACCTGTCAAAACGAGGGCAGAGATAGCAATATGACAGGAGATACCACCAGTTCTGAAAAAAAGGCTCTTGCTACAACTTTTACACTAACTGGCCTATAAATGCTATATAAGTAAAGAACTTTGAGGATTTACAATCAATGGTGCCTCAGAGCCCATCTGGTATCGAATCAGATTATTAAGGGCATCTGAGCAGACTGGCCAATAAAGAGGGTTATAAAAACAGACACAGAGTTCATCAGGGAGATGGTAAAAATGATGTCCTGACTGGACAGGTGTGCTGTGTGCGGCATCCCTTTGGAGAGAACCACAAGATTTTCTTCAGAGGCTACTGAAGTTGATAAAGGGGGAGGAGGGGCTTGGAGGAACCTCATTTTGCACTGTTGTTCTTCTGTTGGCCCAATGATCAGAGAACTTTTTAGGCCCAAAACATAAGCTTTGTGGCTACCTGACTGCATAGATTCATTCACTGACAGCCCTTTAGATTTGCACTCTAGTCCTATCACAATCAACATAGCAGAGCTCCCAATATAAAGTGCAAGGCACACTTATCTACTGTTCAGTAGCATGGACCTACATCCACATCAATATGTAGTACTGCACATCCGTGAGCTGTGAATACACTTGCCACCAGCATGGTTCAGTCTAATGAACCCTTATAAACATACTCCGTCATACACACAGTACTGTAATACCATGCACTAGGAAGCAGTATTAGCATCCCACTCTATTCAAACAGAGTACTGTAACATTTCTAGGAAGGGGTAATACATACATGAAGAGGGCTGAAAACCAATACAGTATCACCATGGTTATCCAACAGTGTGTGGGGGAGGAGGGACTGAATTGCCTGAGTGGCTTTAGAGAATCATGACAGTATCTACTGTGATTAACAGACATTGGGAACTCTTGGTATTACAGGGTTGTTCACCTAGGACTCCAACGCTGCTCTTAGTGAAAAGGACAGGAAGCTCTGAATATTATTCCTAGCTGACTAAGTGCCTATTCACTTTTTCATATCAAAGACTGTAAAATGAATAATAAATGGAGCTCGGCTACACTCCATTTATCTTTGGTATCGAGGATTTCTGTGAAAATGCATCCAAAATGAATGTGCGAGACCTGCTAGGGTGATTCACAGCAGCACTACCTCTCGTGGCCCAGGGGTACAGTCTTACCAGGGCACTTTTCAGAGGTACAGGGACATGGGGATGGCTAGTCTGAGGGCAGGTCTACACCAAGTTACGCAACTGCAGCTACGTGAATAGCATAGCTGAAGTCAATGCATTTAGACCCATGTACCAACAGGAGACGGTCTCACATTGACTCCCCTTGCACTTCTCTTTGAGGTGGAGTACCAGACTATGGGAGAGCGATTGATGGTCTATTTTTTATGTCTATATTAGACTCCATAAATCAACCGCTGCTGGATGGATTGCTGGCCCAGTGGTGAAGACAAGCCCTGAGTGTGCTCCAGCAGAAGCATTACACCCAGAGAAACTCTGGTTCAGGCTGCGGTACAGTGCCTCTGAGCTCTGTTTCACCAGCATCCAAGGGCTGCACTCATTCCCTCTGCAAGTGTCAGTCTAGATCAAAGAACATTTCCCCTCATTCTAGACAGGAGAGACATGCCCACAACTAACGCTGCTCCTCTGAGGAACTGTCTGTAAATATCGGGTGTGCTCTCAACACTGAAAGCTCAGGGGCCCTGCAGCTCAATTCATTGGATTCTGCTAAAATACCAGTTCAAAGCCAGTGGAAGACAGTTTACAGTGGTGGTTCATCCGCAAGTCCCCGCTAACAGCTCTGCAATAACTGAAACTGAAATGTTCAGTGGCATTCTAAGCATCAGATTCATTTCAGCCTCACCAGCCCAGTTTGCACTGAGACAGATTCGAGTTAGCTGCCTATTGTTGCTGGGACAGTCACCTGCTGACTTCAGTGGTAGTTTGGCTGAAATAAAAAGGCTGAGGCGAAGCTGAGACCGAACAGAATGTAGCTCTACATTCGACCTACACAGACCCTTACTAGAATGGGGCCGTTACGGCACTTACAGCAGGCAGCAGTGGTAGGGGGAATAACTGTCCTTGGTCATGAATGTGGAGAAAAGTTAAAATTCTCCTTCTGTGAGCTATTCCCATATTTAATTTAAGCAGCCGATTAAAAAGAACAGGCTTGATCAAAGCAAGCATGGAAATAGGAGGGGGATTTATTGCCTGATAATAGTTCAAATAAATCCCCTCCCACCTTCCCTGAAAAGAACATGAAACAGGCAAATATGATCAGCTGAAGCAGTGCATGGAATTAGAGAATGCATCATCATAATGCATCATGGAGACAACCATTTCAGAGCGCACGGTACCCGAGCATGGACGTGTTACAGCCAGGCATGAGTAGGTAGGGCTAACGGTAAAGGTGGCTCTGGGAATCGCAACCGTCAGCCTGGGGTCCCACAGAGGTGGGCTGTGAGCTGCATTTTAAAAAGGAATGATGAGCAGAAGACGAGCAGGTAGCTGATAGGATGGCAGCAACGGCTCAGCCTCCAGCTGCTAACAGGGACTGGCAGTGACTACACCTGGCTGGAGGTGAGGGATGAACAGACCGGGATCAAGCACAGCACCAAGAAAACAGCCACTCAAAACTAGCTTTAACACTGTACCAACCTTGGAAATTATCTCCCCCCATGTTAACAACTACAGTTCTCAGAAAGCACTGGGCCCAAATATCCCCATCAATAAGCAAGTTGAGCAGAAAGACCTGAAACTTCCCCTCTGGTTACAGCTGGTGTCCAATTCAACAATCCTGCAGTAAACTTGTACTAAACTAAGCAACCCCGCTGGCAGCTTCTTTGCATTAGCTGCCTGTCAGACAGAGCAAGGCAAGCTGCCTTTCAGACAACACGAAAGGCATTCTGGGAATGTGCTAAAATAATGCTTCAAAGTGGGAAGGATTAGAACAGCAGGTCTTCAAACAAGTCTTCAATGTGTATGGGCAGTACATCTCCAGGAGCAAGGGTAGAGTGCTTGATGACTTCCAAAACTCTTGATTAGGGTCACGCTGTTTGGCATATTCCCTTGTCACGTAAGCCCCAACACTTGCTCTGCCCCCAAGCTCCATCTGCCATGACAAGATCATGGGCAAGATCTTCCCCACTGAAAATCATATTCCCTGTTCATTACAACATCTGGAAATCCTGCTACCTTATACACTTTGGGCCGCCAATGCTGAGCCTTGAAAAGGGATCACTCCAAGGCATCTAAAAGGCTGCCAATTTAAGAGTTAAACTTTAATTAAGAATTCTGAACCAGATTATGTGTTTTAGCACTCCTATCCCTGTCAGACCTCAAAGACCTCTGCACAGATAGATACTGTCCCTATTTCATGGAAACAGACGTTGTAGTCGGAAGAGCACCTGAATTATAACCCCTTGTATTAAGAGGCCTGGAATGAGGCAGGCGCTGCTCACAGACTCTGGGAGGAACAGGGCTCAAATTGCAGAATACACACTCCTAAGTGCCCATCTTAGAGCACTCACGCAAACACATCCCAATATCAAATGGTACAAGCACATCCTGACCTCAAGGACAGTGCAAACAGACTTCCCCAAGTATAACAGGAGCACACTGAGATGGTCAGGATGATGTAATAGAGGGGTGTTTTGATTGAACCAAAATGACCAATGTAATAAGTGATAACGAGCCACGTCAGGGGGCTGTAACTATGTCAGAGGGCAGTACTAACTTGTTTGTATCAGGATATAAAGGTGTATCTCCGCCTAGCCTAGAAAGGAATGGAAAGTCCCGCTGGTCCATTGTTTTGGGCATACATGTGTTAGTGGCCCAGCAGAGTCTGCGGGATACTAGTACCGTGCTTTGTCAACAATAAACCTGGCCGGGTGTCTTTGCCCCTTAACGAATCTTGTGGTCATTGGGCGGTTCACTGAAGGCCTGCCGTGCCAGCTGTCTGCGCTGGGCTGGGGTGACACACAGAGAGAACCTACACACAGAGCCAAACATCTCTCAACACCCAACCACAGACATTAACATGGACTCAGTGGCAAAAATAGAAACTAGGTCTCAAGAGTTTCCTGATCTATGCACTAGGCAACACTGTGGCGCTACACGTTGGAGCTGCCTTTTTCTTTCTAAACTACTACAGTGCACTCCTAGTTGAGAGAGACTTTGAAGGCTCATCTCTCCAGAGGGCTGGCTGCTCTTCATCCGGCTGAGGTAGTAAAGTGAGTGCCATTGAGAAGAGGAAGAGGGAGAAAGCATGCTCATGCATGGAGAGACAGTAATGGCTCCATGGGATTTTTTGTAAAGGCTGAAGTTTTTTCCTGATGACAATTCCCTTCCCTAGTAGTATATTTAACTAGGGGTTGTCACCTGCCTATGCATATAATCTGTGAAGTACTTGGGGATAGAAGGTATTATGCAAGCAAATTAATCACCACTACATTACATACTTTAGGACCAGCTGACTTTAATGAATGTAAAGGCACACAAACCAACAGCACATTTTTTAAAAGTTACACCAGAAGCAGAAAGCCTGCCAAACAAGGAGTGGGGTTGCTGAAGAAGCAGTCAGTCAATGAAAACAAGGCTGCTGCAGAAAACCTGACTGATGCAAAGAATTCATTTTTCACTGCAGCGGACGTGAGGGAGATTCCCGCCCCTGTTTCATTCTCTTTAGGTGACAAATCTGAGGAACTGTTCCAGACTGAGGTGTTAACAAAGGAGTATTTGGAATAAAATGAACAGTAACAAGTCACCAAGACCAGATGATACTCAGCCCCCCAGTTTGGGAACCGATGCTCTGAACCATCTGGCACTGGCCACTATTGGAAGACTGGGTGCTGGGCAAGGTGGACCATTGGTCTGACCCAGGACGGCCATTCTGATGTTCTTAAAAGGCTACTGCTTTGAGTTTGCAAAGAAAGATTTTTTGGGGAAGAGGCCAGTTCTGCACAACACCCCAGAAAGACTTGAGCTCTGTGCCCAAGAACCTAACAGCACAATTTTACAGGAGGGATGTGAAGGTTTAAAGGTTAACCCTCATGCTTAATGATGAGGCTTACTAGTTATGGTTAACCAGTGGGGGCTGGAGCAGCTTCCCACCTGCTGCAGGCAGGGGGCTGTTCCAGCCTTACAGGGGCTCACCACAGACAGGGGCAGCTGGAGCAGCCTGTGTCTGTGGTGGGCCTGGGCGCCACACTGGCAGGGGCTGCTCCAATCAGGACATCAGAGCAGTCCCTGCCTATAGGGTGTGCTGGACAGCTGGAGCAGCCCCAATCCACAGTGAGCCAGGGCGCTCTGCCTGCTGGGGGCGGGGGAGGAGGAAGGGGACTACTCCAGCCCCCGCCCAACTCACCTCCCTTTAATCGGTTAACTGGTTAAACAATATGCTTAACTGGTTAGCCAATTAAATGGGATTTTATATTCCTAGTTTACAGAGTCATTAGCTTAATGTTTAATTTACAGCCCGATGCTGGCGATTCAAACCAAAGCAGCTCCAGTTAGAGGGGGCAAAGAGCAGGATGCAGCAATTGCTTTTAGAGCCAGCAAACTGAGTACTTCTCTCAAAGTGAATGACAAGGTCAAACCAAGGGCTCAAGGGCAAATAGAATATGAACATCATTTAATTTTAGTCACTCTAAGTGTGCAGTAACAGGCCTGGAGGGCTCAAAATAACCTCAGATTCATAAAATAGCAGGAAGGCCTCAGCATTCAATTTATCTCAATTTACAGATATGTTGGAAGGAATCCACAAGGGAAGACAAAAAAAAAAATCCACTCCCTTTTCCAGCAGCCCCTCTGTACAGAGACTCTACCCACAACCAATATCCAGCCCATAACATGCTACCTTGGGCAAAGACCTTCTGCTTTGATACATGGCAATTAACACTGGTGTAACATAGAACTGGGTCAAGCCACTATTCTAGGCTGCAAAAATTAAAATATGATCTGCCAGAGAGCTATCAGACTTGCATTTTACTAATATACACTTGCAGGTTATGGAAAAACCATGAAAAAACAAGGAGTCCTGTGGCACCTTAAAGACTAACAGAGTGATTTGGGCATCAGCTTTCATGGGTAGAGACCCACTCTGTCAGATGTAGATACAGACTAGCACGGCTACCCCTCTGATATTCATCCCCATGGTATCCAAAGCTTCACAAAGGCCCGAGTAAGTGACAACCCCAAAACAAATCTTGCTCTTTTGGACCTGGAGGGAAAAGGATTCCTCTGAAAATACCCTGCATCAATCGAGAAGAACTATTGGGATTACACATAATAAGGAGGGGTGGTGACCAGTAGGCCTCAGAATACAGGGCTAGGTTATGGAAACCCTGAGACAAAAAATAGGCTGGGTTAGAAGAAACAATTAGATTGACTCCCCAAATCTTGCCGCCAAAGATTTCCACATGGCAGAAAATCCAGGTGTGAATGCTTGGGAGGGAATAAAAAGTTTAGCTTAAAACTCCAAGTTCACAATAAAAGAGCTTATCATCTTGCACAAAGGCTGCAATAAAGCAGAGATCTTTGGATCAGGAATTTGTGGAGCTAAAAGCACCAGACAGCAAGTTTCAAAATGATCTGGCGGCTCCCGAGGCCTCCAGTGCAGCCCACATTCTACAAAGGGATTCACTCAAAGCATGTCTTGCTGTCACTGCAAAGGCTGCACAATATGCTCTTTCTACCAGCCCACATAGGAGCCTCGGTGTGTAAAACTGGAGGGTGGAGCAGACGGTGGAAATGGCTTTCAAGCAAGGTATCCATTTTAACAAGCTGGGCTACTAAAAATATCTCCTCAAAAAACTACGAAATCGGGAGGTGTTGCTGAGTTGGTAAGATTCTAAGAGGAAAACTTCCCAGCAACATGAACAGGCTGGCCTGTGTTCATGCTGCGTAAGTGACACCGTGAAGCTTTGAGCCACAATTTATTCCAGCAAATGAACTGGGACTTCAAACACGTGTCAGGCTTGCTGCTCTGGGAGGGAAAGGAAAATATGGACTCAAAGAAGTTTTTGTAAAGCTTCATTCAAGAGGTGATAAATTAAGTAGGAATTTCTGCCACAGGTGACTCTACTAATTTTGTTTCAAGGTCAACTTTAGCATGAGCAAAATCTTTAGCATACACGGGGGGCACTCTGAACAGAAGAGCCCAGGGACTTGGGTCCTTCCAGACTCCCCCCCCGACCAGTTCCCACATGAAAAGTGCCCCATAAGTATCACCCCCCCCACCCCATGGTTTTGTGCTAAGGCTGTTCTATTAATACTACAATGAGATGGAGTGAGGATTGGATTCACTCTGTTCACTTCGTGATGCTGCATATGATTTCTACTGTCCTGCGGTAACCATGTATGTGTGCCTCAGTTTCCCTGGGCACTGTACTAATACGTAGAAAGGGATAGAAATTTCCAATGAGAGAGGCTGCCCCAGCCCCAGCACAGACACAATGGCGAGGCTTTCTGCAACCTGAGGCTGAGAGGGGTGTGTGACCAGGTGACACCTTCTGCCCAGGAAGCTGGACAAAGGTCAGAGGTGAAGGCTGGAGGTGGAGCTGCCTGCAGGTGGAGATGGGCTACTAGGCAGGGGAGTGGATCTGGCTGACTGGGGGAGCAGAGATGGGAAGGCAGGGCACTTGGCTCTGAGCCCCCTCTCCCCAAGATGACTTGTACTGACTTTCTGGTTCCTGTGCTAACAAGTCTGTTCTATGCTGTATCTCTGTGAACTAATAAACCTTCTGTTCTACCTACAGGCTGAGAGCCACATCTGACTGTGGATGGGGGTGCAGGGCCTGTTGGCTCCCCCACACCGTGGGGAAACCCTATGCTGCTACTTTCTGGCGAGAAAGTCAAATGGCTGTGCATCATTCAGCGCAGCCATATAGGACAAAAAGCAGGGCCTTCCTGACATAGCCTTGACGTTGCATTTACTTAGGCAGCAGCAAGATTGCGACATCAGTACACTGGGAAGCTCACTGTTGCCATTACTCTAACGGAAACGAGATGCTCTTCCGACATGGTGAAAGCCATGACTTGCTTCCAGGCCTCGTGGGGTCCTCTACAGCGACCTCTCTGGACAGTTTAACTGTGGCACTGATGACAGCCCCATCCAGTTCTCTTCAGCTGAAAGAATGATGGCAGACAGGCAAGATCTTGATAGCAAGGAGGGGGAGTAAGTTGTGTAAGGCAAGCAGGACATCAGAGCAGTGAGGGAGAATGAAGAATGTCTTGCAGCGGCCTTAAAAACCTGTAGCTTAAAATAGCAAATTGAAACCAGCTTTTGTGCTGCATCTCCCATTATTCCCAGACGCCGAGTCTCCCCCTAAGGGGTCCCCAAAAAGAAACTGGAAGGGAGGCAGTATCTTCAGCAAGCAGCCTTGGTGCTCCTGAGCTAGTGATGAGCTAGGCAGCAAAGTGCATGACTGATGTCTTCTCAGCTCATTATGGAACTAGGTCAGTGACTCAACTCACTCACGAGGTACTTGAAGAACTGACTAACCCAACAGACTTGCACTTTGGAGGAGGGAGGGAGAAAGAAAGAATGAAGAGCCTTTGAGTCTGGAACTCGGTGCTACAGAGGCAGAGTTCAATGATCATTAGGGTAGGTCTGCCCGTTAGAGAGAGCATGGCAAATATCCCACTACCGTTCTTCCCCTCATCACCAACCAAAATCAAACAACCCCTCTGAGCCCATGCCACAGCGTTCATGCAGAAGATGAGAACAGCTGCAGAAGATGGTCTGAAACCCGGGCAGCTGCTGACGTACCAAACTAGGGATATAAGCGGCTAGTCAACTATCCGATAAGCAAAAGCTTATCCGATAGTTGACTAGTCACCCCCCCCCCATCCCCGCTGCCTCTATCAGAGGCAGCAAGGGGGAAGGGGGGGAGAACAGGAGCCAGTGATGGGAAGCCGGCTTAAAAGCCAGTTCCCCCTAGCACCATCTCTGTGGGGGGGCAGGGGAGTAGCAGGGGACCAAGCGCAAGCCAGGAATCAGCTGATTCCCAGCTCATGCCCAGTCCCAGACTCTGCAGGCTCTAAATACATTTAAAAAGCAGAGACGTAGCAGGTTTAGCTCCCAGGGCCAGGAGCTAAACCCCCTGCAACTCCACACTTATCGACTAATCAGTGGAAAAATCCATCGACTAGTCGATATGTTAATTAACCTATATTTAACATCCCTATATCAAACAAAAATCTAAGTGACAATCCAAATGCACAAGTGCCGGGCTTTTCCTCCACATGGCATTTAATGGCAGCTCCAAAATACAGCCACACCTGCTGTGGAAGATGCACATACTCACTCCATTGATGGAAAGTCAGGAAATGATCAAACTGTGACTGTGGGGTGCTGCTAACTGTCGGGCAAGCATCATGCAACACTGCTCAACCCATGCTCAACCTAGAGGGGTCACAGTCATTCACACGACTACCCCTTCTGTTTCAGACTGGGTAAGAGAGCTTAAGATGCAATGGTTGTCACACCAATGCTGTCACTGAGGTGGGGGGGAGTCACCGGGCCCTGCACCCCCATCCACAGCCAAATGTGACTTAGCCAGCAGGTAGAATAGAAAGTCTATTAGTCCACAGAAATACGCTATAGAACAGGCTTGTTGGCACAGGAACCAGAAGCAGTGAGTAGAATCCATCTTGGGCCCCCTCCCTGTATCCCAAGCCAGCTGAGACTCATTCACACCCCCCAGTAGCCCACCCCAGCCCTGCCTCCAGCCATTGTCCAGCTTCATGGGCACAAGGTGTCACCTGATTGCACCCTCTCAGGCACAGGTTACAGAAAGCATCAGCCATCGTGTACGTGCGGGAGGCTGCCACTCTGAAATTCCCATCACCATCTAACTATTGGTGCGATGCCCAAGGAAAATGAGGCACACACCCGGACAGTAGAAATCAGATGCAACATGCCAAGCGAACAAAGCGAATTCCATCCCTAGTTCATCACAATTGCCATCACTGTTCCACACGCATCATATCAAATAAAAAGGGTTTGTCTACACTGGAAGTGAAGGCTCATAGCATGGGCAGGCACACCCAGGCCCATCTTCATCTAGCTCGCACTGCTAACAGCAGCAGTGTAGATGTGGCAGCATGGGCATCAACACGGGCCAGCAAGCCAAGTATGTACCCAGGCTCCAGGCTGACTTGTACGTTGCTTGCCCATATCTGTCCCCCAGCCACAATGCTATTGTTACCTGTGTTAAACAGATGAAAGCTAGCCTGGGAACACCTATTCACACCTTGATTACACTCACTTGCAGCATCGACATGACCTTTGTTTGTCCACATGCTCTGAGGATTGTATGAAATAGAGGGATAAAGTAGAAGAGAGTTGAGGCCTACGGGCAAGGTAAGGATGAGTTTTTGGATGGACAGCAGTCCTATATAACTGGTGAATGAATATAAAACTGTCCCTGTGGCTAAAGCATAACACCAGCATAATTTATAAATCTCTCTCTCTCATAAATAAGTATCACATTTTGAAAACCTACAATGAAAATGGGGAAAAAACCCACAGGTAGATAAACATATAATGGCAAGTTTTCAGCCAAATCTAACAGGGCCTCAAACAGTTTCTGAGGTCCAGCTACTAAATGCTGGTATCTTCCAGATCTTAGCTCATACAAAGCAATATGCATTAGAAAAGATGTTGGCAAAAGCTGAAGCTGTCCAATGTGAGCTTTTCACAAAGTTCATAATGCACTGAAGCACACAAACCAGGTTTAAAGCAATGTTTGGATAAATTTGAGACAAAATTCTAAGGTAAAGGGGTTGGGTACAGTGCACGAGACCAGATAGGCAATGAGATGCAAGGAGTAATTGTCACCATAGCAAGACACACCTAACAAGACTGCTAGTCTGAAAGGGTCCTTTAAATGCTAGTGCCAACAAACTTGGAAAAGGAACTCTAAGTGCTTTAGCACTAATCCAAACCCTAACCCTGTAGTGTCCAACATGTTAGCCACTAGCCACATGTGGCTATTTGGCCAGAGTGTGGCTAGTTCACTACTTACTGGCTTCAGAACTGGTTGAACACCACGGACCTAACCCCAGTTCCTAGCAATTTTTTCTTGAAACTGCAAGCTTATTTAGTGAAGTTATTACATAGTATCAAGCATGCTGCAATATCTAGGCACACCAGAAAAATTGGGGAACATTAACTTGGGATTTCTTTTATATGCAAACTACCTTTGCATGGCAGACATAAGGGCAATATTCATAGGAAAATGGTGCCACCTAGTCAGTCATTTGAGCAGATACACTCAGGATGTAGCCTAGGTGTCCTTGGGAACTTAAATATGCAGATTTCTTACACAATAAGCTGCAAATGCAGATTTCAAGGATGCAACACCAAAGGCTCAATCCTGCCTTTTGGTGCACTGCATACATCAACACTGATCTTGTAAGTCCAGTCATTGTGTGACCTGTAGATGATTTTCCAAGATAATCAGTAGCAATGTGTGTCATACAAGAGGTCAGAAATGAACCCAATCTGCTTCATAAAATCCCTTTGCAGAAACATGCAGTTTCTTAAAACGTTTCTCAGCAGATTTTCAGCCCAGGATCTACCAAAAGGGTCTGCAGTGCCATGTGGGATTAGACGGAAATATATCAGAAGACAGAAATCTACTGGCTCACCGGAGCATGACGCACATCCATATGTTTTCAGCTCGACTCTTACAGCTAGATCAACAAAAGCATCAAGTGTTCCTTTTATTTTTAAAATTAAAGAATCATCTGAGTTAAAAGAACAAACACCTGAATTTTTAAATCTTTGCCCTGGGATTTAAAATTAAAATGTTTGCCCCCTGGCTAAAAGTTTATTGCCAATTTAAAACCTAGTGTTTTTCTCCTCCCAACAATCAAGTAATAAAACCACTGCAATTGAACTGCGCTATAATGGAAGCTGTGACAATTTAGTATTGTTCTGCTACCAGTACCGCTGTCATAAAGCTACCTCTGGGTAAACATTACTGCATTTAGGTGGTTCTTTACCATTGCCAGTTATGCCATCTAGTGTTACAATATAGAACTAGGCCTGTGTATTGTAGGGACTGAAGTGATGTGCGATAGCCACTATGCTGCAAGCAGACGAGGCTGGAAAAATAAAAATTCAAATGTCTCTTTTGTTCAATTTTCCTTCCTCTAAATTAAGTTTTTCTGATTCTCCTTTTGCAAATCAAAGCAGGGGCTTGCAGCCTGACATCAGAACTTTCATCTGCCCCAGCAAACTATTGCAGCTGACAGCAGCACAGCCGGATCCAATCAAGTTACTGTAGAAACAAATGACGATTATCTAAATCCACTCAAAGCCACCAAAACCTGGCTGCTCACTTCACTGTCTACGTTCCATCCTCAAGTTCTTGCTAAGAGGTTGGTTTGCTAGATACCAAGTGCACACATAAGGTGCAAGAATTCAGACAGATGGAAGAAGCCCAAGTCTTGCTAGCATCTAAGGCAGCAGAATTTGTGCATGCACTACATGATACTTCACTTCAGTCTTGCTGGATATACAGCTTGGTTTAATAGAAGAGTTTGGTTTATAGAACCAAATAGACATTGTCATGGAAAAGCCAAAAAAATCAATTCTAAAAGCTGAAGCTTCCCATGTTATTCTCCAGGGAGGGTTAGACATGTACCCTATGGGGTCTGTGGGTCCTGATCCAAAGACACAGATTTTTGGATTAAGCCATGATTCAGTATCACACTGCATAAGATTTTATAAAACCAACAGACAGAGGTGCAGACATGAAAAACTTACAGGTCAGTGCAAAAAAATCAGTATGTATTTTTTTACGAGGAGATTGGTAGCAAAAATAATGGAGCTAAGAAAGAGGAGACACAAAGATTAACCATTAGCAGGTATTTACCTGCATAATTCATATTTGTACTGTACAATGCACAAGAAACCCTCCCTAATGAACAGCTTATTCACCCAAAAAGCTGCATATGACTGTCACCCACAGCTCAATATAAGACCCACTGCACCTCTAGTGATCAATACTTGGCATACATATGCCGATCACCCTTCCAAAGTGCTGTATGAACCTCAATTAAAGGGAAGAAAATGTAGGAAAATATATTTAGGCTGTATCAGAATGATTTTGAATACAGAACTGGTTGAAAGAGGAGATGCGTCCTAAAGCTGTCAAATCACTGACATCCAGAAAGGGCAGTGTTTTCTTTCCTTTGTCATTTTAGTTTTTCAGGCTAGATCCATCCTATCTTTGGACCGTTTTTAAAAACAAAAACAAAAAAAACCCACCACCGCACACCACATCACAAGTGGAAACTCCCTTCACTCCAAAACCCCCTTTTGGATCTTTGTCCAGAGTAGAGTAAAGAGGGTATAAAGCTCAACTTGTTCCCCCTTTTGCAGGTACACAAATGCATCTTTCCTTCACACCCTCAAAGAGTCACTTCCAGTGTTATTGCAGTGCCACTGACAAGATACCAAAACAGGCTCTTCTGTTTCCTAAACATGAGAAGGGAGAATGGGCTGGAATTCTTAAAATCAACACTAGTTTGTTTTCAAGCTCTCTACTGAGCAAAGGTTAAAGAGCGTGGGATTACCCCACAGGAAGACATTTCCAAGTGCATCTTCCTGAGATCTCCAGGGGTTTTTGCACTGGGTGGGAGCATACCATCCAAGGTCAGGGAATCTGTGACCAAGGGGAAATTTAAGCAGAAACCTTTAGAGGCAAAGTGTTTGGGTTTTTTTTTTTTTTTAAGTCTCTTGCGGGCCCCCAACTTCTGCACTCAAAGTGCCAGAGTGGGGAACAGCTTGACACGTGCACAAAGTAAATAGGAAAAGTTGCCATTTGTCTCCTCTTGTAATAATTGAAGCCTTACATGTTAACTGGAGGCAGACTAGCAGACAGAAACATGGTGTTACAGACACCATCAAAGTATCTTGGAAAATCAACTTTTTTTTTTTTTTTAAACATTACCATAGAAAAGGTGAACACACAATATTCAGGTTTGAAAATAACTGTTTATCTTCTAGAAGTTATGTCCACTGCTTACCGTGGCTGTAACTTTATCCCAGTCTGTTACAAAGGCACGAAATCCTTCTCCAAACAATGTACCTGCTGTCCTGCAGAAAGAATGCAGCAATGTAAGCTGAGACATTAGGGTATATGGCAGGAAAGGGGGAAGGATTTTAAGTTTTAAGGACAGAATTACAAGCATTTTACAAGATTACTCCAGTTTCCCTGATGACTTTCTTCAGAACTAGTCAAAACTAAAAGAGTTCATCCAGGAATCCAAACATGCAGGGCAAGTATATGTATAATCAGGGCTCGACAAAGTATAGAATCTACTCGCCCATGGCGAGTAGATTTCAGCCGCACGCCCCGTTTACCGGCGGCGCGTGCATGTGGCTCTTGCGCATGCGCAGTGCGGGGCTGGCGAGCAGCTTTTGCCGCCATTTGTCAAGCTCTGTGTATAATAACTAGAAGATTTACCTGGCAGTGTTCCCATATGAATCGTGTGGAAGTAAGGGGAGCTTAAGGCCCTATGCCAAAGGGTGCCTGGTGGGTGGGAGGCTTGGGGCTGGTGCAGTCCCAGATGGGGAGGGTGCCCCCAGCCAGCCCCTTTCACTTGTCTGGTGATTCTGTCTCTTTTCTGTAGGGTTTTATGAGAAGCAATCCCATTCCAGGCACATCCCATTTTCCTTGCACAACCAAACCCTAACTTTGTTTTCAGTTATGATAAAAGGAAGCTGCGTACCTAATTTGGTGGTCCTAGTTCTTACCGTTTAGGAGGAGTTGTTGGACAAACATGGAGACAGACAAACAAATATGTTGCAGATTACCTGGTGTATCTAGGATTAAATCCAGAAGAGTTTCCGGACCAACGCTAATATGTTTATTTTTTACTCATTTAATTAGAGTTGAATGGTAATAAAATTTCATAGTTACTTTGCCATTCTAAAAAAACCCACAATGAGGAGTCCAGTGGCACCTTACAGACTAACAGATGTAATTGGGCATAAGCTTTCGTGGGCAAAAACCCACTTCTTTAGATGCACAGGACTCCTTGTTGGTTTTGCAGACACTGACAAACACCCCTCTGATATTTGCCATTCTAGACACCATCCAGCCAAGAATCTCAACGGACTTTATAAAGATCAAAACCAACACCCTCGTGAGAAGTAAATTTTACTTTTGTTTTGTAGGTGGGGAAAACAGTCTCGGAGATTTAGGGTGAAACCTCTTTTCAGTAGAGCCAAAGAGCGTTGCCAATGATTTCCAGAGCCAGGATTTCACCCCAAAATGACCAGGTTACAGTCATGCAGCCTGTTAGAGACTCAGACTAGAATGCAAGCTTCCTGGCACCCAATACATGGCTCTAACCACTAGAGAATAGTTCCCCTTTCCACTACACTATCAATCCCAAGCACACTTAGAGAAAGAGCAATAGCTGTTTTTAATACACCATTCTGGGCGGGGAATGAGGGAATGCCAGCAATAATTCTTGTTCCCTTTAAGCTTGTGGAAAGGCACCAAAGATTTCTATAAACCCCGTTTGAGGTGGGTAGTTGGAGGCAGCAGCAAGCTGACCAACTCCCCTCAGCTGGTTTGCACGTACTTGAGGGAATCTAACACTGTCTGGCGATGCTCAGCGGCTTTCAGGCGGATCTGCTCCCGAATGAGGTCGGCATTCTCACGCTCAGCCTTTGCGCGGGCACGGACTTCCGCTTCGATACGCAGCATCTCATTCTTATGCCGCAGCTCCATCTCCCGCTCCACAGTGGCTTTAGAAGAAACAAGGGGGTGGGAATTTACTCTAGGTGTTATCCCAAAACCCAGCTTTGGGGAAAGGGATAAATATCGGCTTTGCTGCCCGTCAGATGGGTGCAACCTGACGCTAGGTTTCAGTGGTGACTGGCCTCCACAAGAGGAAGCAAATCAATGTAACAGCTTGATTTGAAGCCAACCCTAAGAATCCTCCCTCTTTGGAACAAGGAGATGGTCGTCTCTGTAATATTTAGGCGGGACTGCACTAAAGATCATCATTCCATTCAGGGAACATGCTACCAAGAGAACACACTGAACTCCTTTGTTGAGAGCAGAGCAATGAAAATAACGAGGGCAAGCGTGACATCAGAGAACAATAAGAAAACTCTACTTGGATTGGTGGAGTTTGGATGCCTGGGGGGGGCATCCGTTGCACAAAGGGAAGGGTGCACACGCCCAGGATGTGCAACTAGGAACAATGGAGTGAAAGTAAAGGGTCAATGTAAGCAAAAAACTTACCCAAACTCAAGTGCGAAAATGACTAGACTATGGACAGGGTTGGCAGAATGCCCTTTTTTCCTCATTTCAGAATTTAATATTTTATTTTTAATACTCAATTAACTATTTTTATTTTCACAGCTGCTGGAAATTAAGGGGGAAGGGGAGCTAGGGCAGAGCTGACAGCAAGGCAACCGGGGTCTCCGTGCACAGCAGAGAAGCCCAAGACACACATGGGAAAGGTGCAGGGAAGGCTTTGCTCCACCCTGCCAGGACCAAAGACCCTGTCCAGGACTGTGAGAATGACAAACCCTGGCACGGGGGAGGCCACTGTGGGACTGAATAGCTCTGGAAGCCGTCTGCCTACCTGCTGTCATGGGAGTGAGGGCACAGGCAGTGCCAGTGATGGCGCAGAGGGATCTCTGACCTGCTGCAGGGCTACTGACGTCCAGCCCCTGCAGGTACAAGGGGGAGGCCGCATGCCCAACAATGGTCACCAACTGATTTTTTTTTTTTTTTTTAAATGCTGATTTCAGCATGTCACCTGAAATCAACACTGGCCAACAGTTATCAATAGGGACGTAAGCAACTAATCAACTATCCAGTAACCAAAGCTTATTGCATAGTCGACACACTAGTCGACTAGTTGCTTCCCCTCTTGCTGCCTCTATCACAAAGAGGCAGCAGGGGGGAGAGGGAAGAGGAGTGGGTGCTCGGGGGGAGCGGCGGCGTTCCAACTTTGAAACGTACCCCATGTGGCATTTCAATCTCTGAATGTACAAGAGTCCCCCCGCTGGGGCTCTTGTACATTTGAAAGAGGAACCACCTCATGGAGCCTGGTGTGAGCAGGACTCCCCGCTGGCCCAAGGCTCTATGCGGTGTTTCAATCTTTGAAATTCCCAAGAGTCCCCACTGGGACTCTTGTACATTTCAAAGACGAACCCGCTAGTCCTTATCGAATAATTGAAAAGTTGATGGAAATCCCATCCACTGTTCAATTAGTTAATTCATCAAAATTTAGCATCCCTAGTTATCAATTTAAATCGACTCCTACCATCCCCAATTCTGGAATAAATCTCCCAACGAGGCCCATCAAGATACTTTAAATGGGAGACAAAACACTAGAAGATACATTCGAGGGGACATACAGTGCTCCAGGGAAGCAAAGGGAACTGGATGACTTTACAGATCCTTTCCACCACTGATTTCTGAGAGAAAGCCAGTGCACAAGCAGGACAGGCAAACAAGATACTTAAAATCAACACTGGATTTCAAGTGTTAATGCCCCAGTGAAGTCCTAGCCAAATACCATAATCTCAATGGTTCTTGATTAAATCCTGAGGATGGGAAAGCCGGTGGTGCTACAATATTACTAGAAGATTTACCCGGTTTTGCTCAGGTCCTTAACAATTAATTTTTTTTTTTTTTTTGAAAAGTAAAATGAAATCGTACATGTTTCATTTCAATCATTGCTCTGGGGTGGGGCTTGAGAGGAGGAGTTCACTAGGCAGACTGCCCCTAGGAGAGAAGACTGCCCCAGACCTCTCACTGCAGCAGTTTGGAGCCAGGGGAGAAGCGCCTCTCTATGGCCACTGCAGCTCCAGCAGGCGTGGCTGGGGGAGGGATGCGTTTCCCCCCTACTGGGGCAGGTCCAGGTCCATCTGCCGCCCTGCGCTCCCTAGCCAGAGCAAGGAATGCAGCCAACTGTGCACTTTCCCTTTGCTCCCTGATGAAGGGGAACAGCCAACAATTTTCCTGTATGAATGTGGGAGGCAGGGAGGAGAAAGCTTCAGCCCCTTTTGCCTTCTCCTACGGGCAACGGGGGAATGGGAGGCTCGGGCAGTCCCAGACAGGTGAGGGGCTCCCCCAGCCAGCTCCTTTCACCTGCCTGGTGATTTTCTCTTTTCTGTGTGGTTTTCTGAGAAGCACTCATTCCAGGCACATCCCATTTTCCTGGTTCAATCAAACACTGCCCTTGCTTTAAGTTATGGTATAAGGAAACTGTATACCGAATCTGGTGGTCCTAGTTCTTATAGTTTAGGAAGAGTTCTTGAACAAACACACAGATTCTCTCAAATACATACTAGACTAGACCAGTGTTTCTCAATCAGTGGTCCGAATACCCTTAGGGGTATGCGAGCAATCTAGGGGGTACGTCAACAACTGAAATTTGGAGAAAATTGAATTTGTTTTAATTTTTACAGCACTTTATTATTTTTGTACTTTTTACACCCAAAAATTTCACCACCCGCCCGGCTACGATTAAGTTGTTTAAACAAAGGTGTTGCAATGGTAGGAAAAATTGTGCATGTCTGAAAACTATAGGTACCGGGGGTATTTATAATAATAATAATAATTATTATTATTATTATTATTATTATTATTATTTTGAAAAAGGGGTACTTTATAAAAAAGGTTGAGAATCACTGCAATACACCAACCTTTCTTGATCTAGTCCGGTGTTCAGCCACTGGAGGCCACAGTTGAGTGGTTTCATTTAAACAAATGTTCTCTATAGTCAAGTTTAGCCTTTCCCAGAAAGGAGCTGCAGACACCAGTAACTTTAAGGCAGTGGTTCCCAAACTTTTCGGCATCACGCCCCCTTTTTTATCTTTGAGAACCCCCCCCCCCTCCAAATAGCAGCAAAACTTGAGAGAAAAAAAAAAGGAACTGACTGGGGCAGCAAAACTTGATGGGGGGAAAAGGCTGGGTCGTTTCGCACCCACCCTGGAATTTCTTCACGCCCCCCAATTTGGGAACCCATGCTCTAAGGGCTTATCTAGAGGAATCCATAGTTCACAGCAAGGTGGGATGCAAATCTACCCTGCACTGTCTGCGCAGACACTGCCAACATGCCTTTACAGTGCCATAAGTGCACTTTGATCAACTCTGCATTGAAACAGGAGTGGATCAAAATGCACTAGGGAACTGTTAATGTGTGTTAGCAGGGTACACAAGGACAGTTAGCTTGCAGTAGGCTAGTGAACGTAGAGTCACATCTCAGCTTGTTGTGAACTACGCATTCATGTAGACAAACCTGAAAACTAGCCATGATCTAGCTGCTACTTACAGACACTGCATTTTGAACCTTTGGATGACATACCAGCGAGTACGTACTTGCACTCCAAATGCAGTTCAGTGTTTGCTCCGCAGAGCCAATTAATTCCCAACCCCAAAGGGAAAACTGAAATTTAACGTTACCTCGCCTCATTGCTTCCTGCTTCTGCACTGATTCTTCCTGCTTCCTCAAATTCTCCTCATTAAGGAGTTGCTACAAAGAAGAGATCACAGCAACAGAAGAATTAGGTTGTGAGAAAAGGCAAAATAGGAAAATGGAAAACTGTTTGTAGTTTTCACACACACTAGCAGTTTTAAGATCGCCAATCAACCTAAAACACATGCAGACCAAAACATTAAAAACATTCTGGGGAAAGAAAAAAAAAAAAATCCTTAGAATTATATATGTTCTTCCTCTGAACCCACCACCCCATCTCCAAGACTCATATTCAGGATCTCATGTTCTCCCAACTATTTCTTGCTTCTTTGCTGTATTTGCTGTCAGTTGCTCTTGCGTCACAGTCAAGCCTGCTAGGCTGGGAATGCGAAAATCCTGAGGCTGTGCAAAAAAACTAAGCCCTCCCATCGTAGCAGTGCATAGCTTCAGTCACTGGGTCATGAGGATTGAGCATCATTGCTCCTGGTGAAGTTAATATGGATCATCTAGGCTCTCAGCAGTTTTAGAAGACAAAATATCTTACCTGCTGTCGCAGCTGCTCTTCGTAGCGCTGCCTTGCCAGCTTGTCCTGATATTGGGCCCTCTTCAAAAAGAAAAGAGAAAATGCACAAACATTAAGTTTATTCTTGTATCCCTGCTCAAATCAGCAATGAGGCTTGGTGTAAACAAAGTGAAGGAGATCAGCATCTGAAAAACAACACTGCCAAGGTGTGAGACAGTTAGTCCTAGACCAGTGCCAAAAAAAGCTGAAGGTGTATGGCAGTGGGGATTTTAAGTTATGATAAATGAAAATACAGGGCTAGAGATGAATGCTTCATAGCATCTGGAAATCTTTGCTTTTCCCTTGGATAAAGCATGTTCTCAGCAAATGGCAAGGATGTTGTACTTTAAACATCAGTCTGTCAGCAATTAGAATAAAAGCTGAACTGCATTTCCCCAATTGCAGCATCACATGAACGGTTATAATCCCTCATGTACCCCATCAAAAAGCACAACAGCCAACTGATAACCCAGAATTTGATTTTTCTTTTCAAGATGGTAACTTCCTGAGTTCTTTCTACAGGGTAAAATTCCAGAAAACTTGAGAAGCAGGGAAAATTAGAGGCAACCTGAGGTGGCACTCCAAGTAACTTGGGATTCATTTCATTGTCCAGCCAACAGACATGCTATATAAGCCAACAGTTTTCAATTCTTCTCTTACCATGATGTGTACATAGAATCCTAGAACTCGAAGGGACCTTGAGAGGTCATTGAGTCCAGTCTCCTGCCCTCATATAAGGACCAAGCACTGTCCAGATCATCCCTGATAGATGTCTATCCAACCTGCTCTTAAATATCTCCACTGATGGAGATTCCACAATCTCCCTATGCAATTTATTCCAGTGCTTAACCACCCTAACAGGAAGTTTCTCCTAATGTCTAACCTAAACCTCCCTTGCTGCAATTTAAGCCTGTTGTTTTTTGTCCTGGGGTACATGCAAGCTACAATGCACCTCAGAACTTTTACACCATTTACTGCAACACTTAAAGATGATTCAAAGGCAGAGCCTAGGAACTGGTATAATTGACTCAATTCTCCAGGATGTCTGAGAGACTGCTACAAGTGGTGATGCAAACCAGCATCAATGGAATGCCAGAACTGGGGAATGAGGCAGATTCAATTGGGGATGCACTCCCCTTAAGGACAGCAACTCCCAGGTGGAGAACAACTGTTGTAACTGCAGAAGCCTATCATGGTGTTTTGCTAGCTGGAATAGGAAACAAGCCAGCCATCAGATCTGTTGGCTTCCCCCAGTTTCCTTACCGCTTGATGCTGTCTGGTTTCTTCATTTAGTGTTTTTCTTCTCTCCTCTGCTTGTACTCGGATCTGGTCATTCTTTAGCTGCTCAATGGCCGCCTCATATTCCTATGAGAAAGAGGTCAGCTGAACACAAAAGCCTCTAGAGGGCTACAAACAATGACTTTCTGCAGAATAGTCCTTCTAGTAAGTTTCTGTTCCTTGGTGGGGTCATGGAAGACTACATCCCCTCTTTCGAAAAGAAGGATGTAGATTAGGCAGATCGAAAGTGAAAATGAAGCACGGATTTAAATATTCCACGCTTCATTTGCATATTCGCGTCCGATCACTGTTTTGAAAAAGGGTATTTCAAATGTGAAACCGCAGTCTACCTGCTGTTCTTTCGAAAAAAAACCCCACTCTTTTTCAAAAGATCCAGTACTCCTCATGTTTTCAGGAGTACAGGATCTTTCAAAAAAGGGTTTTTTTCCCCCCCCGAAAGAACTGCATCTAGACTGTGGTTTCACTTTCGAAATACCCTTTTTTTGAAACAGCGATTGGACGTGAATATGCAAATGAAGCGCAGAATATTTAAATCCGCTCTTCATTTGCTCTTTCGATCGGGCTCATTTACATCCCTCTTTTGAAAGAGGGATGTAGTCTAGATGAGCCCGGAGTTAAGATGCCTGGTCTTTTCTGATTTTGCGTTTCGCAAAGTGTCACATGCACATGCCATATTGAGGTGACCAGATGCCCCATTTTTAAAGGGACAGTCCCATATTTAAACCCTCCTGCAGGGGACCCTTTTTCTTAAAAATGGGCAAATTATCCGGTAGTTTCTGTCTCTCTCCTCCCATCAGTACTGATGGGTCCTACTGCTGGGCAGATCTTTGCTCGTCAGGCTGCCCACCCATCAATGGTGAGTTCGGGAAGGGGTGGAAGGGTGTCGAGTGGCAAGGCCGGTGGTCAGGGAAAGCTGCGACATGCGTGGCCGGCGCCACTCCTTACTGGTCCAACAGTGCAGTCCCTGCTGCGAGCAGACTCTTGGCCAGAAGGCTCGTGCCCTTTCCAGCCAGCACAGGCTATTTGCTTAGGTGGCTGGTGAGTATGGGCTGGTGGTGGCTGGTTACGTGTCGCCTCAGCTGCCCACTCATCAACCCTGTACGTGCTCTCCCTCTCACTGTCTTCTTCCTGATGTATCCTTCACCCATGCCCCCACACCAATGCTCCAGTGGAGCAGGTCTGCTCCCAGCGCTACATGGAGAACCAGCCCCAGGTCGGATCATTCAGCTCACCAACAGCCTGGGTGTCAGGCTCCCTCCTTCCCCCACTGACTCTTGTTGGGCTGGTGCTTGGGGAAAGCTCAGCCCCTTCAGCCAGGGAGCTGGCAAAGCTCCACACGGCGTTGGCACAAAAATGTCGCTCTGCCCGTTAGCCAAGCTCTGGAATGGCAGGAAGGAAGCCATTTCCAGCCTATTCGCACCAAAACCCTGCAGGCTGCATAGCACCCCCTCCGACTCTCTCCCTGCAAAGATGCTTAGCACCCTCTTCATGCTCTGCCCCACCCTAGGTCCTTGGCTGCTCTGTCCCCTAGTGCCGAGCCATCTCTCTGGCCCCGTTCGCTGAAGCCCCTGCAGCCAAGTTCCCTGGTGCACAATGCATCCTAGGGTTTATCTCCCTCCTGCCCCGCTGTAGGCGGGGGACAGGAGGCAGCTGGGTTATGTCAGTGGCCAGCAGCAGCATGGATGTATTAACCGCCTTTCTATACTGTACAGGCAGGAAGGGACAAGCTGCTTCTAGCCACAGGGAAGCAGTGAGGGAGGGTGGAGGAGGGAAAAGATGACCTCTGCAAATATACAAGCTAGGTCATCCCTACCCACCCCCAGGCTGGAAGCAGCTCCCATCCCTTCCCTTCCACACATTTAAGTATGTGTCACATTTTGGCATGAACTCTGACAGAAATTTGGACGGGGGGAGTGCCCTGCGTGCCCCCCACGTTACCAATGAAGACCACAGAGCCAGGTACCAGAAGAAGTGAGTCCATCTCAGGGGCCCAGCCAGGCATGGTGGGTGAGGAGCACTGGGCAGGGGGGGTTGGGGCAAATCAGTCAGCCCCATCCTCATGTGAGAGAGGTATAAAAGAGTGTGAGCCCACATCACCGCTGCCTGTGCAAACCTTAAAAATAAGAAGGTAAACAAAGAGATCCAAGCGACACAGGATTTCTTTTTAACAGGGGCTCAGTCAACTTGATGTTAATTTGAGTGTTTGTACTGCATAGTTCTGATTGCTTGATTGCCACTGACTTGAATATGAGTAATTTTACCAGGTGTTCTGTATTCAGCATAGGGGAATATGGTTACCCTAGCCATATTTGAGGCTCAGATACCACAAATGAGGCACTGAGAAAAGATACATATCTATTGCCATTGTGGCTAAATGAAATTCTGGGGACTACCACACCAACCACAAAATACCACAAGTTCTTAGCATGGACACAAACCCTGTAAAAGAGCAGAAGTTAGTCCAGCTGCAACGCTGCATTTCCAGACTCTTTTTAAAAATAAATGATAAGTAATGAAAATGCTGGGAAAAGCAGCGTGCTAAAAGTGAACTTCTCTGCACAAGAAGAAGTGAAAATATCCTAAGCAGATTGCTAGACAATTGACGGCCAAACTCATCCAAGGAAGTCAGCAGAGATGTAGCAGGCATGAATCTGATCCCAAGGCTTAACGTACCTTAATTTTGGACTGCTGCTCCAGTTGCAATGTCTGTTCCTGCAGGTGAGCAAGATTAAGAGCCTCTTTTGCATGGCCTGAAATAATAATGTTGTTTAAGAACTTGTTCCTGTAGCATTAGATCCTATTTTTCTAAGCAAACAGCGCTGGTGAAAGATGTCACATTTTTGGCTCTAGAAACTCAACTCTTTACCCACAAAACTTACAGTCCAGGCATTTTAAACACACTAGTCACATGATGCCAAGTCAAAAAGGCAGTGAGTAATTGTTTGATGTAATCATGCGCAATAGCTGCCTGAAAGCAGCTAACAGATGCAACTATTTTTGAAGCACGGGCGGGGAATTTAAGGCCCAGGGATCAAATCCAGCCCCGAGGCTCCCCTCCACCATTGAGGAGCCCACACTGGCACTCAGCCCCATGGCCCTCCTGCAACTCCCCATGTGGGGCTAGAGAGCCAGCTTCCCACTGTGGGGGAGTCCCATGCCTTGCACGCTGGAGTTGTACTGCCTATCCCCTTCCCCATGCTGGCACAGCAAAGCACTGACTGGAGGCTTTTCCCCCTATTGCTCCAACAGCCTGTGTTTGTGGTCAATAGGAGCAGCAGGGGACAGCGCCTGGGACACAGAGCAATGTGTGTCACCAGTTAGCTGCGTTGCGTAAGCGCCCCCCACATCATCCAAACCCTGCACCTTCACCTACCCAGACCCCCTCATCTCCAGCCCACTCCTGCACCGTCTCTCCCACCCAGACCCCACACCCAAGACTGCTTCCTCCACACACTGAACCCCTCATTTTTGGCCCAGCCCCACCCCAGAGCCCATGGGACCAAAATCCATAGGCTGGGCCCTCTTAGTGGGGAATGTCTTTCTGCTTCTCAGTCGGGGGCCGCATCAATGGGGTTTTTTTTTTTTGGTGTGTTTGCTTCTCACTTGTGTGGCCCACGACTGAATTTTCTTCGGGTCAGTGGCC
The DNA here is from genome assembly GCA_019425775.1 of Rafetus swinhoei. Classification (NCBI taxonomy): domain Eukaryota; kingdom Metazoa; phylum Chordata; order Testudines; family Trionychidae; genus Rafetus; species Rafetus swinhoei. The sequence continues at coordinate 8,889,093 of CM033441.1, forward strand.
CCCTATCCAAAAAAGGTTTCTGACCCCTGCTTTAAAGAAACTACAGAGTGTTTAAAGCCTTCAAGAAATGTGTTTTGTGTGTTATGTTCTTCAAATCTGTTGAGTCCCCTCACTTCGGGCCAGGAACTTTCATGACCCTCAAATACTCCCCACTCTTTTACTCCCCAAAAGAAAGGAATATTTAAGTGCTCAAAAATGTATGCATTACAATTTGGTAATTTACTCTTTATCATAATGAGACTCTGAACCAAATGTATGAATGGAAGCGGGGGGGAGGGCTGGACACAGGAGACAGAGTCAGTCACTTCTAGGTCACAGATCTGAAACCGATGCAGGTCAAAGGCCGCACAAAGTTATTAGCAGCAAATGGCAGTTAGCCTGTGTAAATTCATTGGCGGGGGGAGGGGTTCAGCCCAACTTTTAATAAAACAGCTTCCATCAACAGAACTCTCATTAACCCCAACAGTCACAAAGCGCTGACAAGGGTCAGCGAGGCAGGACTGCTGCCCCTTCACAGAGAAGGTCTCGCCAAGGCACGGAGGAGCCGCACGAACTGAGCAACCCTGCGAAGCGGCCAGCGCGGGACCAGCCTTGGGGCCGGACTCTGAGGCTCCGGAGCGGCGATTTTGAGGCTGTCGCCGGTGGCGCGCGACGGGCCCCACGACGACAAGTCACCCCGCGGCTATCAGGACCCATGTTAGCGCAGGACCAGCTGGGGCCGGGCGTTTGGGCAACTGACGCTCAGAATAACGCCAGCGCCCCGCTGCACCCAGCACCAGCCTCATGGGGCAGCATGCGGCCCAGCGCCCCCAACCAGGCAGGGAGTCCCCAGCCGGGCGCCCGCCCCCACCGGCCCAGTCACCAGCCCCCGGCCAGCGTGACACTGCCCTGCCATGTGGCACTTACCCTGGTAACCATCAGCCCCAGGCCCCCCCGCCTCAATCCCAGGTAGCCCCAACTCACGGGACGCCTCCAGCTCCCGGGCCGCCTTGGCCGCCCGCTCCAGCCCGGTGGGGTCAAAGTTGCTCCATTTGTCCTTGGGCGTGTGCCGGTCCCCGGCCCCGTCGCCCGCTGCGGGGCCCCCGGCGGAGGGAGGGGGCGGCAGGGCCAGGCCTGCCCCGCCCGGCCCCGCGTCCCCCGTGGCGGGGGGAGAGCCCCGGTTCAGCCCGAACAGCCACGACATGGTGCCCGCGCCGCCACCGCCGCCGGGAGCCAGCCACACGCGGAGCCGCCGCGCAGGCGCGGCGCCGCCCTCGCTGCGCCCATTGGAGCAGACCAAACGGGCCGCACCACGGCGTGAAACTTCTGATTGGCTACGCTGGGAATGACATCAGCACGTCCCTCCAGGAGGCCCCGCCTCGGTCACGGGATCCCTTTCCCGACTTCCGATTGGGTCGATGCTGGAGCGGGACGCTACGCGCCGGCTGGGAGGAGTAATCCGATTGGTTAGCGAGGTCACCGAGGGGGCGGGACTTCGAGTTCAGGATGGGAGGGGAGAAGGGACAAACGGGAAGGAAACAGGCCGGCGCTTCCCCCTAGCAACGAGAGTGTTGGGGGGCGTCGCTAAGGAGGGAAAGCAGCCGGTTCCGGACATGGCGGAGAAGGCGCTGGGGGTGCGGGGCCGCGGAGCCCGCATTAGGTACCGGGGCGGGGCTGAGAACTGGGGGAGTGACCTCCCGGCGGGAAGGGGTAGGAATCCCACGGGAGTGAACCCCCCGGAGGCAGGGCGAGGAACCCCAGCGCGGGGGGAAGGGCAGCAGGCACCCTAGGGAGTGACGCCCCTGGATCAGGAACCCTGGGGAAGAGCTACCCCCCAAGAGAAGGTGGACCCCCCCGGGGAGGCGATACTGACCTCCCAAAGAAAGGGGGCAGGAACTTCAGGGGAGAGAGCCCAGGAGGCAAAGGGGGGGATCAGCCCCAAGGAAACGACCCCCAGAGGGATGGGGATATGAACCCCCAGTTGAAACGGCTGTCGCGGGAGCTTCAGGGCTCTCCTGCTTTATAATGTCCTTCTCTAGCTCCTTCTAAGCCAGGTGCTCAGAGTGCTTTGCATGCATTAATGAATTCATTCTTACACATGCTTCACGGTGAGGTAGGCAAGAACAAATGCTAGGTACAAATGAGAAAGCTGGTGCAGAGAGGAAAGGCGATTTGGCCAAGATCACACAGCAGCTCGGTGGCACAGCATTGGATCTAGGCAGCTGGCTTTCCCACCCTCTGCTCTGATGGTTACACACATTATATTGTACCATATTCACACATTTGAGGAATTAATGAAAATTGATTTGCAGCGATTGTTTCCAGCAATGCCATTGCTTCCCAAGAGACAGTGAAGAATGTTAAATTAATTTATCCTGAAACAGTCAATCTCCTTATAAAAGAGAAATAAATGGTTCTGCAGAATGTCCGTTTATTTATGACAACAAAAGGTAAAGAGAAAGATATATGAATAATGATAAGGGTTTATTTTGCCAGATAAACCAATGGTGGTTTTACTCCAGTAGCACAGGAAAAGACAGCCTAGATCTAGTGACCAAATGAAATGTTTCAGAGGAACGAAAAACTCACTAATAAAGCACCTGCTGATCAGCTCATACCTGTAAATATTTAGAGCATAGAAACTAAAACCATGAAGAAAAACAAACTTTCTAGGTTCAGAGTGATCCAGACTCTGCTCTCAAATAATCAGCTCTTCAACATTTCAACTCCACTGACTTATTAAATTCCTAGTAATTTACTTTGATGTAAATGAAAGGAAACAATTCATGTCTGCTTCTGTCTTTCAGTTTCCACAATAACCATGTACTTCAGAGCTGAGACACCATGGGAGGCAGCTATTGCTGGAGCCTGTGTTAGACATAGTTCACAGCTGAATAGAGACTATTATGCTTAGTTAGACTACAGTGGACATTTCCACCAGTTTCAAGAGTAACACAAACACATACAACACCTGTTATTAAATTTAAAAAAACCACTCAACACTAAAATGTTGTTTTTTCTTTAAAGAGAGAAGCCAAACAAATTCCTTAGCAGCACCCAGAAAACTACTGCTACTCACCACCAAAACCTCAGAGGGCTGGAAAAGAGCCAGATACTGCACAGCAACGAGGAAGAAACTTCATTATTTAAAAAACAAATTGGTAGGATATAAGATAAATCATGATAAAGTCATCTCTTTGACAGTGGGGGCTCTCTTTTTACACAGTATATCTTATCTGGAAAAGACTCTGGGCCCTATTCAGGTTTCAAGTTCATGTAAATCAGGAGTAAGTACATTGAAACCAATGGAACCAACCAGTGTGAATCACATCAGGATAAGGACCACTTTATTTAAGCTATAAAAGATTGATGTTCAAGGGATCTCTGTTGTGTTTATATGTATTTATCATAAACATACAAAATACAGATCTTTTAAATCCAAAATGAGAGCAAATATGTTTTACCAAAGGATTTAAAAATTGTGTTAAGTATTAACTCACTTAATCCTGTTCTATATTTTGTATCTAGAATAATAATGTGGCTTTTTTACAGGAAGCAGTGCTGTGGAGTGTGGTCTAAACATCAGGACTGATGAAGCTATATTGTCTAGGGCAGACAAACTTGGCTGTTTTCATAGGGTTGCCAGACGGTTTCACCAAAAGTACTGGACCCCTACTCCCCCCCCCCAAAAAAAAAAAAAAAGCCAGGAACATTTTGTTGAGGGAGGAAAAAAAAAACCCCTGCCGAACCGCCAAAAATGCAGTTGCAGCCCCTTTAATTGCTCCCCTGCTACTCCGTGTTTCCGTCAAGCGCCGAGCTGGGAAAAGCAGAAAATAGCGGACATTTTATGTCTGGTATTTTTTCGATTTCTTTACCGGACAGAAGGCGCAAATACCAGACTGTCCGGTTCAGTACCGGACACCTGGCAACCCTAGTATTTCATTGGTGCTGTATAGGCCCTGATCCTGCAAATACTTACTACTGGGCCTACTGCTTATACCCTAGTACTCCCCTGGAGATCATGGCACCTCTCACAGTAATGAACGCTATAGTCAGTAGTTAGTTTTCACAGGGTTCATCCCACAGCACATGAAGTGCTCTGAGATCCTTTGGCATGAAAATCCCTAAGAGCCGTATTCTATGCCACAATTATAATGATATGGATAGTGCTTTAAAAGGGGGATAATCCCAAAATACCAATAGTAATCCTCAAAATGACTATATCTCATCCAGGTTGTTCTATGGTCAGTTCTCATATTTTCAATACTTATCCTGATTGTCTTTTGTTTGCAGCACATTATATAACACCCACACCATACTGGTAAAACTGTGTGCCACACAATATGTATAATACATAGAATAATTCTATCCCTGTGGGGCTGTGAAGCTTAGTTTGTGAAGTGCTGTGAGATTCTTTGACAGAAGTACCTATACTATCACTGGAAAAACTTAAAAAACAATGAGTAGTCTGGCAGCACGTTAAAGACTAACAAAACATGTAGATGGTATCATGAGCTTTGGTGGGCACAACCCACTTCTACTATCACTGTTATTTCTGCACTGTGCTAATATCGACTGATAATATAGAGCAATATACTGGTATAATTAATAGCATTTCCTAAATAAATATTTTTTTCCCACCTAGAAACTAGCTTGTCTCCATATATAGAGGCGAGTCCCACCATTGATGACTTAGAAGAAAGTTTGCGGAAACTTAAAGTTCAGGTGGACAGCTTAGCTTCAAGTCTGAGTTTTGACCCTGATCAAGACTATGCCATAGAGTCTGGCACTACAGTCAACTCAAGCACTTTCAATTTTATGTGGCCAAGAGTTAATAATGGGTCCTATGGAGAGGCAGACATTGGAGATTCACCGACACAATCTGCAGAGTCAGCGTGGTTTCTGAACCCAAGACATTTAGTCAAGCCACTGGGAGAATATCCGGCACTAACAAGCCTAGGCCTTCCAACATTCTCCACATCATCGGTCAACCGTGTGCCAGGGCTCCTGGGGAGTGAGATTGCAAGTCGGAACTATTTGCCATCACTGGATCTTGCACATACAGAATCTTTCCCAGTGAAGCTCGGTGCTCCTCATGTGATTGGAGTCAGGTCGTTGTTGCCCCCTAAAATCCCAGTGCGGGATCGCTCTCCTGAGAGGGTCACGTCTCCCTTAGACAGAGGCAGGTCCCTCTCCTTTGATCGTTCTGGGACCAACCGATCCCGTTCATTCTCTCCAGCTCCCAAAAGAACCCGCTGGCTAAGATCTCGCTCACAGTCACCTAGACCCATCTGGAGACCAAATTCTGCTAAGGCAAATGCCTGTGCCCAGCCTCCACCAAACTTTGGCAGGTCCAGATACAGCAGAAAGAAAACGGCTTCAACCAGACAATCACGATCCAGAATATACAAACCAGGAGCCCTGGCTGCCAGGTCCTGTACTCCAGCCAGGATGAATACAAGGGGAACAGTGAGCTATTCTTGGAGCCCTTACAGTCTGCCCTCCACTGCCGTATCCTCACCAACAGCTCAGGAGATTAATGAAAGGTAAGAACAGGCTTGTGGGGAGATTCAAGCTTTCCACGAGTTCTTCCTGTCAGCATTAGTCTAGCACATCTTACTAGATAACTGTCAAATGTGACTTTGGTCCATATTCCACACTGGTTTGTCCAAATAGTGAAACACACACAAGAAAGTACGTCTTATTCCCAGGCTACATTTTAATGTGTTACCTTAGGGCTTCATCCAGAGTCTTTCCATTAGACTTTAAATGGATTTGGACTCAGTCCCAGCAGTGTTTAGTTTAAAACAAACCTAAGTCAGGATTTTACTGTAGCTTTTAATGTAACATTGCCTCTGTAGCCTTTTTTACTTAAAGTGAATTTAGTAATGTTGTATTACACCATTGTGGGTTTGGCTCTGGTGACTACAGTTTAAAGCTCAAAAGAGCAGAAGTCACCTCTTCTACTTGCTTTGGATTTAGAGTCTCTAGCTACACATAAAGACCAAGTTTAGTGACCACACACACATTCACAAGTACAAGGTCTTGTCTGTGTTACAAGTTTTATTAAAGGTACAGTTAAAGTTAGTTATCCATGCATATAAAAATTCCATAAAAACTATGCACAAAGTTAGAAACAGAATCATATTCACCTCCTCAATGATATTCTTATGGTCTGATGGATGGCTTGCCTATGGAGCATCCGTAGAGGGATGGCGCCTCCTGGAGTTTCCTTTAGGGAATTCATTTTAGCCAGTCTAGGAGCCCTCTTATCCTGTGATTCTGACTCCACCTACACACTTTCCTTATTTGTATTGTATCCCCTAAGAATATTGAAGCACCTCATTTTTCATAGGTTGTTTGTAGCTCTTTTATTCCCATTAGCATTGATGCACAAAGTGCAGCCAGTGGTTAGGGCCTGTCTTAGAACATTGTGACTACCAGAGATCTTGTAGTTAAAAATTACTCTTACGGTTAATTTTTAACAATACCACCCATTAGTACATCTTTTTCCATAATCTTGTGGCATGAGACATTTTTTGATCAGATACATCAAGCATATTTTCAGCCTGTGGACTAGTATGGCTAAGCCGACACCTTACAGGCATCAGCCTTTGGATCTTGCATTTCAGATTTACTTACATTCCTAACGCATACTTATCATTTCTAAATACTAGGGCTGTCAATCCTTGTTCACTTATATGATTAACTCAGAAAATTAATGATTAAAAATTAAGTGGTGATTAATCACAGTTTTAATCACTCTGTTAAAATAGAATACTAATTGAAATTTATTTTTGTATTTTTTACTTTTTCAAATATTAATTTTAATTACAGCACTGAATACAAAGTGTATTCTGCTCACTTTACATTATTTTAGTACAAATATTTGCACTGTAAAAATGATTAAAAAATAGTATTTTTCAATTCATTTCATACAAGTGCTGTAGTGCAGTCTTTTTATCGTGAAAGTGCAATTTACAACTGTAGATTTTTTTTTTGGTTACGTAACTGCACTCAAAACTGAAACAATGTAAAACTTCAGCATCTACAAGTCCATTCTGTCCTGCTTTTTGTTCAGCCAATTGCTAAGACAAACAAGTTTGTTTACATTTACAGGAGATAATGCTTCCTACTTCTTGTTTACAGTGTCACCTGAAATTGAGAACCCCTAATCACATGGCACTTTTTTAGCTAGCATTCCAAGGTACAGGTTGGACCTCCAAAACATGTTCCTGGACCAGGGAGTCCTGGCTGGGAGCCCCAGTGACAAAAGGGCTGGTGGCCCCGATAGCTCAGTCGGGGCTGTAGCAGCCCCAGTAGCAGGCCCAGGGATTTGGCAGCTGTGGCAGCCCTAGTAGCGGAGGTGGGGCATGGACACGGCAACTGCTTCAGTCCCAGTAACGGGGCTGGGGCTAAGGATACACAGCTGCAGCAGCCCCGGTAGTGGAGGCAGGGTCGTGGATGCAGGAGCCGCTTCAGCCCAGGTAATGGGGCCAGGGCTGGGTATACACAACCATGGCAGCCCCGGTAGCGGGGCCGGGGATACGGCAGTCCAGGCTGCTGGGGCCACAGCAGCATGGCAGCCCAGCAGGGGGACATGGCCAGGGCTGGCAGCGAGTAGGGGAGGCGGGCTGGGGGGCCAGTAGTAGAGGACCTCCCCATGTCCAGCAAATTCCCTCATTCAGGATCGGTCAGGTCCTGAGGGTGCCGGACCAGAGAGGTCTAACTTGTATTTATGTGACAGACATTCTAAATTTTCATATGTTCCTTCGTGTTTTAACCATGATTCTAGAAGACATACTTCCATGCTGATGGACATGCATACTTCCATGCACAATTCATTAAAATTGTGACTAAATTCCATGGGGGAGAATTGTATGTCTCATGCTCGGTTTTACCTGCATTTGGCCATATATGCTACGTTATAGCAGTCTCGGATGATGACCCGGCCCACGTTCGTTTTAAGAATACTTTTTCACTACAGATTTTACAAAACTCAAAGAATGTACCGATGTGAGATTTCTAAAAATACCTATGGCACTTGACCAAAGATTTAAGAATCTGATGTGCCTTCCAAAGTCTGGGAGGGACGAGGTGTGGAGCATGCTTTCAGAAGTCTTAAAAAGAGCAACACGCTGATGTGGAAACTACAGAATCCAAACCACCAAAAAAGAAAATCAAACTTCTGCTGGTCGCATGTGACTCAGATGATGAAAATGATCTGCTTTGGATCATTATCTAGCAGAACCCATCATCAGCATGGATGCATGGCCTCTGGAATAGTGGTGGAAACATGAAGGGACATGAATCTTTATCTCATGTGGTACATAAATATATTGCGATGCTGGCTATAACAGTGCCATGCGAATTCCTGTTCTCACTTTCAGGTGACACTAAACAAGAAGCAGGCAGCATTATCTCCTGCAGATGTTTGTCTGAGCAATTGGTTGAACAAGAAGTAGGACAGAGTGGACTTGTAGGCTGTAACATTTTACTGTGTTTTATTTTTGAATGCAGTTATTTTTGTATAATTCTACAGTTAAGTTCAACTTTCACAATAAAGAGATTACACTGCAGTACTTGTATTAGGTGAATTGAAAAGGACTTTTGTTTTTTACGGTCCAGATATTTGTAATAAAAAGTAGAGTGAGCGCTGTACACTTCGTATTCCATGTTGTGGCTGAAATCAATATATTTGAAAATGTAGAAAACATCCAAAAACATTTAAATAAATGGTATTCTATTCTTTAACACTGTGATTAAATGTGTAATTAATCACAATTAATTTTTTCATTACACACTTAATCAATTTTTTATCATTTGACAGCTTTACTAAATACTGATCACTCTTATACTTCCGTAATCCTACAATTTAAATCTGTTTATCACAGAATGGTTTTATGTAACATGATCCTGTCACCAATGTCATTGGAGGTGCTAACTATTGTGGCAGGGTAACCCCACTCCTGGGTCCCAGCATCCCACTCAGTCCTTAATCTGGCAGTCTCAGTACTACACTATTAGCCCTTGGCAGGGTTTGAACTCTTGTCCCTCAGCTAGAAAGGGCATTGCCCCGGGTCAGCACTGTGAAAACAGTGCTCTCAGCTCTAAGCTGGGTTCTCAGGCTGCCAGGAAAAGGGGGGCCTGAAACCTCTGTTTGGAGCTCCTCCCCCCTCTGCTGTCTCTGGCAACGTTGCCGTTACCTTTCTCAATTTGTCTGGTTCTCTCCCTATATGCTTTGGTCTCCTCTCACTCCACTTCCTCTCCCATTCTCTCCTCCCCCTCCTTGCAGGGAGGGCTTCCTTTTAAAAGGCTCTAAGACAGCTCAAGTGAGATCACCTGGCTGTAATTGATTTACAGCAGCCCTATCTCCTCTGCTCCTGATTAACCAGGGCTGTTGCTGCCTCTTAGAGCTGCTTTTCTCTCTATCTATTGTAGTTCTCCAGCCTGACCCTGTCACACTATTGTTTTAAGAAAAGTGGGTTAACAAATGATTACCTGTGGTATAGGGAAGTCATCCTCATGTTGTGTTGTGCTTTAGAGCTGTATTAGTACACAAAGTCCTATGGTGTGTGTGAGCCAAGCTTGCTTTATAGATAACAGACTTTACACAGAATCCTGGAAATGAAAAGTTAAAGCTAGTGAAATAACATTTTGTACTTCTTCTCTCAGAGACACAGCTCTCTGCTTGAACAAATAGCACACAATACAACACACCTTTAACTCTGTCCAGTAGGGATGTCAGTCTTGCAGCACTCTGTTCCTCAAACTCCGCATCACCATATGCAGCCAGATGTCCCCTACCACTTTATCTGGAAAATCACGTGTGCTGTGGGTGAGGGGGCTAGCACTAGAGATGTGAATATTTAACCTGTTATCCAGTAAGCCTCACCCTTAATGGTAATTACGGTTAACCGATGGGGGCTGGAGCAGGCCCCCCACCCACTGTGGATGGGGGGCTGCTCTAGCCCTGCAGAGCCTACCCCAGGTGGGCCCAGCTTGTGCCACCATAAGCCCTTCAAAAATCTATTTGGCCGCTCAAAAATTGTACAACTAAACTCACTAGTCACTTTGGGCCACAGTTTATAAAATGCCGTGAATTCCCCAGCCGAGAGACGTTCTAGAAATGCAAGGGCTTGCTCTTGTTGGTCGATCAGGTTTTTGCAGACTCTTGCCGAAGGTGCTGTTGGGAGGTCCCTGATCGAAATGTCCCCGTATCAGAAGGAGCTGACTCGGCTCAGGCTGGAGCGCCTGCGTGTGGAGGAGGAATGGTTATTAGAACTAAAGAGGCAGCAAGAACTGGAGCGAACTCGGGGTCCAAAGCCAAAATGGTAAGTGCAAATCCTGAACCTTGTGGATAGTCCAGATGGCTAGGCTGCACGCTAGGTTTCTCCAAGGAAAAAAGAACCCAGGTCAGATTAAAACTCCATGGCTGCTACTGCATATACAGTGTGGTGGGGAAATAACTTCCCAATTCACTAGCGTGCTTCAGAAATATTATCATCCCTCTCTGAAATCAAGCCAGTTTTCTCAGGACTTAGGTTTCAAACCTTTGTCTCTGCAGGACCCCATATTATGAGCCAAAATGGATCTGTGCATGCACACACATTTTGTGAGTGCAGATTGGCGCCGGGTACTGAAAATGTAAGAGCTACTATTCAACCAGCAGAGGGAGCACAAGCTAACTAACAAACCCAGGAACCTGAAAAAAATACCAAATAGTCCTGCAGCACCTTAGAGACAGCAAAAAAATGTAGATGGTGTCATGAGCTTTCGTGGGCACAGCCCACTTCTTCAGATGAAGTATTGATGATGCTAATGGAAGTAGCCGTCTCCTCTTGTGCTCCATAAGAGATGGGGCGGAGGGGAGGGGCTCATGGGAGGAGGAAATCAGCATTTGCTAAAGAGCAAAGGTCCAGTGTTAGTGTCTGTAAAGTGGGAGAGTGTTCTGTCATTAATGTAATGGGAAGTATAGAATCATAAAATACTAGAACTGAAAGGGACCTCGGCAGGTCATCAAGTCTAGTCCCTTGCCCTCATGGCAGAACCAAGCACTGTCTAAATCATCCCTGACAGATGTCTATCCAACATGCTCTTAAATATCTCCAAAGATGGAGATTCCACAGCTTCCCTAGGCAATTTATTCCAGTGCTTAACCACCCTGAGAGTTAGGAAGTTTCTCCTAATGTCCAACCTAAACCTCCCTTGCTGCAATTTAAGCCCATTGCTTCATGTCCTATCATCAGAGGCCAAGGAGAACAATTTTTCTCCCTCCTCCTTGTAACACCCTTTTAGATACTTGAAAACTTCTAGCATGTCCCCTCTCAGACTTCTCTTTTCCAAGAAAAACTTTTCCCTCATAGATCACGTTTTCTAGACCTTTAATAATTTTTGTTGCTCTTCTCTGGACCCTCTCCAGTTTCTCCACATCTTTCCTGTAATGTGGTGCCCAGAACTGGACACAGTGCTCCAACTGAGGCCTAATCAGCAGAGAGTAGAGCGGAAGAATGACTTCTCGTGTGTTGCTCATAACACTCCTGTTAATGCATCCCAAAATCATGGTGTTTTTTTTTTGTTTGTTTTTTTTTTGCAACAGTGACACACTGTTGACCCTCATTTTCACTTGTGATCCACTATGACCCCTTGATCTCTTTCTGCAGTACTCCTTCCTAAGACAGTCACTTCCCATTCTTTATGTATGAAACTGATTGTTCCTTCCTAAGTGGAACACTTTGCATTTGTCCTTATTAAACTTCATCCTATTTACCTTAGACCATTTCTCTAGTTTGTCTAGATCATTTTGAATTATGATCCATTTTGAATTAAGTACTCCAGGACCTCAGCCATGAGGGCGTTATTAGTACGTGGACAGATAGTGGGAAGTATTTTATGATTGAGTCTCTTAAAGAGCGTTTCCCAGACTGAGGGTCACTTGGTCCTGTATGTCCATTAGTGACCTGTGAAGGCTCTGTACCATCCTTCTGAATTGGGCCCTACCCTGGGCAGGTTGTAGCACACTGAAGCTTCCTGTAGACTTAATGAACTTCCTTTCCTCCAGTGTCATGTACAGATCTGTCTCATCACAAGCGGATGATGGCACAGAGTACCCTGTGCATCCCACCAGGAAGTCATAGGACATCCAAGAGAGAAAGGCAGGGTGCTGGAGAGGCAAGATTCTCTGCACACAGATATTTGGGGTTGAGGTTAGTTCTTTTTCAGGTCCAGGCATCCGATAGGTTTGTGTGTTGGGTGGAAATTCCCAAATACAAAGGTAATGAATGCAACTTTTTCATGGCTTCCACACTAGCCCAGCTCAGATGGGTGCTTGGAAGATTTAGAGCTAGAAGGAAGAGTCCAGAGGACAAGGGAGGATTGGGGAAAAAACCCCATTGATGTGGTACCAAAGCCCTGTGCCTTTTATTGTTTGTCCCCTCTCAGGGACTGTCCAGTACTGTTGCTTCTCTTTTCCAGGTATGAGATGAAGAACTCCCAGTTTCATTATGAAGCCCACAAGAATAATGAGTTGCTGAGGAGCAGCCAGGACTTGCAGTCTGTATATAACTATAGGCAGGAACTGGCATCAGTGTCCAAGGAATTCCAACAGCATCTGAAACCTGCTCACCTGCACTCTCTCTAATAACAAAAACACATGGGGAAGAGCTCGAACTAACCTGTACTGGGAGCAGATGCAATCAGAGACTCCAGCCTGCGAATTCTGGGATGTCCATGTGCTGCGGTTAATGAACAGGAAACAAGATGGTAGAAAGGGGAATTCTTTGGATCCAGTTGCCAAAGGGCCAGTCCCACCCCAGTGCAGCTTCACTGCCTTCTGCGCTGAAGTTGGTTCATTATTGTAAATAACAAATCACAAATGCTATTCATATCTGTGCTCCAGGCCAGCAGAAAATCGTGCTGGCTCTCTGCACAGCAGGGGGGAGTGGACTTTTACCTATGAGGAATTATCCCTAATCAACTTACTTGCAGCATAAAGAGCCTTTTAATGAAGTGCTGGGAAAGGCAGAAAGGAAAAGTGAAGGGTCTCAAACTATGGAAAGGTTGGTCTATAATGAGGACATCAGACACGGACCTAAAGCCCTAGCTGTCAGATCCTGCAGCTTGAGAGGATGAAAAGCACAGAATATGGCGTTGATTGGCTCGGACATGTTGATAAATAGCAGAATGGCATTTGTTCAGCGTTTCCACTGACTGTGTCCTTTTTTTCAACACTTGCTTCCATCAAAGTGCAGTTTTAGAGCGAGTCCCTGCTCTTCATTTTTTTCTTTAATCCCTTCTGTAATTAACTGCTGGCAAGTAAAGTATTCTAAAACCAGCCAGTTGCCCAGGGACAGCGGCAAACAAAAAGCAAACTGCTTCCTGCAGCTACTTATAAATGTTAGCATTTTGGTGCTACTTGATCCCAAGATGCAATGGAAACAGTTCTGGAAATCAAATGAAAGGCAGGCTGGCGCGTTGGTTTGTTTTGAAGATTTTAGCCTGCAGCATCCATTAGTTACACAATTTACAAGCAACCAGTCCCGGGATGATCCGTCTCCATTCTCAAAACAGTATAATTAATTCTGCTTTAATAACTTTCTAATTAACAATTTAAATCCTCCATCAGAGGCATTAGAATATACTGATTGTTTTAATAATACTTTTTCACCAGTCGTCATTGCAAGCAATGGGCTTGAGTATAGGCCTTGGTTTAGAGCACTTCAGCTATCCAGCATAGATAATTTATTTGCTACACTAAAGGCAAAATAGTCTGAGAGGGGAGCTGGGACTAGGGACTCATTTCACAAGCCCAGAAGGGCCCAAATAAAGAAGAAAATTAAAAATGTCTTTTCTCTCCCAGCTCGTTTATGTCTGACAAACAAATTGGCATTATCATCTACTGGAGAGATCAATAGTTGCTGTAGTTGTTTACCTCTCCTGGGGAAGCTACTGCACTAACATGCCAGTCTCACACTGGGAGAAAGTAACAGAACTACTGAGAATATGGCTACTTCGTTAAAATCCATTCCAGTTCATTTACAGTTGCATTGATCTGCAGTGTATAGGACAGAAAGATACCATGTTAGGCTACAGATTGCCCCCCCTTTTCCCATCAGTACCCTTAGATAAATTGAAATGTTTAAAATTACATTTCCTTTTCACTGTTTATACTGGCTTAGCTTTTGCATTTCTGTGCGAGCTTGAAGTGAACCCTGTCAATTTCACTTGCTTCTCGTGCATTAGCAGGATGCTACTGTGCGTGGGTTGTAAATATCACTGGAAGGTTGGAGTTTAAATAAATAAAACTTTTAATTGAAATAAAACTCCCAACAGTTGTATTAGGTTTTATTAAATTCTCCTCCTCCTCCCCTAAAACCACTCCAAAACCTAAACAGTGGGCTATGCTTCCTGACCCCCCCTCCCAAAGCAGTAAGAGCTGCACTAGAAAATGAACACCCTTACATGATAGACAGTCCAGTGGCCAGAGCGCAGGACTGAACATCAGTAGTGCTTGTTTCTTTTCCCAAGTCTGCTACTGACTTGTTGCGTGAGCCTGGACATGTCATTTTGTCCCTCAGTTTTCTTATTTCTAAAATGGGGATCATGAGAGTTACCCTTTGTAAAGTGCTTTGAGATCAGTAGATAAAGAGGACGATGTAGGGCCTAGGTATTATTGCCACGTGGTTGTGTGATGGATTTGTGACTAGAATTTAAGCTATAGGGATTTGTACTGTACCTATGTAAGGTTTTTCTGACTGAAAGATGGCAAAACTCCCATGACTTCAGTGGAAGCCAGGATTTCACCCTGTGTGTTGTGGTAGCATGAGCAAATGATCACTGTTAACATATTCTGCATAGTACACATAGGCCAACTCTTTTTAAATGCCTAAATAGGGATTTAGGAGCTTAACTTTAGGCAGCTGTGTTTAAAAAATGTGACTCGTTACATCTTTGTTCAGAAGTGGTTCTCTCATCTCACTAGTTTGTTCTTCCCTTTCATGTGATCATTGTTTTCTCTTGGGATGACTGTTGTGTAGAAATTCTGTATAAATGAGAAACCTGGATGATTAATAAACTATTGCAGACTCTACCTCATGAATAACCAACATTCCAAAGGTCTGGATTTTGCTGATTCTAGGAACATGAATGAAATGAGGCAGCAAACAGCCCATCTCACAACAACTTGGGGATTTTTAAAAGACTCTAAGGGATTTGGGTATTCCACTTAGGGATGTAATAGCATAGTCGATTAACGGAGAAGCAAAAGCTTATAGACTACATGCATTTCCCTCCCTCCCTGCCCCCCGAACCAATACATTTTTTAGCAGGCTAGCCAACAGCCCAGCTCAGTTCTGGCTCATGCCGGGTCCAGGACCTACCCCTGCTGTGGCTCTGCATTTAAAGTGTATTAGGAGCCGGGTGGGCAGGCAGCCCGACTTAGTTCCAGTTGGGGTAGGTTTGGGAGTTCACACCCCTTCCTAACAGGGGCTGCTGCCACCCTGCACTGCTGCCTCTTTATCAGAGGCAGCAGCACAGGGCGACAAGCAGCTGGTCCACAAGGGGAGTGGGTTTTTAAACTGGGTCCCCTCACAGACTAACTCCCACCTGGCACCCCACGCTGCTGCCGGCCCCACCCCTGGGGACTATAGACGAGCCGACTAACTGACAAGAATTCATGAGGTTACTCGACTATTCAACTAACCGACATTTAACATCCCTAATTCCACTCCCATTGAATTCCAATTGAATATGGGAGCTCAAATGCTCCTGAAACCTTTGCAGTCCCATCCAGCTCACATTCACTGTTCTCTGTTCCGAAGAATCGTAACATTTATGGCTTACGCTAAATCACCTAACATGCAATTGTGGTCACAAGTGACCAGCAACATTCAGCTGTAGTCTGCACCCATTTACCCCTGTGCATCTCCTGTAGCTGCATTCACTCAACAGAGATTTTTGCCCTGTTTACTCCAAATCCAACATACTCAGCGTGGAACTCAAAGCCAGAATTTTCTTCCTACCAACATGGGAAACTGAACGCAGGATTGAAAAAATCAAGTGCTGTCCCTTCTGCTTTGTAATAAAACCAGTGGCATCAGAAGGGGGATGGGTGGGCCCTTTTTAGGTAAGTGGTGGTGGATTATAATTTACATGCAGAGTCAAAGGAGTACTGTATTTACTGCTAGAGAAAATGTGGTTGCAATGTGCATTGAGTTAAAGAAGAGTCTCTTCTCGTGTTCAGCTGAGCCAAAGGTTCTCCCTGCAGGCTTTACGAGCCCAAGAAATTTTCTCTTCTCGTTTTCCCCTGCAGTTGCATTGGATTGAGTCCATTTTCTCCCAGGGCTGCGCTGTCCATTTGCAAGCAACGGTGTCCCCCCCCCGATCATGCAGTTTGGTGGTGATAAAGGAGAGGAAGCTCCCCCAAGGCAGAAGCCTCCTATTCGGCAGCACTCTCATTTTCAGGGCAACCGCAAATGTTGGTTACGTGCTGCTCCGGTTCCTCAGGAGATTTTGAAGGCTGGGATTTAATAAAATTCTTCGTGGCAGAGTGCTGGAAACAAGCCATCCAGCCCCCTTTGGCTGCAGCGCAGGTAGCTGCTTCCCCATCAGCATGCAAAAACATCGACTTCAGCTTATGGCAAGGACTCGCAGTGCTGCAGGAGAGTGCAACCGGGAAAAGGGAAGCCCTGAACAAAACTCCATTGCTCTCGGGAGCCTTTCATCCCACACATTGTTGTCAGATCACTTTCCTGGCAGGCTGAATGCTTCTCCTCTGGCCTGGGGAAACTGGCCTAGCTTTTATACCCCACAGAGCCATACCCATGACAAACACCCTCCCATGGCCCCTTAAAGCTCCATTGAAGTCAAAAGAGCAATGCCAATTTACCCCAGCTGAGTACTGACTTCAGTAGCCCTCTGGGCACCAGCAGCTCTGAGCAAACAGGGCCTCCCTGCTGCTTGGACCCAATTGCTCAAACACATAAGCCAGAGTGCAGCTTCATGCTGGAGTATGTTTGAGCCTGGGCTGTTGCAGAAAGAAGCTGCAAGCAGAATTCTTCACCCTGGAACAGCAGGGCTTGTTATGAGTTAGGAGAACAAAACCAAACAGAGCTAAACTCTGCAGCTGGGGCCAAATACACGGGCTTTTCCAGCAGAGAACTGCTAAGGGCAGCTAGCCCAGCATAGGTAACAAGGGAAAAAAATTGGAAGGGTTACACTCCCTTTCCCAATGAAGCAAGTACCTGACTGGCAGGCAATATTCTGAAGACCTACTAAGCCTCCACCAAGGTAGGCTGGGGAACCCTGCCTGGCACAGGAGCATAGGAGCTCCTGTGCCAGATCCCACCAGTGGTCCCAGCTAGTACAGGCGCCAGCACCAGGGACTTCAGAGGAAGGTGGAAGGACCCCCGAATGGGCACTAATGGACTAGCCTGCTTGTAGCTGAAGTTCCTTTCCAACCTCCTCATAAGCTTGGCTGACACCCTAAAACCACAAGGATTTCGTTCCCAAGTGTTTAAGTTTCAACTACTGCAACCCACCCAGCCTGGCTGAATGTTTGAGGTTCACAGGCACTGCTGTCACAATCCTATCTGCTAAGGCCCATTTTTTATGATTGCAAAAGGCATTTACTTTCCTACTTCTTTTAAAGCCATGTACATTTCTGGAGGCATTATTCCAAGAACAGAACACTGGCTCATTCACATTTGCCTTTTAAATCTACACCTGAACTGTACACAGGCTGTGTCACGGAAGTTAAAATAAAGCCAAAGATGTCACAAAGGACAATGGGGAAAAAAACTTAAGACCTGTAGGGTGCTTTATAACCTACCCTTGTGGTACTGACAGAAATAGTCAACATTATTGTGAATCTTATCTAGGTATTTCTAATACACCAGCATGCCAGAAATCCTGCTAAAAAACCATTCATCTTGGGGATATAAAACACGCACAAATCCTACAATTGCAAAGGAAAGGAGCCAGATTCTTAGCTGCCATTAATCAGTGTAACTCCATTGATGTGATTTTGATTTACAGCAACTGAGGATTCTCAAACAACATGAGCTTGGTTATGATACATGTTGGACACATATTTTAATGGTACTTTTTATTCAGTTCTATATATACCTTAACCAATGTATATAAAGAGAGTCTCCCTAAAACTGTACACTTTGAGTATCTCCTTCATCAATTCTTGCCACAGCCACTGACCATGGTGGCATGTGAACAATTATATAGAGTCACTTATAATTAAAACGAATACCAGGTTTTCCGCAAGCACCTCTTATCAGAGCAAAAATTACCTTTAACATCTTTGCCAGCAGGAAAGAATCATTCCAACTCAACAGATCTTGTGTTGTATATTTAATTTACTGTCTTCAAAAGGACACATTACAATAGAGGGAAGGCAATGCTAATGCATAGTAAGTTATGCCAGGGAGTTATGCAGTATTAACCAATCTTCATCTTACAGCAAAAACTAGCAAGATGCTTGTACATCTTATTGTGTGAAAGATTCAGAAGGCTGCATCTTGCCCTTAATGTTAATGTTAGTCAATTGCACACGCACCTCCCCGAAGAGAGTACAGGCTCTGGAAGCTCCCCGGCGGGGGTCAATGGACGACTGTCGTCTTTGTTCATGGGGTCTGCCCCACATACGCCACCTAATCGGAGGGCCATATATTAGGTCCAATCAAGTCAACGACAATGCTCCCAGATGGTGCAGAATCAGGCCCCCGGTGAGCTTGCAGGCTTTAGCACTTGGCTTCCCAGACATAGGGGATAGCTACTAAAATGCTTCACATGCAGGTTAAATAAGCAATGGACACTGAACAGAGCACGCGCTTCTAGGGGAATACATGCGTGTTCGTGCTGTGCCCTCGCGCCCCGAGCAGTATGTACATTTCCTTCACTCCCATGCCCTGGCGGGTGGAACTGCACCTCCCAAATGGCATTTTCATTAGGTACTAAAAAGATCCGCAGCCTCATTTCCCCATACGCACTTTCCCATCCCGAGAAGGCAGCAGGGCCCAGCCTGGGGGGGCGAGAGGACAGCTAAGCAGTGCGCCTCCCGCAGCCATCTCCTTTACATGCAGGGCAGCCGTGGTACGAAAAAGTTCTCGATGTGACTAGGATGGTGGGGGAAGGCTCCTGGATGATGGTCCTGGGGAGTGCGAACAGGCAGGTTCTGCGAGATTCCCCATACTGCTCTGCTGATGGGACTCACACCCACTCAATGGGACGTGTCTCATGAGAGTAAATTAATCTCCCGGCTCCAGGTCATTCTGGGTCTTCCACCTGCGGAGCCCAGCTAGCCCAACCATGTTGTGTGTGTGTGTGAGAGAGAGAGACACCTGAGCTGGCCTTACTGTGCCTCTTACACACCACTTCTGATCCCCGCAGAAGGCAGAAAAGGGTGTAACCTGGTACCAGCAGTGGGGGTGAGGGGAAGAGCAGGATTTGCTGAAATCTCTTCATTTCTGAGCAGACTTGGGGTGTGTGGGCGGGTGGAAGGGTGAGGGGGGGAATTTAGCATCCCTGTAAGTGACAGATTGAAGCAGTGTTGATAAGACAAGCCCTGTGCAAGCTTCCTTCACACAGTTCTGCCTGTGCACGTTCACTGTGACCTGGAACAACCCCGCCACTCCATTCCTGGGAGTTAATCAGACAAAGACTGGCAGTCTTCTGAGGAAGTCACAACCCTAAGGTGTGACCA
This sequence comes from Rafetus swinhoei, assembly GCA_019425775.1. Taxonomy (NCBI): domain Eukaryota; kingdom Metazoa; phylum Chordata; order Testudines; family Trionychidae; genus Rafetus; species Rafetus swinhoei. The sequence continues at coordinate 8,908,783 of CM033441.1, forward strand.
GGCTGTGGTTATTAAATACCCCAGGGCACTTCATTAGAGTCAGGGAGTTAACATGTGCCCTGGCCAAACTCTAGATGGGTTCTTGCCTCTAGTTGTCCCTCCTCTCCCCAAGTGATTCTTCTAGCTGGATTGTCCCTACACGTTCTAAGTGCCTTTATCGTCGTCATCTTCCCACATCAGAAGGGGCTGCATTTCAGGTATGGATGCCAGGAGCCCTGTTGTGAGGCTTGTTGAACATCGTGGGACGTTTGGGTGGAAGGCTCTATTCATTAGGTGAATCGACTCTTTGTAGTCATGCTCTAGTCCCTAAATCTGCCTCCTAGATCCACTGAACTCATAGGCCACAATTCACCCTGGTCCAGTAGCTTCAGTGGAGTTATACCACAGAGCTAAGTTTGGCTCCCAGACTCTTGTGATCAGTGCAAGACGAGTGCACTTACTGTAAGGTGTCGGGAAGGGATTTATTCTCTGCAAAAGCCCCAACAAGACAGCAAATAAATAACAAAAGAGGAAGCAAACAACAGTAAAGATTTCCCACTTGGCCCTTCTGTCGCTATTTTTCAGGTGGAGGAATACAGGAAAGGGTAACGCAGAAGGTAGCACAATTTTTAACCTGCTCCCATTGCATGGCTGGAATCCATCCGCCCGTCTTCTTGCTCCAGCCAGCCAAGCCATTTTCTAAGCTGGGGGTGGCACGTAGCAGTTTCAGGAGCTTAGAGGGAATCACACACCTCAAGGGGAAATGCAGGATGGGAGCCGATCTGCAAGGTCTCCCCATTCTTCCTTGTCCAATCCTGTCCCCTCGCATGAAAGGGAACGGCTCAGTCCAGCGTCCCTCACGCTCTCTGTCTGTGCTTGTATCCTTGTGCTTCTGTCCCTGGAAAGGGCACACAGGACAAAGGGTCAGTGTGGCCTGTCTGAGCCTCTCAGGAGAGCCCTTGCCTCTCAAGCCACGGCTCCACCATCACTCAGGCCTTTACCGGTGGGGGGAGGGTGTGGGAATTTCTTTCTACCCTCTCCCTGGCCTTGCCTAGCCGGGCAGGGTCCAAACTCTGACCTTTCCTCTGTCCACACAGCACAACGCCTCTCCCAGCCTGCCCTTTCCCCTCTCTCAACTTCCGCCACCTCTTCCCCATCACGCCCCCAACCCCCATCCATTCAACTCGGATCCGCTTCCTTTCCTGTCACTGACAGCATCACCTCCTCTTTGAATCCCGCTGCTGCCACCAGCGGTGACTTACAGCAGCACTTGGGGGGTGCCCCCACGTGGCCCCTCCCTGTCCCTCTGGGTGGCCACGCTACAGCCCTCCCCCCTGCAGGCACCAGGCTCCCCTGGCTGCTGCTCTCCCCCCTGGACCACGTCGGTTTTCACCTTCCAAGCTCCTCTCAACTCAGCCTCTCCCTGCGACTCTGCTCTGGACTCTTCCTTCACCACCCACTACCTCCCCCTGGCGCCAGCTCTGCCAGCGCACCCGCTGCTTCTTCCATAGAGGCATCCCTGGACTTTCTCCCGCCCTGCTGCTGCCTCCCCGCTGGCTTCTCTTCCATCAAGGCAGGGGGACCACAGACAGCTGGGTGAGGTCAAAGCAGCCAATCGGATGTTCAAGCCATCCCGCCCCCCGCACAAGAGCATTGTAATGGCAGTGAAAGCCGGCTCCGTTGCTGACTTCAAGGGCTCTGGATGGGGCCCACTAAGAACAGAAAGAGGATTCCAGTATCAATGTGTCAGCAGCCTCCGATTTGGGCGCCTCCATTTTTATGCGACTCCCCCCCTCAAAGGAGCCGGATTCTCAGAGTGAGGAGCACGCGCCTCGGAAAAACCGGGCAAAGCCACGCTTGTTACTCTGAAAGGCCTCAGCGCTGTCGCAGCACTCAGAGCCCGCAGGCAGGGAGCCCAACGCACCGTTAAAACAGAGCTCCCCCGCCAGGGAGCCAGAGCGAATCCGCCTCCCGGCCCACAGCGCTTCTCACACGGGGTCCGGTGTAAACCGGATCGAAAGGGGAGACATCTCTCCAGGGCCCCCTCCCGCACGTCCCGAACCGGAATCCTGCCAACCCAGCCCCCCAGGACACAGGGTCTGACTTTCACAGGTGCTGAGGTTCCGCAATGGGGCAGGATCCGAGCACCTCGAAATCAGACTACTTCTGCCCCATGCTCCAAATACGCTGTCGTGCCAGAGTAGCCAGTGCCACTAGAGGCAGGTGGGCCGGGCGTTTGGGGTTGCTCTATCTCTTGGGGTTCACAGTGCAGGGGCACCAGTGGCCAGCGTGGCACTTCCTCCTCCCCTCACACGGCCCCCGCACTGCCCTCTCGCCAACTCACCAGGCTGCATGTGCACCATGCGGCACAGCCCCTTCCCTGGCTGGCTCCTGTACACGGGCTTCACACACACTTTGTTGGCAGTGCCCGAGGCCAGGTCGGTCAGCAGCACGCTGTGGATCTGCGGCGAGACGCTGAGGAGCGAGGAGGGGCCCGTCTGCCGCCGGCACCTCACTCGGTAGCCGAGGACTGGCCCTTCGGCGGAGTCCCAGGAGGCCTTCAGGGTGTTGGGGCCCATGTCCTCGAAGCGCAGATGCCTCACCCTGGAGATCTCTGGCCAGGGGATGGGAGGAAGAGCAGGTTAGAGGGGCCCAGCCACTCAGGGTCATCCCTCCTTCTGGGCCCATTTCCCCCCGTCCTCTGGCACTGGGAAGGGGTGGAGTTGACAGCTCTTGAGAAGTAGCTGGACTCCCTTTGCATGGCTCCCCGTGCCCTGCGGGGGGGCCTCCTCCAGGCAGGAGGGGATGGTTCCCTTTCCAGGGCCCGTTCAGTCCTCAGCCTCTGCTCTGACACGGACACAAAGCAGTCTGGGCAACGCAGACCCCCGCCCACGCAAACCGGCCCTAAGTCAGCTCCCTGCCACTGCTCACTCCGGAACCGTTCGGGGTAAATCTGGCCGGATTTCGCCAGCTCTGACCAGCTACATTCCCTTTGGGGGTGCCCCCGACACAAGACACCCTCTTCATGAGCTTCCAGCCCAGTTACTCCCACCACACTGGTGTGGGAGTTTTGGCCAAGTGCCTGAGGGGGGCTCATGCCCTCCATCTCGCCGAGGCTCCAAGACACAGGCCACAGGGAAGGAGAGGACAACAGCATCGGCCTTGGGGTCTCCGGCATCTCCCAAGCCAGTGCTGCTTGTGATGCTCCAGGGGGCTCGACTCCGTAAGGGGCCACGGGGCGATTTGTCACAAACCTACTGTTGAATTTTCACCAGTCCTATGCGCTGTCGCCCTGCCACATTCTATGGCTCTCGCTCTCCGTTCCCTGCACCGGCCCCCTGCCGCACCCTACCTCAGGCCCCTGCTAGCTGGGCTGGCCGACCCGCTCTCTTGCTGGAGTCCTTTCACCGAGGCGTGCTACCTTGCAGTGGGGCGTTGGCTTTGTTTGCACAGGCGATGGGTGTGAGAAGGGCTTCCCCTTCAGTGCCTGCTTTGGCCAACGAGGTGGCCACATTCTGGAGGGACCCTAGGTTGCCACTTTGATGACAGAGCGCAGGTAACACGACCAGCCTCTGTTCCATTCAACCCCGTGCCGGGGGATGGTGGTTTGCTGCCAGAACAGGGTCCCGCTCACTTACCTGCCTGTGTACAAGCTTTGGCCGACAGGGCTTTCTCCTTCCCCGATTTGTAGATGGCCGTCACCGTCACCAAGTAGGTGGTGTTGGGCGCCAGGTTCTCCACGACCGTGCTGTTGTGCGTCCCGTCCACTTCCAGCAGCTGGGCCGAATTGCCCGGCAGCGGCCCGTACAGGACTTGGTAGCTCCCCACGCTGTCCGGAGTGGGGGCCCAGCTCACGCGGAAGCTGTGTGGCCTGGACTCCGAGATGAGAACCCGAGCCGGGCTGATTTCCTCTGCGGGGAGGAGGGGAAGGAAGGCGTAGGTTGGCGGGATTCACGGCAGCAGAGCGGTCTGCATCCAGAGCAGCTTAAATAAGTCAAGGGCCTATTTGCCGTCTTGGAGGTGGAAGCGACTAGAGTCCTGGGGGGGAGGAGGGGCGGTTCCCTAATCAGACACGTCAACGCAACCCAACCCTGCTCTAAATCAAAAGGCTTCCCCAGGGTATTAGCTTGCTGCATGGCCAGCCCTTCGCCCTCAAACGGGTCCAGCTTCTGCTCACCACTCCTGGATGCATGCAGGCCTGTTGACAATGTCACCCTCTAGTGGTCACTGAGTCCACATCACCCGCTAGGGCCGTGGGGTTTCAAATGTTTTTCCTCACGACCCAGTTGAAGAAAATGGTCGATGCCGGCGACCCAGCATCATTATGTCTTTTGACTAGAGTGAGGGCTTTGGGGGGGGACCAGGAGGGGGTGATGTGGTGGGGCGGGGCGGGAGAAGAAGGCTCCATCTGGGTGTGCAGGCTCTGGGGTGGGGTAGGAGGAGGGTTTTGGAGTATAATGGGGTTCCAGGCTAGGGGCAGAGGGGTTCAGGGTGTGAGAGGAAGCTCTGGGGTGGGGTGGGGTAGGAGGAGGGGCATAATAGGAGGTTCCAGGCTGGGGGCAGGAGGGGTTCCGGGTGTGAGAGGAAGCTCTGGGGTGGGGTGGGTTTCGGGGTGGATGCAGGGTGCAGGCTCTGGGGTGGGCTGGAGATGAGGCATTTGGAGGGTAGGAGGGCTCTGGGTTTGGAGAGGCTCAGGGCTGGGGCAGGGGGCTGGTGCTCAGGGTGTGGGCATGGGCTTTCCTCGGCCAGCTCCCAGGGAGCAGTGCAGCAGGGGTGCTAAGGCAGCTTCCTGCCTGTCCTGGCACCGCGGACGGCCCTGCACCCCGGAAGTGGCCGGCAGCGGGTCTGGTTCCTAGGCAGAGGTGCACAAGTGGCTCTCGCGCTGCTTTCGCCCACCGGCCCCGATTCCCAGAGCCGATGCCCAGCATGGAGGCAGCGCAGGGAGCCCCATCCACCCTGCCTAGGAGCTGGACCAGCTGCTGGCCACGTCTGGGGCACAGCGGGGTCTGCAGTGCAGGCCTGGGAGGGAGCTGCCTTAGCACCCCTGCTAGTCACCTGGTCCCCCTGAAGCCAGGCGACCCAGCGCCTGCCGTCCCGTGACTCAGTCCTGGGTTGTAATCCGTAGTTTGCAAACCGCTGCTCTAGTGGTCACCCGTGGAGGATGAGAAGCCTGCTACGGCCTTAGCTCAGACACTGGAGTTTTAGATCAGGCAGGAGCGGCTCCTGCTTTTAGACACGGCAATGCCAGGTTCCTTCCCCGCTAACACCCCCCATCCCAGGGGGTGCTGCTACACATGCACGGGTTGTCACACTGTGAGAGCCAGAAAGCGCATGCCGAGAGTGCGGGTTTATGGAGCTCTTTCCACCTGCGTGTGCTTTGCTTCCCTTGACCTTGCTGGGATCCGCCGATTGGCAGTGGTTAAGCCGGGGAGACCAAGACAAGTTCCAGTTGCCAACTAAATTCTGTTTGTTTTTTTCCTAGATCCATAAGAACGGCCACACTGAGCCAGACCAATGGTCCATCTAGCCCAGTATTCTCTCTCCAACGGTGAACAGAACTGGATGGATGGGATCATCCTCCCATCTTCCCCTCCAAATCTGCAGAGATTTTAAGCCAGAAGGGATAAGGGGGCCGCCTAATCCTGCGTAACCCAGGCCAGAAAATGCCACTGAGTGATTCCTGCAGATCATACCCCTGCCACATGGCTGAGCTAGAGGGCCTCTCTCAAAGCCATGCCTCGGCTGTCAGGTCTGGGCAGAGACCCGCGTTGCGTGTCGCATGCGGAATTGTCCTACCTTCCAGCGTGGTGACCCGGGTAGTCTGCGGAGGGATATAGTGCACGTTGGACTCTGGAATGAGCACGACCTCATAGGTGGTTTCTGGCGAGAGATTGCTCAGGAGGAGGCTGGTGTGATCTCCAGACACTTGCTTCACCAGCTTCCTCCCCGGGTCGTCCGTGGGGGCATATTCCAGCACGTAGTAGCCGATGTCGCTGGAAAGGAGCCTGGGCCAGGTCAGACGGAAGCTGCTGGAGGTAATGTCTACGGCACGGAGCCGCTTGGCTCGGATAACATCTGGGGGGAAAAAACAGCAAGAAGTGCTCACTGGAGGATCCTGCTGTGAGCAGAGACGTCCCTGTGCCCATGAAAACAGCTCCCTCCCCCCACATCGGCAGCAGCCGCCTCATGAGGCAGGTGAGCGTTTATCACCCCCAAATAGCGGGGGTTCGCCTCTCACACAAGGAGCACTAGACACCTCAGCTCTAACTCTACATGCGGCTCAGCTCACCCCCTGTTGCAATGCAGCCACTTCTGGGGTGGAGCAGGGCAGCTGTTTAGCTGCTCACAGCAACACAGCACAGCAGGTCAGAGCTGGGCTGCCATGGACCAATCCCTTTTTTAAAGATTCTGGAGCACAGCAATGCCTTTCCCCCAAAGCAAGTGCAAACAGAAGCAGGGAGGTCTGGGGATGCAGGGGAAACACCGGAAGATCAAGTCTGAAGAACACCCCATTATACCCCTTGTCATCCACAGAGCACCAGGGCTGGGCTTGTAAAGCGAGTGCGTCTCTCTCCGACAACCACCAGGTGGCAGCAGAAACCACACCCCAAAAATTGGCACAGGGCTCAGCTGTGGGGCCAGGCCTGCACTGAGGCCAAATGGGCAGGATGGGGACACCTGTCCCACTGGGACTGTGCTCAGAACCGCCCCTATTCCTGCCCCAAGCTCCTGACTGGAGAAAGTGCAGGTCGAGGAGTTAATGGGGGAATTGGGGTGTGATAGGGTCAGGCTTGGGGGATTTTGGAGTAGTTTTTTTGCTTCTCTCATGTGCTTCCCTACTGATAGTTCCCTGCCCCTGCCATACATAAAGAAAACATTGAAACCTTTTTGTGTGGGATATAAATTAATATTTGACTTTATCAAACTTCATTTTAAATAAACTAACACGAGAAAGTTAAAATGTGTAATCTGTTTAATGATTTAAACTAAACCATTCTCCCTAGCTGCAGCACTAGCAAAATGGCTCAGGCATAATTATGTAATTAACAGTGAGTTTCCATTAGCAACTGGAAGTCTGCGGAAAGGTTTGCATGGAGCCAGGTGTTCCACAGACCAAAAAGTTTGAGAACCACTGCGCTAGAGAGCACAATGCTGCCCAGGCTCCAGGGGCAGCTGAGGGGAGAGGAAAATACATGTGTGGGGGGCTCCCGCTGCCCCAAAGCCATGTTGGCTCCTGGCAGAAAGGCAAAGGCACCATGGACCAGATCCCCAGGGGATGCCACTCCCAGCAGGGTGAGACACCCATGAGTCACCCACCCGCTCCTGCCTGGGTCATTTCCTTGAAACCCCTCCAGCCACCCTGACCCCACCCTGTGCTGGCAATCCAGCATTGTGCCCCCCCACAAGACTGGAGCCAATGCCAGCTTTCGGGGGAAGAGGCCCTGAGGCTCCATACCACATCCACGGAAAACATGCACTGCTCCTCCCTTCCCCACAGGAAGAGTCAGAGCAGAGCCCAGGAAACAGCCGCCCCCCCCAAGGAGAGCAGCACAGCCCAGGGCCGGAGGGTTAAATCTCACTGTGCCACTTCGGAAAGGCTGCCGACCCCAATCTAGCCCCTTACCTCAGGGGCCAACCTCATCTGAAATGGCAACTCAGCATTGGCAAGGTGGGGGTGGACCTGCTGCCTCCCTGCAGCCCTAGTACCCTCAGAGCTTGTAGCCTCCCCAGCTCTGCTCTGTCTCAGGAAGCCTCCAGCTTCCCTAACAACTAGGTCCCTCCTACTCCACAGTTGGAGCAAGAGTGAGTGTTCTCCTACCTGCCAGGAGCCCTCATTTATACAGCCCCAGCTGGGCCCTAATTAGCCGTATCTGCCTCAGCTGCTGGCTCCACTCTCTCAGCCCTCTGCCGGGACTGGGTTTTAACCCTTATGGAGCCAGTGCGGGGCAGACGCCCCATCACAGTGTCTCATGGATCAGAACGGGGCCCGCAGTCGGGATCGGGCCCCATCATGCCAGGGCTGCACTGCCTCCCCAGGAAGCCAGGCTCTGTAGCGGATTTGCCCCATATTCTGCCTGGGCGCGTGACTCCCTTGATTTGCTTTCTGATCCCTGTAGCTCCTGTGCCGCCCCCAGACAGGAGTCTGGGTTTGCCCCTGGATACCTGAAGTTTCTGTGGGCTTGGATCAGGCCCTAGAGGAGGAGTTGCAGAACGTCAAGTCATCCTGCCCTCTTCTTAGAGCGGCCAGAAGGGCCCCACTTTACAGAGCTGGCCTCCTTCTAAGCCAGAGAGCAGTGAAGCCCTCCTGCCCCGGTCACTCAGGGTGGTTCCCCTTCTCCAGCGGGGGTTTATCTAGGCATTACAGCCAACATCCAGGAGCAGCAGTGCAGCCTGTATCACAGAGGAGCCGGCCAAAGCAGATCTTGAGCGGGAAATGGGGATTTCCATGAGTGAGAAAATACAAACTTTCCCCTGCCTAGTGGTTAGAGGAGGTGACCCCTGTGCGTTCTATTCCCAGCGCTCCGGGGAGGATGACCTGATGGTTAGAGCAGGCGATTGGAAGCCGGGACTCCTTGGTCCAGTCTCCAGCTCCAGGGGAAAGTGACGTGCACGGAGGCGGTGAGGCTTCCTTTGCCAGGGTTGTAAAGAAGAGCTCTGAGTCCCTTTGAGGGAGCTGCCAGGAAAGCGAAAGGCTCTCTTGACGCACTGCTACAGCATCTTCCATCTCCAGCTAGAAATGCTTCACACACATCCCTGTCCAACACAGACAGGTGGGGGAACTGAGGCACCAAGCACTGACATGACCTCCCGAAGAGCACACAGCAAATCCATGACAGAGCTGGGAACAGTGCCCAGATCTCAGGCCCCCACGTGACCCAGAAGCCCAGCCTTACCCTCCTTTAAAGAGCTGGTGTCCCAGGCCAGCTCCCATGTGCACTAGAAAGCAGCCTCAGTTTCCCCTTCCAGCTGTTTATGGGCACTCCCTGCTGGGTAGGAACATTCCACATTCCATGCCCTCACTTCCCCTCTTCAAACCAGCAGCATCCAGCGCCCCTTCCCTGGTTCCCACAGTGCTGTGTAATAACTCCCCCACCCCACTAGTCCTTGCAGTGTGATTCCTAAGGGCACAAGGCACAAAGGCCCAGCTCATTTTGAACCTCGGAGGCGCTGGAATGAACGTCTACCCTGCCAAAGGCCAAACGCACTGGGAAAGGAACAAAGCACCTCTGAGAAGAGCCCAGGGGTGTTGTGTGAGAACCGGGTGGGGCAAACTAACACCCCTGCCCTGTTTTACATCAGCTGGGCATCTGGCCCGTGGATTGCTGACAATATCAAGCCCCAAGCCCTGCTGCACAGCCGGAACAGGCTTGGCCATAAAGCACAGCCAATAAACCACAGAGAGAACATCAGAACGGCCACGCTGGGTCAGAGCAAAGGTCCATCGAGCCCAGTGTCCTGTCTGCTGACAATGGCAGCTACCCCAGAAGGAATGAACAGAACAGGGAATCATTCAGTGATCCCTCCCCTATCACCCATTCCCAGCTTCTGACAAACAGAGGTTAGGGACACCAGCCCTGCCCATCCTGGCTAATAGCCATTGATGAACCTACCCTCCATGGATTTATCTAGGTTTTTTTTTAACCCTGTTAAAGTCCTGGCCTTCACAACATCTTCTGGCAAGGAGTTCCACAGGTTGACTGTCGCTGTGTGAAGAAATACTTCCTTTTGTTCATTTTAAACCTGCATCCTTACCTCCCCCGTTGCCTAGGAACCCCTCTGTCCCACCTCCAAGCCGTGAGGGGGGCACTCTCAGGCTGGCCAGCCTCTGAGCAGTGACCAGTTCATGGGGGTGCAAGACAGCCCCATGCGAAGGCTGCCCCTCTACCCATGGCTGGTATCTTAGGTGCATGATTGAATAGCTGACCAAGACACTGCTTTGCCATAACCGTCACACTAGGCGTTTCATGGATCAGATCCGGACCCACAGTCAGGATTGCTATAGCCACTGGATCCCCCTTTGCCTGCATGCTTGTAGACCCCCTCAAAGAACTCTAGTAGATTGGTGAGGCATGACTTCCCTTTACAGAAACCATGGGCACTTTTCCCCAGCAAATTATGTTCATCTTTGTGTCTGACAATTCTGTTCTTTACTATAGTTTCAACCAATTTGCCTGATACCGACATTAGACTTACCGGTCTGTAATTGCCAGGATCACCTCGAGAGCCCTTTTTAAATATTGGCATCACATTCGCTACCCTCCAGTCATGAGGAACAGAAGCTGATTTAAAGGATAGGTTACAAACCAGTTAGGCGTGCCACAATTTCACACTTGAGTTCTTGCAGAACTCTTGGGTGAATGCCATCTGGTCCCGGGGACTTGTTACTGTTTCGTTATCAATTTGTTCCAAAACCTCCTCTAGTGACACTTCAGTCAGGGACAATTCCTCAGATTTGACCTCTAAAAAGAGCAGCACGGGTTTGTGAATCTCTTTAAATGATGATACAGGGCACGTGGCTTGTTTGATTCAGCACCCCATGAGTTTCCAATCTACGACTAACGTTAGATTCGTGGGATGTTGTTCCCTAGGCATCCATCATGGCTGATGCTTGCCAGTCACCAGAGATGACCACACATGCCTCCATCCATGACCTGACTTTCTCTCGGTGTCTTTTTGCGGCTCAGGTAGGATTGGACACAGGTGAGCACTTTTCACAGCCATGGGCTTGCTGGAAATGGCTTGAATCTCAGAGAGCCCAGGGCAAAGGTGGCAGGAAGGTAGCTGCTCTTTCATCTCCTGCAATGGAAATATTATTCGCAGCGCAGTCTGCTGGACTGGGGCCCAGATCTCAATTCTGCTGCTGGCTTGTGGGCTGACCCCAGGCAAACCACTTCTCCACTCCATGCCTCAGTTTCACCATCTGCAAAATGGGGAGAAGGAAACCACTCTTCTTTTTATCTCCCCCGCTGTGATCTTGGACGAATCCCATCACCTGTCTGGGCTATTGCTATCTACCAACCCTTGGGAAGTGCTCCTGGTCACTTGGATGGAAAACTCTAGGTGCCAATAGGGGTCAGGCTTGCAAAGTTTGATTGCAAACAGAACGGCCAGTTGTTGTCCATTTTACCAGACAAAAAGCCAGTTAGAACAGCCTGAATTCTGCCTCTCAAGGGTAGGGCCTCACGCCTGCCAGGCACGGTGGGTGTTATTCTTTATCAGAAGGGGCGTTATGTTCCTGGAGGACACCATGTATGCAGGACACGGACACGGAGCTTTCGCCGCGGGCTGCGGGAGCTGAGACATGCGGCTCTCCCTGTGCTGGAACCAGACGCAGTTTCTGTTGCTACTGGGCATGTAGGATCCTGCAGCAGAGCAGGTGCCAAAGCATGTCAGTTTCGACAGAGCAGTCACCCATCAGACATGAGCAGGGAGGGATCGCTTGCTAAGGTAGCCCTGCATGTCACCCGAAAAGAATTCTCTGATCACATCACAAGTGAAGAAAGCCAGATTCTCTCCCCTGACTCCTTTGATAATAGGTGGGTGTGTAACCCACACACCTGCTGGGTGTGGTTCCCTGTCCTGTGTAAGGCACTGAGACGATGTACAGCGAGAAAGAGAGTTTGCTCTGCAGCCTTAGTTCAGCCCCAGCTGGCTTGTAGCACAAGTTGTAAAGACTCGTGCACTAAGCTCCCGAGGTGTCAGGTTCATTCCTGCCTGTTGGCATTACCCAGGGATTCTCACCATTTTAAGGAAACACTAGCAGCCTAATCACAGACCGCTCTTCTCAGCGGCAGTGGTATACATGGAGGCTACGTCTACACTATGAGTTTTCTCAGCAAAAAATATGCTAATGAGGGGACTTATTTGCATGAGTCGTGATCTAATTTGCATATTTTCTGCTGATCCGTTTTTGTGCTGGGGTTTTTGTGCAAAAACAAGCAGTGTGGACATTTTCTTTTTGCGCCAAAGCCCCTTTTTCCGCCAGATAAGTATACTCGGATCTTGCGGAAAAAGGGGGTTTTGCGCAAAAAGAAAACGTCCACACTGCTTGTTTTTGAGCAAAAACCCCAGCACAAAAACGGATGGGCAGAAAATATGCAAATTAGATCACGACTCATGCACATAAGTCCCTCATTAGCATATTTTTTGCCGAGAAAACTCGTAGTGTAGACATAGCCGGAGAGTGACGCAGTGGAAGGCAGGAAGGTTACACTCTAGGCCCAGGCATTGCTGGAGTGGACCCTGATCCAGGTGGTCCAGGCTCTTTCAATGCCACTGTCTCTAGAAGCAGCCTCATCGCCTGAGTTATGTGGCTCAGCTGTTTTCCCACAATCCTTGTTGTTGTCCCTGCGCCTGTCAATTGCAGGTATTTCCCTAGTGCCGGCGGTGGGCTGTAAGGGTTCGAGCTGGCAAAAGGAGCAGGATCAACAGCCTAGCAAACTTTAACCCTTTCTATCTCAGTGGTGGAAGCGCAGCATGGAGAACATCCTGCACACTTGCTCTGTCAGCCGGAGCAGAGCGGCGCATGGACAAGGGGCTGACAGATTTAGCTCGGTCAGTTCAAGCATGAAAAGGAACATCGGTGTGAATTTACAGCGGTGAGGGGCAGTTGAGAGGGGATGCCCAAAACCCCACCAAGCCTGGAGAAGGTGGTAGGGAGGAAGTCACTCCAGGGGAAACAAAAGTTGCACTGGTCAGTCTCCTAGCACAGCCTGAGTCTCCTCTTGCTTACAGTTTTCTTTTTGCACTGGGACAACTTCGCTGACTTCAACAGGGCTACTCCTGATTGGCACCAGAGCAAGCTGGCCCAGAACCAGACCCACTGTCCGTGGTACCACTTGCATTCACTGACCTTCCCAGCACCCCTCACCGCAAGTCAGTTGCTATCATCATACCCACTGTATCAGTGGGGAAACTGAGGCAGACAGCTGCTGTCACTTGGCCACCGAGAGAGACCATGGCAGAGGCAGGATTAGAAGCCAGGAAGCAGGAGCCTGCATGTGCCCCAAAGATAAATCTACTCCCTTTCTCTTGCTCCCTCGCAACAATGGCTTTCATGTTGGCTTGGATCTAAAATTCTGGCACGAATCCCAGACCAAACAGCTTGGGTGTATTAGTTGCCTGCTTAGGTCTCGCAGCAAATCTTTAAAAACCAAGATGATGCTTCTGACGGGAGTCAAGATGAGATAGAGGCTCATGCGTCTCGTTGCAGAGGTGTGACCCCTTTAATTTCCTCTGGTGGTGGGTTGTTCCCATGCTCTTGTTCACACCTAAGGCCACTGAGATCCACCCTGGGGGCTATAGCAATGAGCCGGGATGAAACTCAGCCCCTTCCTGGTCCCGGGTGGAGGAAGGAGCTGGGCCAAGCTCATTACAAAGCTTGTTTGTCTATCTATAAAAGACCTTTTAACTCACTATCTCGTTGCAAGAGATGAGGACAGGATACACATGATGATAATGCCAGTGCCAGGCCTTTTCCCATGCTGCCCACTGGCTTGGCACAGCCTCCGGGTACTGCATGCCAGCTGCCCTCTCTTCTCTCCTTTGGCACATGGCTTTGTGCCCGCACAGCCCGGCACCCGCTGCTCTGGGGAAGAGAATGCAAAGGGGACTGCACCGGGCCCACTCTTCACAAGGTTATGATGATAGTTGGTCTTTTTCTTCAAGACCCAGCTCCCAGAGTCATGGGTGTCGGGGAGAATCCTGGAATCATTAAAAAACCCTGTCTGGAGCTCACAGATGCAGGCAAAGCTAGGCCTGAGTGTGGGGCAGAGGCATACATGCCGGAGGGCAAAGGCAAAAGAACAGAGCATATATTCTTGTTGGCAATCTGGTGTCACGCCAGCTCGTGGAGAGGCCTGACTTAGGGATGCTTTCCGCTTGGAGCTGGGGATGACACCGCCCAGCTTCTGGGGGAGCTGAAGTGGCCCATTTGCCAGCGGGACTTTGTCCAGCTCTTTGCACATTCCAGCCACTGCTGTGGTAGACGCGGCACGTGCTCCCCGATCCCCCACCCGGAAACCCCGGCTCGTCCCACAGCAACGCTGCAGATGCAGTGGGCTTTCTGTTCTGATGTCTGAACTTGCCATGCTTAGGCTATGTCTACAGTGCATCCCTCTTGCGCAAAAGCCTATGCAAATAAAGTGCGGATTAGCATATTGCCACGCTTCATTTGCATAATTAATTAGGGGGCGTTTTTGCGCAAGAGGCTGCAAAAAGGAGCTGTGTAGACAGCTCTTGCGCAAGAGGAGGCTTTTGCGCAAAAAGGAGCCATCTATACAGCTCCTTTTTGTGCAAAAGCCTCTTGTGCAAAAACGGCCCCTAATTAATTATGCAAATGAAGCGCGGTGATATTCTACTCCGCGCTGCATTTGCATAAGCTTTTGCGGAAGAAGGGTGCAGTATAGACATAGCCTTGGTTTTCTAACAATGGGAAAAGTGACCCAGGGTTTTGCAACATGCTGTAAGCAGATCGCCCAAGGGAAGGATGTCTAGCACAAGGTGGCTAGCGCAGGCCTCATTGCTTTTCTTGGGTGACAAAACTGCAGTGTCAATAGGAGACGGTGGAAAGGGTTAAGGATACTCTGCACCAGGCTCTAACCTGTCTCCCCACAGCAGGGGCCATGCAGGGAAGGCAAAACATCCTTTCCAAGAGAGTCCGTCCCCCCCGCTCCAGAAAGTGAATGGAACGCCGCGCAGGGCCGGAGGCACTTGCGTAGCTTTCCAAAGAAACTCTGGCATACGAGGCGCTTTGGGCAAGGGCCCAGGTTCGCAGCGGCAGGCAACACCCAGGAATGCTACTGAAGCGCTGCGTGGAGGACGAGCGCCGTAGGGAACGACGTTCAGATGAGCAGGAGACGTTCTGCTTTGCTGCCAGCAGTCTGTTTTGCTTCGGGAAGTCTGTCTCCAGCGCTGCGCCCGGGGCTTTGGGCCTACTGGTCTCTCCCCTGAGCACTTTGCAAAGTCCGGCCATAACTAACCCACCTTTGCTTTTCCACTCTTGCCAGTCCCTCCTATTCCACTGCCACAACCCGGTGGGCAGCAAACTGGCTTGCACCAGGCTAACCCGGCCTCGCCTGGCCAGGGTTTTCCTCCAAGGCCTGTGCTAGCCAAACTGTGCTACACATCACTCCCCTTGGCTGCCTTCGTTCAGCACGTTACCACGCCGCACTTCAAAAGCAAAACCCCAGGTCACATTTTCCACTGCTGGAATCCTGCTCGCAACCACATTTCATAATGATTATTAAGTGCGCAGCCTGCCAGGCGGCCTCAGGGCTGGACTTTGAGCCTTCGGTGAATGCCAGCTTACGTTGATACGCACAGCCAGGCTAGGTTCCCATCGCGATCATGCGCCTGTGTTTTGATGGGATGCCACTGAGCCATTAGACATATTTGTTACAAACGTCTGGAAAATGTTCACCGTCCATTTAGAGATCACATGCACCCAAGGTAATTTGCAGCCATGCGGTTGAGTTTTACAGAATTGCTTCCTGCTTTATGGCTTCCAGCTACTTTACAGACATCAACTAAGCAATCTTCTAAGGCAGGCCAGTGTTACCCCTGTTTTACAGCGAGAGGGAAACTAAGTCAGGGAAGTTAAGTGACTTACCCCATGTCATAGCGGGAGTCAGTGGCAGAGCTGGGCTACAACTTAGAAAATCCAAGCTCACACTAAAGCCTTCCACTCAAGAGCTTTCAACACCACCTAGCTATACCCCATAATGCTTGTCACTACTATAGCTTGGATAGGTCGTGCTTATATATTAAAGAGCAAACTGTTACATTAGGATTACAGGGCATCTTTTTGGCAGGGATTTACTAGGGTGCCTAAGAGAATTAGGCACCAATCTCATGTTTCAAAGGGATTTGGGCACCTGCTCTGGAGAGTCCTAACCTTTATTTCCCACAGCTAAGCCTCCTGCTCTGCAGAGTTCCCTGGATAACCATTAACCCATGGAAACAGAAGGAAAGTTCTTGGTTTGGGTGGATTTCATGCCTGGCTAGAATTCCAGGGAGGCTAGTGACCTGCCTCGGTGATGACTCACGGGTTTCAAAGGAATCCAGACAACTCCTGTCTGCGCTCTCCTCGCTTCTTCCCTATCAGCAGGTCACTGCGATACCAACACCGCTCACTGCCACCAGCCCGCCGAAGGGCACGGACTCTGGCTTGTTTCCATTGGCGCGTGCAGGGGAACGTTCCAGCTGCAAGACCTTGTGGCATCTTATCATAGAATCATACAATACTAGGACTGGAAGGGACCTCGAGAGGTCATCGAGTCCAGTCCCCTGCCCCCATGGCAGGACCAAATACTGTCTAGACCATCCCTGATAGACATTTATCCAACCTACTCTTAAATATCTCCAGAGATGGGGATTCCACAACCTCCCTGGGCAATTTATTCCAGTGTTTAACCACCCTGACAGTTAGGAACTTTTTCCTAAGGTCCAACCTAAACCTCCCTTGCTGCAGTTTAAGCCCATTGCTTCTTGTTCTATCCTCAGAGGCCAAGATGAATGAGTTTTCTCCCTCCTCCTTATGACACCCTTTTAGATACCTGAAAACTGCTATCATGTCCCCCCTCAATCTTCTCTTTTCTAAACTAAACAAACCCAATTCTTTCAGCCTTCCTTCATAGGTCGTGTTCTCTAGACCTTTAATCATTCTTGTTGCTCTTCTCTGGACCCTCTCCAATTTCTCCACATCTTTCTTGAAATGCGGTGCCCAGAACTGGACACAATACTCCAACTGAGGCCTAACCAGCGCAGAGTAGAGCGGAAGAATGACTTCTCGTGTCTTGCTCACAGCAAGGGGAAGGCAAGAATCTGTCCCCCCGCCACCTCCAACCTCCTCAAGGCCTGGGGTCACCAGGTCAATGCCCCACAAAGCCAGGCGAGGGTCCCGAAAGCCGGGGAAGTCAATGCAGAATGTCAGTCTAGGAGGCTTTCCTCTCCCACCAGCTCCTCAGAGGAGGGGCCTTGCTGCCTCCATATTCAAAGCAGCCCCGAGCATGGAGGCCAGATTTCTAAAGGTCTTTAGGCACCTAAAAATGGAGGCCAGGACGTGACGAGATTTCCACAAGAAGCAGGTTAAGCTCCTAACTCCGTTGGTTTGGTGCCTCACCAGTTTAGGCACGTCCAAAAATTCCCTTCAGCCCCTAGCTGAATGGTGAGGTGCCGAAATACCTTGGAGAATCTGGTCATTGTCATGGCAACCCACTCGGCATGGCACTCTGCCTTCGGAGGCCGGGCCTTATACAGAGGTCGAGGAACCTGCTACAGCCTCGACTAGCAGAGCTGGGACTTTTACCTCAGGCAGTAGAGGCCCCTGCTATAAGACACGGAGGCCCCAGAGTCAGTCCCTGCTGCTGAACCCACCCGATTGCGGCGCGTTCCATCACCCCTCGACAAATATCTGCTTAGGGTACCTAGGTGGGCCATGCCAGCAAGTGAGGGTAAAGTACGAGCGGATCTGCCCTTTCGCCCATCCCCAGAACTGAGTGTTCTCAGAAGCTCTGCAAAATCTGACCACCTGCCGCATTTCGGTAAAATGGCTGAGCCCAATGGTCCCCAAACCGTGGGGTGCTCCCCCAAGAGGGGTCAGAGGAATGTTTGAGGGACAGAGCTGGGAGGGAGTAGCATCCAGACCCGCTTTGTCCCCAGCTTTGCCATGGCCCCTGCTCCCAGCCTACAATCCCGAGGCTCCATTCCTAGCCCCAAACCCGCCCCACTCCTGGCCCCTGGGCTGGGGTGTGAATAAGGGTAAGGGGAGGTGTGACTGTGAAAAGTTTGGAGACCATTGGTTCAGCCCCTCACCGTTCTTTGTGGGACTGGGGGAGCGGTTCTTGTGATGCCCACCAGCAGAGGACTTGGAGGAAATACTTGGAGTCTCATGAGATTCCCAGACCTGGCTTTGCAGGCCAGAGGCCTCCACAGAAGAAGTCCCTGAACTCTTGGGGCACCTCCCCACAAGGAGGATCTGACTGCCATCCCCTCATCCCCGCTAGCAGGGGGCATCGCTAACGAACAGCTCTCCCCAGCACACCGGCCAGCGCACCGTACCTATGATGGCGTCCCTCAGTTCCTTGGTGATGATGGGCAGGTCATCCACATCCACAAAGTGCAGGTGCTTCTCCGGAGGCTGGCTGGACGCGGCTGAAAGCTGCAGGTAGTTCCCCCGCCCGGTACTGACGATGAAGACCGTGACCCCCATGTCCTTCAGCAGCTGCATGGGCTGGGAGATCTCATCCGTGGAGAAGCCGTCCGTCACCCACACCAGCACCTTGGGCACATCAGGCCGGGCGCCAGCTTCGTCGGTGAAGAACTTCTCCTTGGCATAGGAGAGGGCTTTGCCGGTGTTGGTGTCCCCCATCAGCTGCTGCGTGTCCCGGATAGCCTGCTGCACCGCCCCGGTGGACAAGTACCGGTCGAAGGGGAACTCCATAGTGGGCGTCGTGCTGATGTGGATGATGCTGGTCTGGACATCGCTGGGGCTAAAGGTGAAAGGTCGCAGGAGGTCCCTGATGAACTCCTTGACTCTAGAGAACTCGTAGTAGGAGACGCTCCCAGAGCTGTCCAGGAGGAAGAGGAGGTCCCCCTCTGAGTCTGGAATGAAGGGCTGGAGACCTGGCAACGAGAGACAGAGAGGAGGTTATGGAGGGGATGTGACCCAAGCATTTGCTTATCTTCCTTGGCCAGATCCTGAGGTCCACGGGCAGGCGCTCCAAGGGGAATGAGGAGCTCAGGATCGGGCCCTTGTTTATAGGTTTTCCTCTGGTTTTCCTCTGGGCACTGCCCCTGATGCTCAGTGCCAGCCTGGGCAGGTCATTTCACCCCTTTGCGCCTCCCTCTCCCGGCCTGCGCAGCGGCATTCGTTGTGCTTGTCTGCCCCGTCCCCTGGCCACGGAGCTGAATTTCTGCAGAGCAGTTCAAGTGCTGCGGAGGGGAAGTGCAAAGCAGAGAGACACACTGACCTGGGGAAAGGCTCGTGCCTGTCAATGTGGCCACGGACTCTGGGTGGTGGCCACTTCGGAACAGAGTTTGGTTCTGTGAACCCCTTCCTGCTGGAGACATTGCAGTGGGGGTGCACGGTAGGGATGTGAATGACTAGTCGACTAGTCGCTTCCCCCCCTTGCTGCCTCTATCAGACAGATGCAGCAAGGGGGAGAAAGAGGAGGGGATGCTACAAAGCGGCGGCACCACATGGAGCCTGGGGCCAGACCCCGGGCTCCACGCGCTGCTGCTTTGAAATGCTGCGTGCAGCCCGGGGCCAGCTGGGGTGTCCCAAGCTGACCTGGGCTGCACGCAGTGTTTCAAAGGGGCAGCACCGTATAGAGCCCGGGGTCAGCTGGGGGCTCTGAGTCCCCAGCTGACCCCAGGCTCCGTGCGGCGCTGCCACTTCAAAATGCTGCAGGGAGCACGGGGCAGTGGGACTGCCCCACAGGCCCCGTGCTCCCTGAAGAGCTTTCTCCTTTGAAGTGTAGCAACAGACCTGGGGCTGTTGCTCCACTTCAAAGGCGGAAGTGCCCTTATCGACTAATCGAATAGTCGATGAAAATTGCATCAAATATTCAACTAGCTAAATAATCGAAATTTTACATCCCTAGTTCATGGTGTGTCCGGTCCAAGACATGCTGACGTCAGCCACTTTGGCAGTTTGGACGCCCTGGGGGAGGAAGGACGGGCCGAGGTGGGCGGTTCACAAATGGGAGAGGGGAGGGTTCATGAGACGATCGCTCCCTGACAACCTGGCTCACACCAGAGACCCGTCACAGGGTGCTGGCACTACCCGCACAGCCCCGGGCCTGCAGCATAAGAGGTTACACTTGGGCCCTCACGGTAAGCCAGGGAGAGGGAACCTTTTTTGGGTCAGGGGGCTGCTGACCCACAGAAAGGTCTGTTGGGGGCCACACACAAGTGAGAAGCCAAAAAACCCACCTCACAGACATTCCAGCAATTGGGGCGGGAAAGATAATTTATAAAATGTATTTATAAATCAATATACAATAAATATGCAGTAAATTTCTACACACACACACACACACACACCCGCCATTGCTTTCCTGTGTCTGTGATACATTTAATGCGCTGTGCCGATATACACCACTTCAGAATCTGGCTCTGAATGTATAATATCGTATCTTGGCCCTGCCGCGAGGGCCGGGACTGGACTCGCTGACCTCTCAAGGTCCCTTCCAGTTCTGTGATTCTATGACATGGTCCCGACTGAGAAGCAGACGGACACTCCCCACATCCCCCTCACACAGTACAGCAGGCGAGTAGGCTTTGCGGGGGAAACGCTTTACTGCGCCATCCGGGGAGAGAGGGGGCGGCAGTGAGCAGAGCCGCTTCCTCCCCCACCAGGCAGAGCCCATGGATGCAATCTGGCTCCGGCTTCCCTGACTCCAGCCCACGAGGCTCAGGGCTCCTCTCCCTACAACAGGAGCCCTGTGGGGAGAACTGCGGGGGTAGGGAGGAGGTGTGGGACTGGAGCACCAGCGGGGGGGGAAGGAAGCCCAGAGCCTTGGGGGCTGGATCCAGACAAGCTGGGGGGCCAGATCTGGCCCCCAGGCCTTAGGTTCCCCACCCCGGTCAGCGAAGGTGCGGCTCCATAGTGTGCAAAGGGCTGTGCTGCAGCACCACTCCCGTGACCAGCGCCTTCTGCAGAAGGGTTAAAATCAAGCAGGCGGCTGCTGTAAACAGCATCCTGGGCCACCCAGACACAGTGCTGCTGAGCGCCTATCGCCTGCCTGCTCCTGGCAAAGGCCCACGCGCCACTGCACCCTGGCCTGGCCTCCGGGAGCTGCGTCCTTCTACGGGCATGTTCTGCACGGCCTCCAGGGCACGGATCAGCCGGCCCCGCCAGACTCAGGCCGCCCAGCGCGGCTCCGGTGGCCGAGGAGCCAGGCTCGTGCTGCGCTGGCTGTTTCTCTGCTCCCGGAGACTCCTTGCCAAGTTCCTTTTAAAGTCACATTTTGCAAAGGAACACGGGGGAGGGGAGAGAAGCCCGCTGTTTCGGGCATAACCCCGGCACCCGCTGAACGCGGCGCTGGGCAGACACACGGGCAGACACAGTCCCTACGTCAAAGAGCTCCTGGCAGTAGCTAGACAGACACGGGATGGGAGAGGAGGGAGGGCCAGAGAGCCTTGTAAACATCTCACAGTAGGTCACTGACAGCGCCAGGAATAGAGCCCTAACCATTGGGCCACACTGCCCCTAGTGTAACAAGAAAGGGAAAAATGCTCAGCAATCCTCTGTCAGATGAGCACAGGCAGCAGGCATTTGGCATGCAGGCTGTGTCTGACCTTGCTGTCTGGGGCCTGGGCCCCATCCTTCCCACAAGGGGGCCCAAAGCACCTGGAGACGGGGGGAGCGTTCCACCCATGCCAGTCCGGAGACGGGACCCTGCGCGTTCTGCAGCTGCGGGACAGGGGGCGTTATGGGGCTATTCCATTTAACTTTGGTTCCTCTGCATCTGGCGATCTCCAAGCACTTTGCAGATGCTCTCACCCACGCCATCCCGTGTGACCGATGGAGACCCAGAGAGGGGCCGTGACTCGCAGGGTCAAGCCAGAAAGCGGTGGCAGAGCCAGAAGTCAAACCCCGGCAGCATCCTAGCTGCCGATCTCCTGCTCCCTCCCTTCGAGCTATGCAATCCGTTTGCTCCCACGTGCGTGTCTGTTGCGCAGCAGGCTGGCCGGTTCCTGGCCTGTTCTCACAGGCCTAGCCTAGCCCTCCCTGAGCTTGCCGCATTCCCCCCGCCTGGAGCTGGCACGGGGCTGGGCCCCGGGAGGCTGTGAAACAGCCATGCCAGCCAGACCTACTGTCTTAGCCTCCGGCAGAGCAAGCTCTGGAACCAGAAGCAAACAGCTGGTAAGAAACAGGCAGAGTCCCGGCTAAGGGAATGGGGCCTCTCTGATTTCCTGGGGCAGAGGAAATAAAGCCCATGGAAGAGACAATAAAATAACGAGGTGGAAGACGCTGCTGCTTCTAGATTCCCAGGGGAGGCAGCTGGAGGCACTTGGCTGGGGGCTCAAGGCTTGGTGTCAGGGTTGCAACCAGATTCTGCCCCCGGTGGGTGTCTGAGCTACGCGATTTGCACGGGGGATAACAGCAACGTCTGCTCCTAGTGGCAGAGACGGAGGCAGGCCTCCTTTGGTTGCAGTTCATTCCCCATAAGGTGGAGGGACTGATTCTTTCGACACCCAACTGCAATGGTCTCCAGTCCTTGCCCCTTCCAGGCCCCCACCGGCTGCTGGGATGTCACAGTGGGGAGAAGGAAGAGACAGTCCAAAGCTCTGCACATGCTTCCTCCAGGGTACCGGGGCCGGTGTAACTATTGGGGCTTACAGCTGAGTGTTTGGGTGGCTGCCCACAACAGATTTAAATGCTGACCAGCTGATTAGCAGAGCGACCACACCCGGCAGTGTGTGTTTCCACTGGTGGTGCACATCTGCACATGCCTCGGTGCACATGACAAAATTTATTCTGCACAGGGATGGGAACATTGTTTACAGCCCTTCCCTTGGCTCTCACACTGTATCCCTTTGCTTTGGGGCCAGAAATACTTTCTGCTCCCACCCGCTCCTGCTCCTTTCACCTCACCCTCAGTCTGGAGGATAGATCGTGCATGGCGGGATAACAGTCACAGCCCCCCCTCTGCACTTGCAATTGTATTTCTGACCCTCCCCACTACAGCCAGGGCAGTACTGCAGGCGGGAGCACCCGCATAGGCCAGATGCTGGTGCTTTAACCACTGTGTCTTGTCCTTCTCAGGCCACAGAGGGAGGAACGCCAGCGCTTTGGCCTCACTAGCACCTGCGCCACCAATAACCCCAGGGAAGCGGTGCTGGGGGGGAGATCTGGCATTTAACACCGCAGGAGTTGGGGTTCTCAAAAGCTCCCAACTCACCGTCACCTGGGACACACTCCGACTGACCCCGCCAGGGCCCCAGGCTGATGCGTTCTCTTCCGAGACTGCAGGAGGCACTCTGCAGACGCTCCCAAGTTTACAGACATTAGAGATGGACCAGACCTCCACAGCCCCACCCCAAGCTTTAGGGACGTGCGGATCTGGAGCCAGCCTTGGTGACTTGATACAAAGCGCCTACCAGGGCCAACAGCCCCAGAGCTTGGAGACCCTTCTTGGCTACCCTTGGGCAAAGCTCAGCTCAGTGAGCCGCCCCTCCAGCCATGTCCCATCAGGTCTGAGCTCACCAGACAAAGCTAGGTTGTAAGAGGTACTGGTCATTCAATAGGTGACTCTTTCCCTCTGGGGCAGTCCTGAGCCCATGGGGCCAGTGTGGCGCTGAACAGTACCTTGCAGTATGTCTTCCAGAGGAGATGTACAATGAAGATCCAGACCGTTTGTGTTTGTTAATGAAACCCTGGCCCAGCTTGTGAAAGTCGGTGCATCCTCCCGAAGGAGCAAGGACCATGCAGGCGTCTCTCAGGACTATGCTCACTCCATGCCTGACTAAATCTCTCATCATCCTGGCTTGGTCCTTGCAGAATCAAGATGGCTTTGCCAAGTTCCAGCATTGTCAACCTGCGGAACTCCTTGCCAGAGGATGTTGTGAAGACTTGGGACTTTAACAGGGTTCAGAAAAGAGCTAGATACATTCATGGAGGTTAGGTCCATCAATGGCTTTTAGCCAGGATGGTTAGGAATGGTGTCCCTAGCCTCTGTTTGTCAGAGGCTAGAAATGGGTGACAGGAGAGGGAACACCTGATGATTCCCTGTTCTGTTCACACCCTCTGGGGCACTGCCATTGGCCACTGTCGGAAGACAGGATAATGGGCAAAATGGACCTTTGGTCTGACTCAGTGTGGCTGTTCTTATGTTTTTATGTCCCATCTAAGTGACCTAAATTCCCCTGACAGTTTCAGCTATGCTAGTGATTATTCATGTCTCCTACAGACTGCTGTGTGGTATGGCTGCACTCTTCACCCCAGCGGTGTCTACGTTTCGGTGCCTGATGGGCGCGCCGTGTTTAAACAGCCCCATCGCTCTGGGAGAGCCTCCAGGAAGGACGGAAGCATTGTTGCTATTCACATCAGAGTTAATCAGAGCACTGGAGGGAAGCGGAGGAGGGAAGAGGATAGGATGGAGAATCTGCTGCGATAACATTTCTCTCTGCCTCATTTGTTCACGGCTGCGGGGCTGGGCTCAGGATTTAATAAATTCTTCAGCCTCCTTCTTGCACAAACCGCTGAGGGTGCTGCCGGAATCCTTCAGGGACTGAAAATGCCAAGCAGGTGGAAGATGGACTGAAAAGGCTGCTGCTGGGGGGAGCGGAGCTCCCCCACATTACACTGTGCTGGCCTGTCTTCTCCGGACATCCAGGCCCTCAGCTGACTGCAGGTCAGAAGAGAAATGAGGCTAGTAACCAGAGTCTAGTCCCTAGCAGCCGTGTTCCCTGTAAGCTGAGCATATGGGTGGACAGCCAGGAGAGATTCAGGTGCCAACCAGCTGATTAGCAGAGCGCCCACAGCCGGCAGCATAATGGTGCACATCTGCACATGCCTTGGTGCATGGAACAAACTTTATTCCACACACAGATGGAAAAAAAATGAGAGGGACACTACCTAGCAGTGCTGCGAGCCCCAAGAGTTCAAACAGCCATCGCAAGGCCTCCGAAAGCCGCGAGGCTGCCTTAGTGAGCAGGAGAGGTTTTTTTAAGTAAGAAGGTTTTAGTTCTTTTTATTGCCTTTTTGGTTTTTTGAGCCGGGGGGAGGGAGGGGAGAGGAAATCACATTTTCCACTCCCCCCATTTTCCCATGCATGAAAGTTGAGAGTCTCATGAAATCACGGGACTCCAGGAGGTGGAGCTTTAAGTATTGCCAGGTTTGGGATGAGATCCTGAACTGGGCATTGACCAGACCAATTCCTGGGGTTGCAGGGGCAGGCGGGAGAGTTCTGCATGGCAAGGATGAGGTGCATTGCGAGCACAGCCCGGGAGCAGCAGGGCAGGGGCGCTGCCAGTCTGTGTGGGGAGACCAGGACTAGGACACCAGGGCAGGCTGCAGGCACAGGTGACCCGTGGTAGCACTCGGGGAGTGTGCCGCCTCTCTATGCCCCTGCCAACATTTGGATTGCTGCCTGGGATGCCCCTGCCCCTCTGGGCGGCTCTCCCTGCGCCCCCTCCCCTGCAGGCAGGCACCAGGTGCCCCTGGCTGCCGGGCAGGGTGGAGAGGCATTGCAGAGCTGTGTGTGTAGCCGGGACTGGGACTAGAGCGGGTGCCGGGGCACAGGAGGGAGGAGACGGGGGCCAGGAATAGAAAGGCAGGAAGAGGTGGGGGCCTAGTGGGAGCCCAGAACTTTGAAGTGGTGGGGGGGAGGGAATGGATTCAGCCCAGCAACTTTCCCCCTCATCGACAGCCCTGAAACGAAGCCCTCCCAGAGGAGAAGGGGGCGCGGGACAGAGGGGAATCCACTCCCTTGGCTTTGCTCCGAGTGCAAACGCCGACCTAGCCCAGGAGCCTGGGAAGCCCATGCGCAGCACGGAGCAGCGAGTCAAACCCACCAGGCAGGAGACATGCAGGTAGGAAATTTCCCAAGAAAGAACTGTGGGAAGATGGCACGAGCACCTCCCACCCTGAGCCGGCTGCTGAGGGAGCCAGGAGCCTGCGCCGTGTGGAGACGGGACTAGGTGAAAGGCAAGAAAGGAGAATCGTCGCTTGTTGCGGGTCTCTGAGAGGTGGGGGTGCAAGCCGGGAAGGTCCGGAAGCCACACAGTTTGGGAAATTTAAAGCTGCACTAGACAATGCATTGATGGGTGTCTGTGTCCCCATCCTCCCTGCACGGAATCAGAACTACCCAACTGTGTGTCTTAGACCCCACGCCTGCTGAACCTAATGGGGATTCTCCTTTAGCCAGTGGCAGGGGATGCTTTGGAAGCAGGAGGGTGTATATTCTACCCCTCTGGCCCCAATGAGTCCCAAGTGGGCCCGCTGCATGCAAAGTGGAAATACATTTGTGACCCCATACGCGCAAGTGCGCTGCCAGGGGAAAACCTGCGGGAGCAGGCCCCCAGCCCTGGTTGGCCTTGCCCATCCTGAATGTCTCTGATGTTTCTAAAGCTCTTGGGGGTGTCAGTCTCTGCCCACGGCTGCCGGGTTAGCACCACCCTGCGCAGCCCTTTGCACCGAGATAGGCTGGCGCAGGACTAGGAGCCCTGACTGCCTATGAGGTTCTCCTGCTAGGTGCATGCCCTTTACTGTTGCTCGTTGGCTTAGGTGAAATCTGGGCCCCTAAAGAGCTCCCGGCCCACCAAGGCCCACGTGCGGGATGCACCATGTGACCGAGACCCACACACGCTGGGGGATTCTCTCCCTTCCGCACTACTAGCTCGTCCTAGCACCTCGACGTCACCAGTCTCTACTCCCCGTGGAAAACACCTGGTAACAAAGCAAGGGCGAGACGCGGGGGGCTTGGGGCCAAAAACGAGGGGCAGCCAAGCAGTGTGGACACAAACACGGGAGCCCTTTGGACCCACTTTCCCTCCTGAGCCCGGCCCTCGCTGCGTCCCCTCCTGTGTTTCACCCTGGCATTGGCACGCCCCGATTCGCCTCCCCCCGCCAGTATGTACTGCTACGGCTTGGCACACCTCCCAGAGTCGCTGGCGCTGCCCTGTGGGGAGGGTGGGAGGCTGCCTCTTGCCCACAGATTCTTCTTCAGGGAGCGGCCGAGTGTCTTCACCCCCCCAGGGAATATCCCGGCCAGGCCAAGGAGAACGAGGGATCTGAGCCCGAGTAATGAGGAGGCAGAAACTGCCTGGCACTAGCCTCAGCCATTGTGTCTGTCAGGGCCGGAGGCAGGCGTGTCGGAGCATGAGCCTGCAATGGTGGTGGTGGGGGGAGTCTCAGAGCATGTGTGTGTAATGGGGATGCAGAGTGTGCCCCACGTCATGGGGCTCTGGAGCGCCGGGCATGTGCAAGGGCCGGTAGGCGCCAGCAGGCCCAGGCACGTTGGGGCCAGTGTCTTGGGAATGTCAGAACTTGTGCACGTGAGCAGGGGGCTGGAGCAGTGCGTGGCGGTGGGTGCGTGCAAGGGTGTGTGGGACTGTGGGTGCTATCGCTTCAGTCTGGACACCAGCTGCAACCCCCCAAGGCACCCCCGGCCCTGAGTCACTGGCCCGCCTGCTGTTTGCACGGCTTCCGGGGGAAGCAGCGCCCAGTTGCACGAGGCCGGCAGCCAGCTCGCTCGTGAACCGCTCCCGTGTGTGAAGGGCTGGGGAAGGTGTGGCGTAGCCGGCCCAGCACACCCTGGCCCAGCAGCAGAAGTCACCTAAATCTTCCTCATTACAATCCCACCCAGCAAAAGGGAGCATTGAAGTCAGAGGGCGGCGACTCCATGGGAGATGCCCAGAAGAGATGCTCCCAGAGCCTGCATTCATCACAGCCACCTCGGCACGACCCAGCCTGACACAGAAACACACCTGCCGGCACCACAGCACGACCGACCTGTCTGCAGGGCAAACCGAAAACCCCTCCATTGCTTTGACATTTTTACCCATATTTAACATGAAGAGAAGGAGCAGACCCGTGGCAGGGCACTAATTCAGTACAATGAGACAACGCCACCCATCCAAGTGCTCTCCAGATGGGGTAAGCATTATTGTCTCCATTTGACAGAGAAACTGAGGCAGCGACTTTCCTGAGGTCACCCATCAGGTCAAGGGTTAGAAGCGAGGTCTCAAATGTCTAGCCTTAGTTCAGTGGGTCAAAGTGCCTGGCCACCATGTGAATGCCCATAACAGGCATCGGACCAACAAACCACACGGGGGGGGCTATTTGTTTGCAAAACTTGCACAGCGGCAGCACAAGTGTTGATCCTGATCTCAGTTCAGAGGTTCTCCATGACCCTGTCAGGCCATCCATGGCCAGTCTGCTGGCTAGGGGTTGTGGATAAGGGGACAGCTGTGCCCTCCCCCGCCTGAGAGGAGATTTGCAGACAATACTAGCACAAGCCGGATTCAAACGGTCAGCTGACGGGATAGTCACCCCTGCCCCTAATGTCGGTCCATTCGATCAAAGGGACCCACGTCAGCCTTTGGATTCCTGCAGCTAGTCTCCCAGATCTTGCTGCCTGGCTCTGTGCTTCCCCCTTCTGGGTCACACACGCGGCCGTATGCCCAAGTTGGATGGCAGGGCCAGCAGCTTGGCTGGCAGGCCAGGAAGGGCACTTGGCTGCACAGTTGCCGTCTCCTAGCATGAAGACATCCGTCTCCCCATCTCCTCCCCTCCCCCCATCCAGCCCCGAGGGTATCACTTGTTTCCTGCATGTTGCAACAAACAGCTGCAAGAGCTCCTGACTCTGTCCGGTTCTGGATGGCCTGGGACTGGGGGTGGCCAAAGGAGTCTCCTCGTCAGTGGTAAACAAGATCGTGCTCAGCTGAGCTCCCTGCAGAGCAGGGAATCCACCATGAGGCAGAAGGCACCCGGGAAAAGCCCAGCCCTGCCAGCCTTACTGCGTCACCCCGCACTCAGGAACAGCCCTGACTCAAACCCCACAGAGCAGCCCCTCCCAGGAGGAAACTATCAAAGGGGGGATGTGAGTCAGCATCCCACCAAACCTCAGAGGATGCCACCCCACACTGAAAGGCCAGCTGGACCCATCCTGCCTTGCTGCAAATGGGCATGTTGATTGGCTGGCACTCCAGGAAGTCCCGCATTTTGGAGACAAGAACTTCCTGGAAGGTGGTTCGATTTTCTCTGTGCAGTCTGGACAAACTGCAGCTGCAAATGTGCAAGCAGGCAGGTAATTTTGTGGCCCTTTGTGGATCCCATTTTGCAGCCATGTATGGATACCACAGAATGGCTGGTTCCCTCCCCTTTGAGAGACCTACAGGTTTGTTCCTTTATAAAACCAAAAACCAAACAAATGCTACATCAGGGCAGGTTCTCCTGACCCTTAACCCCAGTAAAATATAAGTAAATTGCTCCCCCCCATCTCTTTCTGTTCAGAGTTGTCACTAGCCTAGAACTGCATCACACACAGCCAAGTCAGCAGCCTACTATAAGGCACAAGAATGCTTCCCTTTGCATTTTCTTCTTTCATTTCCTTGTCATTGTTCCACTTCTTCCCTCCCCTTGACCCACCCCATTTCATCAGTGAGGGAAGGGGACACCCGGGCGTTCAAATGGCGGCTTAGTCCTGGGCGGGCTTTGCCATCGGCCCTCGTGCCAAGCCATGCCCAACTGTAATTCATCCTTGAAGCTTGGCAGGCTGGCAAGATGGAACCCTGAGATGTCTCGCCTCCCATGGGATCTTTAAGACACGGATGGAGCCTGCCTGAGGGGCACTGGCTCACCCCAGCCCAGTGACACACAAGCCCGTGCCACCAGACCTAGCTAGGGCGGTTGGGTTGGGTTCCTTTATGAACCCCATTGCTGTTTCTTTGGCAACAGCAGGGAAGAGCCACACCGTCTGCTCCGCCACTGCTGAACACAAAGCACCTCATGTCCCTTATTCTAAGCCAGGGCATCTCCTACTTGGGACTATCTATATGGGAAACGCATGTCCCTGGTGACCACTGGCTGTCCTGGAGCCAGTGTTCCCTGTAAGCTGAAAGGCCACCCAGGAGAGATTCAAATGCCACAGCTGGCAGCATGGGTTTCACAGAATCATAGACTACTAGGACTGGAAGGGACCTCGAGAGGTCATCAAGTCCAGTCCCCTGCCCTCATGGCAGGATCCAGTACTGTCTAGACCATCCCTGATAGACATTTATCTAACCTACTCTTAAATATCTCCACAGATGGGATTCACAACCTCCTGGGCAATTTATTCCAGTGTTTGACTACCCTGACAGTTAGGAACTTTTCCTAATGTCCAACCTAAACCTCCCTTGCTGCAGTTTAAGCCCATTGCTTCTTGTCCTATCATCAGAGGCCAAGATGAACAAGTTTTCTCCCTCCTCCTTATGACACCCTTTTAGATACCTGAAAACTGCTATCATGTTCCCCCTCAATCTTCTCTTTTCCAAACTAAACAAACCCAATTCTTTCAGCCTTCCCTCATAGGTCATGTTCTCTAGACCTTTAATCATTCTTGTTGCACTTCTCTGGACCCTCTCCAATTTCTCCACATCTTTCTTGAAATGCAGTGCCCAGAACTGGACACAATACTCCAACTGAGGCCTAACCAGCACAGAGTAGAGCGGAAGAATGACTTCCCGTGTCTTGCTCACAACGCACCTGTTAATGCATCCCAGAATCATGTTTGCTTTTTTTGCAACAGCATCACACTGCTGACTCATATTTAGCTTGTGGTCCACTATAACCCCTAGATCCCTTTCTGCCGTACTCCTTCCTAGACAGTCGCTTCCCATTCTGTATGTGTGAAACTGATTGTTTCTTCCTAAGTGGAGCACTTTACATTTGTCTTTATTAAACTTCATCCTGTTTACCTCAGATCATTTCTCCAATTTGTCCAGATCATTTTGAATTATGACCCTATCCTCCAGAGCAGTCGCAACCCCTCCCAGCTTGGTATCTTCTGCAAACTTAATAAGTGTACTTTCTATGCCAATATCTAAATCGTTGATGAAGATATTGAACAGAGCCGGTCCCAAAACAGACCCCTGCGGAACCCCACTTGTTGTACCTTTCCAGCAGGATTGTGAACCATTAATAACTACTCTCTGAGTACAATAGGTGGTGCACATCTGCAAATGCTTTAGTGCACATAAAATTTAATCTGCACATGGAGGGAAAAATTGAAGGGAACATTGTCCGGAATGCAGGTCTTTGGAAACAAAAGGCAGAGCCACTAGACCGCTGTGCCATGCACCCGTCTCGCCCTCTCGATGGCTGTTCTGCATTGCAACGCACGTGCCAGCCAAGCCAGGTGCCAGCTACATGACTGGAAGCTGCCGAAATGGAGCTCAGAAAGCCACCCTCCCCGCACCCGTCATGTTTGCTTGGCTTTCTCTGGGAGAAAGTGGCTGGGCAAAGCTTTCCTCCTGCCTGAACTGAGCCCTCAAAGGGCGATGCCAGCCCACACTCCCCCGCCTCAGTCACCAGTCTCTTAATTATGCCGCAGCCTCCAGCCCTGCCTCCCCACACCCTTCACCGATTTGCCATGAGAGGGGAAAACCCAGTGTGCGCAGGAGTTGCTGCAGAAAGCAGGCGTGGTGCTCAGTGCTGTCCCAGCTGGAACAGATGGGAGGGGAAGGACCCACCCTGGAGCAAAGGCATCAAAAATCTCCCAAGAGGGGACATTTACCACCAACCCAGCCCAGAGGGATTCCTCTGGAGAGCCCACAGGTCAGAGCGAGGAGAGTCTGCGACAAGCGAGAGAGACCAGGCTGCGGGGGAGGCAGCGGGTGTAGGGCCGTGGTTCTCAAAGTCTGGTCTATGGACCCACTACTGGTCCGTGACCTTCTTGCAGCTCGGCTGTGGGCTCGGGGCTTGCCCTAGGGAGGAGCCTGTGCTAGCGCTCCAGGGTCGTGTTCGCCCCCACATGTGTGGGCCACACATGAAGTTGCAGTGACAGGAAGTGGCTCAGAGCACTGCCCCCTCCCTCCCACAGGAACCTGCCCTGGAGGCTTTCCTTGATGCTCCCATTGGCCGGAATCACGGCCAATAGGAGCAGTGGGAGTATGGTGCCTGGGGGCAGCAGGAGGCACAGAGCCACCTAAGTTCCCCCCCATCCCTCTTATGCCCAGACCCCGCACTCCCACTGCCCTTATGCACCCTCTTTCCGAGACCCCATCCCACCCTGCTCCTGCATCTTCCCTCCTGTCCAGACCTCGCACGCTGACCCGCACCCCACCTTCCTCCCAGATCCCCCACTCCCACCCACCTCCTGCACCCTCCCTCCCACCCATGCCTCCTACCTTCAACCGACTCCTGCACCCAACCTCCTGGCCAGACCCCCCATCCTCAACCTGCTCCTGCCCTCATTTTGTCAGCATGAGTGGTTGGCTGGTGGTCTGCAGAAAGGTCTGCATTGAGTGGGATGGGCTGTGGGCCAAAAAGTTGGAGGATGCTCACACAAGCCAAAGACCAAACCTGCCCTACAGGGGAAGCCAGGAGCTGTCAGTATGGACCAAATACAGGCCACAAACTGAGAAATAGCTCTGCAGCCCAGCTGCTTTTAAGGCGACAGCAGCGTGGCTGCCCCTTGTGATCGTGTGGTGATACTTGGTGCTTTGCATCAAGCCCCAGCTCCGGTAGTCCTGTGATTAGGAGAGACCCTCAGCTCCCAGTTACACTAATAATAAAAGTTTCGAGCCCTCGTGGGAAGGGAGAAAAGCGTGAAAATGTGACCCGAGTGCACCCTGTCTGGCTGGGCTTTCTCTGCATGGCAAGTCCCTTGCTGAGGCCAATGGAGCAGGAGGGACCCTGTGCAAAGTGCGCATGGACAGTGGCCTCCTGTGGCACAGGTCGGGTCGGTGACCTTCATTCCCCTTGTCATGCCCTGCCTACTGCCCACGCTCAGGCTTTGGGGGTGGCATTTAATCCGCTACACCCCCAGGTCTCCAGTGCTAGCTGCCCCCAGAGCTAGCTGCAGCAAGCGGCCAGGTCTCTGCGCCATGAAGAAGCTCCGCTTTACTGCATCCAGGCAATAATCTCCCAGCGATGCTCCCGCCACGACACAGAGGCTGACGCAAGCAGGGCTTACAGCAGCGGCAATTCAGAACGTCATGGTTTTCCTACCCCAGCCAAGCGCCATTCTCCTCTGGGAGTTGGTGTTAAAATCGCTGCTACACCCCAGGCCCAGCCTGGCTTTGGCTGCTGTGTCCTGCCTTCCTGCTCCCCGACGGAGCCATATCATCCGGGCAGCAGACAGACAGCTCCCCAAAGCTGCACATGGCAATGGTGCGAATCACAATGCAGGTGCAAAATGCAACCTCTGCCCCAGGGGTTTGCGTGGGAGTAAAGGCAGCACATGGGAGAGAGCAGGGCTCTAAGGGCCCGTCTACGCAGCAGGGCAAAAGTCACATTAAGAGACGTAACTTCAGCGACGTCAATTGCCTAGCTGAAGTCGCAATAGCTTAATTCGGCCTTCGGCCTTAAACGCATTGGAGAGGGTCCAGTGGAGGGCAACCAAAATGATTAGGGGGCTGGAGCATATGACTTACGAGGAGAGGCTGAGGGAGTTGGGTCTGTTTAGTCTGCAGAAGCGAAGAGTGAGGGGGGATTTGATAGCAGCCTTCAACTTCCTGAAGGGAGGTTCCAAAGAGGATGGAGAGAGGCTGTTCTCAGCAGTGACAGATGGCAGAACAAGGAGCAATGGTCTCAAGTTGTGGTGGGAGAGGTCCAGGTTGGATATTAGGAAAAACTATTTCACTAGGAGGGTAGTGAAGCACTGGAATGGGTTGCCTAGGGAGGTAGTGGAGTCTCCATTCCCTAGAGGTGTTTAAGTCTCGGCTTGACCAAGCCCTGGCTGGGTTGATTTAGTTGGGATTGGTCCTGCCTAGAGCAGGGGGCTGGACTTGATGACCTTCTGAGGTCTCTTCCAGCTCTATGATTCTATGGTTCTATGAAGGAAGAGAACTCTCCCTCCGACTGCCCTTACCCCTCGCAAAATGAGGGCCACGGGAGTCGGAGTCAGAAGTCCTCCAGCTCGACAGTATTTCCACCTAACGGGCTTGCTGCGTAGCCGTGCGCTTTGTCATTTCGAACAAACGCTGCAGTGTAGACGTGCCCTGAGTGGTCTCCTTCCTCAGGCTGGGTTGGGTTGCCGCTGGTGGAACTTGAGAATAAGCAGCTCAGGCGGAACTCACGCCCAGAGTAACGCGGGGGAAACGCTGGGTCGGCACGGGTGCCAAGGAGAGAAGAACCTGGCCCTAAGGACGAAGCTAGCGCTATGTTCCCGTCTTGGCAGCTGCTCTCTGAGGACGACGGCTGCTGAATTAACACGCTGACGCTGTGCTCAGAAATGCCACTGGCTACCCAGCAGCATCCCTGCAATTAACCAAGAAGCTGCACACAAGTGGCAAGTGCGAGCGCCAGGGAGAACTGGGGATGTACGGACTCAACGTTCTTATCTCCCGCTTAGTCCCTCATCCCCGCCCACCACACGCCGTCTGCCATATACTTGAGAGAGTTTGTCTGTCTGTGGGTCTTTCTGCCTGCTGTGTGTCTGTCTGTCCCCCGGTTGCGCCCGTTGCTGAGGCCATGGAGAGGCACTTCTCACCTGGCCCCATGCTGCTGCAGGGAGAGAGGGCTGGGGTTGTCCTCTCTCTCCAGGCAGCCTGCATCCTGAACCCCTCCTCCCCAGCCCCACCCCAGAGCAACAATTGAAATGAAGAAAACCAAAAATGAATTGAATCTCAGAGGGGCAGCCTGTTAATCTGTAACTTTTAAAAAATGAACTGAGTTAAGGACCTGAGCAAGGGCAGGTAAATCTTCAAGTAAATCAAAATAGGCCGCACCTGAGAGCCCATCCAACTCACAACCCGCTGGTTTTCTCCAGCGCATTTCACGCAAAACTTTAGCAGCACCTCTGCTAAGCCCCGGCTGGGAGTCAGACAGCGCCAAAGAGCGACACCGTCTGAGTCGGAAAACAATCTCAGAAGGGGCTGCGCAGCTGCTGCATGTCACTGGGGAGCTGTAAAACCAAAGCAAAGAAACCGAGATTGCAGCTTGTAAACTTTGCTTCTTGCCTCAGCCACATTCACGTGATAAGGCGAGGCAATTCCCTCTTCAAGGCAACCTCTCTCTCTTAGGCCAGGCTGGAGAAGTGCCAGTCCATTTCCAGGGCTGGTCACATGAATAAGAATAATCATTTCTGCTCGGGTGGGTATTGGAAACTGCTGGCTTAGCATCAGGTGCAATGATACATTGATGCCTGGCTGGGCACCACAAGCTGGTAAATCATGTTACTTGGGCCAGATCCCTGCCCCCTTGCACTGATCGGTACTTCACTCTGCAACGTGTGAACAGCAAGCCTAGGCAAGTGGTGCCTGCAGGGAAAGGTGGTATAGGGAGGGCCACCCTGACAGCGTTCCCTCTAATGTTTTCCATCCATGTGTGGAATAAATTGTGTTATGTGCACTGAGGCATGTGTGGATGTGCACCAGCAGGAGAAGCACATGCTGCCGGCTATGGGTGCTCTGCTAATCAGCTGGGTGGTACTTGAATCTCTTCTGGGCGGTTGTCCATGCACTTGTCTTACAGGGAACGCTGTACCCAGAGGGGCAGGGAGGGGCATATGGGAGCACCCCATTTAGCAATTAACATTTTGGCAGGGGAATGAGGGGGCAGTGCACTTCCCAAGTGCTGCCAGGAGTCACCTATGTCAGCAAGGTACTAACTCAACTTGAATAAAGGTGGCAGAATCTAGCCCTTAAGGGAGGGGAGGGGAACCTTTTTTTGGGTTGGGGCCACTGACCCACACAAAAATCTGTTGGGGGCCAGCCGCACACAAGTGACAAGCAAAAAAACCCCTAGATTTTGTACGCGACATCCCCGAGGTGGGGCAGGAGTGCCAGCACGGGCTCCCCAATGCTGGAGGGAGGCAGGGG
Organism: Rafetus swinhoei; assembly: GCA_019425775.1. Classification (NCBI taxonomy): domain Eukaryota; kingdom Metazoa; phylum Chordata; order Testudines; family Trionychidae; genus Rafetus; species Rafetus swinhoei. The sequence goes on from CM033441.1 coordinate 8,944,240, forward strand.
GAGACTGAGCCTCGGGGGCTGGATCCAGGCAAGCCAGGGAGCTGGATCTGGACCCTGGGCCTTAAATTCCCCACCCCCTCCATAAGGCTTCTAACTACAGCTAGTCAGGAATTTTCTGACTTTTTTTTTTTGTCGTAAGCTGCCAATTCCTTAAAAACTGGAACACGTTTGTGGGCAAGGGTCAGTCCTGACAAATTTCTTGATTTCAAAAACACATAGGAAGCTATTGCAACACTGACATTTTTCATTAAAAAAAAAAACCCAAACCTTTGGGTACAAAATGCCTCTTTGTTTCACAATATAAGCTAAGTAGAGTAAAACATATAGAAAAGTCACAATCACAAGGAAACATTTCAAAACCATCAACATGAAACCTTTGGACAGAGCCAAACTGAGGGTTGTTTTTTTTCTGGATTGTGAATTCACAAAGGTGTTCAAGTTTCTTTTTCTGATTTGGGACAGGAACATTTTTGGGACCATCAAGTTTTCCCAGGACCAGAAAACTGTTTCCCACACAGCTGTCCTATCCTGCAGTCCCTGCATGACTCCCCTTGCAGGACAGGCTGAGAATCTGTTACTTGGACGGGACTGAAAGTTCACATCTCCTCTCACAACGTCTTGTGCCCCAGGTGTGGATGCCATCCTATTACCCAGTGAAAATCCTCCTGCAGCTACTGCTGTTATAACAGGCAAAGCCTAGAATTTTAATCATAGAATCATAGAACACTAGGACTGGAAGGGACCTTGAGAGTCCAGTCCCCTGCCCTCATGGCAGGACCGAGCACCATCTACATCATCCCTGATAGATGTCTATCTAACCTACTCTTAAATATCTCCAATGATGGAGATTCTACAACCTCCCTAGGCAATTTATTCCAGTGCTGAACCACCCTGACAGGTAGAAAGGTTCTCCTACTGTCCAAGCTAAACCTCCCTTGCTGCAGTTTAAGCCCTCAGAGAACAGGAGAACAGTTTTCCTCTCTCCTCCTTGTAACCCCCTTTTAGGTACTTGAAAATTGTTCTCGTCCCCCTCTTTTCCCTGCCTCGGAACACATGAAGAATAAACCAGACCCCGGCAACTTAAATATCACTCCACCTGAAAACTTTGTTTACCCACGACTGTCCCAAGTTGCTACGGAGACCTCAATGTTCCTCTGTGTTAACTTTGCGACCCCACCTCGCTTGTCAGTTTCACGCTCTCGTCCCCCAGCTGTTTACCGCGGGGCCTTTCACGCCGGGGCAGGGGAAAGCGGGGGAAACGCGGCGCTGAAGCCCCACTCGTGAGCCGGCGGACCCAGGGCAGCGGTGGCACCTGAGCCCGCTGCTGCAGCGGAGTCGATTCTCCGGGGTGCTGGACCAAAGGACCAGACCGGACCCCCCTGTCCCTGGGCTCGTCCGAAGAGCGGCGCTGGCCCGAGGCGCTGGCCCGTTCTGCAGGCGCCGTGGGAGGAAGTTTGCCTCCGTCCCCCCGGAGAAGAGCGGGGGCGGGCGGCCACTCACCTTTCCAGGGGATACTCTGCTCCAGCGCGACGTGCAGCCACAGAGCCAGCGGCAGCGCCGTCCGGGCGAGCATGGCCAGCGAGCCCCCTGAACTCCCCGCGCCCGGAGCTGTGCAGGCGGCTGGGCGGCTGGGGATCGCTCATATTCCAGGGAAGGACCCTGCCTCCCCGCGCCTGGCCTGGGTGCACGGTCCAGAGAGGCTCCTGCGGACTCCGGCTCCCCGAGACAAGGCCCCTCCCTTCCCGACTCAGAAACCCTCCCCGGCAGGAGGGGCTGGGGGAGCAGCCCGAGCCACCCCCTTCCTCGGCTGCCGCCTCCGGAGCGGGGAGTGGGTGGCAGGCGGGGTTTGGCTGCAGCTGGGCCGATCGCACCCCCCGGGGGGGTCTCGGCCCCCTGCACCCAGGAAGAGCCGCGCCTGCTGCCCGGAGCCGGAGAAGGGGAAATGGGCACCCCCCCCAGTACTCCTCCCCCCCCCCCCCGCGATACTGGAGCAGGAGCAGGCAGGACCAAGATCCCTCCCGGGGCGCTCGGTCCCCTCTGGCCTGCCCCCGGCTCGGCCCTGAACTCGGCAGCGTCCCGCAGTCCAGCGCGCCCCCTACGGGGCTTTGCAGCTGCCCCCCACATCCCTCGGGGATGCCAACGGGCAGCCACCTGGGGCAGTGGCAGCGGGCGGGCAGCGCACCAGGCTTCCCACGTGGGGCTGATCCAGCTGCCCCCGCCTCCCCCCCAGCGTCCGCCCCGCGATGCAGGTGGGGACTTGCTTCCCGCGCGGAGTTACAGGAGGGGAAAGGCTTTGCTGGGGCCGGGACACAAAGTGTCTCCTTGAACTGCGGTGGCAAGGGGCCTGCACGAAAGGGGGGCCCAACAGAGGCAGCCCCGTGTTGTCCTACGGGAGGGAAGGAGAATTTTGGCCCAGGGATTTGGCTCAGGAGATCGGGTTACATGTCTGGCTCTTCCACGGATTTCCTTTGTGACCTTGGGCATGTCACATTGCCCCTCCCAGCCTCAGTGCCCCACCAGTGAAATGGAGATCAGCCTTCCTTTGTATCCATCTCCTCTAGCCGCAGTCTCTTGGGGGAAGGGTCTTCTCCCCAGGGGCCCTTTAGGGAGGGTGGGGGGGCTGAACCTCTCCCCGCCCTGATTCCTATGGGGACATTGCTGGCTGTTCCCTTTCCTCAGGGAGCAGGGGATAGTTCAGTTTGCTGCATTCCTCCCTGGCTGGGGGGCACAGCGGGCAGACAGACCTTGACCTGCCCCGGCCCCCGGAAGTACCTGCTGCAGCTGCAGTGGCCACGGAGAAGCGCTTCTCACCTGGCCCCAAGCTGCTGCCGTGAGTGAGGGCTGGGGTTGTCCTCTCTCCCCAGGGCAGCCTGCCTAGCGAAGCCCTTCTCCCCAGCCCTGCCCCAGAGCAATGATTGAAATGAAGGAAAACAAAAATGAATTAAGGACCCCAACTCGGTCCTGCACCACCCCAGCTGCTCTCCTGGTTCATCCTGGTGGTGCATTTTTCAGTGCAATCCAAACATAACGCACGGGACGCAAAGCCATGGGAGAACTCTGTTCCACACAATTCCTCTGGCCCCGAGTGTGAACAGCACATGGCATCTGCACTGCAAGCCCGAGCCAAAAAGTTACTAATGGAGAGAAAGTGGAAAATCACACTTGATTGCTACATGCCAGCCGAGTGCCCCTCCATTTGATAAGGGGGATAATTGGAATGAGAGAGGACACAAAAATCTCAGGAGATGAAACTTTTGATGCAGGGGGATCTCTGAAAGTTGTGAGCAAAGTTTCCCCCGAGCCAATTTTAGGTCTCCCCTCCAGGGAATCTCAGGAAAGTAACAAGAGTTACAGGCCGTGCAGAGTGGAAAGAAATTTGGATTCAAACTCCCCAATGAAATGGAAAGTCAGGAGGGCCCCAGCAACTTAGGATCAGTGTCGAGACCTGTGGAGTCAAGCAGCTGGTTTTAATGTCTGGGCTTCATGGTACAAATGTGACCCCACCTTACGCATGCCCTTGCACCAGCTCGGTACCAAACTGCAGAGGGAGAGAGTTTTGCATCTGTGCCGTCTGATGCTCTGTCCCTCGTCTGGTAACACTATATCAATGAGTCAGTCTCACGCCCTGATTGATTCACACGGGCAGGAATAGTCATTATACCAGAGCCTGGTGAATGGGAAGGTTCCAAACCAGCTGTTCTCAGTCCGACCATCTGGGATTTGTAAGGCCCTGCCCGTAGTGGTGGCACTTGCCCTGCGGGGGGAATCATGGCCAAACCTGATTGCTGCTCACTGGTTTCCCAGCCGATGTGGGCAGGACTGTTCGATCTGAGACCACAGAACCCAGGGGCTGCTGGCCCGGATAAAGGCTGCAAGCCTGAGTCCCAGGTTAGACTCTATCGGCCTTATTCAATGGCCAGTGACTCCTATGTGCTTTGGATCCAGCACCATGGTGCAGAGCTGTGCTAGAGATAATCCAGGACAGCAGCTGCCTATAACTCCCACTGACGTGAAGGGGAGTCCCTCGTGAGGGCACCTCTGACAATTGGCCATCTGTCTATTACACTGTTTGGGAAGCTTGTCACTACAGGGGAAAATGGGGGGAAGGGAAATCAGTTAATGGGATTGGTACCCAAGACGACTGTTCAAGGTAGCCAGGTTGGGGTCTATGCAAGGATGCTGAGGCAGGAGTCCCCAGGAGCACAGGTATGGGCTAGGACTGGCCCTGGGTTTACCAGTGTGGGCACTCCGTTTCCAGTGCTGCGGTTCCCAGCATTCACTGGCACAGGATGTAAACCAGCCCTGAAGTTCAAGGAGAGGGATCATTTCCTTCCGTCACTTCCTCCCCACGCACGACTTCCCAGAGAACTGTTACTGCTTTTGGAGTCATTTCCTTCCAAGGGACAATGACCAGTCCCGTTCAGCCCTGCACCACCCCAGTGTGCAAAGGTATCAACCCATATCTTCCCAGGAGCCCTGCTCTAGGGAAGCAAGAGAAAGCAGATTGGGAAAGTATTAGCTCTTACCCAATTTTATTTTATTTTAAAACCCTGCTGGAGGGGCCAGATTCTCATCTCACCAAAACCAGTGTCGATCCAGAGTAGCTCCACTAGCCTTGAAGGAATTAGGGCCACGTTCTGCTCTGAATTACTAAATCCAGAGTGACTCCATCAAAACGAGTGTAGTTACTCCAAATTTAATTAGATCAGGGTTGGGTTGTAGGTGTCTGAATATGGAACAAATCAGATCTGGAGGGTTAGACTGAGCTTTGAGAACAGTGGTAATCCTGTCTAATTCATGCCCCAATTACTGTCAGGTTCTAACTCGGGCTGCTAACTCTCTTGCACTGAAATTACAAACTCATTCAAGAAGGACTAGCCTTCTTAAAAAATGATGCTTTTTAATGGAGTGGTACTGAGTGCTGTTAGAAAGTGCTCCATCCCAGAGGCAGTTGCATTTCAGTGCTGCATGAAGCAACTCCAATGTATGGTCCCAATCCTGCAAACACACACACAGGGTGCCTATTTTGGGAACATGAGAAGTCTGACAGCAGGATTGGGACTGTACACTGGGAAGTTCTTTAAGTTTGTTTTTGTTATAATTGGTGTTTATTCCTGTAAGTCGCCTCTAGCGGAAGGATGTCCAAGCTCTTTTGGGGATCAAGATGCAGGAAGTCCTTCCCTTGGAGAGGAAATGCAGCCACTCCTCTGCTCTGGCACCAAGCTACACAACACTGTTTCATGGACACGAAACTTGGCTTCCCCATTACACAGCCGGGGCGTTTCGTTCGGCACACAGCAGGCAGTTACCCAAAGTGGCAGATGCCAGGGCCCTGGAGCTAGTTAGCCCCCTGACTGATGAAAAGCGCCAAGGGGTCTTTAATGGGAACACACGCTGGGGACATTGGATGGAAAGACAACAACTCAGACAGCTCATGTTGGGGCATTAATTGGACCCCGTCTCAGGGGACGGTAGGAAGCAGTGACCCAACAGCACTGTACACTGCAGCATCTGGGTTCTCCTGGGAGAGCTCCCAGTCAAGTAGTAACCAGACCTGCCCCTGCCCCCTGGCTTGCTGATCTGCTGGCGTTGTGCTCTTCTTAGGGTGACGCCTACGTAGTGAAAGGTCCCTGCAGGGTGGAAAGTGGCAGTGCTCTATTGACATAAAAGCGCTACAGTGGATTTAGGCTGTCACGGCTCACAGGTCGTGCCCACACTTGGCCCCTCGGTCCCTGGGCGGGGACCCCTCTCTCCAGTGCGGCAGCCCCTTCTCGGGGAGCCCACTCCGGCACAGCGGCAGTGAGACAGCCCTTTCGCAGGGAGTCCACTCCCGTGCGGCGACCCTCTCTTGGGGTGCCCACTCCCACCTGGGGGGGTCCACCCCTCTGCCTCCGGGCCGGCACCTCTCAGGGCCTTCCGCATGCCTGCCTCCGCTGTGAGCCCCCTCAGGGGGTCCACTCCCTCTGGACCCCCGGGGCCTCCACTCCCAGAGGGAATAGTGCAGCCCTGTTCTCCAGCCCAGAGCGACTCTCAGCCAGCACAAAACAGGAGGCTTTATTGAGCTTTGAACGCAGCAAAGGATCTCTCAGGCCTGTAGGCCTGGTGCCCCCTCAGCCCCGCACCTCTGAGTCTCCCTTGCAGCTAGGTGAGCCCTGCCTGCTCTGCTCCCTGACCAGATCCCAAGCCCCGTCTTCTAGCAGAGCCTCCGATTCCCCCAGCAACAGCCCCTCCCCTGCCCAGTGTCTTCTCTCCAGGTAGTCAGGGTCGCCCGGGCCCCTCCCTTCTCCGTCCAATGTTCTCCCCTCACTGGAACCATCTGGGCCGGTCACCGAGGTCTCCCCTCTGCAGCCCATTGTCTGTCGTCTGGCCAGAACTGGTTGTGTCCTCTGAGCGGGGTCGGCCGGTCATCAGGGCACCAGACGTCAGGACTCCTGTTCTGTGCTGTTCTCTGCAACAACAAACTCCCTCTCCCCTTGTCACATTTAACCAGTAACATCCTGGGGCACTGAGTGCCCCCCTCTGCATGCAGCCCCCCCTCTGAACACCCAAAACTCCCCACTTCCTCACACATGCCAGGCCCAATGTTTCTAGCTCTCCATTAACTGCCCGGTCTAACTCATGCCATCTCAGGGCTCAAGTCAGCTCCTACTTTTATTTGGCCCTGAATACAATGTTCAAAAATAGTGACTTTGTCTCCCTTGGTTTTCCAATTGTGTCAGGCAATTGGTATGTACACACAGCAAAATAATGTCTTACGTTCACAGACTCAGCTTGAAGGCTCCCTACAAATTACATACAGGAATGGCTTCTCCTGGCATTGGCAGGCAGCCATGTCTGGGGGGGAGTGTGGCAGCAGCTGGACAGCCCACTACGACAGCCCTCAGAAGTGTGGGACACAAAAGTGAAAACGTGGCAGGGGCAATTTAGTGCAGGAAAATGCAATTTGCACAAGTTGGAATAGGCCAGGACAATGAGATAACACACGGTCCGGACAGCAGCAATAAATGCCAAGGGGCTGTGTGAAAAAACAGTGCCACCTAATGCCATCCTAGTGGCACGGCTCCGGCAGGCATAGCGCCTCCTATTGACTCACCAAGGCCATTCCCTGCAGCAGGGTATGGCTCCCTGTTCCTTCTCTAAGTGGCGCTCACACAGCGAGTGGAGGTGAAGGGAGAGAGCTCTCTGTAAGGTCACGCAGCCAGGCATGGGGCTGTCAGATGTGTAATTGGCTTTGAGTGGTGTGGCGCTGTCTAAGCAAAACCATGCATAGGTTACGGGCCCCGTCTTCCTCCCGCGGCGCCCAGCGGTTGCTTCGCCAACCCGTCTGAGCCGCCTGGATCCCAGCGCCTGCCCGTCGCGGAAGCCCCAGGGGAGCCGGCTGTCATGTCGCACAGAGAAGTCAGGTGAATCGTGCAAACCAAAGTGACTTGTGGCTCTTGGGAGTGTGAGGAGCCTGGAAAGAAAGGAAACCACTGTCCTTTGTGTTCTCTTGGCTGGCAACAATGCTCCCCCGCGCTGGCCTGAGAGCACACAGCATTACAATGAGGCTACAGTTCCGCCCCCCCCCCCGGGTGTCAGGACGGATCCGCCGGGCAAAGGGACCCACCATGGGCATCTCAGACAGGACACGACAGAATGCAGCAGGTAAACCCTGGAGAGCCAATCCGCCTTGTGTGCAGGCCCCTCCTCCCCACCCTCACGGCCAAGACTCTTCCAGCTGCTGCAGTCCCCAGACAGGGGTTGGGTCAGAGAACGGGGTGGGGGGAGTCAGGTCTATAGGGAGTCAGGGTATCACAGTGTAAGTTAAAGCCGTCCGGAGGCTCTGCCACCGGCCAACATAGGCCATGCCAGGCACTGGAGCACAAGGACTGCCAAGGTGGCCAAAAGCCAGCGTAACCCCCGCGCCAGGGCCAGGCTGGAAAATTTAAGGGGCTGGGGCCTCAGTGCAGCTTTTCTGGGTAAACTCCTGGGTACCAAGACCTTCCTGTACATAGGCTTAGGTGAAGGCCCAGCTGGGGAAGGCAGCAGAAGCCCCACCCCTTCCAGCCAAAAGCCACACACCTTCCCCAAGACCATGCCCCTTCACAACCTTTCCCACCCCCCCCAACTAAGCCACTCAACCCCAGCTGCGGGCTGGGGCTGCTGCATGGGGCCCTAGCCCCTCCCTGGTGGCTGGACAATGTAGGCAATTTGGGGAAGGCCGCCCATGTTCCTTCAATGCCTCTGCCCAGCGTGGTCAGAGGCTGGGCCCAAAGGCTGTGGTGGTGCAGGGAGCGGAAGGTAACCCCGCTAGGCTGGGACGTCCCTCCCCCGCTGCGTGGTCGGTCTCCACAGTGCAACGCGTCAGTAAAGGTGGAGGAGGCTGGCTGCTCGGAGGTGCCCTCCCCACAGGGCCGGGACCCCACATGCAGGCGCTCAGCAATCGTCTCCTGCCTGGCCAGGGAATTTCAACCCGGACCCTGAGATTCCTTTCCAGCAGTGCGAAGGTTAAGCATCTATGGCCCACTCAGAGCTGGCCTAGAGGAACGCCAGTGAGTGCCAGTCCCTGGTGTGGCCTGATGAAATCCGATGGGAAGCCAAGGCAAAGCTAATGGGTTAGCAGGAGGGGGCCGCGTCAGACGGGCAGGCTGGGGCACAGAGCGAAGGGAGATGGACGGTGGAGCCGGATTTAGGATCCAATGGAAAACTCGCCAGGTGGTGTAAACCAGCATAGCTCTCTGAAGTCAGCGGGGTGGAGAAGCGGGCCGCATCTCTCCCGAGTCTCAGGCCTGGCCTGGGTCTAACTTCATAGGCACATAGCGTTTTCAAGCCACATTTTGTTCTATCCTGTAAGCTCGGTTCATGTTCTAGCTCAGTGCTTCTCAACCTTTTTTTGCTCATGGCCCCCTTCTGAGCCTCTGCGGCCCCCCTCATAGCCGCTGTTAGTTGGAAAAAAAGGTACAGAATTTACCTAATGTTCTGTTTTTTCCATGTGGCCCCCTAGAGGTAGGGTGTGGCCCCTGGGAAGCCATATGGCCCACGGTTGAGAACCACTGTTCTAGCTCTCTGGGATGCCCTGGACCGTGTTTGAGCTCAGCAGCTATTGCTGCCGCCATCCAGAAGCGCCTTTGCTTTGCCGGGAAGAAAAAAGCAATTTCCATCTGCGAACCTGCCCCTTCCAGGCCCTATAGAAAGAGCCTCCCTCCCACCCCAGCTAAAGAGCCGTCATATTTTCCAAAGTCATTAGGCTCAAAAGAGCATCACAGCGTGTGCTGGGAAATGTGTACGTTGGCTCAGCCACGGGAGAGCTCGCGCCGCGCCCTCGCCAGTAGAAAAGGGTGGTTGCTTGCGGTCCGTGTTTTGCATGAGGTTAGATAGTTGCAGCTTGAGCCGGGACATATGAGCAAGCTACTTAGGGATGAGGCAATGAAAGGAACCTCTGATTGCAATTGGGCTCTATGGCCAGAGCAAGTCATGTGGCTGATAAGGAGCCCAGCAAACTGTCAAGTGCCGTAAATAGCTTCCAAAAGCCAGAGTTTAACTCGTCTGCTGGAGTGCCAGCCCCTCACCCCTCCAGGCCTTCAGCTCAGCCCTCTCCTCAGGTTCCCGGATCTCTGCCTCTGGGGAAGGGCCAGGCTCCTACCCTGAAAAGGAGGGTACAGAGTGGGGTGAGGGGGGGGGTAATAATTTTCGCATGGGGGCCACTTCATGAATTTTGGTACGTGGTCACAGGCCAGCTCCAGGCCCCCTGGAAGGGGCAAGGCCTTGGGTGGAAGGGGTGGGTGTGGAGGCTACGAGTATGTGAGTGTAAAAGGGAGACAATGTGTATGAGCGATACTTTGAGACACAGAGTGAGTGTGCGCGGTACAGAGACAGGCGAGTGTGTGTGACAGTGACTGTGTGTGCGCGGTACAGAGACAGGCGAGTGTGTGTGACAGTGACTGTTTGTGCGCGGTACAGAGACAGGTGAGTGTGTGTGAGAGTGACTGTGCGTGATACAGAGACAGGCAAGTGTGTGTGACAGTGACTGTATGTGCGCGGTACAGAGACAGGTGAGTGTGTGCGACAGTGACTGTGTGTGCGTGGTACAGAGACAGGCGAGTGTGTGTGACGACTGTGTGTGCGCAGTAGAGAGACAGGCGAGTGTGTGTGACAGTGACTGTGGGTTGGCAGCCCAGGGACAGCGTGGCACAGACTGGGGGAGTGTGACGGTGACCCAGAAAGTGTGTCTGTGCTGGCTGCTGCTGGGTAGGTTTCTGAGAGGAGCCTTGCGCTGTCTCTTTAAGACAGGGAAAGCTGCCCTGCTCTGTTGTCTGTCCCCTCCCCACGCTCTGTAGAGATGGGATCTGGGAGGCAAGGGGGGGAGAGTATGTGTGTGGGAGAGAGACAGAGCCCACAAGCACTGAAACTTAGGAACAGGGTGCTGCCTCTTACGACAGGCCCTCCTCTGAGTCACTCACCATCCACGCTTCAGACTGGAGGAGCTCCGCTGTGTGTCCCCCTCTCCCCGGCCCCTGCTGAGCAGAGATGGGGTGCAGGGGTAGGGGGACACCCTGACTTTAGCCCTACCCTCTCCCCTCCACCTTGCTCCACCCCTCCCTGCTCTGCACAGCTAGCAGGAGAATGTTGGGAGCAGCTGGGCTGCAGGATGGAGCAAGGTGGGGGAGGGGCAGCTGAACACCATGGGTGTGTCTAGACTACAGGGTTTTGTCGACAAAAGTGGGCTTTTGTCGACAAAACTATACCTGTGTCTACACTGCCGCTGAGTTCTGTCGACATAACGTCGACAGAACTCAGCAGTTTTGTTGACGGCGGTAAACCTCATTCTACGAGGAATAACGCCTTTTGTTGACAGAGTTCTGTCGACAGAAGGCGTTATTGCATCTACACTGTCCTTCACGTCTACACTCTCATGTCGACAAAGCGGCTTGCTTTGTTGACAGAACTGGATGCAGTCTAGACGCTCTTTGTCGACAGAAGCTTTGTCGACAGTATCTGTCCCAGAAAATCCCAGAAAGCCTCTGTCGACAAAAGCCTGTAGTCTAGACGTACCCTTAATGAATTTTGCTATGTGGTCACGGGGAGGCTCCACCCCAGAAGGGGCAGGGCCTGGGGTTGAAGGGGCGGGGCTGGGGCTAGCTTCCCACCAGAGTTGTCTAGGGCTGGAGGCTTTGAATTAAAAACACAGAAAAGGGCTGCTGGCTCCTGGCCCCCGGCCCTACCACTACTGGATTGCCTGGGAGCTGCCTGGTGTTGCTGTGACTATTTAAAAGGCTTGCGGCTCCAGCCCTTGCCAGGGTAGTGCTGCAGCCAGGAGCCATTTAAATAGGATCCTGCTGCCTGAGCCACTGCCTGGAAATTCTATGGCCCAGGCAGCAGGATGTAAATAGAAAGTGGCCAGATGCAGTCCGGGGCCCGGATCAAAGTGTTAGATGGGCTGGATCTGGCCCCCGGGCTGCATCTTGTCCAGCCCCGGTCAAGACGGAAAGAAAAGAGGCCAGGCCAGCTGTTTAGCTGGTGTGAGCTGGCATTGTTCCATATAAGTCAATAGAACGATACCGATTTCTAGCCGCTGAGAATCTGGCTTGTACAGTGGAACACCTGGGTCATTTGCATAATGTATCCCACTGCTTATTCCATCCTTTTGCAAACTCCCCTGCAGGAGGTGGAGTCGTCCCGACACGGACAGGCCTTGCTCAGCAAAGCCCCTGGTTTCAAATCACCTATCTACAAGCCAGGAACATAGGCTCAGTCCTGGGAAAATCAGACCTACGTGCATAGACAGCTCCCAGGGCTCCGAGTGCAGCGCTCTGTCTCCAATCCAGACCATGCATCAAGACGGGAGACAGCAGACTGTATCGCTATGGGTCGGGGAGGGGTGAACTGTGATTTAAAGCTATAATGTCTCTATTGTGCTCAAGCTGCCTGGCCTGTTGCCACTGGTAGCCCCTGTTTTTCCTTTACATTTGCAAAAGGCATTTGCATCCCTTAAAAAGACTCCCCAGTGAGCCCTTTGGCGTGGGCTGGGACCGGTGCAGCCTGGGGTTATTTATGATCCCCTGCAGCTATACATGCTTCTTTGGCTGTTGTTAAAGGCTAGTGACGTGTGATTTCACTACAGGCGTGAAGGGACAACGGGGCCTCGTGGGCTCTCTGCGTTGGCCAACTTTATCACATGCCTGGATAGCTAATCAGGCCCCAGACCTGCTACACCCTGGTGGGGACGACAGACTCTTTAAAGACACAGACGCACGCAGGGATTTCCCCTTCCGCCTGGGGCTTTCAAATAAAGTGCTTTAAAGCTCTCGGAGCCAATAGAGATGCTGGGAGCTGGCGAGACAGCTGCGCTCCGACTAGCTGCCAGCTACTGACGAAGAGCTGGCTTCAAGCCACGCAACGTGGCCCTGCCTACGGAGGACCCCAGTGTCTGTGAGTGGCTTGAGCCCAGGTCTTGGGTCTGTCTCATTATAAACACCACCGAGATCAACGTTCAGGAGACTTCGGAGCCCAGGCTTGGGGGCAGGAGGCGTCTCTGAGGGGACGTTGACGCTGTCGTTCCGGGGTGTGGTCACAGCGTGTGTAGCCGTGACGGCTCTAGCTTTCTGCTGGCTAGCCCGGCAACTAGAGCTGTGACCGCACACTGGCTTCATGGGGGGCTCACTGCCCCAGCATGCGCCTGGATGGGCTGGCACAGCACCCAATGAGGCCCAAGCTGCTGCCATTTTGTGGCTCTGAGACCCGCGAGAAGTAGGGTGGAGCTAGCTCAGGTCTGGCTGCCGCGGTTGCACTGCAGACATCCCCTCTACCAGCAGGCCAGGGGCTCCCGGGCCAAGCCCCTTGTGTCTCTATTTACACCAGTGCAAAGGGAGCGTCAGGTGCTATAACTGGTGTCAGAGGGGTGACAGACTGGTCGGACCTCTGGGAAAGGAATGTGGGGGGAGGGGCAGCTCTGTGCTCCTGGAAGGGGTGTGGCCTCAGGTGGAAGGGGTGGGGCCTGAGCCAGAAGGGGCAGGGCAGCCAGCCAGTAGCAGTGCCCAGAGCACAGCCCCCCCAGGCAGCCCTTGGAGCTGCTTGAAGCGCTCCGCACGGCGTTCCAATGGCGATTGAATGGGCACAGGGCTCCAGCCACCACCACCCTTGCGGCAGTGCCCGTGGCGGTTGGGCCCCAGCAGCAACTACCCTCCCCCACCCCGCTGTCAGGCCTGGCTGGTGTGAGTGAGCGAGCCGGGAATTTGGAGTTGGTGGCGTTCTACCACATGCATAAATCACTGCCCATGCTGCAAAGCTGGGGCAAGTCAGACGCAGGAAAGGGTCGAATTCTCCACTTGCTTGGCCTGGTCTTCTGCGGTGGGGGCCGGGGGAGAGGAGTCCGTTGACCTGTGGTTCCCAGCCGGTGGTGTAGACGCACCCTGTGTGGCAGAGGAGCTGAAGCCCTCTGGCTTTTCCGTGGGCACTGCGCTCCCAGTGTCACTGTGGTGCCAGCCCTTCGTGCACAAGCAGGGACTGGCCTTTTGCTTCGGCGTGGGAACATCCGCTCTCTGCAGCCTGGTGGTTATGCTATGGGGTAGTGGCAGGGGTCAGCGTGCTCTCGAGTCCTGACGCCGCACTTCCCCGTGACCCAAAGTGCTTGAAGGCAGGGACCAGCTTTGCTCTGGGTTTGTACAGCCAGTTTGCACAATATCCTGGCCCACCACAGCAGTGCCTGGGTGCTCCCGCAACACAAATAACACAAACAAAATCCTGCAGGGCCAGATTCTCAGCCGGTGGAAAGAGGCCGGGCTCCATGGAAGCTCGTGGACCTGCATCTCTTTGCCCCAGCAGAGCATGTGGCCCACCAGGCACGGGAAGCAGCACAGCGGGGCTGTTTTGCCCCATGTAGGTTGCAGAGCTGGGCAGCACTGACAGGGTTAACTGGGGGGACTAATGCCACGAGAAGTCCTCGGTGGCGCCTGGCTTCTGCCTCTCCTCAGGCGCGTCAGGAATAGACCCACCTCTCCCTGACCGGCATCGCTTCCCATTAGCTCCTGCTCCAGCCTCTCTGCACGCAGCAGGCTGAGTGAATAGCTGCTGTGGTGTCCCAATGGATCGGAGCCCTCCCGCTCCCCATGGCCGATGCTAGCGGGGGGGTCTGCACAGATTGGTGTAGGCCGGGGCGCACCGGCAGTCAGCCAGCCTCCACTCCCCTGCATCAGCCCCGCTCCCTTGGCCCCGCTGACGCTGGTCCAGGAGGAAGAGGAAGCCATTGTGTATAATGACTGTCCTGAATCGATGCTACATGGCTGTCCCCTGGCGTTGGGGACCCCCAGCCAGGCCCCCAAAGTCATGAGCTGGGCTGCATGCTCACCACAGCTGACAATAATAAATGAGCAGGGCTGTCCCTAGTGGGGTGCATGGCCCGGGACACCCCCCCCGCCCCAGGCCTCACTTCTGCCCCGCCTCTTCCCACAAGTCCCCTCCCCAGGGGTGCCGAGCAGGCTGGGTCTCTCCACTTCCCGCTGCTGCCAGTGAGTGTGGGGCAGGCCTGACCTCTACTGCCAATCCCAGCCCCCTTCCCCGCTAGTTTCCTGGGATGCCCTGGGTCTTGCGGAGCCCCCCAAAGCATGGGGCCTGGGATGGTTGCCCCAAACCATTCAATGGATTCTTTAAATGAGATTGGGGGGGGTCTTTTTATTTAAATTCTGGCTGTGGAACTTTCAGGGGGTCACGTTCTCCAGCTTTTTGCCTGAGGCCCCGAAGACTAGAAAGTTACTGAATTCCCTGGGGCCCGTGTCTCCCCCCAAGGAGAATGGCTCTAGCGTTCCACAAGCCGTCACCACAGGCCGGGCGGCTGTCTAGGCCCAAGCCCAACTAGGTGGAAGGCTGCGTCTTGCTGAAATAGCTTGTGTTGGCACAATGCATCCAGCCACGTGTAGGCTGGGATTAACAAGGGAGTTGGGCAGCCCACTGCTACTGCAGTCAATGGGCCCCTTGGCAAATCTCGCCTTTCAGCCTCAGTTCCATCTCCCACAGAACCTGGGCCTTTTGGAAAGGAGGGAACCCCTTTGCTGGACCCGGGCAATACGGTGACCTCGGCCTCCCCCCCCCGGCCAAGCCCGCTCATTATTTCCTGCTCGGAGGCTGGTCTGAGGGCAGAGAGGGGTGACCCGCGGGGGAGAGAGAACCATTTTACAACCGCAGCTCTGCGCATCGGCCCGTCCCGGTCATAACTGCAGCACTGCAGGACGTCCCATGGTCGTGTCACCCAGACGGAAGCAAACCCTTTCCCCAGCCACACAAAGGAATGGTTGCTATTGGCTTCTCCCAAGGAAGAAGGCAAATACTGTGCCTGTCAGGAGTGTCTATCCTCAAAGGACCTCAGAGAATTTTATACACACTCGTTAAAATTCGATGCAGCCCCAGGGAAACAGGATAATATTATCTGCATAATGATGGGGAAACTGAGGCACGGAAAGGGCATCGATCTGTCCTAGGACACACAGGAAAGCTGGGGCACAGGAAGGAACTGACCTCAGAAGTCCTGACTCCCCGTCCCCTAGACTAACTCACCAGGCAAAGCAACACTTCTCTCTACCATGCCACACGGCACAGGTCGAACCTCTCTAGTCCGGCACCCTCGGGATCTGACCAGTGCCAAACCAGAGAATTTGCTAGATGGGAGGTCAGTATTGTCTAGCAGCATTACCAACACTTCTGTGGCTTACTGGGCTCTCAGGGTGCGTCCACACTTCAGGGCTTAACTCGAAATAAGCTATGCAAATTGAGCGACAGATCTTATTTCAAAATAGCTTACTTTGAAATAGGGAGCATCTATACAGCACTTATTTCAAAACAGAGCACTCTTCCTCCAACTTCTCTTACTCCTCTCACAATGAGAGTTACAGGAGTTGGAGTAAGACGTCCTCCAGTTTGACACTATTTTGAAATAACTGCCTGCTGTGTAGATGTGGACTAAATTATTTCCGAATAGTGTCACAGTGTAGACGTACCCTCAAAGACATTTAGGAGTAAATTAGAGCTAAATAACAGCACAGAACACTGAGAGCCAGGACTGGTGGCTGTAAACAAACTTTATGGGACCATGGGAAACTTGGCCACACCCATGCTAAGTGGACATCCAGTACAGCTGGTCCTCAAGTTACGCACAGTCGATTTACGACCGTTCGCATTTACGACCAAACCTCCCATTAAGCAGTCATAGATGCCCCCCGAGTTACGAACGCGACCCGTGCTTACGAACAGCGCGGGCACAATGTAACTCAATGGGGTCCAACTTACAAACATTTCAAGTTACGGCCAAGTGTTTGGTCCGTAACCCGTTCGTAACTTGGGGACCGGCTGTAATTAAAATCATGCCAAACCACGGATGTTGCCAGACTAGAGAGGTTCAACCTGTAATCCAATTGCCCCACTTTTACGCACAGCAAAGAGGATAAGACCCTGACCGTTCATACATACTGCTCACAGAAGATTTCCCCTGCATATCTCTCAAGCTGGCCTGCCACATGCATTGCCTTTGGTCTACAGAAGATTGGCTCTGGCTCAACAGACCTAATTCACTTTTAACTTTAATTCCCTTCCTACACAACCACAGCAGCGTGCCTTGTCAGGCACACTGGGTACCATGGTTTCGGCAAGCTTCAGCAAGTGTCGTTCCAGCATAAGGAGTTGGAAACTGGCCCAGCCAACAAATAGTTTGGGCTGGCGAAGGGAAAAGGACACAGTGCACGGCGTGTTTATCTTGAAACGGGCCCCTCTCAGCCCTTAGGAGAAGGCCAGCGCAGGATCCCAGCAACTGCTACTCATCCTGCAGCACTCGGTTGGGTATACTCAGAACTCCACATGCGCAAGGATCCGGACTGACACTAGTTTCTCATGGTTTTACCATTTAACTGACAGCAGCATCTGGCCCCTGGTGGTTATGGAAGGTTTCCCGTGTGAAATCAAGGTGCAGTAACATCAGTGCCAAAAATGAGCTCCTAGCCTTCATTCCCCTGGGTTTTGCAGCATTATTAAGTTTCTCAATTGAGGCCCAGAGACCAGATTCTGGTCTCGGTTACACCAGTGTGAATCAGGGGTAGCCCCTACAATGTTAACTGCAATCTGTGTCTGACCCCTTCCTGGTGTCAAGTGAGCATTACATCTGCCCTCTAGTCTTTACTGAGAGCTCTTCTGTGGGAAATTTGGCTTTTCCTTGCCACCTTTTTTCTGTTCTGTTGGGAAAGCCCCGAACGCAATGGCTTGGAAAGGCCAAATTAAAACAAACCTCATCGGGATTTGATTTCCTGAGCAAGCCATGGACCCGGTCACCGGAGACACAAAAATTTCCCTGTGAACAAATGAGGTCTCCCTCCGTTCAAGGTTATTCGCCTTGTGACACACCGAGAGGAAGCGTTATTGCAAGTGGTGTCGCATGCACAAGCACGGACGTGTGTGAGAGGAGAGGTTGTTAGCGGGGCGAGAGGGCACGGTGTGTGCTGAGCAGTGTGTGTGTGTGTTTGGGTGTGACATGCAGCTGTTTAGCAGGGAGGGAGAGATGTGTGGGTCTGTGCAACTGTGTGACATTTGCCATGTGCAGCGGGAGGGGACAGCTGTGGTTCTGTGACATTCCCGGTCTGCTCCAAACGCACCCCGCCAGTTAGCTAAACAGCGAATGTAGCTGTGACGGGAGGGTCTACTTGGCCTGAATACTGACCTATCCAAGATGCTAGGCAGGGACTCAGGGAGCTAGCCCTTGCCACCGCTGTTGCACTCTATTTTGTAGCATGCTAGCATGGGTAGTTGCTTGCGCTGGAGTTTCCAGCTACCACCAAGGTTCCCTCTAATCTTTTCCACCCATGTGTGGAATTAATTTTTATGTGCAGCCAGGCATGTGGGAATGTGCACCACCAACAGGAACACAAACCTAGCTGGGGGCTCTCAGCTAATCAGCTGTGCAGCATTTGAATCTCCCCTGAGCAGCTGCACGAGCGCCCGGCTTACAGGGAACACTGCCGGCAGCTCCAAGGGGAGACATTTGCTTAGTGATACGGAGCTGCTCGGTCTGTGTGTAGTGAATTGCTATGGACAGAGAGCATCCCAGCCATGCAGCCAAGTTCCTGGGTTTTACAGAAGGCAGACAGTGTCCCATTTTGCAGGGGGCTAGATCAGCTGATCCTGGCAGTCCCTTCTAACCCACAGTTCTTAGACTCTCTGGTCCCTCCAGAGGCAGGCAGCCTGGGCTGGGGGCTGCGGGGATAACTAGCTATGAATCTGCTCTCTGACCCCGTGTCACCCTGAAAACAAAATGCCCTTTGAAATCTCCCCCTGAAGATTTGGAACAGTTGGTATTCACCCCGGAGACCAGAAAGGGCCAGCTGGGGGCGGACGGCACAGCCTAAAACCTGCTGGCCACGCCGGCATTCCATCGGCTTGTGCTTTCTGCAAGAACAACAAACAAGCCACCGCGCAACCCCAGGCAGCGACCTGCCCCCGGCCCCAACCTCGGGGCTTGGAGACAAACACAGGACACGGCTGGGGATTTCTGCGCCAAGAGCCTCCCTTTGATCCCAGCCCTGCTCCTTTGGGGATTCCATTCTGCTTTCTTCTCCCCTGCGATGCGGCGGCTGGAGAGGCTCCAGTCTGGGCACCCGCAGGGTGATTTTGCTCTTCTGACTGCGCTGGGGCTTTGTGTTTCTTGTTCCGCCCTTTGTTTTCTGGCAAGGTGGGGATGGGGAAACAGCAGGAGAGGAGGCTAGAGCGGGTCAAGTCGTGCACCAGGTGTCCGGGATGGGAAAATGTGCATTCCCTCGCACGGAGTTCACTGTGCATTTGCCACCACCAGGGTGCTGCACAATCGGGGGTAACCAGCCTCTCCAGGAGGTTACAGTACAACACAGCAAGGTAAGGGCACCCTCCTCTCATGTCTGACCCTGCACCTGCCGGCTTCTGGCCTGCGGAGAAGTCGTGAGAGTCGCTAGTGGGGATTGGCTCCTTTCCTACAGCCCCTGTGGCCAGCGCAAGAGCCTTCTCCTCTGCATTTCCTGCCCTAGCAAGTACTTGGCAGGACTCTTTTGGCCTCATGCCAGCGTAGCCCCAGCATCCAGCTGGCCTCCCACTTCTGCTCCCAGGGCCTGCACGTTGCTGCTTCTGACTCCTCTGGCTCATGAGGTCTCCTTCCGTGCAAGGTGATTCGCCTCACGACACGCCAAAAGGACACTGTGGTAAGAGGTCTGGGCATGTGGCAGTCGCCCCCGTGAGCACGAGAGGAGCGGTTGTTAGGAGGGGAGAGAGCATCATACGTGCAGAGCAGAGGAGAGCAGAGCAGAGTGCGTGTGTGTGTGTGTGTGTGTGTGAGATGCAATGGTTTAGCTGGGAGGCAGAGATGTGTGTGTCTGTACAATTGTGTAACATTTGCAGGGGCGGAGAGTTACACCGTTGTGGTTCTGTGACATTCCTGATCTGCTCCAAACGTGCTCCTGTAAAGTGTTTTGAGATGGGCGGGGGCCGGGCAGTTTTCATGCCTGGGCCCCTCCATAGGGTAGGTCCAGTGGCTGGAACACAGGCCAGGGCTTGTCAGACGTGGGTCTGGTCCCAGCTCAGCAGGTGAGACCTTGAGCAAGTCATTTAATCTGCCCTGGGCTTTGATAGCTGGGGACACGTCCGGGGGGACGTGCTGTGAAGCTAACACCGGGGAGGTTCCCGGCTTCTGCAGTGACAAGGCCAGCTAATTGGCCAGCCATATGCACCGCTGAGGGGCCACTCCAGCATGGCAGGGGACCCTGATGTGCCAGAAAGCAGCACCCCTGAGCCAAACTGGGCCGGTCTCAGCAGTGGCTGCTCCTGGCCTCTTTCAGCTGCTGCATTTTTGTCGCAAGAGGGCCAGGCCCAAGTGAGTCTAGGCTGGGATTTGCATGCCAGGGACATGCACTAGGTGCCTAACTCCCTTGGCCACCTCCGAAAAGCTCTGCTTTAATAAATGCCTCTTGGTTCTTCCTCTCCACTCTGCGTTCAGGCCTGGGGGCTAAACTGGAGTTGTAGCTCATTCCCCGGGGGAAGCAGGAGACACTGCGCAGCGGGGGACAAGTCCTGCTCACGAAGGAGCAGCTGGAACGGCGCCTGCCCTGCCACGTGTGCTGGATTTTTAGACACTCATCTAACACTCGCCCTGCTCAACTGGGCTCCCAACCCGCCGGGAGTTTGCGTGTGTGAGGAAACACTGACGACTGTGCCCGGCGCGCTCATTACACGCCCATCCAGAGGAAACAGGAAGGAGAAATTCTGAAGCCATTCCAAACGTGTGCTCCTACCAGGCCAGGCCGGACGGTCCTGTTCTGCACTGGGCAGGTGGAGAGGTTGGACACCAGCTCCCTAGTTGTGGTCTAGATGAGTTTGGGAGCAGGATCCGCCTCTAGCCGGGCAAGTGACTGCGCTCTGCTAGTGGTCTCCCCACTCTAGCGCAGACTCTGGGTGGATTCGCTCTCCCCAGGAGGGCTTGGAGAGCCGTAAAGGTGGCCCGGGACAGATGGGAACATGGCTCTGCAGCCGGTGTGGCTCAGCAAAGAGCCAGCATCTGTCAGCTGCTGAGAACCAGAGCGGGAGCAGGCTCCAAGATCGGGGTTCCCACCACTAAGGGGCAAACCCCTGGGACATCTGGGATGGTCTTGGCCTGTTGGCAGTGTGTGCCCGGAGCACCCTGACAGGTATCCCAGGGCAGCTACCTGAAAAAGGGACAATCCCGAGGCAACCTGGCTACGCGTCCCTGGCCTTTTCTCTGCTTTCCCCTTCTGGGTCCTCAGCCCTTGGAGCTTTTCCTTGAGTGACGGGTCCAAACGGTGCCATAACCCAAAACCAAACTCAACCCAAAGCTGCTGGGCTCTGCCACCTGGAGCCATAACCGGACCCCTGATCGGTCCAGACAGGACAGGAAGCTCCCTGGAGAGCCGGGCCCCATCTCCCTGCAATCTCCATCCAGCCTCCCACGCCACCTGGGTTTCAGTTCTGGAGCAGCTTTCACGTCAGGTTCCCTCACCTCGCCCCTGTGCCCACGGAGAGACATGCTTGGGTGGGCACTGACTCCTCACCCCACAGCCCAGGAACAAAGCTCTCTTTCCACTTTAATCCCAGCGCGGCGCCAGCTGGCAGCGAGTGGGAGGGAACAGGGGAGAGGCCTCTCCACCCTAGCCCCAGGCTCTGTGTTATCCAGCCAAGGTCACTGTGGCCTCGCTCTGTGCATCTCTGTGGCTTATGATCTTTTTTCTCAGGCTGATTGGGGTCGGGAGACTCCTCTTACAGCCTGGAGACTCGCTGGTCCATGACTCCTCCATTCTCTGCACTGGGTCACGTGCAGGGAGAAGCTGCGGCCTGCAGCCCCTGATCCTTTTGGAGTGAGCGCCAGGCCCATCAAAGCCCCACAGAGGGGCAGAGAGGCAGGTGTGAGCACAGCGCTCTGAGGCCAGGAAGGAGGATGCAGTGGGCTGGCGGGAACCATGGCAGCCAGCAGGGACAGGCTGCTGCTGCTAACGTGAAATGTGTCCAGGGCTGATCAGCAAGGCAGGGCTCCCCTACCACTCACTGGGGTCCCGAGCCGAGCTGCGGAGCTCAGGGCAGTGGAGTGGGAGTGCGGATGGAAGATAGAATCTATGGGGGAGCTGGAAAAAAATTGAGGAATCCCCTTTGGAGCTCTGTGGTCTCCTTTTCGGGATACAGGGCCAGGGCTGCATGGTCAATGCTCGGTCTCAATTCCCCACTACAGCAGGAAATGGTAGGAACCTGACTTGCAAAGTACAGAGCTTTCATCCTCCATGCTGTCTAAACCAATGATGCTGTGCAGATTGAACCTCTCAAGTCTGGCACTCTGTGGTCCGGCAACCTCCATTGTCCAGCAAGATTTGAGTTCGCCAGATCTCTACTTATCATGGGTGTGGCCAAGTTTCCCATAAAGTTTGTTTACAGCCACCAGGCCTGGCTCTCAGTGTTCTGTGCTGTTATTTAGCTCTAAATTACCCCTAAATGTCTTCTAAGAGCCCAGTAAACAGCGGAAGTGTTGGTCATGCTGCTAGACAATATTGACCTCCTGTGGTCCAGCAAATTCTCTGGTTTGGCACCGGTCAGGTCCTGAGGTTGCCGGGCTAGGGAGATTCAACCTGTATTTCTTTGTCCAGACAGACAGAACATGGGCAGAGATTGGTTTGGATCAGAATGCTAGAGCTAAACCCACCGCCCGCCCAGAACATTTGGATCAGGGCCTGGGTGATTCCAATACCTCCTGGCTCGTGGCTGCTAAATTCACCCCCCTTATCGATCGCGGGGTTCCTGGCACTGCTGGGAGCGCAGCTGAACTGGGGGGAAGGTTGTAGCTGAGGAGACAGCCAAGCTTTCAGAGCTAGGACAGGGAGGAGGGCAAAGCTTGGGGAGTCGTGTTATCCCAGGCGCACAGCATTCCCCAGCCACCAGTGCAGAAGGAAGAGGCTTCCGGCTCTGGAGTGGGCATTAGGTGATGGGAGGGCCATCTGCAGCTGTCAGAGGCTCAGTGACGTTGGACAAATTGTGACTGTAGCCTGTAGGGCTACCCTGCTTGTTTGCCTGTAGATATGTGAATTTGGTATTTCCTGTGGCTTTGATTATGTGTTTATTATAATAAGTTACAGGCGGTTTAAATTGGCATTTTGGCTGTAACACAAGGGACTTACAGACCACATCCTGTATGCTGAGCTAAGTCAAAGCTATCATACACATGCCTGGGGCCTTTCACCCAGATAGTAAAGTCAAGGCGCATATATTAGGGACCGTTCACCTAGGAAAAGCAGCCGTCCATGGCATAGGGGCTGCCAAGAATACCCTCAAACTTAGCAGCTCCATCGTTACTTGCAAAAACCCTGAAATAAGCAGTTAAAACCAGACTGAATAACCCAGTAGGACAGAAATAATGAATGTCATAGGCAACCACAAAAGGCCCATGGTAACCAATTCACGAACATGATGATAAGCTGAGATCAGTGATATATTGTCCCATAGGGAAAAAGACACTGTACCATTAGCAAAGCGAGGAAATACAAATGAGGAGAAAAGGAAATATCCCCTACTGAATATGCATCAAACATAACAATATCAGTGTAATGCCGCCTAGGGGTGGGTAGGCAAAGAAGCCGTCGTCCTTGGGAGGTGCTCGAACGAGGGTGACAATGGGGAAGACGAAGGTGATGAGGAAGATGATGGCTAACACCTCAGGTTGTTCTAGAAGGAATGGTGTGACTATGTGGTGGGGAAATACAGATCTACATTCCCGATCTGGCTTAATAGATTTAGCACAAGTCACAAACTCCCCAACTTCTTAAGAAACTACATTTGCTAATATACAAGAGTCCTGATAGCGTGCGTGTAGCAGCTGTGCAGATCAGGGTTCCCAATCACAGAATGATTCAATACCAGGCCTGGGCTTGGGACAAAAGATCTGTCAACCCTGAAGGTGGTGCCTGGAAATTCATAAGCAATCTAAGATCAGGCAACGTGACCTCGCTGGTGAATGTCCCCCTGTGAAAGGGGCATGATCAGTCCTGCTTGCCCACCCGCCAGGAGAGGAAGAAATTAACTGTTGCGCCATGCGCTGCAACGTTGTATGTCTCCCTCTAGTGGCTGGCCCCACAGTTAACAAGAACCTGTTGCTTTTACTAACAGCTAATGGAGTTTACTCCTTTAGCCCAGTGGTGGGCAATCTGCAGGCTGCATGCGGCCCACTGGGGTTCTGTGTGTGGCCCATAGGACATTTTACTTACCAGCATTGCCAGATTCTGCTGGTTTCCATCCCCGTTGTTTTTTCCCTACGGATATTACTAAAGTGACACACATGCAAGGCAAGGGGCAGGTGACGGGAGGTGCGGGCTGATTGCACACAGCACTGACTGGATGAGCCAGGCGCTCCCAATGCATCCAATCCAAGCGTCGCTACAGATCAATCCGCACCCCCCACAAATTCTAGGTATTCAAGTGCAATTAAGCATAACTCCCCTATCCCAGGAGACCATCTCGGTTACGACAATCTTGTGGCCCACTGGGATCACGAGGGCCACTCCTGCGACCCACTCTCTAGCCTAGGTTGCCTATCACTGCTTTAGCCCAACGGGTACTTGCTCTTTTGGTGCTGTAGCTTTCAGGTTTGATACATGGCTCCCCCCTCTCCTGCATGCAGATGTATGGCCGTGTCTGTTAAACTACTTAAAGCTACGGAAAGAACGTGTTATTATTGAAGCATGGTTCTTGTTATAGATGAGAATAAGCCACACAACTCAGAGCTGGATGTGGCTCCAAATTTCCTTTTGTTTGGGAGGGGGGAGGCATGGGGAGTTATTCTTCCCAAGATGGGTAGAAATTAGGCTGGGGAAGATGTTGGGGGGAGGAGAGACTTTGAGAATTTCAGAATCACGTCTAGGAAATCCTGTACAAAAACAACCTCCTGGTAGACACGAGGGAGCCAGCAGGTTCTGCTGGGAAGCGTTATCGCTGATGGTTATCGGTCTGTCCTCCCAGTTCCCGCCAGCTTCATTCTCCCCCCACGCTGTGGTAGGGAAATAGTTGCAATTCCTACGGCCCAGAAAGAAAGTGCAGGCTTGGTGCATAAGAAGGAACGCAGAACAATTCCAGTCTCTTCTGAGAAGAAGGGACTTTTGTTCTGCAGCTTGGCCTTGCAATGTTTGGCCTTAAATGAAAAGAACGATGACAGCACCAGCAACAAAGAAATCTCCCCCCTCCCGCCAAAGAAGTGACGCAGCGAGGGAGAAAACGGACAACAGTACACCCTGACAAGTGAGCTCTTTCTGCAGAGACCCAGCAAGCTAACAGAGGTTTGCATCCTTTTGTCAAAGCATCTATGAAGCATTTGCTGCCTGCCTCAGGAGGGAGTCCAATTGGATCGCTTATGGGGGAGGGGAGCTGTTTATTTGCTGTAAATATTTATCCAAGTCCCTCTGCAAAGTGCCATGTTTTCCTGGAACTGGTTGGGGCTAACGTCTGTCATGGCTCAGCTGTCTGGGAAGCAGCCATTCGCCCTGCCAGCAGGCCGGGGAGAGGGAATGAAGGATGGTCACAAATCACATCATAACAGGCAGGTTTGCAGGCCCCGGTGAAAGGGCGGAGAAGAGCTATTTATGCCTTCCCTGTTCAGTAGCTCCCGGAGCTGATGTGCCCCCTGCTCTCAACCTGGCGCAGGCTAAGGCACCCCGGAGTTGTGGCCCAATTTGTGACTCTGCTTTGGTGATGCCTGATGGGGCTCTGCCCAGGTGCAGAGTTGCTCAGAGCATAGTGTGACAAAGTCTCTCCTCTGCCTGCTTTCAGGCAGGCTGCTCCCTTCAGAAGCTCCCAGCAGCCCTCCCTTTAGACCCTTCCTTTAGGCCAGTGGTGCTCAACCTTTTGTAATTCGCGACACCCACGGATTTTTTTGGTTGAGCAAAACAAAAAACAAAAAAACCTGGGATTTTTGTTGAGCAAAACCAACCAACCAACCGAAACGCCTCCACGCCGGCTGGAACGTTTTGTTGAGGCCCCTTTAATTTCAAGCGCCGGTCTACTCCCCTGCCACTCCTCGGCCCCGCTGCGCACATGTCGGATGCCGAGCCGGGAAAACAAAATGGCGGCCAGCCCAGTGCCGCGACCCCCCAGGAAGACAGCCGCGACCCCCTCGGGTTGTGCACCCCTGCTCTAGGGCACAAGCTTGCTGTTTGTGGTGCCACCCGCATCATAGGCCAGCGTGGGGAACAGAGAGGAGACCAAATGCCCTAGGCTCCGCTGCCCCTCCAGGTGATTCAGGGACGGGCCAGACCCTTTTCCAAATTAGTCCTTCCCCTATGATGCGTCCCACTGTTGGGATCAACTCTCCTGGGGTGAATAGGGAATTGGGGATGAGCCCCAGGCCTGCGCTCCACCCCAGATTCCAGCCCACGGACCCTGTGACAGCAGCTGTCGGCAGGGGTGGCAGGTTTGTATATTTTTTGGTGGTGCCCCATTAGCCACACCCCCTGGCCCTGTTAACCACGCCCTCTGGCCCCCATTAACCAGGCCTCTGGAGGTAACACGCTTGGGGCAAGATGGACACATGACCAGAAGTAAAAGGTGTCATGTCACCCCTCTCGAAGGACTTTTCCCACCATCCTCCTACCAACAGGGATTAGTTTGGCCCCCACCAAACCCCCCTTATGCAACTATCCTGCAATTGCATTAACCCAACGTGTGTGACATTAACTCGGGGGCAGAGAGGCTGGGGGAAGTGTTCCCTCTAAGGCTATGTCTACACTCGCGGCTTCTTGCGCAAGTACAGCCGTTCTTGCGCAAGAACCCACAGAGCGTCCACACTGCCCGCCTGCTCTTGCGCAAGGAAATGTACAGTACGGCGTGGTAAGAGAGGGCGTCTTGCGCAAGAGCTACGCTCTTTTCTAAGAGGTGTAAGTTCTCTTGCGCAAGAAGGCAATGTGGATGCTCGGCAGGGATTTCTTGCGCAAGAAACCCCTATGGCTAAAATGGCCATCAGAGCTTTCTTGCGCAAGAGAGCGTCCACACTGCCATGGATGCTCTTGCGCAAAAGCACAGCTCACACATGGCAGTGTGGACGTGTTCTTGCGCAAGAAGCCCCCAGTGTAGACATAGCCTAAGAGTTTCCTCCCATGAGCAGAATGGATTTTGTGTTGTGCACCAGTACTGAGTTCATGTGGCTTGTTTGGATGTGCCACTGTGGCACCCAAGTTATTAATAAATATTTTATAAACCTTTACCTTTTCTCTCTGCTGCCATGTCTCTCCCTTGCTCCATCAGCTCCCTGGTGCCTGCTGCCCCCAACTCCTCACCCTCCTTTGCTGTCCTGACTCCTGCCCTTCTCACGGCCCTCAGCCCTCCTGCGACCTGCCCCCCTCCACCAGCCCTTCTCTGCCCCCTGTGCCCACTCCTCCAGTAGCCCCACTCTGATCATGTGAGCTACCCTCCTCATCCCCTCTTCTAACACCTCCCTCTACACGCCTGCCCTGCCTCTCTCCTCTGGTGCTGGTCCCTCCCTGCAGGTGTCTGCCCTTCTGCTTCACCCCAGAATCCCCTGGCACCTGCACCTTCCCTTAGCCCTGCACCCTCCTGGTGCCTCCCCTTCCCTCACTGTCCCTACCCCTTTGCCCTCTTTTTCCTGATGCCCCACCACTCTCTGCCCCCATTCCCTCATGCCCCTCTGTGCCCTCACACATGACTTGCTCCATCCCCACCTTTCTCATGCCCACCCCTTATTTCAAGCCTTCTCCCAGCACCTCCCCTCCCTCTAGCCCCAATGCCCTTACTCTCCTCTCCCAGCATCACCCTGTCCCCCTCCACTGACACCTCCTCCTGCCCTTTTCCTCATTGTCTGCACTTGGCCCCTGGCATTTGTCTCTCCTCCATGCTGTCCCTTGGTGCCTTCCCTTTCTTCCCCTCCCTCTCCGCACAAGCCCCTTCCTCTCCCACCCCTTCCCCTTTTTCCCCCTCCCCCTCCCCTTACCTTTCCCCTTACCTTACCTTCTGCCTTCCACTTTGCGGAGCCGGAGTCTGCGCTCGGACCCCGGAAGTCCCCGGACTCCGAACCTAGAGGTAGGCCACGCGGCACAACGCCACGCTGAGCAGTTTTAAGTCCCGGGCCGTGATGTCACATCACGCCCGGGCATCTCCCCGCTCACCTGTAAACGCCGTGCATGGCAGCAGCAGCTGGCAGCACGCGCTGGCAAGGGGGAGCCGGACTGAAAGCTGCACACGGGGCAAGGACAGGACGGGGATGGGGGGGACGCTCTGGGGCCGGGGTGGGAGGACGCACCGGGGGGACGGCAGGTGGAGGCCGGGACCTGCTCCAGGCAGGGCCGGGGGAGAGACCCAGCTCCAAATATTGGTGGAGCAGGGCCCCCGGCTCTGAATATTGCAGGATCATGGGCACCACGAGCCCATATAACTCGCCTCCCATGGCTGTTGGCCATGTCTCCGGTGTCAACCATGTGACAGTGACGATTCCCCACAGCCCTCCCCAGCACCCTCCTTATGGCAGGATCTTCCTCCTGGGACCTGCTTGCACTTTGTCCTTCCTAGACCCTCCCCAGCACCTTCTCTCCCCAGCTCCTTGCACACAGCGAGCTCACAGAGCGGAGCCCTTTTTAGCCAGTCTCAACCGGTTCTTCATCCGCCAATGGCTCCAGCTGTCCCGATTCATCTGTCTCCCTTGATTCTGGAAGCTTCCTCATTGACTCCAGGTCTCTCAATCGGCCTGTCTGCCTAAACTGAGTCTGGCAAGTTCCTGAGTGCTCTGAATTTGCCCTTTTTACCTTACCCAGAGAAAGGAGACCTATTTAATACGTGCTGCTGATTACTGTCCTGTCGCCATCTCGCCTGACCCTGTCACAATAGCTCTGCCCTGGCCGGCCCCCTCAGACACCAGCTCTGGCTTCTCCTTCCCTGCCAGCCTGCCCTGCCAAGGCGGCTGCAGACAGCACTGATCCTCGCTCTGCGGGAGGGGCATCCTGGTGGCTGCCCTCTGGCCTGACTGCTGCAAAGAGGCCGGAGCACAATGAGCAAGGGCTGGGATTTTCCAAAGCTTTCACCATCAGCCCTGTTCTGCTCCCACAGGCGTCAAGGGGAGAGGTTTTTTACAGCTGACGTCAATGGGAGCAGAGCGCGGGCAGCTTTGGAAAGCCCTGCTCCCGCTGACAGCTCTTTGTGTTAGTGCCCTAGTAGAACTGCTCAGGACACTGGAATGGAGGGGGAGGGGTTGGTCGAACGAGTGCTGTTTGTCAAAACCAAAGGTGGGCGATATGCGGCCCATGGGCCAGACGCGGTTTGCTGGTATTAGCCCCAGCAGGCCGCTGGCTCTATATTTACCCTCACCTCTGCAGGTACGGCCACTCACAGCTCCCATTGGCCATGGATCACCATTCTCAGCCAATAGGAGCTGCGGGAAGCGGGGTCCTGGTCCGCGCCACTTCCCACAGCTCCCATTGGCTGGGAATGGCGATCTGCGGCCAATGGGAGCTGTGAGCGGCGGTACCTGCAGAAGCGCAGGTAAATAACGTGTTTGGCAGCCTGCCAGAACTGGGGCTAACCTGGTGAACTGTGTCCAGCTGGTGGGCCCCTTATTGCCCACCCCTGGTCAAACCAAACCCTCCCTTCCCAGTGGCTGTGGGTTGGCCCAATTGCCAAGTGGAAAAATAGAAGTGCTGAGAAAATTTTGAAATTGGGCCAGTTGTTTCATTTCCAAATTTCTCAGTAATAACAATTGAAAAATGTCCTGGTTTTCCAGTTGAAAGTGACTCTTCGTTTCGAAAGTTGAGCTAATTACAGTAAAACAGGTCAAAGGAAAAAGGTCAAAATCGAAATGGAACATTCCAGTGCCAATGACAATAAATAATTAACACAGCAGGTGGCCAGGTCACAAAGAGATTCCGCTTTTCATTCCAATTCGAGGTGGGACAAATGTCAAGCTCTTGTCAATATTCACAGGACGAGATCCCCCTCCCTTTACCCGAGATCTGCTCATTCACTCTTACACCCCCTTGTGGAGGAGGTAAATATTTAGCCCCCCCACCGCAAACCCTAGCCCACTCTCCCTCTGGAACAGGATGGAAGAGGCTCCCAGGGTATCGACCTCAACTCACCCCAATCCTGAATTCAGACTGCAGTGTAAACGCGATAGAAGTACCGGTGTGCTGGCCTAAAGCATCGCCAGAGAATCGCAGCCTGGCAGCAGCGTGCGTATGCTGCAGAGTTGGCTCGAGGGAGCCTTAGAGCTAAGCAGGGCTAAAGTTGAATTAAGCTACGCAACTTAAGCTACGTCAATTGTGTAGCTGAAGTCTAAGTAGCTTAACTCGGCTTTAGGCGCTGTCTACACCACAGGAAGTCAAAGGACAGGCACTCTCCCTTCGACTTCCCTTACTCCTCGTACGATGAGAGTTACAGGAGTCGGAGTAAGAAGTCCTCCAGCTCGACATTATTTTGAAATAATGGCTTGCATTGTAGACACGCTCTGTTATTTCGGAATAACGTCAGCTGTGTAGACGTACCCACAGAGCTTCGTGCCGGAAGTGGCTGGTCTATACCGATCGCTGGGGAGCCGCACGGAGCAAGTGGAATGCGGTATGCTCTCCCTGGCTCTGCAGTGCCATGCACAGGGCAGAGAGGAAGGGACGGGGGTGCTGGCCAGCGACACTCTCACAAGTTGGGCTGGTAGCAAGCCAGAGAGGTCACTCTGGAAGCAACTCGCACCCTCCCCAGCTGATCATTCCTTTCTGCGGCCAGCTGTGGGTCACTGAGACTCTTTGCAGGGGACCGGGCATGAGCAGGAATCTGAACTTGTTCTTTCAAGTGCAGTCAGGGTTGGGGCTTGATTGCCCTGGGCACCCGGCGACTCTGTCCCCGCTCCCAGGAATTTATCACTGGAGGCATCAACCCTGCAGTGTTACGGGCAGGCTTAACTTCAGGCCTGGGAGGAACCATGGAGAAGTCAATGGGAAAAGTCACCGGCTTGTCTGGCTTGTCTTCCAACCCTCGGATCCAGAACACACTCAGGCGTGTGTGTCCTGTTTGCAGGACTAGGGGCGTTGGGAGCTGAGACAGGCCCATGATTGGCCCAGTCACATGTAGCAGATTCCTGTCAGTTTGTTGCTTTTTTTCACCCCCAGCCCTAACTCTAACAGGAGTTGATTTTTAAGCCAGGTCTGTTTGTGGTGGGTGGGTTTTAACGCCTCCCACTGGCTTTCTTTTCTAGATGCAAACCCTGCCTAGCAGGGCTGATGGGGGGCGGGGAGCTAGCGGGTGGGGTAGGGGTAGGTATGAACCGTGGTAAAGCAGGACGCTTCGTGGCTCCATCCCCTCCCAGCTACTTAGTGCAGGGGGAGAGTCCAGCTGTTTGAAAATCAATAGGGCCAATCTCTGGGGCATTTCAAACCTCTTCCTGGGTCCGTGCAATAGCTGGAAGGGTCCCGAGCCTGCGGAGACCAAGCGGGGACCAGCAGGAGCAGACGGGCTCCATCTCTCCTAAAGACACGTTACCCTGCAGATCTCAGCACGGGGGCAAGGAAGAGAGCGTGAGAATGGAGAGGCGCAGCCGCACCGCCGTTCCAGCTGCGTTTGCACAGCTCTGGCCAGGAACCAAAGGGGCTGCTTGGCTCCCCCGGGAGAGCCATAAAAAGAGACGTTCCTCTCTTGTCAGCAAGGGGGGCAGCCAAAAGGGCAGCCCCTTGTGGACTCGCGCACAGAGATGCTTCCCCCCGGGATGCTCTTGTCGCTGACAGGAAATGGCAGAACCCACTACAAAGCTCCCGGCAGCGCCACGGAGCCAGGCCCAGGGGGATCGCTCAGCAGGTGCGCATGGAGCTACCCCCGTGTCACGGAGAGAAATCCAAACCCTGTCCCGGGCTGAGCCAGCGCGGAGCCCAGCATGCAGGCCCCTGCCTGTGTGACGCCTCAGCCCCCGCCCAGTGCAAGGACCGTTTGTGGCCGCATCTGCTAGGCCGGGCAGAGAGATTTTCCACACAGGCAGCAGCAATGAGCAGAGCTGAGTTAATGGTCTCATCTGCAGGGGGGCAGGGTCCCTGGACCCAGGGCTGTGCTTTGCACCTGGGGAAGAAGGGCTATTGGCAGTTCCTATTGCTGGTGAGGGAAGCATCCCTGCCTCCTAGTCCTGGGCTAGTCCGTACCCTGACCTCCTCCCTGGGCACCTACAGCTTTAACTCTTTCTATGCCTGACTGCTTGGCTCCCCCATGCAGCTGTCAGGGAAATCTCGCTCCCCTGGGGTACAGAGTCCCCAGACTCTCAGGGCTGCTGCTGCTTTCACTCTGGTAGCTGTCAGCCTCCATGCATGCATAATGAAGTTTTCCTTTTGGATTTCTCTTCTGCCTCACTGGTTTGACCTCCAGCCTCGGACCCTTCTGGGGACTCTGTACCCCAGGGGAGCGAGATTTCCCCGACACAGCAGGGGTGGGAGGTGGTGGGGCTGGGTTCAGTATCTTATAAAGAGAGAGGCCCATTGTGAAATTCAGAGTTGGTGCTGGGTTGGGCTTCCAAATACCCTGCAATGGTGAGGGATGGCTGGATCTGGGGGACGAGCATTGTGGGGGGGGGGCAATTTGGGTCCATCTCTAAAGTCACCCCCCAAAACATCTCTCACAAAACACATTCTTGCCTTGCACTGATGGGGCCAAAGGCCGGAGTCCCCCTGCATTAGTGCATGGGGGACTGCTGCTATAAAGGCACCTGTTATTACAGGGGGAAACTCTCCCTTTGCTGCCAGGCCATGGGGGTTTTCTCCCTTCCGGGGGCTCAGAGCCACTGCCAGATCGGAGGGGGACTCCAGCACGTACAGTGAGACAAGACTGAACCGCTCAGTGGGTGTTGATTAGACGCCTTCTCTTTCACCCCCTGAAAAGCACAGAGAAGCCCTGACAAAATCTTCCCACTACTATCAGAAGGAGCTAATTGCCATGAAACACCCACTGGCTGGTAATTACAGGGGCCTGCCCTGGCTAATTGCGCTGCAGTTCTGGGGAATGCTAACCCCGTTCCATCCCCAGCGAGGGTGCAGGGGAGGAAGTGACAAGTTGCACTTTGCAGCCACAGGTCCTTGGCAGAAACGCGGTGAAAGCCCCCAGCTTGTGTGGGCTGTGCAGCCCAGTGCAGTCAGAGGGGAGGACGGCAATGCTGACATTTGAGGGTGTGAGCCAGAGCCAGCCAGCATTCAAGCCGCAGCCCCTGCTGTTCTCAGAACCACCCGGGTGGCAAGGGGGCCGGGGATGCTCCACATGCTGCTAGAGCCAGCCCAACCCTTGGCTTTAGGAAGGACTCAGACTTGCCATGTCAGACAGTGGCGCTGGAACAATATGTGGGGTGGGGGTGCTGAGCTGCCCCCTTTACCTCATCTGCCCTCCTCACCGCCCCAGGCTGGGCCACAGCTGGGGGTGGCTGCAGAACCCAAATGTGAGGCTGGGACCAACAGTGGTGGAGCCCCTGGGGCCAGCAGCCAGAACCCCAATGCTGGGCCAGCAGTGGAGATAACAGGCTCAACGCCCCCCCCGTACATCCCACACTGATGATGTCAGACCTAGAACATGAGCTGCTGGGAAGGTTCTCACCCCCTATGCACCTGGCTGATAGTTCAAAGCTGGCTGTGTGTATGTGTGTGTGTGTGATGGGGTGGACCAGGACTTGAGGCACCCTGCCGGAGACCCTGCCTGCCACATCCTGCCCCAGAAAAAAAGGCCATAGACAAGTCCTCCAGGAGGCTAGAGTGGCTGTGGAGACACTGGCCAATTAGGGCCAGAAAGTCCCTATAAAAGGAGCTGCAGGTGCAGAGTCAGCTCAGTGTTTCTGGAGTCCTGAAGAGGTGAAGTGTGAGCACTACTGCCATGGTGGCAGCAGCGGCAGTGGCAGCGGCCTGGAGCCCCGGGCTCTTTTAAATCACCAGGTCCTGGGACAACTGCCCTCCCTCCTTCCAGTCATCAGCCCTGTCTGTGTCGACTTTTGGGCTGAGGCTGGAGCCCAGATGCTGGGAACCTCCCCTCCTCACTGGATCTCTGAGCCCAGGCTCACCCTGACAGGCCCCACACTCACTCCAGTCAGGACAGTGCTATGGGTTCCATTCCCAGCTCTCCCCTCAGCGTCACTGGTGAGCTGGGCTAAGTCGCTGCTTTGTGCCTCAGTTTCCCTGCCTAAAACTTTGTCTAGTGCAGCTAAGTTCCTTGGGGACAGGGCAATCTCTCCCTCTGTACATGTGCAGCGTCTGGGGGGAGCTTGATTTCACTCGGACTCTAGCTGCTGCTGTGACACAAATCATTCCTACCGCAGCTCCCGCTACCCCCTGGGAGCAAAGGCTGGAGAAAGGAGGAGTCCCCTGTATTTATTTCGATGCATAAAGGCTGGAGGTGTGAGCTGCGGTGGAGTTGCCCGGGGGTGATTGATAAATGAGGCCCCGGGAGTTGCCTTTTGCAGAGTTACGGGCTCAGCGTTGAACAGCTTGCGGTTATGCCGGGCGACAAGGCAAAGGGTTAAGCAAATGCTGGGCGAGAAGAGGCGCAATGTAAACCCGGGCGGGGGGGGGAGGAGCACAAGTGGTATGTGGCGATCGTGGTAACAGTGCAAACCACACCTGCCAAAGGAAACTGGAGGCATTTCTGTGCTGCTCTCCTCCCCCCACCGCCTTTCTCCTCCCCAGCCTACTGGCTTGCTTCCCTGTTTCCTCCAGGCCCAGCTGCACCCCTCTCTAGCCAGACACTCCATCAGCGGCTCTTCCAGGCGGAAAGGCCTTGTCCCGGCCCTGCCCCGGACAGACGTGGCTGCTCCTGATGCCCCCAAGGGGGTGATGTTTAGCCACATGTCCACTGTAAGTTCTCTGGGGCAGGAGCCGTCTTTTGGGGTTGTGTTGTGCAGGGCCGGCTGCACGATGGGGGCTGCAGGTAATAAATCACGAGCCATCAGCGACACAGGCCACATCGGGCCGGCTTCCCTGCTCTCTGACTTCAATTCCATGACCAGCGAGCTAGCCCCCCACACCTTGCCATGACTCAGGACTGTGACGAGCTGAGGGCCCCACCTGCACCTGGTATTCTTCGCTCATGGCTTGGAACATCCTGCCCTGCACCTTGCACTCAATCAGTGGCTCCTCTGGGATTCAGTGCCTAATGAAATCTGATTAACAGCTCCATCAAAGCATAGGCCAAGGGGGGCTCAGAAATGAACCCCGATATCCAGGGTCCCAGGCCGGAGCATCACCCACAAGGGCGCCTACTCTCTGAGATGCGCTGGTTGTCTCAAAACCATTGAATTTACCATTTAATAAAGAAAACTGGGAAGTTAGTCTCCATCAGAAGAGAAGAGCAAATTCCAAAGGCCATTAAGCCTCATCCTTGGGTCCCAATGTGGTTTGCAAGCTGGGGGGGCGGTGGGGGAGAAGAGGCATAAGTCATTATGCCCATTTCACAGATGGGGAAACCGAGGTACAGATGTGCCTGAGTTTGCGATGCTGCAGACAGGGTTTGTCGTGGGCAGATGGGGGCTCGTGGGGCTAGCCACGTTGCTGTGATGCTGCCAGAGATGCAGAGCAGAGGACATATATAGGGCGGCAGAATTAAACACCTCCCTCCCTGATAGAGTCAGCCCCAAAGCTTTCTATGCATGTTTTATGTTTTTCTGCTCAGTGAAACAGCGAAAAACTTCTATGAACGTCAGGCTTGTGGTAGGTGCGGAGCCGCTGGCACTGCCTGCCCTATGACACGGCAGAGATCACACCTCCCGCTCCTCTCGCTCATCGTGTGGAGGACGTTTGACAGGCGCTGTTTAGCAGATCGCTCCCACGCAGGGGCTGTTGCTGCTTCTGCTCTCTCCTCTGCATTTGGGCGCCTGTCAAGGAGGCGGTGAGTGTGGCGTTGTGTTATTTCCACCCGGAGTGGGAGGCATGGAAGGGAAGCAACTACAGCCTCTTCTCTTTGCTGCCACAGCCCCGTGTGATTGGCAGGACTCCGCTGGCTTTTCCTTAGGTGTAGTGGCCAGCAGGAAGGTGATGGAGAGGTGACACTGGGAGGCAAAGGAGAACCTAGAAAATCAGGGAGGAAACTGAACTTTTCATCTGGGGGAAATGGAAAAAAGAGTCTCTCTTTGCAGATAGTGCCCAAAGAGTTCACCAAAACATGCATCACTGGGGATGGGTGGGTACAGGCCAAGGGGAATTTCACTCCTTGCCCAGAATTCCCAAGTGCTTGTCCAGGTTTGTCCAAGGCATAAACTTGACATTGTCCTTGCTGTCTAGTTGTAAAGCTGTTCCTTCCAGATCAGATCCCAGAGCTTAGCTAGATGACAGAGACACCAGACTGTTATTACTGTAATGGTGTCTGGCACAGTCACAACAGGTATCTTCGTAATGGTGTATGGCACAGTTGCAATTGGTGTCTCTGTAAAGATGTAGGGCACAGTTGCAATTGCTGTTTCCTATAATGGTGCATGGCACAGTTGTATTTGGTGTCTCTGTAACAGCGTGCGGCACAGTCGCAATCGGTGTCTCTGTAAAATGGTGTATGGTGCAGTCACAATTGGTGTCTTCGAAAGGGTGTTCAGTACAGT
Organism: Rafetus swinhoei; assembly: GCA_019425775.1. Taxonomy (NCBI): domain Eukaryota; kingdom Metazoa; phylum Chordata; order Testudines; family Trionychidae; genus Rafetus; species Rafetus swinhoei. The sequence continues at coordinate 8,980,283 of CM033441.1, forward strand.
CACAATGGTGTGTTTCTTGTAACCATGTAAGGTCCAGGCACAAATGGTGTTCGCCTTGCAGTGGTGTCATGCACAGCTGCAATGGGTGTCTCTTATAACAGTGTACGGTACAGTTGCAGTGAGATGTGCCTTGTGATGTAATGGATGGTTGCTTGGGTTGTCCCTTCTAATGGTGCAATGCTGTGTCCTGGCTGCTGAGGACCCTAGCAACACTGGTGGAACGGGTCAGTAGAGCACAAGCTACTGTGCTGCATGATGTGGCAGCTGCAGCTTGTTTCCTAGCCCAGCGCTGGACCTGCGCCTGGGTGCTTGTCTGAACTGCAGTCCTGTTAGACTGTACAGCCATCCAGCCTGTTCCTGGGGGTGGGACAGCAGCCACTGGGGGGGAAGGAGATTTCAGGGTGTGCTCATCTGCCAGGGATGCCTGCAGGCCCCATTCTCCAGCTACATTTAATGGGAGCGAGGTGCAGCCCGGACCCTGGTGGGGGAACGATAGACCACCGGCAGGAAGCAGTCGTGTGTATGTGTTCCTGTCACACTGCGCCCTGCGCATGGGGGGATTTGGGGCCTACAGGCCAGTCAGCACCTCACACTCGGAGACCTCTCTGCCCTTCTCCAAAGGGGACGCCCGAATGGCCCCTTTCTCCAGCACTGGAGTCAATTCCCTGGTCCCGCCAGTGTCCCCTCCGAGCCGCCGCGCTGCCTGGGGAACATGCTTTCTGCATTGACTTCCAATTAGGCCCTGGCTTGGGCTGGAGCGTGAGTTCCTGCTAACGACAGCCAAACCCGCTGCCGAGGCTCTCCGGTCTGCTCCCCAGATGGGATGAAGAGGAGGCGGGCGCCCGCCAAGGATCATGCGCTGCACATGTACTCTTCCCGCCTGTGGGACAACGGGCCCGATCCTCCTCTCGCCGAGGGTGCACCAGCAGGCGTAACGCCACTGGAATCAATGGCGCACCGTCCCCCGTAGAGAACTGCTGGAGCAAGAGGAGATGCGCCCACTCCAGCCATCGATAGGGTAAGAATGTAAATACAAGGACCCGCCCCCCCCAACCCCCGCAGTGTATTTTGAGACGGGAAGAGGGAGTTTGCTGTAGTGTCTCACATCCGCTCCACACACATTGGCTTGGGGTCACATCCACAGCCCGAGCGCCCCCCTCCCAGCCCCAGCACTGCTGTTGATGGCGTGGCCCGAGGAGGGCTGTCAGCGTTTGGGAGGGCACGGCAGGTGCCATCTGTCAGTGTCAGGGAAGGGCTTTGCAGACCATCCCCCGACGCTTGGCAGACGCTTTCCCGTGGCTGCCAGATGACGAGTTCCACTCCGGAGCCGGCCCCTGCCAAGAGAGATCGCCAGCGAATCCCAGTGCGGGTCTCCAACAATGCTGACTCCCACGCGTCGGTCACTGGCCTGCACGGCGTGGCGAGCCAGGCAGTGACATCAGCCGGGGACTCAGCGAGACACCAGCAGCCTGCCCTCTGCCGGGCTCTAGTGGGGACCCACCTTCCTAGCTTGAAGAACTGAGGGGGGCGAAGGTCAGGGGAGCTTGAGCACAAACGCCTGCATTTGCCGGAGCGGAGAACATGCCGCCAAACGCGATGGGTGTGCACGGCCCTGTACGGACACAGAGGCCAGGTCTGGCCTGTGTACGTGGGGAAGGAGCAGGGAGGGGATTCTAGGAGAGGCAGGCGTGTTTGGAAGGGGAGCAGCAGGAAGATGGGGCCTAGCCGAAGCTGGGGAGCTCAGAATTTTTGCCTGTGGGCTGGGGCTTTAGGCCTGGAGGCTTCAGAGCTGTCTGCTCTTTGCCCACCGCCCCAACGGGGTGTATCAAACTGTGGTGGATTATGTCAGATCTTGCTGGGTTTTATGGGGATTAGGCTGCTCCTGGGAGCAAAGTGGATTTGAGTGTGAAATGCCAGGACTGCCCTGGGGTTGCATTGCCACCCACGCCCTCCATTCATTCCCCCTTCTCTCCAGCCTGCCACCCGCGGTCCCTGCTTTCCTCCAGCTCTACGGTGCCACCCCTCTCCCACGCTCAGCCTTGTAGCTGCTCGCCTTCCACCAGCTCTGCCTTGAAGCCCCTCCACAGGCCCTCTTCTGTAGTGCCCCAGGGGTAACACCCCATCGGGGGCTTCTCCCACTGCCTGCTGCAGCCTCCCCCGTCCAGCAGCAAACGCCCTTTGCGTAACCTCGGCAATTTCCCCTCCAGAGTCAGTGCCTGAAGGGACAGCTCTTGCTTTTCATGTCTTTGTTTTTGATTTGGACTTTTGACCCTTGTCCCATGGGTTTCCATGTCGCCTCACAGTTGCCAGACCTTTCCTCACATCCCCAGCCGGCCAGCACCCTGCGTTCCTCGCTGTGACCCAGCCAAATGAGTCATCTGCAAACTCCGGAGCCTCGTGCTGTCACATGGCACAGTCCTGCCTCTTCCCTGTTGACGGGCAGCGATTGGGAATCTAGCCTCGCTGGGGAATAAGCCCGTCCATCTCCCAAAATCAGCCCCTCACAGGCTGGGTCTTGAGGCATCGCGCCAAAGTCAGACTGTGGGAGCTAGGGGGCAGATTGCAGCTCCATAGCAGGTAGGAGCTGGGAAAACTGCTGCCCACAAACAAGTCTTGGATGCCCATGATTTCTCTTGAAAATGGGGATCCCTTCCCTCACTTCTTCCCCCCCCCTCCCGCCCTTGGCCTCTTTAACCAGTGACAGGGGAACTTCTAAGCGTTTGGGGCTCAGGTTCAGCCCAAACCCAGCTGCTGAGAGGCGTCTGAACCTCCCAGAGCCCCTGAACTCATGAAGACGATGGGCTCGTTGGGATTCCTGCTGTTTCCTTTCAGGCTGGGAGCTGCACGCAAACATCCTGCTTCATGATATTTTATTTAGCACCTCCATTTCCGGTTCCAGCTGGAATCCAGATGTGCGGAAGCAGCCGCAGAATCACGAAATCATGGGAACAGGGATGGGTGGTCAGTCAGTCCAACTCTTTGGGCCTGCCCAAGGCCTGGGTTCATGTTACGGGCAAGCATTTCATCTGAGCATGGCATCTCACCTGGTTTGCTTCCTGCTAGCAATAATGTGCACTCTACAGCCATGGCTGATGGAGAGTTCGGCTCCCCTTGTTGCCAATACTAGGGACCTAGCACCGTTTCACTGATGGATGGGGATTTTTTTGTTTGTTTCTGAGAACCACGTTATTACCCTGGGTTTGGTTTTATAATATTCCTGTAACATCCCTGACTCCATCGCTCAGCCCATGCAAGCTACCTGATAGAACTATGCAAGCAGGTTGCTGTCTGCAGCAGTATTCCCAGTAAACTGAGCACTTGGGCAGCCTCTCAGGAGAGAGTCGAATGCTGCCCAGCTGATTAGCAGAGCACCCACACCCGGCAGCATGTGTTTCTCCTGGTGGTGCACATCTGCACATGCCTCAGTGCACCTAACAAAATTTAATCCACACATGGATGGGAAAAAATCTGCGGGAACACAGGTTAGCAGACTTTTTATTATAACATGGACAAGTCCTTGTTTAGCTTCTGGGTTTATCTGCTGGTGAGTTTTTTTGAGGGCTGGTCCCAGTTCCTTGATTTCAGGTTTCCCTATAATCCTTCTAAGGTAGCAATTCAGGGACACTTTGTGCATCTTAATTACTTCAGTGCTGGCATGAAGGGTAAAATGCATCTGTGGTGCTGGACCTAGAACTTGTGTCTCCTCCCTAAAGTGCCACTGTTCAGTGGTAAGTAGACACTTCAAACACCCCAGCTAATTTTCATTGCAGCAGATGGCAGCAGGGTAAGTGTGGAATAATAATAACAAGGGCTATTTAGCTCTGTTGCCATATGCATTTCATGCCTGGCTTGGCTGAGGCCAGCGCTGACAGAGAACAGGCTGCAAGCTGAAATTCATCTCTATTAACAAAGGAGGGAATGGAGTTTGTCGCCTCGGCTTTACAGGGCCGCCATCCTGGATGTTCTGCCCAGAGGGAGACAGTGGCATGAAGAACTAATTAGTACTCATTAGCTAGAAGAGTGTAGTCCAGAATTTGCACCATTTCAAAGGCGGAAATACCCCCAAAAGCCTATTCAAGGGACTGCTTCGAGCCAGCTCGGTGGATGGTGGGAGGGCCATCGGGCGGGACTAGTGGTTGTAAATGGCAAGGCAGCATTAAAACAGTGCGATTTGGTGGCAGAATTGGCGCTTTTGCTTCTTGAAGCCTGAGTCCAAACAACGGTCAGGTCCCAAGTGAAATGAGCGAGGTGCCCTCCACCCACTCCTAACCAGCGGCTTGTGTAGGGCTGGCCCACAACATTTTGGCACCTAAGGCGGGGAGCTCAAATGATGCCCCCATGCCCTCTCGCTTGGGCCAAAACTTTGAAAGGTCTCTTGTGCCCTCCTTCCTCCAGCACGGCACTCCACCATCTCTGTGCATCTAGAGCAGAGAGAATACATATGTACCAGCAGCAGACACAATTTTCTACACTCTGGGTCCTAGTGGCACCCCCCCACAGTCTGGCACCTGTGGCAGCTGCCTCAGTTCACCTCATGGTAGGGCCAGCCCTGGGCTTGTGCCCATCGCCAAGACAGCCCCTCCGGTTCTCCACTGTTTGCAGTCTCGGCTCAGGAAAGGCCTAGTGCTGCTGTAGCAGGAGGAGGGGTGCAAGATGGACTGACCGGGAGACAAACTCAGTGGCTGCCCACATTATGCTAAACCCATCTCCTGAGCCCCCGGCAAGCAAATGGCTCTTCCTCGTTCCATCCATCGTCTGTTCCAATCTGCAGCCTGACACCTCCCGGCTGAACAGATGTCGAGGGGGTCGTGCCCGCAGTGCCAGAAACATTCCCTGGTGCTCAGACACGAGAATGTAGAAAGAAATTAGCTCTGAGTGGCTGTGCAAAGACGGGACGCTGTTCTCATCTGCTGTCTGCATTCCAGAGCAGCTGCTGCTCACAACAGATGCATCCATCAGGGCTGCAGGATGTGGTCCTTCAGCAAGACATCCAACACGTCTGGAGGTTTCTTATGCTCCCAAATGGCTGCCATGGATTTCCTTGTCACGAGATGTGTCATGATGTCACTCCTGGAGTCCTTCCCACTGCTTGGCTCGCCCATGGCCACAATAAGGAAAACAGATTCCTCGCCTCCGTGACTCTTTCTCTGCAAGCGAGTCCTCCTACAATTTTCTACAGGACAGCTGGATGTACGCCGCTAGCTGGTCATGCCAGACCTGTTTCCTGAAGGTGTCCAGTGCTGACGATACTTCTCTGTACGTGCACGACTTAATGAGATTGATTCATTCTCTCCGGGTGGCTATTTCTTCTGAGACTGCATCACCAGCATATCCCATCATCCCTGACAGATGCTATGTGCGTATCTCCATCTCCGGCTGCTAAACAACGCTGAATTGAGCTCTGCATTAAAAGGAGGTGCGAGGGGTGATACATAAGAACGGCCATATTGGGTCAGACCAAAGGTCCATCTAGCCCCGTCTCCTGTCTGCTGACAGTGGCCAAGGCCAGATGCCCCAGAGGGAGCAAACAGAACAGGGAATCATCTAGTGATCCCACCCCTGTTGCTCATTCCCAGCTTCTGGCAAACAGTAGCTAGGGACACCATTCCTGCCCATCCTGGGTAATAGCCATTGATGGACCTAATCTTCATGAGTGTAGCTAGTTCTTCTTTGAACCCTGTTAACGTCCTGGTCTTCACAATATCCTCTGGCAAGGAGTTCCACAGGTTGACTGTGCGCTATATGAAGAAAAACTTCCTTTTGTTTGTTTTAAACCTGCTACCTATTCATTTAATTTGGTGACGGTTTTTATGTTATGGGGACAAGTAAATACCTTTTCCTTATTCACATTCTCTATGCCTGGCATGATTTTATAGACCTCGATCATATCCTTAATATGGTACACATAAAATCCAGCCAAATGTTGATGTGGAGGAATAGCTCTACCAAAGTCAACTGTTCTTCAGCAGTCTGGCCCATAAGGGTTGAAGCGGTTTCAGCATTCTCCTTGGGACAACCATCATTTCGAAGATATCTACACCACCCCATGTGTGTGTGTATGTGATTAAGGAAAGCCAAAGAGAAAGTGACTAACAGGAAGATCCCAAACCTCAGGCAGCATGTGTGGAAGCCAGCGGTGTGTGCGGATCATTAAGGGCTCTTAACTTGGCAACGCAATGAATATATCGTGGCTTGGAACCATCCCTTTCACAGGCCAACGTGAGCCCAGGAAATCTCTTTAGTTGTGTCCTGGTGAATGGTGTAGACGTACATTAGAGACTGGTGTGGGTGCTTCGTGGACCTCACACTGTTGTCACAGGGATGCAGTGTATCACCACCGATACCTCTGGGTGTACCCCTGACCGTCGTTGGTGTATGTGGGGTACAGGAGAGCCGGCGTCAGGCTCCGTGATGTTCAGGACAGAATGGATAGAAGACCTGAGGGTAACACAATAGCCTGGAGCTGTGCGGCATCGGAGGAAGCCAGGCAGGGAAGAACGCAGGATTTTGTCTTTTTCAACGGGGACGATGTTCTAATGACAAACAGCCAGGCTACAAATGGGGGCACCAGAGTGGGCGGCTGCATAAATCTGTCTCCATCCCAGCCTCACTCCTGGGAACCAGCAGAGGCCCAAGCCTCATAGCAGCATGGGGTGTTTTTACACTGGGTGTAGGGGGAAGAGCTGAGCCACATGCTGTGTCTCTAGGGCATCAGAGAGGGGCTAGGCCCATGGTGTCCAACCTGTTCTGAGGCAGTCGCCACTCGTGGCTATAGCGAACTAACCACACTCAAATAGCCACACGTGGCTAGTGGCTAGCGTGTTGGACACCACGGGGCTAGACAATCTGGCGTCTAAGCCCTGGTGCACCAGTTCTGAGCCAGCCCCTGCAGGGTGGGATGGGGTCCAGGAGCAAAGAGAAGCAGGACAGAGGTTTTCCATGAGTGAGAATTACTGGAAAGGAAAAATGCCCGTTGGCTGCCAAGCCGGACTTTGTGCCAGGCGTATGGGATATTTTATAGTCCCGTCTGTTCCAGCCACCTGTCTCCATTTCCTCTCTCGCTCCGCTGATCTTCTGCCCTGTCCCCTACTAGCCTGCTACTGCCGGCCCTTTGTGCAGGACTCTGGCAAACCAGCAGGGGGCCGTTCCAGACATGCACTCGAATCTCAGATTTGGTCCCATTTTCCTGTTTATAACCAGTTGCCCATGAAATGTTCCAGGTGAACGTGTGGAAAAAGCCACCGTGCCAACACTCACGGCCAAATCTGGCCTCCCTGAGAAACACCAGCCAGCTAACTGGAGAGGGCTCTCTCACATCGCGAGAGCTGGGGGCTGGGAGCAAAACTCCTGGGTTCCAGTCCCACAACAGATTGAAAATGGGTTTTGATGGAAAAAGTGCCTTGTTTGGGGGTGGAAAAACAGGGTTTTTGTTTGGAAATTTCCACTCGCACAACCAAAAAAAAACCCCTGAAAAAAGTAACCCCAACCCAATTGTTTAAAGTTTTGATTATTTTAGTCAGAAAAAAACCAGAACATTTCTGGAGGGAAAAACCCCTCTAGGATTTTGCCATGGAAAATACAGGCCATTTTCTAACCAGACATACAAATTACAAGTTTAGCCACTACCTCCCTCGGGTACCTTGGGCAAATCCATGTAACCTCTCTGTGCTCCACGCTTACCCAGCACAGGGTATAACAGGAATCCCAGGAGGACTCATTCCTCTGGGCAATCTGCTTTGAGATCCATCGGTGAAAGGGCATAGAGAAGCACAAAACACAGCTGGGGGCCCTGTGTCAGCTCTTCCCTCCACCTAAGCAGCCCCTCAGGCAAGCGACAGCCCTGCACATTATACTGCTCATTCCTCATGCACATTTGCAGAACCCTGAACACATACAAAGCACTTTCCAAGGCCATGACCGCTATTGACACAGCGAGTTTGTCTTGCCACATCTGTGCTATATCGATACTGTAGAGCTGGGCACAGGTGGCTGGTAAAAGCCCAGCTGGGGAAAGCAAGCCCCAGCCCCACCCCTTCAGCCCAAGGCCCACCCCTGGAGCCAAGCCCCGCCCACCCCCAGCCCGCTGGAGGGCTCAGGCTGCTGCACCAAGGCCCCAGCCTTTCCAGTTGGCTGGGGGGGCCGGGCTGCCACACCACGGCCCCAGCCCTCCCTGGTGACTGGGGCGTGTAGGCAATTTTGGGAAGGCTGTGTCTTCTCTTGCCTACATTACCAGCTGCCCATGGAGCTGGGTCTGGTTCCTGGGGATGGGAACAGCGCCCCTCTGTCCCAAATATCTGGTCAGATCATCTTTCCATCTCCGAAGGATGGGTGTGGCCATGTCTGCGTTGGCCAGGAAGCGCACTGCCGAGCTCAACCAAGCACTGTCCTCTCGTCCAAAGGGGAGAGCCCCTGACTCTGGTCTTGCTCGCCTTAGGGCATGTCACAGCAGGAGGCGCTGTGACACAAGTTGGGACTCGTAGGTCCTCTTCGCTTGGGGCTACTCATTCCTTTAGCGCAGCAGCCGCTTGGGAAGGGAAGGAGCGGTGCCAACAGCAGCAGGCGGTGACCTTGTTCTTTGCCTTGGGCTCTGAGTACAGGGGGGGTCTCCGTTATAAGTCACCTCGATATTCGTCGTTTCGCATATATGTTGTCAACTAATTAAGGAAACTAAAATCATTCTTCGTCGCACAGATCCGCACTTATGGCGTTTTTTCAAGAGACCAAAAGCCAGCAACGTAGGCTGGGTGAGTTTAATTAAAAAAATGCGGCTCCTGCTGGTGCTGCTTACAGCTGGGCCGCTCAGCGCACGCACTCCAGGGCCTAGAGGGAGCAGTGCGTGGTAGTAGTGGCGGCAGCTCCGGGACCTAGGCATTAGGTTAGAGCGGGGGGCGGGCTGGGGGTGCCTAGCTCGAGGGGAGGGGGATTGGATTAGAGCAGGGGAGATGCCTGGCTCTGGAGGAGGGGAGGGGGATTGAGCAGGGGGCTGGGGGTTAACTGTATGTGTTGGGAACGTATCTCAAGCTAATTACATTATTCCTTATGGGTATTAATTCCCCTTTATAAGTTATTTCGCTATAAGTTGCATTATTTAGGAACGTAACCTGGACTTATAGCGGGGACCCCCCTGTAGTGTCAATGTGTTAGGCAAAGAAGCTCTCTGGGAAGGGCGCATTGGTATCAGGCTGAGATCCTTAGAAGAAGGGGTTGCCCTGCATGCTGATTGCCCACCTCTGTTCCAGGGCACTTCATGCACGCAAATCAAATTACTCATAGAAAAAACCCACGCACCCTGTCACTGGTTTCTCTTCCACGGGGAAGACAACTTACCATGCCACGCCCATGGGCAACCCAGGGCTTCCTGGTGTGAGAATGGGCCACCGGCCCAAGCAGAGGAGGGCAGTAGCCAGTTTCAAATGCAGGCACGGCGGTGCGTTGGACAGCCCAGCCTTTGGGTTCCCAGCCTCTGTCTCTGGTGTTGCTCTAGGCCTGGTCCCCAGGGCCTCACCATTGTGCCATGCCTCGAAGGGATGTGACTCAGCCACTTTCTCCTTCAAACTCCACCTGCTGCATCCATGCCACTAGTAGCCATAAGGAGACAACCAGGCCGAGCTCCCTGACAGACCATTCAGCTGAACACGGCAGACTCGGGGCAGCTGCCTTTCGAGCGGGCGGGCTAGAGCACAGGTCAATGTCGTTGGCCTTCCCTTGGGATCGGCGACTCTCTTGGACGATTGTGCATTCAGCCCATGAAAGCCCCTTCGCCCAGCTTTCAGACATGATTAGCCTGTGGGACGCAGGAGCTGGGAGAGAGCGAGGGGCTTCCACAAGCAGAGGCCAGCAGCTGCGAGACATCTGGTTTCCAGCTTTCAGACCCGGATAAAAGAAAGTAGCAGAGCAATGAGGAGTTATCAGTTAGCTGGTACAATGGGCCCGATCCTTTCCCGCTGTAACTCCACTCCTGCCAATGGAAATGGACTGGGAAGGTATTGGGCCTAGTACCTCTTGCAAAATGTGCCACTCCTCTCCCCTGGCCTTAGCATTAAACCTTAGTCCTCCCCATCAGCGTGAGACAGCATGAGCTAGCTGGCAGGCCATGTGGCTGGGCCTGGGGAAGTCTACATTCTACTCCTGGCTCTGTCCCTGACCGGCTATGGGAGCTTAGCAAGTCGCTTTCTGCTTCTGTTCCTTCCTCCCACCCATTGTCTGTCCTGTGTATTTAGCTTGTAAGCTCTTTGGGGTAGAGACTGTCTCTCGCTAGGTGTGTGCACAGCGCCTAGTGCAAGGAGGCCCTGATCTCAGCAGAGGCATTCCTGGAATCCCCCTCTCGCCCCACGAGTACAGTACGCAGGTAATACAATAGCAGAGCACGGGGACCTGCCAGCCAGTGTTCACAATGGGATCGGAAATGCTTTCTCTTTTGTAATTAACAAAAGGCAAAGTTGGAGTAACTGGGCAAAGGAAGGACCTCGCTTCCCCCCGCTGGCAGTCCCAGACTGGGAAGGAAGGGGATGTGGGAGGATGGCCAAAGGGGCTTTCTGGCTTCCACAAGCTGCAGGCTTGCGTGTATTTCCCCCTCTTTCTATTTTTACCCCGGCCTGTTTGTTCCTTGGCCAGACTTGATTTCCTTAGCTAGACAGCGTGTGCTTGGGAAACAATGTAAGTGGTGACATCTGAAAGCTGGGAGGCAAAGCCAGACTGAGTTCCCATTTCCTGTGGGCTGAGTCCGTCTCTTCTGCTGCTTTTGCTTCTTATCTCATGCCCAGGTGTAGGCAGATCCCTGCCAACCTTGGCATGGCCCATCCTGCCTGCAGCTCCTTTACCCACCCTGGCTATCCAGGCAGATTCAAGGAAGCATCTCTTTCCCCACCCTCCCACCCCCGGTGGTGGCTAGTCCAGGCCAAAGCCTGTAGAATCACATCTACCCTGCTACTGTGCACTTAGTGCTAGCTAGATTATAGCTTCCCTTACAGGGGAAACCAGTGCCTGTGTGGGGGAAGGGCAGAGTGAGGGCAGCCGGCTTCAGCAATGTTAGAGAGCATGGGCGACAGGTGTGCTAGGCAGGGGAAGGCATTGCCTTCCCAAACCACCAGTCAGGCCCCACCCATTCTCTGTAGGCATACTGGGGCAAAGTGTTGCAGCCCCCGAGTGCCCGCTCTCCCTGTGCTTCGGGGCCGGGGAGGCTGAGGCTGTGTGCCACTGGGGAAGCTGGGACCACGTGCTGACCCACCTCCTGTGATAGGGGCGGAGCCTGGGCAAAAAGGGCATGGTTGGGGGCAGGGTTGAGGCTTCCTTTCCCCAGCTCTATCTTCACCCACCACCCATTTTACAGAGCACGCTCAGTACAAGTCAAGCTGCAAATCTAGGGAGCGTGTGACCAGTGTTCCCTGAAAATCATGTGCTTGGACAGCTGCTCAGGAGAGGTTCAGATGCCACCCAGCTGATGAGCAGAGCGCCCACAGCTAGGTTTTGTGTTTCACCTGGTGGTGCACATTCGCACATGCCTTGGTGCCCATAAAATTTATTCCACACATGGATGGAAAAGATTAGAGAGAACATTGGACATGACCTCACATGTCCCCTCCCCCAAGTCACCTTGGCCTTGCAGCGTAGACATGCCCAAGAGGAGATGGAAAGAGCATTGCGTACAGACGTCCTCTACTAGAAATAAGCGGCTGACACTGTGGGCCGAACAAACAAGGGATATATAAGCACTCGCCAGTGTGGAGCTAGGGCTGGGTGCTGGGAGGGAGCCTGTAGATACATACAAGAGCCCCAGAGCTCCCAGCTTCTCCCTTTAAATATCTGATGCCACCAGAGCACCGTGTGAGCTGTGGTTCGAAAGCCCCCGTTTTTCCCAGCAGTAACTGGGTACGTGCTGACACACCCTGCTCCACAGGAGCGAAAAACCCTCTATCCCGCCTGCCTCCGAAAATCACCTTCAGTGTCGTCCAAGGAAGGAGCCGGGCCGGCCGGAGCCGGTGGGAAATTCTTGACAGGCTTCACTTGTAATCAGCTCACATGGCTTCCTGCCCTGGGGGAGCGGGAGAATTGCTGAGCCACTTCGCCAGGCTGCAGATATTTAACCCCCCACATGAGATAAGAGTCTGCAGGGCCCTGTGCAGAGGAGCTGAGCCCAGCATCACGCGTTGCAGCCAGCTGAGGGACGGCATGACCCGGCGTGCCCGCTCAGCATTTCTCCACTCATCTGGCACCTGCGACTGGCAGGGAGCTGCAAGCATTTCTCCATAAGCAGCCCTGCTGGGCTCCGCCCTTGGCCAGGAGTGGCCAATTGCCAGGGCTGTTTGGTGGCCCATGCAGAATGAGTTTGTGGTCTCCAGCCCCAGCTGGACCACCCTCCTGCATCAGGCCACAGCGGAATGGGCATGCCTGACTCAGTTTCCCCTTTCAGATGACCCAGTAACTCTGTACAAGGCTTCTCCTCCAGTCCATCAGCATAGTTTTTTACCAGACCATCATTCAAAGCAGAGCACACAGTAGCCCTTGACGCCAGTGTTCCCTCTAATCTTTTCCATCCATGTGTGGATTTTTTCCATCCGTGTGCAGAATAAATTTTGTTCTATGCAGGGAGGTGTGTGTGTGTGAATGTGCACCACCAGGAGAAACACAAACCTAGTGGTGGGCGCTCTGATAGTCAGTTGGGCGACACCGGAATCTCCCCTGAGGGGCTGCCCAAGCGCACGGCTTCCGGGGAGCACTGCTTGGGGCTGTTCATTTAGAACTGGCTGGTGAACAAAGACTTCTGTGGTAAACTCTGGCATTTCAACAGCTGGTTTCATGCTCTGTCGGATCAGAGGCCTGGGGGGATTTTTCATGGAACAACAAGAGAACTCTCCATCCCAGCACAATAGCCTAGTGGTTAGTGCTCCCAGCTGGGACATGAGAGATGCAGTCTCCAGTTGGACTCTGACAGAGCCGGCACTTGGACCTGGCTTTCCCCCCGCTCTGGGGTGGGGTTCTCTTTTGTCAAAACTGAGACGCTTCTGTGAAAAGTTTTAGTTTTGATGAACTGTCATTTTTCATGGAAACCCCCCTCCCCTTTCCTCCCCTCTCCTTCCCTGCCCCCCCTAACGCTGGTTACAAGGAACCAAGCAATTCCTTTGCTGGCCTCTCCCTCCTGATCCCCAGTCCAGGCTGTGCTAAGAGGCAGATGAGAGCCCCTCCGCCCAGGAAGCTTACATTTTTTCACAAGCACCTCAGTGACTTAGGAGTTTAGGTCTCACTGACTTTCAATGAGACATGGGCTCCTAAGTCACTTACCCACCTCCGTGCTGCACAGAATCCCTTAAAGGGCCTCTGTGAAGCCTTCGGCAAAGTTTTGGCTGGCAAACAACTTACAAGACCCCGAATCCCAGGGGAGATTAACATTCCGTCCCATCTTAAGAGCTACCCAGTGCCACCAAGAGCTCGCTCTCACTGCCCGTCTGAACTGGAATGTGTATTAAATGGCTCCTTCCCAGACCTTAGCTTGGACCAGAGCGAGCCCGCAAGGGGCAGGAATACAGAGGGCCTTGTGTCTCTACAGCTGTAGCACTGTGTATCCCGAAAGGCCCAATGCAAACAGCAGAGAGCATACAGAGCAGGGGTGGGCAATAATTTTTGCAGGGGGGCCACTTCACGAATTGTAGGTAGTGGTCGCGGGCTGGCTCTGCTCCTGGAAAGAGCCTTGAGCAGAAGGGGCAGGGCCTTGGGTGGAAGGGGTGGTTCCCTCTAGGTGCTGCGTGCCCCTGGCAGGGGGGAGGAGATTTCGTGCACTCCCTGGTCCCCAGGCCAATCAGGGTCATGAAAACGGGGTCATGATCCACAGCTGGAGAATGGCTAGAGGCAGCTCCTGCTAGGAGCTATCCAGGCCCACTGACAGGGTGGGCAAATGGGGCAGCTGCTTCAGGGCCCAGGGATACAAAAGGGCCTGGAGCTCCCAGTTGCTACACCGCTATTGTGGCAGCATCCGGATCCCTGGGCCCTTTAAATCACCACCAGAGCCACCATGCAGTGCACTCCGGGCAGTACTGAGGGCTGCCTGGGGGAGGCGTGGCCTAGCCCCACCCCCGCCTCTTCCACTGAGGCCATGCCCCTTCCAGGGGTGTGGAGCAGGGGTCTGGCCAGGCTGTTGGCCCGGCTGGAGCCATAGCATGGCTACAGGGGTTTACACAGGAGGCTGGCAGGTGCCCACGCTTACAGAGGTCAGGGCTGGGTGGTTAGCAAGCTCCCGAAGACATGGCACAATTGGAAGCGAAGTGTTGCAAGGGACTGGACTAGAACCTTAGCTGAATATCAGCAGGGTCAATGGATTAGATGGCTGGAGGAGTACGCAGGGCGACCATGATTCAGGTGAATGAAGTAAGAGCTCATCAGCCAGCTTGCTAGGAGATTTCATCTTCATCACCAGCACCCTCTACTGGCATGGATCCGTCCGTCTATGGCGTTTAGTGGTGATCCAAGAGGATCCACTTCCAGCTGCCCCAAACTGTTGCCACCTGCACCCGAGCTTGAGTGCACACCAAAATGCCGTGTGAACACTCTCGATGGGGAAATCAATAAAAAACCTTAAGTGATATTTTCAGAGCAATGTCTGTGCCTCCTGCTTTCTCGTGGCTCAGCCAGGCCGGAGCCTAGGCCTGTTGCTGAGCATGGGTCTCTGTGAACTGGCACGGAAGATGATTTTAGACAAGACGAAAGCATTGTCAACACAGAGAAACTGTGATCAAGGGGTTAAGCATTTCAGTCATTCGGGGGTTCACATTGCTGGCCAAATGTCAACTTCCTGTCCGGAGGTTTGAAAGACACTGTCCTTCCCTCATTTCCATCTGACCTAACCGAATGACATCTCTATGAAAGCTTTCTCTTCCTGCTATCTGAGCACCAGAGACCCAGCGGCAACCAGAAAGTGATAACTGAATGTACTTCTTCTCCTGGCTGGAACTCAGAAGTTCAGAAGAAAAAAAAATGGAAAAACAGTCACAAACTAAACACGATCTAAACTTTTTTGAACTTCCAGATTTGGAATCAAGTTTCGGAAGAAGTGTCAGGTTGCATCTTATTTTTGAGACAGAAAGAAAAATTATATTTTGCATGTCTGTGTCACTGTTTGTCCCAAGATCTTATGCCGATTCACCAACAATCCTTAATTCGAGTGAACACACTGAAAACCAAATTCCAAGGATATTTGTGCATTTTGTGAATTAAATCTCGGCTTTACATTGTTCTCCTGATGGGCTCATTTGACAGATGAAATTCACGCTGGTGCCTCAATATGGGGCTGACGTAGTGTTTATGACCATTATTATTATTGAATATAGTGATATTTATTTACACTGTGATAGCACCTAGGAGTCCGAGTCATGGGATCCCATTGTGCAAGATACAAACCGAACATAACGGAGGTGAATTTCACCGAGGATGCAGAACGTGTAGCTATAACCAAAAACCTGATTCTCAGAGCCACCTTTCTCCAATTGGGGAGCAGCAGCAAGAGCACGTGTCCAGTCAAAGGGCTTGCCTTTGGAATACCAAAGCCAGCAATCGGAGCGCACCAAAGACCATTGCCTGCGTCCTTTCTTTGACTTTTGCACATGAATTTGGCACTCACAAGAGGAAGAACCAGCGCCGCTGAGCCAGGCCAGGCACAGGGCAAGGACAAACCATGCAAGCATCCTGCTGAGCTCACGCTGGCCCCTACTCAGCTGCAGCCCATGTCCTTCCCCTGGCCGTCTGTCTGAGAGTCCCAGCTGAGCTGCCTAGGCCAGTGGTTTTGTCTCGTGAGAGGGCAAGTTGCAAAGCTTGAGAGATTTCCCTCCTCCCCTGCCCACCCGCTTGCTCGACTCACTGTGCTTCGAGCCGCTCAGCCTCGGTCACCCGCTGACGACTCCTTGCTGATGACCGTTGCAGAAACACGCAGCCCTGTCAGGAGTTGCTCCTTTCCGCTTGTCGCCGCTCAGCTCAGCCATCTCTTCCCGGCTGCAGGGACTTTACTCGCTTCAGTGGTTCTGCTAGAATTCACGAGCCCACCTCTCCCGGCTGCCTGACTCCGACTGCAGCAAATTGAAATGACAAACCTTGGCACCCCAAGGTTGCGCCGTGCCAAGGCGCCCTCGGGCTGGGGGCCGAAGCTGCTGTAGGAAAGGAGCGCCAAGGCCCTGAGAATGGAGGCAGGAGCCCTGCCCACATGTTCCTTGTTGGTGATCTTGGATAAAAGCTCTGGCTTAACTGCAGGTTTGGCCCATGGCTTCCCTAAGCAGGGCCGGCCCACAACATTTTGGCACCTGAGGCGGGGAGCTCAAATGACACCCCCATGCCCCCTCGCTTGGGCCAAAACTTTGAAAGGTCTCAATTCTCTGGGTCCTAGTGGCACCCCCCTCCCCCCCACAGTCTGGCACCTGAGGTGGCCGCCTCAGTTTGCCTCATGGTAAGGCCAGCCCTGTCCCTAAGTGAGGCACTGGCAGGATGGCACCTGTGTGGGCAAAGAGGCACTCTGCAACAGCCCCCACCCCTGAGCTTGTGGCTTGCAGTGTTACCTAGTGGTCAGAATAGTGACCTTGGCGTCAGACTTGCTCACCTCTATTGTTGGCTGGCTTCAGCTTTGGGCACCTCACAGCGCCACTCCGTGACTCGGTTTCCCCAGGCTGTGAGATGATGACAATGAAGGCAAACTATCGCGAGGAGGTGTATTTGCGTTTGTATTGCCTTTGACCCTTGCATGATCCTTCGAGGCCCTCGCTAAATGCAAGGGACTGTCACTTTAACGAGAGCGGGAAATGGCTGGAGTCCGGGGCTGTATGAATTGAAAAGCGCCCTGGGATCTCTCGCGGTTAATTGGGGAGCAGCAGAGACCAGCGACAGGGGCTCTGCTCTGCAAACCCCTGGAAGGACTCTGCTGCCAGCCCTGTAGCATCCCTTCCTCAGGCTGCACAGGTCGGAGCAGCAGGGGCTGGGCAGGAGCCGGCGCTGGGATGGGACTCCTGGGGGATTCCCACCTGCCACCCCTGCCACATGAAGGCTGGGTGAGCTGGGTTTGCGAGTCACCGCGTGTTTCATAAAACAGCAGGGGGGGCCTTGAACGGATACCTGCCCCCACCTGACTTCACAGCGTCATGCGCTGCACCTGAACCAGCAGCGTTCCCTCTGGGATCGGTGAATCACAGCCCGAGCGTCTGGGCTGGTCCCGCACATTATCCTTGGTAACAGCTGCTTTGCTCTGGCTGGGAAGTCGGAGCCCATGGCCGCGTCGCCGCGGGCCAGCGTGTCCCCAGAACACTGCAGCAGCACCGGCGTGCTGGAATGACCCAGGGCCTTTGTTTCTAAGATGAGGCAGGGGGAAGGGGAGATCTAAACTGGGGGCAAAGGAGGGACCCACAGATCTTCCAGGAGAACGGAGCTTGCCAGTGTTGAAAAGCCCCTTTGGAAGCCTCAATCTACTCTCGGGGCCTCCCAGAGACCCTGGAGCAAAACCACCTCGTCAGGGAACCCCTCAGACCCTCCTCTGGCCAAGCGCGCAGACCAGCTGGTGCCTGGGCTCGCTAGACGGCATCCTGGGCTGCATGCCGTTCTCTGCAGTGCTGCAACACGTGTTCGACAGCAGGTACATGGGGCTGCATTGATGTAGCTAATCCAGAGTCATTCATCACCCCCGGGGAGCTCTCAAAACATTACTGATAAATCCCCAACCAAACCTCCGGGGCCCCGCTGGAAAATCTCTCCGAGGCGGAGAGCAGAGAGATCTGGCTCTTTGGACACTTGTTCCCCACCTGTGACATATTTCCCCCTGGATCATTTCTCACTTTGAATGAGACATACCAGGCCCCCCGGCCCCAGAGTCTGCTGTGAGGTGGAGGCTGGCGAGCCTGGCCCACAGCTCCCCACCTCTTTGTCCCTGTTCGCAGCAGAGACCAGCTTCTGCTCCTGCAAACCACCTGCACTGGGCCCCGCCGCCAAAGCTCCCGCTGGCTTTGCCTCTCCCACCTGCTGAGTATTTTCTTAGCAATAAAGTCCCCCGGTCTCGGGGCTCAGGACAGGAAGCTGTTACCAGCAAACTGTAAACTAAATTTAGTGTGGGGCCAAACAGATGGAAAATGCCTTTGTCCCAGAAGGTGGTCCGACCTGGAAACCACTGTATCTATCACTGGTGGATTTCTCCAGTCCGAAATAAACACAAACACAAATGTCAAATTAAAAAGATATATTGAATACAACAGATAACAACATACAGAGTAACCCCAGAATGCAACACTGCATAAACCAACCCTTCACCCCAGAAGTGATAGAAGATAGCACAGTATAAAAGGAGAAACACTATACTCAGTCTGTTCTAGAGGTAGATGACAGCTGAAGCTCAGGACCTTCAACCCGTTGGCTTAGGCAGCCTCAGGGGAGGAACACTGAGGAGTCCAATTGATGTTGCTCTGTCGATGGTGTGACAACACGTGAGTAGTACACACACGCACCCGATGGAAATGGTAGTTCTTGGTTCCGGGGTTAAGGGCTTTCACCACAATAATTGGAGTGGAACTAGGCGGTATGCCTGGTTCGGTGATGCAGGTAGCTGGAGCCCACAACACTGGGCTATCGCCACAGTGGTGAACTGAAGCACCCTGTAAGCAGCTAGGAGATGGTTGTCTGTCCCGAAGTAGGTCCCGGCCTTCACCACGGTCCTTGGGAAAAGCAAGCTGCTGTTGAACAGGAACGAAGATGAACTAACGAACCAAAGGAACGAAGATGAACCAGCCCGATCTCTTCAGGGGCCTGAACTTATAAAGATCCCAAGGTGGGAAAACAGCAGGAGTGTCTCTAGTGCACAAGGTGTGGTGTTGGGTGCAAATTAGCATTCCTGGTTGTGACGGGCCGCCACCGGGCCCGCATGGGGAACGGCCCGGCCAGCCGGGCAGCGGGGAGCGGAGGCACACTCCCAACGCCTCCCCCCAGCCGCGGCGCGGGCGAAGGGAGACGGCGGGGCCAGACCCAGCCGCCGCGCCTGCGCCCGCGGGAACCCATTGGCCCCTCCCCGGGGGCGGCGCCGGGCGGGGCCAGGGCGGAGACAGGCAGCCGGGCGGCTGCAGAGAACGCCGCCGCGCCGCCGGAAGGGGGGGAGCCCCGGGCGGCGTCCAGCACGGCGGGCCATTTTAAAAAGGCCCGCCGCCGGGAGGGGGCAGCCTCCTCGCGGCAAGGGAGGAGGGCCCCCGAGCGCAGGACGGACCCAGGGCAAGACCGAGGCTGGCAGACAGCCCGGCCTCGACCCAAGGACCCCCGCGGGACGGGTGCAGTGGCCGGCGGGCAGCCAGCCCCAGCCCCAGCGGCAACTGGACCCCACACCGCTGGCCTTGGAGAGAGCGACCCGGCTGGGACCGGACGCGATGGGGGGAGCCGCCCTGCAGGACACCGCCGGAGCAACGCCGGACCCAGACTCTGGGACCGGGGTAGGCTCCGAGGCACGGTGCGGCGAATCGAAAGACCGCGGGAGGGGAGGAAGGAGCCCAGGGCAGGGGCCTTTTGGCGCCCGTGGGTAGACGGGTTACGGGGGGTATTGCCCCCGTCTACCGCGTTGGGGGCGCGAGAGAGCCCCTGCGCTTAGGTCCCCGGGCTGGGACCCGGAGAGAGGGCGGGACCGGGTCCCCCTCCCCACCCCGCAGGAGGAGTCAACCCCGGTCAGGAGCAGCGCGCGCGGAAAACAGGGAAGGGTGACGGCCGGACAGTAGGGCCGGCCCAGATAGAGGCCCAGGAAAGGACCGGACTGTGGGCACAGGCCCCTTGCGGAGACGGGCTACGGATGGAGGGTCCGCTGAACCCCCCTTCCCGGCCTGGCCGGGAGGAGGTGATCGCACCCGACAGACGGGCTTGCACCCATGGCACCCGGGCGGGACCGCGTTAGAGGAGGGCAAAGGGGTTCGCTGACCCCCCCTCCCCTCCCGGGAGGGGGTGATCGCACCCCGGAGCCTCCACACTGGTGCAGACTTTAGTGCTGTGTGCACAGCCATGTGCTGTGTGCAGACGATGGTTTTGGCGGCAAAGTCCTTTAGTCCTTTGGGTTCCATTTTAATTTCTGTGTGAAATCCAAGAATCTATTTTGATTTCAGTGTCCTTATGATTGTAAATGTCCTTGGCCTTAATATCATAATTTACAGTCAACAAAGCTCTTCAGAGCAGGAGGTGCCTGGTTTCATTTTCAGACCGTTCCAGCTCCCATTGACTTCAGTGGGAGGCAGGACAGCAGAGCTCCTGTGAGTGCTAAAACCAGTCCCTGCATGGTTACAGACAACCTCCCCCAGGGCGGAGAATGGCTCCCGAGTGGCTTGTAACAGACACAACGGGATTTTTGTTTCTCTCAAGCAGTGGTCCCTGTAAGCTGTGTGATTTTGCAGCCACTCAGGAGAGATTCAAATGCTGCCCAGCTGATTAGCAGAGCGCCCACAGCTGGGTGTTTTGTGTCTACTGGTGGCGCACATTCATACGCACCTCACTGCACATAAAATTTATTCCACACATGTATGGACAAAATCTGCGCATGGATGGAAAAGATGAGAGGGAACATTGCTCCTGGGTCATTCCCAATGAAATCCACATGGGCGTGAGAAGGAAGGTGATAGCTCTCCCTGCACTCCGCTGGCAGGTGCACCCCATGAAACCACAGCGTCCTGAGCGCCGTGATTTCCCCCTGGCATGGGAAGACACATGGCAGGCGTTGGGAGGAGAGCTCTCCCTTGCCCAGTGTGGCCAAGGCTGGCATGACAGAGCCGTGCTGGCCCACGGCGGGCGGCAGAGGATTGGGAACTGCAGAGAAGCTTCCAGCTGGCTGATTTGGGGTCTGTCCCTTTGCTTCTTCCACTGTGCTGTGATGAGTAGGCCTGGAACATCTCCTCTTGTGGGAGGAGCCACTGGGAGAGGGAGGAGCCTTGGGCAGGGGAGCAGTGGGATTTGGCCCTCCCCTACACGGAGGAGGCTGCGGGGGGGGACGGACAGACGACTCACCCACACATCCGGTAGAGTCCAGTGATTCGTGTGGCTCCCAGGGGAGCGATGGTTGACAGGCTGTCCATGTGGACACTTGCCCGCTGGTTCTGGCCCTTGGTCTCCCTGGCACAGCAGCTGCACTGGAGCCTTGCAAGTGTAAGCAGGGGCTGAACTACTGCTTGCAATCAGCCAGCAGCCCTGGGGGTGGGTATGCTCACTCAAATTGTTTAGCCTTGCAAGATAAGTAACTGTTGATATGTAAACACAGTTCATGCTGGGATGGGGAGGGAATCCAGGGTGTGGTTATGTAAATCCAATTCAGCCAGGGCTGAGTGAGGATCGGTTGTTAGAATGGAATGTGATGTATTGTAACTAATTTGGGCTGTTGTGGGGTCACAAATCATGCTACCCCTAAATGTGGGAACTGTAAAATATGACACCAGGGCTTGCAGGAGAGACACCATCATTGTAAGAGGTCTAAGATGAATAAGCCTCCCCCTTCCAGAATTGAGTGAACAGAGTTGGAGTGGGGGGGAGGGAGGGAGAAGGGGCTTGAGCCAGCCTGCTTCATGCCTGCCAGGTGTGAGCTATAAGAGTGGTTCAACCTGGCTCTTTCCCCCTTGTTCTAAGGATAGACCTAAAGCAGACTCCATCAGGAGTCTTTTTGCTAGTCCAGTGGAAGCTGGAGACTTTTGCCAGCCTCAGTGGTAGCTAAAGAGTTGAAATCACTAAGAGCTGAAGTCACTGGTTTGGCCTGGAGCCAGACCCATTGCAGCCAGCAAGATTGCTGGCGGGAGCGACTGACAGGTGGCCGGTAGGAGCAGTGGTAGGCAGCTGGCGGGAGCAATCGGCGGGCAGCTGGTAGGAGCGGCGGCAGGCAGCCAGCGGAGCGGCTGGCGGGAACGGGCGGCGCAAGCAGACCTCAGGAGCAGCACGAAGGTGGCATGGCCTCAGGCTCAATGTGTGGAGTCATCAGGGTGATGTGTCAGGGTCCGCACTGACTGGACAGAGCTGTAAGTGCGGCGTTTGAAGTGGAATATGGAGAAAGTTTGGGTAAGTGAATGGAACCCTTACCTTGTTGGACTAGTGAGCCTGAGGGGCAAAGGACATTGCTCAAGCCTTTTGAGCTGGGACGGTTACTCGTGGGGGGTTAGGAACTATGTTTGTGGTATTTTTCCGAGCTAATGCCATGTGACTTCTCTTCATCTTTCATTAAAAGTTTCTTTTCCACACTCAGACTCTGTGCGTGCTCAGAAGCATTGCCTCTGAGGCACCCAGGGGTGTGTGAATTTCCCAAGCTACTGAGTGGGGGCTCGAGCCGCTTCTGTGTGAGATGGATGAAATGGGACCCCTAGATATTGAACCCGGCCCTGGCTGCTGCTGGCACTACCTGGCAGAAGGGTTACACAAGCAAGGCCTCTTGCCAGCTGTGGCCGACCTCCAGTTCCCTCTAGGGCTGGCCCATCCCCTCTGGTGATTTGCTGCAGGGCTCTTCCCCCTCTCTGTTCACTCCTCTCCTTCCTCCCCCACATACCCAGCATCCACAGTGAAGCCTCACAACCCCCTGGCAGGTGGACTAGTATCCTTACCTCCATCGCACAAGTGGAGAAATCAAGGCACAGAGCCCCTTCCCACCCTTTTTTGGGGGGCAACATTTTCAACTGCATCGGCTCCAGGTTAGGTACCTGAGTAAATAAATTAATGGAGATTACCTATCTCCTAGAACTGGAAGGGACCTTGAAAGGTCATCAAGTCCAGTCCCCTGCCTTCACAGCAGGACGAAGTACCATCCCTGACAAATTTTTGCCCCAAATGGCCTCCGCAAGGATTGAACTCACAACCCTAGGTTTAGCCTTGCGAGCCCAAGCTGTTAGAATGGGTTTAGCACCTCAGCCCCTCCCCTGTGCCATTACCCTTCTCCCGCAAAGGCCTCGTCACCAATGGCACCTCCCGCTGCCTGCTGGAGGGCTGGTCTCTCGGCCTGGGAAGACGCCCTCTTCCTTCAGCTTCTTTTTGCCCCAGCTTTTGGCTTGCTCCTGCGTAGCCAGATGGCTGGATGGGGGTCAGCTGGGTGGCTCTGTCAGTGACTTGCTAAGCTACAGACTTCGCTGCTTCTGCGAGTTACCAGGAGCCAGGAGTGACCTCTTCAGACCCGGGAGAGAGATTCAGCCGTCCAGAATTCCTCTCACCCGGCCACTGAGTGTTCAGCGTTATGAGTCTGGTTCTTTTTATGGGCTCCTGCCCTTCTGCCACTTACAACCTTTGGAAAGGCCCGTTCCATGGAATGCCTGGCCAGCGGGATGGACGCACGAACAAAACGCTGCACACACGGAGCCTGATGCTCCATGTGTTGCATGGACAGAAGCACCAGAAGTTTGGGATGGAAGACAGGGAATTCTGGCTCCGATCATTTTGCCTGTGAAATGGACTCACTTTCCAAATAAATAATATATATTGTTCAGACAATACCTGCCACAGCCTCCTATACTCTGTGAAAATTGGCTTATGAATATGCATAACTGGAAGATGCTTTATGCAAAACAGGCCATGTAGCCGATAGTTCACATCCCCTGAATGTGCAGATTCTATTTTTGTGCATATTCCATTCTTGTATGGGAAGTTAGAAATATTAAGTGGGCACCTGTTTCAAGAGTCCAGATATTCTAGTAAAAGCCATTAGTGATATATAAGGAACTCAATGGCTGGGTGATCAAGTCAACACCTGTGAATGGTTTTGTTTTTCTTGCGAACCCAAACCGTGGTTGGTCCTACCCATGCATGTGGCCAGGCCACCTGAGGCGGGAACCCATTTTGGATCTGATACTTTTCCATGCAAGGTGAGAAAAATTTGAACTGAACATAAAGAATTCCCAGATAGAAAGGGGGAGAACCAAACAATGAGTGGCCAGATGCCAGGAGACACCCCCTCCTCCACTTATCACCCAAGATACCTGCTGGAAACATGTAAGACTGAACAGAGAAAGGATTGGGCCCGAGATAGGAAGCTGCCTTGCTTGTGAAAGAGATGAGTAGAACAACCGTTAAGGTCAGAATTTGCATGTAACAAATTTCTTAGTGTATTAGGATTAGCTGGCATGTTTTCGTGTATTTCAGCGTAGTAACTTATTTTGATCTGTCTGTTTTCACTTGAAATCACTTAAATCCTGCTTTTTATACTTAATAAAAATGCTTTTGTTTATCATCAAGCCCAGTGTAAATAATTGTTACTGGGAAGGGGGCAACCGCTGTGCATCTCTCTCTCTTTGATAAAGAGGGCAAACTTATAAGCTTTCTCTGTGTAAAACTTGTATACAGAGTAAGAGGGATTTATCTGGGGGTTTGGTCTTCTTTGCGGGCTGTGCCTGGCCTTACAGCTGAGCCCTCCCAGGCTATGTCTACACTACCAGGTTATTTCGAAATAAATTATTCGAAATAACAACTCCCAAAAGAACTATTTTGAAATAAGCGTATTCCTCTTCACAAGCAGGAGTTATTTCGAAATAACAAGCCTGGTAGTGTGAACGCTCACCTTGTGATTTCAAAATAATTCCCCGGTGTAGACATGCCCCCAGAGCTGGTTCAGTGTCTGTGTTGCTCTGCTGGGGAGCTGTTACCTCAATTCTGTGCCTTGTCTCGGGGAGACCAGAACTTCTGGCCCAGCAGGACAGGGTAGTGGGGTGCTGCAGAGGGCAGGTAGGTGGGTTCAGTGGTGTGACCACACCGGGTGACAACCCCAAAGGGACCTCGGTGATCCAGCCCATCACAATATCCTGGATGTATTTAGTGCCAGAAAGATCTAAAATGCTTTATACACTTTCCATGCTGCCCATTAGCAAATGCAGCCACCTCTGGGGCAGAACACAACTGCTATTTAGCAACTCGCAGCAACACTGCGTCACAGTCCTGGAGAGCTGGTGAGGAGGAATCCCATATCCAGATGAAACTGTGGAACGGTTTGGGAAGGACAGCTGGGCAAACACAAATTCAGTTGCTGGGGGCTGGCCAAGAAGACAGACACGCTTGTATGGAGCTTGTGTCTCACTCAGGTTTGCAGTTGGTATTTCCAAGCCTGTTTCATAGGCTGTGTTTTAATGACATGGGATGGAAGGATTGGCTCTCTTCAGCGAGAGAGATTGGTGAGTGCAGCAATCCATCTTACATCTCTCCTTCAATATGAAATCGCCTCAGCAATATCAGAGACACTTCCCCATCTCCATGAATGCACGGACCCCTGTTTCTAAAACCCCAGCTGTTGACAGCTGCTTCTCCAAGACTGTTTCCTTTGCTGTGTGTCTATGTCCAACAGCCACATCTCTTACATTGAATTTTCTTGTTAATGCGCTCTGCCTGGGGCTGTCACTCAAAACTACACCCTCACTCTCCTCCGTTGCCTGGCTGTTGAGGAAACAAACAGAAAGCAACCTGTGGGAAAGGTGACCCCGGTTAGAAATGCAGCGCGGCAAACCCCAAGCATTCCAAGAGCATGAGCCAAGCCCTAAACCACAGGAGATTATTCTTTCAAATGAATGGGGAGTTCTTTGCCTTTGCCTTCTGGTGTCTGAGCCTTTCAGGCTCACTCAGGTCACATCTTCAGGCGTTTCTCCATAACCACGAGTGCGAGACACGTCCCGGTTTGTTGTAACTAGAACCTGGGATGATCGGGTGTTCACATGACACCACGAGCTGGGGCTTTAAGAAAACCACCTGCTATCATGAGATGCACCACACGCCCAGGAGACTTGGTCTCCGCAAGGTTCAGATTTCTCTGTAGGCATGTACCAGACTGATGAGCTGTGGGCCTGATCCAGATGAGCTACAGGCCTGATCTGGCCCTTTTTGAATCTCACCATAAGAGCAGGATTGAGCCTCTAAGTCTGCTCTAAAACCCATTGAATGAGAGACATCCTATTGCCTTCCCTGAGCTCTGTATCAGGCCCTAAGAGCTAAGGAGGGTGTGGAACCTCGGACAAGATCTGGCTTGAAATTAACCACCGGAGTCTCATTAGGGAGGGAAAAAGGCCCCTTCTCCCGGCCCCAAAAACTCCTGCAGGAGGATCAGCAACATTTCCACTCCAGAGTTTTCACAGACGTGCATGGTCATTGGAGGTTGCACAATGGTCTCTTCCCACTCACCACTGAAATGCAGCCCCCTCTGGCGTGACACATGGCAGCTGCTTCACAGCAAGATTACGTAGTGATTTGGAACAATACACTCAGGAAAACACCGACTCCAATCGGAGTATAAATGTAACGGCATAAAGATGTAACAGGACAGTTAGGAATGGGGCTGTCATGCCAAGATTAACAAAACCGACCTTTCCGGAAATATACTTGGAGAGCACTTCCGCAAGCCTTCCTATGAGACAAGGGAATGCTGCTGCAGGTGCGTCTACCAGGGCCGGCCCGAGGGTTTCTAGCACCCTAGGCAAACTGTCAGTGTCGGAGAGGTGGTTGTGAGGTCGAATCTAGAACTCTTTCATCCACCCTGTATCTACCCCGAGGTTAGGTTCAGTGTTCTCTGTAAGCCAGGCACTTGTGCCAGCGCTCAGGAGAGATTCCGGTGCCGCCCAGCTGATTAGCGGAGCACCCACGGCTAGGTGTGTGTTGGTGGTGCACATTCGCACATATCTCAGTGCACACAGAAAAAATATTCCACACATAGCTGAAAAAGATGAGAGGGAACCTTAGGTTGACTTAATTACATCACAAAGGGTGCAAACCTCTTCACAGCCTGCAGCTGCGTGGCTATGTTTCCGGTGTGGATCCAGCCTGTGGTGGTTGGCTATCTCTGAAGAAGCACACACGTGCTTCTTTGTGCAATAAAGGTTGACCGGTTAACGAGAGTCTGTAAAGATGCTTCTTCACTATTTCTCATTAACACTGTAATAGAATTAGGTGATTAAAAGTGACTCATAATAAGGCCTTTGTCATTGAGGTCCCCTCCAGTAATAATCATGGTACTTCTCCTGGCTCATACCCTGGGATCCTGGAAAGTCCTTTCCCCTGCAGTTTGAAATGGACAGTGATCCTAGGAGCCCGGGTTAATAGGAATAATATTTCTGTAAGGCCTAGGAGCCCCCTCGGCGACTCAGGCCCCGTGGCGCCAGACCTAAGTGCTGTACTGACACTGGAGAGGCCTTGGGCATCGGTGGCACCTTGGTCTTTCCTGTTCTGTGCCCATGGAGCACAGTTTAGTCCCCTGAGAATTGACATGTGTTGTCTCACTTTGGTTTTGGTGCTAAAACAAAGCGTGTGTGAGACTCAGGTGGACAGTGATCCAACCCTCCTTCCTGGCTTTTACACGAGGCAACGAGGACACACAACCAGAGATGGCCCTTGCCTTGAAGGCTTCCCAGTCCAACTTCTCCTTAGACCAGCCAGCCACTCTCGCGTTGCCAGCACAGGATGGGTCCCGATTATTTTCTGTCTCTTTCTAGCCTATACTCAGGGCTTCAGCTCTGGAAGATGCTTTTAAACCCGTGGGGCTGAAGCTGCCCTGGGAAATACTTGATGAGAATTTAAGCCAGCGATGGGCAACCTAGGCTAGCGAGTGGGGCGCATGAGTGGCCTCCTTCAGTGGGCCGCAAGATTGTCGGAACCAAAACAGTCTCCTGGGGTAGGGCAGTTTTGCTAACTGCACTAATTTGCGGGGGGTGCCGACTGCACCGTAGCAGCGCTTGGATTGGCTGCAGAGGGAGCGTACAGCTCTCCCACTCAGTGTTGTGTGCAATCAGCACCCACCTCCCTGCACATGCCCTGGCTTCTGTAATACTAGTAGGAAAAAACCCGACATGGACGGAAACCAGCGGAGTCGTGGGCAACAGTAAACAAAATGTCTCGTGGGCCACGCAGAGAACCCCGCTGGGCTGCAGGTGGCCCAGCCACTGCTTTAAGCCCGGCCTATACTGATGTGCGATGCTACTGAGCAGCTGCTGAGTTTTGTTGCAGGGGTGTCTGCATTGCAGTGGTGGGTGGCGTGATTCGGGTGGACAGCTTCCGGCTCGGTTTTTTACCCACGTAAAAACTTTGGGAGGCAGAGAACGAAGTAACCACACCTTTGAAAGCCTCCTTTTACACGGAGAAGGGGGATGCTGTAAGAAGGCGACTGATGGATACAGAATCCAATTACCATATTGCCGAGCTGCTAAACTACGTTAGGGAATTGCGTCCGGCACGTCTGCATAGGAGTTTTGGTTGTTTCATTAGTTTTAATCAAGTGTACAAACATGTCGGCAACGCTGCAATAAACGCTCACAGGCGACTCAGCACCAAAAGGGGGGAGTGGAAAAAAGGGGCAGGGAGATTACCCCTTAGCCATTCAAATTACAGTTAAGCACTTGGCAGCATAAAGAAAGAGCCAAAGCAATTGCCTGCTCCGTGTGTTTGGAATTATATTACAGCGTAGATCCCTGCCACATTATCATAAAATAACGGCCCAGGGACAGTGAAGGGAGCACGATGTTAATCTGCCCACGAAGGTGTTGAATGCAACTGCCAGTCTCATAAGGGCCATTTGCAAGAGGCTCATGATTTCATTACAATGAAATGGCCACCTCCTGAGAGATTCGGAAGCATCGGCAGCCTCTCTTCCTCGCCCCGAATCTTTTCGTGTGGGAGCTACATGAACAACAGCAAATGAGATGTTGGCATCTCTGAGGGTTTGGCCCTTGTAGCTGTTTCAGGGTTGGTTTGTACACAACCAGCTCCCAAATCAAGGGAGGCAGACTGAAGGTCACCTTAGTAACCGCATTGGGGTGACAGTTACCCCCAGAGCAATGCTAAATGTGAAGTATTGAACCCCCTATTGGGACCCTGGCTGGAACCAGATGCTCCTTCAGTCCGTCCGGGGAAGGGTCTAGATGTTCAGATAGGTGGGGTCTGGTTCTGAGCCATCTCTGCTCTAGGTCAGCGAAGCCAGAAACACCGGCTTTGTCAAGCTGAACCTAGTCTCACGCCGGCCCATCCCTGCTTGCGAAGAACGGCTGCACGGGGGAAGGGGAATCCTTCCACAGAGCAGCCGGGTGACCGCTCACCCAGAAGGTTCACATCTAATTTCATCCTGCAGCAGACTCCATTGCAAGCCTGCAGCTGGCCTTTCCGGAGGGAAAGCCTTGGGGCTTCTGGTAAGGGTTGCCATTGACTTCAGTGAAACCAGGAGTTCAGCGTTGCTCTGACTCGGCTGGTTTATTTGCACAGGTTTCGACTGGAGGAGCAGTCGCCCCAGGAACCAGCAGTTAAGGGAATCGACTGACCAAAACACACACTGCTCTGTCGTCCAACCCACATTGGCTGAGGGGGTCCAGTGGGAACCACTTTAAACATTTCAGCTGGAATTTCCCCTAAACTAACAGGCTGCAGGAGCCAAAGGCGGGAGACAAATTTATTGTTTATCCAGCTCCATAGGCTCCTCTGGCCTGGGTTTCCTTGCGTTTTGTACAGCCTCTGCCTTCCTTGGGGCCCAACCCTGTTCTCGTTTACGCAGCTGTAACAGCCCAGGCACCAACAGGCTCATCGCGGATTTACACCAGGGCCCGAGCAGAATTTGATCCTTCGCTCCGGATTGCCTGAGGCTTACTCATCACTAGCCACTGCCTCCATGTCAGACATGTCAGCCCGGCTCCTTAAAGATCTTTTACACAGAGCGGGGCTCCTTCTTTGCTACGCGTGGGGCAGCATGAAGCCTCCTTTGTATAATTATAAATCCATCCTGACTTAAGGTTTCTAGAAAGGTTTTGCATTAGCATGGCACTGCAGTCGCCCCCCAGAGATGGAGGGGGGCCTTGTCGTGCTGATCATAGACAGTTGTAATAGGTGTAACCCACACACTTGCTCGGTGTGATTCACTGTCCCATCTTGTGGCACTTCGACCACTTACAGCGAGAGAGTGAGTGTGCTCTATAGCCTTAGCTGAGAACCAGCTGGCTTTTAGCTCCAGCTGTAAAGACTCATGCTCCAGAGGTCCCAGGTTCCGTTCTGCCTGTCGGCGTTACACAGTCATCTGATATGAATTAAAATTAAAAGCTTTCCTGCCCAGGCCCGTCTCTCTGGCTACATCTACCCTGCAGAGCTATTTCAGGATACTTCTGGTACCCTGAAATAGCTATTCTGCGTCGTTTGAGCAAGCTCATTATTTCGAAATAAAACGGGCTTGCTATGCCGACATCCCTGTAAACCTCATTCCACGAGGAGTAAGGGACATTTCAGAATAGCGCCCTATTTCAAAACTTGGCGCTATGTAGACAGCGCCAAATTTCGAAATAAGCTATTTCGAAATTAACTTGAAATAAGCTACTCAATTGCGTATATTGCGTAGCTTATTTTGAGCTCTGGGTGCAATGTAGACGCACCCTCTGAGAGTCTGTCTCTCCATTAGGCCATGTCTACAATAGGGAACTACTTTGAAATATCTAAAATCGATTTAATAACTCCCAAAATAACAAAATCAAAATAGGGTGTCCTCACTATGGGGAAGCCTCGAAATCAGTCTGAGGCAGGCTCCGTTAACGTGGGTACGCTACCTCGACTTAGAGCCCCAGGAAGCACTGGGGAGTAACTAGTTCGAATGACTCTGGGGAGTCGTTATTTCGGAAGAGCAGCACCGGAGCATCCACACTCCTGCTATTTTGAAATAACTATTTTGAAATTAGCGTTATTCCCCGAGGAAAGCAGGAGTGCAGATTTCAAAATAAGCAGCCTGTTATTTCAAAATAACAGACTTGGTCGTGTAGACGCTCCCCTTATAAATTTGACCTAAGGGGGGTTATTTTGAAATAACTCCCTGGTGTAGACCAGGGCTGTTAGTGCGTGGTGGGAAATGCACACGGACAGCCAGTGAAGATTTCATTATTCCACTGATGAACAATAATGCTATTGGCCAGCATGGGTAAGGCTGGCTCTTTCTAACCCTTTCTGGGCACTTCCTTGGAAATAACATTTCGCTTCTTCCCAATTTTTGCCTTTCCCCACACATCATCCCTGGAATTCATTGCTCCCCTGACTTGTTCCAAACCGAAAATGAACACAGAGCTTTCTCTTCTAGACAGTGTCCTGTGCTAGCAGCGGGCCTAGCTGTGTACAAAGGAGTTGGCTCGTCGGCCATGCCAACACAGTGCGAAGGCGAGTGGGAGAGCCAGACAGCAGAGGGAGCACAGGAGAAGAAAACATTTGGCACCAGATGGTTTTTTAAAAAGTGTTCTGCACCCACAAATGGGATCAGGTAGGATTTTCAGCTGCGCTGGGTCTATAGGAAGCATCCACCCTTTGAAAAGTGCCGAGCTAGTCCCAGATTTGTTCACTGGAATCTGCAGGGTGTTGAGCTCTGCTGAAAGTCTAGGGACCAGACACACCGTGGTTAACGAGTCTCCTTTTGCAGGTTATTGGGAAGAAGGACTGGATCAAAACAGGAGGTAGCTTTCTCTTTAAGATAACATTTTTTTAAAATATGTCCAAGATTTTCAAAATTAGGAGCCTAAAGTGAAGCTTCTAAATCCACATCTAAGCGCCTTAACATGTCACTTGGTTTTCAAATGGGCTGATCACCCAACAAGTTCTATCAGCTGGAGACTTTTTAAAATCATGCCACTTATTCGTTATTCCAGAAATCCCAGAAGGCCCCAAGAGCAGGTCCCCACTGCCCACACCAGAGAGCAAGGCTAGGGCTACAACACAGTTAAAGTCGGCATAAATTGTGTTGTTCAGGGGTGTGAATTAGCCACTCCCGAGTTACATTGTTTATGCTTAGAGCCTCTGCACTAGGGAGTTTACAGTGGCGCAGCTGCATTGCTAATGTAACCACAGCCCAAGAGACAACTTTCTGCTCCAAAGAGTTCACAGACTAAGCAGACAAGGTGTATGTGTGGAGGGGGGAGAGTTGGGACAAAGGCACATGAAGATGAAGTAACTCGCCCAAGGTTAACCAGTAGCAGAACTGGGACCAGAAGTCAAATCTTGAGTAGGCCCCAACTAATGTTCCTTCTAATTTTTCCATCCGTTGTGGATTAAATTTTGTTATGTGCACCAAGACATGGGCAGATGTACACCACCAGAAGAAACAAAACACCTAGCTGTGAGTGCTCTGCTAATCAGCTGGGTGGCTTTTGAATCTCTCCTGGGTGGCTGCCCAAGTGTTCAGCTTAGAGGGAACAATGGCTCCCACCCTATTCAGTAGGCTGCATTGCCTCTGGAGGGGCCTACGTGTGGATTCCGGAGCCTGGAGTTAGGCTTTGCAAACCTTCTCTATGGAATTAAATAGTCCTCGCCACCTTTTAGCAGCCCCCATTTAAATACTCACTTTGAAGGGGACCGTATCCCAGGAAAACCCAGTTCAGCGGAGGAGAGGAAATGTGCTTCCCATGGCAGCCCGGAAATCTTTGCAAAGCAGCCTTCAGCCCTAGCGGACTCTCTGGGGATGCTCACAGAGGAGTCACTCTGGATTCCAACCACGACGTGTTTAAACTGTTCGACGCAGCTCCCTGGAATTGTTCTTCCAGCTGCTCACTTAATAGGCTCATTGAACGCTCATTTCAGGTGGAGCAGGGGGATTGAACACAGAAGGAATAAAGACTAGGTGAAGCGGGGGCTTTTCCGGCCATATCTCACTTGAAGAGTATGTGATGTTCAGAACAAAGGGGCACACACAGGGCGTAGTGGGGGGGCTGTCTGCTCTGTGACTCGGGGTCCCCCTGCGCTGTGATGGGAGATTCTCACTGACTCTCCCAAATGTGTATTAACCCAGACATCCAGGCTCAGCCTCCCAGGGAGGGAGACAAAGGAAGGAGGGCGGAGACCAGCACCTGGCTGGGGGGCAGGGCTGGACGAGAGGTTTTTAGTTTCTGTCTGGTATCATGGAGGAAGCAGCCTAAGCAACGGGCTGGGATTTAGGGGCCCAGTCTCCCCCATCTCAAGTGGGGGCTGAGGCATCCTAGGCCGGCCCGTAACCAGATTACATCTATGCTGTGCTGTATCCTGGAGAAGCAATAAACTCCCTCTATTCTACTGGCTGGTGGAGTCTGTTTGTGCCACTACCGGGGTGCAGGAGGCGGGGGAACCCTGACGCGCCGCCACAGCGGGGGCTTTTCCGGCCACATCTCACTTGAAGAGTATGTGATGTTCAGAACAAAGGGACACACACAGCAGCTGGCAAAAGCAGCCGTCTCATTGCGATTTGATGTAAAGCACGTGACTAGTTAGTATTATTATTGTTTTTTTTTAAAATGCGTGAGGTCAAGAATCCTTCATGAGGGCTGCTATACAAATACAAGCGCCCATGCCTGCCTTGACTAGCTTACAGTCCTAGGGCCGGAGTCATCGAAACACTCACGCACATGCTGCGAACTTGTGTCCCATTAATTTCGGTGAGGCCCATGCTCAAGAGACGCTGTAGAACAAATCCCAGACAGGCAGAGAGTGGGAGAAAGGCATTTTTTCTCTCCCCCCATTTTGCAGCTGGAGAAAAGGCCCCCCGAGATGAGGCGACTTGCCCAGTGCCATGCTTGGAGTTTAGGGCAGAGCCAGAAGTTCAGCCCAGATCTCTTGGCTCCCACTCGTGTGCCTTGAGCGTGGGATTTCACCCTGTGGTCCCAGGCATTCCCTCCACGGCACCCGCCCTGCTTTGCAAGTCACATTGTCCTTGCTCACGCCAGCTTCCCATTTCATTTCTGACAGTGCCGACTATCACAAACTGCAGAATGCCGGCCCAGCTGGCAACTTAGTGGCTAAAGTCCACTTTCGGTTGCACTGGCATAACTCCCCAGTGTGGTGATCCATTCATTGCAGATTTACATACGAGGGTAGGGGATGTCCCGGAGACAGAGTTTGGCCGGACATGCCCTTGCTGTCGCAGAAATCAGTCCCCTATATCTCGACTAGCCACTGCGGCCTGGCGCACTGTGAGCTCTCTCTGCTCTTGGAGGTAGGAGCACCACGGTCTGCTTTGTCACCTCTGCCCACTGGATAATTCATTGTGAATTCATCTGCAGAGGTACAAGCCAGAACCACGGGTGTACTCTGGTGGCATCCTGCTGCTCTGGGGATGCACAGCCAGATGCACACATGAAACTGTGAGACCAAACCCACAAACCAGCCCAAAGCCTCAATCCGGACGCTGTGCAGCACTCTGTCACCCACTAGTGGTGGCGGAGAGAAATACATGGATGAGTCTACCATAGGCTTGTGTATGGCTGCGTTGCAAAAAAACCCGTGTCTGGCCCAGACCAGCTGACTCGGGGTTGGACGAAGGGGCTGTTTAAATTACAGTGTAGACGTTCTGGACAGGGTCCTGAACTCTGGGATGCTCCCAACCTGCAGGGCTGTTGAGCTCGGCACCAGACCGTGCCGAGAAGCTGACACTGCAATTAAACAGCCCCTTAGCCTGAGCTCCGTGAGCCTGAGCCAGCTGGCATGGGACTAGCGCAGGTGTCTAACAGCACTGCAGACATATCCGAAGAGATCTGGCTTGCGGGCGGTAGATGCTTCACGGTCCCCCGATCAGTTTGTGCTGGCGACTTGCCCCAAGCGCTCGGCATTACAGTTACCTTTGATCACTCCCCTTCCCTTCTTGGCAAAAGCACCATCAATGCCAAACCGCCCGAACGAGACCGTTCCACAGCATTCTCCATGCAACCAGGTCATCGGAACGGAGAGGAAATGGCAGGATCTCACTTGTGCCTCCTCCATTGTGCTCGGCTTTGGGGTAGGATCGTGGTCGGGGCGGGAGGGGGGAAGAAAGCCTAGATGAAACAATGAAGAGGAAAGGCAGCAGCACAGAGTAATAAGAGCTGCAGCTAGGCCGGCTTTGGGCCCTTTTCCTCTGCTCCAACTGCAGTTGTCATTTCAAGTGTTTTGAAAGCACATGCCGGCGGGAATACAGCCCAGCGTGCCTGCCTGAAAACCCCAAGGGCCCTCCAGAGAAGGAAATTTCCAGACCACATCCAGAAAGGATGGCGTCATCTTCACACAGAGCTCCCACTGCCTGGCAATGCTGAGCACATCTCGACCTGATGCGCGGAAACCAGAGCAGCCACTTCATTCTCATCCCATTATCCAAAGCAGGCTCTTTCATCTCCCACGCCAGCACCCTATTAACAGGAGAGAGATGCATGGGCCCAAGCTGGCTTCTCAATAAACGGAAACACTCCCCCATCAACAGTGTTTTCAATAGAGCCCTGAATAGAGCCACTGGAGTTCACACAACAGATGAGACGTCTGGCTGATTTCTTTGCAAAAAGTACAGCTGTCAAGGGGGAAAAAAAAGGCTGGTTCTCAAAATCTGCACCCAAGACAGACTCCCGGGGACAAGCGGTGTCTCATGCAGAGCAGAGACCTGGCATCCTTCTCAGTTGATGCTTCGAAGCATAACCTAACCTGGTACCGCCGGGCAGGTGAGCAGAGGTGACAGCCTGTCCAGCCTTAATCCATGACAGATACGGAAACATACATCGTTACTGTGCCATTTAACTCAGCCTGCATGCAGGGCTGGATTAAGTCCTCCGGGGGCCTGGGGCAGCTGGATTTTGTGGGGCCCCCTAGGCTCTGGGCGGGGCAAAAAATTAAGGATCAGTGTGTGGGAGGGGGCGGCGGATTGAGACAGGAAGGTGGGAGTGGTGCAGGATGGGGTGAGGGATCCGACTAGGGGTGGGGGCTCTGAGGTAGGACCGAGGATGAGGCTGGGGTAGGGATGCGCTTACCTAAAGCAGTACCCATTTGATGGTGGCAGGGAACAGGTGGCCCTGAAGCAGGCACCACCCCCACAGCTCCCATTGGCTGGGAATCGTGGCCAATGAAAGCTGCGGGGGCAGAGCCTGCAGGTGAGGGCGAGACTGGAACAGAGGTTCCCTGTGTGGTGCTCATCCGGCGACAAAGCCGTGGGGGGGGGGGGGTAGGAGGAACGGCAACGCACAGAGCCACCTCCCGCCTCGGCCAGGCAGACCAGCCTGGGCCGCAGCCCCTAAAGCCCCTTTCTTAATCTGGCCCCACCTGCGTGGGCGTGGCCCTTTATATGGTCTTGTAAAGTTCAGGGGTTTTAGAGAGACGTTGTCTCTTTTTCTGGGCGGCCGTGTCTCTCTAGGTCTGTCTCTCCCTCTACCGGCCTCTGGCTCAGTCCCTCTCTCTCCATCCCTTGCCTCATCCCCTTCTGCCCGCCTCTGGGCTCTCTCTTTCAGTCTCTATTGTGAACAAGTGGCAGCGTTCTGGGTGGCTATGTGAATGACTCAGAGCTGAATGAGGGGGTGGCTCTTTTGGGGCTCTTCACCTTGAGACAGGCTGGTTTCCTTGCCGGCAGATTGCAGCTGCGGGTGGCAGAGGAGACCGTGAGCCAAAAGGGAAGCAAAGCCATTTTGAGAGCCTGTGGGCGAGACACATCTGGTCTCTCTGGAGAACAAAAGTGTCGGATGAGGAGAATGCGGCGCGGTTCAAGGGCTCAGGGTGGGAGGGGGTAACGAGGTCTGTGAGCCTTTCCCCGGTGGCGGGGTGGTGGCCACACAGCCCACACGCCCCAGACCTGGGGCTATGGGTGCTCAGAGCCACTGAAAATCAGAGCCACAGAATCCACTGGCACCTTGCTCCGCCTGAACTCCAAGGGAGCTTTGCCTTTGACGACCGGGGCAGCAGAACCAAGCCTGCAGGTAGAACTGCCTTCATGCCTTTGGGACCGTGACTTGGGACAGCTGGCAAGCTCTCTGTATAGCCCCTTCCCGCTGCCCATGGAGGCTGTTCCATTGACCAAAATGCATCCTACAATTATGTGACCCATGTGCAAAGTACCCCCGAACAGGCAATGGATTGACCCTCCAGACATGCCCTACCGGGCTCCATGAAAGGAATGTACCATGGGGGCAGGGACTGGACTCGATGACCTCTCGAGGTCCCTCCCAGTTCTAATGTTCTATGATTCTATGGGAGAAGACACATTCTGAGGCCTGGGATGTGTAACTCCCAGTCCAGCTTGGTGTACCTGTTGTGTGCATGCACTTCCCCCCAGCTGCAGGATGGATAAAATTAACTCTACAGAACTAGACACCAGCAGATCCCTGGGCTTCAGGAATCAGAGATGGGGCCTTGCAGCTCATTGTGGGGAGCGTTCACACACAAGCAGGCAGAGCTCGGTGGAATAGTACAGAAGAGACTCTGACGCCGGTTCTATTCCCCAAACAGAAATTTCTCTTCCCAAGTGAACATGGGAATCTGCTGCCTGACACCCGTGCACATGCAAAGACGCATGCAGGGAGATTAGGGGTGTGGGGGTGATGGCAGATCACTTTTATTACTAGGGCATAGTACAAACCAGCAAACCGGGCCATGTTTGTTTATTCCTGCCATAACTTCTGCCCCAGTCGGAGGCCGATAGCAATCCCTCAGTGAATAACACCAGGGACACTGCTATTGCGTTCTTTCGAAAGAAAATCAAAAGAACATGGGGGGTTTTCTGACATTGGTAAACCTCATTCTACGAGGAAGAATGCCTTTTCCAAAGAGCTCTTTTGGAAAAAGGTGTGTGTGGACGTGGGAGAGGGAGTTTTTTCAAAAGAAGAGGCCTCCAGGAAAAAGCACAGGTGCCCTGGTGGCCACTCCGTCCATAGTAATCACAGCTTACATGCGAGAGAGCGTCCATTCAGTGTGGACGCTATCTTTCAAAAAAGCAGATCGCTTTTTCATTGCGTGTTGGCAGTGTGGATGCTCTCTTTCGGAAGAAGTTTTTTCAGAAGATCTCTTCCTGAAAAGCTTCTTTCGAAAGAAGCCTGCAGTCTAGATGTACCCCTAGGTGAGAAAGTTTACCCACCCTGGGAAAATATTTGAGATTTTGATAAATGTTCCCATCCCAAATCGGGACAGAAAATGTCAAAATCTCGAACCAACTAATCAAAACCAAGATTTGGCTTTTTGTCCCAATTCATGGAAACATTTTGCTTTCATCACTGAAGAAGGTTTTGATTCAATTTCATCCATTTTTGTGTGTCACTTTTGATTCCAAATTCCATCTGTTTGGCATGGGGGTGGGGACTCGCCAGGTTATGGACAACAGCTGGCACACATTTCCAAGCTGAGAGAGGCGTGTGTTGAAACTGAAAGTGGAATGTTTTGCCAGGGTCTCCCCTTTTTGGCAGCTGGGAGAAAGCGGTGCCCTTCCGTGCCCCATGGCACTGCAGGCACTGTGACAGCCTGACAGCTGTGCTACTGCAGGCTTGGTTCTGCTGCCCCGACTCTCAAGGGCAAAGCTCCTACGTTGCTGAGACAGAGCAAGGTGGCCGTAAATGCGGCAGGTCAGATTTTCAGAGGTGCTGAACGCCCACAGCCACTATTAACTTCCAATGGTGCTCAGCATTTCCAAAGACCATGCCCCAAGTCTTTGAGTTGCTGGTTGGTCCCACACCATTCTACTCCTCCTTCATGTGTCCAGCCCAGCCCTTTGGTTTCAATCAGACACAGATGCCGGTTTAAGCCCCATCCTGGAGAGCAGGGTTCCCTGTAAGCTGAGCATTTGGGCAGTTGCCCAGGAGAGATTCAGGGGCTGCCCAGCTGAGAGCCCCCACAGCTGGCAGCTTGTGTTTCTACTGGTGGTGCACATCCGCACATGCCTCGGTGCACAGAACAAAATTTATTCTGCCCACAGAGGAAAAAAATTAGAAGGCACATTGATGGAGAGTCAGTTCAAAGCAGCCGCCACACCAATCAGTAGAACAGGATGTTGCTGGGGTTGGGAGCATGCATCAGCTGTGTTGGGACTGGCTTATTTTTTCCTCCCATTAATCTGGGCCCTCATTGTTCATCCCTCATTGATCCCAGCCTGGCTGCGTGCTCTGTTTTACACATTTCTCTTCTCTCTCCTGGCACCTTTGCCGCTTTCTGTGCTCTCCTCCACAAGAGGCTGCCGATGATCTTACTTTCCCCAGCTCATCCTCTAAGATTGCTTTTCCACTGCGATTAGTCCTAGTTCCCTGGGTGCCCGAGAGAGGAATCTGTCTCTGTCTCCTTTGATTTGAGCCCCCTTGTTTGTTGCAGGGTTGTGGAGAATGCTGGAGCAGGAGACCCAGCTTTGTAAACTCTGGTTTGGTCCGAGGTCCTGACCGCCAAGCTAAGCCTCCTGTGGATGTGGCCGCTGATTGTGCCTCTGCAGTGCCTTGTTGTGGCAGGCTTGCTTGGACGCCTTTGGAATGGCTTGTGGGGGTGTAAGCTGAACGCGTTGGTTGGCGAAGATGATGGCTGCCCAGGCCGACATGAGCTTTGCACACCCCTGATCGGCTCCAAAGCCCAATGGAAAGACTCCTGTTGACTCTACGGGGCTTCGGACCAGGCCCAGCACCAACACTCACAAGAGAGTGTAGACGGGAGCTCTCTGGGGCCTCTCTCAGGATCCCACACTGCAGCGAGCGGGCTGCCTCGCATTGTCCGCACTCTGGGTATGGCGGGCGGGTCGGGGAGGGGGGGTGAGAGGGTTTCTGAAGAGGTATGCAAATAGCACTTGCATTTGCATACCTTCTTCCATTTTTTTTCCCTGGAAGAGACTTTTCCGCCATTTGGCCCCATCTACACGGGGCCAAATGTCGGGAAAAAAACCCTCTTTCAAAAGCCCCTGTAAACCTCATTTTACGAGGAAGAAGGGGGCTTTCGAAAGTGTGGGGGGGGTTTCCGACATTTAGCCCCATGTAGACGGGGCCTCTTCCAGGAAAAAAAGGAAGAAGGTATGCAAATGCAAGCGCTATTTGCATACCTCTTCCAACCCCCTCTCCCCCCTACAGTGTAGCTCTACCCTCTGCTGGTAACACCCCATGCCATGTGGCTCCTACATCGCCTTCCCTTTGCTGTCTGCTGCCCTCTCTGGTTCATTGCTACGAGCCTGTCTCCTTTCCCAGCCTTGGCTCCTCTCCTCCCATGCTTCCTCTTTGCCACTGGCCTTTGTCCTCTTCTGGACTTTCTGCCTGCCTATTTATTTATTTGTGATTTCCCAGTAGCCTGAAGTTTCTCCTGTCCACCTGTAGATACATCTCTGTATTAATCATTAATGTCTGTATTGTCTCTGTAGTAATCATAACTCTCTGTATTAATCATTCTCTCATTAAAGTTTTTAACTTTGTATCAAGTTTCGTAGAAACTTTGTATTTTGTAGGATAGTCCCTAAAATAAGTAAGGTAAAGAGATTGCCTTTGTACCCCCTTTTGCATTATGGATCACCCTGTTGAGTGAATGAGATGTGAATGGGTAAGGGGAAAGGCGAGCACCTCCGGGCAGTTGCAGCGGTTGGAGAGGGGGTGGAAGCCAGATCCAAAACCAATGAGGGTATGTCTACACTACAGCACTAATTCGAACTAACTTAGTTCAAATTAGTTAATTCGAACTAAGCTAATTTGAATTAGCGCATCTAGACTTAAAAACTAGTTCGAATTAGTGTTTTGCTAATTCGAACTAGCGCGTCCACACTGATTGGACGCTGGGTCGCATTTAAGGGCAGCTGAAACCGGTTCTGGCAGGGCATCAGGTCAGTAGTTGCTTTGTGTGGCTGCTGTCTGAGGCTATCTGAGGCTCGTGCTTAAAGGGACCCCCCCGGACAGCCGGTTCTCAGCTTTTCCGCTTGCCTACCTCGCCGAGGACAGCAAAGCGTTTTCCTCTCCACCTGCCTGTGTCGGTGGTTCCCATTGGGGACGCTGCCGCAGTTGGCACCATGGAGCCAGAGCTCGCCCTGGGCATGCTGCTCCAGTTTTTGGACTTGCTGCTGCAAGCCTGCCAGCAATGGGTGGAGGCTGCCTTGAACCATCTGGTGCACGTCAGCCCCCTGCCTTTCCCCCTGGCCTCCCTGGGGGTAGTGGAGGAGCGGCAGCAGCGCCCAGACGCCAGCGTGCCCCGCCGCATCTGGCGTCTGGACACCAGCAGCGACTGGTGGGACCGCATCGTCCTGGAGCGCTGGGGAGACCAACAGTGGACCCAGAACTTCAGGATGAAGAGGGACACCTTCCTGGACCTCTGTGAGTGGCTCGCCCCTGCTCTGCGGCGGGACACTCGCATGAGGCCATCCCCTCCAGAAGCGTGTGGCTGTTGCCTGTGGAAGCTCTCCACGCTGGACAGCTACCGATCTGTCGGGAACCAGTTTGGCGTGGGGAGATCCACCGTCGAAGCAGTGCTCATGCAGGTACGGCACTCACCGGCCACTGGGCCGGGGGGCAGGGGGCCTGCAAGGAGGGGATGGGCTGCCCCAGGGAAAAGGGGGGGGGAAGAGGCGAAAGTGCCCTGCACGGGAGGGTTCGGTCTGTCCCAGCCGTACTACACGCCACCCGCGGGGGTTGCTTCCGGGAGTGGGGCACGGGGCAGTGCCAGGGAACGAACACTCCGAGCCACCCAGGCGCCCCAGTGATTCGCGGTTTGCTGTGTCTCTCTGCAGGTGGTCAAGGCCATCAACCGGTGCTGCTCCGCAGGGTGGTCCGCCTCGCCCGACCTGGGCCGGTCATCCAGGGTTCGGCACCTCGGCTTCCCCAACTGCAGGGGGGGCCATCAATGGGACGCACATCCCCATCCGTGCCCCGGAACACCAGGCCTCCCAGTACATCAACTGCAAGGGGTACTTCTCCGTCCTCCTGCAGGCCGTGTGTGACCACCAGGGCCAGTTCACGGACATTAATGTGGGCTGGTCCGGCAAGGCACACACGACGCCAGGGTGTTCTGGAACTCCTCCGTGTGCCAGAGGCTGCACACCGGGACCTTCTTCCCTGACTGCCACATCAGGGTCGGGGACGTGGACATGCCCGTCTGCCTGGTGGGGGATGCGGCCTACCCCCTACAGCCCTGGCTCATGAAGCCGTACACGGGGCACCTCAACCCCTCCCGGCAGGCCTTCAATGCCAGGCTCACCAGGGCCCGCATCGTGGTCGAGGGGGCCTTCCGGACGCCTGAAAGCCCAATTTAGATGCCTCCTCACCCGCCTCGACCTCGCCGAGCACAATATCCCTCCTGTGGTGGCAGCATGTTGTGTGCTGCACAATTTATGCGAGCGGAAGGGGCAGGCTTTCCTGCCAGCCTGGATGGCTGAGGCTGAGCGCATGGCTGGCCAATATGTGCAGCCCCGCACCGCCGCCATCCGGGAAGCCCTGCGGGGGGCCGTCTAGATCCGGGAAGCCTTGCAGGAGAGCTTCCAGGTGGAGGAGGACTGAACTCTCCCTGCATGCCCCACTGGGGCCTTCTTCCCACCCTCCCTCCTTCCCTTTCCTCTCCCTAACCCCCTTCCTAATGTAAAATAAACACACCTGTTTTGCCAACAAAAATCTCTCTTTATTGTACATAACTGGGGTGGGGAGGGAGGAGTGAGGGTGGGAGAGGAGAGGAGAAACCTGGGAGGAGGGAGCTGGAAGGGGTGGAAGGGAGGAAGGGAAGGGAAAGCTCAGGGTTGGGGTCCTGCTGGCTCTCCCATCTCGCAGCACTGCGGGTGCGGGGCGTCGGGGAGTGGGTGTGGAGGGTGGGGCAGGAGGGACGGGGTGCGGAGGAAGCGGGAGGGGGAGCAGAGGTGGGAGGAGGAGCGAGAGCTGGGGCGGCCGCAGGGGCTGGAGCAGGAGGAGGCAGGAACCTGTCCACCAGGGACTGGAGGTGACCTCTGAGGACCCGGCTCTGCTCCTCTAGCACCTCCAAGCTCCTCTGCCGCAGCCGCAGGTCCTCCCGAACCCAGTGCTCCTGGATGCGGAGCTGGTGCTCCAGTAACCGCAGATGCCGCCGCTGGTAGTCCTCCAGGTTCCTGGTGCACCTGCTGGTCCGGGTGCGGGTGGCTGTTCCAGGCGGGGTGGTGCACCCTGGAGTCCCAGGTGCTGAGGCTGTGGTGAAACAAGAGCAGTGGTCAGTTCTCCCTGGGGACACGGTGGGTGAAACCCAGCCCCTCTCTGCAAGGTGAGGTCGGCGTGTGGGGAACGGGCCAGGGCCCCTGCATGACACCCAGCTGCTGCTCCATGGTGGGCAAGGCCCAGGCGCACAGTCCCTGGGCTCCCTCTCCCCCCATCCCCCCATCCACATAAGGGGAGCATGATGGCACTCACATGTGGAGCCCTCCCCGGCCTCGGACGACAGAGCCGATGTGCTCTGTGGGATGCCTTGGGGGGTCCTGGGTCCTGGGCAGGCTCCCTGCAGGCTCCTGGCTCTCGGCGTCCTCCTCCTCCTCCTCGGTGTCAGGGACGGGGCCCTCTCCCCTGGGGTCGATCACCACCCGGGGGGCATGGATGGCGTGAGCCCCCAGGATGCGGTCCAGGGCCTCGAACTGAGGGCATTCCTCCGGGTCGGTCCCTGGCTGGGAGGCCCTGGAGTAGGCCTGCCGCAGGTCCTTTATTTTGCAGCGGACCTGCTCCCGGGTCCGCATGTGGCCTCTGGTGGCCAGGCTGTCAGCCATGCGGCTGTA
Source organism: Rafetus swinhoei (assembly GCA_019425775.1). Classification (NCBI taxonomy): domain Eukaryota; kingdom Metazoa; phylum Chordata; order Testudines; family Trionychidae; genus Rafetus; species Rafetus swinhoei. The sequence goes on from CM033441.1 coordinate 9,023,598, forward strand.
GATGGCCACGTTCCTGTGGCTAGTGCGGAGATCGTGGACATTGGAGGCCTCCCGCCAAACCTCGATGAGGTCCACGATCTCCGCACTAGACCAGATGGGCGCCCGCCTCTTGCGGCCCCGGGCAGGCTCCTGGGAGCCACCAGCCTGGTCCTGGGAAGAGGCGGAGGGCTGGGTGGCAGTGGGTGGCTGGCTCATGCCGTGCCATGTGCAGGGTCTGCTGGCTGGGTGCTGGCAGGCTTGCAACTGGCACAAGCACCGTAGCCAGACCGTGCCCCTTTAAGGGCTCCGGGGCCGGGAGGAGGGCAGAAGAGTTTCCCTGGTTTGGCCCAGAGTGGCCACCAGGGCAAGCTGGGAAGGGCTGGCCTCCAACTAGTTTGAATTAAGTGGCTACACAGCCCTTAATTCGAACTACTTAATTCGAACTAGGCATTACTCCTCGTAGAATGAGGTTTACCTAGTTCGAACTAAGCGCTCCGCTAGTTCGATTTAAATTCGAACTAGCGGTTTGCATGTGTAGCGCCTATGAAAGTTAATTCGAATTAAATTTGTAGTGTAGACATACCCTGAGACCTTTCAATAGGCCCATGTAACAGACGATTGGACCTATGGACGGCCTGGGGAGTCGTCAGCAAGTGCCTGCTTTTGGAAGCCCCCTCCTTGAAGGGGAATGCGGCAGTGTTGAGACATCACCCAGAAGAAGGCGCCACAGAGGACTAACTGCATCTGCGTATGATGACTTTCGCAGATTTTGCATACGCATAAGATGAGAGATTTGCATGAGAGGGGAGCTACTCTAAATCAAAGGTATCTTGCAGGGGGGCCCCCAGGTTTCATCTTGTCAAAATGTCAGCATTGATCCGGTTCCGGCTCCACCTCTCCCCCACCTAACTCACCTGGCCAGTGCAGTTAGGGGGAGCAACTATAGATAACAACAACAGGACAGAGTGTGCTTGAGTGTGAGAGTGCAGTATATCACAGTGTTGATTGCTATATGTATTACCGATAAATGTGGCGTTTTGCCTAATCCCCTGGATTATCCCATGCAGTCCTTTAAGTACAACACGCCCTTGTCTTTAAAGCAGTGCCCATTGGCACCAGCCACGGGGCTTCCTATTTCTAAGTCCCATCCCCTCTGCTTTGAACGGCCGGAGCTGGGAAGTGAACCTGAGAGAGACCGTAGGCCTGGCTTTCCCATTTTCTCTCCAATAAACACAAAGCCGCTGGGATGCTGGTGTGGGTTTGATTTATATTTGCAGGGAGCGCACTGAACAGATCACTTGGGCTGAGGCTGCATTCGCCGCTACCAATTACCTGGTGATTAGACGAAAGCTCAGCCTAACGAGATGCTGATTAGCCTTGGAAGTGAGACGCGTGTGTTAGCGGGGACAAGTGGAGGCCAAGGAACTGGATGCAATTTCCTTTTCCCGGGTGGAGGGCTGGTGGCTGGTGGTTAGCCACAGCTGGAGCGTGGCTGGCTCGGACACGTGGCCCCAGGAGAGAACCCACAGCCCTTCTCCTTCGGAGAGCTCGGGGCTGCCGTTCCGGTGAGAAGGAGGAGTGTTTCTGACTTCCTGCTCCATTTGTGCCTTGGCTCCTGGGCTCCCAGGGCGCTTCTCTGTTAAATCTTCCCTTGCGTAGCTCCCGAAGGCTCCCGATCCAAACCACAAGCTGGCACCACCATGCCCCCTGCAGCCAACCCGCCAACGATGACCGTGCCTGTGCCCAGTGGCTATTGCTCATGGCAAGGGGGCTTTGCATGGAGACACCATCCCGGTTAGGGCTCGGGCAGTTCATGCCTCAGAGCCCGCCCCTGCCAAGCTGTAAGGGCGGCAATCACTGAGGGGCTGCTTGCCTGAACTCACTGCTCCCCCCTCGCCAGGGGAGGGGCACAGGGCAGGGGGTGGAGGTGTAGGGGGTGCACGGCTCAGGGCAGGGGGCTAGGGATCTGGGGGCTCAGGGTAGGGGGTGGGGGCTGCAGGAGTGCAGGCAGAGGGCTGGGAGTGTGGGGGCTCAGGGCAGGCTGTGGGGGTATCTGTGGGTAGAGTGGAGTGCAGGGGGAGGGGCTCAGGGATGGAGCAGTTCCGGCTGGTGACCCTGCCCTGTGCTGCTCCTGTTCCCGGCCAAATGGGAGCTGTGTGGGCAGTGCCCATAGACATGGGAAGGGACTAGGGGAGGGTGGTTCTGCAGCACCCCCAGGCTCCTCGCCCAGTGGCTGGGGGCCTGGCTGCAACGGATTCAGCCAAAGGGACAAAGTTCTTTCTGGGGGGCGGAATTGACTCCTTGGCTTCCTTTCCGCCCTGGCTGCGACCCACACCAGCCCTCAGATGCTGAGCAGGGCTGGTCCTGACAGCACCTGGCTGGGAGACCACTAGGGAAGATGCAGGGTGCTGCAGAAGGTATGGGGGAGGGTTGGGGGAGGTGGAGTAGGTAGCAGCCCTTGATGCAGCGCTGTGTCCCCGCACATCTGTCTCACTCTATCAAAGAGTTTACACAGCACCACCACCACCCCCACTCAATGTTCCCTCGGATTTTTTCCATCCATGTGCGGACTAAATTTTGGTATGTGCACTGAGGCATGTGCAGATGTGCACCACTGGTAGAAACACATGCTGCCAGCTCTGCTAATCAACTGGGTGACATTTGAATCTCGCCTGGGTGGCGCCCGGCTTACAGGGAACACTACACCCAGTGCCAGGCACGCCAGCTTTGGCATTCAGATAGCTTAGTGACATCTAATCTGCATTTAACAGGGGTTAGATTAGCTGATCCTCGTGGTCCCTTCTAGCCCTATGGCTCTGTGAATTAACCCCGAGGCCCTGCCCAGGGCTGGTTGGACAGCCCAGGCATCTTTTCACAGAAGATGGGACCTTAGCTTGTGTCCCGGCTAAATCCAGACTCCGGTGATGACATTATCCCAGTGAAATGAGGGACGTGTGCAATTGCCAGACTGAACGTGGCCAAGTCACTGGCATAACTAAGCCTAATGTGCACTTTCCCGGCGCCCAGAGGCCCAAGGGGGCCTGGCCCAGGCTGCAAACTGTGGTATGTGTGGGGGAGGGGGGGTTGAACCTCTCTAGTCTGGCACTCTCTGGTCTGGCAACATCCATCATCCAACATGATTTCAGTTAGACGATTGTCCACTTAACGTCGGTGTGGCCGAGTTTCCCGCAATCCCATAAACTCTGTTTGCAGCCACCAGGCCTGGCTCTCAGTGTTCTGTGCTGTTATTTAGCTCTAACTTACCCCTAAAGTCTGCTAAGTGCCCATTGGAAGGGTTGGTAATGCTGCTAGACAATATTGACCTCCTGTGGTCTGGAAAATTCTCTGGTTCGGCACCGGTCACGTCCTAAGGATGCCGGACTAGAAAGGTTCAACCTGTACAAGTTTGCACTGGGCCTGAAAAATTATGCTTGGGTCCTGCCTGCCTCCCTCTAGAGCATCAGGTTCTGGTTACTGTCAGAGACGGAGCCCGGGACTGGACTAAGCCAGGTTCAATCCCGGCAGGCTGTTTGCACTTAGCTCACAAACACCCGGAGTCCAAAAATGGTTCATGCAAAGTATTCCACAGCCCTGGGCTACATAGCAGAGCTGTGTGCCGACCCATTCCCTGGGGGATGTCGGGGGTGGGTGATTCTGTGGAATGTCAGTGTTGCTTGATGCTCCAGTTAATGCTCAATTAATGCACAAGCCCGTGGAATTAAGTCCTAGGCATGAATTGCTCTCAAACGAGCCTTGCTTGGTTCCCGGCCTCACAATGAGTGACGTGGGAATAAATCACCCTTAGACCAGGCTGTTTCACCCAGTTGCTTAGGGGAAGAAGTTGTCACAACCAGGTGGATACTTTGCTTGATGATTTTGTGCGGCGCAAGGGGACGAGTCGCTCCGCAGGGGCGCACACTTCCAGCGCACACTGTCCCACACGGACAGGGCCGGCCCGAGCCATTCCTGGGCCCCGGGCAGCGGGCGCACGACGCATGCGTGGCTCTGCCCCTGGGTGCACGGCCCATGCGCGGCCCCGGCCCCCTGCACACCTTACAGCTGCAGTCGGGTGCGCGGCACCTCTTACAGCTGCCATCAGGTGCCCCCCATAGGTTGGTGCCCCGGGCAGTTGCCCGGCTAGCCCCCCCCTTAATCCAGCCCTGCGCACGGAGTCAGCACTTTGATGGGCCAGATCACCAGCTGGTACAAATCTACATTAGAGAGACATGGTGGCGGGGAAGTGGGGGAGCCATCTCTTTGCCTGGACCAATTTCGCTTGGTGAAAGACTGGCTTTTGAGCTACCTGATGCGTTTCATCAGGACTGGAGTTCTGCAGGCCTTGAAAACCTGTCCATCCCTCCAACAGAATAGTTATTTTGGGCACCACATTTCAGGAAATCTGTGGAGAAAATGGAGAAGATCCAGAGAAGAGCAACAAGAATGATTAAAGGTCTAGAAAACATGAGCTATGAGGGAAGACTGAAAGAGTCTGGGTTAGTTTAGTCAGAGAGAAGACTGGGGCGGGGGGGGACATAATAGCAGCTTTCAAGTACCAAAAAGGGTGTTACAAAGAGAAGGGAGAAAAAATATTTTCCTTAATCTCTGAGGATAAGCCAAGAAGCAATGGGCTTGAACTGCCCAAGGGAGATTTAGGTTGGACATTAGGAAAAACTTCCTACCTGTCAGGGTGGTTAAGCACTGGAATAAATTGCCTGGGGCGGGTTGTGGAATCTCCATCATTGGAGAGATTTAAGAGCAGGTTAGACAGACACCTGTCAGGGATAGTCTACTCTAGATAGTGCTTGGCCCTGCCGTGAGGGCAGAGGACTGGACTTGATGAGCTCTAGAACTGGAAGGGATCCCTAAGAGTCTATGGTTCTATGATTACCATCCATTCCTTCTGCAGTAAGAGCAATTTTCCCATGTCAGATAATCCCACCCACTATGGATCCTTGGTCTTCAGCTTTAAAAACATAAGCCCAGGGACCATTGCAAGTGGTGTGCGGGTGGGGCAAGGCAAGCGGGAAGCCTGCCTTGGCTCCCCGCAGCATCTGTGGGCCAGATCTGGTGGCTTGGTGGGCTGGATTTTGCCCGCAGGCTGGATTTTGCCCAGACCTCACCTAGATTAGGCTTGACTAGCAGAGTGATCACCCCACCTTCAACCTGCTCAGGGCTGAATGTGACCAGAGAAGAAGGAATCAGCTGGTCTATTAAACCTGCATGACCCTGTTTGACGCTGTGATGGATGAGCTACCGTCAAGGGACAGCCTGGTTATTTTCATCCTCTTCTGGGCTGACGCTGCCCTGCAATGATTTGTGTTGATATGAGCAGAGCCTCCAGGCATTTACGTGGCTGGGTTTGCAACTGTCTCGTTGCTTTGGTGTCGTGAATTCAGAGTTCCGGAACCGGGCCGTTCAGTAAGAAAAGCAAACAGCTTCATCGCCCGCATCCCAAGGAAGCACCTTTCAGGGGACGCCTTCCAGACTCTTGTCCTGGCCCTTCCCTGCAAGAGATGGGATTGCACGTGACAAGTTTTCCTCTGCCAGGAAATGGCAGGAGCGCTTAGTACTTTGTAGGGCAGGAGAACGCACGTAAGGACTATGAGTCTAAGCCAAAGCCCGTTGAAATGAATAGAGACAACCTCTATTTCAATAGGCTGTGGATCAAGCCTTTAAAGGCCAAACCAGATGCCTGGCCTGTTCTCATGTAAATCATAGGAATTTCACGTACAGAATAGGCTCAGGGTGGAAAGTTTCCGTCTGGAAAGTTACCCAGACAGTTTGGATCCAGGGTTCCAATATGGTCCATTACAAGAGGAGAGACCTTTAGGTAAATTCACATCTGACTAAATGAAGATAGGGATTGTGAGCCAGGCCTTTTCATTCCCAAGCTGTTTATGTCTGGCCTGGGGTTTGGTCCTCTTTGGTGCCAGACCTTTGAAAGACAATCTCCATTCTGGCTTAGACACTGAATTCTCCTTGTGCTTTGTTTCTTCTCCCTGTTCTGTGCTTCCCTGGAGAGTCTCCTTGTATCTGTCCCAACCTGTCAGGGTTCCTGGCCCTGGTGTCAGTGCTCCACAGGGAATGGCCAAAGGAGAATATCTTGTGTGAGAGGCAGTGACAAAGGGGAAGGGGATTTAACTGGGTGGAAACTACTTGGCAAAGCCAACACACTGGGGCATATAATACAAACTAACCTACACCTCCATACCAGTAGCCAGGAATCACATAGGGCCCCTGTCGGGGGGCTCCCCTTCTGTTCGGGGTAGCCGCCTCCGTCCGGGACATGATTCAGACCTATCGGGCCTAGTTCCCTAGCGTAACGCCCCTTTAGTAGGGGAAATACGGCCCCCTGGCCTAGTCCTTAGTCCGCAGGCTCAGCAGCCTAGTCCCAAAGTATACTGCCCCTGTATTCGGGGAAATACGGCCTCCTGGCCTAGTCCTTAGTCCACAGGCTCAGCAGCCTAGTCCCAAAGTATACTGCCCCTATATTCGGGGAAATACGGCCTCCTGGCCAGTCCTTAGTCCACAGGCTCAGCAGCCTAGTCCCAAAGTATACTGCCCCTGTATTCGGGGAAATACGGCCTCCTGGCCAGTCCTTAGTCCACAGGCTCAGCAGCCTAGTCCCAAAGTATACTGCCCCTGTATTCGGGGAAATACGGCCTCCTGGCTCGTCCTTAGTCAAGTCCCCACTCGCTGGGGTCCAGGGCAGGAGGGGTAGGGGGGCCCGGGCCCTCCCTCTCCACCGGGCCCCGACCCAGGGTCCTATCAGTGGTGGGTGGCTCCCACCACTGGCTCGGCGGAGGTTCCTTCCCGCAACGCGCCGAGCCCTCCGGGGCTGTTCCAGCTCCCTGCCCTGGGTCACTTCCTACCCCCTTCCCCCGGCCCGTCGCGGTCCCACCAGTCGGCACGAGCCGGGTGGCTGTCATGGCACTTCCCAAGTCAGCAGGGTCGGCGGTGGTCGGCCCGACGCCTGGGTCGCGGGGGGTTGGCCGGCGGCTCCGCCGTTGGGGTCGAGCCCGGCTTGGGCCTGGCGGCGGCGCGTTCCGCAGGCCTGGCAGCTCCCTCTCTGGTGATCCGGTCTGCGCCCCAAGCGGCGGGGCACTGGCTCCAGGTCTGACCGTGGTCTGCCCCTTCTGAGCAGGCCTGCAGCTTTTTGTACCTTGGCTCCCCTGGGAGCATGCCCAAGGGCTGTGTGGGTGGGGCCCTCTCTGCCCTCTGCGCCAGGTGGTTTCCCTGGGCTTGAGTGCGGGGCGGGGCCGCCCCATCACAGCCCTAACAATATATGAGTGGACCCCACACTTGCATGAACTGCTATTATAGTCAACAAACATCCACAGACATGAAATAGTGGCAGTCTCAACACCTTTGATTGCAAAGTGTTCAGGGCCAGGACTCTCTCTTCCTGGCTTTGTGCAGCACCTGGTGCAATGAGGCCCTGATCCTTACTGGGACTGTTGGCTGTTACCATCACACACACAACAAACAACACTACCTGGGGACAGTGCACCTAAGCCAAACAATCATTCGCTTCCTCCAGCTGCTTCACAGTTTCCTCCACCCAAGTTAAAAATCTAGGAACTGGGCCTCTCTGAAAGTTGTGCACAAATAATAAAAGAGAGAGAGAGAGATCATCATTGTTCCAAGGATACCTTTGTTCCCCACTTGAGACTGGACACCTGATAGATCAGGGGACACAATCCTCCTGCAGAGCTGAGGAAGCCCTAATGAATATGCATTTCCCTAGAATTATCCAGGGACAAGTCATTTCCATCAACAACCCAGCTGGTTTCTCTGGCCTTCTCTTGGAAGCGGAAAGCTTAGCTCAGCATAATGCAAAACCTTGAACTAAAAAGTGGCCAAGCCTATAAAAGTCACATTTCTCAAATTTATTCGTCCTGCTGGAGGTTGTGGCTGTGGCCGACCTTCATCTTCATTTCAATCTGTCCTGCTGTTCTTCTGGTTGTGTTTACGGAGAAGGCGGTACAAATGAATCTGATTAAGCTGTGTCGCTGGGTTTAATCATGCTGAGACTAAGGTTGGTCATTTGCAACGGCCATGAGGCTTCTCCGCAGAGGTTTGGCTGCCCTGGGCATCTCAGAACAGACTATGCCAAGTTGTCTGGGTCTCTGCTTGGCTCACTTGCTGGACAGCCACGGCAGCGATTTGGTGGCCTGCCAAGAACAGGTTTATTAAAGCACCTTGATTACCATTGTAACTGACCTGTCACTCACGATTGGAGCTAATAGCTGCCCCAGATTCCACCACCACCCAGAATTTATCAAGGCTATTTACAGGCCTTGGGGTGCACTCATAGGCGTGGGGTATGGCAGGAGCAGAAGAGATCTCCCAGCCCTGGGCTCCATTCCCAACCTTCTGCCCTGGTGCCTGGGTGAAAAAACAAGGAGTCGGAGGTGTCAGCGAAACACCATCACATCAAAACACACCGGAGGAAGTTTGATTCAGAGTCGTATTCAGAGAGTCCCTAATGCTGCAGGGGGGATGTTCCAAGTGGCGTGGCACTGGTCAAGCTCTGATGCCACGGAGGGTCAATGGAAGCACTCTTAGACTAGTGCCAAGCCCATTTGAATATCCTACTGGACATGGCTCCACCTTTTTATAGCCCACTTCCTCCTGCTGTCACAAGTCCTCATCCCACAGGAACAAAGAGTCACCAAATAAGATTAATAGGCAGGTTGAAAACAAACAAAAGGAAGTATTTCTTCATGCAACGCACAGTCAACCTGTGGAACTCCTTGCCAGAGGATGTTGTAAAGACCAGGACTTTAACGGGGTTCAAAAAAGAGCTAGATATATTCTTAGAGGGTAGGTCCACCAGTGGCTATTAGCCAAGATGGGTGCAGATGTTGTCCCTTGCCTCTGATTGTCAGAAGCTGGGAATGGACGACAGGCAGCAGAGCCAATAGCCTTCCAGGGGGCAGCTGGACTCTGTGCTCCTGGAAGGGGCAGAACTGGAGGTGGAAGAGGAGGGCCTCCAGCCCTTAGCAGTGCCTGCAGTGCATGGCATGGCATTCCAGCAGCAATCTAAAGGTCCAGTGGCTTTAGCCATTGCTGCTGCTCCTTTGGCAGTGGCGACGGTCAGAGCCCTGGGCCCCTTTGAATCACTAGACTCCAGCCAACTGCTCCCTTTGCCGCCCACGTGTCAGTGCCAGGGGAAGGGATCACGTGATGATTCCCTGTTCTGTTCACTCCCTCGGGGCACCTGGCATTGGCCAGACAGGATACTGGGCTGGATGGACCTTTGCTCTGAGCCGCTGCAGCCATTCTAGTGTTCCTACAGAAATGGGCAGCAGCCGGCAGATGGTGCCGGGTCACATTCTGCCCAGGTGACTGGTGTTTCAGCCCCTGGTATAAGCTCTGAGATGGACAAAGGCAAAGGGCGGGTTGCTGAAGCCAATTCTCGTAACTGGCTGCTCTGCCATGTTTGCAGTCAGCTCCTGCCACCCTGCCTTCTTGTACGGAGTGGTGCCGCTGTAGGTTAAGGAATGGCGAATAACCTCCCCCGCAGGGCCCAGGAGCAATCAGAGTGTCACCCTCCGCCCCGCCCCGCCCCCCGGAGGTTTTTGTTTTTCTTTGTCAGAACAGGTGGCCTCTGACAGAGCCGCTCGTGAGCCGCATTGTTTGGCGCAGATCAGAGGTGGGGCCCGCCCAACGCCTCCCCGAGGGGGCTACGGCCCTCAGTCTTGAACCCAGCTGGGGTGTTCTCAGCCCTGTTTCCATTACCGGGGGGGGGACCCAACCAGGCCCCCCTCCCAAGGTTGGCTTAGGAGGAGCCTCGTGCCGGTGAAGACGGAAGGGCCTGGCCTGGAGCCCACACTCGAGTTGGCCGGGGGGCGGTGAAGAGACTGTGAGGTCTTGGCAGAGCGGCTCCGTTGAGAGCGTGGGCGGGGGTGGAGCTGCTGGGGGCGGATGTGATGCATTAAACACCCGTTGCCAGCGCAGTTCCCACCCCGCGCTGCCACTAAGCAGCTCTTTGATGGTCTATGAAGGATGAGAAATAAAGAACAACCTCCCCAGCGCTCCTTCCAGCACAGGCTAAAAGAATCACTCTTGGCTCTTACCCACTGCCTGCCAGCCGCTCTCCCAACAGGGCCGGGTAAGTATCCGAATGCCCATTGGCCAGTGATGGATGCAAAGGCACAAGGTCCCCCTGCCAGGCCGGCCGGAGAGCTCGGGTCTGGATGGGGTCTCTACTCCTGGCTCCTGGACTGTGGCAAGCCCAGCGTCTCAGGCGGGTTCACTCTGGGGCCGTTCACTCTGGAACCCTTTGTGGTGATGGGCTTTGCAGCTGGGAAGGTGAAAGCTGCCAAGTGCCTCTTGCGGGCCCATTGAACGGGTGGCCCCGTGGAAATCACACGCCTGCAAGTTAGAACTTCCAGGGCCTGGCAGCTTAGACGCAACGTAAGCCCCTGAACGCTCGCTGGCCCTCCCCAACACGGATCAACGGGTCGATGGAAACTGGAGCGACCTTCTCTGAGTTCGGCTCTCTCCTGGTTGATTTCCGAAGTGCTGGGCGGGAGGAGCCAGGGGGGCACTCCAGCAATGCTTCCTCTGCCTTTGCATACTAGCCTTTTCCCAGCCCCGCTGCGGTCCAGCTGCCTAGAACTGACTTCCCGGGGTTCTTTGTCAGGCCCACTGCTTCCAGATGGAGATGCAAGCGGGCATCATGCGGAGAAGGGGTGGAGGGTTAGAATCCAGGAGTGTGCACACAAAGGGGCCGCAACCACAAACTACTCAGGGTCTGCAAAGTGGAAGCTCAGCTGCATCCTCCAGGTCAGTCGCTGCACCTGGAGAGACAAGAGACTGCTCTGGAGTGTGACAAAGGGCTTGTTGAGATGGACAATTTGACCCTGGCGAGCTGGGCTGTCCGTGTACCCCACATTCACCTACTGTGGGCTGTTTGTGTGGGCCTTGCTGGTCTCTGAGCTAGGTCAGGTCCAAAGAGAGCTAGATCCAAATATGCCAACTAGCTGTTAATGATGCACCCAGATAATTAGATGGTGGCAGAAGTGTGCGTGGGAAGAGGGGTAGATTCATGCCCCAGTTTGCTGTGGTCTAATGGTTTTAGTAGACAAGTCCCTGGCAGGTGCAGTCAGGGAGTTGTACTTTATGCATAAGCATTTATGAAGGGAAACCTGGCCTGTAGAAATGATCACAGTTTGCTCCAGTCCTGGTTCTGCCACTGATGGCTGAAACCTTAAGCAAATCACTTAATCTGCCCAAATTTTCTCTTCCTTCCCCTTGAAAAGTGACACTGACACTTGCCTTCTTTTTTCCAGCAGCGGGGCTGCTAGTTAATACTGGACGATGTAAATCGTTGTGTAAAACTGCTCCTTCTCACCTCAGATCCTGAAGGCTAATGCCTGTATAATCCCATGGGTCTCAGCAGAGCTGCTCCTGATTTACACCAGCATAAATGAAATCAGAATCAAACCTGGAGTGACTCAGCTTTCACTGGGACCATTTTTGCCATCAGTGCTTCGGTTTGATTAAAAGACTCTTTCTCTTGCTTAAATTTGGGCTTTATTCATTTTTTTTTATTTGCCTGGAAACCAGCGTGAATCTCAACAACTACAGGATAGAAGGGAAAACAAATAAATCATTACGTCAACTAACAGGAGAGCAAGCAAGATGTCTCGATAACTAGAAATAGCAGAAACGTGAGAGGTTTCCAGTGTGTCACAATAACGTATAAACCCACTTCTGATACACGCCCGCTACAGTGCATGGGCAGAAATCACATCAGATTGTTTGCTACTAATTACACAAAGATTTTTATCGTGGTTATTTTTAATAACTTGTTTATTCCATTGTTTGTGATGCTCCATGAAGCACTGTCAGTTGCCTGGGTGCAGTCCAAGAAATAAAATATAGACCATCTTTCAGAGCTTCTCCTCTACCAAACACAGGGCAAACAGGAGGGTCTGTCTAGGTTCTGCCCTGCAGCGGTCACTAAGGGCATGTCTACACTAGGAAACTATGTCGAAAGAGCTAAATTTGACTTAATAACTCCCGATTTTACAAAGTCAAAATAGCGTGTCCACACTACCGGGAAGCCTCAAAATGAGTCCGAGGCAGGCTCTGTTCATGTGGACACGCTACCTTGACTTAGAGCCCCAGAAAGCACTGGGGAGTAACTAGTTCGAATGACTCTGGGGAGTCGATATTTCAAAATAGCAGCACTGGGGCGTCCACACCACCACTATTTCAAAATAGCTATTTCGAAATTAGCGTTATTGCCGAGGAAAGCAGGAGCACGGATTTCGAAATAAGCAGGCTTGGTCGTGTGGACGCTCCGCTTATTCATTTGACCTAAGGGGGGTTATTTTGAAATAAAGCCCTAGTGTAGACCTGATCTGAGAGACCCTAACGCCAGCCAGCCCGCAGGCTGGAACGAATGGGCTGTATTCAGAGGCAGAGGCCACATGCTGAAGGTTCTGCTGGTGAACCATGAAGAGGCCGGCTACATAATTGCTCATTCCTTGGGCTGGCAGGGGGAGTGAGTCTTTATGGGCATTTGAGTGAGGAGGGGAGCGGCTTGTGAGCAGAGCAGACAGGGTGCTCCACGCTGGAAGAGGCTATGGGAGAAAGGGACAAGCAGGGACATGGATGGTGAGATCTTGGGCAGAGCAGGACACAGGGTGGGAGGTAAAGCACTGGGAGATCTTGGCCACATACCCATGAAAACTTCTGCGAGGCCTCGCATGATCACAAGTGGCCAGGAGCCGAGCGGTGCCTCTCCCCCTGCAGATACCCCCTGCAGCAGCACGGCCGGAGGAATAGCGCAGCAGTCCCAGCACTAAGCGAAGACTCCCCGCTCCGGCTCTGCAGCAAGAGCACCGCATCTTGCCGCCCCCACCGGTTCCATCAGAAGTCTTGGGTGAGATTTTCAAAAAATAGGAGCCAAGAGTGAGGCTCCTGGAGAAGTGGCAGCCCAGCCAGCGACCCCGGGGGCGTTCACAGGGAGCAGGCTTGAAAAGAAAACCCTTGTGCAGGGAGCCTACCTATGGATTTTGGAGCCTAGCTTTGGGTTCATACTTTTCAATAACTCAGCCATTCCCTCTGCGTATTGATCCAGGCAGACGCTGCTTAGCTTAGCCAGCGCCAGATGCCAGAGGATCCTCCAGAAGCAAACCTTGAAAAAGGTCCCGGGGAAGTAATAAAACCCATCTACTGGAGAAACTGTTTTTCGTAGCCCTGGCAATTGCACAGCATGGTGTTATTTGCTGAGTAACCCATGAAGTATCCATCCCAGCTGTTGTTTTTCTTCCAAGCTATTGCTTCTGCTCTGCTTTGTAAACATCATGGTGCTATTTCTCTTCCCTAGTCAGAGACCCACTCCTCTCTTGTGTAAACACGGCCAAATAGCTGGCCAGTGCCCCTGAGCTCTGGGAAGATCTGATTTACACCTACATCTAGGACTTACATTTATATCTACAGGAGGAAAAGCCCATTTCTGAAGGATGTAAGGAGAATGTGGCCGTATGCACCAAGTCTGAGGTCATGCACAGAAAGAGTTTCTGGGTACTATTTATTCCCTGCTCCCATGTGTAAGTCCCACTGGGTTAGATACATTTTTTCCCACTTTCTATCCCCTGTTTGCTTCTGTTAGCCCTTGCCTTTGCAAGGGAGAGAATCTGCAGCTATGCTGCATTGCACAAAATCACTGCCTATAAATCTTGCCCTGAGAAAATGGCTGACATGATTAAAAGCGAGGCTCTCGCCGATCTCCAGCGGATTGGCTGCAAGACTGTCAGGATCAGCGAGGCGGAACTTCTGCCAGGTTCTGGGTGGTGGGGTTTTTGTTTTGTTTTTAATAAATGCTTTGAAATTCATGCCGCAAACAAAACACAGTGAAACGCCAGAGAATTTCTCAAAACACAAGACAATATTGTCAAGCGGGAAACGAGGCCCTCTTTCCAATAGTCATGAACAATTGTCCCCTTGCTTCCCAGCCTACTCAGCAATATATTTGACACAGGACAGAGGTCAGAGCACGAAAGGAAAACAACAAGGGAGCGAGACCTGTTGGAGAAGGTTCTGAGAGAATGATGTTCGTGGTGGCTTTGAACTGCCCTTCTACTTCTTGCATGGAGAGGGGTGACAGAAGCAGCTGATTGAATTTAGCTTGCAGACTTATCCTCTCTTTCTATAAATTTTGTTCCCCAAAAGGGACAGTGGGTGCCAGCTCCCTTGTGCCAGGATCAGAGCCATGGTATGATCCCCAGGTTCTAGCAAAAGTACATTGGTAGAATATGTCAGCTTTTAAGAGACGTGGGTTTTTTCTCCTGAGGTCTGTAATTTGGGAACTGTTGGGTCAAATTACCTCAAATTTGGGTCATTATGACCTCAGACTTGGGTCCCCATGAGGCACCCCACATTTCAAAGCAAGCTGAGTAACTATGCAGGTTTTAGGCCACTTAGAAAAGTTGAGCTTTAAACAGAAAGTTGGTGTAAGCCTTAACTATAGTAGATCTGGTGGTCTCCTATAAGCTACAGCACAAATAGGTCCCTTTGCTGAGCACCTTATAGTCTTGAATGCATTTGTCTTCACAGCCTGCCTGTTGGTCAAGGCAGTGCTGTCATCACCATTTGAGAGATGGGAAACTGAGGCACTGAATGGCTAAGTGACTTGGCCAGGGTCACACAGGGGATCGCAGGAACTGAACATAGATCCCACTACACCCAACCCTTTGACCAGCTTTTGTCTGTTGTTGCAAGCATCAGATGGTATCTTATATTGAAAGGAAAAACAAAGCTGGTTCACTGCTACACTGCCACACTGCTACTCTCCACTGAGTGCCTCTGAGCAGAAGGATGACTGAAATCCAGTCACACTGGTCTGGCAGCCCCAAGAAGAATGCTCTAGTGCCATCTACCTCACATCTGCGGTGTGACATGCGGTAGCTAATGCACTGGGAATGCCTCTTTCTATCTGCTCTGTGAATGGGGTGTTGCCTAGTGGTTAGAGCGGGAGACAGCGTCACAGGGGTCCTGGAATCTGTTTTTGCAGGAAGATGGTTGAAATGGCCTTTCCCGCCCATTGGCAGTGCTTGCCCATGGGGGGCCCTCCACAGGAATATCGCCCTCAACATATAATAAAAATGCAAATGGACACCCCCCCCCCCAATGGACATCCCCCCTCCGGGGCCCTAAGTAGTTGTTGAATCTACTTAGGCCTAGCGCCGGCTCTGTTCCCGTCTCTAATTTCTTGCCCTCACTGAGTACCAGGGTTTCAGCGAGAGGCTGAAAGTGACCTCTTCTGCTTCAGGCCACTGCTGCTGGTTTCCACAGCCGGGGATGAATTTTGCCACCCTCTTGGCCCACAGGGCTGTTCTGCCGCTGCCACTGGGATAAGAAGTTCGAGCAAAGGGGAAACAGGGGGAGGGAAACCCTCGTGTCCCTGTGCCTCAGAGCTGCCTCTCAAGTGATAGTAGACAGAGCAGAGGAACACGACGGTCAAGTTCCTCTTCTAGCGAGAAGGCAGGAACGGCCTGTCCCTGTGAAAAATACTGCAGTATTCTAGACCAATCCTTCATCTAAATACTGCAGGAGTAACCCCGCCTAAGGTGAGTTCAATATGGTGAGCTAGTCCTGTAGAATCCTGCAGTATTTTCCCCTCTTGGCCCATCCCGGCTCCCACTGCTCACAAGGGCCCTGCCATGCTTTGTGGGTGTCTCCCCGGAGCTGGGCTGACTGCCATGTGCCTCCAGACGGACCTGAATCCAAGTGGCAAATGCCAACAGAGTCTTGCAATCGAGTTGTTACGGAAAGCTGCATCGCTATGGCAACTGAGCCGTGTGTCACCCAGCCTGGGGTGCAGGGCTCCTTCGAATTGAGAGGCAAGCACCAGCGCGGATTCCATTAAGCCTGGCTCATGAGCAGTGTCGCTGATTATGCACTGACAAAATACATCAAAGCCACTTAGGGGTAGTGCAGGCACTTGATAGTAAATAAGGAAGGAACCAGTGAGCTAAATACTAATGGCTGGTAACCATAGTTACCTTCCCTTAGCCCGGCTCACCATTCTGAGACAGTCAAGGGGACCCGATAGGTCCATGGGAGCATTTTCTTATTTCTTAAAAAAAAATCAACTGGGCTAACTTTGGATCTGTACCTGTTGAGACCTGGCGCTGCTCCGTTTCCACTGAAGGCACGTCTCAGACGTCCATCACCATCACCTTCTTGTAAACAGGATAACCCCATTGGAGAGCTGGGGATTAGTGTTTGGGCTTGTTCACTAATAGAGCCCTGCTAGCATGCACAAATAACTGTCTGGCCATCTACTGCCAGGTATTCATTGCCGTCACCCTTGTCGTGACTTCCTTTGACTGGATAGTCTCTACGACAAAGGACAAATGGACACAAATCAGACATCAGAAATGGTAACACACAGAAACCTGAAGGGGAACATTTTAACCTGCCTGGGCACTCAGTTGTGGATTTTAAAGTCACCATTCATCTACCAAGGAATTTCACCAGCTGGTGATAGAGTGCGGAATTGGTATTCATCTGCTCAGTTGACACTGTTTCCCTGGGCTTGAACAAAGACATTAACTGGATGTCATATTATAAAGCCAGTCTCCCCTGTCTCTACCACTGCATTTTTACCTCAAAAGCTATGTATGGAACACTTCCAGCCAACTTAATTAGCCTCATTAGAATCAGTCCTACAGCTGACAGGCACGTTTTTTCTTTGTTATAAATAACTTGGCTTCTGTTATTTCTACTCCAGCTCATCATCTGAGAAAGTGAGTTTTGCCCACAAAAGCTCATGATACTATATATTTTTGTTAGTCTTAAGGTGCCACAGGACCACTCGTTGTTTTTTACTTCAGTGGCTTTGAATCAGGTCTCTAGTTCTTTGTGAGACCATGACTGCTGTGCTAGTTAAATTACTGAGACCCTGAGTTTGGGGCAACTGGTTGGGCACAGTAGCAAAATCTCATCCTACATTACAAGGTCCAGTCAGTCCAGTAGGCATGGGCAGTGCCTTGCGAACCTGTCTATCCTTGTCATTCTTGGCTGGGAACTTGACCCAGTGTAATGGAATTTGCAAGCGGTTGTGAATCAGGAGTGACTGAATTTTAATCTTGGCCCCAATACTGTCTCACTGTGTCGCCTTGGGCAAGTCATTTAACTTCTCTGCAGCTCAGTTTTCCCACCTGTAAAACAGGGATCAGATTGATCTCTCTTACATGGGCCTCAGGGGGATATTAGCTAATATTGGTGCAGACCTTTGAAGATGTAAAGGGCTAAGTCTCATTAAAAAGGTCTGTGGTGCTCAACTTTATTGCTTACGTTACAAGAATTAATACAGTGAACAAAGCAGACTTGAAAAGAAGAAGCTATCTTGGTTTTTTCCACTTCCCTCAGTAGCTGTCAACACCTGGAAATAGCCTTTTATAAACATCCATTTGTCTGTGAGCAAAATCTAATCCAAAGAGGGAGCATGGAATTCGCAAGAATAATAAAATCAAGGGACACTGCTGGATAAAAAACTTACTGAGAAACAAAAGCAGCCTTATTTTTGCTCTTATAGCAACACCCGAGACAAACAAAAGTGAAAGTCAGTTTAAGTCTCAATTACTTTGTGGGATTTGTGTGTATATACACGTCTGTTTCATTTTTGCAATGTGCTTGGCCTGGACAATGACCTAAGACTGAGAATTTCACTTTTGTTTCTAGTCACTTTCAGGTTTTCCTGCATTATCCCAATCCTGCAATTGTTGGGCTTCCTGTATTTCCGAGGAATTTGCACATTTCAAAAGGGATAGCTGATTTTTTTTTTCTAAAGGACAAACAGCGCTCTTTCAGCCAATCTCCTATCCCCTTGCAGAAAAACCAACTTTCAGGATGAGTCTACACTGCAGCATTTTTCTGGAAAAACGGCCATTTTTTCGGGAAAACAATACTTGCATCCACACTGTCATTATGTTCTTTCGACAGAAAGTTGAAAGAATGGAGGGTTTTTCCAACGATGGTAAGCCTCATTCTACGAGGAAGAAGCCTTTTTCCGAAAAAGCTTTTTCGGAAAAAGGCGTGTGTGGATGCAGAAGAGGGAGTTCTTCTGAAAGAAGAGGCCTCCAGGAAATAACACAGGTGCCCTCGTGGCCACTCCGTCCAGACTAATCACAACTTAAATGTGAGATAGCGTGCACATTGATTGGATGCGCTTTCGAAAAAGCACATCGCATTTTCATTGTGCTTTTGCTGTGTGGACGCTCTCTTTTGAAATAAGCTTTTCCAGAAGATCTCTTCTGGAAAAGCTTCTTCCGAAAGAAGCTTGCAGTCTAGACGTAGCCTCAGGGGCTAAAATTAAATCCACAAATATCCACTGAAGGAACTAGAATCCTGTTTTTATGAAAAAGGGCCTGATCCAAAGCTCATTGAAGTCAGTGGGAGCCTTCACAATCACTTCAATAGTCTTTGGATCAGGCCCATATAATCACAAGCAAGGGGAGCAAAAATACAGAACAGACAGGAGATATGAGAGTGGAATCATTTCGGGGTGGGGGGAGCGTATTACAAAGTGTTCCATGGTGTGTCAGTGTCACTCTAATGCTATGACTTTGAATGACAGCACACATTTTAATGTTGCAGGGAAATTAAACTCCTGCCCTAGCTGCCTACTTTGGGCTTACAAAAGTGGTTAAAAAGAGCCCCACCAGAAAGATTTCTTTCTCCTCATTTGCAGGGCTGGTGTGACTACCTGTGGGGTCCAGTTTGAATATATAGCGGGACCAGGGCCTAGTTATGTGTGTATGAGTGTGTATTTATGTGTATAAATATTTATATGTGTGTGTATATATGTGTGTATATATTTATATTTATACCAGGTGGTGCAAAAAAAAAAGTAGAAGAAAACAAATCCAAATTCACTATAGAACTTTAACTAAAACCATGTTACGCCACATTAACACACTCAACATTGTCAAAACAGCCATTAGCCCACTGGGCGTGACACATCAGCACCTCTCTATATTTTACGCAGCATTGCGCTCATTACTGCTTCGTTATGGCGCTCAGTTTAAAATGGACGTAACGTCTTTCAACCTTATTTGTCTATGTCGTCGGGAACATGCTACTTCTTCCCCACAAATGGATGGACTTAGGTATTTTGGATATGATTTGAACTGTTAACCATTGCGGTTTCATAAGTAGTAAAATAACTTGTCTGAATCTCCAGGACATGAGAACAGAGCTGGGAGTGGGGCCATGGGCGGGGGAACCGACGGCACACGCCTCACGCCGGCCCTGCTGCTTTGCACCTCGCCGGGCAGCATGCTGCTCTGGAGCCACGGCAGTGCATGGGGAACGACAGCGTACAGAATGAGGACACCCTGCCACAGTGTTCGCACAGAAGGCGGCCAGTACTGAGCTGAGTACAAGCAGCCAGTCTCCATCTCTGCTAGACATGCCAGCCTGGGGACGCTGGGGGCTGACAAGTGTTTTTAGGGCCTGGTCCGAAGCCCGCTGGAGTTAGCTGGAGTCACTAAGTCTGTAGGAGAGATTTCCAACAGCTCTCTGGGGCTATGTCTACACTGCATGTTTTTTTGGTAGAAGATATGCAAATGGAGTGTTCATTTGCATATCTCACGCTCATTTGCATATCCTCTTCTGATCCTTTTTGAGGAAGAGGTTTTTGCGATAAAAAGCCCTGTGTAGGGCTTATCGCAAAAAACCTCTTCCGCAAAAAGGATCAGAAGAGGATATGCAAATGAGAGTGCTAGATATGCAAATGAGTGCTCCATTTGCATATCTTCTGCCGAAAAAAACATGCAGTGTAGACGTAGCCTGGGTTGACCCAGTCCTGCTTCCAGTGAAGTCAATGGGAAAAGTCTATCACAGCCCCTAACTCAGAAGCCCAGAGTCCTGGGCGTGTGGTCCCACTTCCATAGGAGTTGCTCACGCTGCAAGTAGTGATAGTGCTTCACTTGTATGCGGAGCCAGTTCACGCACCGGCTGCCAGGAGGCGTCTTCCTTGACGTGGATGAGCCCCCTCCAAGCATGAGAGGGGATTTCAAGCTTCCAGGGCCTAGTCAGTCATGGGCCTTTCTGCTGGGACTGCTGCAAAAGAGGCCAGCTGGTGTGGACTGTGGCCATGGTTTTGTGGGGGGACATTTTTCCCGCTAAGGCCTGGGCAGCGACCCTCCCCCATGGCTTTCCTCAAATGCCATTAGGCCACACCCTGTAGTTTAAAGTTTCTTCGTGCATAACCTGAACGTAAGCCCCCTTCTGTCAATGGAGAGCCCCAGGGGGGGCTTTGGCTCAGATCCAGAGAGACTCAGGCCATGTCTGTACTAAAGGAGTATCGATGCTCTGGAGGTTGATCTTCTGGCATTTGATTTAGCAGGTCTGGTAAGGACCCTCTAAATCAAAGGCTGAGGGTGCTCCTGTCGACTCCGGAACTCCTCAGTCATGAGGAGTAAGGAAAGCTAATGGCCGAGTTTCTCCCATTGACCTCCCATTGTGGGGCCACTCCAGAAAAATCGATGCAAGGTATGTCAACTCTAGCTATGCAATTCACATAGCTGGAGCTGCATATCTTGCATCATTTTTCTCTGCCAGTATAGACCTGGCTTCAGAGGTTTTGTGCATGTTTTCCTGGTTCTTTTGTGCCCAGTGCCACAGAAGCAGCCTGTCTCCCTCCATCACGCTCAGTCAGCGAGGCGGGGGCAGTCTGGTGGGAGCGCACCAGACAGTGACTCAGTTTCCCTGGGGTGGGGAGTAAGCAGTGATGCACAGCATTGGCCAGGAGATGGTACCAAGAGGTTGGGCAGGTCGTAAAGAAAGTCTCCTTGCTGGCTCGGATGGCTGGGTGCTTGGGAGTGAATTTCTCCACCTCCGTTGTCTTTGGTTTCCAGGAGAGGCCCAGGCTGGTGAATCCCCTTATGGCGGTCTGATGGGCTTTGATACCCTGTGTGAAATGACCTGGGTGCAGCTCCGTCCTATTCCAACCGACAACCTGGTTCACACCCTCAGCCGGGAGGCCAAGGGCGAACCAGTCCGTGGGCTAACCTCTCACTCCCCGCCCTGCTGCTCTCTGCACTGGACCTGGTAAGCAGCGGTGATGAAACGTGGCTGTGACGGGCTTGACAGCTCTCATCAACCTCCATGCTCCCAAACAGAAAACAACCATGTGCAGTTCATCTTCACTCCGGCCATTCATCTCTGGTACGTGGTGTGCTGCAGTCAGAGCAGTTCCTATTTGCTTGATGTGCATCTGCTGCCTAAGAGATTTATGACCCAGCTCTCTGAAGCATTGCTGGGTTGGCACTTCACACACAATGATAAAAGTGGTTGTCACTTCCTAACTAGTGCCTTTCGTTTGTTAAATGTCTTTAACCCTCAGATAACACCTGTGAGCCACCGAAGGACTCGCTGTCCACATTCTACAGATGGGGTAGCTCAGGTACCAAGTGATTTGCCATCTATCGCTATTAGCCAGAATAGGCAGGAATGGTGCCCTTAGCCTCTGTTTTTCAGGGCTGGGAACAGGCAACAGGGAATGGATCATTTTCTGTTCATTCCCTCTGGGGCACCTGGCATTGGTCACTGTCGGAAGACAGGATATTGGGCTAGATGGACCTTTGGTCTGACCCAGTGTAGCCGTCCTTTGTTCTCATGTTCTTATGTTCCTATGTTCTAATGCATTGAACAGCAGAGAAATAGTTAGATAACGACAGCAATGGAACCATCAATAGACAGCTAAACACTGACCCAGCTGGAAACGGAAGCCGGAAGAAGTTTGGACTCCCAGCGCAGCTGCGCTAAGCATTGCATTGCAGTGCACAGGGAACATCTTCTTTCTGCATTTTAAAGGAACTGTTACGGCACTTCAATTGTCTGTTCTGCGAACATTTTTCCCAAAAACTCCAAGGCTGTTTACATTTAAGTGACCTTATTTTTATGGCTTTGAAATGGTGTGAAGGTGCTTACAGATTTCTCCTGGTCGTGGGCCTTGTGAATAATGGTGCTAATGAAAAATTGTATAATCAACCTGGATGCTGTTGCAATAGCCCTTAAATGGATCATAATTCCTGGCTCTGACACAGAACGTTTCATCAGCAGAGCTCAAAGTGCTTGACAAAGGAGGGCAGTATTTTTGTTCCCATTTTACAGATGGAAAAACAGAGGCACAGAGTGGTGACGTGACTTGCCTGTGATCACCTAGCTGGCTAGTGGAAGAGCTGGAAATAAAATCTAGGACTCAGTCCAGTATACTATCCAGAAGGCAACAACACTACCAATTTATCTGTAGTGCAGTAGCATCTCACAATCCTACTTTTCAACCAGGAACCTCATCACAGAATCTTGGAAACACAGGACTGGAAAAGACCTTGCAAGGTCATGTAGTCCAGTCCCCTGCACTCCTGGCAGGATTAAGTATTACTAGACCATCCCTGACAAGTGTGTGTCTAACCTGCTCTTAAAAATCCCCAATGATGGAGATTCCACAGCCTTCCTAGGTAACTTATTCCACCCTTATCCACAAAAGCTCATGAGACCATCTACATGTTTTGTTAGTCTAAAAAGTGCTACCAGACCTTTTGTTGTTTATTCCACCCTGTTAGGAAGTTTTTCTTAATATCCAGCCTAAATCTCCCTTGCTGCAATTTAAGCCCATTGCTTCTTGTCCTATCCTCAGAGGTTAAGGAGAATAATTTTTCTCTCTCCTGCTTATAACAACATTTTATGTACTTGAAGACTGTTATGTTCCCTTTCTCAGTCTTCTCTTCTCCAGATTAAACAAACCCATTTTTTCAATCTTTCCTCATAGCTCTTGTTTTCTAGACCTTTAATAATTTTTGTTGCTCTTCTCTGGACTTTCTCCAATTTGTCCACCTTTTTCCTGAACTGTGGTGCCCAGAACTGGACACAATGTGATAGGTGCTGTACAAACACAAAACAAAGGATCAGACCCCGGCCCAGGGAGTTTACAGTCTTAAACTGTTATTCATATAAGAAGCATATGGGATCTTTTTCAGGGGAGCAGGCAATACGCTGTGTTTATTGAAAATACAACCTGAAAAGCAGCATATGCATTCACACACACGTTCTGCAGATACCCATATAGTTACTGGTCTGTCATAGCTCAAGTCAATCTAGTAGCCAGTTAGACTGAACATGAGTGAGGATCTGAGCTCTGTCAGTCGTGATCTTATGCTCCAAGGCCTTGCAGGACTGAACCCAGAGAGCCATGGCAAAAGTACCCCATTTTCACGCAGGCCATCCTTGCTGTAAGTCCAAGATATGTTCCAAAAAACATGGACTTATAGCGAAACAACTTAAAGTGGGGAATTTTTTCCCCTGTGTCTGACTTTTATTTGCATAAATGGGGGCATGTGCTGTGCGTGACTTAAGAGCGGGGAATGGGAGAACTTATCACACATCAGTTCCTACAAGCATCAACAACTTTAGTGTGGAACGGATCTATACCGGGGCGACTTATAGCGGGGATGCCCTGAACTTGTGAGTTCCCATTTGAGACTGTGGGTTTTGCAACATCATGCTGCAATCATTCATCCTTAAATGATGCTAATCTTGGAGTTTTCCAGTTGTGCTCATTATATCTTGTTTGTCGTCTCACTCTTGGTGGCGTCTGCCTGTCTCCAAGGTTCGTCAATTCTGCTAATATGTATCTAGCGTCTGGTACAGTGGATGCTTCCTGGTTGTCTTCAAGTTTCTCACTTCTCCTTGAACATCTGGGCATTCGTGATAAGCATTTGCGGTGGCTTTCACACGTATCCTTAAGAATACACACATCCTCTACTCACACCAAACAATTTTACAGAGAATTTCAGACAGGATTACATTTTAGAAAGGATTGTAACTTAGTTTGCAACTTAGTTTGCAATGCAGACAAGAAGCACAACTCAATTAGTAATGCTAGAAAGAAGAAAGAGCTTATAGCAAACATTGTAATAAAACCATGTCCTAAGATAAAGAAATGCCCTTCCTGCTAATCATGAAGAGTAGCTGACAGAGTGGAACAGAAGCATACTGAACTTATAAGTGAATCAATACATAGGACTTACTATAGGTTAAAGCTCTGTAGTCCGGCACCCTCAGGCCCTGACCGGAGCTGAACCAGAAAATTGGCTGAACCAAGGGAGGTCAATATTATGTAGCAGCATTACCAACACTTCCACTGCTCACTGGGCTCTTAGGAGGCATTTAGGGGTAAATTAGTGCTAAATAACAGCACAGAACACTGGTGGTAGTAAAACTTTGTGGGACCATGGGAAACTTGGCCACACCCATGATAAGTGGACATCCGACAAACGAAAATCATGCTAGACCACAGATGTTGCTGGACCAGAGAGTGCCAGACTAGAGACATTCAACTTGTATCATTATTATACTTATATTCTTAAACCAACACTAAAATACAGAAAAAAACAACAAATGGTCTGGTAACACTTTATCGACTAACAAAGAAGTGGGCTGTGCCCACGAAAGCTCATGATCCCATCTACATGTTTTGTTAGTCTATAAAGTGCTACCAGACCATTTGTTGTTTTTTTCTGTAACAGACTAACTCGGCTATTCCCTGAAGCTACTGAAATACAGTTTGGACCTCCCTGATCCGGCACCCTTGGGAACTGACCGGATTTTTCCAGACCAGAGGAGGCCAACTCTGGCTGCTCTGCTGATGGACTCTGGGCTCTCTCGGGGTCAGCCAACAGACCCCACTGGGCTCCCCACCCAGCTCTGTTGCCAGCTGGTCTGGCTCCCCTCCTATCCCATGGCTGTGGGGGACACTGGAGCTCATTGGCTCCGGGCTGCTGGGACTCCGCTGCCCCATGGTTGTTGGGGCTTTGCACTTCCAAGGCCTCCAGATCTCTGCTTCTGGCGGAGGGGCTCTGGGGCTGCTGGGTCTCCACTGCCCTAGACCTGCCGGGGCTCAGTGGCTCCAGGGCTGCACTAGAGGAGGCAGCCAGAGTGCCGCACCTCGGGGACAACTGGAGATTCGCTGCCCTAAGACAGCTGGGGCTCAGCGGCTCCAGGGCAGTTGGGTTCCACTGCCCCAGGGCTGCTGGGGTCACCAGAGCTTCTGGGCCTCTGCTACCCCCAGGTTGCTTGAGTTCCATGGCTCTGGGGTTGCCGGATTCCACAAACCCACGGATGCTGGAGCTGCCAGGGCTCTGCTACCCTGGGCCGCTCCTCTGCAGCCAGCCCTGCGACATGGGGCTTCTGGCTCCCTGCCTGCCGCCGGGCTCCCTGGACTCTCTGGTCCATGGATGTTGTTGGGCCAGAGAGTCCCGGGCCACAGAGGTTCAACCTGTGCTACAGTTTGGCTACAAATAATGTCTAAGTGTTCCCAAGACCCCAGTCAGGAGTATCCAGTGCTAGCCCTGGCTCGCCCATTATCACCCCACTCAGCGTAATTGTTTCTGACTTCAGTGGAATCATTCCTGATTTATATTAGCACCAGGAGAATCCAACACACCCTGGCTACGAGGGCGTGCAATTTATTTCGCTTAACAACGGGCCTCCCGTGCTGCAGGAGATTGCCTATCGATTCTGATGGATTCATTTCCCGCTGATATTAAAACTCTCTATAAAATAAAACCATAAATTAAATCAGCATCGTTTTTATGAACAGGGCTATTTGACAAGTGACGGCTCATTTCTTCTGCCTCACGAATGGTAGCCGTGGCCCGCCAGATTACTTTCCACCTAACTAGGTTAAAGAATATTGTTTTATAAATCCAATTTGATTAAGTGACAGGCCAGCAATTGTCTCAATAGCTCCTATGAAATATCCCTGACTCAGTGAGCATGTGTTAGCTACAGTCATTGAGCACATACCTGTCTCAGTCACGGGGCCAGGGAACACACTAGAGAAGAAAACGTTAAAGAAGGGCACTTTAGAGAACAAAGCTCATTAGTGTCTGAAAACACACAGGTGCTCTGAGGATCCAGGAGCTGATCCTGTTTCCTTGCCAATACTGGATGGCTCTGATCCCGACTCAGTTACTTAGGGCCTGTGCTTGCGTTCAGAATGGAACGGGGTAAGAAAAGCCACCTTTGCCAACTCCATATCGGGAAGCTCTCCAGAGCCCTTGGGGTAAATTAGTAAGTGTACCACATGGTACACAATGTTAGTGTCCAGGGATGTAACATTCCCTGCCATGCAAAGCAATTTCCTTTTGTTCTTCCAGTTAGTAACTCTTTGCTGCCTCGCTGTGTCTAGCAGCACTTGCTCTGTTAGTGATCAGTCTGTGTGTGCACTGGGAGACTACAGGGACACAGTGGGCAGAGAGGCAATGAAAACAATTGCCAACAGGCTTCAAATGCCTGATAGAATGGCGGCCAGTGGGAAATTCATAAGAAAACAAGCCATTAATGTCTTGCATGCGTTAGGGTACGTCTACACTGCACACTTATTTCGAAATAAGCCATTCCGGAAGAAATACTCCAAAATGGCTTATATCAAAATAGCACGTCTACACTACAGGGAAGCCTCAAAATGGCTACGTCTACACTTCAGGCTTCTTGCACTAGAAGCTTTTTGTGGAAGAAATCTTCCGCAAAAACTTCTTGCGCAAGAGCGCGTCCACACTACAGACTGTATGGACGCTCTCTCGAAAGAAAACTCTGATTGCTATTCACAGAATGGCCACCGGGGCACCTGTGCTTTTTTTCAATTGGCTCTTTTTGTGCAAAAACCCCCTGCTGCCCATCCACACACACCTTTTTGTACAAGAACTCTGGCGCAAAAAGGAGTTATTCCTCGTAGAAAGAGGATTAACCTACACCACAAAAACCCCTCTGTTCTTTTGATTTACTGTAAATTTTCTTGCACAAAAACGCACTCGAAGTGTGGATGCTCCGTGAGTTTTTGCGCAAAAATGGCCGTTTTTGCGCAAAAACCCTGCAGTGTAGATGTAGCCAATTAGTCCGAGCCAGGCTTCCCTACTGTGGACACGCTACCTCGATTTAGAACTCCAACAGACACTGGGGAGTAATTAGTTTGAATGGCCCTGGGGAGGAACTATTTCAAAATAGCAGCAGTGGAGCGTCCACACAACAGCTATTTCTAAATAGCTATTTCAGAATAGGCGTTATTTCTCGTGGAATGAGGTTTACAGAAGTTGGAATGAGCCATCCATTATTTCAAATTTATTTCAAAATAATGGAATGGCTGTGTAGATGCTCACATTGTTATTTCGAAATAACTGTGCTGTGTAGACGCACCCTTGGATGATGTTTCATGTACTGCATGCTGGATAATAACAAGAGAGGACTCCATGTTTCTAAAACTAAACTGACTCTATGAAGAGAACGGCTTACAGAGATGATGCAACGGCTGGCGGCATTCCAGCCATGTGCACGCAGACTAGCTTCACGGTACCTCCTCCAAACTCATCCCTCCTGCAACCTGTGCTCCTCACTCCCAGTTCCGTGCCAGTTGCTACAGACGTGTTTAATACAGTCAAGAGCCAGGCTGCAAGAAAGTGCTGCTGCCAGATCCCCAATCTTGTTTCTCTGGGAATGCGTAATAATAGGAACGAGAACACTGGCAGATGGGCTATAGCAGACAGAACAGTTACGCTTCTTCCAGGCTGGATCCTGTGTTTAAACTAGAGACAGGCCAGAAATGGAAAATTCAGCTCCAGATCTGGATTTTGGACAGCCCAGATTTCAGGACCACATGGGTTAGGTTGAGTCCTTTCCCTTCCCTGCTGCTTCAGGGACTGGTCTGTCCAGATGGTGTCAGCAAACTCTTTGCTGGTGTGCCCAAGGGTCCCAGAGGATCCTCACTGGAGTTACTCAGTTAGGGTGAATTGCAACTAATGGGACAGTCAATCCCCAACGCTGGTGGATATTCCATTAGGTAGATGTAGGGGTCTGTAACACCTTATTGGTTATCCAGAAGCCAAAAACACAGTTGCCTTAAAGCAACTGAGTCTTAAGCCTCCACCCAGACAACCAAGTCAGATGTGATGAGGGTTACTGCAAATCATATTCATCATATAAGAAAATTCTCCCAGTCCCAAAGGATCTGACTCATTACCTCCCAAGTTAATGAATATTCCAGATCTTTCCCAAATGCACGCTTAAAGCCATTTCTTCTTAACTAAATGAAAAATTATTTTAAAAAAGAACGTGGAGTGTTTGTTAAAAGATCAGTATGCATAGAGACAGGAGTGCAGTTCTGAGACCAGATTCATAGTGCATCTGGTGAGCTTTGTAGTTCAAATGGTTCTCTCAGAATTCATTATAGTCCAGTGTAAATTGTAGTCCAGAGTCCATATTTCAGGGTGATCCTGATAGGGCTGGAGATTTTGGTCTCATGTCTTAAGCATCCCTTGCATGGCACATCATGCAGATCTGAGATAAGGGTCAGGTCCCGGGGGTTTTATACAGTTCCAGGCCTTCTCATAACAGCTCGGAGTCCTTCCGCGCACAATAAGCAATCATGGAGACAAGCGGATCTGTTTCCTAAGTATCACTGGTAATTAGCAACCTAGATTAACATAAGGCAATTGCCCATTTTCCACCTTTCACAGATGGTTTGCTCTCTTCTTCAAAGATAGATGAATACAGTATAGACAGGAACCATTTGGTTGCATGGTTCAGTCTCACACACAAAACACAAACATTATGTATCAGTTTGTCTGTAAAGATTGAATTTGGGTCATTTATCTTGCGGGATGCTTAACCCTTTCTGGCCATGTGTCATAGCTGGATAGCTGGAGAGATTCACCAGGGACCATCTGCTTCAAAGCAACATTTCCATTTGGTCATTTGCTGGCCTTTTATCCCACCCCCAGAGAGAGGGACATCAATCAGAAACCAGAGCAGGGAAAAGCCATGGAAACCTACAATAGAAATACCACTTCACTTACTTCAAGGAGGAAGGAAGAAGTCAGGAAGTTTCACAATAGATTTTACTTAAACTCTTCCCAGGCTAGCGATGCTGGAAATCACTGTAAACATCCAACAAGAAAAAAGGAAAAGAGGAGACTGTTGGCCAGGTGGCTTCCCCACCTCTCCTAAATTCACTCCAGATCCACCCATCAATGGTGCTGCACAGGGTAGGATTCCCTTGGGTCATCTGTGGGGCCCCTACTGGCCATCACCATGTTCTGTGCTTTTGGAAAGCAGCCCAGACTGCAGCAGGGACGTTGCTAGGTCTGGCGTGTCTGGGTGCATTTAGGAAACACGGTTATTTGGGACCCTTGTTGTTTCTTCATGATGTTTTTTGCCATGTATACAGCAAATAGGCATACTAGTGGGCTACGCATGCTTCCCATGCCCTGGGAACAATGTCTGTATGCAAAAGCAGCACAACTCCAACCGTTGTGCTTTGCTGAGGTTTGCAGCCATGGAGTTAAGGGACAACAACGGTCCCCCCTCTTGTTGCTCCAGGGAGCCTAAGCATCATATATATAGTAGCCCAGTGTCTGTGAGTCTGTAACGCTGTAGCATTACAGACTAGTCTCTGGGGGGCGCTCTTGCCTCCCACTGTGGCGCTCGGCTGAGCGGCGCAGAACTCAGCCGAGTGCCAAGGCAGGAGGAGAAGGGGGGCGGGGCGGTGACGTACATGGCCAGGGGGCGGGGCCTGGCCGAATGAGAGGCAGGAGGGGGGAGAAGAGAAACAGAGACGGAGAGAGAGGCAGGAGGTGGAGGAGAGCTGAGAGAGAGAGAGAGATGGACGTGGAGGAGAGTCCCGAAAAATCCCGTTGTATGAACGGGTTATTGGCTAGTATAGTAAGGACAGCTAATCCTGTGAGTCTGGGAACAAACAGGCTACTACGCAAGGACAGGGCGTCTCTAGTTCAAAGGAAACAGGCCGAAGGTGATTCTCCCTCCAGCCACTCCTGGTCATGCACAGACTACATTGTGCCGCACATTACAGACACCTTCCAAACTCCTGCTGTGTGCCCCCCTTGGAAAGCAATGGGCAAGGACCAAAGCACACAGCTGTGGATGCTCCCCCTCCCCATCGTGACACCGGTCTCTGGAATACTGAGGCGAATGGCGAATCTTTGTTATTGACCAGCGACACCCCAATAGTCCTTATGAAAGAAACTCCACCCCTAATCAAGGGGCTTGCACTGGGTGCAAGTCGAGGCAGGATTTAGTGCTGTGGGATTTTTTTTTTTCGTTCAGAAACAGCAAGAAGTCCGGCGGTGCCTTAAAGACGAACCATTTCATTAAGGTGTAAGCTTTCATGAGTAGCATCCCGTTAGTCCTCAGGAATTGGGGAGAAAAAGCTTCCTGCCATAATTCGGCAGGGTGTTTCATTCAGGGAAGCAGAAGACTCTTATGGGTTATCGTCAGAAACACGCAGCCTTGTGCCACGTAGCCAGGGTTTACTTATTCTCTAAGGGCTGCATTCCAAAGCAGTGTTGCAAGACTCCTGGGACCGGCAGAGTGAGGCCTTACAAGTGGCGTAACAAGGCAAATTTGAACTTGCTACACACGCAGACGTCCTGAGAGCACCTGGAGGGGTGTGAATTGCTCTTGGCTGCTTCACTGGCATGTGGGTGTGAGAGTCCCTTAGGGCCAGATGCAAAACCACAGTGGGAGGCCGTGTGCTGAGGGCAGGCCTAGAGCCGCTAGCCCCTGCAAACAGCAGGGAGTTCTGAAATGTGCACCCACCACCTAGCAGGAAAGCTTTTAATTGCCCCTTTCAGCGCAAACCACTGCAGTAGTTTTCCAGCTCTGGGTCATGACCCCGTACTGGGTTGTGGAATGTCGGGCACTGGGTCTCGTTGCTGCAAGGGGGTCAGGTGAGCGGGGAGGGGGTGCTAAGGTAGGTACCTGGCTGTCCTGACACCGCAGACTGTGCTGCACCTCAGAAGTAGCCGGCCACAGGCCCAGCTCCTAGGTGGGGGTGGAGGGAAGAGCGCACAGGGCTCCGCGCACTGCCCCTGCCCTGAGCACTAGCTCCGCACTCCCATTGGCTGGGAACCTGTTGCTGGCTGCTTCTGGGGCGCAGCCTGGTCTGCGGTGCCAGGAGAGGCAGGAAGCCGCCTTAGCGCCCCTGCTGCACTGCTGACTGGAAGCCACTGAAGACAAGCCCCTTCTGCCCCAGCCCCGACCCTCACCCCAAAGCCAGAGCCCCCTCCTACACTCCAAAGCTCTCCTCAGCCCCACCCTGGAGCCCAGACTCTAGTTATGTTGGGTGCCAGGTATCAACAATTTTCTTCAACTGGGTCATGAGAAAAAAAGTTTGAAAGCCGCTGCCCTACAGAGCCTGGAGTCTGCCTCTGAGGATATGTGGTTCGCAGAGCAGCTGCGACCCAGCAATAGCTGCAATGGGTTTGGATAGGTGCAGAATGATGACTCTTTCGTACCAATACACACGACTATTTCAGCCAGCAGCACCAGCTCGCCTGGCCCTGTTAGGGTGCAGTGGCTCATGGGCCCTAGCCAACGTTCTGCTACCCTGAATGAGCCAGGCCCCTAACGCTGTCTTCTCCCTGCTCTGAGTGCGCCCCAATCCGGCTGCATCCAAACCACACCCTCTTTCTTCAGAGCCACTCGCTCCACAGTCTTTTTGCTAGTCCCCGGCACCCTCTCATGGTGCAGATTCTCTTCCATCTGCAACGTCTGCTCCATACCTCCCCAAACCAAGTTCTATGCCCTTTTAGCCCTTTCTTCCCCAGGGTAGACGCTGTGGGTCTAAGCGGCCACAGAATGGAGGGCAGCTTTTCCTCTCTTCCCATCCTTCACTTCCCATCCTACGCTCTGGACCAGTTCTAGATGCAGCCAAGAGAACAGAAGGGGCAGCAAGCCTGCAGGTGCTAATCCCTTGATCAGGTACCATCTGCGCTAGATTGCCCAGTATCTCAGTGGGTGTTTTGATCGGCTCAGGTGTCCTGGAAATGCCAGAGCCGGCCTATCTCTGCTGATGCAATTAGGCATGGATTACAGGTTTATCCCAGAGCTGCTGGATTTACACTCAGCTGCCTGCAGCAATCTCGCCCTGACAGATCAGGTACAGGAGCCAGTGAGTTCTGCTGTGTGTGTCTGTTTGGATTCAGGCACATAAATTGGAAGCTGGGTTAATAGCTATGATACCAGAGCCCGTGCTGGGTAGAGGGGTCAGGATTATGGAGGCAACCTGCCTAGGCATTGGTTTTATGCCGCTGCCAGGGAGGGAGGGAAAGGCTGGTGGAATGACTCAGCGGAGGAAATACAGAAGCAGCCAGCAGGGTCTTTCCCTGTAGAAATAATACTCAGAACAGGAAAGCAAAACTAGCATGAGGGAAAGCATGCTACCTTGTTTTCATGCTACCAGACAGGGTTGAATGGAAAATCATGATCCACCTTCTTGATCCCATTCACTATAGGCTACGTCTACACTGACAGCTTCTTGCACAAGAACTGTTTTGCGGAAGAGTTCTTGTGCAAAAAGTCTTCCACAAGAGCGCATCCACACTGGCATGTGCTTTTGCACAAGAGATGTGCTTTTGCACAAGAGCATCCATGGCAGTGTGGGCGCTCTCTTGAGCAAGAAAGCTCTGATGTCCATTTTAACCACAGGGGCTTCTTGCACAAGAAATTCATGTTGCCTGTCTACACTGCCCTCTTGTGGAAGAGCTCTTGCGCAAGAGGGCTTATTCCTCGTGGGGAGAGGAATAACTCTTCCAGAAGAAGCCCTGTTTTACAACGCTATACTGTAAATTTACTTGCGCACGAACACGCGTGCAGTGTAGACAGCCGGCAAGTTTTTGAGCAAGAACGGCTGTTCTTGCGCAAGAAGCTGCCAGTGTAGACGTAGCCTATGTGAACGATTATGCCGAAAGCTGCTCTTGGCTGTGCCTCTGTTCCAAAATCAATTGCGAAGGCTGTGCCAAGCAGCCTTTCAGACTCCACAGAAGGAAAAATGAAGCCTCCATATGTACTAGAGACAGCTACAAACAATGGAGGGACCAGGCACACGGCAGGTCACAGCTAAGGGTTGCCCTGATAGCCCAGACATAGGGGCGAGGCTATATAGAGTGAGCCCCAGATGCCCCATTTTTAAGGGGACAGTTCTGTATATAAGCCTTCCTGCTGGTGTTCTGACTTGTTCTTAAAAACAGGCAAATAGTCCCATATTTCCGGTCTCCCCCATGTCAGGACTGGTGGGTCCTACTTCTGGCTGGATCTCAGCTTGCCAGCTGCCCACCCACCTACAGTGATGGGGCGGGTACTTGGGGGAGGGGTTGCGAGGCTGGTGGTGAAGCATAGCTGCAATGTGTGGGTCCGGCCTCTGCTCCTGCTGGTCCATCAGAGCAGCCCCCACTGTGTGATGGCTGTCAGACAGCAGGTCCCTGCCCTCCAGCACAGGCTGTGCATAGGCTTTCACCAAAAATCCCCCCAAAAACTTGGTTGAGCAAAAAAAACCCCAAACCCCAGGAGAACAAAGGTTGCTGCGCCTTTAAGAATCTCCGCACTCCTCGCTTCCCCCCGCCCACGCCAGATGCGGCAGGGGAACAATGGTTTTTTTAACCGGACGGGGGCCAGAAATAACGGACTGTCTGGGTGAAAACCGGACACCTGGCAACCCTAGCTGTGCGCTGCAACCGGCCGTAGCTGGTAAGTGCGGACAGGCCCCAGGCCGCAGACAGTTACGTGTCACCTCTGCAGCCCACCAGTCAGCCTTCACATGGTTCCCCTCTCGCTGTCCTCTCCCTGCTTTGCCCTTTCATCCCTCACTCTCAGCCCCACTGCTCCTCCATATCCCCCTGGGCGGGGGGCAGCCCACTTCCAGCTCTGTACAGAGAACCAGCCCCTGCTTGGAGCGCTCAGCCTGGCCGGCTGGCTCCTTCCTTCCCCCAGTGCCTCTGGCTGGGCTGGCACCCCAGGGAAGTCCAAGACCTGTTGGCCCCTGCATGTGCCAAAGCCCCACACTGTGCTGGCAGGGGGGAGTTTCTCTGCCCCTCAGCTAAGCTCCACAGAGGCAGGGGAAACAATTTCCAGCCTGCTGGCACCCCGATCCCGCAGGCTCCGCTGCAGGGGCTTAACACCCTCTTCCCCTACCCCTGCCCTGGAGCCTGCCCCCAGGGAGTGCAGGGCTGCCCTGTCCCCTAGGCACCCTGTCCTCTCTGGCCGGGTTCGCTGACGCCCTGCAGCCATGTTCCCTGGGCATCCTCAGGGCTTAACCCCTTCCTGCCCATGCTGTAGCCAGGGACAGGAGGCGGCTGGGTTATGTCTGGCCAGAAGCAGCCTGAAGGGGTTAGCTGCCTTTAGACACAGTGTGGGCAGGACAAGCTGCTTCCAACCACAGGAGAGTGGGGGGAGGGGCCTGCATGCCCCTGCAAGTGTTGCTTCAGGTCCCAGGAGGGGTGGGTCCTCTCAAAAATTACCCAGTAGGGAGGGTTGGGTCATTGGTCGCTCCCCCATGTGAGAGAGGCGCATGCGAGTGTGAAGGTGTCGCCTCGCCTGTGTGTATCCTAAAGCCCTAAATATAACAAGGTAAATAAAGAGAATCCAACGGTTTCTTTTCAACAGAGCCTCAATCAACTTGATGTTAATTTGACTCTTTGTCCTGCGTGGGACTGCCATTGAACTCGCTTGAATACGAGTAATTTTACCTGTTTATCAGCATAGGGGAAATATGGTCACCCGAAGGATATGGGCTCCGCGGCTGGTGTGTGTTAGAAGCAGAAAGCCAGAGAAAGACATCAGAAAGCCGGGAGAAATGGTTCTGAGTGTGACCCCGAGAGGAAGTGGAGAGAAGGCGTTTCTTGGGCACAGAGATCACTGGGGTGGCAGACGTACAGATTCTGAGCAAGGAAACTGCCTGAGGTTGGTTGTTCCTACTGTGTTCAGGGCAACAGGACTTTGGGTGCACCTTGGGTAAATAAACAAGATTGCTCCAGAACAGACCTGCCTTACAGCATCAATTTCTCATCCTATAATGGAAGCAACTCTACAAGGCCCCCGCTTTGGCTAACGTCTGGGGCCAAAGGAGCAACAATTAAAGATGGTCAAAGAAAACTGAATTTCTGATGGACCCATACTCCATCGGAAGACAGTTCAATTGGAATCAAACCACTTTTACCGGTCTCATGTTTGGGAAAAAACAGGGGGAAGCAATTTGACATTTTCTGAATGAACCCTTTGGATTGTTTGTTTTGCCACAATTTTCATGTCAAATTTGTACAAATGCTGTGTGACACACACAACGAAACAGACAAACGAGAGCACGCAACCCTTCCGCTGGCCCAGAGTAGACCTTTTGGGGGAATTTGCCTTCGCGGAGAATGGTGGAAGCTAAAAACCTCACACCGCTTCACAGAACAGACCTTGCTAGCCTTAGCGCTAGCAACAGGACTTCGATCACATCCTCTTCTTCGTCTCCGAAGATCGGCAGTGACCTTGCTTCACCTGCCGGTTGCTCCAGGCACCTCCCCGCCCTTCTGCAGTGTGCTCCTCAGGCGGGACTGGGCCGCGTTGCTGCTCTCTGCTGACCACACACAATTGTGGAATAACAATGGC
The DNA here is from genome assembly GCA_019425775.1 of Rafetus swinhoei. Lineage (NCBI taxonomy): Eukaryota > Metazoa > Chordata > Testudines > Trionychidae > Rafetus > Rafetus swinhoei. The sequence goes on from CM033441.1 coordinate 9,059,052, forward strand.
CTTGGCCTACTGATGTCCAATGTCCAGCTACCACCCCCTCCACTTCCCCTGGTCTCTTTGCCCCCATGTCATCTCTGTGGAGGGCCTCAGAGCCTCGCGCCCTGAGAATGAAAACCAAACCCAGGGCAAATAGCTCTATTAGTCTTTAATATACAGCGAGGGGCCCCAATGGCCCGGTCACGTTACAATGGGCATCGCACACACACCGCCTGTACCACCGGTGCTCGGACGGCGAGCGAAGAGCAGGCCCCAGGGCGGAGCCGCCAGCGGGGGCTTTATTTACACAGCAGCAACTGCAATGGTGACATTGGACAACAGCGACTGGGGATGCCCAGTTTCCAGGGGTCAGCAACAGCCAGCTCGGAAGGGCTCTCCTCAGGCTTGGGCCAAAGCCAAGGGGAGACTCACCTTGGGGATGTGGGCAATGAACCACCAGGCCCCAGGTTAGTTCTACCATAAGGGGAGGATGGGAAGCTAGGCTGGAGCTCTTGCTTCAGTAGGTTTAGACCCCCCCCATCACCCTCGCCCCCAAAACAAGCCCCTTCAAACTGCAGGTGAAAGAGGCTGGCCGGAGAGCCCTGGCAATTGACACCCCTCCTGTGTCCCTAGGTGAATTCTGGATATCAGCAGGGCCCCCGTCCCCTGCACTGCCCGGCCGACATGCCACGGCTCTGCGCTGGGTGGGGAATGTCGTCTCTGCAGCCCACTCAATCCTAGGCCTGTCTGGGGAGAGCGGGCAGGAGACAGGTCAAGAAGTGCCAACTGCCGGAGTGGCTTCGGCCTGTCCGCTAGACCAGTGGTTCCCAAACTTTACTGTGGTGATGCTCAGTGTTGCCGCTAAACTTTTCCATCCAGGAGCGGAATAAATTTGCTGTGCACGGAGGCATGTGTGAATGTGCACTGCCAGTAGAAACACAAAATCTAGCGGTGGGTGCTCTGTTAATCAGCTGGGCACCATTTGAATCTCTCTGGAGCAGCCGCCCAAGCGCCCAGCTTACAGGGAGCGCTGGTGGCGGTGACCCACCAGCTGCGTTTGTCTGTTTTTCAGACCCACCATTTTGTCTAGACCTGGTGCAGATTCATGGGAGGGCCAAAATCATAGGCCAGTGCCCTTCTCCTCCCCTGCTTCCTCCCCCTGCAGAGGGCACCGACCCCCGCAGCAGTCCCTGTCCCTCAGCCCCCCAAACCGAATCCCGGCCTGATGCAGAGGGGAGACCCTGTGACCCTTCCAACAAGTCGCAGTGCTACTCAGGGTTGGCCCAGCTGCCCTGCCAGCAATACCCAGAGCAGGGAGCCTGTCTCAGCCACTGTGGGGTGATCTTGTTCTCCACCCTGCCCCCCACCTAAGCCTTCCCCTTCGCACCAGCCCCACAACCCACCTAGAAACTTCCTGTGACCCAGTGGCATCTTGGAAGAACACCCAATGTCTAGCAGGCCATTGAGTGGCCATCAGAACCCAAGCAGGAAGGGTTCAGGCCAGCGCCTGGCCCGGAGCAGGGGAGGGAGAAGGTACCCACAGCCTGGCAGAAACCCCTAAGCCACACAGCACAACAGGAACAGAGTCGGCATTAGAACCTGCTAGGAGAGCAGCTGTGCAAAGCGGGACGGACATAGTCAAAGTGTAGCAAAGTGACGGTTCCCAAGTGTCATATAGGCCCAGACTCACAGGTGCATTAGAGGGGCCAGAGACCTGCTAAGAACATGAGAATGGCCACACTGGGTCAGACCCAAGGTCCTTCGAGCCCTGTCTTCTGACCATGGCCAGTGCCAGGTGCCCCAGAGGGAATGGACAGAACAGGGAATCATCAGGTGATCTCTCCCTGTTGCCCATTCCCAGCTTCTGACAAACAGAAGCCAGGGACACCATTCCAGCTCCTCCTGACTAATAGCCACTGAAGGACCTATCCTCCATGAACTTATCTAGTTCTTCTTTGAACCCTGTTATAGTCTTGGCCTTCACAACATCCTCCGGCAAGGAGTTCCACAGGTTAACTAGTGTGTTGTGTGAAGTAGTACTTCCTTTTGTTTGCTTTAAACCTGCTACCTCTTCAGTTCATTTGGTGACCCCTAGTTCTTATGTTCGGAGAAGGAGTAAATAGCTCTTCTTTATTCCCTTTCTCCCTTTATAGACCTCTATCCTATCCCCACCAACACCTTAGGCGTCTCTTTTCCAGAAAAAGCTGTTTAACTACAATGGGATTCTAGGCTCTGTGTGTGTGTGTGTGTGTGCGTGTGTGTGTGTGTCTGTCTGTCTGTGTGTGAGAGAGAAATGGACCCCTCCTGGCTGAATGCATTTTAGAGGGGGCCACTTCTCTGGGACAAAGGATGCAGCATCAGGGTGTTATTTTTAACCACACGGCTAATTTTCTCCTGCCCCTGTAGTGCCGTCAGCAGCCCCTTCTGTCCCTGCTCAGTCTAGTCCATGATGCAGGGGGTGCCGGTGTTCTGATATCAAGCCGCACACAGCTGGGTGCAGGGAGAACCGCTGGGTCTGCGTCCAGCAGCCTCAGCGAAATACCCCCTTTTCTGTGTCTGCGAGTCCTGGCTCTTCTGTGCCAGCTGGGACATGCCTGGCCCTGCACAAGTAGCAGGAAGGAGACGCCCCGTCTCACCGCAGTCCAAATGCTTGGTGGCTTTCCATCACTGTGGGGAGAGCGACGGGTTACGGTGACAGGAGGGGAGACTGTTCCAGACCCAGTTACATTCCTCTGGCCCCTGAGAGCCTATGCCTGCCAGGACTCTCGGGATACCAAAGGGCGGAGGGGAATGGGGGCAGGAGAGGGCTGGGGCGGGGGAGCTGGTACAGCGAGCTCAGACCCAGGCCTTGACTTGAGTGCTCCACTCCTTGGTGCAGCTGCAAAGGCCTCCCTCCTCATACCAGCGCCACCTCACCCCCTTGTACACGGCCCGGGCATAGGGCTGGAAGCAGAGGAAGAGGCGGAGGCGCCGCGCCAGGCTGCAGTAGACAGCCATGGCCACCACCACGAGCGGGGACATGATGACGAAGCCGAGGATGATGAGGGCGGAGGAGCTGTTGTCGTCCAGGATGGTTTTGCAGTAGTAGGCGGTGGAGTGCAGCACCTGCAGGAGAAGGGAGAAAGGGCCACGTGGGTCAGAGGCCTGGGGAAGGAGATGAGCTTCCTTCGCGCCATCGCGCTCATGCGCAGGGACGTCCCTTGGAGGGTGCGGGCCTGGGGCAATCCCCCCCTCAGTTCCCCAGTTGCAGGTCCCATCCCCGGCCCGGATCTGCACCACCCCACCCCACTCTACCTCTTCCTCAAACCCTGCCTCTGTTCTGCCCCCTTCTCCCTCTCCTGAGCAATCCAAACTGGGAGATTATGGGGCCTGGCACAGGGTGGCAACCAGGGTTGCCCTCCCCCCACACTCATGGTGGTGGTGGGGTGCTGGAGTGACCCGGCAGCCTGCTCTGCTCCACTCCACTGCCCTCTCCCAGCCCACTGCACCCCGCTTCTGTGCAGCGGTGGGAAGGGAAGGGAAGCTCTCTGGGACCAGAGCGCTCTACCTCCTGCTGCTGCAGAGAAGCAGGGCTCAGCAAGCCCTCCCCCTAGCCCCTTAATCCCCCGGGTCCCTCCTGTCCATAGGATGGTTGAAGCAACTGCTGTGGGGCCCTCAAAGCACCGGGCCTGGAGTGGCGGCCCCAAATCGTCCCACGGATGGAACGGCTCTGCTCATGTCTGCGCAGTATCCCGGCAGCCTCCCAGGAGGTACCAGCCCTGGCCGGAAGCAGACTGGTCTGTTCTCCGCCAGACAGCTGCTGCCGGCCATCCCCAGACACTTGAATTGATGGGATTTTAATAGGAACATCAGCGGATTGTTTGTAAACACAGCGAGCGGCCTTTGCACCACAGGCGCAGCTGGAAAACTCAACAGCCAGGGCCAGCGCGATCCATGCAAGCCCTTCAGAAACAAGCACAGTGCCCCGCAGCTGCAGAGCACCACAACTGCAGGGCAGGAAAAGCCCGGGGCTGGGAACCTGGAGATCTGGGCTCTAGGGGCAAACTGTTCCCTGCCAGAAGCCCGTCCCCACTGCAGGTGGGATCCAATGGGACCCTGTGACTACTTGGAATGGTCCCAAGAGGCCCGGCCAAGGCCAGGGTTCCTTTGTGCTTTATTCCGTGCTGCCCAGACACAGAATAAAGACCCTGCCCTAAAGACAGCCGGGGGCCGCGGGGTTCAAACATTTTTCCTCACGACCCAGTTGAAGAAAATGGTTGATGCCGACGACCCAGCATAATTGTGTCTTTTGACTACAGTGAGGGCTTTGGGGTGGGGCCAGGATGGGGGTGGCGTGGGGGGGAAAAGAGGGCTCCATCTGGGTGTGCAGGCTCTGGGATGGGGTAGGAGGAGGTTCCAGGCTGGGGACAGAGGGGAGGTTCCAGGCTGGGGTGTGAGAGGAAGCTCTGGGGTGGGGGTGGGTTTCGGGGTGGATGCAGGGTGCAGACTCTGGGGTGGGCTGGAGATGAGGCGTTTGGAGGGTAGGAGGGGCTCTGGGTTTGGAGAGGCTCAGGGCTGGGGCAGGAGGCTGGTGCTCAGGGTGTGGGCATGGGCTTTCCTTGGCCAGCTCCCAGGGAGCAGTGCAGCAGGGGTGCTAAGGCAGCTTCCTGCCTGTCCTGGCACCGCGGACGGCCCTGCACCCTGGAAGTGGCCGGCAGCGGGTCTGGTTCCTAGGCAGAGGTGCACAAGTGGCTCTCGCGCTGCTTTCGCCCACCGGCCCCGGTCCCCAGAGCCAACGCCCAGGGTTGAGGCAGCACAGGGAGCCCCATCCACCCCGCCTAGGAGCCGGACCAGCTGCTGGCCACGTCTGGGGCACAGTGGGGTCTGCAGTGCAGGCCTGGGAGGTAGTTGCCGTAGCCCCCCTGCTAGTCACCTGGTCCCCCTGCAGCTAGGCGACCCAGCGCCTGCCGTTCCGTGACCCAGTCCTGGGTCATAATCCGTAGTTTGCAAACCACTGGTCTAGCGAGCGAAAGGAAATGCAGCGAGCTTTGTTCACAGAAGGGAGCCAAGACACAGGGTGTGACTTCATTGCACAATTAGTGGGGACGTTGCCCCCAACGCCCTCCCATCCACACACCCCCCCTTCTCCCCTGAATGTGGTGGTGCTTTCAACCCAGGCTAGCTAGCTCAGTAGGCTACAGGTTGGGGGACTGGTAACCTGCCCACATTGCAGTATGGACACAGGCTAATTCACTCCAGGGCTAATAGTCCTCCAGTGCCTTCCCACAATCCCCCCGACATGTCCGGAAGGGCAAACAAGTTCTTCAGCAATTCACTGGGGAAGAATCCTAGAGTGGCTCTGTAGCAGAGAGACCTGTGAGAGATGCCCCCAGGAGTCCTAGCGATACACCGGGGTGAGAGCCACCCGAGGGAGGACACCCTAGCATGGCAGGGCTTTGCAGTGTGGCTGCTCACACCTGGCCACCTGGGCCAGTTCTTTAATGAAGATGTCCGCACCGATGAAGGGACTTGCCCAAGGTGACACTGAGCAATCCAGTGGGTCTCCATCCAGTGACTTAGCCTTAGCCCAAAGACCAGCCTTCCCCCCTCTTCCGAGCCCGGCCTGGCAATTTCCAGGCTGCCTCACGGAACCTCTTTAATCAGGCCCGTTAGTTGATCAAGGCCGGGGCACTGCATGCAGATAATGGAGCCGGAAATGTTAATTGTGCTGAGTCACCCCAAATAATACCCTTGTGTATGTGCCTGTTATAAATGGGATACAGAGGCCCCCAATGCTACAGTGACATGGGTTGCAAAAGTATATTGACAATGACAGGAAAATAAAGGAGCTATAGCTACATCTTAGCTTCTAATGACGGGGGGGAGAGATGGGCTTTTGGTTAAGGCAGCAGGCTGGGACCCCCAGCCAAACCATCAGTTCAATGTTTAGCTCTGCACTTACATCAGATCCCTTCCTCCTACCCAGCATCTCTTCAGACTCCAAGTCCTTCAGAACCAGGACTGTCTCGCCACATATTTGCATTGTGCCTCGCGCAACGGAGCCGCCGTTAAGATTCCTAAGCACCATTATTGTAGCACTCATCAGAGTAACAGATGTTCCGAGTGCAGCCCCCCCGACACCCTGTGTGAGCGGCTGATAGCAATTTTCCCCTGCCTCTTTCCCTTTGACAAGGCTTCGGTTGCTTTCCCGGCATCGCCACAGCGATACAGCAAACACAGCCCATCCGGTTTTAAACAGTCCTTATTTGCTCCACGCCGCGTAAAGGGCTGGCAGTGAAAGTAAGTCCAGGGAAGGCAATGAAAAGCGTTAGGCCCAAAGACAGAAGGAAGGGTCTCACCAGCCTCTGACTGCCCTGCTAGTGCCCGGCTCTCTGCTGCACCCATTCAAAGGAAGAAAAGGTTGTGTTGACAAACCCCTCTAGCTATCAAAAAGGCAGACCCTTGGCTTGCCTCTGATCTCACTGATGTGCTCACAAATGGGTACAGGGATATTAGAATCATAGGAGAGACCTCAGGAGGTCATCGCGTCTAACCCCCTGCTCGAAGCAGGACCAGCTCCAACTAAATCATTGCAGGACTTTGTCAATCCAGGCCGTAAAAACCTCTAAAGTTACGGCTAGACTACATCTTTTTTCCGATTTTTGTGTCAGAAGAGGCTTTTCCGACATTTGGCCCATCTAGACTGGGCCAAATGTCGGGAAAAAACCTCTTTTGGAAGCCCCTTTATTCCTCATGGAACAAGGAATACAGGGGCTTCCGAAAGAGCGCGTTTGCTCTTCCGCAAAAAAAAGCAGAAGAGCAAACGTGTTCCCTGGACACGAAACAGTTTAACTGTGTAGTCTAGACGTACCCTAAGGGTGGAGAGTTCATCACCTCCCCTAGGGAACCCAGCCCAGTGCTTCACCACCCTCCTAAGCCATGTCTGCACTAGGAGATTATTTCAAATGTACTAAGTTTGACTTTTGGGCACCTGATTTTACAAATTCAAACTTCCATGTCCTCACTACGGGGAAGAATCTAATGTAATCCGGGGCAGGCGCCGTTAATGTGGATGTGCTACCTCAGACTCAGCGCCCCAGGAAGCACTCTGGGGAATTGCAGAAGGCCTCCCAGAGGCCAATTAGTTCAAATTAGTGACACCAGAGCATCCAAACTAATGTTATTTTGGACTTTTAAGTTCGGGAATAACGTTGCTCCTCATGAAAAGCAGGACCACAGAGTTCGAATTCTGAAGCCCCTTATTCCAGAATAACGGGCTTGGTAGCGTGGACACATCACTCACAAATTCGACCTTGTGGGGGTTACTTCGGACTAAGGTCTGACTGTAGACCAGGCCCTAGTGAAATAGTTTTTTCTAATATCCAACCTACACCTCTCCCGCTGCGACTTGAGACCATTGTTCCTCATTCTGTCATCTGCCACCACTGAGAACAGCCTCTCTCCATCCTCTTTGGAATGTCCCTTCTGATAGTTGAAGGCTGCTATTAACTCCTCCCCTTTTCTTCTGGAGACTAAACAAGCCCAAATCCCTCAGCCTCTCCTCGTAAGTCATGCACCCCAGCCTCCTAATCATTTTGGTTGCCCTCCACTGGACTCTCTCCAATGTGTCTGCATCTTTTCTGTAGTGGGGGGCCCAAAACTGGATCCAATACTTCAGATGTGGCCTCACCAGTGCTGAAGAGAGGGAAACAATCACTTCCCTTGATCTGCTGGCAATACCAGCGCTCAATAAATCTATCCTCTGCTCCCTGATGCCTGCAGCCTGTCATCTGGAAGCAATTCCCTTTGCTTATCAACTGGAACTCAAGGCCATCCAAGCTAATGGTCCAGGCACTGCTGAGTTTAACGGGGGAGCTTAATGTTCCAGTGTTTGCTGTGTCATCTCCGGCATGACCTGGGCTCAGTTTGGGGGTTAGGTTTATGGTTTCACAGGGATGCCATCAAGTCATAGGAGAGCCAACATTTAAGGTCTGCAGAAAGATGCTTCTATGAAACCTAACTCACACCGGCCCACAGGGGATGTGGTTCTGTTTATGAGACGAAAGAGCAGCCATTTTGTTCTCAGAGCTGCTGTGCCCAGTTACAGAGGAAACACACACGCCATGCTCTCTCTCTGTCAGGGAGACTTCAGGATTGCTAATTCTTGTTGTCATTTTTCCTAAAGTCACTTTGAGTCTGGGCCTATCTGATTGCCATTTGTATGTACAAAAAACAACAAAAAACACCCTCCAGCCTAGATGGTTTCAACAAAGCATAATGAATCCATTGCACAGCCATATTTAGCCAATGGATGTTTCTTTATAACTCGTACATCTGGAAGAAGGGGCTGTTAGGGTATGTCTACACTAGCCCCCTAGTTCGAACTAGGGAGGCTAATGTAGGCATTCGAAGTTGCAAATGAAGCCCGGGATTTAAATATCCCGCTTGCATCTTCTTCGGCACCGCCATTTTAAATCTTAGTCGAACTCCGTGCCCGTGGCACGGAGTAGGTAGTTCGAATTAGGATCTCTAATTCGAACTACCGTTACACCTCGTTCCGAGGTGTAGTTTGAATTAGAGATCTGAATTCGAACTACCTACTCTGTGCCGCATGTAGCCGCGGGCACGGAGTTCGGACTAAGGGGGATTTAAAAATGGCGGCGCCGGTGAAGATGCAAATGAAGCCCGGGATATTTAAATCCCGGGCTTCATTTGCAACCTCGAATGCCTACATTAGCCTCCCTAGTTCGAACTGGGGGCTAGTGTAGACATACCCTTAGATACTGCAGTGAGAGTAGAGGAGAGAGAGAGACACAGAGAGACTTTTTGCCGTCTTCACTCCCTCACATTATTTCATCAGGTGGGCATAAAGGAGAGGTGGGTCCTTCTTTAGCAGATTTTTGTATGCACTGATGCTACCCAATGGTTGGCGCCGTTCATCCCTGCTGATTGCCATTAGCTCTCACTCATTTCCCTAACTCATGGGGCGCTTATTCATTTACGGCACTTTGACAATACAAGTGCCGAGTCCGACCTGCATTGGAAATGGAATTGCAGCCAAACCCCTCCATTCCCTGTGCTGCCGCCTCTCCCAACGGTGCTGCCGCTCATGCTCCTGAACTGAGCCAAAACCACCACCGCTTTGGAAGAAACAACCAACCCACCATGCAGACCATGCAAACGCGGCCAGCAAAACCCCTTCCAAAGCTCCTGAAATGAGCAAGCTTTCAATCCAGAGGAAGTTTGTTGGTCAGTTACAAGCTGGGGGTAGAGGCGGATTGTCTGAAGAGCCTTCTTTGGGGCAGACCCTTTTGTTTCAACCTCAGCAGCACTGACCTCTCTGCCTCAAGGGACTGGACTTGATGATCTCTCAAGGTCTCTTTCAGTTCTAGTATTCTGTGATTCTACAATCACTCTCCTAGCTGAGAGCTCATTTTCAAGGCATGCAATTTCAAAATGGTTCTCTCGCCTGCCTCCCCCGCCTCCTCGGTGCACTGAGCTGAAGAGTTGATTTTTTGTTTTTAATCTCAGCCCTCCCCTGGCTGGCAACTCTTGTATAATTAATGCAGAATTAATAAGAGGGAAGGAAGGGAACAAACAAGGATGTTTTCTGAGAATAGCGGATGGGGTTGACGTCAAGGTCAATCGATTATGGGGGAAATGAAATGAAAGCTCGAGGACACGTTCCCCCTCCACATCCCAGTTCGAAAGTGACTGGCCTCCGGGGAGCACGTCTTAGACCCAGCCAACCGAGAAATTAAAAATCAACCCACGCTGACTCAGCCAAATGCAGCCATCTCTTTAAAAGGTCAAGCGCTCTGAACTGTTTCACCGGTGGTTTTCTGCCAGCTGCCTTTGCCTTTCACATTCCTCCTTCAGGGCCTTTGCATTTCATTTCACAGTGGATCCCATTCAGCCCTCGGCTGACCTGGCATGAGAGCAACTCCTGGGCTAGAGAAACGGCAGACTTTGGTGATGCTGCATGGGAAGGCAATTAGGGTTGCTGGATAAGAAGAACGGCAGAAAGGGATCTAGGGGTCATAGTGGACCACAAGCTAAATATGAGTCAACAGGGTGACACTGTTGCAAAAAAAGCAAAGATGATCCTGGGATGCATTAACAGGAGTGTTGTGAGCAAGACATGAGAAGTCATTCTTCCGCTCTGCTCTGATTAGGCATCAAGTGGAGTATTGTGTCCAGTTCTGGGCACCACATTTCAAGAAAGAGGTGGACAAATTGGAGAAGGTCCAGAGAAGAGCAACAAAAATGTTTAAAGGTCTAGAAAACATGACCTATGAGGGAAGACTGAAAGAACTGGGTTTAGTTTGGAAAAGAGAAGACTGAGAGGGGACATGAGAGCAGTTTTCAAGTATCTAAAAGGGTGTTACAAGGAAAAGGGAGAAAAATTGTTCTCCTTGATCTCTGATGATAGAACAAGAAGCAATGGGCTTAAACTGCAGCTAGGGAGATTTAGGTTGGACATTAGGAAAAAACTTCCTAATTGTCAGGGTGGTTAAACACTGGAATAAATTGCCTAGGGAGGTGGTGGAATCTCCATCACTGGAGATATGTAAGAGCATGTTAGACAAACACCGGCCAGGGATGATCTAGATGGTGCTTGGTCCTGCCATGAGGGCAGGAGACTGGACTTGAGGACCTCTCGAGGTCCTTTCCAGTTCTAGTGTTCTATGATTCTATATTGTATATATACAATACTACAGTATTCTATATAGTATGCTATGATTCTGTGGTTCTCTTGGACTCTTTAGCTCCCAGACTAACACAATCTGGTGTCAACACACAGGCTCTCCCAAAATTCTGGCCTAGTAAATCCAGTCAGAGAATGCATTGCAGAGTAGGCAAGAGGTGTAAACAGAGTCAGTGGAGAGCACTGTTCTCAATGGAGTTGTACCCACTTATACCAGGAACAGAATCTGGAGCAGAATTTGTTGAGCTCACAGTTAGAGAGTCGCCCACTGTGTTTTTTTTTCTTACCATGGCAACTGCATTACCATATCCCTAAGATGTGGGAACTGGGCCAAAACTGGAACCATTCATCCAAACCTAATGAACTGTGGGTGTCTGGAGAAATAGGAACAAGTCCAGACTACCTTGCTTTTGATTTTGCTAACACCAAATTCCACCAGTAAGGTTTTGCAAAACCTAGGCCACAGCCACCTCTGGTTCGGCCTACCTGGGACGATTAAACCAGCCATCACCTAGCGGCTTCACAGGGTTAAAACTTGGAGTCTTTTCTAACATGCTTGTCCTTTGCCTGTCCATTTCACCCACAAATCTCTCATGGTTATTAACCCTTAATGTTGAGCACTAAGAAATTTACTTATATGTTGTGCAGTTCGTAGCCTTGAGATCAAACTAAACTGCACAATTCGGGCTTTTGCCATCTCAAGGAGGAGCAAAGCGCCAACAGCAAACTTTTGAAACCTCCCTAGGGCAGCCAGGAAAGCTACTTACTAACAAGCAACTTCCCACCCCACAGATAAAGCAGAAGTGGCTATAAAAACCTCCTTCAGCATCCTTCTTCCCAGATTTCACCAGCACTGGATTCCCCTAGTGACCCCAGCTGCTAAAAAGGAAAAGGACCTCGTTCGACTTTGTAACCTCATCATTTTGAAGTTGGAATAAAATCTCTCCAAGCAGAGAAAGGATCTCATGCCAGGTTCTCAACAGAGGGCGTGCCTCTCGCTGGGTCATCTGCCTTCCTACTGGGAGTCCTCAGTATGTGGCACATGCAATAGATCATATAGAGAAGTTCCCCCTTAACTTTAAGGAGAGAGACCTTAAAAAAGTTTCAGTGCATGTACTGTAGTCTTCAAGTTAGGTAGCTTTCCATTCCATCTGTAGAAGTGTGGCTGGGTCCCAAATCGCCTGAGATCCCAACAGTGGGATATCTAACCAGAACAGTCTATTTTGTAACAATACAGGTTGAACCTCTCTAGTCCAGCACCCTCGGGACCTGACTGGTGTCGAACCAGAGAATTTGCCGAATCACAGGAGGTCAGTATTGTCTAGCAGCATTACCCACACTTCCATTGCTCACTGGGCACTTAGAAGACATTTAGGGTACATCAGAGCTAAATAACAGCACAGAACACTGAGAGCCAGGCCTGGTGGCTGTAAACAAACTTTATGGGACTGTGGGAAACTTGGCCACACCCATGATACGTGGACATTGGGCTACTAAAATCATGCAGGACAACGGATGTTGCCGGACCAGATTGTGCCGGACTAGAGAGGTTCAACCTGTATTTACATGAGCCAGATAAACCACATAAGAGAATAGGCAAATATTTCTGGTAATAACCCGACAGTTGTTAAGTGCCTGCAAACTCTTCTGTTCACAGCAGGAAGCTAAAACTGGATGGGTCTGGGCTGCATGGATTGGCTCTATGGTTATGTCTACACTCAAACCACTACAGCAGCCCAGCTACAACGATGGAAAGGATTCTTCCATCACTAGTTAATCCCGAGGGGCAGAACTAGATGGACAGAATACGCACCAGAGGTTAGGTCGGCTTACCCACCTAGCTCAGCCATGTGGATCTGTCACACCCTTGAGCAACGTAGCAGTTAACAATGTAGACCAGGCCTGAGTCTGAGCTTTCAAAGAATTTGAGCCCTACTTAGATGGTGAGATCTTTGGAGCAGAGACCAGCGTTTCCTTCTAGGTGGGGACAGCATGTAGCACACTGGAGGCATGATATCTGCTGCCTGGGGTCTCCAGGTGCCATCATAATCCAAACAAGTTGACAATGATGTATTCCTATCCCTGGTTTTGGCTCAGCCCTTTCCAGATACAAGCCATCCGTACAGTTCACATTCAGACCCGAATGCATGTGTTCTGAAGGCTTTTCTTCAATGCTAGGTTCACTGTGAGTTCTTACTGTTGGCCCTACCCCTGATTCCTATCCACACCCAAAATATCTCATTCAGAGGTTTGTCCAGGGATCAAGGCTAATGCCTGAGCACTACCAACACTTGAGTTGGTAACCCAACAACTCTGCAATGTGGATGCAGATTTAAGCTATGCGAGTACAGGTTGAACCTCTCCAGTCCGGCACTCTCTGGTCTGGCAACCTCCAGGGTCCGGCATGATTTCAGTTCGCCAGATGTCCACTTACCTTGGGAGTGGCCAAGTTTCCCATGATCCCATAAAGTTTGCAGCCAGCATCCCTGGCTCTCAGTGTTCTGTGCTGTCATTTAGCTCTAATATACCCCTAAACATCCTCTAAGAGCTCAGCAAGGAGTGGAAGTCTTAGTAATGCTGCTAAACAATATTGGCCTCCCATGGTCTGGCAAGTTCTCTGGTTCAGCACCAGTAAGGTTGTGAGGATGCTGGACTAGAGAGGTTCAGCCTGTGCTGACAGTCCTCCAATGCTTTCCTACAATTCCACCTGGGAACTATTTTCTAGCCATCTACCTACTCTTTGCCTCCCAACCAGAAGTCACTTGCCAGTCCATAAAACCTGGTTTGGCCTTTGTAGCCCGTTCACATGTGCCCCGCTGTACTAGAACTTGTACATCTGGTGGAGAAGACATTGCATCAGGGACAGCATCCTCCCAGCATGCTGTCGGCTGGCGGGAGGCTATAACTTGGGGGCTGGTGAATCTGTGCTGTGACGACAGTCAGACTTCAGATTCTGGGACCAGGAGCCCACATCTATAGCTATGATGCCATCTCTACAAAGTTCACAGAGGAAGGGACCCACCGGCTGGGATGTTAATGCGGAGAGAAAATATCCCTGACGAACCTATCCTGGAAGACCAAAGACCACGATGGTCTGGCAACGCCTGGAGACTGGGCCCATCCTATGAGAAGTTAGATGGGGTGCTTAGCAACATCCCACAATACAATGCAAAAGAAGAGAAGCGGAGATGAGTTTGGTGCATCTGATGCCTAAATCCGCACCTCTCATGTTATTTTATGTTTTATTTTATCTATTGTGACATTAGACACAGAACTGGAGTTTATTTGGTAGGGCTGGGCTGTGAACAAACTGTGGCTTAATGTTGTTTTGATTAAAGTCTGACTCACTTCCTAGCCTCTATGCCAATGGAGGTGGAATAAGTGCAGGTGATGGCAGAGAGGGCCCCAAAACCTGTGGCTATCACTCTGTTAAGGCCGTTAGCACTTAGGTTTTCTTTTCAGGATGAAATATTTATTTGCTTAGCGCTCTCTTTCCCCTGTCAAGTGACTGCTTCTCATGAGTGATGTGGAGTGGAGCGCCCTAGGTTGTGATGCCTTTGGTTTATTCACAGTCACTGGAAGTTTTTAAGAATAGGTCGGTGTAACTGGGGAGCACTCCCCTCTCATCAGCGCCCCCCTCTGGCCGAGTGCATGTGCCGGGACTCTCTCTTTGAAGCCTCTTCAGCAACTCAGCCCTCCAGCTGAGTCAAATACCCTGTGTGTGGTTCATAAATTCCTTCTGGGGTACTCATTTAACAGGGGCCCATGTTGGTGCCCTCTGTATTGGGTGTCTCAGTCCATTCCCTCAGTCTGCTCACCATTTTGGACGAGAGTGGTGCCCCCAGGGCCACCCCTCCTGGAAAAAGCTTCTTTGCCCTTACCTCAGGGCTTTACCTCAGAGCCCCATCATAGTCCATCAGTCTCACTTCTAAGCTCACCCCATGGAGCTGTCCGTGGTGCTTCTGCTCTCTCAGTCTGTACACCTTCACCTCTCCAGAGGCACTGAAGTGACTCTGGTCCTGTGGCTCCTTTTATAGAGACTTCTTGGCCCCTGATTGGCCATTTCTCCTGCAGACACTCTAGCTTGCTTGGAGGACTTATCTGTAGCCTCTCTGGGGTGGGGTGTGGCAGGACCACAGGGCCTCCAGCATTGGCTTCAGGACTTGGTCCACCTTGTCACAGTTGGACAAACCCCTCCCCGGGATGAGGTTTACATGGTCCTGCCACAGCACAGGGGGCTGGACTTGATGACTTTTGGGGGTCCTTTCCAGCCCGAAATTTCTGTGAGCCTATACTGCTACATCAAGGAGGAATCTTTCTGTTGCTTGCAAAGGACTTTGGATCAGGCTTTAAGTGACACTGTCCTCTTCTCACTCTATGGGAACTGACTGTGCAGTGGGAAACTTTGGAAACGCCTCCCCCAGGAGCTGGACGGAGATTCCGTTCTTACCCCCCCCCCGCTCTCCATCCTGCCAACCACCTTTTACAGGGGCTTTGTAAAATAAGCCATCTTGTCAGATGGCCAAAAAAATCTGTTTACTTAAGCAATAGGCGGGACTGCAGAATTATAAGTGAGGGACACAGACATAATGGTCTAATTAAACCTTTAATCTGATAAGTGTCATATTCCATTGGAAAGTAAAAACAGGCACAGCTGGCAGCCTGGAGACTAAATACACCCTGCAACAGGCGGCCTGCTACAAATCAGGAAGAAGCCTGCTGATAAAAAAGGCAGGTTAATCAGATGTCATTAGCCATGTCGAGGGTGGGGATGGTTTGGGCCCCTTCACATTGTGCTTTTCCTGCCAAATGACACAAAAATGCTTGTTGAGTAGAAACAGGAGCCACCTCTGGAGTGGCCCATGGAAGCTGTTCAAGAAGGGAGTTGAAATTTTACATGGTAAAGAAAGACATTGTACTGAATTGGAATGGTCGGGGGATGGGTAGATTGGAATCACCCAGCATGTAATTTGCTCAAGATGATCGATCTCGGTTTCTAAAAGGTCACCCAAGCCCACGGCATTTGAAACATGTGGGGCCACCATCCCTGGTCTTGCAAAAAGACGTGTCCCTAGCGTCTTCCATGACGTGTCATGGCTGGAAAAGTACCACCAGTAAGTTACCGTTTAGCGTGGGCAGCAGAACACGATGCTACGTGAAGGTCTCTCATGCAAAATCGCTGACCTACTTCAAACCTTGTGAAATGGAACAAGATCGAAGGGCAGGGATCTGCAGTTGCATGAGGCTGGGCCTCCTTAGCCCTCCCCACACAGATGTGATCTCCGCTAGGAAGACACGGCAGAGAGACCGAGCCAGACAAAAACCACAACAAAACGTCAGCATAATCCCCCTAGCACTACAGCGGCACTTTAAAGAGTATCACAATCATGAGGACCGGAACAGTGTGCTATGTCACCCCTCGCGTGACTCGTGCTTCATGAGAACAGCTGACCCCACTGGCTTCTCCTGCCTCGCTGGATAGAATAGCATCCCCATTAAACAGCCCTTCTCCATTATTTTTCCCCTCTGGTTTTTTTTTAAAACTCTTCACTCTTCTCCCTCATCAGCTGGTATAATGTACTTGCTTCCCAGCCCAAGGACAGTCTGATTAGGCTATGGGAGTGTAAGTGCCGAGTATGCAAATGATCATTCTCAGACTCCTACTGCAGCATGTTTTCAGCTGATTCATCTTTGGGTCTGTAGGTTTAATAGGAATTGCATTTTAATGTCGCTATTCTTTCCACGTGGCTAGAACCCTCTGCAGAAGGCACAGGGAAAGATATGGAAAGCGCATCCTGGATACTTGTTATTGTAAATAAATGATTCCCCATTGCTGAGATTTTGGGTCCGGCTAGCAGATCGGGTTAATGCCTCACTCCTTCCCTGATGGTGACCTGGATTCAAACCCTGCCTTTTGGATCATAGAATGAGTCATCGACTTGATGCGTCCCCCCTAGTCTTTGAGGTAGCTCCCAGTGCATGGGAAAAGTGAGACCTTTGTATATAGCTACCCAGGGGTGGGTGCAGGGAATTGTGGGAAAGGCGGTGGAGGATGTCTAAACTTGAGCCCAACCTTTGCTACCGCCTGGCTACAAAATGGGCGAGAAGGGGCAGGCCTCAGCTCAATCCGAACACCTCCCCGCACATGCTCATCAGCTCAGGAGCTACCTGCCTGGAGGTGCCCAGTGAAAGGCTCTGGTGTGGACCATAGGAAGGTCTGGACATGTCTGCACATGTCACACATGGGGACGGACTATTGGACACGCAGGGCACATAGTGCAGTGACCACGGCTAACCTCCCCGGTTGTCCCAAGTCGGAAATGAGGTGCTGTGGCAGAGGCCGTTTGGGGAGTGAGAGGAGAGCAAGAGGGGAGTTGGCAGAGCTGGGTGGGATGGGCAGGCTCAGCATTGCTGGTCAGGGTTGCATTGTTGTGTGGGAAGCGCAGTGCTGGAGTAGCAGGGGTGCTGCCAAAGAGCCGTGGGGGGCCTTGGCCAACCTGGGCAAAGCTGTCACCTAGGCCAGGAGTAGTAGGAGACACCGGACATCAGGGCTGTGGTGCATCAGCTGTGCAGGGAGCCAGGGCTAGAAAAGCAGGCCGTGCTGCGGTTCATGCCCATGGTACAGGGGTGGGTTTGTAAAGATGACCTGGAATACGCAAGGGTCAAGCTAGTGCCATTCACCCCTGATGAGGAACAAATTCATCCAACATTCACTGAAGGCAGAAACTGCCTGTGAACTGACCCCTGTGTGGGTTATTGGTGCCCCTGCCTGCCACCCCATGCCAGCAAAGGGGAGCTGTGCCCTTCAGTCCCCCCATAGCCCCGCCAATCACACTGTCTCCAGGGGCGGTTCCTCACTGGGCCTATGTCTACACTCGCGGCTTCTTGCACGAGTAATATGCAAATGAGGCTAAGCGTGGAATATCGCCGAGCCTCATTTGCATACCTAATGAGCCACCATTTTTTTCAGAAGAGGCTCTTGCGCAAGAAGGAGCATCTACACTGCCTTCTTGCAAGAAAAACCTCTGCGCAATGCCATTACACCTATTACTTTTCAGGAAAAACAGCATTGCGCAAGAGGGTTTTTCTTGCGCAAGAAGGGGCAGTGTAGACATAGCCTGGGAGATTTGCATAAAATGATGCTGGGTTCCAGACACAGGCTCCGTTAGCCCTGGGCTGGACAAGTCTCCGGCAGCCTATGGAGAGGAGATATGCTGCAGTAATGCAAGAGGCCTGCTGGCTCAAACCTCTGTGACATTCGCTGAGCAATGGGTGTGAGGCCTACAAGCCTTAGCAGAAGTAAGTTAACTAGAAGGGATCTGAACACCATCTAGCATCACGCCGTGAGAGCGCCTAACGGCCGACAGGTCACCACAAGAAATCCGGCGGTGCCAGTCGGGGTGTTTTAGGACAAGACCATCAGCAGATGTTCAACCGCAAGATTGCAACCGCAACCACTTGCCAGATATGCTAATGAGTTAGCGATAAGGCACGGCCTCACCTGGAGACTAAGGATGCACCGACTTTACGGGGGTGAGGAAGCTCAGCTCTGGATCGCGAAGGCGGGACATTTTTATGAATAGTCATAGTGGACACTGAGGGCTTATCTTGAATGTGAACGATGCCACGGTGCAGGTCAGCGTTCCTGAATTAATAGCAATTCTATTATCTCTGGGCCTCGCCCTGGGACTAGACCCCACCAGGCCTCGGAGTGATAACTGGGCACTGAGGAATCAATATAATAACTGTACAAGTAATAACTCAGGGAATGGCCGTGTGTGCCTGCGGGGACAGAAGCGCTCAGAAAAGAGGGGTGGGGACACCCATGGTCTCAGTTTTAAGGGGCTCGTGCTGCTTCAGGCAGCGGCTACAGAGGGGGAACCTTATTTAAAAACCCACGTTGATGGATCTCCTCAAGAAGCCTCACTACATAAAAACATCAGAACGGCCACACCGGGTCAGACCAAAGGTCCATCTAGCCCAGTGTCCCGTCTGCCGACAGTGACCAATGCCAGGTGCCCCGGGGGATTGAACAGAACAGATAATCATCACGTAATCTCTCCTGTCACCCATTCCCAGCTTCTGACAAACAGAGCTTAGGGACACCATTCCTGCCCATCCCAGCTAATCGCCATTGATGGGCCTACCCTCCCTCAATTGATCTAGTTCTTTTTTGAACCCTATTCTAGTCTTGGCCTTCACAACATCCTCCAGCAAGGAGTTCCACGAGTTGGCTGTGCATGGTGTGAAGAAAAACCTCCTTGTTTGTTTTAAACCTGCTACCTATTAATTCCATTTGGTGACTGCTTGTTCTAGTGTTTGAGGAAAGAGTAAATTGCTCTCATTTATTCACTCTTTCCACACCAGTTGTGATTTTATAGACCTCTCTCCTAGCCTCCCCTTAGCCGTCTCTTTTCCAAGCTGAAAAGTCCCAGTCTTATTAATCTCTCTTCATATGGCAGCTGTTCCAAGCCCCTCATCATTTTTGTTGCCCTTTTCTGAACTTTCCCCCATGCCAAGATATCTTTTTTGAGAGGAGGCAAACACATCTGCCCACAGCATTCAAGATGGGGGCGCAGCATGGATTTCAAGACAGCCTCTGGTCACAGAGTGGGTGCAACACAAGCCACAACACAACCTTTCCCTCCCCCAGCGTGGTACTTCCCTGCCCCACCCTGAGCAGCTAGGGCTAGCTCACCCCTCGGCCTGTCAGCTGAGCTTGCCCAGGAGGGGGGCAGTTAGCGGGAAGATGCCTTCTCTGCCACTGCAAACCTAGGCCGGACTCAGCCCTGTCAGGCAGTAGCAGCCTCAGTCACTGCCATGCAGAGCTGGAGTCAATAGGTTCCAGATCCTACTAGCAAAGCCCTGAACACCCCTAACTCCTTGGCTTTGCCTCCTTGCTGACCAGGTGAAATGACCCTTTGAACAGTCTCTCAAAGCATCAACAACGACCCAGACCCAGACCCAGACCCAGACCCTGCCTCCTGCTGCTGCTGCTGTTGTTGTTTAAGCACAGTGCAGACCCTAACAGCCCAGGCTAGCTCAGCCTCACTGGGTTTTATAGCTGCTGTTGCAGGAAGTGGGGCTTCATCTCCCCCATGTGGGTTGTAATGAGCGCTAATTAGCAGACTGCAGGCAGCCCTGGGCACTGGTGGCTCCATTTCCATTGCAGGGCTGGCCTAGAGGAGACCCTGGGGAGGCAGGATTTTTAACCCCTTCAGCACCACGTCCCCTATTGCTATCGGGTGCTTGGTTTGGCTTGGGGATGGATTTCTGGGGCGGGGGTCGTGGGGAGGTCTCTGCATTCTTGGCAGGGTTTGCAGAGGCAAGTGGCATGAGCCCAAAAGGAAAAGCAGCGCAGGGGCAGGTGGGGAGAGGGCTCCCTGACTGTCCCGTCAGTGACATTTCCCTGGTGGAGGGAGGAAACATTCACAAAGCCACAGCCAGCGATGGGCCCAATCCTGCACCTCAAGCCCAGCCACCCGCCCCACCCCAGAGTGTGTGGGGAGAGCTGGGTATGGGGTTTGAATCCCCCGGGTGACCCTACCCCTGCTGGTTTGTCTGTTTGGGGTGGGAGAGCCGGGGGTGCTTGAGGCCAGCTCACAAGGGTGTAATGGGGGAGAGGCAGGGGAAGTAAAATAGCAAAGTGTGTCAGGACTGAGACTGACCAGCAGAAGAAAGGTCGGGGATGAGGGGCAAGAGTGGAGCAGGAGAGGGCTGCAGGTCAGGACTAAGGGGCTTCGCCAGGGCTGTTTGCGGGGAGCTAGGGCTGGAATTGAGGGGGTTGTGGGTCAGGACTAAGGGGCTTCGCCAGGGCTGTTTGTGGGGAGCAGGGCTGGAATTGAGGGGGTTGTGGGTCAGGACTAAGGGGCTTCGCCAGGGCTGTTTGTGGGGAGCAGGGCTGGAATTGAGGGGGTTGCAGGTCAGGACTGCTACATGCCTGATGGATTGAAGGGGGATGGTTTGGTTTTTTTATGTATTTCACCATCACTCAGAAGGTCCGAAAGGACCATTGTGAGCCTCTGATCTGACCTCCCACGGCTCCTGGGGGTTTTGCAGCTCACAGGACAACACCCCCGCCGCCACTGGCTGGCCACAGGGTGCTGGCCGCTGAGCAGGATTTCAGGACTCCCTAACCAAGTCTCGCCTACTTCCCAGAATAAAGCCACCGCCGCCGTGTGGGGAGCCTGGGCTCCAGGTTTGGATCATTTTCGGGGGGCGCCCAGAATGGTTTCGAGCAGGGCTGTCCTGTCCGTAGGATGAGCTGGGGCAAGTGCCCTGGGCCCCATGATTGGGGGGTAGCCCTGTACTTCAGGGGGATATGGGGTCCAGGGCAGCTTGTGGGGCTAGTGGGAGCCTTGGTGCCAGCAGCAGCAAGTGACTTGGCCCCAGCTTGCAGTGCTCTGCTCTGCCCCACCCTGCTGGCTCCTAGCTAGTGGGTGGGCACTGACCCCGGCAGCAGTGAGCAGCTTGGCCCCAGCTTGCCTCGCTCCACCCTATAGGGTTTGAGCATATGGAGCAGGGTTCCCCAGGCAAAAGGGAGCAGGGGCTGCGCAGGGCTCCTGCTCTTTCTAGCTGGCTTTCTGGAGAGCCTGAGTGTCCTTTCTGCCTTGAGTAAGGAGCTGCATCCTGGGAGCAGGTCAAGACCAGCTGTGAGCAGTGTTTCCTGTAAGCTGGGTGCTTGGGCAGCCACTCAGGAGAGAGTCAAGTGCTGCCCAGCTGATTAGCAGAGCTTCTACAGCTAGGTGTTTTGTTTCTATTGGTGGTGCACATTCACACATGCCTTGGTGCACACAGAAAAGAAATTATTCCACACAAGGATGGAACTGTAACTATGTCCCTTCCCCCAAGCCCCTCCCAGCTTCCACCCCCTTCCCTGAGCAACACTAGGAACCAGCAGCACAAGGCAGAGCACAGTGGGCTGGAGGTGGGTCGCTTGCTGCTGTTGGCGCCAGGCCCCCGCACTAGTCCCCCATGCTGCTCTAGAACCCCTGTCCCCCAAAGTGCAGGGCCTGGGGCAGTTGCCGTGGCCCATCCTATATCACTGGTGGGTCTGGGCCCATGTTCCTGAATATTGGTGGAGCGTGGGCACCACGAGCCCATATAACTCACTGGCTACGGTGGGGGGCATATTGCGACATAGTGGGGATTCTATTCGCTCTTGTAGTCACTGTAGTCACTGTTTTGTATTCACTCTGTTTGCTCTGTTGTGTTGTATGTGATTCTACTGTCCTGTGCCGCAGTAACTCTGTGTGTGCGTGCCTCAGTTTCCCTGGGCACTGCAGCACGATCTGGATGAGGAAGGGAAGACTGGGCACAACTCACTGTGGAAGTCCATTCAGTCTCACATCCTGAGGACCAGGTGACAGCAGATAACACCTTGGGCGGGGGGGAGCGGGGGGGATCTGAACAAAGGAGGGGGCGGGGCTGCCTAGAGGGCTGGGACCAGTTGCTGGGTGTGGGAGGGAGTTTTTTGGCTGGCTCAGGGAGAAGGGAATCTAGCTGGCTTGGGGGGCTGGGCAGGGTCCCCTACCCCCCAAGATGGATTGTACTGACTGCTCCTGGTTCCTGTAACAAGTCTGTGCTACGCCGTGTCCCTGTGAACCAATAAAACTTCCGTTCCACTTGCTGGCTGAGAGTCGCATCTGTCTGCAGATGGGGGTATAGGGCCCGGGGACTCCCCACTCCTCCATGACACATGTACAGGTTAGATCCGGATCCCTTCACTTATGCCTTGCTCCAGCAGGGTGCCTGTAGTGTTAGTTAAGTAAGCAAGGGGTTATTTGTACTAACAGCAGGAGTAAAGGTGCCGGAATCTGTCCCATAGCTGTGGCTATGCTGGAAGGTGTTAGCAGCAGCCGTCTTGGATACAAAGCCAACTGGAGTGGCAAGTGCTTTTAAAAGCTCAGCAGAAAGCACAATTTATGTAGCAAAGACACCTGCAGGGCATGAGGGAAGCCACCCAGAGCACCAAACCAGACGGCAAGGCCCAGGTAGATTGCCAGGGGCTTTCCTGGTGGCAAACAAGGGGCTAGGGTGTGGGCTGCAGGTTGTATGTTAGAGACAAAAAGCAAAGAGGCGCGGTTGTGAGTGTGACACTTAGAAGAAGCAGAGACTAAGCTTCTTGGGCACAGAGCTCGCTGGCGTGGCAGACTTGGGGGTTTCTGCTTTGGTTTGTGTCCACTGTGGCCAGGGAAGCAGGACGTTGTGTGTGTGTTTTGTGTAAATCAACACAATTGCACCCCAACTGGACCGGAGCCCTAGCACTGATTTCTCAGTCTTGCAAGGCACTAGAATTTGGCTAGCTGCTCCCGCCAAAGGGCAACTATATGCTACAAGAGGCTAGTGGGTCTTCCATCCGGAGCATCACAAAGGACTTGGCTCCTGCCCACAACCAGACTAGGCCTGTCTAGAGCCCTTGACGACCACTGGCTAAAGGCCTGACTACCCAGCTGTCAGATAAGGCAGCCTGGTCACCCTGCTCCCAGCCTGTTACACACAGGATGCTCCCTCAGCCTCAGCAGCCCTTGTGGCCACTGCTGCATGTGAGACGCTTTTCTCCTTTCTCCCGGCTGCTGCTTAGCCCGGCCTAGTCACTCAGCAGCCAGAGGAAGCTGTTTCCAGTGCAGGCTGAGAGAGCTGGCGTGTTTGATGCCTGCTATCTAGGACAGCAGTGCCTGTCGTGCAAACCCACTCGGGGCCCCACGCACAGCCTACTGCACGGCTTCCCAATTACCACGCCCACCGCCTCGCCTCTGCTGCTCGGCGTCCGGATTCCTGCTTGGTTAGCACTCATGCCAGGCGGGTGCCACAGAGGCTGTCAGAAGGATGCAGCTAATAAGATGAGCACAGCAAGAATTTGTAGCCCCAGCCTGGGTGCAGGAGGATGAAAACAGCCAAATAGAGAACACCTGGCACTTAATTAGACTCAAAAAGGGCAATTTTCTGAAGCCTGGGCCTGTAAAGAAAACACAGTGGCCTAATTAGGGCACGTAATACTGGCATCGGAGGGCAAAGGTCAATACTTAAGTAGGTGTGGGACTGCTGAGGCCTGGGGGATGAAGGATTCTCTGCTCTTCTTTCCGAAATCCCTCTGTCCATGGGGACAAGTGCAGCAGCAGAAGCACCAGCCAGTACTGGAATAGATCGGCTGTAGGGTTACCAGATGGTTTCAGAAAAAATACCGAAAAAAAGGACCCCAAGAGTTGTTAAGCAAAAAACCCAAAAAAACAACAGCGTGGCCCCTTTAAGAAACGAGCGGTGAGGCTTTTTTGGCCCTAACAGGCTGCTGGCGGCCACCCGCCATCTTGCCTCCCTGCACCGGGCCAGACAGCTCCCCTGCGGATCCCAGTAAGCACTAGGGTTGCCAGGCTGCCTCTGTATTGAGCGGGACAGCCTGGAATTTTTGCCTCCTGGCCGGGAAAAAATCAGAAAGTGCCGGACATTTTAGGTGTCCGGTATTTTCTGAATTTTTTTACCGACAGGAGGCAAAAATACCAAACTGTCCAGTTCAATACTGGACACCTGGCAACCCTAATCGGCTGAAGTCCAGCCCATACCAGAACCGAATTCCCAACAGGCGACGTGAGCTCATCCAGCGATGGCTGAACTGTGAAAGGATTGAATTCAGGTTCAGAGAAATGCCACTGAGTCTGGGTGCTTATAGGAACTTCTTGGGCTGAGGATTTAGGCTGGGGGCTTAGGGGATCTCCTGAGGTTTGCGGTACCGATCCCAGCAGGAAATGCCATGGGAAAGGCTTTGCTCAAGAACGGTTCGAGCTCCTTTTCCAGATGGCACCGGGACATGCAGAAGCAGCCACGAACATTGAAAATGAGGGGAAAAAAGACCCTTGGAGTGGACCTAGAACCTCAAAGGAGTTAGGTGCCTACTCTGGGTTTTGAGTACTGTGAGATCAACACAGTGTAAGAGCCTGTATTGGAGAGAACAGAATGGGATACAGAAAAAAACGTTACTGGGGCATTTCAGAACCTCCGAAGAGGCTCATTTCAGAGGGTTTTCTGTCCTAACATCCTGCAAGGACTCTACAGGGTTTCTTCATTTTTCCTGAAACAACGTACCTGTCCCCAAAAGCAGGTCAGAGAAAACACAAACAGACCTAAAGTTGCATCTGCAACTGGTGTCTGTAGTGGGACTAGCCTAAGACGGATCCAACAGCCCGTGTTTAATGAGGCAATCCCCTATGGTACTCAGCTCTTGGCTAATTGTGTTTCTGCTTTAATAATTGACAACCTAACCCATTTAGAGGTCTGGAGAGAAGCACTCAGCCAGGCTGCTGCTCTAGCTAGCTCACTAGATGAGACAGAGCATCCATTCAGTGCTACACCCCTAATGAAAGCCCAGTTCAATGGGGCTAGAGGCATGTTCTTGAGCACTTTGGGATATTGATGCATCAACCTCTTGGATTCTGGTATATTCAGCGAAACTTAGGTAGCGATTTGTTCTTGACGCTCAGATTCGTGTTCCTTTTGTACACATCAGCGGCTGCCTCCTTGGAGCTGCCCCCTCTGCCTCTTCCCTCCTTGTCTTACTCTTACAAAATGGCTTTATGCCATTAAAGCTTTCAATCATAGGCCTGAGGCCATTAAAACCAAGCGCTCTTGTGAAGGGGATGATTAGAATATTTGCCCTTGCTTCCCAGAATTCCAAGGCCATAGTGGTCCACAAGCTAAATATGAGTGAACAGTGTGACACTGTTGCAAAAAAAGCAAACGTGATCCTGGGATGCACTAACAGGTGTGTTGTGAGCAAGACACGAGAAGTCGTTCTTCCGCTCTACTCTGCACTGATTAGGCCTCAGCTGGAGTATTGTGTCCAGTTCTGGGCACCGCATATCAGGACAGATGTGGGAAAAATTGAAGAGGGTCCAGAGAAGAGAAACAAAAATGATTAAAAGTCTAGAAAACATGAGCTATGAGGGAAGACTGAAAGAACTGGTTTTAGTTTGGAAAAGAGAAGACTGAGAGGGGACATGAGAGCAGTTTTCAAGTACTAAAAGGGTGTTAACAAGGAGGAAAGAGAAAAATTGTTCTCCTTGACCCCTGATGATAGGACAACAAGCAATGGGCTTAAATTTCAGCAAGGGAGGTTTAGGTTGGACATTAGGAAAAACTTTCTGCCTGTCAGGGTGGTTAAGCACTGGAATACATTTCCTAGGGGGGTTGTGAAATCTCCATCACTGGAGATATTTAAGAGCAGGTTAGATAAACACCTGTCAGACATGAGCTAGATGGTGCTTGGTCCTGCCATGAGGGCAGGGGACTGGACTTCATGACTTCTCAAGGTCCCTTCCAGTTCTCGTGTTCTATGAATCTATGATTGCAAGGAAAATGTTCAGTGACCAATCCCATTCTTGCCTTCCCCATGACACTTCATGTAATATTGCAGCTTATAGCTCAGTGGATTGAGAGTTGAAGGAAAATGACGTTTGGTTGCTGTTGTTATGCCTATTAAGTGATTACCCGGGCTACGCTGCCCACCCTATTATGTTATGTCCCCAAAGGATTGCTTGAACATTGATGCCAGTTGTTGGCACCTTTTGCTTTAGTAGCAAAACACCAACAAAATCTTCAGAAGAGCGGAGGAATTAACAGGGCAACCAAACAAAGACGTGGATTCTAGGGAAAAGCAGGTTCCATTTCACAAACACCTTCGCTCATGCAGTTCCCAGCTGGGCTTCACCAGAAATCATTTCTCTTCCCTTTCAGGTCACAGATTCATTGTTTTAATACATGTTTGTGTGCGCATGAAAGGGCCCCGGCTCAGACCATACTATGGGGATTCATGCAGACCAGCTCATGTGTTACAGTTGCAGTTTGCCTTGTCTACACTATGATTTTAACACTAACACCTGTTAAGCAAAACAACCTACCTTCTTTTCTAGTGAAGACAAGGTCAGAGAGGGGTTAAGTGATTTGCCCAAGGTCAGGCAAGTCAGTAGCAGAGCAAGGAACACTGGTCTATTGGTAATAAGATAATGAGTATGGCTGACTTTTGCAAAGGTGTCTGAAGAGTTAAACACTGTGACGACGCGTCGGGGTCCCCTGACTCCTGCACCCCCGTAATGGCACGAACAAACACCACCAGCCAGTAGAATAGAGGGAGTTTATTGCTTCTCCAGGATACAGCACAGCACAGATGTCATCTGGTTACAGAGCAGGCCTAGGATGCCTCAGCCCCCCTTGGGATGGGGGGAGACTGGGACCCTAAATCCCAGCCCTGTTGCCTAGGCTCCTTCCTCCATGATCCCAGACAGAAACTAACTCACTCTCTTCCAGCCCTGCCCCCAGCCAGGGCAGCATTCCCCCTTCCTTTGTCTCTCTCCCTTGGGGGTAGGTGGTCAGACAGGTTGAGAGACCCTCTTTGCATAATGACTCATCCCCCGTCCTTCTGGGCTGTGGTACCGACGGCAGCCAGTGGGGGTTACCACAGAGCCAGCATAGAAACCAGCCAGGTACCCCCACTACGTCACAAACACCCCACTCCTGCTGAATTGAATGGGAGCTGGGCAACACCCGTGTCACCCTCAGAAAATCCCGTTCTGCACTGGCCAATGTGACCCTGCCTACAGTTAATGATAAGAGAATGATAAGCAGCCAACCAAAGCTCAAAAATATTTTGCTTTTTTGTTGAAAACACACACGCACCCCCAAAATGCTTGAAAGAAACCAAGTTTCCACAAATTGGGGGGGGGAGTTAAGGTCATTTTTTCAAAATCTGTTTTTTTTCCCCCACCAGCCCTCACACTCCCCCCCCCCCTTTCCCCGTGGCTGGGGGCCAGCTAGCACTGTGTTTGGTTCGTTCATTCCCGGCACACACGTCTGCCCCCTCAATGCTGAGGCATGCGGGACCCAGACCAATGAGTAGCAGCCTCTCAGCTCACAACCAGATGACCCAGACTATCTCACTGGCTCTAAAATGTCTCCAGCCATTTCCCCTAGGGGAGCCCCACATTGACCCTCATTAGCTTCCGGCAATAACCCGCCAGACTTTCCAAGCACTGATCTTTATTCCTCATGCTGGCTTTTAACTTTGATTTTTTTTTAAACGCCGATTAATTTGCCACTGCTTGATCCTGCAATTTAAAGCATGGAACAAGCAGGGTGGTGGGATTGATGTTTAGTAACTTTCCGTGGCTTTTCCCCCACAAAGCCAGCAGCCCCTCTGCCCAGGACCTCTGAGACAGATAGAACCATCAGCAGCAAAGCCACATTCCTAATGTGCTCCCTTAATCCTCCCCTGCCCGGTGCTGTCAGTCCTATGCTGCTCACTCCAGGCAACCGGCGAGCCGTCCCAAGCTGGGCGCGCCTTCTCGTTAGCTTCCTGCGGCGCTTGATGAAAGAAGTGGCTGAGAGCATCTGAAGCCTCTTTATGATTCTTTTAAAGCCTTTGGGTCAAAACTATTTACACTCATTACCGTTAGGCTGGATCAAAAGCCGCAGCCCAGAAGGGAAAGGCCAGCCACAGCAGTAACTCCCAGGGGCACGTCCATGCCAGTCTTTGTGGCTGTGATGGCAGTTCAAAGAGCGACCTTGGTCAATTAACAGAGGGGGCTCGGCCTTTGGGAAGGAACAGGCCAGAGGGCCCCAGTAGATGTAAGTTGGCATAGCTCCCCTCAAGCCAAAGGGGCAATGCTGCTTCGCATTAGCTGGGCATTTGCCCTGCTGATTTCATGCCAGTTACAGCAGCTGTCGATCTGCTTGCTCAGCTCCTCCGTTTCTGATGCCCTTGCTCCTAAGAGAGCTCTTAACCCTTCCCCCATGCCCCGAGTTCTCCCTGCTACGTCCCCTCACTGGGGACACCACCACCAGCCTGTCTATAACCTGGGCATCATCGTTGACTCAGCCTCTCTCGATGGCTTCCCATCTAGGCTAAGTCTGATACTACAGATTCTTTCCCTGCCCATCCACACAGTGACACCTCTCAGCCAGGCACTGCTGGTCTCCATTATTGCCAGATGCTTTTCTCTGGCCCGGACCAATGCAGTTTTGCCCCATTCAGATCCATTCAGAGCACTGAGGGAAAGATAACTTTCCCTAGCCCAACATATCCATATCAGCCCTTTTCTTTCCTCTCCCTTCTCCTGTGAAACAAAGCTGCTTGTATTCACTTTCAAGACTACTGGACTTAACATCTCTCATTCACGACTCCCGCCTCCAGTCACCCCTAACCCCATCCTCCATCGCCCATGTTACATTTTCAAACCAGCACCTTCACGCTTTCTCCCAGGCCCCCCGACCTCACCCCGGCCCCAGGGAGCTCCCTAAACTTCCACACAATTAACACATTATCCTTCCACACCGTTCGTAAGACTCATCTGCTGCAGGATTCCTACAAAAGCTCGACAATGATTAGGCTGCTGGTGTGTTAGGACCACGGCCTATCATGCTGACCAACATTCTCTCATTGTTCCCTTGTACTTGCCCATGTGTGTTGTGTCCTTCTGTTGTCTCTTCTTTGATTGTAAGGTCTATGGGACAAGGGACCGCTCTTTGTTCTCTGGTTATACGGTGCTTCCCTGGTGTACTGGTCCAAAACTGGTATTTCTCAGCTCTGTGGCAATATAAATACTAATAAATAATAGCCCACTTCACCTGTTGCCTGCCTTTCATGCATCTTTCTTCTCTCTCCTGCAGCTCTCCAGCCCCTCCTCTGTTTGGCATTTCCAATGGCTGGAAGGAATAACTTTGGTAGCTTTTACATCTAACTCCAGACCAGCCTTTTGTCCTTTCTCAATATCATCCTAGCCTACGGGCCAAATTCTGTGCTCCTTAGTCACCCACAGCTCCTGTTAATTGTATTACAGTAGCATGCACAGGACCCAACTGAGAGTGAAGCCCCAATGCACTAGGCTCTGTACATACTCATAACGAGATGCAGGCTCTACCCCCAGAGCTTATAGCTAAATAGACCAGACAAAGGGTGGGGAGGAACTGACCTGCCTGCAATTACCTCGCATGAGCCGTGGTCCAGTGCCCTTAGCCACTTGGATTTACTACCTTGCTATTTAAAGTGGGGGCAGGAGGGTGTTGCGTAGTTAAGGAGCACAGACATTTTTTTGTAGCACAGACTTTTCATGGAACAAGTATCAGTTCTTGCTGCAACTTTTGCAACCCGCTTGATGAGATGTTCAAAATCCCTTTGTGGACAACAAATGGGCCCAATGCAGTGCCAAGGCCTTGGGCCAGTTCTCTGGACAGGGCTGACTCTCACCCACAAGCACCCACAGAATGCTTTCCAGAGGGGCCACCATAGTCCTCGAAGGATGGTCCAGGTGCTAGGCTGGAATTCGGGAGACCTAGAGTCAGTTCTTTGCTTGGCCACAGACTCCCGAAGGGGCATTGAGCAGGTCACATGTTCGCTCTCTGCTCCAGTCCCTGATTTGTGCACCCCTCCTTGGCTGGGGAGAAGATTGGGAGGTACGATGGTAAAGGGGCTGCGCAAATACCATAGGAATCGATTGTGGTTTACCTTTGTAAGCGGCTATTTAAACAGGATGCTCTGGAACAGGTTGTAAGGCTGCAGAGAGCGTCTTGGCTCCTTCATGCAGCCTGGGTGTAATGGGCATGCCTGCTGTCTGTTCTCCCTTCCAGGCTTGGGTGGGAGGGAGGCGTGCCTGTCGCAGGGAGACGATGTGCTCCCCTTCCTTCTGCTTCCATTTCCATTGTTTTCCTCCCCGCGTGTTTGTCACTTGCTTCTTTTTACTCCTGTGGCGGCAAGTTTGTTCCTAAAATAATTAGTGGCCTCAAGAGCGCTTCTTCCCGGATCTCACGCCAGGCAGGCAGGGCTTATAGCAAGACACGAGAAGTCATTCTTCCGCTCTGCTCTGCACTGATTAGGCCTCAGTTGGAGTATTGTGTCCAGTTCTGGGCCAGGTCATTTCCAACAGATATAACGAGCAAACTGTAGAGCCATTTATCTTCTAAACAGTCCCTTGTAAATCAGACCTAAAGACTATCCTTATACTTTCCTCTGCTAACTATTCCAGGGAACAGCCAGCACATGATGCAGTTTTAAGTGTTGCCTTTTATTCTCACTTTCCCAACCAGTCATTTGTAGTAGGTGAATGGCATTTCATTACAGCTGTCTCCACCGTTCCTGGACAACTACTCATCTTGTTAAAAAGCGCTCTTTGTTTACATTGCTGTGGACAGTCTGAGTGTTTCTAGAGGACCCCTAGTATTGTTTAATTAGGCAATGTCCACACAGGGTACAGTTTTATCTTTGCCGGTGGACCTGCCAGAGGCTTGGGAGGAAATAAACGAGCGCGCAGATATTAGCACTGAATAAACGACATCAAACATCTTTCAGGAGCTTGACTCTCCCCCTGTAAAGACCTTACAGCCATGGATAATGACTGGATATACATTTAAGGAAGGCGGTTAAAAACACGCTTGGTTGTAACTGGCTTTGTGACTTACAAGCCTTAACATATGCAGGCAAAGCTAGAACCAAACCATCGGTAATAATGAATCTCCAAAAGACACCTCTGAGATAGAGAGATGATTTTATACATGTAATTCGGAAAGAGAAGAGCAAAAAATCTTTTAATGCATTCAGCGCGTTGTACTTTTATTCTCTCCAATGGAGACAGCAACAGGGGAAGATGCTCCTGTCTCATTATTTCAGACCCTGGGGGCTTCGCTGCTGATTCCAGAGTGGGGTCAACAATAATTGGTGATTATTAATGTGTAACTCACAAGAGCCTTCTTCTCTGGTGCTTGACTTTTCCTTCTCATCGCATTTCCTCATTCTGCCTGCCACAGGGCAAAGATTCAGAACCGCCTCCTTCCTTTTTATCTCGCCCGTCGCTCTGTGTGACGGCAGGCACGCCTGTGATTCCAGGGGTCCTACCACCACCAGGTAGATCAGCTCAGACTAGCACGGCAGTTGCCCTCTGTGTGCAGAGGGTCTCAGAGTGGTTTCTTTAGAGCTCCTAAGAGCGTGGAACGCTGAAGTTGATGCTTGTATGGTTTCTCTCTTACACCAGTCCTGGCCTGTAATATTGGAACCCTGCACATATGTTGGTCTCCTCCTGGGATAGCTCTACAGAAAAGCTCTGCCCTTGGGTGTTTATTTGAACACAGATTGAAGCCACATTTAGAAACTGATTCTCGCATCATAAAAGCATAAGAACGGCCACACTGGGTCAGACCAAAGGTCCATCTAGCCCAGTATCCTGTCTACCGACAGTGGCCAATACCTGATGCCCCAGAGGGAATGAACCGAACAGTTCATTATCATGATCCCTCTCTTGTCACCCATTCCCAGCTTCTGACAAACAGAGGCTAGGGATACCATCCCTGCCCCTCCTGGCTCAAAGCCATTGATGGACCTATCCTCTATGAACTTATCTAGTTCTTTTGTACCCTGTTGAAGTGCTGGCCTTCACAACATCCTCTGGCAAGGAGTTCCACAGGTTGACTGTCCGTTGCATGAAGAAATACTTCCTTTTGTCTGTTTTAAACCTGCTACCTATTAGTTTCATTTGATGACCCCCTAGTTCTTATGTTATGGGAACAAGTAAATAACTTTTCCTTATTTACTTTCTCCACACCAGTTATGATTGTATAGGCCTCTATCCTATCCCCCCTTATTCTCTTCTTTTCCAAGCTGAAAAGTCCCAGTCTTAAATCTCTCCTCATGTGGAAGCTGTTCCAAACCCCTCATCAATTTTGTTGCCCTTTTCTGAACTTTTTCCAATACTAAGATATCCTTTTTGAAATGAGGTGACCACATCTCAAAAAAGTATTCAAGATGTACCATGGATTTATATAGAGGCAATTCGATAGTCTCTGTCTTATTCTCTATCCCGTTTTTATGATTCCTAACATTCTTTGCTTTTTTTGACTGCTGCTGCACATTGAGTGGATGTTTTCAGATGTTGTCGTCCACAATGACTCCAAGATCTCTCTCTTGAGTGGTAAGAGCTAATTTAGTCCCATCATTTTATACATATCATTGGGATTCTGGCTTCCAATGTGCACTACTTTGCATTTATCAACATTCAAATTCATCTGCCATTTTGTTGCCCAGTTTGGTGAGATCCTTTGGAAGCTCTTCACAGTCTGCTTTGACTATCTTGAGCAGTTTGGTTTCATTTAGCTGGTTGAGATTCAAATTCATTAAATGGCTGTGGTACTTGGTAAATATCCTCTCTTGGCTGCTAAAGGCAAGAGCAGTAAGCCAGAGAACATCACTTGGTGGTTAATTCGGAGAGGCTAAACCCCTAGAGAGCCATCAGTGCAAATCTGCCCATCATCTGCTGTTAACTCAGAACAAATTCACAGAGAGGCCTTTAAACTTCCAATGAAGTCTTAGAGACAATCCCCTAATCACCACAAATTGCTGGGAAGAGCTGCTTTAAAGTCAGTGCCATCAATCCTGCTCTTATCACGGCAACTCAAAGAGCTAAACCCACATGGGATCATTTAGCAACACTTAAAAGAAAGCTCCCGTGTTGCATTACATAAAGAGGGCCTCAGTTTCATCATGTGCATGCTGGGCCTGATTCTATGTCACCCTGTCCCCTGTGCACTCATTTGCACCAGGGTCTCTGTGACTCTGCTTTGGCAGCTCTTCACACCCCTTGCTGCACTCGTGCAGGGCATCAGAGCACAAGGCTCACAGCAGCCATGTCTGGAGAGCAATCGAACCCATATCTCGATAGACAAATGTGCTATCAAAGATCTACAGCGGGCGAATGGGGATTCTGTTCCATTTCTATTCCCATTGCCATTGTTTACCCTAGGTTGTAGTCACAAAATCATAGAAGATCAGGGTTGGAAGAGATCGCAAGAGGCCTTCTAGCCCAACCCCAACTAAATCAGCCCAGCCAGGGCTGTGTCAAGCTGGCCTTAAAAACCTCTAAGGATGAAAATCCCATCACTTCCCTAGGGAACCCATCCCAGTGCTTCACCACCTTCCTAGTGAAACAATTTTTTCAAATATCCAACCTAGACCTCCACCACTGCAACTTGAGACCATTGCTCCTTGTTCTGCCATCTGCCACCATTGAGAGCAGCCTCTCTCCATCCTCTTCGGAACCCTCCTTCTGGTAGTTGAAGGCTGCTATCAACTCCCTTCTCCCACCCCCCCACCCTTCTCTTCTGTAAACTAAATAAGACCAATTCCCTCAACCTCTCCTCATAAGTCATATGCTCCAGCCGCCTCCTTATTTTCGTTGCCTTCTGCTGGAGTCTCTCCAGTTTGTTCACATCCTGTCTGTAGTGGGGGCCCAAAACTGGACACAATACTCCAGGGCTACGTCTAGACTGCATCCCTTTTCCATAAAAGGGACACAAATTAGACGTATCGCAATTGCAAATGAAGCGGGGATTTAAATGCCCCACTTCATTTGCATAAACATCTGCCGCTTTTTTCCAGCTCGGAGCTTTGACGGAAAGCCAGTCTAGACGCGATCTTGCGGAAATAAAGCCTTTTCGAAAGATCCTTATTCCTTCTTTTAAGAGGAATAAGGGATCTTTCGAAAAGGCTTTATTTTCCGCAAGATCAGACTGGCGCTTTCTCCGCAAAGCTCCGAGCCAGAAAAAGCGGCAGTTATGTTATGCAAATGAAGCGGGGGATTTAAATCCCGCTTCATTTGCAATTGCGATGTGTCTAATTTGCATCCCTTTTACGGAAAAGGGATGCAGTCTAGACGTAGCCCAGATGTGGAGTGCTGACTAGAGGGGAATAATCACTCCCCTCAATCTGCTGGTGGCAATGCTCCTACTAATGCACCCCAATATGCCGTTAGCTTTCTTGGCTACAAGGGCACCCTGTTGACTCGTATCTAGCTTCTCATCCACTATAATCCCCAGGTCTTTTTCTGCAGAGCTGCTCTTTAGCCAGTCGGTCCCCAGCCTGCAGCAATATTGTATTCTTGCCTATACCACAGACTTGCTGTGTGACGTGGGGTGAGTCTTCCTCATCCCCTGCACCTTAGGGCTCAGTGACATGGGGGACAGCCCAGAAGAGCTGTTGAAATTAAAATCTACTCCCTGGCTTATTTCTCAGTAGGTTTCCCATGTAGACAAGCCCTTGGTTTCCCCTTCTGTGAAGAAGGGGTTAAAGATACCTGTCTCCCCCACAGAGGGTTGCAGTGTATTGGACTGGGATCTGAGCTCACACCGGTGCAAATCAGGAGCGATTATGGTGTCAGTGAAGACAGCCCAGTGTGCAAAGCGCAAAGCTCAGTTGTCATGAGCTCTGCACGATCACTGTGCAAAAGGCACCACAGAAGCCCAGTTCTCTTTTCATGTCTTGAGCAGCCTGACCAGAGGTCTGCTGTGTGAGAAACCACAGGCTGATTTTTCACTCAGGGGGTGTTCGTTTAACTGTCTGGCCCATGTCCCCCTTTCAGCTCTGGCGCTAATACCAGGGCCATTGCGGGCTAATGGTTTCTCTCAAGAAAAGCACCAGGAAACATCCTGTGCCATGGAAAGGTGGGGGCTCGTTCTGTAGTGTTCACACCCCAGGCTTACAATTTGGGTGACTTGCTCTTTGGGGATTGTAGCAGACAGGATTCACTGGTGTGGTGTCCTGACAGGTGTCCGGCTCCAACAATGATAATAACCTGTCAGCTGTGTGCGTTCCTGCATTTGCTCCACTTACTGTGTTGACCATGGACAATTGGTCAACACAGCAGACTCTGAGAGAGCCCCCAGAGACCACGAAGGCGCCGGCCAGGTTTATTGCCAAACAAAATACGATAATAGTTGTCAGCGCACAGACTTGCCACTGCTCCACTAATCATATATACCCTCCGACAATGGACTCAGCTCAGTCAATAGTATGGATTCCACGATGGCCCTGTTGGCTGGGCACAGGCACTTCTTTGGGGGTACACTTCTGTACACAGGTACAAACAAGTTACACATCACTACTGACATTTCAGGTTGCCACCGCCTGTTGCTTAGTTACCACTCCTCACCTCATACAAGGGGGGTTCAATTATCTCTGTCATGCTGTCAATTTAGACCCAGTCCTGAACCTGGGTTGGTATGTTCCTGTTATCTGTGGGGTGAGTTGGTACCAAGATGTTTCTTAACGAGGTGTTCTGTGATGACCCCGCTGGAACGTGTTTACGGCCTGTGCCTTGTAACTCTGAGGTCTGAGAGTTGCTGTAATATCGGCCCTGTTCTTGCTAACTTCTGTGAGCAGGGCCTGACTCTCGCTCACAGCTTCCCTCTGCTTTATATTAGCAAAGTCTGGGCCTCAGGCCTCAAACTTGGCCTCTGATACATCATCTTACTATAGGGAGAGTGGGCAGGCCCCTTTCACTCCCTGCAAAGAGAACAAAGCCAAGGGGCTGGCACATGACCTCTGGCTCAGGGAAGCCAATATGTAGCAGCTGACCCACCCGTTCCCTGGCAGGACGGACTGACCCGGGGCTGGATGTGCAGAGGGGCTGAGCATCGGCTGCTCCGACTGACACCACGTGGAATGGTGGGTGGAAATCAGGAGACAGCTGGGCACCCAATATTAACAGCCACATGTCAGCCGGAGGCTGTTGCCTGGTGATGATAATGACAGCCGGCTCTCACTGAACAACGATTGATTGAGAGCTTGTGAGAAAATCAGCACCCCGGCTCAGTGGGGCGGATGGTTATCCATCGCTGCAGCAGGCTTGTGGGAAGCTGTTTGTCCTGGGGAGCAGGGCTGGCCCTACACATTCACAAGTCAACAGCAGAATTAAATTAAAAACCCAGATTGGCTCCTTGGGGCTGGAATTTAAACAAATCAATACGAGTGTGAATACAACGTCTTCCCAGCAACCTGTTTGCTCTCCTGGGCGACACCTCTGCCTCTCCCTGAAGGGGGGTGGTAACAGAATGCTGGCAGGGGGGCTGATGGCTATGCCGCACCCCATGGCAAGGTGAGGGGGGCAGCTCCGTGTTCCCGGAAGGGGCAGAGCTGGGGGGGCAGAAGGGCGGGATTGGGGGCAGCAAGCACGCCACGCCACCCCCCCCACACACACACACAGCCCTCAGCACTGCCCAGAGTGTGACACACCCACCCAACCCTTAGAGCCACCCAGAGCGCACCACGCAGCAATTTAAAGGGCCTGGACCCCTGAGTGCTGGCAGGAATTTATGACTCGCCTTTTCACGATAACCACAGCCCCCCCTCCCCACAAAGGGGAATTCACCCCCCATGCAGAAGGGCCAGCAGGGAGCCTGTGCACCATTTGAACCTCACCTAAGCTCTGTCTTCAGGGGGGCACAGGTCTTTTGCTGGGTGAGTTTCAGCCTTTCAGCAGCTACCGCAGAACTGAAAGAGGTTTCCCAGCTGGGGGGTTGGCTGATAAAGAAGGTGCCCCCCGGCTGGCAGGGAGCCAGTGCCCGGTCTGATGGGTTCATGCCTGCACAGAACAGGACTTAACGAGGCCAAAGAATCAGCTCTTGGTTCCTGGCCTCTGGCTGATAGATCAGCTTAGCACTGCCACTCTGGAGGAGACCAGAAGGGGGCGCCCCTGTGGCCCAGGGCTAGAGCAGCCACTGCCTGTGGACTGTGGCGGTCCTAGCTCAGGATTTGGCTGTGGTCACAGGCAGACTAACTTCCACGTGAGTCTGACTGACAAATAGGATGTCCTGTAATAGCCAGTGGTCTGCTGCTTTTGTGGGAATCACGGGCACTTAGGAACAGCAGGACAGACCTTGATTCCTCCACACACCCCACTGAACGGGCACGGAGCCACAAGACTGGCTCAGTCACGTGGAACGGCTGAGAAGTGGGGACACAAGCGGGGCCGGGAGGGACGCACAGGCTCACACCAGCTGCAGATCTTTGGCAATAGCCACATGCAGTATGGGAAGAAAGTGCATGTGTGGGGGGGGGGGGCAGTCTGGGCAGCAGCTCCCTATTCCTGTATAGTACTTTGGTTGCTGTCATGGCCAACAGGCAGCAATGAAGAGGCAGCAGCAACAATGCCAACAAATGACCGAGGGACTGGCTCGGTATTTCGGCACCGTCCTCTAGGTTCGGTCGGATTCAGTTCTAGACGGGGGGAGGGGAGCAGTCACACCGGGTTTGCCCACCCATAGCATGGATGTGGGGCACGAACCCCGGGTCTCTCCCATATATAATGATTCTGCAATTAAAAATATTAATTCTTTGCACTCCAATCACTCCTCGGTTTTCAAAGCTTCTCACAAGCGTGAATAAACCCTTCCCCCCCAGGATTTTTGTAACAAAATTGATAATTCTCCCCATTGTATTGGTGGGAAAACTGAGGCACGGGGGGTGTTTGGTGACTTGCCCCAGATCACACAGATCTTTGTGTGACCCTGAAGAAGGGGAAAGGGTGTAAGGCTGGGATGGAGACAGGATGGCTGCTGGAGACAGGAGGACAGTGAACCAAATGGACCACGAGTCTTTTCTGGGGTGGCAATTCCTACCTTGCCGTCTGTAACAAAATTACCCTTGTCTGAAGATCAAGCCCATTTCCTGAGGCCCTGCGGCAGCTGCAGAAAGCTGCTTTGCCTTTCTACCCAGTTGGACTTTATATTTAATTCTGTTCTTTTCTTTCCATAATTGAGGTCAAAACATCACAGAAGTGTTATTCAGCTAACATTTTGTCGATTAGCAGGAGAGGAGCCCATACAGAGCAAGGACTTCATCTGCCTGGGAGCTTTCAGAAATAGCTCCTGTCATCATGACTACAAGAAAAACGCCATTTGAAGTCACATTTCACAGAGGCTGGTTCACCACTTCTATTCTGCTTTTCTCAGGCTTAGGACAAAACAGCCTGTATTTATGAATATGCGACAACAATACAAGGCCAGACCCTCCAGTTCTCAAAGGAATCTTCCCCCAGTAAGGACTGACTAAGGAAAGCACGGTCTTTCCCACTCATAATTATACTGCAATTAAAAATATTAATTATTTGCACTCCTACAGCTCTTCGGCTTTCAGCACTTCTCACAAGTATGAATTAAGCCCTGCCGCATCCCTGTAACATAACTGATGTATTATCTCCATTGTAATGGTGGGGAAATTGAGGCACTGGATGTTTGGGGACTTGCCCCAGGTCACACAGCCATTCCATGGTGCCCCAGCTGAGCAAGTTTTGGTTCCAGCATTGTTGGATGATTCTTGAGAACTTTCCAAAACCATCCCACCCCTGCATTTTAAAGCTTGTTCCTTAAAGAAGGACTTTCACAGGGGAGCAAACTGGAAGCGAGACAGTGTTTGGGCCAGCAGAAGTCTGAGCAGCCCGTGTTCCCTGTGCTCTTGTGGAGAACAATAGTGCTTGGAATAAGGGGCTGGATTTTGCTTCGTTAGACTAATCTGAATCCAACCTAATTCTATTGACCATAGAGAGACAAGGTCGGAGAGGTAACATCTTCTATTGAACCCACTTCTGCTGGTGAAAGAGACAAGCTTTCAAGCTTCCACAGAGTTCTTCTTCAGGCCTGGAGGTAAGATCTTACCTCACCCTACCTTGTCTCACTAATATCTTGGCACCAGCTCGGCTACAACATTGCAAACAACGTATTGACTTGAGTGGAGTTAGGCTCCGAGGTACGCAACAGCAGAATCTGAGCCACGCTTTCCCCCTCTGGTCTGCAGAGAAGTCCTAACATTCGTGTTTTCTGACATGTTTGGAAGGAAGCCAGTTGGCTGGGAACATGGGAGCCTGTTGGCCGAGAGGGGGGAAAGCCCTTGTTTAAACACAAATAGCTTCTTCTGCCCTTAGCAAATGGGGGTAAGGAACCATCGGTACAGGGACTGTGCTTGTTTTGGGACTGCACAGCACTGCTTCAAAGGGCTCCTGGCCCAAGACTGTGGCCCCGGGTGCTACGGTGATAACAATGCTATTTAACATGAAAAAAGCCAGCGGTGAATGGGCTGGAGCGTGACCTCTGGGAACGAGGGATGTGAAGGTTTAACCATTAATCGGTGGCAAAGTTCCCTCTAAGCTGCGTGGCAGCACGGCTCTACGGCTGTTTAATGAGCCCTGCCCAGCCAGGGGCTCAGGACTCTGCACACAGAGTTGCCTGGCTGTGGGAGGAGCATTTCTCCCTCAGCAACAGCTTCAGCTCCCTGCTGAGCACAGAGCAGCGATGTAGGGACATGTCCCTTCCCTCTGGGCTAGGGGAAACTCACTGCTCTGTCCTCAGCAGGGAACTGCTGCTGTTGCTGAGGGAGAAGTGCCCCTTCCCCAGCCAGGCAGCTCC
Organism: Rafetus swinhoei; assembly: GCA_019425775.1. NCBI lineage: Eukaryota > Metazoa > Chordata > Testudines > Trionychidae > Rafetus > Rafetus swinhoei. The sequence goes on from CM033441.1 coordinate 9,098,917, forward strand.
ATGTGTGGAGCCCTGAGCCCTTGGGCGGGGCTGATTAAGCAGCTGCAGGGCTGTGCTGCCGCATAGCTTAGTGGGAACTTTGGTGGGGCTGGAGCAGCTCCCCATCTGCCATGGGCCGGGGGCTGCTCCAGTCCTGCAGGGCACCCAGCGTGGCCTGGGTGCCCTGCAGGCAGGGCTGCTCTGGCTGGGCTGGAGCACCCCTTGCCTGGGGGCCGGGGCGGTTAGCCAATTAAATGGAATTTTACATCCCTACTGGGAATGCTCTTCTCAACTCCCTGAGACACTCAAAACCAGGCACTTAGCAGGCCTAGCGAACGGGAACTAAACACTTGCCCATCTCTCAATCCCCAGCAACGCAAGGAGCTTTCAGCATCAGCTGGCAAATGGAGAGGACCCGACACCAGCTGGGAGATGGATCGTCCGCACGGACCGCAGCTAATGTGAAAAACGCCTTCTGCAAATGGTTTCCGTTTTTAAACAAGAAGGGTTGAGCCTGGCAAAGAGACTCGGTGGGGAATGACTAAGCACGGAAGGATTAGAGGGGAGGTAGGCCAGGCCTAGAGGGAACCATCAAGTGGAAGATCAACAATGTGATTGGACGTCTAACAGGAGGCTTCACAGGCTTTCGGGGCAGCGGTCTGAGCACAGGGGCACTGTGCCGTGAGGTAGGATCTCAGCTAGGGCCTCAGGGATCTGGATGGATGCAGTAAACACGCTGCAAATCACTCCATCTACCTCGCGCTCTACCTCCCCTGACCGGATCCAAATCCCGGAGCTAGCTCGATGAGCCCAGCCAAATGCAAGAGGCTGTCAAGATGCCGCATGGGAGACTGGCCTGGTATTTGGAAAGCATGACAGGTAATTAGGGGCTGTAACTGACTAGGGGTCTCACGCCTTATTTGCTTTGCTCGTGGTAAACAGAGCAATCTGTGAGCATCCCCAGCTGCCTGCATGAGGAAAATGTCAGAGCAGAGGAATGTTTGCCAAGGAAAGCTCCAGAGGGCAAGGACAGATCCCCATCCAGGCTGTCTCCATAGAGACTCTCCTGTCTGTGCCTGAGGTGTCATTAGAGTCCTCCATGCAGGACCCACACTGCCTGCAAGAAGTCACAGGGACCTGGCATGCCTGACGTGCCCGGCCTTTGAAGAGGCAGGTCTTTTCAGACCTCCTCTTGACTTCCTGGGGCAGCAAGGGCTCTGAGCCATAAGAATGGCCATACTGGGTCAGACCAAAGGTCCATCTAGCCCAGCATCCTGTCTTCTGACAGTGGCCAATGCCAGATGTCCCAGAGGAAATGAACAGAACAGGAAATCAAGTGATCCCTCTTTTGTCATCATTTCCAGCCTCTGACAAACAGGCTAGGGACACCATTCCTGCCCATCCTGGCTTAACCATTGATGGACCTATCCTCCCATGAATTTATCTAGTTCTTTTTTGAAACCTGTTAAAGTCCTGGTCTTCACAACATCCTCCAGCAAGGAGTTCCACAGGTTGACTGTGTGCTCCATGAAGACAAATTTCCTTTTGTTTTAAACCTGCTACCTATTCATTTCATTTAAGCCATGGAAGCATGGGAGGGTTGTGTGGAGTTCAGGGCAAAGGGAGGCGATGCATGTTCAGACTATGAAGTTATTACTGCAGAAGTTTCTGAGACATATTCAATGCTGACATGAGCCGCTGCAACTCCGTTCCCTTCGGTGGAGCTGCCAACGCAGGTGCCAGCAGCAAGTATGGACAGATGGACGTTATGGAGCATTTTCAGCCAAGATCAGTAAAGTTCAGGTGTTGCTTTATCCATAAAGAGTCATCCCCGTTATCAGGAGCTCTTCAGTTTGCTAAGCTGGGCTGCAAACCTCGGGAGAACAGGTGAGCTTAACAGCACTTCTGCTTGGAGTCCTGGCTGGAAACTCCAGGAAATAGGTTTTCTCATGGCCGCCAGTCTCTTCCAGATTTATTTGGCTTTGGGCAGAGCCAGGGCATGCAGAAGTGAAGAGGAAAAGCCTCCTGAACTGCATTGGTTTGATTCTAGAAATGGACAATGGTTCAGAGTAAATCAGGGGGTTTATCTGATCTGAACCCAAGGGCCCATTTCTAATAGGGGTCAACATCTCTGCAAACACAATTCTGTCCCTTTAAAAAGTCACCAAAGGAAAATAACACAAGGGGATTAAGGATAAACTTCCATATCTCGGCAGGAAAAACAGTGTTGCTAGTCAGCCGCCTCAGTGTTTACAAGGCAAATGCACACTGCACCAAAGGAAAAACGGCCCCTCCGATTGCAATTGCTGTTCTGCGGAGACTCATTCTGACAACGCCTGGGTGATTTGTTCCTAGGTAGTGCTACCCTTGGATGCCCAGTTTAGCCATTTACCTCCTCTAAGGAGCTGCTGCTGGGCAGAAGGGAAATAACGCCACCAATCCCAGGCGGGGAGAGGTAGGAAATCAGTCATTCATCGCTCATGTCTTCAGTAGCAGAAACTTTGGGGAAGGCTGAGTTTGGCCATTCAGGGGGCCAGACGTTGGTAGCTTTACTCACAGCAAGTACAGCCTGGCTCCATAGGTGTTCCCGGGGGAGACTCGTAGTCTTAGGGACTATTTTGTGCAAGTCTGGATCTGTAGCATGGCCCATTTTCTACAACAGAGCAGCTGTGAAGGCTAGTGGATCTGAGACTGCTCATCAAAGGGCACGAAAACTACAGCAGGATTATGTAACCACTCCGTCCATGCTGCCTTTACCCCCGCCATTCCCACCCCCTCAGATCCCTTGGGGTTCATGGCCTTTGCTTGTCTCCTGCAGGAGGGGCAGGGAGACAGAAGAGAGATTGGGGCTGCTGGACAACTCAGTGTCACATCTGGGTGCCTTGTGCTGGAGTCGGTTATTAGCTTTCTGTGTGTTAGCAGCAGCCACGTCTAGCCGGCCTGCTTCTAACCCGCAATTACCCTGACAAAGGCCTCTCTGTTCATGAGCAAGCAGGCTGGGCGGGCGCTTTGTGTAACAGCAGCAGCTCGCCGCATGGTCAGAACACTCCAGGGCCGTAAACATGACAACGCGAAACTGCGCATCTGGCGGCTACTCAAAGAGCAAAACCGCCTCAGGGAACGTGCGAGGCTGGGCCATGTTCAGTCCTTGCCATGGTGCATTAGCTGTGAAGTACCCCATGAGGCTGTCTCGGCCCTTGGGGGAGGTGACAAATGCCTGCAGTTCCCGGCGCACTCCACGTGTTGTCACGCCTCAGCACTTGGGAGTGCTTCGACTGAATGTACGAAAGCTCCGTGTGCTGCTTCGTGGCACAGCCGCTCTGGCTGGATGGCTGCGTGGCACTCACTGGCCACTGCCAAATGCACCTTGTCACGGGATGCCCTGGGACGTGGGAAAAACCTGGAAGGGAGAAATCCGGGGCTGGGCTTCCACTGCTTCAGTGCCCATGCCCAGAGCGGATTCTCTCTGGGCATTACGGATAGCATGTGCTAGGGGCGGTAGTGGTGCTGCACTCCAGCAGGGAGAGGGTTACAGATCAGTCAGAGGAGGCTTGTGCAGCCCTGGCCAATTAGAGTGGGGAGCAGTCAGCCAATCAAGGCCAGGCTGGGCACTATAAAAGGCTGCAAGGCTTGAGAGGCGCTCACTCTTGCTCCCGTTGTGGAGCAGAAGGGACCTGGCTGTCTGATAGGCTACAGAGGGTTCCTGACACAGAGCCATGCTGGGGAAAGGCGAGAAGAGCTGGGGTGCTCCGGCCTGATCCAGCACCCAGGCTGCAGGCCTGTTTTAGGGGCCTGATGGTACTAGGGCTGCAGGGAGGCAGCCAAAGCAGCAGGAGGCAGCAGGTCCACCCCGCCGCCTCCACCCCTGCTTGCCAATGCTGAGTGGCCGTTTCAGACTAGAGTTGGTCCCTGAGGCAGGGGCTCAATGATGACTGGCAGTTGGCCCCTGATGCAAGCTGGGTATAAGGGATTGGGGTTCCCTGGGAAGGGAGGAATCCAGAGTGTGGGGATGCTGCCGCAGGGCAGTACCATGAGGAAAGGGCACTACGAGCCAGAAGGGACATGGGGCCTGAAGTAGCACAGAAAACAGGTAACTGAGGGCAAAGTACCGGCCAGCAGAGGGCGCTCTGAGGCTGGAAGAGCTAATTCCCGTGGAGACCAGCAGGAGGCGCTGTGCCAGTCAGTTGACCCTGCTACAGGGACATTTAGTATTATCATATATTATCATTACAACAGCACCGAGATCAGGGTCCTATTGTGCAGGGAGCTGTACACACACATAGTAGGAGGCCCAAAGAGCTTGTATGGACAGCCAAGGAGGGGAGACAGGAAGTACTATTATCCTTATTTTACAGGCAGGCTCTGTGGCCCTGATGGATTCTGTGACTTGCCCGGGGTCACACAGGAAGCCTGTAGCAGAGGTGGAAACCGTCAATCTCGAGGCCCCATCTCCGTGCCTGAACCACAAAAATCATCCTTTCTTGCTTTGCTAAGCACCCACAACAGCCTCATCAGCATATCCCTCCCCATCCGCCCCCGTTATCCATGAGGTCTAAGCACATTATGTAGACCTCAGCTAAGCTTCACAACATGCCCATGAGATACGTGAGCAAATAGGGGAAAATAAGATAGGATGGAATTATTTGACTCGCCCAAGATCACATGGTGTCAGAGCCAAGAGAACCAGGAGTGCTGACTCCCAGTGTCATACATTGAGGAGGGAAGGCTGGCAAGCTTCACAACCACTGTAGCGTGCAAAACTCAAAGGCCAGGTCTATACTAGAGCCAGCAGCTCAGCCTAAGGTACACAACTCCAGCTACATAGAATACGTAGAATACATAGCTGGAGTTGGCTTACCTTATCCCCATAGCAGAAGGCTGATGGGAGCAAACGCTCCCATTGGCTTCCCTTACTCCTTGCAAAAGGAGGAGTCCCAGATGCTGATGAGGGCGCCCTCTGAGTTTGATTTAGTGAGTCTTAACTAGACTCACTAAATCAAACTCCGGAAGGTCAGCTGTGGCAGAGGCAATCTTCCGTTTAGTGTAGACAAGGTCTCAGGCTTATTCTAGACTCCGGGGAAAGGCATTACAGCCGCTCCTCGAGTTGCGAACGGTCGAGTTATGACCGTTCGCACTTACGACCAAAGCTCCCATGGAGCGGTCGTAAAGGCGGTCCCCGAGTTACGAACACGACCCGCGCTTATGAACAGCGCTGTCACGTGTAACTCAGTGGGGTCCGAGTTACGAACAGTTCGAGTTATGGACCAAGTGTTGGTCCGTAACTTGTTCGTAACTCGGAGAGCAGCTGTATTTACAATCCTGTTCACCAGCTCCTCTTAAACAGGACTTTGCACCTACACCTTTTACCTGATGGAAGCTGGCCAGGGTCGACCCAAGGATGGAGGCGAAGATCTCTTAGATCATTGGTTTGCAACCTTTTCTCATTTGTCAACCCCTAAAATATTTCAAATCACGGTGCGTATCTCTTCGAAGATCTTAGACATAATACATGGACCCCAAGGAGTGCTGTGGACCACAGGTTGAAAAACATGGTTCTGTGTTAATGGCAACTTTTGCAGAGCCCTTAGACAGTCTGTGGAGCCCCAGAGTGCCACGGACCACAGATCAGAACCACTGTGTTAGATGTATTTACAACCAAAGCTTTAGATCCTTTAGCCAATCAGTCTCCACTGGTGGAGAGTGTATTCTTGCTGAACAATAGCATTGATTTTTGCAGGTGGGAGGTTATTATTTCAGCAATAGATTCTCAACCAATGGGTGGCCTTTTGTTTGCTGAAATTAGTGTTACTGACTAAAGACTCCCATTAAGAACAGAGATGGCTTCCCAGTGCTGAAGGAAAAAAAGACCCTCCGTTCCTGTGTTTTCAGGTCCTATCAGCCTGTGGCGTTTGATCCCCTGGGGGTCAATTGAGTGTGTCTACTGAAGACCCACTAACTCGACCACCAATTGCTCTCTCGTCTATTCCAATACTCCGCAGGAACAAGAAGAGTAAGGGAAGTCCATGGGAGGGTTTCTCTCATCGATCCCCCACAATGGAGACCCCGCAATGACTTGAGCTAAGGTACATTAACTCCAGGAACAATACTGACGTAGGTTGAGTTGCATACATTTAGTTGACTTTGCCCTGTAGTGTAGATCTGCCCTAAGTTTCATTTATGGGACTAACAAATCTCTATAATAAAGGCAAGTTCTCAACACATAGTGCTCACTTACTTGCAAGTGGGACACTCATAAAGATGATCCCATCACAGTTATCTCCTGCCACAGACAATACAGCTTCAGACTCCCCTTTGTTACACAAACTTATTTTCTTATTCCCATGTATTCGCCTTTCATTTCCCTGTTAACGGTCCTCCCCTGTCCGAACAGGCTTAGGGTTAGTTCGACCCATCTCTTCTAGACATTTAGGCTGCGTCTAGACTGGCATGATTTCACACAAATACTTTTAACGGAAAAGTTTTTCCGTTAAAAGTATTTGTGCAAGACATCTTTTGCGCAAAAGCATCCGTGCCAGTGTAGACGCTCTCTTGCGCAAGAAAGCTCCGATGGCCATTTTAGCCATTGGGCTTTCTTGCACAAGAAATTAACTTGCCTGTCTACACTGGCCCTCTTGCGCAAGTATTCTTGCGCAAGAGGGCTTATGCCTGAGCGGGAGCATCAGAGTATTTGCGCAAGAAGCACTGATTTTGTACATTACAAAGTCGGTGCTCTTGCGCAAATTCTCGCGGCCAGTGTAGACAGAGGCAGGCGCTTTTGCGCAAAATCTTGCCAGTCTAGACGCACCCTTAGTTACTTCATCTTTTCCTTGTCTCACAAACACGATAGCTCTGCAATTGCTTACACATGTGCCGTTCTACAGCTGCTTGCACTGTTAAAGGATAGAACAAGAAGCAATGGGCTTAAACTGCAGCAAGGGAGGTTTAGGTTGGACATTAGGAAAAAGTTCCTACCTGTCAGGGTGGTTAGACACTGGAATAAATTGCCCAGGGAGGTTGTGGAATCTCCATCTCTGGAGATATTTAAGAGTAGGTTGGATAAATGTTTATCAGGGATGGTCTAGACAGTACTGGTCCTGCCATGAGGGCAGGGGACTGGACTCGATGACCTCTCGAGGTCCCTTCCAGTCCTAGTATTCTATGATTCTATAAAGTGTCTAAATAGACTCAAACCTCACAGCAGGCTTCTGCCTGGGCGAATTATGCCCTAACTCTCAACTCTTTGCCATGGGCAAAGTGATAGGAAGCAAATGTCCAGAGCCTAGAGAGAAACCCATCACCTTGTGTCCTCTCACCATCTGTAGGCTAAGGGGGAAATAAACAAATACACTGGTCAGACTGAAGAGAAGCAGACAGGTAACTCCCCTCTCAAAATCAGAAGTTACAATAGAATTGTGTAAACAGGAGGAGAACCAGGATCAAGCTTTTTGGGCAGGGCGCGGCAGGATTTAACTTGATGATGCCATATTTTAATTCAAGGCAAGTTCTGTTGATAATTTATTTCCATTTTAGGATTGCCTGGATTTTTTCCACCCCTAATTCCATCCAGCCCTTATCTCTGGCTAGCGATGTTCCAGCCCATTCTGGGCATTTTGTATGTAGAAGATCAATAGGTGATGGGATAAACTCCTAAGTTCAGTGTTTCTGAAGGCAAATCTTGGGCCAAGTCGTCGGCTGGTGTCACTCCGCATGGCTCCCCTGAGGTCAATTAAACTGTACTGATTTACACCAGCTGAGGATCTGGTTGTTTGTTTGTTTGTTTGTTTTTATAATAAAAGCTTCTAATTCTCTCTCATTATTTAAGCTTTCCTATAACGTCACCTCACTGCAGGGATTGGATCATTTCTTGGGCCCTACACCCAGGCCAGTTATTATATGTATGAAACTGGACTGTGATGGGAAAAGTAGTGGGAGGTGGCAGATCAGTTAGGAGATGCCATTTATGTTATTAAAAGGAAGGGAAAAAACTTATTTTCAATGTTTTTTAGTACAACGAGCTGAGTAAATCAGGCGGGGGCAGGTGCTTTTAACCTAGAATTCCGGTGGGCAGGAAGGCAAATGACTAGAGCCCTGCAAATCCATGGATTTATAAATGCTTTATATCCATCTGTATCTGCATCCGTGGATATGGATGCGGACATCCACGACTCATTTTTGCAGCTGCAGATACCGATACAAATTTTGTATCTAGAACCCTGCAAATTTGCGGATATCCGCTTTATACCCGCAGGTATCTACATCCGTGGATGGGGATGCAGAGATCCGTGGCTCATTTTTGTGGATACAGACATGGATGCTGATACAAAATGTTCTATCCGCGCACTGCTCTACAAATGACAGCTGGGATGTACTTGAAACTGACAATATTTAAGGGCCCAACCCTGCAGGGAAAATTCACAGTGGAGTCAATTGGTATTTTCCCTGAGGATGCAGTTCAGAATCCATCCTAGAGAGACAAAGACAGAGAGAGAGGAAATGGGTGCCTACATAGCTTATCTCTAACAATTACTGGCTGCTTCAGGGGGGTAGCCGAATTAGTCTGTTATAGAAAAAAAAACACAAATGCTCTGGTAGCACTTTATAGACTAACAAAACATGTAGATGATATCATGAGCTTTCATGGGCACAGCCCACTTCTTCAGATGACCGGAGTTATGAGTTTGGGATGTGTACACCCAAAATAAATAGGAGAGGGGAAGGGGAGGGGGGGAGGGAAGAAAAAGGGAAGGGAGTAGGAGATAGAGCATCAGTAAGTATCTGAAGCTTAGATAGTTAAACTGAAGCAGATAAAAATCAAAGTCAATAGATAGACTCCCATGTCAGGGGAGGATACAACACAGAGAGCTGTTTGCACCTTCAATGGTTGTTAAATTGGTAGTGTCCCAACCAACTTTCATCATGACTGAGTCCATTAGCATGTGAATTGCATTTGCGGATGAACTCTAATTCCAATGCTTCCCTGTGGATCTGGCTTGTAGAACTGGTTTGTGACAAGACAGCTACTTGGAGATCTTTTAAAGTGTGATTTGGAAGGTTGAAGTGTTCTCCAATAGGTTTCTGTATATTTCCTTTGCATATATCTGATTTGCGTCCATTGATTCTTTCCCACAGAGACTGTCCAGTTTGTCCAATATATATAGCAGTGGGGCACTGCTGGCATTTGATGACATAGATCAGATTACTGGACATGCAGTCAAATGACCTTTTGATTTGGTGGCTGATGTTGTTGGCTCCAGTGATTAATTAGCCAGTATAGATATGTGGGCAGAGTTGGCATCTTTTTTGGTTGCAGGGCTGGGTTCCTGGAGGCTTGTGATGTGGTTGTGTGGCATGGTTACCAGAAAGAATTCGTTTCAGGTTAGGGGGTTGTCTGTAAGCAAGAATAGGCTTTTCTCCCAAGGCCTCTGAGAGTGAGGGATCATTTTCAAAATGGATTGTAGATTGTGTATAATGCGTTGGAGGGGTCTGAGTTGTGGATTATAGGTAACAACAAGGGGAGGTCTGTTATTTTCTCTTTTGGGTCTGTCTTGAAGTAGTTCATGTCTGGATACTTTTTTGGCTCTGTCAATTTGTTTTTTCACTTCTCCAGGTGGGTATTTCAGTTTTAGGAATGCTCTGTAAAGATCTTGTAGGTGTTTGTCTCTGTCTGTGAGGTCAGAGCAAATCTGGTTGTATCTTAGGGCTTGGCTATATACAATAGATTGGGAAATGTGTCTGGAATGGAAGCTGGAGGCATGGAGGTAAGTGTAGGTGGGTTTCCAATATAGGGTGGTGGAAATTTGTCCATTATTTAACTGTACAGTAGTGTCCAGGAAGTGGATTTCTCATGTGGACTGGTCTTTGCGGTTTACTTTAATCAGCAGGCTGGATCAGTATTTGGGTGGTTGATAGTGGGGTGGAAGTTGTTGAAATCCTTGTGGAATTCTTCAAGAGTCTTTTTTCCATGGGTCCATATGATGAAGATGTCATCGATGTAGCATAAGTAAAGTAGGGGTGTTAGGGGGTGAGAGCTGAGGAAATGTTGTTCAAGGTCAGCCATTAAGATGCTGGCATATTGTGGTGCCATGCGAGTGCCCATGGCTGTGCCGCTGACTTGGAGATAGAAATTGTCTCCGAATTGGAAGTGGTTGTGGGTGAGGACAAAGTCGCAGAGCTCTGTAATCAGGTGTGCAGTGTTGTTATCGGGGATGATGTTCTTGATGGCCTGTAATCCGTCCTCATGTGGAATGTTGGTGTAAAGGGCTTCTACATCCATGGTGGCCAGGATGGTATTTTCAGGAAGATTACTGATGTTTTGAAGTTTCCTTAGGAAGTCAGTGGTATTGCGGAGGTAGCTAGGAGTGCTGGTAGCAGGTCTGAGGAGGGAGTCGATATAGCCAGATAATCCTGTGGTGAGTGTGCCAATGCTTGAAATGATGGGCTGTCCGGATTACCAGGTTTGTGTATTTTGGGTAGCAGATAGAAAGTTCCTGGTCTGGGATTGGGGGTGGTGTTAGTGTAAATTTGTTCCTGAGCGTCATAAGGGAGTTTTGTGAGCAATTTTTTCATGTTTTTTTGGTATTCCTTAGTGGAGTCACAGGAGAGAGGCCTGTAGAATCTGGTATTGGTGAGTTGTCTGTTTGCCTCCTGTTCATAATCTGTCCTGTTCATAATGACTACAGCACCTCCTTTGTCGGCCTCTTTGATTATGATGTTAGGATTGGTTTTGAGGCTGTGAATAGCATTGCATTCTGCATGACTGAGGTTGGATGTTCTATGCTGTTGTTTGCTGACATTGAAAGAGCAAACAGCTCTCTGTGTTGTATCCTCCCTGACATGGGAGTCTATCTATTGACTTTGATTTTTATCTGCTTCAGTTTAACTATCCAATCTTCAGATACTTACTGATGCTCTGTCTCCCACTTCCTTCCCTTTTTCTTCCCTCCCCTTCCCCTCTCCTATTTATTTTGGGTGTACACATCCCAAACTCATAACTCCAGTCATCTGAAGAAGTGGGCTGTGCCCACGAAAGCTCAGGATCCCATCTACATGTTTTGTTAGTCTGTAAAGTGCTACCAGACCATTTGTTGTTTAATTACTGGCTGGTAACTACAGCCCAGGCATGCAAATACAACATTCCCAGGGGGTTTCAATGGATTAGCTGTGGTAATAAACACTACATTAAATATCCCATAGATGCAGAATCAAACCCCTGAGATTAGATCACTAGATCCTAAAGTGTGCACATTGTACAGACTTGGACCAACTAGTGGTCGAATCAATGAAAAGACTTTGGGAGCCGGATAGAGCTCTCTGTGAACTACAATACATCTCATAATTTAGACTCTCATCAGCCAGATGAGAGTCTTGGCAATGATTTCAGGATCAGCATCATAAAGAGAGAAAACACTGAGGTTCTAGTTTTCCACACTGGGCGTATCCAGGGGCACAAATCACACAAATGGCTTTCCCTTGTTTGTGTATGTTGAATTGTTATTACGTTTATTGCTATCTTCAAGCATCTGATGAATTGTGGAGTTCAAGCTAGGGGCAACAACCTGAGCAGCATGTGGTTGGTTCTTAATCAGCTACTGTGACTTGGATCCCTTCCACTAAAGGGTGACTCAGCCTGGCTCCCATCAGTCTTGCAGCATCGTTATATTTTGTCGTCTGGTTTGTGGTTTACTTTAATCATCAGGCTGGATCAATATTTGGGTGGACACCTACCCAGAGGACATGTGCTGAGCACGGACTGAAGTCCAGCTCTTTTTCAGGTGTTTTAAGATGGGCACCCCAAAAATGGGGACACCCAGAGTCACCCTGATCCTGTGTTGAGACCTGGATGTGTGAACCCCTCTGCCCTTGGGGTACTCTGTTCACATCATGGGGGCTGTCATGGTCATGAGGGATGTACAGCAGCCTGGGGACTAAGGGGTTAACTGTACCTAGCCAGGTAGCACTCAGCCAATAGAAATGCAGATAGGGATTTCAAATTGAGACAACGGAATTTTGGGGTTTTCCCTCCTTTGTCTCGGTGCCAGTTTGCTCTCTAGATACCGAGGGAGACAGAAGACGTGTCTCTCTCCAAGAAAAAAAACTCTTCAAAATGTGTAAGTAGGGTAAAGTTTAGATAAATCCATTAGGTTTTATTGTTTTCTGTTGTGGGACTTTGGATCTGATGTCTGTGCTGTTAGAAATGGGTTTTCCTCCCTTTTGTAACCAAGTCCTGAGCCCATGGGAGTCCCCATGAATATATTAATTGGTGACTTTTTCCATCTAGTCATTATGCTTGCAACAGGAGTATTGTTTTGATAATAAAAGTTCTTTCTTTTTATTAACCTGGTATTGGTTCATTTCTGTTTCCTGGAAAATCTGTCTGTGGGATCTGCATGCCTCCGACTAGGGGATAGTAGCCACAGACGGCAGTTTATATTTTCTCTTTCAAGCTCTTTGGGGTTGATTTCAAGTTTCCACCTTTGGTTGGGGGTTCAAAAGCACTTGGTGGTGGCAGTGGATTCCCCAAAGTCCAGGTATTAGGATTTGGGGGGGGAAGTTTTGTACCAAAGCCTGTGGAGATCAGGTTGTGGGAGTGTTGTGCAGGCTCCCACTTCTGCATTCGTTGTGCCAGAGTGGGGAATCAGCCTTGACCGGGGCTCTGTGTGAACTCGGGACTGTGTCCCACCATTTCTCAAACAGGATCAGGACTTTAGCACCAGAGTCTCAAATGTACTTGGGTGCCTAAGTCCCACTGATTTTAACAGGAGTTAGCTCCCAAAATACCTATGAGGATTTTGTCTTTATTTGCCAAGAAATGCTCTCATCTCCTTTCACCCAGACATGAAAACAAATGCGGGTTGGCACAAGGACAGAGATGTTCATATCATGTCCCCACATCAGACGAAATGATGCTGGAGCAAAATAGGGAAATATGACGAGAAATGGAAATCCATAACCATGCTTTAAAAAGAATACCCCCAAAAAACTCAGAGCAGAGCATCCAAGTGACACTGACATGCACAGAGGCAGAATTCTGAATGGGAACACAACAAGCTTTTCACTGGGAATAAACCAAAAACTTCAGCCCATGCACCTGGGAAGCTGTCCAGATCTGCAGGAGGGGGAAGAGAGAGGGAAAGTGTGTGCGTGTGCGTCTGCACACGTGCACACACACACACACACACACACACACGTTTTAGTAGATCTTATTCTTATCCTTAGGTAGATCACAGAATGACACTTGCAGGAAGAGGACTTATTTACAATGAAATTAAACAAAACAAATTCAAGTCCATGTGGGGAGGCTGCAAATCACAGGGGAGGACTGTTTGCCGTCTGCTTTTGCTGCCTCTGTAGTGTACATGCTGCAGGGGAGTTACAGAGAAATATTGTGACATTAAAATGCAAACTACAGTGAGTAACTGAAGCTGCACAGAATTCACAGTCGACCCAGGCAGTGTATTTACTTGATCGGTGTCACAGCTGCTTGTTAATTAAAACGGGAATAAAAAATTGTGCCCGATAGAGCTACAGCTCCCACACGTACAGGGGAGGGTCACTCCTGTTAGTATTCACAGGGTTAAACCCCTCCTATGTGAAGCAAAGCACATGTCCTCTATGACTGGCACCTCGCAGAGCCGAGTCTGATCTCCCACGGGTGTCAATCAGGAGGCGTGCCAGCGAGGCAAATGGAATTACACTGGGCAAAAAGGTCTTTGAATAAGACAGGGCCAAATCGTGGAGGGCTCTCTCACTCCTTGAGCAAAATTCCCCCTGACTTCAAAGGGAATTTTTCCAAGAAATCAGCACTACAGAAACCTGCCTTGCCGCCTTGCTGCATACATAAAACATCCAAGACCGACTAGAAGCCGACCCAATTTCTTCCCACTCTACAAAACCCCACGTCTTTCCATGCAAGAGAGACCCCAGCTCTGAAGTCTGGCTCTGGAGTTGCATCTGAAGCAAAAACTCCTGCAGAATTTCTAATCTGGAGTCTGAGTCTCCAACCTATTTACCACAGGGCACAGTGATGTAGTCCAGCAGCTCTTGGAAGGTCGGTCAGGACCCCAAAGTGGGTCACGCCGACGCCATTTTAATGGGGTCACCAGAGCTAGTGTTAGACTTGCTGGGTCCCAGGGCCAAAGCCCGAGCCCCACCGCCTTTGGCATTTGCCTCCTCTCCCCTAGGACAGCAGGGCCCAGGCAGGCTCAGGCTTCAGTCCCCCGTCCGGGGCCGGGGAATCATGTTGTTGTCAGAAGTGGGTGGCAGTGCCATGAAGTCTGAGACTCTCTGATGTAGCCTGCTCTGGGGGGCCGGGGAGGGTCTGGGGGACTGTCCCACAAGGCCACTGGGCTGGGGGAAGGGAAAAGAACGTCCACGTGGAAGAGGGCTGGACTGCTGTGGACCCCGAGTGTGTGTCCTGGGGAGGTGGGAAGTGCAGCCAATGGAGCTGTAATGTGCTCACCAGAGCTCACCGTGCACCGGCCTGGGCCGGAGGAGGGGAGCCGCTGTCTGGCTCTGGCACAGGAGTACCCCAGTGCCCAAGGGCCAGGGGAGCTGAGCAAGGGTCAGTTCACACCCAGAGGGGCAAGCAGAGCCCTGCTGCTGGAGACTTCCAGGTTCCTTTGGAGGTTTGAGTGGGACACACTTGGACGTGCCAGGGGATCTCCCAAAAGCCCCATGGAATCTCCTTATTATCCTGGATGCAGGACCCCCCACAGGGGAGGGGGGGAACGACATGAGGCAGCTGCTCTAGGGCCTGGTGATTTAAAAGGACCAAGCGCTGGGCCCTTTAAATGGCCACCGGGTTCTGGGTGGTGCGTTCTCAGCAGCGCTGAAGGCCTGGCTGGGGGAGGCTAGGTCCCAGCCCTGCCCCCTTCTGCCCAAACTCCTGCCCCTTCTGGGGGCCCAGAACTAAGCTCCCCCTGGCCTGGCGAAGTCCAGCCTCAGCCCTGCCTGGATGCTGTTGGAGGGTGGGGGGAAGATCTTGTGATGGTCGGGAGAAGTGGCATGTGCTGCGGGCGGCGAGGGGGGGATTAGGGCAGGACACAGGGGTATGGGCAGGACACAGCTGTTTCCCAGCTTCTCCTCTGGGAGAACAAACCTCAGCTGCGTTCCCATGCACATTCCCCAGGCAAAGGCAAACACGTCTGCCCTGGACTCCGCAGCTCAGAGAGGGGAAGCTTCGTACGGCTGTAGAGAAAGGCCCAGGGCAGCAGGACTATCGCAAACCTCTCCTAAAATGCCACAGCCAGGGGGGATCTGACACTTCCCCTTTCCAGGCCTAAAAGGGGCCTCCTTGGTACCATCTCATCCAAAAACTAGCACCCATCTAGTCCTGCCCCAAGCGTCGGGGGAGCCCAATCATGGAGGCAGGGCGGTGACCTTCCTGTGGCACTGAAGGGAAGTCCCACGCTGAGCTACAGCGAATCCACTGAGCCCCAGGAGAGAACAGCCTGGAGACCTGCTTTGCCCCTTTCGCAGAGGGCATTTTGCAGATGGCCGGACAAAGGAACTCCCAGGAAGTTACGTGCCATGTCTGCATGCCCATGACTGCCCTGCCTCAGCAAGCAAGCTGCACTCTCCACCCGTTAAATCTGCATGTAAACGACAAGAAATCAGCCGGGAAAGAAATGCCGCTTCTGCATGCTGAATAAACAGTACAGAGCGTCATGCATACCCCGGGGCCGGGCCTTTTCACACCAGCGCAAAGGGGAAAGCCACAGGACTCTACAGTCACATCTTGGCTGCTCTTTGCTGGCTCACGGGGTCGCCACGGGTGACACACGTCACTTCGCTGTGCCGGAGCGTCCACGGCTCGGGATGAAGATAATAGCTGGGAGCTGCCCGCCCTGGACGGTGTGTGCATGGGATGCACTAGTCTGTCAAGTGCTGGGAAAGCCTTACAGGACATATAGAAGTTTGCCCCCCTCTCAAAGTGCACGTGCCTGCCCCGCGAATGGGAGTCCCCCACATGCACCCAGCAAAGGAGAAAGGAGGGACCCCCCCTGAATGCACAGCAGGGCAAAATAACCCCCAAAGGTCAACCCCGCATCCTCTGAGCGCCCCAACTCCCATGATCCTCTGCAGGAGCTTTGGCCGAGTGGGGAGCGCATTGCTGTAAAAGCTCTTTGTGAACCAGTTGGACAGCTTGTCAGCCCGCTGCCCAGGGAACACACTCCTGCAGCCGGGGGGACAGGGTTAAAGGTGAGATGTCTGTCGAGATTCAACTATCCGTGTAAAGGGAACTTGAAATCTCAACCCGCAGAGGCTGGATCTAAACTTTCTGTATGCAGGAAAGACATTTGCTTGCCCCAATGCACAGGGTTTATCTACTCCCCCCGTCCCCCCGCATGCCAGGCTCCAAGTGGCCTGGGCCCACAGTACAGCCGTTTTTTCTCCTAGGAAATATTGTACTAGTGGAAACAAATCTGTCATTTCTACCCCAGGGATGGGCTTAAAGCCAAGCCGGCTCCAGCCAGGATTGTGTGGGTGGGGGCTGGTTGTTCCAGAAAGTTGGTCTCCAGCTTTTTTGGTTCCTTAGGTTCTTACCAAGCTCGTTGCTCCCACCTACGTATCCCACCGGAATCGCCTCTGCTCAGAGAAGGCAAGGAGCATCTGGGAAGGGCTCGAATAAGGACCCGCTCCAATGCCCAGTGTAGTCAAGGGACAGACTCCCAGAAGTTTGGATGGGCATTGGATCAGGCCCTACAGGGGAGCTGTTGCTAATGTTGGTTTTCCTGGGCAGCGTGCCCTTGGGCGGCTGCCCAGGAGAGATTCAGGTCCTGCCCAGCTGATTAGCAGAGCCCCCACAGTCGGCAGCATGTGTTTCTGCTGGTGGTGCACATTTGCACAGGGCTTGGTGCACATAACATTATTCCACACATGATTGGAAAAAGTTAGAGGGGACATTGCTCCTGGGGGAATCTGAAGCCATTGCAATGGCTGGTGGGCAAAGATGCTTATACCCCCAAAGCACATTCTGTCTGTCCCTCACCCCCACTCACACATACACACCTTTTGAAAATTAAGCTAAAGCCGAGTGGCTTTTAAAGCCACCGTCCCTGCTCTCTTCCCTCAAAGGAGCTCGGTCCAGAAGTCCCGGGAAGCCAGGGCCCTGTCATGGGTTGGGGTGCCAAGGCTGGCGCTCACTTACCCGGGAGTGGCACTGGAAGCCGAAGTACACCACCACAATCGTCGGCAGCAGCACGACGGCAAAGATAGCGACCACCAGGAGCAAGTTCACGAGGAAGACCAGAGAGTTCGTGGCGACGACCAGCAGGGTCCAAGCCCAGCAGCAGCAGGTGCTCCGAGGCTCCAGGGGAAGAAGCTGGTCGTCCATGTCGTACGGAGGGAGGCCGGGGATCATCCGGGATGTGTCGGACAGATTGTCCACTTCAAAGTCCTCCGTCTCCTGGTCGGACATTCTCAGAGGAGTTTTTGTCCCTCCTGCCCTTGTGCTTTTTTCCTGCCTTTGCTGGTGGCCACCAACCCGAGTGTGGAGCTCTGGGGCCAGAAGCCAGCAAAGAAGGACTAGCCAGATAGCAGTAAGCCCCCTAGCGATAGAATGGCCCTACTGGGCCACCTAGTGCACCCCAGCCTGGCGAGGGCAGGGTCATATTCCTCACCACTGCCTGGGAAGAGACCGGCGCCAGCTGGAAGTCTGGTCCTGAACCAGCCACGGACTATCGCTTTGCGTTTGACTCCACGGTGTCCCCGTATGTTTTCTGTCTGGGGCGCTGCCTTAGGGGCATACGGCCTCTAGGACTTCCCAGCTCTTTCTGTCCTAGCCTGGATATGCTGCACTGCTCCCGAGATCACCTCGTTTTAGCCTCCTCTTGCAGTTCGCAGCATGTCCTGCTGGCGAAGAGCATCAGGCACCGGCCTTTTCAGAGACTGTTGCTTGCCTTTGAATCATCTATTTGTGGCCAGTATCCCAGAACCAAGCCATCGCCCAACTTTCTTCCAACCGGCGTGCCTGAGTCAGAGAACAAACGGGAGCGGGTCCTGTCGGAAGCCCTACCCGTGCTGAAGGCGATGAGACAAAAGCAGACTGGAGCAGCGTGTGTGGTTTCGATGCACACAGCTGTCTGCATTCACAGGCACTCAGACAGGAGCAGCGTCTTCCCTTCTCCGGAGCTTTGCAACGCTGCGCTGTTCACAGCGCTGGCTCTCCAGCGGCTTCATCTGATTGCCTCCCTGTGCTAGCCAATCCTTTGCCGCTTGCTTCTCCACCCAAGCCAGTTAGCATGCAGCCCGGGGTACCATGCTCTGACCCTCTTCCCAGGTCAGAATGGTCTTTTTTTGACACTGAAATTGCTCCCTCCTCAATTCTCCAGCCACAATTCTTTGCACGGTTTCTTTCTGTAATATTGAAACAGCGAATAACCATTGCACCTGCTCGCTAGGAACCTCAGCACGCTCTGCGAACAGTAACTCTTTCTGAAGGCAACCAGCACTGCAATGAATGGAGGGGGGTGTTTGTTTTCCTTGAGTGTACGTCTAGACTGCGAGGATCTGTCAGAAAAAGATACGGACAATGCGGAGCACATTTTGCGTATCTTTTTCTGATATTTTCGTTGGAAGAGGCTTTTCCAAAATTTGGCCCCATCTAGATTGGGCCAAATGTCGGAGAAAAAACCCTCTTTTGAAAGCCCCCTTCTTCCTCGTGGAATGAGGAATACAGGGGCTTCCGGAAGAGAGTGTTTGCTCTTCCGCAAAAAAAGCGGAAGAGCAAACGTGTTCCCTGGACGCGGCGGAGTTTTATTGGGATACCTCTGGTATCCCGAAAACCCCCTGCAGTCTAGCCGTACCCTGACTTGTGATCAAACCCAAGGAAAGAAATGGAGGTGATGTCTCTCCAGATGACATATAGCACTTGCATAGCACTTTACAAATGTGCTCTTGTAAACCACACCCCTCCTGCGTGGGGCTCATTGTCCCATGTAGTGGCGCTTAGACCACTTACAGCGAGAAAGAACAAGATTGCTCTATAGACTTAGCTGAGAGCCAGCTGGCTTTTAGCTCAAGCTGTGTCAAGGCTCATGCACCAAGCTCCCACAGTCCCAGGTTTGGTTCTGCCTCTCAGCACCAGGAATAAGGAAACATCTCCACTGACCAGATGGGGAAACTAAGGCAAATACAAATTGCACATCTGGCCTAAGATGAACCGCTAATCAGCGGTCCAGCAGTCCGAGTGCAGTTAAGATGCTCGTTCCTTTGAGCCACTTTGCACTGGACTGAGCTTACAATGCAAACCACATCAGGGGCTCATACAACTGCACATCCTCAGTCCAGTGAGATCTATATGCCATCAAGTGCCAGCAATGCCCCTCTGCTATGTATAGTGGCTAAACCAAACAATCTGTGCACCAAAGGAAAACCGACACAAATCAGACATCAGGAATGGTAACACACATAAGCCTGTAGGCAAACATTTTACCTGCCTGGACATTCAATAATGGATTTTAAAGTAGCCATTCTTCTAGAAAGGAATTTCCCACCCAGTCACAGAGGGAGAGTGCTAAACTGGAGTTCATTTACAAGTTTGACACTATCAACTTGGGCTTGAATAACGATATTAAACTGGTTAATGCACTACAAAGGCCATTTCTCCCACCTTTGATATTCGCATTTCCACATCAAATGCTATGAAAGGGAGACGTCCAGCCTGAGCTAATTAGCTTCATTAACACTGGTCCTACAATTGACAGGTAACTGTTTTTGCTGTTAGATCTACCCTGGATTCTGTCATTTCCACTATAACTCATCTAATGAAGTGGGTTTTACCCATGAAAGCTCATGATCTAATACCTTTGTTAGTCTCTTAAGGTGCCACAGGACTGCTGGGTGTTAATACAAACCTTGTGTGAGATCAACCGTTGCATGTGTTGCTTAAAAATAGAGGTTTCTAAGATACAAGCTAAAGTTTGTCAAGAAATGTTTATTTTTCCTCCAGGAAAAAATATCAGAATTCCAGGGGTAATTTCCAGCCTTTGATATAAACTCAAATCTGTCTCAATGAAAACAAATGTTTTGAGTTGAGATTTCCATGCTGGCAAAGACAAAAAAGCAAAACCTTTTTGTGAGGACAAATTTTTGACCCTCTCCCACACTGCTGCCTTTGGACCTGACAACTCTCTTCGCCTTGTGGATACTCTGAGCCCGCGTGACGTGCCCAGCTGTTACAGTGATGAGTGCAGTGGAAACATCAGGGTTGGCTAGAGGAGCCAGACTTTGCAGGGAGGTGCCGGCCAGACAGGCTCTGAGTTGTCCTTGGAGGCAGACTCAAAGAGTCTGCTCAGCCAGATGGAAGCAGCAGAGTGGCTGCAGCACCTTTGGGGATGGGGACACTGAAAAGCCCAGGAAGGGAACAGGGAATAACAGTCGGATTTGCACAGGGGAGAAAAGGAAAGCCAGGCTGGCGTGTGTGGGGGCTGAGCAATGGGCCGTCCCTTGCACAGCTGAGCCGTGGGAGCAGAGAAGCATGTAGCCTTCTGTCTTGACTTCCTAGAGTCCTGGATCTCCCCAGCATTCACGTGCGTGAACGTTTTTCAGATCAATCCATGTCTGCACAGCACAAACCCAGGCCACAGGAGGCGGCTCTGGGAACAAGCTGCAGCAGCACGCCATGGACTTTCCTTGCTCCTCGCTATAGAGCTGACAGTCCTCCGAGAACGCGTCTTGGGAGCATTTCTTGCCAGAAAGCACCTGGGAGGCTGCCCTCAAGCAGCTCTGCGCATGAAATCCATGCCAGACGAGGACTGCGCTAGCGAGAACGGGAGCCGCTCTCAGGAAGAGAAGGACCTTGCCAAGCGGGTCTGAAAGGTTTCTGCACACCCGGACTCCTGATCGGATATGGGCGGGGCGGGGCATTATAAGGGCCTGGCACAGCGGGAGCCGGAGTCGCCTCCCCAACCACGACCACACGGGCAGCGGGAGCCAGAGTTGCTGGCAGCCTGCTGCACTCCAGCCCATTCTCCCGGCCTGCTGCACCTTGCTTCTCCATGGCAGCAGGCAGTGGAGCACCCAGGGGCCAGGAGAGGGCAGCATGGCAGGGCAAAGCAGAGCAGGCTGCTGGGCTGCGCTGGCTCCTACTGATGCCAGAGTGAGGGAGCAACTCCTGCTGCCACTGCACCAGACCCCCATAATCCCCTGGGTCCCTCCTGGCCATAGGATGGTTGGTGCAGCCACCGTGGGGCAGATGACTCTGCCCCGGGGGACCGTACAGGTGAAATGCGGGCACAATCTGTGAGTCTGTGACAACACCTCGGTGGGGTGACTGAAGCACAGCGCCTTCTGGGGCCAATCTGGAAGTGGCGCTGGTCGTGTTTATGCAACCACCTTTGCTCAGGGCTGTGTGGCTAAGGACCCGAGCCATCCTCTCACCACGGACAATCCCTGATTCTTTCATTCTTCCCCAGCCTTCCCTTGCCTCAGCCCCGCAGGTGGCACCACAGTTAATTCAGCGGCTTTGCTCCTTATTATTTATCTTTGGTGTCAAGTTCTCTTCAGATAAAACAGGTGCAAGCTCTCGAGGGAGGGTTTAAAAGGAGGCGCTCAGACTAGCAGCCCTGACACCAGCCTGAGACATGAGTCGTTCCAGCTGGAGTCTAATCCACTATACAGTTGAGAGAATCTGTCTTTCTGTGTTCAAGAACTCGTCCTAAATGGCAAGAGCTAGGACCATCAAATTTGGTTTGCAGCTTCCTCTTATCATAACTTAAAGCAAGGGCAGGGTTTGGTTGGGCCAGGACAATGGGATGTGCCTGGAATGGGATTCCTTCTCAGAAAACCCTACAGAAAGAGACAGAATCACCACACAGGTGAAAGGGGCTGGCTGGGGCTGCCCTCCCAGTCCAGAACTGTCCGAGCCCTGAACATCTCCCCCCCCCACAGTCATCCTTTAACGAGGCTGGTGGGGGCTGAAACTTCCCCCCTCCTGATTCATAGAGGAATATTGCTGGCTGTTTCCCTCACTCCCTGGTGAAGGAGAAGTGCACATTTACTGCATTCCTCATTCTGGCTGGGAAGGCAGATGAACCTGGACCTGCCCCAGCTGGGGGACATGCACCCCTTCCCCAGCTGTGCCACGGGAGCTGCAGTGTCCATGAAGAGGCACTTCTCACCTGGCCCCAAGCTGTGAGAGAGGGCTGGGGTTGTCCTCTCTCGCTGGGTCAGCCTGCATCCTGAACCCCTCCTCCCCAGCCCCACCCCAGAGCAGTGATTCTAATGAAGCCTGAACATGTTCATTTTATTTTCCAAAAATAAAAAATGACTGGCATTAAAGACCTGAGCAAGGCCGAGTAAATCTTCTAGTGGGGAACAAGAAAACATTCCCTGTTAGCATGGATTAAGCCAGCCCTCTACACTTTCCGAGCTATCCTTCTGAGCAGAGCCCAGCTGTCCAGAGACGAAGGCGAGAGTGAAAGTGAACTGGAATGAAGAAAGTGGTTTTTTAAACAGCAGCCCAAATGTTATGCCCTGCCTGAGGAAGGACTGTTCAGTGGTTAGAGTCAATTGTCTGCTCCACCACTGACCTCCTGTGGAGCCCTTAGCTAAGGCACTTAGCTTCCCTGTACCTCGGACACCCCCGCTCGCCTCTGAACAATGGGAATAACAGCACTGCCCAGGCTTTTGGGAGGATAATACAGTATAGACAGTGAGGAATCCAGATACTACAGAGACCGCACAAGTCCCTAAGATAAACATTAGCTGCAGGGCTCATACTCAGGACCTGTGGGTCTAAAGGCCTGGGCCATCACTGCCTGAGCTAAGAGGCCTTCCTCTCTTAGCTCCATGCCTGATGCGGTCACTGACTAAACCCAGAGTTCCTCAGTGGTAGCCCTCCCCACACACACCTCTGTCTCCAGCGCCACTCAGATTTAACAGCTGATGGACTGTTCTACAAAAATGCAAATCAATTTTTATGAGTCAATAAATTCTGCGATTGTTAAAGACATAGCAACAAAAGGAGCAGGTCTGCTTGTGGTATCTACAACACTTCCTGTCTGGGGCCCAAGTATATGAGCTGGGACTCCTGCATTCCACTGCTGCGGCACTTGCGTCCTTCCTCAAACCTCCCTAGCGAGTATCATTGCATGGCAGTAGAGCCAGATCCCTACCCTACTCAGTGCTGTACAGACACAAACTGAAAGCACGGTCCCCCAAGGAGCTTCCGTAACAGGGCAGCACTCACCTCTCCCGAGAGCATCCCCTCTGGTAAGGGACATGCGCCCACACTCTCCTGTTCAAAACCTCTTCAGCGACTCATCTTAAAAGTGTCTTTGGCAACTTGGCCCTCCGGCCGAGTCACACACGCGGGCTATGTCTACACTGGCGCGATCTTGTGCCAGAAGTATGCAAATGAGGCTAAGCGTGGAATATCGCCGAGCCTCATTTGCATATCTAATGAGCTGCCATTTTTGCAGAAGAGGCTCTTGCGCCAGAAGGAGCTGTCTACACTGCCCCTTCTTGCGCAAGAAAAACCCTCTTGCGCAATGCCCTTATTCCTGAAAATAATCAGAGTAACGGCATTGCGCAAGAGGGTTTTTCTTGCACAAGAAGGGGCAGTGTAGACAGCTCCTTCTAGCACAAGAGCCTCTTCTGCAAAAATGGTGGCTCATTAGGTATGCAAATGAGGCTCAGCAATATTCCACACAGCCTCATTTGCATACTTCTGGTGCAAGATCGCGCCAGTGTAGACATAGCCCCGGTGTGTAATCAACAAAACCCCTTTGGGGTACACATCTACCAGGAGCCCATCTCGGTCACCTCTATAATGTCCCAAGTCTACTGCTCAGCCAGAGAGAGAGTGGTGGCCCAGGGATTCCCCTCCTGGAGGCAGCATCTGTGCCCTTACCCCAGGGTTTTATCTCAAAGTCCCATCATAGTCCAGTCTTCATTAAGCTCACCACAATGAGCTGTCTCTGCAGTGCTGCCACTCTCTCAGCCTACCAGTCACCTGGTTCACACAGCTTGAGGTCTCCAGAGGAACTGAACTGACTCTGGTCCTGCAGCTCCTTTTATACGGCCTTCCTGGCCTCTGATTGGCTGCCTCCTCCACAGCCACTCTAGGCTGCTTGGAAGACTTCTCTGTTGTCTCTCTGGGGCAGGGTGTGGCAAGGCCACAAGCATCTAGTAGGGGCCTTGGGGCCTAGTCCACCCCATCACAGCTTCCCACCGAGATGCTGTACAAACACAAATCAAAAAGGTGGGCCCTGTCCCACAATGCTTAGTTTAGCCTTCTGCAAAATGGATGGGAAGCTTTCCCCTGCCTGTATACGTACAATAAGTGTAAAAGTGCAATAGGGAACCATACTATGTGGCAGAGATGGGCTAGGAACCTGTCACAGGTCGTGCCCACACTTGGCCCCTTGGTCCCTGGGTGGGACTCCTCTCTTCAGTGCGGCAGCCCCTTCTCAGGGAGTCCACTCCCGTGCAGCGACCCTCTCTTGGGGTGCCCACTCCCACCTGGGGATCCGCCCCTTCGCTTCCGGGACGGTGCCTCTCAGGGCCTTCTGCACGCCTGCCTCCGCCGTGAGCCCCCTCGGGGGGTCCACTCCCTCTGGACCCCCCGGGGCCTCCACTCCCAGAGGGAATAGTGCAGCCCTGTTCTCCAGCCCAGAGCGACTCTCAGCCAGCATAAAACAGGAGGCTTTATTGAGCTTTGAACACCGCAAAGGATTTCTCAGGCCGGTAGGCCTGGTCTCCCCTCAGCCCCGCACGTCTGAGTCTCCCCTGCAGCTAGGTGAGCCCTGCCTGCTCTGCTCCCTGTCCCGCTCAGAAGAAGGTCTTACAGCAGCGCCTCCAATATCCCCCAGCAACAGCCCCTCCCCTGTCCATTGTCTTCACTCCAGGTAGTCAGGGTCGCCTGGGTCCCTCTCTTCTCCCTGGAGCCAGCTGGGTCAGGTCTCCCCTCTGCAGCCCATTGTCTGTCATGTGGCCGGAACCCTTGTGTCCTCTGAGCAGGGTCGGCCAGTCAGCAGGGCACCAGACATCAGGGCGCTGGTTCTGTGCTGTTCTCTGCAACAACAAACTCCTCTCCCTTGTCACATTTAACCAGTAACATCCCGGGGCACCGAGTGCCCCTCTCTGCATGCAGACCCCCCTTTGAACCTCCAAAACTCCCCACTTCCTCACAGAACCCTACAAGGTCTTTTCCATTTGTAAAGCCTACAATGTCTCAGGGGATAACACGAGGATTAATTTTCTAAGGTGCCCCTCTGGGAAATCTGATCAGCTTCCAAGCCCCTTTAAAAGGTGAAACAAGTTAAAGATAACTGAGGTAGGCTGGAGTAGTATGTTCCTGACAGCTGTATATGTCATCTCTGCACTTTCACTAACTTGTCATTTCCCTGCTGAGCCCGAGTTCTCGGGGGCCATTTCCTGGCTAGCAATCCTCGCTGCATTGAGCCAGCGTGCTTTTTGATTTCTGGACACACCGGTCTGAACCAAAAAGCCACACAGAAGTCTTTGCCATGCACACAGCGGCAGAATAGGAGACATCCATCGGGGCTGTCTGACACCTGGCGGGTGACGGCTCTCCCTGTGTGGGGCTACGTCTGAGTGGATGATGGGTATTGAAACGCAAAGCAAGAGCAACTCAGGTCCGGGTCTTCAGTTCAAACCAAGGCCTTCAGATGACAGGCTGAGCATGCGCTGAGTGCGTCCGCGGGCATGATCGGTGACAGACAGATAGGCAGGCATGCCTAAAGACAGATCGAAAGAGAGAGGGAGTAGTGACCAAATCACCATAATCTGACAAGCTGTTTGGTGGCCTCTGCAGCATGAGTCAGTGTGTTCAGTGACCTCACAGAAATGACTGTGACAATCGGTGCTAGCTGCTAGGAATCTCAGCTGAGAGGCCCAAGAATGGGGCAGGCCATAGAGAGGGAATTCCCTCCATCTTCCATTGATGGGTTCTTCCCGACCAAGACGCACTGATGGAGCAGACCAAGTGTGTGGGAAACTCGCCAAGCTGGAAAATTAGAGGAACATGGATCTCTGGGTTTGTCACACGGGCACCTTTCCTTGGACCATTCAACCAAGACCTCAACTAGCCCTGGTCAAAACCCCAGGAGAGCATTTACTCACTTTAAAAAATGGCTTCCCATATTTTTCAAAGGAAACATTAAAAAACCAAGCAAACCACCCTGGCATTTTTTTAAATTTAAACCAGTGTCTGCCTTGTTGGGTGAAAACCAAAGGAAAACTGCCCCTAAAAACTCTCAGCCTGTTTCCCAATTATTTTTCACATTGAAATATTGAAACATTTCAGCCAGTCCTAGCCCCAGCATTTTTAATTGATTCAAACCAGCCACTTGGCTGGAAGACCCATTTCAGTTTTAATCTACCTGTGACCCTGGGAACAGCTCTGCTTAGCCAGTCACTTTACCAGGAGATGATAGAATTGTATAATGCCTCGGGAACCGCTGGGCAGACTCCTAAGTGAGCAAAGGAAACTCCACCGGCTGACCTAGAAAAGCATTTCCATTATCTTTGTCCAAGTGCCGGAGGTACAAATGCATTCAACACACAGAGCGTAGGGGTGGGGAGTCGGTTTCTTTCATGGGGGGGAATTCCTTTTGAAACAAAATCTCACATCTCTTGGCAGTGAGGCATAATTCAAGGCTTGGAGAGAAATGATTCAGAACAACCCTGCTATTATATGTCAAGTGCTCCTAATTGCCTTAATTCCGGGTGCTGGTTAATTCTCAGTTCATCCTCTTTGTCTTTAGGACAGGCTGCTTGGTAAAGTGACAGTTACTGGGAAATCTCCGTGCATTAATAACTTCACTTTTATCCGGTCAGGCTGCTAATGGAATCAGCAGGAACTGATCAACAGAAAAGGCAAGGTGAAATCCAAACAGAAATTATACTAGCCGCCCGGCGTGGGGGCAGGGCTCAGAGGGAGAAGGGCAGGTGCCACGGTAATGCTGCAGGGCAGGGCTGAGTTGGGGACACTATAGCGGGGGTGGGAAGGCAGGAACCCCTCTAATGCAGCAGGGAATGGTTTGGAGCCCTACACAAAGCCACTGAGGCTTAGAGCCAGGTGAAATTTCCTGGCGGGACTTGAAATCAGCCAAAACTTGAAGCCACAACCACATGCATGGTTCACTGAAGCTGGCAGCCCTGGGCCATCGCCCTCACCTCTGGTTCTAGGAAGCATGCTTCCTTCTAGGGCAGTGGTGGGCAACCTAAGGCCCACAGGCCACACGTGGCTTATCAGGGCAAGCCACTGGCAGGCCACCCGACAGGTGGTGTGTACCTTATCTCTGCCAGTAGGGCTGCCTGCAGCTCCCATTGGCCGGGAATGGCAAACTGTGGCCAATGGGAGCTGCAGGCAGGCAGCCGTAGCTATGGTTGCAAGGTCAGCAACCAGTCTGGCGACCTGCCAGTGGCTTGCCCTGATGAGCCGTGTGTGGCCTGCAAGCCGCAGGTTGCCCACCACTGCTCTAGGGACAAACAGTAGGGGAGCTGGCCAGTTGCCTGGTTTTCAGATACTGCCATGGCCAGCAAGAATAACCATTAGAATAATACCGATTACAAACCAGCCAACCAAGACAGGAGTCGAGGAGTCAAGGGAGGGATTTACGCCCAGTCCTCAATGGTGTTGCGGTCCCTAATTCCCATTAATGTTAATACCTTTGAGGATCTGAGTCTGAAACCGTCATGCTTTAGAGCTTCAGCCAACCTCTAATCCTTGGGGTTTAGGAAGAAATGTTGTTTGTGGGCAGTGATCCTACAACAGCCAGCCCACAGTTTCTTATAATGGGCCAGGAAGCATCTGATAGGGGTCACAGTGGGTTATTCTTGCTAGCCATAGCAGTATCTGAACCTGGTCTGAAAGCCTGCCAAGCTCTTAGCCTCATCAATATCTTGTGGCAATGAGTTCCACATACTGGAACAGGTGTGTCTGCCTTTAAAAAAATCAATAATTGCAGTGGCCACTAGGTAGTGCCCTTGCTGGTACCGGTAGTCTCAGCAGAGAGGACAGAAGGAGCCCTGGAGACTAATTAGGCTCTCACCTTTAGCTGGGGGTGGGGACACTCCAGGCGTGGGTGGAGGGTAGCATGTGAAATGGCATGAGTAAAGGAGTAGAGAACAGTACAGGGATCCCTGGACTAGTACCCCAGCGGTAGTCGGGCACCCCAATGCCAGACACAAGATCTGCTGTTACTGCTTATGAACTTGAACTTCAGACATGCATTTAGTCAGTGAACAGTTCCAAAGATGGTACCAAAACACAGCACCATGACAACATTAAAAGGCTGTTCCTGTGCTCACTGCCCTTTGGGGAGGTGTGATTCCGTCCCCCAGATTTAGGTACATCTCATCTGACCACCTATCGCCCTCCTGAACACCCAAATTCCCCTCAGCAGTTGTAGAACTTAGCTTAACATTTCATTCTCCCCAAACCCTACCTACTTTCTTAAGGCGGACAACAGAAACTCTTAGGGTACATCTACACAGCAGGGTTATTTTGGAATAATTGACGTTATTTTGAAATAACAAAATGTGCATCTACACACAAGCAGTTATTTCGACATAACGTCAAAATCATGTCCAGCCGAAGGACTTCTTACTCCGACTCCTGTAGCCCTCATTTTACGAGGATTAATGGGAGTCGGAGGAAGAGTGCTCTATTTCAAAATAAGTGCTGTGTAGACACGCCCAAATTCAAAATAAGCTATTTTGACTTAAGTTTGCGTAGCTCAAGTTGCGTAGCTTATTTCGAGTTTAGCCCTGTTGTGTAGACATACATCTACACAGCAGCGTTATTTTGGAATAACATAGCGCGTGTCTATACTACAAGCCTTTATTTCAAAATAATGTCAAGCTGAAGAACTTCTTACTCCAACTCATGGTAACCCTTATTTCATGAGGAACAGTCAGAGAAACTGTTCCTTTGACTTCCTGCTGTGTAGACAGCGCCAAAAGCCGAATTAAGCTACACAACTGATGTGTAGCTTAATTCGACTTTAGCCCTGCTGTGTATCATGCAATGACATTGGCTAAAGCAATTCCACTGTCATTTACAGGAATGCTGGACTAACAAGCAGAGCAGAATATGCAGCACAGACGGAGGGAGCAGAAATTTACTTTTAATGGGACATATTCTGCTCTCAAACACACCGGTAAAAATCTTATGTAACTCCACTGAAGTCATTCAAGTTGGTCTGAATTTATACCAGTGCCAATGAGCTCAGGTTTCAGCCCAGCTTGTGCCAAATATGCAGGTTCTAACTGTGAACAACTTCAAATTCAGAGCCAATAGGCTCTTGTGTTTCAAAGACAATCCCAAAGACTTTGTCAGTTGGCTGGTAATTAAAGTCTGGGAGATTTAACGGCCCACAATAAATGAGAGGACCAGTTAATATATAAAATATGAGATTGCTCTGTGGAGAGAGAACTGCATTTCATTGTATTGAATTCAATTAAGTTCTAGGAGTGGAGGGCGTCTGGATGTAATTTGATGGAAAAGAAATATACGCCATCGATAGCATTAGGAAAGGGGCATTACATTTGTAATGGATGATTTCAAGTGTGACTTTGTGTTTACAATGCAGGTCAGGAGCTCCCAATGGCAGAGAAATGCAATGCCTGGAAGGATTCAGAGAACAAGCCCTCTGAATCGCACATGCTGTCTTCAGCCACTATCCACAGACAAGAGTCAGGCCCGGGCGGGCAGGCTTGGCTAACGGAAGGATCCCCTGAACCTCTTTCCCAAATTCTCCCTGAATCGGTGCTTGGAGGTCTCCAAGGTTTGGTTTGCTCTGTGGACTCAGTCCTGGGGTTTGGCTGAGCTGTGCTTGATGCAGACTTAAGGTGTGTGTGTGGCGGGGGTGGGGGATCATTGTGCCCCTCCTTTAAGCTTCCTTGATCTCTGGTGGGTGATCCACCCTCACCCCCCCAGCACAACACAGGGCCGCCTTAAGGGGCTTAGTCATGCTGCCTTCCCCTGACTAATCCTTAACATCCCAACTTTGGGGGGGCCTAACAGGGACTGGCATATAGCTGGCTATCCCACCCGTATCCCACCCTGGGATTCCCTTCGGCAGCATGTGCAGTTAGGGGAGCTAACTGTGCGGCTCGAGCAGTGCACAGATGCCTTGATCGGGGCCGAGAATGATCCCTCTGATTCTGATTTTCAGCTGCTGCTGCCCATCCTCATTCCTGGTGGCCCTGAGGCAGATGCGTGTGGAACAGCCCCACAGGAGGTCTGCTGGCATGGCAGTTCTGACCTAACTCAGCCTAGTTCTTCAGCCCTGTTTCATTTCCCATCACACCAAAACCAAAGGGACATCCTGTTAACCTGAACGGCAGCAACTCTAGCACTGGTGATAGGAAATGCTCAGACGCCTCACAAGGGCCATTTCTGCTCCTGTAGTCCCGGTGCAAGGAGGCCAGGAATGATGGACAGCTCGGTGAACAGACCCATTCAGCGCAGTCAGATCTGTCAGTTCAGCTGCCAGATCCTGTAGGAATGCAGTAATGGCTCGGGAAGGTGTGCCGCGTTCATTCCTTTCCAGTACATTAGCAGTTCTCAAACTTTTTGGCCTGCAGCCCGCAGCCCACCCCATTTAACACAGACCTTTCTGCAGACCACCAGCCAACCACTCATGATGGCAAAATGGGTGCAGAAGGAGGTGGGGGTGCAGGGTCTGGCTGGGAGGTTGGGTGCAGGAGCAGGCTGAGGATGGGGGGTCTGGGAGGGAGGGTGCAGGAGCAGGGTGGGGGTATGGGATCGGGACATAAGGGGGATGGGAGGCATTTACCTTGCTCCGCACCCCTAGCTACTCCCAGGCACTGCCCCTGCAGCTCCCATTGGCTGTGATTCCAGCCAATAGGAGCAGTGGGGAAAGCCTCCAGGTGAGCGATTTCCTGCGCTGACATTCCCCCAGTAGGGGATAGGGGGTGCAGCAGCACATGGAGCCACTTCCTTCCCTCACAAGCTGGATCCGGCCCGTGAGGCTCACTGCCCTCCCACTGCACAGTGAGAAGCAGCTGCTGGCGCTCCACCCTTGTGGGGGGGTACAGGGCTGGAGCACCAGCGCAGGCTCCCCGCTGCAGAGGGGGCAAGCCCCGAGCCCATGGCCCACCTGCACAACAGCCCGCTAGTGGCCTGTGGACCACACTTTGAGAATCACTGCAGTACATGGAGCCGCTCTGTGGCTGTTGGTTGTCCGCTGGCGTTGCCGTCCAGGTGGCCACACTGGAAGGAGGGAGCAATGAGTGAAGGTGTTTAAAATCCGTGATCTCCACTGGCCACGTGTTTGCTGAGATCCTGCTCGCGCCGTGAGTGCCACCCTCCCTGTCGCGGTCTGTGCTGGCAGTTGTTGTGTATGAGCCTGCCCACAAACGGCAACTTTGTCACATCCCCCAGGACAGCAGCAGGGCTCTAAATCTAGCTTCAATCTGTCTATAGCCGCACCGGGGCCATGAATAATGGATGAGGCCTTGGCTTGCCGTAAAACCCTTCTTTTTCCTCTCTATGGGCACCATAAACTAGTGCCTTCTAATGATTGCTTTATGGAAATGAAATGCTCCGCTCCAAGTGTATGTGCTGCTGGAAGGATTTTTCCTCCCTAGACAGGGCTGGGATGGCAATAGATGAGTTTTATGAGGGTCTTATTAAAACCCTAAATCGTCCTGGGATTTCAAAATAAATAAGGTGCTTTGCTTCTCTCTTCCCCTGTGCCAGGTAATTCGGTGCAAGCAGGGGCTCTTGATGGATTTCCACAGCCATTGTCACGAAACAATTCACATCACTCCTCTGCCTTCCATCCCCTGGGAATTGATCTGGGCAGCCAAAGAACCCTGCTTTCTCCTGAATGCTTTTCTTTTTTAATCTGCCAACAGGAGATGCCAGCCCCAGGCTCGACCCGCAGCATTATCCTTTCCCAGCACATTCTGAGACCACCAGCAACGCTGACTGGTAAGTTGTCCCGGAGTCACATCCCGGTGCTGCTCCTATGCAGAGAGAAATTGACCCAGGCAAAGGATTAAGGAATGATGCCAGTATCCATTCTGTCTCTGTGTTTGTCTTGCCCTGCACTAGTGTTCCGTCCAGTCTTATCCAGCCATGTATGGATTTTTTCCCAGC
Organism: Rafetus swinhoei; assembly: GCA_019425775.1. Classification (NCBI taxonomy): domain Eukaryota; kingdom Metazoa; phylum Chordata; order Testudines; family Trionychidae; genus Rafetus; species Rafetus swinhoei. The sequence continues at coordinate 9,130,997 of CM033441.1, forward strand.
CATGTGCAGAATAATTTTATGTGCACCAAAGCATGTGTGCACCACAAGTAGAAACACATACCTAGCTGTGGGCGCTCTGCTAATCAGCTGGGCAGCATTGGAATCTCTCCTGAGTGGCCGCACAAGCGCACAGCTCACCGGGAACACTGCCCTGCACACCAACGCACCCGGCTTATGCCTGTGCTCGGATGGGGAGTTCAGTCTCCAAGCCCATCCACTCCATGGTCTCTCCTCTGACTGCCAGCCGGGGGACAAGCAGTGCCCATTCAGAGGCGGTCTTTCATGACACAAACCCCTACCTTTTGGGAACAGCCTGGAGACTCCCTAGAGCATTCCACACGAGGCCACATGACATAGCTGCTCCTTATTCTTGTCCTTACCCTGAGGCCGATCATGGTCCAGATCTCTGTTCAGAGCCCCTCTATGGAATGTTGTCCCTGATTATAGTCAGTGGACTCTGTAGGACCCAGTGGAAAGGGCCAGATTCTGTGCTCAGCACAGACCCCAAAGCAAGGAAGGTCTGGATAGATGGAGAACAAAAGTGGCTAAATGCTGTCTTTTCACTCACCTGATTCTGGAAGCATAGAGAGGCCGTTGGAGCACTGGGTAAGTTAGAGCAGTCTCAGGGCTGCTCTAGCATGTGTAAGCTCCTAACAAGGGCTTTCCCCACCTAGGATCTGGAACTCAAGACACTACAGCCAGGCCCCCCATTCCCAATACACCCCCACTCTGGGTTCTGAGGGAGGTGCCATAGAGCCAGCACTGGGCAGCGGGGTTCCTTGCTGCCCTGTCGGGGAGCACTGCAAAGAGGCTAGAGCAGGCTTGGAGTTTCTGGCCAAAATCCTTTCTGGGGAAAGTTTTTTTTGTTTTTTTTTTGGGGGGGTTTTTGGGGGGGGGGACTCTTCTCTATTCGCCACCCTTAAAAATGGCTGTCTTCATTCCCTTCCCTTATTTCCCGTTAAATAGCTGGATCCTGGGCCACCTGGTTGACTTCCAGTTAGAAAGTGGTTGCCTGCTGTGATGAAGTGGGGATTGTATTCACTCTGTTCACTTTGTTATGCTGCATGGGATTTCTACTGTCCTATAGTAACCCTGTGTGCATGCCTCAGTTTCCCCTGGGCACTGCACCACTATAGGACAGTAGACATCCCATGCAACATAACAAAGTGAACAGCATGAATACAATCCCCACTTCGTCACACCTCCCGATGCACACAGCTGTGTCTTGGGTGTCCCAGAAGGACACTTTCCTCCTCCGCACACAACCCAAGGGAGAAGGGCAAAGGCTTACACCTGCCACCCACGCCCTGCGAGCCTGAGTCAGCTGGCCCAGATTCTAGGACTCGGAGCCAGAGGAATTTTATTGCAGGTCAGATTTGCCCTTTCACATTCTGTGGAGATGGTCAAACACACATTGCTGGGATCTCTTCTATCATGCACACAGTGCAGCTGGGATGCTGGCACATGGAGCAGCAGCAGCATGCCTCGGGTAGCCCTGGGCACACTTGTTTCTCTTTCCACTTCCAAAATAACTGGGCTGCTTTCCTTTCTAGAAAGAGCTGGTCAAGAAAAGAGCCAGGGAGGGTCAGGAAATGTCTCCTTCCCCCCCAGCCCTGCCTGCCTCGCTGATAAAATGCCCTGAAAAGGAATGATTTCGCAAAGCAAATATTGGATAAAATTAAACGTTTCAAGTTTTGTCTGAAACTCACAGCATTTTGTGAGAAGCAGACATTTTTTGCAAAAGTTTCCATTTTGTCCAAAAAGCCATTTTCTATTTAAAAAAAAAAAAAAAAACCCAGCTCTAAGTCTCCTCATGTCTCAATTTTCCCCGGAAAACATGGATAATTATACTTTCCCTTTTTTTGTGTGCGTCACTTTGAGATCAAAAGATAAAAAGTGCGATAGAAAACGTAAGAATTATTTATAGCTTCTCTAACAATCCCAGATCTGCCAGCATCCACAAACACCTGAAAATCTCTCTCGATTAGTATTCCTTTCACACCGCCCACTGGCACAAGGTTTGATGCTAACAAACGTTGCTCTGAAAGGTGTTGATGCCTGAATCTAATTTTATTTTATTTTTGACACCATGGGTTTATGTTTACACAGACACGCTGAGCCAGCCTTAGGACTGAAATTTAGATTTTGAAAACATAAAAGGGTGAGTGTCTTTGGGAGAAAATGAAAGGTTGAAACCTCCCTACATGTTTTAATCATTTAAACAAACTTTTCCCTTCTTTTCTTTCTTTCTCCAAACTTCCTTCTTAGATTTCCCCCTCTCCCCCAATGTTGTGAAGCAAAATCCACCCAGATAGTGAAACTGACTGTAAGTTCGGTGTAAAACAGATCACTCTTGCTATCACATCCAAAGGAAGTGAAATGTAGACATTTTTTTAAAATAACACAGATAGTGAAAAATTCATCAGATTCCTAAGCCTGTTTCAGCCTGGTTATTCTAAATGGGATGAGAAACAGATTATGCATTGGGTTTACCTTTAATATGAGTTTTGTGTCAAAAGAATGTCTCTTTATAACCCATGCTTGCAGGAACCCCATTAGCAAATTACAGAGCTGGTCGAGTGGCAGCTGAGAAGTTACGTACTCATTACAGAAGCTACAGGGAGTAGCCCAGTTAGTCTGAACAGGAAAAACTAAAAAAACAACAAATGGTCTGGTAGCACTTTATAGACTAACAAAACATGTAGATGGGATCATGAGATTTTGTGGGCACTCCAGTCATCTGAAGAAGTGGGCTGGGCCCACGAAAGCTCATGATAACATCTACATGTTTTGTACTTAATACAGTGGGGCATGTCACTCGCCTGGGAGACAGCCCCGCCTAGAGCTACTGTGCAGGGGTAGGGACAGGTCGGCTGTCGCCCATTGTCATGGGGATGAGGCAGGAGGGTTTCACTCAGCAAGGCCACACCCGCCATACAATGCTGACTTGAATAGAGAAACTCAACTTTGCAGGCACTTCATTCCACTAGGCAGTGACAGACTACCCCTGACACAGAGGCCTCCAACAGCTGATGCTCAGCGAACCCTGCTCCACCTCCACTGCACCCTGGACAAAAGAGGCCTGAAGGTAGAGTGGAGGCAGTGGTGGGTGCAGTCCAGGTGTTGATACATGGTCTGGGCGGGCTCAGGGTCCAGCCATTCGGTGTCTCTGCAAAGCCCCAGAAGGGCCTTTGAAGCAGTAGTACAGCTTAGGGAAGTTCCCAGGGATGCCCTAATTGAGAGGTTTTCAAACTAAGGGTTGCAACCCCGTACTGGGTGGTGGAATGTCGGGCGCTAGGTCTCAGTGCTGCAGGGGGATCAGGTGAGAAGTGGGGGTGCTCAGGCAGCGACCTGCCTGTCCTGGCACCGCAGACAGCGCGGTGCCCCAGAAGCAGCCGGCAACAGGCCCAGCTCCTAGGTGTGGGGAAGAGAGTGCACAGGGCTCCGTGTATTGCCCCTGCCCCGAGCACTAGCTCCGCATCCCATGGGCTGGGAACCGGCTGCTGGCTGCTTCTGGGGCACAGCAAGGTCTGCGGTGTCAGGAGAGGCAGGAAGCTGCCTTAGCCCCCCCACTGCACCACTGACCGGGAGCCACTCAAGGTAAGCCCCTCCTGCCCCAGCCCTGGCTCACCCTCAAAGCCGGAGCCCCTCCCTAAGGCCCTAAAGCTCTCATCCTCAGCCCTACCCCAGAGCTCACACTCTAGTTACATTATGTTGGGTTGCTGCATCAACGATTTTCTTTAACTAGTTCACGAGGAAAAAAGTTTGAAAATCACTGGCCTAATGCATGGCACAGTCACTGCCACCCCTGAATAGGGAAGGCTGCCTCGATTCCGGTGCTGGTGCAGAGACAATCTGCCCCCAAACTCCTCTTTAGCCTTGAGGGAATAGTGCTCTGATGGGGACATGGTGCAAACTGGGACGATGACAGACCAGCTTCAAGGGTCCTGTAGCCTTGGGCAAGGAACCAGGGCAGGTAGCCTGGATACCAGCACCCACACAACCAACCTGGCCCAACTTTAACCTAAAATCAGAGCCACTTACTAGTCTCAGCCCCAGTCCTAGCCCTGAGCCAGCAAGACAAACCAAATCTCACCTGAAGTTCAGCCAACCAACTGGCTCCAGACCTCACCCTAGCCGAGGGTGCAGTGTTCCCGGGAAGCTGGGCACTTGGGCCGCCACCCAGCAGAGATTCAAAAGCCACCCCGCTGATTAGCATAAGAACATAAGAACGGCCATACTGGGTCAGACCAAAGGTCCATCCAGCCCAGTATCCTGTCTGCCAACAGTGGCCAATGCCAGGTGCCCCAGAGGGAGTGAATCGAACAGGCAATGATCAAGCGATCTCCCTCCTGCCATCCATCTCCACCCTCTGACAAACAGAGGCTAGGGACACCATTCCTTACCCATACTAGCTAATAGCCATTAATGGGCTTAACCTCCATGAATTTATCTAGTTCTCTTTTAAACCTTCACAACCTCCTCAGGCAAGGAGTTCCACAGATTGACTATGCACTGTGTGAAGAAGAACTTCCTTTTATTTGTTTTAAACCTGCTGCCCGTTAGTTTCATTTGGTGACCCCTAGTTCTTATATTATGGGAACAAGTAAATAACTTTTCCTTATTCACTTTCTCCACACCACTCATGATTTTATAGACCTCTGTCATATACCCCCTTAGTCTCCTCTTTTCCAAGCTGAAAAGTCCCAGTCTCTTTAATCTCTCCTCATATGGGACCTGTTCCAAACCCCTAATCATTTTAGTTGCCCTTCTCTGAACCTTTTCTAATGCCAGTATATCTATGCCAGTATATATAGCAGAGTGCCCACAGCTGGCATCATGTGTTTCTCCTTGTGGTGCACATCTGCACATGCCTCAGTGCATAGCACAAAATTTACTCCACATATGGATGGAAAAAATTAGAGGGAACATTGCTGGGGTCTCCCGCTGAAATCACCTCTCACCCTCCCACAGGCTGCCTACCAGCCTCAACCTTCACCCCAACCAGAGGTTCCCACTTGAACCCACCCTGTTGCCTTCCCCATACTGAAAGAAACGACCTGGTTATAAGCACTTTGATCCTAGTACAGCTGCCTCCATGCTCTGGCATTGCTTTAACTAAATCAATATAATTCAAATGGGGTAAAAAAAATGCATGTAGAACAAAAAGACCCAGGCCTGCTCGACTTACACGTTGCTCTAATACTCCCTGCGAGTATTATCCCTATTGTGGGGAAGGGAGACAGAGAACAGAGACTGGGTAAGGTCTCAGAGCCAGCTAATGGCAGAACCCTGGGACAGCCACCCCAGTGTCCCGGACACTGGGTCACACTGCCTGCTGTACGATGAAAATGTAGCTACAAACCTAATGTGAGCATACTGTGCACTGGAAACATGAGAGTTCTCTGGCCTCGCCAGAGAAGAAAGTATCCTGTCTTCAGTCTGGAAACCAGAATGATGAGGGAGCAGGAAAGAAGAGGAAGGAACGAGGCTCTAGGGAGGAGGAGAAAGGCTGGTGAAGCCAGACAGCTGGTAGCTGGGTACCTGTTGGGGTAGGGAGATCAGGCTCCTGCGAATGTGAGACCGAGCCCCTTTACTAGACACGCTGACCAGCTGAGTAGGCAGAAAGATGTTGGAAGCAGGAACCGTTGCCCTGCCCTCCCGCGTGTGACCACTGGTGGGCAGTGTCATGACACAATTGGCGAGAGGAAAGAGCACACGAAGGCTTTGCCTCTTGTACCTGACACCCATGCTCCTCCCGCGCTGGGGTAAATCAGGAGCAGCTCCACTGAAGTCCCTGGAGTTACAGTGAGGGGCGCCAATGGGGAACGGCGGCCTGTCCTGTCCATTCCATTCCCTGGCTTCATCCTGGCGATGAACTGGAGTAAATGTGTCAACAGCTCATCAGTGCGACTTGGAGAATTTCCTTGTCTCACCCAGCCTGACCAGAGCTGTGCATTCTCCTGACCCTTCCCTTCCTCATTATGCCTGCTACCTATCTCCACCCCAAGCCCTCACTTTGTCTCCAGCCCTGATGAAATCCACTACTGACATTGGGGGAACATAAGCACAGCCAGACTGTGTCAGACCAAAGGTCCATCTAGCCCAGTGTCCTGTCTGCCGACAGTGGCCAATGCCAGATGCCCCAGAGGGAGTGAACAGAACAGGGAAACATCAAGTGATCCTTCTCCTGTCATCCATTCCCAGCTTTGGCAAACTGAGGCTAAGGACACCATCCCTGCCCATCCTAGATAATAGCTATTGATGGACCTATCCTCCACAAATTTATCTAGCTCTTTTTTGAACACTGTTAGGGTATGTCTAGACTACATGGCTCCGTCGATGGAGCCATGTAGATGAGTTTACTAGACATAGGAAAATGAAGCGGCGATTTAAATAATCGCCGCTTCATTTACATAAAAATGCCACCGCGCTGTGCCGATCAGCTGTTTGGTGGCACAGCGCGGTAGCCTGGGCGACGCGATGCGACAGGGAAGCCTTTGTCGACCGCTCCATTATGCCTCGTGGAATGAGGTTTAGCGGAGCGGTCGACAAAGGCTTCTGTTATCGACCGCGACATGTCCAGACTACCGCGCTGTGCCACCAAACAGCTGATCGGCACAGCGCGGTGGCCATTTTGATGTAAATGAAGCGGCTATTATTTAAATCGCTGCTTCTTTTTCCTAAGTCTAGTAAACTCATCTACATGGCTCCATCGACGGAGCCATATAGTCTAGACATACCTTTAAAGTCCTGGTCTTCAAAACATCATCTGGCAAGGAGTTCCACAGGTTGACTGTGAATTGTGTGAAGTAGTATTTTCTTTTTTTGTTTTAAACCTTCTACCTATTCATTTCATTTGGTGACTCCTAGTTCTTGTGTCTTGGGAATAAGTAAATAACTTTTCCTTATTCACTTTCTCCACACCAGTCATGACTTTACAGATCTCTATCATATCCCCCACCTTAGGCTCCTCTTTTCTAAGCTAAAATGTCCCCACTTTTTAATCTCTCTTCATAGGGCAGCCATTCCAAACCTAGAATGAGGTTTAACAGTTATTTCGAGAGAAGGGTTTTCTCTCGAAATAACGCTGCTACACGGGGCATTTTATTTCACAATAATGCGATTTCAAAATGGCGGCCGGACGCGATGATGCTAATTAAGCACGGGATATTTAAATCCCGTGCTTCATTAGCAATTTTGAACACTACATTTGCATCCCTATTTCGAGATAGGGAGCAAGTGTAGACATACCCTCTCTGTCTTATTCTCTATCCCTTTCTTAATGATTCCCAATATTCTGTTTGCTTTTTTGACTGATGTTGCACATTGAAAGTCATCCCAGCTCCATCCACCCATAGGTGACTCATGGTAGCACTCAGAGATATGCTGCCCCGCTGTACCCCCACCGACATTTTAATTGCTAGATGGGGTGCTCCCTTATGCCCCCTCTCTGTTCCTCTGGGTGACCCTCCCTGTAGCCCCTCCACCTATGCTTCCATCAATATATACATTGAAAGAATAATAAGGGGAAATAAATATTCATGGAGACACAGAGTACATCTCAGGACAGCGGCTGCAGCCAGCCACTGCAGTGAGATTAATGTCTGCAGGCTTTGGTTCCTATTTTCACCATTCAAAAAGATTTCGCTGTGCACCTGGAGTCCCTTTTGCCCGACAGAGATGCACCGTGGGTGCACAGCTTCAAAGCAAAGCACCCAAGTCACCGGAAAGGCGGCAGTCTGCTGGGGAACATGGTCAAAAGAAGCTCGCAGAAGTCCTGGGACTGAAGAGCAAAGGGAGGGGCGGGATTGAAGGCCAAGGGGAAGATACTTAGCAACAAGCATGAGGGAACCTCCAAGCCACGCGCCTGTTTCACCACCTGAGATTACAGCGATGCTGATGATTGGGTATTTGTACAGAGACAAGATCCGACCCCTGCTATACACTCATCATGAAAACCATGCGCAGGGGTCGCTTCACCCCAGGGCTGGAATGCAGCCACCTCTGGGGCACAGTGCAGCAGCTGTTGGTCAGCACAGAGCAACGCTGCTACTCAACATCTTAGGGCGAGAGGGGAAGAGAGTGCTACATCCTTGTTGTGTGCAGACCGGGGGGGTGCCACTGGGTTGGGATGTTAAATTTAGTTTAATCAACTAATTGACTACTCGATCAGTCAATAAGTGGGGGAGCTGCAGCGGGGTTAGCTCCCAGGCCAGGACCTAACCCGCTGTGGCTCTGCTGTTTAAATGTATTAAAAGCCTGTTGGTTCTTAATACATTTAAAAGGCTGGTGTGCAATGGGGGGACTCTGTGCAAGCCAGGAATCAGCTGATTCCCAGCTCGTGCCCAGTCCTTGCTACCCCCTGTCTTCCCTGCCCCCGAAGGAGACTGTGCTGGGGGAAACCAGCTTTTAAGCCAGCTCCCCCCAGCACCAGCTCCTGCTTCCCTCTCTCCTCTGAGGAAGCAAGGGGGAGAAGCGACTAGTTGCGGGACTAGTCAACGATCCGATAAGCTGTTGCTTATCGGATCGTTGACTAGTCAACTAGTCACTTACATCCCTGCCACTAGGATATGCCGACTATGGATTTAGCCCACCAGATTCAGCTGATTTAGCCCACCAGATTCAGGACTTCAAGCACAGAATGTAATTGCCCTGTTCGGATATGCCAGGCACAGGGGCTAGTTCCTACTCTCTGAGGTAAAACTAGGAACAGTGAGGACTTTGGTTTTATGTCTCATCTGAAAGATAAATGGCCTAAAAGGTCTTTGCCCACATTAATAGCCCAGGATTCAGTTCTGCAGCTCTTCCTCAGGGCTTGTGTTCATTTACCCTGAGATCGACACTCAGGAAATCAATCTGCAGGTGTTTGATTTAGCGGGTCTAGTAAGGGCCTGCTAAATCGACCACTGACGGCACCGCCATTGATCCCGTACTCCACTGGGTTGCGAGGAGCAAGGGAAGTCAACAGAAGATTTTCTCCCATCAATCTCCCACAGTGGGGATGCTGCAGAAATTTGACTTAAGGTATATGGATTCTAGCTATGCTATTCTTGTAGCTGGAGCTACGTATCTTAGGCTGACTTTCTCCGGTAGTGTAGACCTGGCCTGAGTTCTTACACTCATTCAAGCCAAAGAAAGTCTCATCTGAGAGATACCTGCAGGACTGACTCCCATGGAAGGTCTCCGGGAATATCCTGTTACAGAACCTGAGACGCCCCCCCCGTGTTTGCATTCTCAGCTCTGTGAAGTGGGTGTACAATCCTGCCCTGGAGGCGAGTGGAGAAGTCTGATTTCACAGCACTTTCTGGCCTCCTTGCACACCCTTTGCACAAGTGTCCACGACAGCACAAAGGGCCCGTTGTGCCAGGCTTGGGAAGATGCAGGAGAGGCCCTAAGCTGCACCGAATGAAGAAGAAAGTGTACATTGGCTGAATTTCAGCAGGTCACCTCCCTGCACTGGGCCAGCCGCAGAAATTTGCAGCATGCGGTGGAACGCAGATCGGGCATGCCCATGGCTGGTATGCAAACATCAATCCAGACTTCGGCTCAGTTTTCACCCGCACAATTATTGTTGATCACATACCCAGCCCGACAAAGGTCAGGGCTGCTGGAATGTGCTTTCCAAATCGCTTGGAGGTTTGGATCGGAGAAGCACCTAGAAGTTTGGATGCTTCTTGGAATCATTAGAATATCTTGGGTCTGCCAAGCAGGGCCAGAAACCAATGCTGACAACTCTCCTGATTTTATCGCAAATCTCATGATACTTGATATTTTTGTCCAAGTGCCAGCTCCGAGTCAAGTCATAGCATCTGTTTAAAAAAGGTGAGTTTCTGACCCTTGTGATGGAGGACACAGCGTGAAAATGCAAACTGAGTGCAAGTTAAGGCCCAAGACCTAGAAAGCTAAGAATCACCCTGTGATGGGGGGTGGTCATGGACGACACCGTGGGGGTGCCCCCCGGAGTGCTGACAAGGTCACTGCCACTCCCCTTCCTGCTCTCTGGGGCTTCTCACTGCCCAGTCCTGCTGGGCCAGCTCTGCTGGTCTCCCCCAGCCAAGGCCCCAGGCTGAGATCACGCACACACACACCCCAACCCCGAGAAGCAATGCAGACACTGAATCTCTTCAGGTCCAAGGAAAATGCAGTTTAGGGCCCAGCTGCCCGGGATACCACTCCCAAAATGGGATCAGAACCCCAAGGGAATTATTTAGGTAAGCCCCCTTCAGCAATGAAAGGGGGATTGTACACACAGACTGTCGTCCCCCCCAGGTAACAATTATTTACACCAGGCTTGATAGAAAATAAAAGTAATTTTATTAAGTACAAGCAGTAGAATTTAAGTGGTAATAAGTGAGAACAGGTAGAGCAAAGTAAATTACAAGCTCAAAATAACAGAAAACGCGTAGCTAATTCTACACTAAACCCTCAGTACAAACTTATTACAAACTCACCTTCAAACTTTCTCTTTTCCAGCTAAGCCTCCCAAACCACAGCTGTTCCTCCCTTTGGGGTGTTTGGTTTCTTCCCTCAGGTGTGCTAGCCAAAGACAAAACTTGCTAGCTTCTTATTAGTTTTAAAGATTCCCTTTGGGCGGGAATTCTGTTTCTACATTCCAGTTGGGGTGGACACATGACTTCCTCAGCCTAACCACTGCTAAGACTTAAGGACAAAAGGATATTTGCATATGATTGCCCTGACATTGGAAACACCCTTGATGGCTTTCCATTTACATATTTAAAATCATAGAGCATTCCATATTCCATCCATACACCAAAATAAGATAAACAGATCCAGCAGATTAAGACATTAAGATTCACAGGTTACATGCAGCAATTTGTCGAAATCATCTTTGAGTTATGCATATTTGTGTCCATAAGTCCATTTCATAAAGCATGGGGGACCTCACAAACCCTCCAATCTCAGATTGTTAATTCCATCTCATGATCAATTGGGGCCCTGACTCATGATTTTCAAAGACTTGGGGTTGGCATAACTGAAATACTAGGACAGCCTGTGCTGTGAGATACTTCTTGTCCCTGATGGAACCAGGAAGTACAAATGTGTGGGAGAAGGAGAAAATAAGGTGAACATAATGCCTCCGTTTGCATTTCAGGCAATGTTCTTATTTTATTTCTCAGCCGTTTCCGGGTTTCTGCCATTCACATCAGACAGCTGGGTCAAATGGCAATGCCTTTAAATTGCTCCCAGCTGAGCCCTGATCCTATAAACTGAAGGAGCATGCCACAGTCAACCTGGCTCTTTTTATTTTGTTTTTTACAACATTTGTAGTCCAAAAAATGATATCATTTAGGGCTTCCCCTTTTCTGCCTTTCTGCTGGCTTTTATTTTATCTGTGCTGCCAGTTCCTAAACTTGATGAACTGCTGGATGAAGGAAAAACAGGACAAAAAGTGATTTTAACGTTATTGTAGATTTCATCCAACTGTACCCACTGCTTTGCTCCTAAATGGGCCAGATCCGCAGCGGGTGTAAATCAGCATAGTTCCCATGAATTAAACAATGTCTGATTTACACCTGTTCCAGTTCTCATTGGGGCGATGTCTAGACTGCAGGCTTCTTTCGGAAGAAGCTTTTCCAGAAGAGATCTTCCGATAAAACTTCTTCCGAAAGAGAGCATCTACATAGCAAAAGCACATTGAAAAAGCAGTCTGCTTTTTCGAAAGATAGCATCTACACTGAATGGACACTATCTCGCATTTAAGCTGTGATTACTATGGACGGAGTGGCCACCAGGGCACCTGTGCTTTTTCCTCTTTCCTCTTCTTTGGAAAGAACTCCCTCTTCCCCGTCCACACACGCCTTTTTCCGAAAGAGCTCTTTCGGAAAAGGCATTCTTCCTCGTAGAAAGAGGTTTACCAATGTTGGAAAACCCCCTCTGTTCTTTCGATTTTTTTTTCCGAAAGAATGTGATTGCAGTGTGGATGTAAGTGAAGTTTTTTCGGAAAAACAGCCATTTTTCCGCAAAAACTGCAGTGTAGACATACCCTTAGGATCCAGTGGAACTGGCCTTGCAGGCACATTTTATATATTAAAAATGCAGCGTTAAAAAACAGCCCACATTAAAACCCTTCTGAGGAACATCTATTTTGTTTCAAAGGTAGAGACATTATTGAACTATGTTCCCAGCTTGCTGTCTGTTAGCATTCCAAATAAGCAAATTGCATTTGTGTTTCCTAAAGGTTTCAGGTTTCCTAGCTGACAAGGGCAATCACTGATGTAGATAAAGTGGCCCAGAATAAATTAATGGAAACCCTTTTGAAGACTGACAGATTCCATCTAACCTATTAGCATTCTTAGGAGGCCTGCAGTGTAGATAGGCAGCTTTGACCTTGGCCAGTGTAATGCAATACTAATATGTACATTCACCTCTAGTAAATACATCATGAAATAAGCACAAACACATCCCCGGTGCACCTGCGTGGAGTGCTGGCACTGAACAAAGCACAGAGAGGCAGGCCATTTCTTGCTTGAGGGATTGTGACAGGCAGGTTTATTTCACAACAGGCAGCTGACATTCACACGCTTCGTGCTCACTGTGTTATGATGATACCAAGCAGGCTGTCACGAGAGGTGCCGCCTGCTTTAAAACTGCAGTCCTTGCATGTTACACAGAATACCTGCTGTTCGCAACGCTGGTTTGTAAAAATCTCAGGAACATTTCCCCTTTTCTCCTGGTGGTTTGTAAAAATCTCAGGAACATTTCCCCTTTTCTCCTGGTGGTTCGCTTTTTTCATCTCATTCCCCCAGAGCAAGGGTCTCAAACTCCCCGCCCGCAGGCCACCCTTGGCTGGAGCAATGGCGCTGACGGGCCAGAGGAGGGTTGTCCATTATCATTCCCAAGCCCCACCCCTCACCCCCCATGGCACCCTGTCCCCCAAGGATGTGCTTTGGGGAATCACCGGGGGGGAGGCTGGTGTGGGGCAGCAGCAGCGGTTGGGCCCCCCATACTCCCAACCGCAGTGGGAACCGCCGAGAAGCGGAACACAGCAGAGTGTGCCCACCAAGTGCAGTGGTGGGAAGGGGCGGGGCTTGAGAGCCAGTAATGGACAGCCCCCTGCCCCCGAGTCCACCAGCACTCCTGGGCCAGATTGCACAATTGCTCCAGCTGGGGGTGGCGGGGGGCTGGGAATGTGAGACCCCTGCCCTGAGGGATTAGGGTCCGATGTTGTGCATGATGAACTTCGAGCAATCACGAACTCCCCCGCGTAGGCACAGCCCCCTGTCTGCATGCACTGACATATGTGCACATTCGAAATACCCGGCTCTGAAAACTGACTGGTCAGTGTCACTTTTGTTGCTCGTCAGTCTGGGACAAGACCCAGAGTCTTTCTCTGGGTTTGTATGGCCCCGAACCCAGGGGAGCCTGCAGCCTGCCTGGTTTTGCTGCCCTGCAATGACAAACAACATTAATAACGCGGTTGTTGTGTTTGGTTTCCTAAAAATGCAAGAGGATATTTAGGGTCAGATTCTCTGCTGCCAGGAAGAGGTTGCCAGTATGAGAACACAGAGTAATTAGTAATTAGCATTTAATAACTTTTTACAAGTATCACAGAACTGAATGAAGCATAATACCCAGTCCAAGATGTCCCTGCAAATCAGTGAAATTGGATCCAATAAGTTAAGGCTGCTTTCCAGCCACACCTATAATACTGGGTAACTGCATGGGCTAGCCTAGTTTGTTGGGAGCTCTTTCTAATGCACAGCACGTCCTTCCCTGGCTCTAGAAAGCAGATTGGCTCAAACCACGATCTCGGTGACACTGGCATAAATCCAGAGCAACTTCAGTGCATCTAGTGGAGTTCTTCCAGGTTTCCCTCCAGGTAGATGAAAGCTGAACTGAGCCCATAGGGGGCTGAGAGGAGACTGTATTTTTAAAATTGAAGTGCACTTGGAAAGCAATATGGGTGCAAATGAATCAGCCAGAAATCACGGTAGCTTTGCAGACCTCAAAAAATACCTCCCATTCCTCCAGCTTTCCCCAGCCCTGGTCAGAACCCCTTGGTACATGGAGGAGAAGTCTTGACCTGTGGAAGATTCTCTTGCCAGGAGATTCTGGGTCAAAGTCTGGGCTATTAGATGCTGTAGTTGGTGCAGTAAACATGAACTTCCCTAAACCCACCCAGAGCCACCCAGAGCCCTACGGGTAATAGAACAATTTCTCAAATGTCTTCATAGCTAGAGCACCACCTTGTGGGTTCTTACAGCTCCTGCCTTCTTTTTTTGTTTATTCACAGCCTTCTCGGCCAAGGAGATATTTGTTCTGGGGCATATTACCCATTCCCAACCTCCCCCCAACCACGAAAGACATGGTGGGGATGGATTGTCATGGACACAAAGGCCCCTTTGCACAGCTCTGGCAGAGTGGAACTACATGCACTGCATACACACCCACTCGCAGGTCCCTTTACACAACCAGAATGGTGGAAAGGGCCTTAGTACAAATCATGAAGAAAGCTGGACACAGAGGACCAATGCCATCTGTTATGTGCCACCTGCCATCTGGGGAGAATTCACATGTGATAATCTGAGAACTTTGTAGTAAATGGATCACGTGATAATTTATTACACTAAAGTCTTTGTAGTGGTTGGTGGACCACAGGGATGTCCTTAGGATTTAGGGGGCCTACACAGTACTGTTAAACTACTACCCCTCTGTGCCTGTCAGCAGCAGTGAGGGGAGAGGGGATGATGGGTTTTTTGAGATGTGATTTTATAATCTTCAGCAACACACTAATTTTTTTTTAAACTAAGGTCCCGTGGACTAACTCAATTCAGAAACTGACAGTCTAGACCTGGGGCTGGCAGATGCCTGTGAAATGGCTTCATTACCATTTGAAAGGCTCTTTCACTGGTTCGATGTTCTCCTAATAGCTCTGGCAGGCTTTGTCACTTTTAAGGTAATGAGATCCTCTCGGGAGGAAGCAAAGCCACAGACCAAGCATAGGAAGAGGCGGATGGGTGGACATTAAGTCCCTGAGGTGCCCCAGATTTTCAGGTGTCCCTACGCATCTGCGTATTCTATGTTATGGGCAAGGATGGCCCTAGTGGACCTCCAAAGCTTTGTTTGTACAATCACCCCAAAGCAATGGATGATTCTCAGAACCTCTCAGCTTGCACTCTGCTGACCTGGGCTCCCCCTCCAGGTTCACTCGGATTACACGAGTCTTCTTCCTGTCCTCGAGGCGAACGTTTGTAAGGGTATGTCTACACTACAAAACTTGAGGAACAGCCACATTGCAACTGCGTTCTTCTGCAAGAAAATCGAAAGAACAGAGGGGTTTTTCCAGCATTGGTAATCGTCATTCTACGAGGAAGAAGCCTTTTTGCAAAAGGGCTGTTTCACAAAAAGGCGTGCGTGAACTGGGAAGAGGGAGTTGTTTCGGAAGGAGAGGAAAAAGCACAGGTGCCCTGGTGGCCATTCCGTCCAGAGTAATCGCAGCTTACATGCGACAGAGCGTCCATTCAGTGTGGACACTATCTTTCGAAAAAGCAGATTGCTTTTTCGATGCACTTTTGCGGTGTAGATGCTCTCTTTTGGAAGAAGTTTTTTTGGAACATCTCTTCTGAAAAAAGCTTCTTCCAAAAGAAGGCCTCAGTCTAGACATAGCCTAATAGAATTGCCAGGAACAGTTGTGTTCCACCTGGCTTCACTTCATTGGTGGGCAAAGTGAAGAATGGTTTTCCAAAGTGCTGGCAACCCACAATTCCAGGTGGGAGATGCGGGTGCATCTGAAAATCAGGCCCGTCATTGGTAGGCTACTCTATCCAGGGTCCTGAAGAATGGATGGCATCTGAAAGGCCAGATACTCGTTCCTATTTCTTATGCCCCTGTGGTGGGGCCCCCAGCCCCGGCCCCTTCAACCCAAGGCCTGGTCCTTTAACTGCAGGTCCAGCAGCCTGGTCCTTTAAATACAGGCCCAGCGGCCTAGTCCTTTATAGGATCCCCTCTTCATCCGGGATCCAGGAAGGAAGGGGTAGGAGGGCCCGGGCCCTCCTCTCCACCGGGCCCCAACCCAGGGCCCTATCAGTGGCGGGCAGTTCCCACCACTGGCTCAGCAGGGAGTTCTCCCTGAAACTCGCCGAGCCCGCTGGGTCCTTTCCTTGTCCCCGCCCTGGGTTGCTTCCTACCCGCTCACCCTGGCCGACAGCGGTCCCACCTGTGGATGCAGGTCGGGCTACAGCAGCCCCGTTGACAGGCGTGGCTTGGGAGACAGCAGTGGCTGGGGCAGCGACGGCTTCTAGGGGGGCTGCACAACGCAGCCGGCGTTGCGGTCTGGCTCGTCCCAGAAACAACAGCGGCAGGGGTAACCAGTCCGGTCCGGCGCCTCTTGTTCCAGCTACAATGGCTGTGGCTCCTGTGTCTGGAGAGGAGCTCCTTCCCCTCCAGCGGCCCGCCCCAACTGAGCAGCCCTGCAGCCTTTTATACCTGGGCTGCACTGTGAGCATGCCCAGCAGGGATGCAGGGGAGGGGCGTATTCTACTGTGAGCTCTCCGCCCCCTTGTTCAGTGCGGAGCTGGCCAGCCCGTCACAGCCCCATACATAAGCGGCGCATGCTCATGCTCCACCATTATACAGGAACATGGGCCCGCTGTTGGGGTTTATATTTTCAGAGCCATCCTGTCCATAGGATGGACCAGGGCAACTGCCCCAAACACCATGTTTTGGGGGCCCCTACACTACAGGAGGAAACAGGGTACAGGGTGGCCTGGGGATTTAGCGGGGGGCCTGACAGCAGCAAGTGACCCAGCCCCAGCCCACCCTGCTCCACCCCATTCCTACTCCGCCCCTTTCCTGAAGCCCCATACTGCCTCTTTCTGGTTTCTGCTCCTTCCTCCGAGTGACATGGAGAACTGGTGGGGTGGAGTCCAGCAGAGCAGGGCAGTCTAAGAGCAGGTTGCTCCCTGCTTCCAGCACCAGGCCCCCCGTTAGCCCTTCAGCCACCCTGGAACCTGTGTCCTCCCAAAGCACAGGGCCCGGGGCAGCTGTCCCAGTCTGGCCTATGGACAGGACAGATCTACTTAGACCAGTGTTTCTTAAACTTTTTGAGGCCATGGAACACCAAACAATATTTTTTTATGCGAACACCTCTGAAAATTTTCTTCAAAAAAAAATTGTTGTCAAACAGAAAAAGACAAAAACAAAGAAGTAACAAAATCAAAGAAGAGGTCGCGGCACTCCTGTGCGTTGGTCATGGAACACCAGTGTTCCGCAGAACATAGTTTAAGAAACACTGACTTAGACCCATTCTGGGTACCACCAAAAATTATACCAACCAGGTGCCCGTGGCCCCATGGAAACAAGAGTTAATGCATCAGGAGAGCGCTTCCTGGAGCCAAGCACGCCTGATGACCCTGTTGGGAAGATCAAAGGCTGTGCCTGTGCCTGTGCCTATCATGTAACACAAGGAGCCTCAGAGAGAGGGAACATGTTGGTGCTTGTTGGAGGTCTGCCATTCAAGTATCACAGCATGTACTTTGTTTAGCTGTGCTGGGCAGACCGGGACCTCCAGTGACTGTCTCCCACCAATCCACAACAGCCACTTTCACCTTCACTTTCCCAAGCTCTGAGCAGCTGACCCCCCAGTTGCCTGGAGGATCGGGTCTGAGGTTGTCTTTGCCTGGTGTATCTTGCTAAAGACTGAAGGAGGCGAGGGAGTAGTGCTGTGGGACGCAGCTGACCCTTTGTCTCTTGTCTAGTGGAATGTTGGCAGCACAGCTGAAAGAAGTTACATGTGGGCAGGGAAACAGACATTATCCTATTAACCATTAGCAACCAGGTCCTCCTCCAGAATCCATTTAGTCACTCAGTAAACAGCCCTGAGCGCATTACTAGAGGCAGAAAGCCAGGGCGGTGCACTTACAGAATCTACATGCTTCACTGGACACTAATGGGACACACTCAAGGGCAGAGAGACGGACACATTTCACTTGCACTAGTTTTATCTCAGCCTGGCCTGGACGTCTGTTGTATTTTCCCTAACAACTTTGCTCCGTGAACAGATTTTTCCTTTTGACTTGGTGCCAGTGGGCCGGCACCGAGGAACATCCCTGTGATAACCAGAACTTGCAAAGGCTGCACTCCTGAGGCAATCCTGCAGCAACAAACCAGCATGTGAAGTCTTGCACAGAGCAATAACCCTACAAGAACAAGCCGTGCGTACGGCCGCACCTTCCAGAGCCACCCTACGCATATCGCTGGGGCAGGAAAATGACTGGTAAGGAAAATATCTGTCCTTTCAGTCTTCCAAAAGGTGGGTTATTAGGAACAAAACCCAGCTTTCTTTGTGTATTTTTAATCATGGGAAACATCACAACGAGGTCTGTGGGGTTTGGAGGATGTGGGTGTTGTGAAACTCCAGAAATTCTCCACATGCATCTCTTTACCCTCCATATGGAGAAGCCACACCTCTAAAGCAGAGACCTGAGCCCCACAGGAGAACAAGGGACTCATTACTTGATCATCCTTCTCATTTTGTCTCCTGGCAGGTTTTTTGCAGGGTAAAAGTACCACCGAGGCCTATAAAAGTCACCAGACATCATGAGCGGTGGGTGATGATAGGGCTGGGAAAGGCAAGCCTCCAGCCCTGCCCCCACCCCACCCCTTCTGCCCAGGCTCCGCCCCCGCGGGAGCCAGTCCTTTTCCCAACACCACAAGGAGGTGGGGCAGTGCACGGTCCCAGCCTCCCCAGTCCCAGAGCACAGGGAGGGCAGGCAGCACGCGGCCTCAGCCTCCCCAGCCCTGGAGCATGGGGAGGGCAGGCACTCAGGGGCAGCAACACTCCACCCCAATATGCCTACAGTAGGCGTTCTGTGGACAGAATGTGGGTGGGGCCAGGCTGGCGGTATGGGAAGGCAATGCCTTCCCTTGCCTATTATACCCATTGCCCCTGCCAGACAGCAATCGATTTCAGTTACTGTTAGATTGAAACCTGTGAGTGTAGCCTAGTTTTAATTAGGGATGTTAAGGACTAGTTGACTATCCGATAAGCAAATGCTCATCGGATAGTCGACAGGATAGTTGACTGGTCACTTTCCTCCACCTTGCTGCCTCTATCGGGGGGGGGAGAATAGAGGGGTACTTCAAAGGGGCAGTGCTGCATGAAGCCCGGGACTCCCCAGCTGACCTTTGGCTCTGTGCACCTCTGCCCCTTTAAAACACAGACACGGCGTTTCAAAGCGGCAGCACTGCGCGGAGCCCAGGGTCAGCTGGGGACCCTGGGCTCCAAGCGGCACTGCCGCTTTGAAATGCCACGAGGAGCCCAACACTGGGTCAGCTGGGGACTCCGGGCTCCGTGCAAAGTTGCCCCTTTGAAACACCTTGGCGGCATTTCAAAGGGGCAGCGCCGCCCTATCGACTAATCGAATAGTCAAAAATGCATTGACTATTCGATTAGTCAATTACATGCTACTTAACATCCTTAGTTTTAATCCCTAATTCTCGCAGTCTGCAGCTAATGGTGATGGTTATGGTTTGGGCGGGTAGTTAATGAAACTAATATTCAGTGGATTATTCAGTAAATTATTCATAAATATATATATATATATATAAGGAATGAGAGCAGAGGCCGAGTTCCTGAGGAGGTGGCTGGAGCTGAGTGAGGAGATGTCCCTGGGAGGCGATTCGGTGGAGAACAGCTCTGAATTGGTCAGTGGGCTCATGGAGAATAAATCACCATCTGCCCCTGTGCGCCAGGGCTGGGGAGAGCTTCACCTGGCAGCTTGGAATGGCAACATGCACCTGATGAAACAGCTCCTGCAGCAGGGGGCAGTGATGGAAAGCAGGTGAGCCCCCGGCTCTGTCTCATTCTCGCTCCCTCTGTCCATCTCTCACTGACATAAACACGCTCAGGTTTCCTTTTTGCGCCCGCACAGGGACGAGAATGGATGGACCCCCTTACACTGTGCCACGCTGACAGGGTGCATCACGCTGGTCAAGTTCCTGGTGCAACGTGGCGCCGTGGTCCATGCCACAGACAGATCGCACTACACCCCGCTGCACCACGCCTCTTGGAATGGCCATACCCAAGTGGCTGAGTTTCTCCTGGCTCGGGGAGCCCCAGCCTCAGCTGTGACTCAAGGGGGCCTGACCCCACTTCACTGTGCAGCAGCCAACGGTCACACCCTCATTGTGCAGTTGCTACTACAGCAAGGCACAGATCCTGCCAGCGGGGACAACAACCAGTGGACAGCACTGCACTGGGCGACTGTGAACAGCCAGCTGCATATCATGGACTTGCTGATTAGCCAGGGTCTCTCCCCAGACCTGGGCAGTAATGGAGGTATCACAGCGCTGCACATCGCGGCAGAGACTAAAAGAAGCGACGCTCTAAGGTTCCTGCTAGGCAAGGGTGCCAACATCAATGCTCCGGATGAGCTGGGGAGAACTGCACTTGCCGTTGCATCAGAAAATGGCAATCAGGAGGTAGGTTCCCAACAACCGTTCTTCTTAACACACTGAATTCTGCAATAGGCTCATGGCAACGCTTCATTATCAGGTGATTAGGGTCAGCGAGGTGGGAGAGATGGCCACTGAGGGCTATCGGTCATAATATGAACAGGGACATTTCGCTCTGACATAACACTTTTCATCCATGGAGCTCAAAACGCTGTGTAAAGAGGGCTGCCTTGTTATCCCCATTTTATAGATGGGGAAACTTAAGGCACAGAAAGGGGAAGTGACCTGCCCAAGGACTCTCCACAGGTCAGTGGCAGAGCTGGGAACAGCAGCCAGATCTCCTGAGTCCCAATTCAATGCTACCCTGGATGATCAAAGATGCCAACTTAGCCCCAGCTGTTGGGCCCTGACTGTTATGTCTGGGTTACCAATACAGACAGCTTCCTCCTTTGATTGTCCTCTGGGGTTCCAAAGCCCCTTGCAAGGTGGAAAGACATGCCTGAACAGATGCAGCTACCTGCATTGACTGGTTGCTCAGATTGAACTACATGAACTCTGACATATAAGCACAGTGGACGTGGCTTCTCTTCGGGCAAAGTTTAGCCTCCCTAAAGAGGCCTCATCCATGTTTAGAGAAAAGATACATCAGAAAGGCTACATCAGGCAGGAGCCTCCCTCCGTACCTCCCCTGAGCCTGCCCAGCACTACTCTCCCAGGTGGTTCTCCAGGAACCACATCCTGCACCTTCCCAGGTCAGAACCTCACTGACTCTTGCTGCAGGGCAGCTCCTTATATACAGGACTGCCCCAGCAAGCCACCCTCTGGTTGGCTCTTTAAAAGCTTCTCCCTGATTAGCTACTAAAATGCCTCTCCCTTATTGGCCAGGGCTCTGCGCTTGCTCACTCCTTCCTGCTTTAACCCCTTCTGGCCGGTGTGGGGCAGCCACCCCACTACAGTGCCACACCACTGAACTTTCTTTTTCCTTTCCCAGATTGCAGAACTGTTGCTGAACAGCAAAGCTGATGTGAACCTGAGGGATCGTGCCGGCTGCACAGCACTTCACAAGGCAGCAGCTGCCGGACACTTGGCCGTGGTCCACCTGCTGGTTAAGAAAGGAGCAGTTGTCAATGCTAGGGACTGTCTGCATCTGACTCCGCTTCACAGAGCTGCCTGCTGTGGGCACACTGAGGATAGCCAATTACCTTCTGGACCATAGAGCTGAGATCAATGCAGCCGGCTGGCTAAACAAAACGCCGCTGCACCTGGCTGTGGAAAAAAATCACTTCCTTTTAAGGGAGTTCTTGCTGGGGAAGGGAGCAAGTCTGTCCCTCAGAACTCGCTGGGACGAGACGGTGCAGGATCTAGCCTCAGACAGGGGCCTGAGGGACGAGCGAGACACCAGCCAGAAGGAGGTCCCCTGCTGACAACTAACTCCCAGTGCTACCAGCAGGAGACGCTGTAGCGGTGAGTCCCACCCTGTGACAAGCACCATGCCAAACGAATGGGCATGTGTTCTACCTTCTTGCAACTTATTGGCCTATTGGGCCCAGTCCTACAAAATAATGAACAGCTCCTGTGAGCTGGCTATTCTGGGGGCCCTGTGTCCACTGCCCAGGAGACAATGGAAACTGCAATCCGGATCTGAGCTAGATCCCAACTCCACTACGGTCTGGAGACATGAGAACAATTTTGTCCTTCCTCTGCTGCCATCCTGTGAAGGATTAGACCAATAATGGGCAACCTAGGCTAGTGAGTGGCCCGCATGAGTGGTCTCCTTCATCTCAATAGGCTGCAACACTGTCATAAACAAGACGGTCTCCCAGAACCGGGGAGTTTTGCTCACTGCGCTTGTGTACCTAGAATGTGAGGGGATGTGCTGATGGAACCGTAGCAGCGTTTTCATTGGATGCAGAGGGAGCACATGACTCTCACAGTCAATGTTGTGCGCAATCAGTACCCACTTCATGTGCCCTGGCTTTACAGGCGTGTCACTTTAGTAACACCGGTAGGAAAAAAACTACAAAGACAGAAACCAGCAGAACCTGACAACCCTGTGCGTGGGCAACACTAAACAAAATGTCTGGCGGGCCCCACATAGAACCCCGATGGGCCGCCTACAGCCCAGAGGTTGCCCACCACTGGATTAGACTTTCTCCTCATTCCAGTATTAACAGAAAAAGGGTCTGATCTGCATTTGCATTGTTCTTGTAGTGTAATGGAACCTTAAAAAAGGGTATATACTTTATACCCTTCATACTGCTAGAGTGCTGTTGCGGGGCCTTGGTATAAATGAGAAGAAGGCTCTTTTTAAAAGGTACTCTTTACCGATGTGCTGCTATAATACATATTTATTAGGGATGTGATTAAACCATCTCTGGGGATTCATTAGGCACCAGGTTAGGCAGCCAATAGATCAGGGGTGGGCAATAAGTGGCTCATGGCCGGACGTGGTTTGCCAGGGTTAGTCTCTGGTGGGCCGCATGGATATAGCCATTCGCAGCTCCTATTGACCATGGATCACCATTCCCAGCCAATGGGAGTTACAGGGAGTGATGTCCTGGTCCACGCCACTTCCTGCAGCTCCCATTGATTGGCCGGGAAAGGCGATCCACAGCTCATGGGAGCTGTGAGCAGCCGGACCTGCGGAGGGACAGGTAAATAACACATCTGGTGGCCCGACAGAGGCTAACCATGGTGAACCGTGTCCACTTAGCGGGCCACTTATTGCACACCCCTGCAATAGTGACTAATATGGATCACAAAGCCATAGGGAGGTGGAGTGGGGTGGTTCACAAGGCAGAAGATGGGGCTTGGAGAGGGTGGTCGCTGGTTGGAGTAAGGAAGCAGCAAAAGAGGAGCACCACAGTAAGGGAGGTTGGCAGAAGATAGGCCAGGCACAGAGAAGAAGCGAAACCACACTTAAAATGGCAGCCATCACATGGTGGTAGCCATTTGAAGTGCCTGAAATTCACTTTTGTTTTAGCTTTGGCTGCATAAGGGCAAAATAGCCAGTTCTCTACTATTCACAATTGGCCTATCTCTAAAATACACCTTTGTATATTAGAATAATCCTACGTGGATGTCTTATTGTATTCAGTCGCAGGACATTTAATCAATGTGTATGCACAAGAGAAACACGGAATCAACCAATAAATCTGTTCTTGTAGCAAGAAGAACTGACTCAGCAAAGCTGTCGGCTAGGCAATAGCTACATCTGCCGTGGGCAGAGTTCCAAATGGATGCAGGATATAATTTATTTCCGAGTGGGAAAATAGCTCCAAACTGCAGAATGCTCCCAAGTTGTCACTTCCGTGCCTGGAGTCAAAATCAAATGTGTACATTTTAAAGGAGGATCCAAGACATGAAATAAAA
Organism: Rafetus swinhoei; assembly: GCA_019425775.1. Classification (NCBI taxonomy): domain Eukaryota; kingdom Metazoa; phylum Chordata; order Testudines; family Trionychidae; genus Rafetus; species Rafetus swinhoei. The sequence continues at coordinate 9,154,787 of CM033441.1, forward strand.
ACATGTCCACAGAAGTTAAATGAAAATAAGATGTAGGTCTTGGTTAGAGCTGGCTAGATAATATTTGTAAGTAATGGCACAATTCACTAGTCCACATCTTGCATTACTCAACTTTACAGCAGGCTGAATGCAATATTTGATTAATAATACATGATCTGGCCAATATTGTACTTGATTAATCATATTATCCAGTATTTGGCTCTCTTCTCAGTCTATAACACTCCCCCCACCCATGGACGTTAAATCATCTTACAATAATAATTTACACTTCTGTGGCCCCTTCTAACCAATGATCTCAAAGCACTTTGTTATTTACTGTTATTCATTTAGATAGCTCTTTCCAAGCACAGACTAAGATGTATTCCCTGGCCATATGACTGTATACAGTCTTAGGCTCTGTTCCTTTAGCTCAGGGGTAGACAACAATTTTTGTAAGGGGGACCACTCCACCAGTGTTGATAGGGGTTGCAGTCCAGTCCCAGAAGGGGCAGGGTCTCCACTGGAAGGGGCAGTTCCCTCTAGGCACTGTGTGCAGGAGGGAGGAGATTTTGCGCATTCCCCCATGGGGCGGGGGAGCATGGGAGGTCTCTCCCCATCCCCCACCCGTTTTGAACAGCTGGTGGTTCCCTCTGGTGCCACACGCCCCTGGCAGGGGAAGGAGACTTCGCATGCTCCCCTGCTCCCAGATCCCAATTGGCCGGGGGTGGGGGGGCAGCAGGGCAGGCCCCAGGCTGGATTAAACAGCTTGGCAGACTGGATCCGGACTGCAGGCCGTATCTTGCCCACCCCTGCTTTAGCTGGATTCACACAGACAGATCCTGGCACCCGTGTAGGACTCCTGGGAAATTAATGGGGTACTCCATTGGTGTAGAGTCCTCTGCATAAAGCAGTGTATAAGTGCCTAGAATAGACATGACAAAGCATGGGCCAACAGTTCAGATGAGGAGAGATGGGAACACCTTTCGAAGGCGTAAACTAGCAAGGTGCAACTATCATAGCAAAACTCTGTCCAATCACCTGAATCCTTCCCACAGGCTTTTCTAGTATAACAATCTTGGGCCTTGTCTATATTTACGCGGAGATCGAGGCTCCAGCAATCGATCATCCGGAGTTCGATTTAGCAGATCTAGTAAGGACCCACTCAATTGAATGCTGATAGCGCCCTCATTGACTCTAGTACTTCATGGGGTCATGAGGAGTAAGGGAAGTCAACAGGAGAGTTTCTCCTGTTGACCTCCTATAGTGGGACTACCCCAAAAATTCAGTTCAAAGTACATCAGCTGCAGCTATGCAGTTCTCATGTAGGCCAACTACATTCAGTTCTGTCGGTGACTGGGGGATGCTACAAGCTAGCTTCCCAACACAAAGTAGAGATTCCAGCCTTCTTTCTGTTCAACGCGACTGATTTACAGAACCCAGTACTGCCTCCTTTTCCTCCCCTGTGCAGAGAGAGAGGGGCAGTAAGCTAGAGATAACACCTGCTAGCCAATGATCAGATTGAAAGGCTGCATGGCCATGAAAGGTTTCAACTTGGAAAAATTTGCTCCTCCCAGACTGATTTTTCATTCATTTGCTTGCACCTAGTCACCACTGTGACACTGCCTCACTGCACCCAGAATCATGAGCCACTGTGTTACTCCTCTGCCTCAGCAAGGGAGAGTTTTACTGGAGCTCCTACTGACCAGGAAAGCTCTGCACTCTGCCTGCAGGCATGGCCCCACAGCTCCCATTGGCCAGGAAGAGCAGCCACTGGGATCTGCGGGGACGGTATCTGCAGGCAAGGCCAGGGTGTGGCACCACCTATCCCCCTCCAAGCACCGCTGGGACATGCTCACTGTGGACCAGGGCAGTTGGGGAGCCTGCCTTAGCCCCACTGTGCCACCAAATGGGAGGTGCCTGAGGTAAGTGCCCCACACCTCCCTCCTGTGCCCCAACTGTCTGCCCCAGTCCTGGGCCCCCTTCTGCATCCAAACTCCCTCCCAGAGCCCACACCCAGCATCCCACCCCAAACCCTTCACCCTCAGTCCTATCCCTGAGCCCACATTCCCAGTCAGAGGCCTCACCTCCTCCCACACCTCAGTCCTCTGTCCCAGCCTGGAGGCCCCTCGTGCACCCTGAATGTCCCCTTTTTGGCCCAGACTTCCATGCCCTCCCCTACAGGGCTGTATGTGGCCCCTCACAGAAAAAAAGTTCCCCACCCCTGAGCTAAATATTCTGACAAGAATGTGTAGGGTACAGCGAGTTTGTCAGATCTGCTGGGACTTGTCATTACATAACAGGGCACCCTTTGCCAATTGGCATAAAACAACTCTTAGGGCACAACCACTGATGACATCTGAACAAATGGCAAAAGTGGAATAAATTTGTCCCTGAAATGCAACCACTCTTGGGGAAGGACGGCACAAGTGGTACGCAACATGCTGCACAACTGCGTACCTATGTGCAGACAGGAGGAGAAATTTTGGCTGACACTAGGGCCGTGATGTCCAACCAGTTCTGAAGCCACTAACCACTACAGTGGCTACTGCTATAGCGAACTAGCCACATGTGGCTAGCATGTTGGACATCATGGCACTAGGGCAAAAGTACTGTCTGATGTAGCCCCTCTTTTAATATTGCAAATATCTCATCTGCAATTTGTGTCTATGGCATACTGCATCTCAATCATATTCCGTATATCTTATTTATAAACTACTGGAAGACTTACCCGGCATTGCTCAAGTCCTTCAGGGGACGGAGCGTGGAGGGTGCAGGCGTCAGGGCAGGGGCTTTGGGATGTGGGGGGCTCCGAGGAAGAGGCAGGATGTGTGAGGGTGCAGGAGCCAAAGTTGGGGTGTGAGGAGGGACTCAGGGCAGAGGGCTAGAGGTGGGAGGGGGGGTAAGAATCAGGCTTGAGGGTGAAGAGAGACTCAGGGCAGGGAATGATGGGTGCAGGAGTCAGGGCAGAGGGTGTGGGCAGCTGGCGGCTGCTCCCAGGGTGACAGAGGCCGCTCAGCCCGGCCAGCAACTGCTTCCCAAAGCCAGCCGGGGGCGGCAGGAACCACACGGCTCAGCCGGTGACTACTCCCTGAGTCTGGCCTGGGGCAGCCAGGGCTGTGCAGCCCAGCTGGCAGCTACTCTCCAGGGGATGGCCAGAGTTGTGGGGGTCATGCTGCCAGCCAGCGGCTGCTCCCCGAGGATGGCTGAAGGTGTGGGATCCATCTACCAGCCAGTGGCTGCTCCCCGGGGCTGAAACACTTGCTGCCCCGCTGTGGTCACTCGTGATTTTAACTGTCCTTGCTATCACCCCCCTCCTCCTTTTTCCGTATGATGCAAAACAATTTCATTTCATGCACATCCCATTGTCCTGGCACAACCAAACCCTGACCTGGCTTTAAATTATTATAAGAGGAACCAAATTTGGTGGTCCTAGCTCTTACTGTTTAGGAGGAGTTCTTGAACAAATGGACTCACAGACAGATGGATGGACGTGCGCACATGCACAAACACAACAGATGTACAAACTCTCTAAAATACATAGTGGATATCTATATATTACCCAAAAAATACTAAGATAATAGAATAATATTAAGGTTGCACAGTCAAAACTTAGGAAATCCCAGAATTAAGATGGCTGGTGCAACATTAAATCAGACTCCTTGGGCACATGCATTAAGCTAGTCTTCACTTACACGACCACTTACTGATTTTTCCACAAGACCCGTGCCTCCTTCCGTGCACAGGGTGGAGGGTGCTCACTGAAAGAACAGCTAGTTAATGTTCTGTTTTCTCTACATTGTGCAATGGTTGGCTGAAGGCCTCTACTACACACAATTCAAACTCTGCTCTGAAGACAGAATTATTGATCTCCTCATGGGCTTTTCTACAGCATGGTTGTGGTAGCTGGGTGTACAAATTTACCCTAATTTTGGGCGCACACATTTACCCTAATTTTAACTGTGAAAAGAGAATGAAAGTTTAGAAAAGGTCACAATAGCCTATAAAAACAAATGTTGATGGGAAAAGTGCAAAAGATAACTGTATACCAGACCCTGAATCTTGTTTAAGAACTTTTAATGTTGGACTGTGATAGGGTCATGTTCACACCTTTAACTTTTTTAATCCATTTATTCCTTCTAAATTAATATGATTAATACAACAGCACTCATCACCATTAACATTTGAGGGTTACAAACATTAATTAATTTCCTCAGCACCTGTCTGAGATGAGGGCTTATTGCCAGAAACTAAGGCACAAAGAAATGGAGGTCAAAAGTATCTACTAATTTTGGGTGTTCTATTTGTGACACCTGGGACCTGATATTCCAACATACTTAGCATAAGGCAGCACTTTATATGTTCAAAGCACAGCTCCCATTGATTTCAGCTTGCAGCTGAGAGAGTGGATTTCTGGGGAACAGTAAATGGCACATTATTGGCTCAAAGGCCTTGCCTAATTTTCTGTTCTTGCTCCAAAGCAGGAGGACCCTAGAGCTTCCTAAAGAAAAGATTGTGGGGAAAGTTTTTAACTTGTTCTCAGAAATGCCTTAAGTCTTTTGGCTAAAACTTTTTTTTAAAATCATCTTAAGGAGACAGCTGGCAGGGAAGAGGCTTGGGTTCTGTCAGCTAAAGTTTGAGGAAGTTATGAACACTGAAAATCTCCTAAGCAGATGTGCTGTGGGACAGTAACAGGCAGCACCTCCAGCCTAGCCTATTGCTAATGCTAACGAGCCTGCAGGACAAGGCAAATAACTGGCTTTTCTCAGGATGGAATCTGCTGTGTCCACAGTTGAGATTTCCCCCCATTGTGGTTCTTCCCCCACAAGCTCTGAACTCCTGCCCTGAGTGCAAGAGGGCTGAAAGCCACAGTGGACCCTGAGGCTAGGTGGGAGGGCAGCCCGGCTCCCTGCCCCTGGAGGGAAAAGGCTGAGGACTGAAGGGGCAGGGCATGGAGCAGTCAGCCCTTAGCTCCTCTGGGACCCTGGCATTGTTGCCACCCTCCAAGTCACGCAGAACAGTGCTCCTGCAGCGGCCGGGGGTGCCAGGGCTGCCCAAGTAGCAGCAGCGCAGGTCGCCAGGAGCTCTGGGCCCTTTCCAACGCCAGTCCCCCGTGCAAATGCCCCCTTGGCGCGGGCCTTCCCTGTGTGAGAGCAATTTGTAACAGGCCAGAGGAGGGGCAGCTGAGCACTGTTCCCTGTTAGCTGAGTGCTGGGCGGCCACGCAGCAGAGAGTCAACCCCCCCGCATTAGCAGAGCGGCCCCCAGGCAGCAGCACGCGTGTCTATGGGTGGTGCGCACCCACTCCTGCCTCGGTGCACAGCACAAAATGTATTCCGCACATAGACGGGAAAGGTCAGAGGGACCCCGGGTGCTGCGAGCCAGGGCACCCCACATAGAGACCCCTTGCAGCAGGAGCAGCCCGAGCATCGCCCCCCTCCCCGCCAATCACCGGAGGGCAGGGGAAGGCGGCGCCGCCGCGCCGCGCCCCGCCCTATATCCGGGCGGCAGGCTCCCCTGCCCAGGCCCGCCGCCCGGAAGCCGCCGCGCCCCGCCCACGTGCTCCCGGCCGGGCCATGGTGCTGCTGAGCCTGCCCTGCTGGCTGCGGAGCCGCCTGGCCGACCGCTTCTGGCGGGTGCAGGCCGTGCTCAAGCATGCGCGGGTGAGTGAGCGAGGGACGCCCCCCCGCACCGGAGCCGGCCGGGTTCCCCGTCCCCTTCCCCCGCCGGGCCTGGGCTCGCTGCTTTCTGCGCAGCGGGTGGGGGCCGGGCGCGTTCGCTTGCGCCCAGAGCGAACCGGCGTGGGGGTGGCTACCCCCACGGAGCAGGAGGGGGTTTGTCCGCCTGTCCGTCCCCACGGAGCAGGAGGGTGTGCTGGGGAGAGGGGGTTTGTCCGCCTGTCCGTCCCCACGGAGCAGGAGGGTGTGCTGGGGGAGGGGTTTGTCCGCCTGTCTGTCCCCACGGAGCAGGAGGGTGTGCTGGGAGAGGGGTTTGTCCGCCTGTCCGTCCCCACGGAGCAGGAGGGTGTGCGGGGGAGAAGGGGTTTGTCCGCCTGTCCGTCCCCACGGAGCAGGAGGGTGTGCTGGGGAGAGGGGTTTGTCCGCCTGTCCGTCCCCACGGAGCAGGAGGGTGTGCGGGGGAGAGGGGGTTTGTCCGCCTGTCCGTCCCCACGGAGCAGGAGGGTGTGCGGGGAGGGGGTTTGTCCGCCTGTCCGTCCCCACGGAGCAGGAGGGTGTGCGGGGGAGGGGGGGTTTGTCCGCCTGTCCGTCCCCACGGAGCAGGAGGGTGTGCTGGGGAGGGGGGGGTGTCCTTGTCTCCAAGGAACAGAAGAGGGTCTGGGTGGGGTGGGGTGGGAAGTCTGCCTCTTAGGAGCAGAAGGGGTGAAGGGGATGCGTGCCCCTCCAGGTGGAGCTGGGTGGGGGGGTGTTCCTTTCTCTTTGTTCGTTCTCCCCAGGTAGGACCCGCTTCTAGCCTCGTCCTTCCTCTGGGCTGGAAGGTGACCCTCGTTTTCCTCTCCCAGTTGCCTCTTGCATGGTGCTGGCAGTGGCTAGAGAGCACAAACAAAGCTGTCCCCTTGCTCTCCCCTGCAGGCTGTGCTCGTCTCCAGAACAGAACCAGAAATTCTCACCCTTTATTTTATTTTTCAAAGAGGAGGCACAATGTGTATCTTAAAGGCAAAAACTGACTAATGGAACACAGTGGCCAGGTAGTTGTCATATGGATGTACTGGATGGCTAACAGCCTTGCTGGCACATGTAAGGTTAAAGGCGTGAACTTCAATTTGGTCTCCAGAACTATAAATGTTATGGAAACCATTTTGACAACGATTTATACCAGAAGCACTTCCACGGTTTTATTTGTAATTAAACAGTAGCGTTTAACCAAACTTTCCCTCCTAGCCTGTTGCGTGTGTTGAATTCAAACAATCTGAAAATGACACTTGGCGATAAACAACTGAAACTGGCTTAATTTTGAACCGATCAAAATGTAAAGAGCATTTTGTATTTATAAGTTTAGTTCTTCTGGGGTTGCTAGACCAAGTAAAGATACTTCTTTACAATAGGACTTAAGTGGACAGTGACTAAGGGAGGGATGGGCAATAATTTTTGATATGGGGAGCAATCAAAGATTTTGGAAAATGGTCAAGGGTTGCATGCTTCTGTGGAGGAGGTGTGGGGTCTAGGATGGAGGTTGGGTACAGAAGGGTGCATGGGGTAAGGAACTGGGGTACAGGAGACAGTGTGAGGTCTGAGGGAGTTTGGGTGAAGGAGTGCATTGTGACCTGGGTCAGGGGATTGGGGTGTGGTGTTTGGGAGAAGGTCTGGGTGCAGGAGAGGATTCTGGGTCAGTGGGGTACAGGGGGACTGGGAGGGAGTTTTGACCTGGGGCAGTGGGGTGCAGAGGGTTTGGATGGTGACCTGTGGGAAGGAGATGAGGTGCCAGAGGCAGTCTCTGCCTGGGAGGCATTTACCTAAGAGTCTCTGGGCTAGTAGCTTTGCAGCATCCCCAAAGCAGGCTAGGCTCCCTGCCTGCTGCAGCCCCAGATGGCTTGAAAATGCAGCCTGCTCTCTCTCTCCCCCCAATTGTGGCTCTTAGCTCCAGAGGGAGAGGCTCAAACTGCCCCCATCCCCCAGACCAATCTCTCAGCTCCTATTGGCTTAAATCAGAGAGATTGGCTGGGGTCAGTTCGTATTGGCTGGTTGTTTCCACCCAATAGGGGCTGAAGATTGGGCTGGGAGTGGGAGGTTGCACTGAAGCCTCTGGAGCAGAGAGGCCAACAGACTGCGCTAGAAACAGTGGCAGCTGCGTACCTGCAGGTCCTGACGAGAGTCCATGGGCTGGAGCCGACCCCCAGGCCGTATTTTGCCCAGCCCTGCTGTCAGGCCACTATATCCTTACACGCCAGAGATTGGTCTTCTGGCATTCGATTTAGCAGGTCTAATAAAGACCTGTTAAATTGAATGCTGAGAGCACCCCAGTCAGTGCCAGTCCTGGCAGTCACAAGGTATAAGGGAAGCCAGCAGAATCGTTTGCTCCTGTCGACCTCCCACTGTGAAGACAGAGCCAAGCTTGGCTTAAAGTGTGTTGACTCCAGTTACGTTGTTTATATAGCTGGAGTAGCATACCTTAAGCCGGGGTGGGCAATATTTTTTGCTGGAGGCCACTTCAAAAACTTCTGAAGTGGCCCTGGGCTGCTCGGGAAGGGGCGGGGCCAGCATACTTCCCTGTTTTCCCCACCCACAGACTGTGGTTGGTCTGAGGGTGAGGTAGCATGTGAAATCTTTGCTCCCTCCCCAGAAGTTCCCCCAAGCACCCATGTCCCAGGGGTTGAAGGAGACTTTGCATGCTCCCTCTTCTGCTCCCAGGCCAGTCAGGGCTTTTGGGGGGGGGGGTGGCCCCTGCCCTGCAAGGAGAGTGAGGCTCTTAGAAGCGCTGCATGCTCCTGGCAGGGCAGTGGACACTTCATGTGCTTCCCCTCCCACCCCCTAATTGGCCTGGGGACAGGGGGAGCGGCAGGGCCTCAGTGGGCCAGATCAGGCCTGCCAAGGCCCTTTTGCCCACCTCTGCCTTAAGATGACCTTCCGGGTCTAGTATAGACCTGGCCTAAGCTATTGAGTGTAGGGCCAGGAAGGAATTTTCTGTAAGGGTGTATTGTCAGCTGTAGCACTGAGTAGGGGTTTTTCTACGATGAATGGACATATTCTACACTGGTGGGTCCCAGTTTAACCATGTATCATGAGTAGTCAATGGGTACATTTGTTGGAGCACAGATTAATCACATGGTACTGGTTTTTCCTTGTTTAAATTGTATGAAGTGGTGATTGACACAGGCTGCTTGCCCCCATTGTTAATTTTCCATATATGCAACTGTGATCATCAGTGGTACATAAAGTGGCTCAAGCTATGAGAAATGACTTAAGGTAGGGATTCCCAATTAATATCCTGTGGGTTTGTGGGGGGGTTTTTGCATAGAGGCATGCCCTTATGTTTTAAGTCAGAAAATTAGTGTGATTCCCACTGTTTCAGTCTGGGACTGAAAACTAAATCTGATTCTGTGCTTTGTCCAGCCACTGAAAAACTCTGGGTTTTTTTCAGGTTACTTAATCTTTGTGTTTGTTTCCCTATTTGTAAGATAACAGTGAGATAATTGGCTGATGTTTGTAAATGTTTATAAGTGCTTTGAGATCCTCCTAACGAAAGGCTCTATAGAAATGTGAAGTTATGTCTTCTATAGTCATATTACTGGTGAGCTTTACAGCCTTATAAAGTTGATAACTGAACTGATCTTGTTTTTGCCTTAGCATTTTCGTGGAAGGAAAAACCGTTGCTTTAAGTTGGCTGTACGAAGTGTTCGGAGAGCTTTTGTAAAAACTACAAAGGCCAGACGAAAAAAGAAGAGATTCATGAGAGAGGTAAAAAAGACCAAAATGTTAGATATAAACAATGGAACTGGAAGACACTAGAATCATTTTTATATAGCCATTTTCCTACTTGGGGTATCCCAAAACGCTTTACAAACTGCTGTTGAAAGAGTAGTTTTGCAGTTGCTCATGTTGCACTGAAGAAATATTGATTTCAGTTATTCCATGTTAATTTGTTTCAGCAAAAACGAGGAGTCCTATGGCTTGAAGACTAACGTATTTATTAGAGCATAAGCTTTCATGGTCTGCAGCTCACAAATGCTTATGCCCTAATAAATTTGTTAGTCTAAGGTGCCACAGGACTCATCATTGGTTTTTATTGTATTTATTGAATCTGAGCACATTCATATGTTTAATTGTTCATGAAAGAAACTTCAACTAGAATATTAATTTTAATTTTTTTATTCAAATCTTTGTGCGTTTTTAAGCTTTGGATCACAAGGATTGAAGCAGCTTCTCTTGAACATGGTTTGAAGTATCCAGCTTTCATAGGCAATCTGCTTAAGGTAAGTGTGTTGCTTGAAGAATAGTTGCACTGACATGGTGACAGGTCTTTCAGTTGGTCATGCAAGGTTAATTCAAACCTCCCAGCTCTGCTGAGTGATAAATCCTACATAGGAAATGTTTCTTGCTTACTGCAATACTCATGTTTTATGTTTGTATCTGCTGCAAGTGACCTTCTGTGCTCTTGGCAGTATAAGAACTCCGTATACAACTTGTATCAAGTTCCTACCTCTTCACTATAGATTTGTGATCACAAATGTCTGTCTTTTTTTTGTCTTGTTTTGTTTTGGTTTTTTTTGTTTGTTTGTTTGTTTTTTAAAGGAATGGTGTCAACTTACATTGGTTTAGGTAAACCTTGTTATCTAGATGACTGTCCGGTGGTCAGAGTAATAGCTGCCTTTTTTAATCTGGGGATCCCTTAAAAGAAATAAAAACTTTGAATTAAATGAGTTTAACAATACAAACAATTTTGTGCTAATTAGATCGCTTTTATTTTTGTTGTGCAAGCTGCTTGAAATGCAATCAGTTTTGCCAGTAGACGCTCAGCAGTACTTTTTTAAAAAAACCATACAGGGGGATTTGTTTCAAAGCTTCACATTGGGATTGGGAAAGTTGGTTGGTTTTAGGCTTGTTTCTCCAAATTGTTAATCTGAGCAAAATTTAAAACAGCTGTGTGCATTAAACTGTTAGCTCAAGCTTTCTCCTCCCCCCTCCCAATTAAGTCTGGAGGACAGCTGGATAGAAGATTCAACCAGTAGCTTATTTGATGCTAAAGCAGTGGTTCTCAAACTGCAGTCTGCGGACCACTAGTGGGTGCCTTCCAGGTGGTCCATGACTTGAGCTCCGCTCATGCCTCTCCCTCTGCTCATCCTCCCTCTCCCCGCAGCAGGGAGCCCCTGCTGGCACTCTGCGGGGGGGCCCCCCCTCCCGCGAGATTGTCATGCCAGTGCTGGTTTCCATTTGGGGGGAGCCCCAAGCCTCCCTGCCAGATCTGCCTCGTTGGGGTGAAGCAGCGCCATAAGCGGCTCCTGGTGTTGCTGGTCCGTCCCCGTTCGCTCTCTTCTCCTCCCCCCCTCTTCTCCCAGCTAGGGAAAGAGCAGCGCACTGATGCACTGCCTGGAGGCTTTCCCCGCTGCTCCCATTGGCCAGAGTCTGCTCAGGGACATGATGCCTATGAGCAGCATGGAGCGTAAAAGCAAGTGCCCCCCAACCTTCTCTTGCCCTACCCTGCTCCTGCATTGCCCTGTCGAGAGCCCTCTCCTGCACCCTCCCCACAGTCCAGACACTCTACCTCACCCCTGGCCAGAACCCATAGCCACACCCTGTTCCTTCATCCCCTGTCAAGACCCGGCACCTCTTGCCGCCTCCTCCTCCCAGCCAGACCATCGACTCCCTGCCTGCTCATGCACCCCCATCTGTATCCCGTTCACTGGCAGCCCTGTCCCACACACTGAACCCCTCATTTTTGTCCCCACCCCGGAGCCTAAACTGGGTCCACAAAATCCACTAACCCCAAAACCCCAAAGTAAATCTGGCCCATGGGAAGCCCCGAACCTTAGTTCTCCCTGCCCCCCGCCATGCAGCTGGAGCGCCAGAGGAATGAGATCTCAATTGGGGGCCACATCAGCAGATAGAGAGGTTTTTGGAGAGTGGGGTTTTTTGTGCTGCTTATTTGTGGTCCCCAACTCACTTTTCTATGGGTCAGTGGCCCCCCCATCCAAAAAAGTTCCCCACCCCTGCCATAAACAAAGAAAACATTGAAACCTTTTGTGTTGGACATAACTTAATATTTTATTTTAAAAGAAGTTTGATAAACTAACATGAGACAGTTAAAGTGCTTAATCTGTTTAATATTTCTTTTCTTACTGGTTAAATTGCAGCATTAGCAAAATGGCTCAGGCCTAATTATGTAATTAACGGCAAGTTTCCATTAGCAACTGGTGGTCCACCAAGAGGTATGCATTGAGCCAAGTGGGCCACGGGCCAAAAAGTTTGAGAACCACTTCTAAAGTTATCACATTGTTACCGGAGAAGACAATAGAAGCACTTTAACTCTTGATAGCTAATGGAATAGAATAGTTCCCTCAAACTCAGAAAAAAGAACAGGTATTTCAGAGAAAAATCAGTGTCCCTTGCATCTTAGAATTACCCATTAGGGTGGTCCTTAGTTACATTTTCCAAAAGACACAGACCTGGTTTCTATAATCTCTTGAAATTGAAATTTTAGACCATCCACTCATTGCCTTCTGTATATTATAAATGGACCAATCCTGCGTCCCTTCACTTTTGAGACCATTTTAAAGTTCTTTTCTGCATCCACCTATGTGTAGAAGTCAATGGGAATTGCATGTGTGTATCACTTCATGGGATTGGGCCCTGAATCTCAAACTTGGCTTTTTAATTAAAGTTGAAAATAAATGGATGGGCTGAGAATATTTCTGGATGTTGTTTTCTGATCTGAAATACTGTGTAAGGATGATTAAGGCACAGGATTAGGAACTGAGCCACATGTATACTTACCTGGAAGTTCTAATCAAGGTATGCAACTCCAGCTATTTTAATTGCATAGCTGGAGTTGATATACCTTGATTCAAATTTTGGTGCTGTCCCCACAGCGGGAGGTCAACAGAAGAAATGCTCCCATTGACTTCCCTTCCTCCTCATGAGGAGTAGGCATACTGGCGTTGACAGGGTGGCCCTCAGCGTTCAATTTAGCAGGCCCTTACTAGGGATATTAAATGGAGTTTAATCAGCTAATTGACCAGTCTATGGAATTTTCATTGACTAGTGGGGGGGAGGGGGAGGGCGGAGAAACTGCAGAACTGCAGTGGGGTTAGCGCTTGGCCTTGGGAGCTAATCCTGCTGTGGCTCTGCCTTTTAAATGTATTTAAATGCATTTAAAAGGCTGATGTGCAGTGAGGGGGACCAGGCGCAAGCTGGGAATCAGCTGATTCCCAGCTTGTGCCTGGTCCCCTGCTAGGCCTCTGCCTTCCCTGCCCCTTTGCTGCCTCTGAGAGGTGCCTCAAAGGTTCCTCCCCAGCACCATCTCTGCAGAGGGGGAAAGAAGCAACTAGTTGGGTCACTAGTAGTTGACTAGTCACTTACATCCCTAGTCCTTACGAGACCCACTGAATTGAACGCAAGAAGATTGATCTCTGGAGCATCAATCCACGTGTAAGTATAGACGTGGCCTGAGAACCAACTTCTGTTGCCAGCTCTGCAAGGGACAATTTGTGTGACCTTGGCAGAGTCAATTTCTATGTATCCATCTCCTCTCCTCTAAAATGGATAGAATGCTAAGGAGCACTGAGAATCTTGGATGGAAGTCACTATAAAAGTACAAAACATTATCTCAATAAAAATTCCCACCCATTTGGAACATAGTTACCTTGTTTGCTGGAATTTGAAAACTTGAGCATCCAAGATCAGGCACTCGCTATGTATGCTTCCATGAAGGAAGAGACTCTCCACTGTAGGCACTGGCGTTTGTTAGAAAGGAGACATTACCTGTTTTTATAATGTATGCTGTTGAATTGTATGACACCTTCCCCTTGGGAAAGCCTCCCAAGACACACTTAATTTTTTGTGACTATCCCAAGTAGTAAAATTGGGTGTTCATTTGCCTAAAACATCCATTAAATATTAGTGTTTTAATGAAACACTTATATAATGCATTTAAAAACTTAACAATGAACATTTAGTAAAAATATAATTACTATGTCTTTCATTTACCATTCTTGCATTTAGTGCCAGGTGGATCTGAATAGGAAAATGCTTGCTGATCTGGCTATTTATGAGCCAAAGACATTCAAGTCCCTAGCTGCCTTAGCTCAGAGGAGGAGACAAGAAGGCTTCCTTGCTGCCCTTGGAGATGGAAAAGAACCAGAGGGAATATTTTCACGTACTGTGCACCATTATTGAAGTGACGGGCATAACCTACAATTGTAGCTGCCTGTTCTAAGTAGGGACTTGTATTGCAAAGTTAAGTGTATCCCCCAGAGTACAAAAAAGGATCATGTCAATGAAACAAGATCTCTTCTTGCTAGACTGGTTTTAGAAGAGGACTTAGAGAACCAGCTTGTAAACTCGTGAGGATGGTTGGTTTGTATTGGCCTGCCATACTGTTCCTTAATGGTTTTAGTTTAAATTGCAATCTACACTTAACAGGGATAAACCCTACTCTCCAGAAGTCATGCTATGTAAAAATGTTGTGTAAACACTTGTTCTGTAACAATCCAATAAAGGGTTTTTATGTCTTATGAAAATATCTGCATAGTCACTTTGGGTGTCACAGTACAATAATTCACACTTTAAATTCTTTCTGAAATGTTGACAACTACCCCACATAGACACAAGTAGAAAAACATCAGTGGGGCAGACCTCGTATTAATGAGATTATATTGCAAAGCTGTGACTTAAATGTGACACCCCTCAGATAACCGGAAGTACTTGCCAAAAAGGAAAATCTTAAAGGCTTGTGCTGCAGCTAGTGGAGTCCATGAGAATAAGCATGTGAAGGCATCATTTAAAAAAAAAAATAGGGAAGCTAGTAAAATCACCAGAAATTCAGATTTAGTATAAACCATGTCATCTTAAGTATTGTGCCATTTAACTTCATGCTAGAAAATGTGGTGTCTCTAGCTTTTCTTTGAACTAGAGTATTTAAAAGAGTACAGCACTGATAGACTATATTTAAGTGTAGTGGTCAGTCAAATAAGTTTAACAGTTAAACTGACCAGTCATAGTAAGGAAAGCTTACATGTGATGTGTTGCCTAAAAAGTATCCACAGAATTACTAACTAGTGTATATGACATAGGTTCTCCTGACTCCAATACAAGAGACTAAGCCTATATCAACCTTAAAGCTGTGCCACGGTAGCACAGACCCTGTATACATTGTTGTGGGGAGGGGGACCCCCCTTCTATCAGTGTGGTTAGTTACTACTCCTGATGAATGGATTAAGTGGATGGAGGAAGTCTTTTATTGACCCTGCATCTACACTTGAGTTTAGGTGGATCCAAGTAAATTACTCAAAGGGTGAATTTTTTCAGTCCTGAGTGATGTACCTGGGGGGGGTGTAACTTTTTTGTTTGGATAAAAGTCCTTGCAGTTAAAAGCTATACTGTAGTGGGGGCCCCAATACACGTAAAGGCTTTAAAATCTGGGATCCTCCAAGATCTTAGTCTTCAGGGGAGCACAACCATATTATAAATATTCTAGCTAAAGTTGAGGGCACATAGATGCTTACATATCTACCAGTAAAATTTGTGTGCTGGAGTGTTCAAAGCTGGTGCTGCTGCTTTGGACGGTTTCAGGGAGGTAGCTATGTCAATCTGTTCAGCAAAAACAAGTCATCCAGTGGCTACTTAAAGACTAAAAAAATGTATTTGGGCATAAGCTTCAATGAGATACAACTTGCTTCCTCCCATTCAGGTACCCTCACCTCATCACTGGTGGAGGTGAGCCACATTCACCCTGATTTAATCAGCACTGGTATTACACTTCCATTGCTGTTTCCCAGCCTTTTGCTTCAAGTATCTAAGGAAGTAAGTTGTATTTAGGTTAACCAGTAAGCATCACCCTACACCTGCATGCACTGGGACCCAGCAGCCCAGTGCAGGGCTGGAAGCAGCTAGGCAGGAGCAGCTTCTGTTCAGTTAACTGGTTAAACTTCCCATTTAATTAACCAGTTACAACTAGGGATGTAAGATAAATGTTCTCACCAAAGCTTATGCCCTAATAAATTGGTTAGTCTTTAAGGTGCCAGCAGATTTCTTGTCCTTTTTGCTGTGGAAGAGAGTTTATATGTGAGCGCCTATGAGGAGTAATAAGGCACAGGTAGCCATGTTAGTCTGTAACTTAAAACTGAGTGGTCCTGTAGCACCTTAGAAACTAACAAATATATACTTAGTAGTATGATATTTGGCATAGCCCACCTGAAGTGGGTTGTGCCCACAAACACATGCGTGTGTACATCTCTTTGGAGGAAGTGGGTTTGGCCCATGAAAGCTCATCACCTATTAAACCATCTTGTTAGTCTTTAAAGTTCTACATTGTTTTTCCTTCTCTCATTTGAGTAATAGTGCAAGATAAAACTCAAGTCAGGAGGCTGGGTTAGTGTTGCAGACTGAGGATTTTGGAGGTGAGGCTTGTGTCACTTAAAACCCCCAGCTGCTGCTGGCCAGGATCATTAACGAAACAAACCTTAAAAGCTGCTTTTCCCCTCTTGCCTAGCAGAGAAAAGCTTGAGAAGGTGAATAGCCCGCACCTTAGGGCTCCTAGAATAGTGAGCGAGATGCAGCCGTGTTAGGCTGGTGTAGCTGAAACAAAAAACAGGAGGATGCAGCACTTTAAAGACTAACAAGATGGTTGATGAGGTGATGAGCTTTCGTGGGCCGGACCCACTTCCTCGAAAGAGAGAGCTCATCAACCATCTTGTTAGTCTTTAAAGTGCTACATGGTCCTGTTTTTTGTCCTGGGGCTCCTAGTGGAAAGTAACAGGGTGGGGGGGGGGGATTGTAGTAGCCCCCACCCCCATGTGTAAGTGGGAGGGAGCAGGAAGAAGCAGGGCTCCAGCTTTGTTCCACAGGCCTGGCCATGCTTCCCCCCCTTCCCATGAGTCTTTCTAGGCCCCCCCATCCAGGGGCTGGCGCGGGCCTGCTGCTGGGGAGGAAGCCTGCCTTTGTCTGGCTGGGGCGGGGGGGAGGCGGGCGGCGCGCGCCGGAAGTTCCGCCTGCTCCACCCTGTTTCGAATTCCCAACCGCTGCGTCACGCCGCTTGCATCAGCCCGCAGAGCCGGGGTCACGCCAGCCAATCCGGGAGCGGCGCCTCGCTACGGCCCGCCAATGGGAGGCGAGCGCAGGGAGAAGGGGCCGGAGCCCGCCCGGCTCTGGGCGCTGGTAGTGGGGGGAGGGAAGAGGAGAGAGCGTTGAGGCGTCGGCCCAAGATGGCGGCGGGGGCAAGCAGCGCGGCGGCCGTGGGGGCAGCGGGCCCGGGCGGGCCTCAGGCGGCGGGGCCGGCCCCGGCGGGGAGCGGCGGCTCGGCTCCCGGCGCGGTGCTGATCGGGGACCGGCTGTACTCGGGGGTGCTGATCACGCTGGAGAACTGCCTGTTGCCCGAGCACGCGCTGCGCTTCACCCCCTCCATGGGCAACGGCCTGGACATCGACACCGAGACCCAGCTCCGCGTCACCGGCTGCGAGCTCATCCAGGCGGCCGGCATCCTGCTGCGGCTCCCGCAGGTGAGGCGGCGCCCGCAGAGCGGCGGGGGGAAGGCCGCGGCGGTGGGGGGAGGGGCCAGCGGCCCGAGGCGGCGAGCGAGGCCGAGGAGGGAGGGGGCCTAGGAGCCGCTGCGGGCGGAGAGGGGGGGGGGCGGTCGGGGCCTTTGTTGCCTGGGAGCGAGGCTTTGTTCTCCCGGCCGTCGGCCGCAGCGCCGCTCTCCCCTCCCCCCCCCTTCCGGGCCCGGTGCCGCAGCGATCGGGGCAGTTCCCGGCTCCGCCAGCCGCGTTCGCGCGGGGGAGGGCGGCCCAGGGCCCCCCAGATGCGGTGCCGTTGGGGACTAAGCAGCGAGCCCCGCTTGTGTCCTTTAGGGAACCTCCCCCCCCCCGGCTTTGTCGCGAGCGGAGAGCGGAAGCGAGTGATGTAATCCTCTTCCCGTAAACCCGGGGCCTGCCTTGGCTCGGCCCTCCTGGGCCCTGTGTGTTTTCCAGCTCGGCCTAGTCTCGCGTATTTCCCCCCTCCCGTTTTTCCCTGTTGCCGCTGCTAAAGGGCATGATGTTGCCCCGTGTTTCAGGGGAGGTTTCGTAAAATCTCTCGTATGACAAGTCGCTAATCGAATAGTTCCTCAATTAGAGCAGGTCTGATAGTTAGATGTTACTGTGATGTTGGAAAGGGAGAGGGGTCACAAAAAAAGCTAATAAGGCAGAAACAAAGTTATGGAGGCCATTTTTTAACGGCCGCGGGGAAAGGGTGTTTTTTGGCTTATATTTTTTTTGTCTACTGTTACTACCGGTAATCTTTATTTTAGCGGTTTTAATCTGCTTAGCTGTTTTACCTAGGAATATGTTTTTATGGCAACAAGGGAGGTTTTTAAAAAATGCGATTGTAAAACCACAAAGACCGGCTTGGGGCAGATGGTATTTGACATTTAGTGCTGACTCACTGTTAAACATGAAAATGACTCGGCTATGAGTTGGTGGTTGCCTTTTAATATTGCTCAATAAACTTAACCCAAAATAACAAAGTAGGGGTGTATTCCTAGGTGGCAGAGCCCTGGAGCCATTTGGACTATGGTGTCCACCTTCATAACTACTTCAGTGTCCCAATAAATAGAGCACTGTGTGGATACAAATTTTGTATCTGTATCCATATCAACACAAATGAGCCATGAATATTCACATCCATATCTGTGGCTATAAAGTAGGGCTGTTAGTATGTAGTCAGTTTACCACCACCACCACCCATAAGCCTGGACTTATCAGTTAATCTTATGACTACATGTAACCCCTCTCCCGCTTGCTGTTTCTGCATCAGAGGCAGCAAGGGGAAGAGAGGTGGGGAATTGGCTTTTAAGTGCCTGTAGAGTGCTGCCCGCCCTTCCCCCCCGCCTCCCACAGAGGCAGTAGTGGGGGCAGGCGTGAGCCAATGTGTGGGGAGCCAGCTTCTGTGGAGTTGGTACATGTGGGAAGTGGCCTTCAAGCCCACTCTCCACACACATCAGCTCCCACAGATTCTCCCCTTCCCCGCTGTTGCCTCTGTCAGCGCGGTGGGCAGAGCCCCCTGTGTGTAACCACTAAAAAATCTGGCAGTTACATGATTCTACAAATACATGATAGTTAACATTCCTAATATAAAGTGGTATTTGCAAATTTGCCTGGGTTCTAGAAAGAAAATTTGTATCCGCATCAGTATTTGCAAAAGTGAGCTCAGATATCTGCATCCATGCCCACAGATGTGGATACCCACTGGGGATGTAAAATCCTATTTCAAATGTTAACGAGGCATGGTGGGCTAGGGGCTGCTCCATCTGAATGCTGGTTAACCAGTTACCCTGATAAGTATTCCAGTAAGGTGATGTTTATCGGGTAACTAGTTACCCCTTTATATCCCCAATACCTGCAGATATTAAGTGGATTTGCAGGGCTCTATCCATAAAATATTTTGCTGCGGGGTGGTGCTTTTCTGCTGTGTAATCTGTTTTAAGAATCTCCATTATAGCATAAGCCTTAAGTAATTTATTTTCCTTTGAGTACAGCTTGGTGCTGAGTCAGGCATTTCTAATAGTTTTTATGGAACTCAAGTCAGTTATCTAATTCATCTTGCTCTAGAACCCTGTCTGGGGATCTTACCATTTGGAAATTACCATTTCTTCCTTTCTCTCTAGGTGGCAATGGCAACAGGGCAGGTGCTGTTTCAGCGTTTCTTTTATACAAAATCTTTTGTGAAGCATTCCATGGAGGTAAGAATTGTTTTTTTTAAAAGTGCTGTATGATTTCTTGAGAGCATGTATGATGCCTTGTTGAACTGTGTGTACAGGAAACTTTTGAGCTATAGGTACAGTGGTTAGTTAAACACAGTTTTACACATATTGTAACATACTTATCTCAGATTTTGAATATTTCTTGGTTTTACCACATTTTCTCTTGTTATCCCTCCTTAAGCTCTTGGAGGCGATCAGTTCCAGATTTGAGCAAAACATCAGTATGTTGCAATACTTATATTTCAGCATGTTTCAATGGCCTGTGTTCATTTGGCATCCAAAATTGAAGAAGCACCAAGGCGCATAAGAGATGTAATTAACGTGTTTCATCGCCTTCGACATCTAAGAGAGAAAAAGTAAGTTTAGAATCTGAAATGTCCCTTTCTTTGTGGCCAGTTATTTTAATGTGGAGACTACCAAATGTGAGGGCCTGAATTTAATTCCCCAGCTAGCCATAATTGTTGCTGTGCTTATGGGGGAGTTCAGATGCATCATGAATATGGGTAAAACTGTTTGGGGAGTGAAAACCTAAAAATGGAAATGTTATACTGTTATAAATACTAGCCAGGGTGAGTCAAAATATAATAACCCACCTATGTGTCCAAGTAAGACAGTTGGTTGTCTTTCAATATTTGCAGTTCATATTTTCTTGATGGAAACTGAAATGTCTTACAGAAAACCTGTACCTCTGCTGCTGGATCAAGATTATGTTAATTTGAAGAACCAAATCATAAAGGCAGAGAGAAGAGTTTTAAAAGAGCTGGGGTTCTGTGTTCATGTAAAGCACCCTCATAAGGTTTGTATGATGTTCAGCTAGCTTATAAAACAGTAGGGGTGTGTTTTACGCACTGTTTATTTTGGCAGACTATTACACTGAATAAGCTTCTTGTTTCACAATACTGAAGTCAGTGAAACTAGCTTACTGTGACTTTGCTATCTTGTTTCTCATTCAAGAGAGTCTTAATAGTTGGTCTTGTATCTCATTGGTCAATGAAGACTGGAGAAGGATGCAGATGTTAAGAACTGGTTAGATTTAATTGTATTTGGATTCTTCACTTTGTCATAGCATGAAAACAACTTATTATTGAATAAGCAGGTAATTTTGGTGTCAAATTCTGAAGCATTATGAATTAATTCCTTTTTGATGAGGCATTTGAGTATCCTTTTTGTATAATCTAGTTGCCGGATAATACTTGTCATTACTAATGGTTATGTGAAATTCTCATTCCCGAGAATGCTTTTCCCCAAAGTGTGCTAGACTCTGCTCCCCCTATGAGCTAATCAGTGCTGCTGTTCTGATCTAGTAAAAGATTGCTGAAATAGTGTAAGGGTTCTCCTTTTCCTTGTACTGCAGGTATCTGCTCTCTGTCTTGCAGTAATGGGCAGTATATTACTTCAGACCTCTTGGGCTTGCTGTATTGTAAATGCTCTTTAAATTTGAGATAAGTGCCTTCTGGTTAAAAATGTGTAGATACCTTGATCTCTTCAGGTTTTCTCTGTCTGCCACCACTGTATTTCTTTCTTAACCTCCTTATTACTGCGGTACTGATCACAGGAATGATTGTACTCCTTTATCCTCCAATTCCTGTGAATTTCCTGTGATGTTTTTTGTGGTTCACAAACTTTCAGTTGTCTTTTATGCTTCTGTGAACCTTTAAAAATATATTATGTAGGACTTTACATAAGCAGAAGAGGAAGAATGTTATTAGAGTCTCTCAACATAAATGTTTTGTAGTGGCTGGTGCCACTTTTTCCAGGTGATAGTGTTTCCTCTATCTGGCAGCTAGAAAGGGAATGTATTCATATTAGAAAAGCATATCTGTTTTGAAAACTAAGTTGAAAGCAAGACTTCTAGATAAGTAGAATGACTGATCTCAGGAAGGGGAGTATGAGGGAGACCATATTTGGCTGTGCACAGAAACTTTTGGAGCCTGTTCTTTCTCCCTTGCACTTGAAGGCAGAAACTACCTGAGTAAACACTAGGCAACTTCTAAGCATGCGCTCTCTCTCTGGATACTTGAGTATTAAAATCTAGAACAGAATAGCAAATGCCGCATGGACTCCCCTCTGAATTAAATATTTGGCTCTAGAGATTCTTGGTAATAACTCAATAACCCATATCTTCCAGATAATCGTTATGTACCTTCAGGTATTAGAATGTGAACGTAACCAACACCTGGTCCAGACTTCTTGGTAAGTTGATCTTTCTTGTTATAAGAGATCAGCGGGGCAGTGGCAGAAATATGTCATTTGAGGCACTCTGGGCAACATTGGTGTAGCCCACAGCTATCTTCATGGAATAGACAGTTCCAGTGTTTCCTGGAGTGCCCCAACCTACTACCCAAATGTTGGTCGGCCTCTCTAAGTTTCAGGCGCTGTCTTAACTGGTAAGATAGCTTTAAACCCATCACCCCTTGCTCTTTCTTCCCTTTTCTCCCACTCTTTGCCCTCCCTCTAAAGTGAATATGTTAAGTGGTTGTTTCTCTGGGTAAATCATGCGTGCAGTTCTTGTCCGTCGCTGATGGTGGGAGACAGACTTTCCCAACACTTGAGCTGTTGGTTGCAACAAGGGCATCAGGAACCCTCGACACATCCTTTTATCCTCATGGATAATCCAAGATGTCAGCTACTAAGACTGGATAACTCAGTGTTTTTTGCATTTGCCTTGAAACTTCTGCTGCCTGCCTTGTTGCTTTACTGTAGTGAAGAGAATCATTTGGGGATGGGTATCAAAGTTAAAAATTTCTGATTTTTTTAATTGTAACAAACTTGTAATTCAGAAAACAATGACATGATTTCAGAATTGGAATAATGAATCTAAAGGTCATATTTCTGCTGACTGAACTCTCTGGTACTGTGATCTGTTTGATGGAGAACCTATTTTGACTTTTCTTTTCTGTACTCTTTTAATCAAAGGGTAGCCTCTGAGGGTAAGTGACTAAGACTTCTCCTCTGCTGCCCAAGCGCTATGGTGCAGGGATAACTGCCGTCTTCAGTCAAACCAAAGCAGGCTCTACAAAGAGAAGGCTGACTCTAGACAGGTGGTATAAATACGATAGTATAGTAACTGGCCAACTGCTTCCTGTGCTTATACTTTTGATTTTTTTGTTGTTGTGCCCTTGGCTCTATTGTATATTGTATGAAAACTGTTTATGTTAAGATGCTATAACTATGTTAAAGATGCTGTAACTTTATAAAAAAAAAAAGTCCTATTTAAGGCGGGATTTAAATCTTATGGGGTGAACTAACATATTTCAGAGTGTTTTATCGTATTTGTGTAAATTTAATCCAGCATTTAAGATTACTTGATTAGAAGGTCTGTAATTTGGAATGGAGTTCAGCAATGGCACTGGATACTTTCCACTTCAAAATTATACACAACTATTGCATTCAGAATTTACATGTAAAGTAGGACTATAGGAACCAGGTTTCCTTTGTTTGGGTTGCAGAGAAATAACTATTAAACCAATGCCCAACCACTAAATTTAAAAATGTGCATGTGGACACAGCATAGATATATTATTGAAAAGTAGTGGGTATCCAGTATAAGTGATGTTTGAATTGTGCTGACTTACATTACAGAACTACTTTTTGTTGAAGTTAACAAATGTTTAATTCTATATGCACCCAAACTCTCAGAGCCCAAAGGCCAGCTGCACAGTTAACTAGACACTTTACTTTAGCAGTTTGGAAAAGGAAGCCCATTCATTCCCCTTACCTTTGAATAATACTTCTCACTGCACTTCATTTCATAAAAGCTTTCTCTGATTTCCCTCATTGTTTTTGCTATGGAGACAAAGTAGAACAGCATAACTTAGTGTAAGCTTTCTACATTGGCAAGATGGAGAGTCAAGACTAAGCCTTTAACTTGCCACTGTTTTTCCAGTGGTCTCAGTCGTTCCCCAGGTATTAGAACTGAGATCTGGTAGAGGACTAAAATGCTGATAGAAGTGTGAGCGTCTTTCCTTTTAGAATTCATGAGCATCTTCTCTTCCTGTAAATGGGTTTTAAATGGGCTGTGGGCTCTGTTTTTTGGGTGTCCTTGTGTACTGCATACCCACCCACAATCCATTTCAAATGCCTATTAGAAAGTTTGTATAACTACCCAGTGGCCTTCATTCTGGGTGGTATTTTATCTCTTGCCCAAGTTACATCTTTTAAGCATTTCACTTGTTGACAAATTCAGATGCAAAGCACTTTGAAAATATGTATTTCCTTAAGGATTTAAAAATCAAAATCTTTTAAAATATATACTGACTGTTGTGGAATATGTGCAATATTT
This sequence comes from Rafetus swinhoei, assembly GCA_019425775.1. NCBI lineage: Eukaryota > Metazoa > Chordata > Testudines > Trionychidae > Rafetus > Rafetus swinhoei. The sequence goes on from CM033441.1 coordinate 9,178,448, forward strand.
TACAGTTGTCTCATTCTGTGAACATTCATTTTAAGAAACCTTGTTGAAATGGGACAATTTGGAAACGATACTGTCACGTGCCAGAGAAGAGGAGATCTGTTAGAATACTGACCCATCCTCAGCATTGATGTTCCGAAATACCTGGATTTCTTCCACGGCTGGTTTTTTGCATCACAAATGGATTCTGTCTTGGATGCTGACTCACTAATGGAAAATGGACAGGTTCCAAAAGTATTTACGTGGAAATGGGCACACCCTGAAGTGGACTGCTTTTCTTCGAAGAACTCCGGCAGCATTGGCAACTTTGAACGCTAGCTTTGAGTTTGCATGCTTCTCTGCACTCTGGGATTGAGCCTAGATTTCTGTTACTGAGTACTTGACAGACTTTGTCTCTACAAAAACATTTGTTTTTGCATGAGAGCAGGCCAGTAGTTCTAGAGGGAAAAGCAAAGTTAAAATTGGTTCTCTTTCAAAACTGATTTGTCGGACAGCCAGTCAAATTTATTCCCAACCACATATCCATCCCCTTGAAGTAATTTTTCTAACTTCTCTTCAGGTTTATAGGAGTAAAGCATTTGAGCTTAGTGATAGAATGCATAGAGAAGTAGTTACTGTAGAATTGGAGAGACTAAAACTGAGGAATTCTGCCGGGGGTTGCAATTTTCCCCTTATTTTGTCTTTCAGGAATTACATGAATGACAGTCTGCGAACTGATGTCTTTGTTAGATTCCAGCCAGAAAGTATTGCCTGTGCCTGTATCTACCTTGCAGCTAGAACATTGGAGGTGAACATCATCTATTTTATGTTGCTTAAGTTTACATTAAGGTTTTCATGTAGTAGAAAACTGAATCTGATTTGTCAATTGCAGATCCCACTTCCTAATCGTCCTCACTGGTTTCTACTGTTTGGAGCAACAGAGGAGGAAATTCAAGAAATCTGTATAACAATCCTGCAGCTGTATACTCGGAAAAAGGTTTGCTCTTTATATCGTGTATTCAGAATAAATTTAGTATTGCTCAGAACATGGGACAACACTTGTTGCTCCCGTTGTTGCAAAAATCCCAATTTCAGGGGGAGCAGGCTCCAGGCCCTGAGAGTCACATCCCTTCAGAGCATGGATGGTCAGTTGAACACTTCGGTTCATTTGCAGGTTGACTTGTCTTATCTGGAAAGCAAAGTAGAAAAGAAAAAACTAGCCATTGAAGAGGCAAAAGCACAAGCTAAAGGTCTGCTACCTGATGGGACTCCCAGTTTGGATAATACATCAGGATTTTCACCTGCTCCTAAAAATGGTTGGTTATCAATCTAGTTTGTGTATTTGGACTGCATTGCTTTTCTCCCATGTTTTGGGGGGATTAGAATGACTTTATAACTTGAGTAAGAATCCTGTCTGTCTGGCCAAATTAGATTTCAGGTATTCCTCCAGTGTATTCTTCATTAAACTGTCTGTATTTGAAATTATACGAATACTGCTGTTTGCAGTGTTACAGCTCTGTAAAAAGGAGTAGTCAAACTACTCAAGATGTTTTCCGATATTTTTTTTTTTTTCTTAGCCACATGTGAGTGTGTGTGCTGGAGGAAAGGTAGCTTTGGGACATCACCCCATTGTAATGAGACACCAAACAAAAGCATTGTCTATTGGAAATAGCCAGTGTGAGTACTGTTTGCAAACTGGCTGGCTAGTGTAATCTTTTGCCTAGCTGACCTTCCTGAAGATACAAAAGTATTAGTAATCTGCCTTTCCAAGCTATTGGAAATAATGTGGCATATTTCCATACATTGCTGGTTCTGACAGTTTTGATTAAAGTTTTTTTTCACTGATTAAAGTTTTGTATTTTTTGTTTTCAGTATAGTATGTTTATAGCTTCAGATTTATTTTAGATTTGAATAACTTCTGACACTACTTGATCCCTCTTTTGTATACTGCAAAGTGTATCTAGAGGGATTTGATAATTGGTCAATTTTGCAATCATTAGTAAGGGGAAGGACCAGTTCAGCCACTGTTTGCCACACCTTTGATTGGATTTCCCACTAAAGATTGACATCTCTTTAATACACATGTAGGGGAGATAAGTATAAACTTTTATACTTTCCTTGTAGAGTCTCCAAAAGAAGGTAAAGGAAATAAGCCTTCACCCCTTCCTGTGCAGGCAATGAAGAATGCCAAAAGAAAAATGGATGGCGCAAAAAGAACAAATTCCAATAGCCCGGTGAATGGGTAAGGTTCCACATGATAAAAATTTGCCTTTGATTCTCCTATTACCTAAATCTATATCTTACTTGGATTCTGTCCTTCATAGCATTCAGAAAGGAAGGGAGAGCAGAAGTGGAAGCAGAAGTCGAGAGCAAAGTTATTCAAGATCACCATCTAGATCAGCATCTCCTAAGCACAGGTATGTACTGAAATGGGTGGGAGTGCTAAGTCCCATTCCTCGCTTGCTATGCATATGGCAAAGTACCCTCCCAGAGTTTGCTTTGGTAATCAGTGGGCTCTGAAGTAACTGCAGCCATTTGTACAAAACTTAAACAATGTTTGGAGCTCTGGAAATTAGACTTGAGTGTATGGAGATGCAGCATGACAGCCACTGTAGCTTTCAAATGAAGCTATGTTTGGAAGAATGATTGTATATGAATGGCACCCCCTTTGCCCAACAGATCTGCGCTTTGTGCTTGTAGGCCTTTTTGTTAAGGTCAATGACAAAGTTTATACTGCTGCTTACTCTTTGCATAGACAAAGCTGGTAGATAGGGACATGAATTCTGTTTTGACTCACAGATCAACAGAATGGCAACAGGTTAGGATTCTCCTTCCATTATACCTGTGCCAAATACTGGAGTCGCACAAGCAGAACTGAGGTCCAGATTTGGCCTGGCAAGCCTCTTACTGGTGGTGGTGCTCAGTGTATGAAAGGCTGCTTGATTTTCATGCCATAAGCTGTATTCAGGGCTACAAACTAGAGAGGGTAAACATCTAGATACTTGTAAATTGAGCCAGTTTACCATAACTATCCATGAAAGGCAATCATGGAACCCCCCCCAAATCCATGTATCATCTTTAATTCTTCCGCACAAAAAGCTTCCTACTTACAGCAAAAGGCTTTGGATTATTAGTTATATTGTGAAAATTACTGTTCAGCATTTCAAAGCATGTGGGGTTTTTTCCCGTCCAAAACAGATGTAATGATTGTAAATGGTACGTGTTTTAGTCCTGCAGGAAATACATACTGTACCTTAATGAATTATGAAAATATTAAATTATATTGCTACGCAGTGACAGGCTGTAAACTTGTTTGAACAAAGAATACCACATAGAATAATCATTTTGGTTTACTCAGAGTTTCCACGACAGTGTTGTGTTTTGTGGGCGTGAGCTGGGGAAATACTCTGAAGGCAGCTTTCAGCCTGAATGGTAGTTTACAAGCAAGTAATTCTATCCAAAGATGGCATTTTAAAGGACAGCGTCAAATCATTTTCTTCAGAATCCTTTTTCCTTGTGTTCCACATTGCAGATTACAGTAACCTTAGGTGCTGTGTCATACAGCGTGCTTCTAACGTTGCAAAGGGCATTGATTGCTAAGGCCCTCACTGTTTGTTCTCCTCCTGTTTCCCTGTTTTAGGAAAAGCGAAAGCTACTCGACATCGAGTGGCTCCAAATCCCACAGCCGCTCCAGGAGTCGCAGTGATTCTCCCCCAAGACAGTTCAACCACAGTACTAGTTACAAAGGCTCTAAAATGAGGAGTTACAAAAAGTCAAAGGACTACAAATACTCAACACACAAGCCAAGGAAGTCCCACAGCAGGAGCTCATCACGTTCCCGAGGCCGCTCACGGGAGCGTTCTGATCATTCTGGGAAGTACAAAAAGAAAAGTCACTACTACAGAGAGAGACACGAGCGTTCACGCTCCTATGAGCGCGCGGGTCATCGCTATGACCGAGACCACCCTGGTCACAGCAGGCATAGGAGATGAATGTTACAAACGGTTCTCCTCTGTCCTTGGGGATTCAGAGTGGAGCCTGGGTTGTAAACCACTTAGCTTCAGTAAACTTTGCTAACTCTGCTTGTTAGCATAAATCCAAAGACACTGGTTAGATATAATGTGGAAGACTTAATTTGGTAAATGGCTTAGTTGTTCTGCTACTGGAGTGTCTCTTAGAAATGTTGAAGAGCCTCCCTCTTGTAGTGGATGCTTGGACTCCTGTTCTTTGGTAATGGATATATTTGCATACTGTAGTGCAATGGTGTTAATATATTTCTGGGATTGAAGTACTCGGCACCAATTTCCTTGCTTAGTGATTAGAGAATTCTGCTGAACAGACCTTGATGGAACTAGAAGAAAGCTCAAACATTTAATGAAAACTATTAGTGGCTTGGTGCTAACAAAGCGGTTTCATACTGACGCAATTATGTTGTACAAATGTAAGGTGATATTTCTACAACTGATACCTATATTAGGTTACACTTGTGTATATATTTTGCAGTGTTTAACAATACAATATGGGAATATGGCCTTATTAGCCCTTACACTTTAGCCACAGTGTAAATAAGCATTTGTTTAATACAAGTGAATGCTGTATACTGAAAAGACAAAACTTGAATTCTATCAGTTTAAGATTTGTGTAGAGAATTCTGAGAAATGTGAAAGTATTTAGCTCTGTGTATTGAAAGTAGTATATTTTTATCTGTGCAATGCTGTGTGCAGGCCACCAGCTCAGAGACGTTTCATATATATACATTTTATGTGTTTTGAATAATTATACTCAGGATATTTGACACTCTGAAGAATTGGTAGTTTGTCAATCTGCTTGCTTGTTTAAAAACAGAAGGTGTAAAAATAACAGTTCAATAGACAGCCCAGTGGTATCCGTTTTAGTGGTATATCTGAGCTGTTCCTGTGCTCCCTAATTTCATTAAAGTATTTGATTTTGTATTTAAACTCTGTGATGTTACTGTGATAATTCAGAGACTTTCTTCTAAGTTGTTCCATGCCTAGTAGTAAAGGGAAAAAATAACCTGACTTTAAATATGGTAAACGAATAATTTGTAAGTTTTTAGTTTTAAAACAAGTGTGCTGCCACAAACACCTAGTGTCAGATTAATTTTGTAGCACGGGCTGTGAGTAATGGTAAACCAGGTCTCTTCCTTTGCCACTTGAGGGAGTTAAAAGCTGAGCAGGTCTATAAGAATTTTCATACGTGCAGGTGCAATAGTAAAACTCATTGCTTCAGGCAATTAACCCTCTATCTATTGAAAGAAAATAATGTTGGATGCTGATAGGCAGCAACTAACCCACACTGCATGAGGACACACATATACAGCCTTGGGCTGCAAGCCTCCAAGCCTAGGTCAAAGACTCAGGCTCACTACCAATCTAAAAATAACCATGTAAACATCAGGGCTTGGGCTATGACATTTACACAGCTATTTGTAGTGTGACTGGGAACCTGTCAAAGGCTGGCTGCTACAGGCTATGTAGACATATCCTTATTGGCTTGAAATTCACAGTAACCATTGTCAGCCTAAGTATTACAGTGAGGGTGGGGCATTATAAATGCCCTTATGTATTGGACTGATTTGCTGGCAGGCTCCTCTCATGAGCATTTACAAAGATTTTCAGTGTCCTGTCCAGTATCCCTTCAACAGTAGTACACAACTTTAAGGGTGAGCAAGCCATTGGCGTGGCACTGTTGTAAAATTCTGTTCTGGATATGGGAATAAGCGAGCAATGCAGTATAACTTGGAAATGCCTTGGACAAAAGGGGCTGCTGGTGGAGAAGAGACCAGAATGCTGTGGTTTCTATAGCGGAGCTGTAACAATCTCTTCCTGCTATTTTTACCCCAGCCCTTCTCATATCCCAGTGAATCTCATGGTAGCTTCTACCCTTTCCCACAGATGGCTTTGGAGCAGGAGGGAGCAGAGCAGCCAAGAGGACCTAGAGCTGGCTCCCAAAGCAGGGCTGTTCCCTGTGGATCATCTAGAGTGCTGAGTTAGCCCCAAGCCTGTGATAATCAGGTCTCAAAGTTTCTCAAATTGGGATAAAATTGGAGGCACCCAGTGTCACTCAACACATCTTGCATGTGCCATAAACTATCATGAATTTTGCTGTTTTGTCACTAATGAAGGGTTAAATGCTGCTTGCTCTGCCATCTGATGGTGAGTTTCTTTTAAAAAAAAAAAAAACAAAAAACCAACCCTGATTTTTAAAGCAAAACCACTTGATGCTGATTGTGCTGACAGTGGAGGTAAACTTAACTGCACCGTTATTTAGTCTCTCTCCATTAAGTCCTGTGGATAAGTTTATTGGCATGTCCTCTCATTTTTTTAACTTGAACTTAAACCACTAACTAAGCTTTATTCCATCCAGCAAGTCTCAGCCTCTCCAAAGAATAACACTGGAGCAGAAGAAACGTAAGTATTTGTTGAAAGGAATTTTAATCTTCTATACGAACATGATGTCCAGGTGGAGACAGTTACTGGTCTAGCTCTATCTACAACGCTAAAGTTAAAATCATGTAAATGCAAGTCTCCTTGAATAAGAGTCCTTGTTTTCTGATCTTAATTTGCTTTGAAAGCAATATGGGTATCAGAAAAGAGCTCTCCTTGGAGATAGAAATGTCCTGTCCACATAGGGAATTCTACCACTTGATCTTCCCTGCGGAGCCAAGCCCTCATCAGAACAACATTCTGTGGAGGAGCGATGGGCACCTCCTACAAACATGAAAGACTCACCTACCCCTCACAGCATGCAATCTAATTTTGCAGGTGATGTGAAGAGAGCTGGACCCAAGTTGAAGTCTGTGTGGACAAGGGTTACAGTAAAATCCCAGGATTACCTAGCTTTCCATGTAGCTACTGTATAGTTTCATAACAATAGCTTTTATATGCACTTGGGTTTTGCTAATGTTGCATTATTTTACATTACTAGTCACACTAGAGGGTCTGATCTTTAGGTATATTCAATGCCTGCTTCTATGTATCCCAAGTAGAAGTGGTTGTCTATATGCTGAGTTGTGGGAAAACGCTAGCACTTAAATTAGGAATGTGCAGTGCCCAGGAATAGAAGTGAAGAGTCTGAGGGGGGCGGGAAATACTAGCCTAGAGCTGCGCTAACTGCTTTTAACCAAGCAGGTCTTGTTTTATCTGTTTGAAAGCCAGCAAACTACCTCCTTTTACTTGTGTTTTGCACACACAAAGCAAAACAAGTAATTTCACCCTTCATTGGCTATTTGGACTATTCAGTGTACACAATCTGAAAGTCAGTACATCAAAGTAACCTTGACGCGTCCAAAGTGTTTCTAATCCAAACATGGTAAGAACACAATGGCTCAACTCAGACCAATGGTCCATTTAGCCCATGAGTGGGGAACCTCTGGCCTGCTGCTTAATGTCATCTGGCCTGAAGCTAGCTAACTGTACCTCCACACACTGTCTGTCTCCTCCCCCGCCCTCCGGTTGGAACTGTGTGCCTGCTTGCCCTGCTGCAGGGAGAAACTAGAGTGCCAGACTGGCTAGCTATCCCTGTGGCCCCTAAGTGCATGGCTGGATGATCAGGGAAGCTCTGAATCGCATGCCCCTGCCCCGTGGCTTCCATTGGCCAGGAACTGCTGCCAGTGGCAGCTGCAGGGCTGGGACCTAGTGCAGAGCTGCTTGGCACTCTTGTGGCAGCTTTCAGGGGCTGGCCAGGGCAGGGGAGGAGCCTGCCTTAGCTCTGATGCCCTACCACTTGGGAGCTGCCTGAGGTAAGTGGTGTCTGGTTGGAGCCCACATGCCTTAACCCCTGTGCCCACCCCAGAACATTGGAGAAGACCCGAAGCTCAGGGCTGTGTGTGACCCATGAGTGATTTTTTTTTTTTTTTTCTTCTCCCTTGTGGGTCAGTGGCCCCAACAGAGAAAATGTTCCTCACCCCAATCCAGCGCACTATCCTGTTGGCTGATGGACAGCGCCATGTGCTACAAAGGGACTGAACAGAACAAGGGAATTCATCAAGTTGTCCATCCCTTAACCCGCCTCAGCTTCTGGTAAGCAGAGACTGCAGGAAAACCTTAGCGTGGAATTGCATCCTTGGTCCTCTTGGCTAATAGCCATTGATGCACCTGTCCTCTGTGAACTTCCTCTCTTTCGAACCTAGTTGTGTGTCCCAGTATCCCATGGCAACAAGTTGACTGTACTTTAATTGGCTAAACCTGCTGCCTGTTCATGTAATTGGGTGACTCTTGGTTCCTGTGTAATGTGAAAGATTAGGTCCATTTCCCTTTTCACTTTCTCCATGTTACTTGTGTTTGTATATACCTATATCTTATCCCTTTTAGTTCTCTCTCCCATGCTCAACAGCCCCAGTCTTTTAAGCTCTCCTGCTACGAAAGTTGTTCTGTGCCCCTAATCCTTTTAGTTGCCTTTCTCTGTACTTTTTCCAATTCTAATACATTTTGGGGGGGAAGGGTGATCAGAACTGCATGCAGTATTCAAGGTTTGGGCATACTGTGGATTTATCGAATGGCTTTATGATATTTTCTGTCCTATTATCCATCCCTTTCCTCATGGATCTTAACATGCTGTTTGCTCTTTTGATTGCTGCTACACATTGAGCAGGTGTATTCACAGAACTATCCATGATGACTCCAAGATCTTTGAGTTGGTAACAGCTAATTTAGACTCTCTCATTTTGTATTCATAGTTGGGATTCTGTTTTCCAATGTGTTACTTTGTAGTTGTCAAACAGTAATAGAGATGTAGCCGTGTTAGTCTGGTCTTGCTGCATAGTCCTGACTTTTGTAGTTGTCGACATTGAATTGCATCTGCCATGTTTGTTGCTCCATCACCTAGTTTTGTGAGACCCCTTTGTGGAATAATCTTGTTCTGCAAGGAGTCTGCAAATTAAGCCCTGCCTAAAGTAGCTGCAAAGGGATCAGCTACGTGCACTTAGCAGAGTAAAATGCATTTCTTTGTGCATGCCAGTTTTAGAAAGTGGCCCTTCCTCAATGTAATCATCAGCTCATCTCTGTTAGTCACTTTAACTCTGAGGACTCATATCCTCAAGGGTGCCTAATTCCCTGACAGTGGGAATTAGTGCCTAAATGCCGTGGGAATCGGAGCCTGGATGCCTCCTCTGCAAACCTCCAAGAAGCTGGGCTGTGCATTGGATTCTGAAAAATCAGCAGCTGCAAACTGACAGTTGCAGAGTGGGCGCAAATTCTGCCGTTTGTAACCTGGGAAGGATTTATAGTGAAATGTAACTGGGTAAGGCTCCCAATCTGATCAGAGATTCTAAATTAATCCTCCCTATCCTAGGTTACAAGCTGGTGGAACAGTAAGAGTCCACCTCGGGAGGGTCAGCGGGCCCAGAACAACAGTCCCACTTAAGAAATACACTTGAAATGAGTTTTATCATCACAGAAATTACTGTGCCGAACACTACAAAATATAGCACTGAGTATACAAATTAATTGAATCTCCTCTGTGGATAACATGAACAAAATCTGTTATAAAAACTGGACTTATCTAAGTATACAGATTTTAATTACCTAATAGAATCTCATACCTACAGAATCTTCTCCAAAGGCCGAGCGTGAAAGGACCAGCCTCCCTCTGCCTGAGGGACCTTGGTGCAGGTACAGTATGAAATACTTAGAAGCAAGACTTAGACAGAATAACTGAAGCAAGACAGAGATATAGAGACTGAAAAGAGAACAGAGCTTGTCTGACCTCAAGAGAGAACAGTGGGCACTCCAGAGCGAGCTTAGCACCAGCAGCCCTGACTTCTTTAATTTCTAGGCCTTTATCCCTTTTTTTGGTACCAGGATGTCCAGCCTCCTAACCAAAGTTGGACCTGGTACCCTAAGATTTCTGTGGGTACCTACAGCTGATTGGGGGAGAGATTTGGGGGGTTGTCTGAATTAAGGATGCTAAATATCGGTTAATTCAGGGGTTCTCAAACTTTGTGATACCGCAACCCCCTCTAAGTTGCTTGTGACCCCCCGGGGGGGTCGGGACCCACAGTTTGAGAAACGTGGGGTGAATTGACTAGTCAATCTCATGAATTCCTATTGGTTAGTCGACTATTCTATAGTCCCTGGGGGGTGGGACTGGCAGATATTGCACTCTGCTCTCACTCCTGAGGAGCTCCCTGCCACTCTGCACTGCTGCCTCTGTATCAGAGGCAGTAGCACTGGGTGCCAGGTGGGAGCTGGTCCATTGGGAGTCAGTTTAAAAAACAGCTCCCCTTGCTGATTGGCTGCCTGTCACCCTGTGCTGCCTGCTGCCTCTGATAATAGAAGGGGTCTGAGCTCCTGAACCTGGTACAAGCCAGAACTGAGCTGGGTTGCCTGCCTGCCCGCCTCCTAATATACTTTAAATGCAGAGCTGCAGCAGGGGTAGGTCCCAGACTCGTTGCAAGCCAGGGCTGAGCCAGTGTGCTGGCCAGCTTGCTAAAAACTTCACTGGCAGGAGCTGGGGGAAGGAAATGCGTGTGTAGGCTATAGCATTAACCTATAAGCTTTTGCCTTTTGGTTAAGCGACTACGCTATTATATCCCTACTATGAATACGCATAGGAGATCCACTTGACTTCTCCTTGGACCAATTCCTGGAACACACAAAAGGTGGGAAATCTTGTGGTGAGGTAGCAGGAAATCTGGTCTCTAAGTTTTGCTGGAATTTGCAGATTTGAACTTCTCATCTCACCCCATATCGAGTAATGGTCCATCTCTATTCAAACCGTTTAACTGCAAAATCTTTCATCATCCTTACACAATGCATATCAAAGAGTGACAAGAAAAAGAAAAGAAATAAAGTATAGGGTTAAAATTATCACAATAAAGCTAATTTATACAAGGTAAATTAGGTCCTGTAGGCTTTTTTCTTACTGGCATACTATTGAAAATATATTAAAAGAGGAAAAAAAGGAGAGGACGGGGACGATATATCTGAGTAGGCTACACGTTGAACCTTCCCCTAACTGCGCTTTATCAATCTGAGAGTTAAATCCTGGGCCTGCTAACTGGAATACTTGGAGTTAACCCTTGTCTGTGCCAGCAGAGTGCATGGGGGCAAGAGAGGCTGTAGAATTGCCAGCAGGCGCCCAGCCTGTGAAGGGTTCTCTCGCTATATGTTACCTCATTTGGCATAGAAGGCAGCAGCTGTGTTCTGTACATTGTAATACAAACGTATCGTGTTGAATAAACAGCCCTACCGGGCTTTCTGCCAGGTTTGAATCTAGAAAGGAACCTCTTGGAACCTTAGCTACTATATAAAAAAATCACGGCGTACATGGGAGAAAACGTAGCTCTCGGGCCCCAGACCACATGGAGTATATTTTAGGATGAAAAGGAACATGCTGTGCTAGACACGAACAGCGTGCTCTTGCTGAGGGGAAAAAAAAACCCCGTGGGGAACTCCACAGCGTCATGGCAACAGTCGAGAACGGAGAGAAACTGCTGCAAGTTGGAGCCAGAGCACGAGGCAGCCGAAGCTGCTGTGACCCCGTGCAGCCCTCTTGGCTGCAGGGGAGCCGTGTCGGTTTCCACCGGCGGAGAATCAGGCCCCGGTCAGTCATGGAAGAAAAGAGCCTTTGACTCTGCAAAAGGAGCTGCAGACTGAAGCCAGTGAATGTGGCTGATTTATTTGACACACACAACTTTTTAGAGGGGCAGTTGTGCTTCAGCATCTAACCTCAGTATTCCAAGAATCCTCCTTCCTTCCCGCTCCCTGTTTTTCAGCCAACCTGCCTACAGCATGGGCCAAAGGCCTGTACTCTCTACTCAGATCTATGCTAATGGGCCTTGTTACCAAGCCGGGGCTCCCTCTAGGCACAAGCCAAGTTTGTCAGTGCTGATATAATGGCAGGAGTGGTGCCAAAGCAGCTTGCACATGTGCCATGGGGAAGATTTCTGCTAGACATGCAACCCCAAATAGGGCTGGCCCACAACATTTTGGCACCTGAGGCGGGGAGCTCAAATGATGCCCCCATGCCCTCTTGCTTGGGCCAAAACTTTGGAAGGTCTCAATTCTGCCCTCCTTCCTCCAGCACAGCACTCCACCATCTCTGTGCAGCTAGGGCAGAGAGAATACATATGCACCAGCAGCGGACACAATTCTCTACACTCTGGGTCCTAGTAGCACTCCCCACACACACACCCCAATCTGGCACCTGAGGTGTCTGCCTCAGTTCGCCTTATGGTGGTACCGGCCCTGACCCCAAAGCACCAGCAGCTGCACCATCCAGGTTTTGGGAAGGTGGGGCTGGCTCGTAATCAGCCGTGACCCCTTTCGGTCTCAGAGGGGTGGCCGTGTTCTTCTGTATCTGCAAAAACAAGGAGAAGTCCTGTGGCACCTTAGCGTGTGTCTAGACTACAGGGTTTTGTCGACAAAACTATACCTGCGTCTACACTACTGCTGAGTTCTGTCAACATAATGTTGACAGAACTTGGCAGTTTTGTCGACGGCAGTAAACCTCATTCTACGAGGAATAACGTCTTTTGTCGACAGAGTTCTGTCGACAGAAGGCATTATTGCATCTACTTTGTCCTTTGCGTCTTCACTCTCATGTCGACAAAGCGGCTTGCTTTGTTGACAGAACTGGATGTAGTCTAGACGCTCTTTGTCGACAGAAGCTTTGTCGACAGTATCTGTCGACAAAAGCCTGTAGTCTAGACGTACCCTAAGTGACTAACATGTATCAGGGCATCAGCTTTTGTGGGTAAAACCCACTTCATCGGATGAACTGGAGTGGTAAATGACAGAAGCAGGGGTGGTGTTTTAAAACTAAGGTCCTGTAGACCAGGAGTGGGTAAATATCGGCCCACGGGCTGGGTCTGATCTGCAGGGGATAGCTCCTCACAGGCTCCCACTACTCTATTTACCTGTATGGCTGCAGGTACTGGTGATTGCAGCTCCTGTTGACTATGGATCACTGTTCTCGGCCAATGGGAGCTGTGGGAAGTGGTGTCCCAGTCCATGCCACTTCCTGTAGCTCCAAATGGCCAGGAGCGGCAATCTTCAACTAATGGGGAGCTGCAGTCACCAATACTTGTGGCCGTGCAGGTAAATATAGTGGTGGCGGCCTGCCAGGGGCTAAGTGTGGCAAACTGTCACTCTGTTATTGCCCACCCCCGCTGTAGACTTATGCACTAAATTCAGAAATGGACAGTCTGACCCTGGGGTTGCAAATGCCTGTTAAATGGCTTCGTTCCCCCTAGGATGGCTCTTTTTCAGGTTCAATGTTCTGCTAAAGCTCTGGCAGGCTTTTTCACCTTTAAGTGAACTAGATCCTCTCCAAAGGAAGCAAAGCCACAGGACAGGGATAGGACGATGCAGGTGTGTGGACGTTAAGACCCAGTGGTGCCCCACATGTTTGGGTGCCCTACCCAAATTGCGTATTGTGCGTGTGGGTAAGGACGGCTCTGAAGACATGTGGCCAGCCCTTTCGAGAAGGCAGCTTGGCCGGTAGTGAAATGCCAGCATGGGCCCTTGTGTGTGTTTTCTCGTGACTTCTGCAGCTTTCTGCTCCTGCAGTTCCCAAGTGATTCTGTTACCAGATTTGCCCAATACTCTGGGGTATGCTCATTTATCAGGGTTACTCTTATGGGACTGGGGGAAGGTTAACAATTCTATCAGTGTGCTGTTTGTGCTTGCTTGTGCTCTCATATGGAGCTGAATTCTCCCTGCTGCCAATTCCCCCTCCCACTGGAGCTCTCCTGCAGGAACTAGGTTCCTCAGGATGGGGTTACCACCTTAGCAACACACACACACACACACACACACTCACACCCACTAACAGAGCACGTCTGAGAGGACTGGGTAATCAGCACTCAGAAGCTGACCCCCTCAGATGTCCTTGGTTTCAGCTGGCTGGGTTTCACAGCAATGCCACACTGCACCCTCATGTGCCTTTGGACTCAGTGGGCTGGATTAAACAGCACTTTAAGCTGCCATCCTCATAAGCCCCCAAGTTCAGCACTTCTCTATCCCCACTTTCACCCCACAATCATTCACTGGCAAACCACACGATGAGCAAACCCCACAGGATTTTGGGCACTACAGGGATCTTTAGCTTGGGTACAAGAAGCGTTGTTGCAGAGCGAATGGGGAAGCAAAACAACACCCCTTAAGGAAGAGTGAGCAAAAGAGAGAGAAGCAACCAGCTTAACAATGAAAGTTATTTATTTCTGAGTAGTGCATAGATATAAAAAAGTTACAATATTAAATCTAACAGTTACAATATTAAATCTAAATTGAAACTGATTACAAATGTTAGGTAACCATATAACAGTTTACATAGGGCAGGGTCAGGAGGCTATGCTTAGAGAGGTAGTTGATGGGAGGGAGAGAGAGAGATCTCACCACTCCACGGAGCTTGCACTGATCGGGGGTCCCAGATGATGATGGTAGCCGGGGGTCCAGAGGGCAGGAGACAAGCAGAGCAGAGCCCCAGCACGATCAGACAGGAGATGAAGAAGTCTCAATGGAACTGATGCAGTTTAAATCCAGGTATCAGAACAGTTTTTCTTGGGGCAAGGATAGGAGTTTTATAGAGATAGTTCAAAGAGAAAGAGGAGAGACAATAGAGATTGATCACCCCTGGTTATGGGCGATGTTCCTTGAACAAGCTCACAATGCAACTAGGCAGTTTCAGTATTTTAGATGTCAATAGGATCGTTACTAGAATTGGTCTGATAATGACTAATTTGGGTGTGAGCAGGCCTAGGTTCATTAGCATCTGGAGCAGGGATTTCCCATCAGGCAGTGCTTCTCTGCTTTCGTGTCCCATAGTTCACTGCGGTTCCTGCCTTGGAAGAGCTGCTCTCCATTCTGTATGCTAATGAGATGTCCTCTGTTCCATCTTTAATGCAAATGAGGCTGGGGTGTTTCCTTAATTGTATCACCCTTGTCTGAAGCAGTTTAGGTGGGTCTTCCCCGGCCTTTTCATTGCTTTGTCTGATTCCAGCAAAGGCTTAGGGGGGGGAGGGGATGGTTTTCCATGAATGTCACTCCCTGGCTCCCAAAAGCACAGGGCTGGTAGGTAACAAGTCCCAGCCCACAACCCAGGGAATGCCCTGACGTGACTTCCATAAACGTTCCAGTGGACAATCTCAAAGGCTGCCCCGCTAATGCCTGGGGAAGAGCAGAGCAAGGCAGCTGTGTGAATTTTTGCACGAGGAAGGCCTAGTCTGATGGAACCAGGGCCGGACCGAGCCATTCCGGCGTCCCGGGCAGACAGTTTAATTGTGTCCCGGGTTGCGGGAGGGCGCATGCGCGGCCCCGCCCCCACGCTGGCATGTTGGTGAGTTAGTCACCCTGCATTCCCAGCCATGGTCAACCTAACACAGGTCAGGGGACTAGCAAAGCACAGCTACTGCCCACTTCTGTTCAAGGCAGCTAGGTTCCTGTCAGGACCCAGGCAGGTGAGTCCTGTTACCCTAACGAGCCTGTGGGGCGGAGGAGAGAGGCTTCCCTGGCAAAGTCCCACAGGCCAGAGTAAGCATGAGCCACTTGTAGGTAGGTGTTCTGATTGTCCTGGGGAAGGACTGAGCTTAGGGAGCTGAAACGTTTCTGTTTATTTGCCTTTTGCCCCAGGCTGAGCGAACCACCACCACCTGGAAGAGGGACTTCATGAGGGCCCCAAACTGCTCCGCTGTGAGCCTCCAGCTGCTCTCAGCCCCTTTGGACTCGTTGCTTTTCCTGTCTACACTCCCTGCAGGTGTTAGCCAGCACATTCCTCTCCCAAGCTCCTGCCTCCACGTCCCATAGATCCGTCCGCTGGAGATGGCTGTTAGTACTGGCTGGCTTCTTTCACATGTGCGGTCAACTCTCAGTACTCAGCCTCACGTCCATTCACGATGGTTTTCAAGTGTGTAGGCAGACACTGTAAAATGCAAACAGAGGAGCTCTGTGCTGCTTCCCTCACTACTTGTGTTTTAACGGGGTGTCGTTATTCATGGCCCTGCCGGTAGCCATCATCAGGTGCAATGCTACATCACACTCAAAGAGGTGTGGTCTGAGCACAGGTGTGAGCCTCCAGCTCTCTGAAGTCTAATCTCAACAGGGAGGATTCCTAAGAGGTCTCCGGTAGGCCACAGTCTCTCACGCTGGGTCCTGCTTCGTAATTTGAGGATAACCATTTTCACTTCTCCACTTCCCAGACGTGTGGCCAGAATTCATTGGCTCGTGCTTATGAAGTGTCCTGAAAATGAAAAACATGCCAAAGTCAACTCCTGGTTTAACTCAGCAGAGCTCAAGAAGTGGGTGGGCATCACAACCACCTCCCCAACTCTCAAGGGCACCCTTTCCACGGTGTAGTGGATGGCCATTGGTTAAAGTGATGTGGAAAAGGAGGGTCTTTTTTCAGCCCATCTCCTTCTACAGCACAGAGTTGAATGAGCCATCAACATGGGAACATGTAATGGGGCTAGACCCTATGGCCAAAAGGGCCATAGGGATGTTCTCCAGGCAGCTAGAGTAGCTAGGAGGAAACCAGCCAATCAGGGGTCAGCAGGGGACTATATAAGAGGAGCTGCAGGGCTAGAGGCAGCTCTGTTAAAGCCCAGACCAGGAAGAGAGGTCAGGTCAGCCTGGCCTGGCCAGGCCACCCTACCCAGCTGAGAGCTGTTATGAGACTCATGGATGTGAAGGTTAAGCCCTGAGTAAGGGGCAAAGGGCTTGTTTCCAGGAGGGAAAGCCCTGGGGGTACCATTCTCATTCAGAGTGAGCCAGCAAACTAAGGGAATGGCACTGAATGGAGATGTGCTACAGAGGGCCCTGGGATGGGCCTCTGTTAGAAGTTTGCACCAGAAGGGGGCGCTATTGTGAGGTGAGTGTCAATCCCATTGCAAAAACAGTTCTGGCTTCCCACGCTAGAGGTGAATGACAGTAACACCTCTCACCCAGCCCCTCTGGAGTCTTCCCTCTTAGGGTCTTCAAGCTTCCTGGGGGAGAGCTGAGAGTCCGCAGTTCCTAACAAGCCCAGTAAACTCCCCACCTGTATTTAATAGAAAGCTGGTGAGAGTCTACATTCCAGTGACCCTCTGCCTGCTCTTTGTTTGCTCCCGAGAGCTTCTAAGCCGTTCTCTTAAAGGTCACTGAGGGTTTAGAAAAAACAACAACAAATAGTCTGGTAGCACTTTATAGACTAACAAAACATGTAGATGGTATCATGAGCTTTCGTGGGCACAGCCCACTTCTTCAGATGACCGGAGTTATGAGTTTGGGATGTGTACACCCAAAATAAATAGGAGAGGGGAAGGGGAGGGAAGAAAAAGGGAGGGAGGTGAGAGACAGAGCATCAGTAAGTATCTGGAGAATGGGTACTTAAACCGAAGCAGATAAAAATCGAAGTCAATAGTTCCCCAATACTCCATTCAACACACTGGACTTCCCGCTAAGCTGGACGTAGGCCAGCGCATGCTTTCTCTTACATTTCCTTTCAGAGGCAGGTTTTAGCTGTGCAGTTCCAGGTTGTTACAAATCCTTTCTTTTCATGTGACACCAGCCACAGAAAGGTTCCATCAGCCTGTCTGGGCTGGTAGGTGACAGAGCAGCACAAATACCTGGACACCTGTCAGTTTTCCCTTCAGCCTCTTTTTGGGCTCTTGAGGTATCTTTTCCCTGAAACAAGCACTGATGTTTTGACAACCCTACATGAGTCATTAAATGGGATCATACTGATAGCCTGGGTGGTTGGTAATGGGCATGGAACCTTTCCACCTGAGAACTTGCATCAATATCAGCTGGCTTGAAGCTGAGCCCAGCTTCCCAGAACTGAGCCCCGCTTTGCTGCTAGGTTTCAAGAACGCTTCTGAACCTGGCTCTAGTTCATCTGCTTTTTTTTTTTAAACTGAACTGCAAAGATCAGCTCTGGCTGTGAACCACAGCAAAGTTTTGGGGCAGCTGGGTCTTTGGTTTGGTTCTTTCTGAACTCTAGCTAAGGATCCATTGCCACAAGATACAGTCCCAAAGTTTGGAACCAAATGCCAATTTTCTCAAAGTTGCAGGCAGTATTTGAGCCCAGGGATTGGTTCAGGCTTCTCTCCAGAGTGTCTCAAAACATCTGTCCACACACTGCGAGGAAGAATAGACATTTTGCTGACTAGCCTAAAATGTAGCCTGAAGACACTAGCTGAGTCTCTTGTTAGGTTGCACCTATATTTGCTCTACTTATGCCTCCCCGCTAATATGCATGACATTAACATTGTGAAAATAATGAGGAGTCCTGTGACACCTTAAAGACTCACAGGTTTATTTGGGCATAAGCTTTCATGGGTCAAAACCACCTTTTTAGGCATCTGCCAAAGTGGTTTTGACCCACGAAAGCTGGTGCCCAGATAAATCTGTTCATCTCTACGGTGCCACAGGACTCCTTGCTGTTTTTGCAGCTATAGACTAACACAGCTCCCCCTCTGAGAATTATTAACATTGTGCACATCACAGCATAACTACCTGCCTTTTGCATATGGTAAGTTGTACAAATGTGGATTGAATTGTGCTTTTCCTGGAAGGCTGTTCACTCATGCTAGAGTGGAGTCATGCTCTTGGCACAAGTACAAAAACCCGCTGAAAATTTTAAAAATGAACCGTGTGTCCTTGTAACTGTAAGAAGTGCCTGCACCACACCCTTGTACCTGAAATGTGGAATTCAAAACAAAGAGAGAGAAGGTACAGAAAGACCAGACAGGCTGGCAGGTACAGCTTGTAAATTACCTAGGTAGTGACTCCTGGGTATCCTTTGGAAGCAGCCCTTTGACAGGAGGGGAATGCTGTAAGATTGCTTTTGTGGATGTCTCCTTTTGACGTTGCACTGCTTTGGCTGATAAACCAATCATGTTTGGCTCTTTGTTCTCACAATTCTGTTCTCTACCCAGCTTAAGCTAACTTTAATTCTTTTAATTGCATAATGCTCCCTATGCTAGGTTTGACCAATGACTGAACTGCATTAAGGGGTCAATCGTATAAACATATGAGAGACCAAAGTACTTGCTATTTGCAGGGTGGGAAGGATGTGTGGTTCGAAAGGAAACAAACAGAACAAAAGCCTGCAGTAACAAGACAAAGGAAAACCGGCTTAAAAGATACAAGCACAAACCTCCCTGTGGTTGGCTGGCCGGCCAGCAAGAAGGAGGGGAAGAGCTAAGGAGAAAGGTCTTGGGAAGACAGGAGGTTGGAAATCTTATTTGGCATAAGGGTAAATTGTCTCCCCTGGATTTTTGGCCAAAGTCAGTAAATGGCAATACCATCACTTGTATGTTAAAGGCTATAAAAAGAAAGCTCTGAAAACGTTCATTGCTCATACCTGCTTGGCCTCATTGGAGCCTACTGGTAACTCAGGTCTAAGCAACTGTGCCTGTCTGTAATTATCTTTATCAAATATTTGCTGGTGGGCTGTATTGACTGCTTGGTCTTAGCTGCTAGGCGTGCTTCATTCCATTCTATAAAATGGCATTTGGGCTTTGGACTGAATAAAGGTACATAGGGTTAAATTAGTGTCTGCTACAGGGGTGGGCAAGAATTTGACAAGTGGTCAAGGGCTGCACTTTTCCATGACATTAATGGAAGAGGGGGGCGGGGTCTGGGTGCAGAAGGGAGTGTGAGGTAGGGGATTGGGGTGTGGAGGGGTTCTGGGTGGGAGTTTGGGTGAAGGAGGGGGTTGTGACCTGGGGCAGGGGATTGGAGTGCAGTAGAGAGTGCAAGATCAGGGAGGAGGTATGGGTATAGGAGTGGATTTTGATCTAGAAGAGGGGGTGCAGGATTTGAGAGAGGATTGTGACCTGGTGCAGGAGTAGGGGCAGACTGCCAGGTGCAGGCTCTGGCCAGGAGGCACTCCCTTAGATGGCTCCTGGCCAGCAGCCCAGTGGGACCCTCAGGCAGGTTCCCTGCCTGCCACACTTCCACATGCCACCCAGAGCAGCTGGCATGAGGGTAATGTGCTTCTCTGAGCACTGTGAGCCCCAGAGTGGGGACAGGCATCTCGCACTGTCTGCACTGCAAATACAGTCCAGGCAGCTCCCATTGGCTGGTTTCCAGCCAATAGGAGCTGCAAGATTGCGCTGGCGGTGGGGGTAGTTCATGAAGCCCCTCCCTTCCGTTTACTGGCTCGCAGTGCTCAGAGAAACACATGGTCCCAGCAGCCAGCGTGCAGGAACAGGGCAAGCAGGGAGCCTGCCTGAGGCTCCTGCTGGGCTGTGGGCTGTATTTTGCCCACCCCCTGGTCTGCTGGCTTCCCATATTAACCATTTGAGTTCCAGCCCCTAGCTACACTCCCTCACAGTGATGGCAGTGCTAGTCAGGGCTTGTCTTCTTCCCTTGAGAGCTCATGTAAACCCCACACGGAACAGATACTGTGCGTGTCTAGGCATTACAGAGCTGTGATTTATGAGAACCGGCTTTAAAGCAGACAGACACGGGGTCTGAATGACACTTTGTTGGAAATGGGGAATGTGGACCAGATGCCAGTTCAGCAGTGGGGCCTGTGGACACTACGGGGCCCAGAGAAAGCCTTTCGGGTTTGTCATCACAGGCAGGAGAAGTGAAGGCCTTCTTGGAAGAAGCTGGGGGATCATTCATGGAACAGTGAGTGACCATCCCCGAGTGTGAAGAACGGACACAGCCAAGAGACCCGCTGCCACACTGATGGGGTTCGGTCCTCCCCCTAAACCCAGTATTAAACCACACCCCAAACAAACCTCCACAGAAAAGCTGCGCTGTTCCCCTCTGTGTAGCCTGCCTGCCCAGAATCCTGGCGGCTGTATGAGTTCACTTGGCATTGGAGGCCTGCTTTCCTCACCCTGCTCCATCCTCGAGCCCCAGCAGGAATTCAGAATGAGTGGGAGAGGCTGGGGCCAGTGTGTGGTCCATGCCTGCCTTCCTGAGGAGAAGGAAACTGGCAGAGCGGCAGGATGATGTCCAGTAAACACCAGGAAAATTGGAAAGATTGGTGTTCACCCACAGCAGTTTGTGTGATGTTGCGAGTCCGTCATGGGTGGCAGGCATGTGAAGCAGGGGAAGGCATTGCCTTCCCAAACCATCACCCTGGCCCCGCCCACACTCCACCCCCAGAACGTCTACATGTTACCAGATTTGCCCAATACTCTGGGGTATGCTCATTTATTAGGGTTACTCTTATGAGGCTGGCGAGAGGTTAACAATTCTATCAGTGTGCTGCTTGTGCTTACTTGTGCTCTCATATGGAGCTGAATTCTCCCTGCTGCCAATTCCCCCTCCCACTGCAGCTCTCCTGCAAAACTAGGTTCCTCAGGATGGGGTTCTTCCCACCTTAGCAACACACACAGACACTCACACCCACTAACAGAGCACGCCTGAAAGGACTGGGTAATCAGCACTCACAAGCTGACCCCTATGTCCCTGGATTCAGCAGGCTGGGCTAACAACAATGCCACACTGCACCCTCATGAGCCTTTGGACTCAGTGGGCTGGATTAAACAGCACTTTAAGCTGCCATCCTCATAAGCCCCCAGGTTCAGCACCCCCTACCCCCACTTTCACACCACAATCATTCACTGGTAAACCACACGATGAGCAAACCCCACAGGATTTTGGGCACTACAGGAATCTTTAGCTTGGGTACAAGAAGCGTTGTTGCAGAGCGAATGGGGAAGCCAAAACAACACCCTTTGAGGAAGAGTGAGTGAAAGAGAAAGAAAGAGAGAGAGAAGCAACCAGCTTAACAATGAAAGTTATTTATTTCTGAGTAGTGAAAACAGTTACAATATTAAATCTAAATTGAAACTGATTACAAATGTTATAATAGTTTACATAGGGCAGGGTCAGGAGGCTATGCTTAGAGAGGTACTTGGGAGCGGGGGGGAGGAGGAAGAGAGAGAGAGACTTCACCACTCCATGGAGCTTGCACTGATCGGGGTTCCCAGATGGTGATGGGAGCCGGGGGTCCAGAGGGCAGGAGATGAGCAGAGCAGAGCCCCCAGCACGATCAGACAGGAGGTGAAGAAGTCTCAATGGAACTGATGCAGTTTAAATCCAGGTATCAGAACAGTTTTTCTTGGGCAAGGATAGGAGTTTTTATAGGGATAGGACAGTAGTTTGAAGAGAAACAGAGGCGAGACAATAGAGACTGATCACCACTGGTTATGGGTGATGTTCCTTGAACAAGCTCACAGTGCAACTGGGCAGTTTCAGTATTTTGGATGTCAATAGGATTGTTACTAGAATTGGTCTGATAATGACTAATTTGGGTGTGAGCAGGCCTGGGTTCATTAGCATCTGGAGCAGAGATTTCCCATCAGGCAGTGCTTCTCCACTTTCGGTATCCTATAGTTCACTGCGGTTCCTGCCTTGGAAGCAGGGCCGGCCTTAAGCCGATTTGGCCGAATTGGGCCCCGCGCCTAAGGGGGCTCTGCGCCCTGCACCCAAAAGTCAGGTCCCTCGGCTCGGCTCCTCCTTACCTGTACTGCGCACGCTGCTGGCTGCTGCTGCCCTGTGCGCCGTTTGCAGGTAGGCGGGGAGATGCCCGGGGCGTGATGTTACGTCACGCCCAGGATTTTAAAACTGAAAAGTGCCACACCGCCACCGCTGCAGCGCACGCAGTTTGCAGTCTGGCCCCGCAGAAGGTAGGGGAGCGGGAGGGGCTTGGACGGGGTGGGAGAGGAAGGGGCTTGTACGGGGGGGTGGGAAGGGGAAGGTACCAAGAGACAGGCTGGAGGAGAGACAAATGCCAGGGGGCCAAGTACAGACAATGAGGAAAAGG
Source organism: Rafetus swinhoei (assembly GCA_019425775.1). Classification (NCBI taxonomy): domain Eukaryota; kingdom Metazoa; phylum Chordata; order Testudines; family Trionychidae; genus Rafetus; species Rafetus swinhoei. Next base: position 9,201,155 of record CM033441.1, read on the forward strand.
GCAGGAGGGGAGGTGTCAGTGGGAGGGGGGACAGGGTGATGCGGGGAGAGGAGACGAGAGGGGAAGGGCATTAGGGGCTGGAGGGGAAGGTGCTGGGAGAAGGCTTGAAAGAAGGGGTGGGCATGAGAAAGGTGGGGATGGAGCAAGGCATGTGTGAGGGCACAGGGGCGTGAGGAGAACGGGGGCAGAGTGGTGAGGGGATGGGCAACAGGGAAAAAGAGGGCAAAGGAGGCAGGGGCAGTGAGGGAAAGGGGAGGTACGAGGAGGGTGCAGGGCTAAGGGAAGGTGCAGGTGCCAGGGGATTCTGGGCATGAAGCAGAAGGGCAGACACCTGCAGGGGAGGGACCAGCACCAGAGGAGAGAGGCAGGGCAGGTGTGTAGAGGGAGGTGTTAGAAGAGGAGTAGCTCACATGATCAGAGTGGGGCTACTGGAGGAATGGGCACAGGGGGGAGAGAGAGGCTGGTGGAGGGGGGCAGGTCGCAGGAGGGCTAAGGGCAGTGAGAAGGGCAGGAGTCAGGACAGCAGAGGAGGGTGAGGAGTTGGGGGGCAACAGGCACCAGGGGAGATGATGGAGCAAGGAGAGGAGACATGGCAGCAGAGAGAAAAGGTAAAGGTTTATAAAATATTTATTAATAACATGGTATGCTGCCCACGGCCAGTTTGTTTGCACCCCAATGTGCAGTTTGGGTTTATGTGGGGATCAACACATGGCCGGCGAGTGGGAGCCAAAACAAAAAAGTAGTCAGTGTAATGATCTTCTGTTGATATGTGTTTTAGTAGTTAAATTCTTGGACTCATGGCTCATGAAAAGTGCTGTCACATGGGTAGAAATCGGGTAAATATTGCATTTTATTAATATCAGCAGAACTGACTTAAATGGGGCCTGTGTGTTGTGTAGTCTTGCCTTAATCTTTATATTCATGCCTGTCGGTGTGAGAAACGCTATTTGTATATATTTGCTTGCATATGCAACCACACTTAAGTTGAGGCCCTCAGCATGTTCTGTAAGTATCAGTGTGGTCCCTGGGGCTTCCAAGGTTGAGTTGCCCTAGCTCATCCCTGACAGGTGTCTGTCTAACCTGGTCTTAAATATCTGCAATTTAAGCCCATTGCTTCTCATCCTAACCTCAGAGGCCAAGCAGAACAATTTTCTTCCTCCTCCTCATGATTCTCTTTTAGATACTTGAAAGCTGCTCTCATGTCCCTTTTTGGTCTTCTCTTTTCCAAGGTAAACAAGGCCAATTTCTTCAGCCTTGCCTCATATCTCATGTTCTCTAGACCTTTCATCATTTGTGTTGATCTTCTCTGGAGTTTCTCCAGTTTCTCCACATTTCCCGAAATGTGGCGCCCAGGACTGGACATGATACTCTTTGGGATCGAAATTCACTTAAGACTTGGAGCTGGGAAAATGAAATGTTGTAATCCATATTGTATGATTAAAAGGTAAAAGACCTGAACTTAATATGACCTGGCTTAGGGTCTACCATAACTTGAACACTAAGCAGAGGATAGTGAGTCACATCTAACAAAGTCACAGAAGATGGAAACAGTTTTATTTCTGGTGGTGTAGAATCTATTTGGGAGTCCTCAATTATATCTGACACTTTACATCCAGTGTTTAAAGGCAAAGCTGACTAGAATCAATTGAGAGTCCTTGTCTTGTCTCAGTGATCCCTTGAGCAAAAATCATTGATAAAATCTTGTGTAGACTGACCTTGGACTCAACATGCAGGCAATATGTGTTGAAGGGCAGTGCAAAGGAGGCAAAGGTGGTGAGGTACCATATTACCTAGTGAAATCAGTGGTGCTGAAATCACTAAGGACTTGAATTTGACCACAGAACTGACACTTTCTTAACAAAGACTCCATTTTTGCTATTTAAAAAGTAAATCAATGTAACAGAAAACTGCAACTCTCTCTGGTAACTTTTTAAAAATCAAACTTTAAACTTTATTGAAAAGATTGGATAGTTTGCAATTGAAAATATTTGATCTACACTTAAGGCAACTGATTTAATTTTGTGTAAAATTTTGCATAATAAAGGATGGCATTTTTTTTTGAAAATGTTCAACTATATTGATATACATTTTGATCAGATCTACTTCTGATGTGATTTGTTGTGTGGGTGGTTTTTTTTTTTTTTTGGCTCAACAAAAAATCCTGGGTGGGGTGGGGATGGGGGGGGGGGCACCCAAAACTGTTCGAATTGGGCCCCACACTTCCTAAAGCCGGCCCTGCTTGGAAGAGCTGGTCTCCATTCTGTATGCTAATGAGATGTCCCTCTGTTCTATCTTCAATGCAGATGAGGCTGGGGTGTTTAGCTTAGGTGTGTCTTCCCTGGCCTTTTCATCTGATTCTAGCGGAAGTGGGGGGGAGGATGGGTTTCCATGAATGTCATTCCCTGGGTCCCCAAGAGCACAGGGCTGGTAGGTAACATACGGTAGGTACTGGGGGCAGAGTGTTGCTGCCCCTGAGCACCCCTCTCCCCGTGCTCTGGCCGCATGCCCTCCACTTTCCCGTGGTGCTGGGGAGGATGGTTTGGCTCCTCTGAGGCCCTGCCCCCACAAGGGATGGCGCTAGAGGCAGGGCTGGGGGCTTGCCTCCCCCCAGCCCTACCTGCACTCACCACCCCTGGATCTTGTCTGATCTCCCAGGCTAGATCACTGTCCACAGGCAGACATTCTAGAGAACAAAGTTGCTGACTCTTCCATCAAACCTGATAGAGCCAGGCCCTGCCATGGTGTGAAGGGAGACCCTCTGCTTCCAGAGGAGTCCTCCTCTGGCTAAGTCACTGTGCTGCCTTCTGGGGATAAGCAGAGTGTCCAGGTCATGCTCCATCCAGCACCCTCCACTGAACTGAAACCCACCTGATGGACTCTGGTATCAGGCTGTGAAAGTTTCCCATTTCAGAAGAAAAATGAAATTGATCTTTCATTTTGCCTCGAATCAGGGGCCAGAAAATCTTCAGCGCTGCCAATTTCCATGAAACTCCTGCAAAATCTATTTTCTTTCCCTTATCCCCAGCAAAACTCAAGCCCTCGGCACACAGAAAAGAAAGGGAAAGTGGCCAGGTGCCAGTTCTAAGGGTGTGAAAACATTTCAAAGCCAATGAGCGTCAGGGCCGGTTTGATGTGAACCAGGCGAGGGGAATTTCCCAGGTGGCTTGGGGAGTTGCTGACGAGGGTGTGTGCCAGGAATCCCACAAATGGAGCTTTGACAGATCCTTTTCTTCTCCTCTTGTCTTGGCACCATTTCGCGTTTGTTCGCTTAATCTTCTCTAAGCACAGTTCCGGCAGTGACTGCTGAGTGCACATGACTGGACAACAGTGGAGTCGGGAAGGGGAAATCAGTCCAAAGATTTCAAAAAGATGTTAAAGGAAGCATGGAGTTGAGTGATTTTTAGTAGCTTTCTCTTCACTCTCCCCATGTTCCTAGGACCTTCTGACAAGCCTGGCTTTGGTCTCCTTCCATCTAGCTAGTGCTGATTGCTTTCCCCGGGGACAGTGAGCTGGCACTGAAATGAAAACAGCTCCCTCTTGTCCAACGAGAAGAACAAACAGCCTTCTTCCCTTCAGGGCACCAGGATGAATTTCATTGGGCTCAGCAGTGATCATGAGGGGGGATATGATAGAGGTGTATAAAATCATGAGTGGTGTGGAGAGGGCCGATAAAGAAAAGTTATTTATTAGTTCCCTAAATAGAAGAACTAGAGGACACCAAATGAAATTAATGGGTAGCAGGTTTAAAACTAATAAAAGAAAGTTCTTCTTCACACAGCGTGTAGTCAGCATGTGGAACTCCTTGCCAGAGGAGGCTGTGAAGGCTAGGACTATAACAGAGTTTAAAGAGAAGCTAGATAATTTCATGGAGGTTAGGTCCATAAAAGGCTATTAGCCAGGGGATAAAATGGTGTCCTTGGCCTCTGTTTGACAGAGGCTGGAGGGGATGGCAGGAGACAAAGCGCTTGATCATTGTCTTCGGTCCACCCCCTCTGGGGCACCTGGTGCTGGCCACTGTCGGCAGACAGGATACTGGGCTAGATGGACCTTTGGTCTGACCCGGTACGGCCGTTCTTATGTTCTTATGTTCTTATGAACCCCTGATACCTGGAAGAAGTTTGGTGGTCCATGGGAAGTGACTTATTGGGGTTTGCTGTCCCATTCCTTGCCTGCCTCCCATAAAAACCCTCTCCCACATGGCTAGGCAGCTGGGCAGCCCCTGCAGAGAGACTAAGTGGGCATGGAATCTGGGATAGAAACAGCTGCTAAAGCAGCAGTGTTCCCTGGAAGCTGTGTGCTCATGCAGCCACCCAGGAGAGAGTCAGACACCACCCAGCTGATTAGCAGAGCACCCACAGCTAGGTTTTGTGCTTCGACTGGTGGTGCACATTCCCACCTGCCTTGGTGTACATAAAATGTATCTTGTACAAGGCTGGAATAGATGAGGGAACACCGCTGGGCAGTTATCTGTCCCTTTATAAAATGGCATTGGCTCTTCTGCGTCAGAGATGGATTTGAATTGCTTTGGGGTTTTGAATGTCCTTCAGCTTTTGTAACCAGTCAATCAGGTTTGGGTGCCTCGGGGCTCATGCATTTTTCTGCTGCTTATCTGAAGATTAGGGTGAGGTATTTCAGCCAGTCCTTGCTAGATTTTCTGTGTGTGCTAAACCTGATACTGATAAATAGGGGATTGGGAAAGTCATACCAGCTTTCACATTCACATGCGACAAGTGGGCACTCCCACAGTAAGTCAAGCTGGGTGCCAACCTGGCTATCGTTTTGCCAACAGAACTGCGCATGTTGCTCTTTCGACTTCTCGATGGTATGTTCCGACTGGCCGGCCCTTGTGATATGTGGTGTTTTACTTTAAAGTCTGAAATTCCAACAGACCCCGGTCATCTGAGGGCAGAATCGAACCTGGGACCTCTGGAGTTTAGTGCATGAGTCTCTGTAGAGCAGACTCATTGTTCTCTCTGGAAGTGGTCTCGGTGCCACTAGGTGGGACAGTGCCCTGCCCCCAGCAGGCGTGTGGATTACAATTACATGTCCAGGAGGCGAATAGTGATGTAAGACTCTCAAGATAAAGTTTCTAGCCCTCCTGGCTGTGCAGAAAAACCTGTCCTGCGTGTAGCTGAAAGGATCAACAACCAGGAGGCAAGGAACCCAAACTGCACTATCACGGGATGCCCCCAACCCGTACTGCTCGGCCATGGGGTCGGGCAGTACACTTTCAGGCCCTGAGGCCTAGTCCAGCACAAACACAGGCCCTGAGGCCTCGTCCAAGGTCAAAGCAGGCCCTGAGGCCTAGTCCACGCTCTGGGTGGATGGGGTAGGGGGGTCCGGGCCCTCCCTCTCCACCAGACCCCAACCCAGGGCCCTATTAGTGGTGGGGGGTTCCCACCACTGGCTCGGCAGGGAGTTCTCCCCGGAACGCACCGAACCCACCGGGGTATTCCCTGCCTCTTGTCCTGGGTTGCTTCCTACCCCAGCCCTGTGGCCGACGGAGACCCCACCTGCAGACGCTGGGCTGGCGGCGGCCGTGACGTTGGCAGGTCCAGCTTCTGGGGCAGCAGCGATGGGGTTGTCGACCGCGGTGGGGCGGGCTGCCCCCCAGGGTCGGCGTTGCGGTCGCGCTCGGCCTGGGAACGGCAGTGGTGAGGGCGGCCGACCTTGCGTCTCCTGCTCGGGCGGCTGGTCCGGCGTCCCTGGCTCGGGCTGTTGGGCAGGAGTTCCTCCCTCTCCGGATGCCTGCCTCAACTGAGCTGTCTCCCTGGCCTTTATACCGGGCCCGCAGTTGGAGCATGCCCAGCACTGCCGTGGGGGTGGGGCCTACACAGCTCAGCACGCCAGCTGGCTCCCCTCTTGGCCAGTGCGGGGCTGGACCGCCCCGTCACACATGCCCAGCACTGCTGCGGGGGCGGGGCCAGCACAGCCCAGCAGGCCAGCTGGCTCCCCCCTTGGCCAGTGTGGGGCTGGACCGCCCGTCACACGCACCTTTTAAAAAGGGTTTTCTGACATCAGTCTCATCAATGAAGGGTGGGAGCTGGTGGAGGCGACCTGTGCTGTTCTCTGTTGGTCCCAGGTCCCCATTTCTTTTGGCCGGTCTTGTTCTGCTCTTCTGTCCCTGGGGCCTGAGAGCAGTGTGTTTTTTCTATGTGGCAGCTGGAGATTTCCCCCTATCTTTGTAATGCTTGTCTTTGCCTTGGAGTATGTCTTTTGGATTCATGTCCTAGATCTCAGCTGACAGCATCTTGTACTGCTGATGGGGATTCCTCTCTGGGAACTGGTAGCTGGTAGATGGTGCCTGACCCCCTCCTCCCCAACCTCCATCCATGCAGACTCCCACAGGCCCCCGATGCACTCAACACCCATCCCTGTGCAGTTTAGTTCTGATAGAATCATACAATACTAGGACTGGAAGGGACCTCGAGAGGTCACCGAGTCCAGTCCCCTGCCCTCATGGCAGGACCCAGTACTGTCTAGACCATCCCTGATAGACATTTATCTAACCTACTCTTAAATATCTCCAGAGATGGGGATTCCACAACCTCCCTGGGCAATTTATTCCAGTGTTTAACCACCCTGACAGGTAGGAAGTTTTTCCTAATGTCCAACCTAAACCTCCCTTGCTGCTGTTTGAGCCCCTTGCTTCTTATCCTATCCTCAGAGGCCAAGAACAACATTTTTTCTCCCTTCTCCTTGTGACACCCTTTTAGATACCTGAAAACGGCTATCATGTCCCCCCTCAGTCTTCTCTTTTCCAAACTAAACAAGCCCAATTCTTTCAGTCTTCTTTCATAGCTCATGTTCTCTAGACCTTTAATCATTCTTGTTGCTCTTCTCTGGACCTTCTCCAAATCTTTCTTGAAATGTGGTGCCCAGAACTGGATACAATACTCCAGCTGAGGCCTAATCAGCGCAGAGTAGAGCAGAAGAATGACTTCTTGTATGTTGCTCACAACACTTCTGTTAATGCATCCCAGAATCATGTTTGCTTTTTTTGCAACAGCGTCACACTGTTGACTTATATTTAGCTTGTGGTCCACTATAACCCCTAGATCCTTTCCTGCCGTACTCCTTCCTAGACAGGGCCGGCCCGCCGGGGTCGACGTTACAATTCAGAGATGGGCGCCCTGCTCCACCACTACGTGGAGCTGGGTCTCTCCCACGGCTCTGCCCGGAGTGGGCCCCGGCCCCCCCTGCCGACCCCGCACGTCCTCCCACCCCCGGACCCGGCCCGGACCGGACCCGGACCGTCCTGTGCGCGGCTCTGGGCGGCTTCCCTTCGCCGCCTGCTACTGCCCATGCACGGCATTGCAGGTGGGCAGGGCCCGGGCGTCACGTGATGTCACGTCAGGCCCGGGATTTTCAAAGTGCCCAGAGGCAGGCCACAAGGCTGGCTCCAGGTTCGGTCTGCGGGGCCTGAGCACAGACTCCGGCCCCGCAACGCGGAACGCGGAAGGTAGGGAAGGAGCTTGTGGGGAGGGGTAGGGAAAGAGGGTTTGGGGGGCTTGTGCAGCGGGGAGGGGAAGGGAGAGGAAGGAGATGGGGCTTGTGGGGAGGGGAAGGGGAAGAAAGGGGAAGGCACCAAGAGACAAATGGCAGGGGGCCAAGTGCAGACAATGAGGGAAAGGGCAGGAGGGGAGGTGTCAGTGGGAGGGGGGACAGGGTGATGCTAGGAGAGGAGAGGAGAGGGGAAGGGCATTGGGGGCTAGAGGGGAGGGGTGCTGGGAGAAGGCTTGAAAGAAGGGGTGGGCATGAGAAAGGTGGGGATGGAGCAAGTCATGTGTGAGGGCACAGAGGGGCAGGAGGGGAACGGGCAGAGAGTGGTGAGGGGTGGGCCTCAGGGAAAAAGAGGGCAAAGGGGGCAGAGGCAGTAAGGGAAGGGGGAGGCACCAGGAGGGTGCAGGGCTAAGGGAAGGTGCAGGTGCCAGGGGATTCTCGGGTGAAACAGAAGGGCAGACTCCTGCAGGGAAGGAACCAGCACCAGAGGAGAGAGGTAGGGCAGGTATGTAGATGGAGGTATTGAAAGAGGGGATGAGGAGGCGTAGCTCACTTGATCAGAGTGGGGCTACTGGGGGAGTAGGCACAGGGGGGAGTGAAGGGCTGGTGGAGGGGGGCAGGTTTCAGGAGGGCTGAGGGCAGTGAGAAGGGCAGGAGTCAGGACAGCAGAGGAGGGTGAGGAGTTGGGGGGTAGCAGGTACCAGGAAAGATGATGGAGCAAGGAGAGGAGACATGGTAGCAGAGAGAAAAGGTAAAGGGTTAAAAATATTTATTATTAACATGGTATGCTGCCCACGGCCAGTTTGTTTGCGCCCCACGGAGCAGTTTGGGTTTATGTGGGGATCAACACGTGGCCGGTGAGTGGGAGCCAAAACCAAAAAGTAGTGAGTGTAATGATCTTCTGTTGATGTGTGTTTTAGTAGTTAAATTCTCGGACTGTCATTGCTCATGAAAAGTGCTGTCACATGGGTAGAAATTGGGTAAATATTGCATTTTATTAATATCAGCAGAACTGACTTAAATGGGGCCTGTGTGTTGTGTAGTCTTGCCCTAATCTTTATATTCATGCCTGTTGGTGTGAGAGAAGCTATTTGTATATATTTGCTTGCATATGCAACCACACTTAAGTTGAGGCCCTCAGCATGTTCTGTAAGTATCAGTGTGGTCCCTGGGGCTTCCAAAGTTGAGTTGCCCTAGCTCATCCCTGACAGGTGTCTGTCTTACCTGGTCTTAAATATCTGCAATTTAAGCCCATTGCTTCTCATCTTAACCTCAGAGGCCAAGCAGAACAATTTTTCTTCCTCTTCCTTATGATACTCTTTTAGATACTTGAAAGCTGCTCTCATGTCCCTTTTCGGTCTTCTCTTTTCCAAGGTAAACAAGGCCAATTTCTTCAGCCTTGCCTCATATCTCATATTCTCTAGACCTTTCCTCATTTGTGTTGATCTTCTCTGGAGTTTCTCCACATTTCCTGAAATGTGGCGCCCAGAACTGAACATGATACTCCAGCTGGGGCCCAATGTAGATGGCTCATTCCTTGCCTAGGGGACGTGAGACTGGGAGGGTTAATTTCCAGTCCTCCTGTTTATTCTTTTCCTAAGCCAGGAGAGCACAGTAGTTCTGATGGGGGCTCTGCAGGAAGGCAGCCCGCACTGCCCCCTGCCTGAAACCTTGTGCAGGTGTTAAACAGCTGTCCAGCCCACCCTAGAGGTGACTGCATTTCAGCATGCCTAAAGCAACACTGCACCAGCAATGGACAGGAGAATGGCTCCCGGGCACGGCTTGCTCGTGACTGCTTCAGTCCCATTGATGGGCCTCAGCCTCTTTCCTTCCACTCCCCCGCTTTGCAATGGGGCTGTAGACTCTGGGGGAGAGGGGTGGAGGCAGGCAGAGGTATCTCCCTGCAGCAGATGTAGACATGTCTCTGTATTAATCATTCTCTCATTGACGTTTTTAGCTTTGTAGTGAGTCCTTTTACATGGAAACTTTGTATTACGTCTTGGTAAAATAGTCCCCAGGACAAGTGAGGCAGAGACTGTCCCTGTGGGGTGAATGAGGTGGGAATGGATAAGGCAGAAGGTGAGCACCTCCGGGCAGTTGCAAAGGTTGGGGATGGAAGCCAGATCCAAGATCAATGAGCCCTGGGAAGTGGGCCCATTGAAAGGAGACTAGACTTATGGATGCCTTGGGGGTCTGCAACAAGGGCCTGCTTTGGGAAGCCCTCTCTTTGGAGGTGAATGTGGCAGCATTGAGACACCACCCAAAAGCAGGCGCCACAGACACTAACTGCAGATTCATGGGACAGCTCTCACAGATCTTGCACATGCATAAGATGATAGATCTGCAGGAGAGGGGGCAGTGGCGTAGTGAGGGGGCCAGAGGAGTCAGTTGCCCCGGGAGAAAATAATATAAAATGGATTAAAATTATAGGTGCTTTGTGAATATGCTGACTTGAGAGTGGAAAGATTTCATCTTGTCATGTATGATTCCTGGTAACCCATCTCAAATATGAAAAACTAGGTTGATACCTGTTCATATCAGGAGCTGTTGAATTCAGTTCATCATTTGCAGTATCTCATTAGGATATTTAGTGGAGAAGATGTTGTTGTTGTTGTTTTTATACTGTGGGCAAAGCATGGGCTCACAAGAATTCCTCCATTGTTTTACCATGAGTCTCAAAACATTTGGTGTTTTTCTAAAGGCCTGGAGTCAGTTGATTATGTAGGAATCTCAGCTTTCATTTAAAAAAAGTTCTCTATACTTCTGGGCCTTACAGCTAAGGAGGAAAGCTTTAAAACATGAACCCTAAATACTCAAACAAAAGGCCAATAAAAATCCAACATGTTTTATTTTTAAAATATCTTAGGATTTGTAGACCATTCTCATAACTTTGTGTAGGCGTTCCTTGTGATTTTTTTGGGTTGGCAATACTGCTCTTTGATTGGTGAAGTTAGAGAGGTCTCTCCCTTCAGTTTCCCTTTCCACCCTCCTTTTTTGTCACAGGTCATCAGAGAATCATAGAGACAAGGGAGAGTAGGGTGAGTCCATGACTATGGTTAATGACTGGTCTGGGTGACTAACTATTATCAGCCAGTGGTCTGAATGAGCTATCTACTGCCATCTGTTAATCAACTGTAGGAAAAGGCTTCAGGAGCAGACCTTATTTATATAGACAACTTACTTTGCCACAGAGATCAGTAGACACACTTGCTGTGTCAAGGTGATCAATTTTGGCTCTTTTGGGTTGAAATTCACTTAAGATCTGGAGCTGGGAGAATGAAATGTTGTTATCCATATTGTATGATTAAAATACCTGAACTTAATATGACCTGGCTTAGGGTCTACAATAACTTGAACACTAAGCAGAGGATAGTGAGTCACATCTAAGTGAAAGTCACAGAAGATGGAAACAGGTTTTATTTCTGGTGGTGTAGAGTCTATTTGGGAGTCCTCAATTATATCTGACACTTTACATCCAGTGTTTAAAGGCAGAGCTGACTAGAATCAATTGAGAGTCCCTGGCTTGTCTCAGTGATCGCTTGAGCAAAAATCATTGATAAAATCTTGTGTAGACTGACCTTGTACTGACATATTCACTAGGCAATATGGTACCTCACCACCATTGCTTCCTTGCAGGCAATGTGTTGAAGGGCAGTGCAAGGAGGCAATGGTGGTGAAGTACCATATTGCCTGGTGAAATCATTGGTGCTGAAATCACTAAGGACTGGAATTTAACCACAGAACTGACACTTTCTTAACACAGACTCAATTTTTGCTATTTAAAAAGTAAATCAATATAACAGAAAACTGCAACGCTCTCTGGTAACTTTTTAAAAATCAAACTTTAAACTTTATTGAAAAAATTGGATAATTTGCAATTGAAAATATTTGACCTACACTTAAGGCAACTGATTTAATTTTGTGTAAAATTTAGCATAATAAAGGATGGCATTTTTTTTTTTAAATGTTCAACTACATTTTGATCAGATCTACTTCTGATGTGATATTTGTGTGTGGTTGTGGTTTGTTGTGTGTGCGTGGTTTTTTTTTTTTTTTTGCTCAACAAAAAATCCTGGGTGGAGGGGGGGCCCGCCAAAGTGGTTTGAATTGGGCCCCGCACTTCCTAAAGCCGGCCCTGTTCCTAGACAGTTGCTTCCCATTCTGTATGTGCGAAACTGATTGTTCCTTCCTAAGTGGAGCACTTTGCATTTGTCTTTATTAAACTTCATCCTGTTTATCTCAGACCATTTCTCCAATTTGTCCAGATCATTTTGAATAATGACCCTATCCTCCTGAGCAGTTGCAACCCCTCCCAGCTTGGTATCATCTGCAAACTTAATAAGCGTACTCCCTATGCCAATATCTAAATTGTTGATGAAGATATTGAACAGAACCGGTCCCAAAACAGACCCCTGTGGAACCCCACTTGTTATATCTTTCCAGCAGGATTGTGAACCATTAATAACTACTCTTTGAGAATGGTTATCCAGCCAGTTATGCACCCTCCTTATAGTAGCCCCGTCTAAGTTGTATTTGCCTAGTTTATTGATAAGAATATCATGCGAGACTGTATCAAATGCCTTACTAAAGTCTAGGTATACCACGTCCACTGCTTCTCCCTTATCCACAAGACTCGTTATCCTATCAGAGAAAGCTATCAGATTGGTTTGACATGATTTGTTCTTTACAAATTCATGCTGGCTGTTACCTATCACGTTATTTTCTTTCAGATATTTGCAGATGGATTCCTTAATTACTTGCTCCATTATCTTTCCTGACACAGAAGAGTGCTCCTTTAGCATCTCGATGGTCCAAAGGCCCCACTGGTTGTTTAGCCGGCTTCCTGTTTCTGATGTACTTAATTTTGCTATTGCTTTTTGAGTTTTTGGCTAGTTGCTCTTCAAACTCCTTTTTGGCTTTTCTTATTATATTTTTACACTTAATTTGACAAAGTTTATGCTCCTTTCTATTTTCTTCACTAGGATTTTACTTCCACTTTTTAAAAGATGTCTTTTTATTGGTCACTGCTTCTTTTATTTGGTTGTTAAGGCACGGTGGCACTCTTTTGGTTCTCTTACTGTGTTTTTTAATTTGGGGTATACATTTAAGTTGGACCTCTATTATGGTCTCTTTGAAAAGTTTCCATGCAGCTTGCAGAGATTTTACTTTTGTCACTGTATCTTTTAATTTCTGTTTAACTAAGCTCCTCATTTTTGTGTAGTTCCCCTTTCTGAAGTTAAATGCTACAGTGTTGGGCTGCTGAGGTGTTTTTCCCACCACTGGGATGTTACATTTTATTACATTATGGTCACTATTTTCAAGTGGGCCAATTATATTTACCTCTTGAACCAGATCCTATGTTCTACTTAGCACTAAATCAAAAATAGCCTCTCCTCTTGTGAGTTCCAGAACCAGCTGCTCCAAGAAGCAATCATTTAATGTATCAAGAAATTTTATCTCTGCATCCCATCCTGAGGTGATGTGTACCCAGTCAATATGGGGATAGTTGAAATCCCCCACTATTATTGAGTTTTTTATTTTGATAGCCTCTTTAATCTCCCTTAGCATTTCATAGTCACTATCTCTGTCCTGATCAACTGGTCGATAATATATCCCTACTGCTATATTTTTATTATTGGAGCATGAAATTACTATTTATAGAGATTCTATGGAACATTTAGGGTCATTAAAGATTTTTTACTTAATTTGATTCTACATTTTCTTTCACGTATAGTGCCACTCCCCCACCAGTACGACCTGTTCTATCCTTACAATATATTTTCTACCTGTGTCCCATTGATTGTCCTCATTCCACCAAGTTTCCGGGATGCCTATTATATCCATATCCTCCTTTAAAACTAGGCTCTCTAGTTCACCCATTTTATTATTTAGACTTCTAGCACTTGTGTATAAGCACTTTAAATATTTGTCACTATTTATCTGCCATTTCCTGATGTTAGACTCTTTTTCATTTGATTGTGTCTCATCTGATTCGACCCATACTTCCATCCTCTCCTGCTTACTAGAACATAGAGCATCTCTATTAATAGACCCTCCTCTAAGAGATGTCTCTGTCTGATCCATGTGTTCCTCCGCACCTGTTGGCTTTCCCCCAGTCCTTAGTTTAAAAACTGCTCTACATCCTTTTTAATGTTAAGTGCCAGCCATCTGCTTCCATTTTGGTTTAGGTGGACCCCATCCTTCCTGTATAGGCTCCCCCTATCCCAAATATGTCCCCAGTTCCTAATAAATCTAAACCCCTCCTCTCTACACCATCATCTCGTCCATGCATTGAGACTCTGAAGCTCTGCCTGCCTACCTGGCCCTGCGCGTGGAACTGGAAGCATTTCAGAGAACACTACTATAGAGGTCCTGGATTTCAATCTCTTTCCTAGCAGCCTAAATTTGGCCTCCAGACACTCTCTCTTACCCTTCCCTATGTCATTAGTACCTACATGTACCACGACCACCGGCTCCTCTCCAGCACTACACATAAGTCTATCTAGATGTCTCGAGAGATCCGCAACCTTCGCACCAGGCAGGCAAGTCACCATACGGTTCTCCCGGTCATCGCAAACCCAGCTATCTATATTTCTAATGATTGACTCGCCCGCCCATTACTAACACCTGCTTTTTCCTAATGACTGGAGTTCCCTCCCTCGGAGATGTATCCTCAGTGAGAGAGGATCCCATAACATCCTCTGGAAGGAGGGTCCCAACTATGAGATCATTTCCCTCCCCTCTGCTCCAGTTGAATGTTCTCCTTCCCTGAGCCCTTCACCCTCCTTAACAGCACGGGCGCTGTCTGACTGGAGGTGGGACAGTTCTACAGTGTCCCGGAAAGCCTCATCTATGTACCTCTTGGCCTCCCTTAGCTCTTTTCAGTTCAGCCACCTTGGCCTCCAAAGCCCATACATGGTCTCTGAGGGCCAGGAGCTCCTTGCACCGAATGCACACAGACGCCACCCGCCCATAGGGCAGGTAATCATACATGCTACATTGAGTACAATAAACAGGATAGCCCCTGCTCTGCTGCTGGGCTTCTGCCTGCATTCTCTCCTACAGCTAATTAGGTTGATAGGGTTTTTCTTTAAATCTAGTAGGTTTGGTTTTAGTTTAGTTTAAAAGTTTTAAAGAATGGCAAGTGTACCTAGCCCCCCTTCCAACTCCCTTTTGTCAAAGTCAGACACAGGACTCACATTTGTCAGACCGCTCTGTTTATTAGCAAAGCCGCTCTGCTAATACACCCAGAAAATGTAAGTACCATACAAGGCTCAAACCCCTTTGATTTATAGAGTCAAAAGAAAGCCAAATTAACAAGATTAAAAGGTGGCAAAACTTCACATGATTAGTATGAGACTAGTCAAGTATCTTCATTTCCACATCAAGCACACAGCAATCTCCTGTCCATATCTCCCTGGTTACCTCAATTACTTTCTACCTAACACCTAATGTTCCTTTTCCTGTTATCCCAGGCACACCTGGCTTCATTCTGATCTGCATACCTACAAACATAATCTTCTCTTTCCTGTTCAGAGACAAACAGTATTCCTTCAACTTATTCAATTATTACAGTATAATTCATCTTTCTCTTACAATATAATTCTTTCTACTTTCACACCTTCTAAACTCCTTCACGAAACTCCCTGTTAGCTGCCCCTGTTCGCAAAGCTCCCTGATCGCTTACTCACAGGCTTTATAAAGCCATGGCCTTCCTGATAGCCCCCGCCGGGCTAAGGCTTGACCAATGAACAGAGGGTTCTAGATTTCAAATCCTTGTTAAGAAGCTCACAGGTTCCAACTGCCAGCCACAGCACATGATCCTTCAAACACACGAACAAGCTCAGCACAGTTTCTTTCAGGCAACCAGCCAGTAACCCCCAAACACAAACACACACACTACAGATAGCTATTTACCTCAAGGGTCCCGTAATCGTTCCTCCTTCACCTGGAGAAATCCCTGATCCTTATGGCTCCACGTTGTGTTCCTCTAGTAGCCCTGCCCAAACTCAGCCTCCAGGCACTGAGCCTCAGCAGTCCAGTCCTGAGTGAAACTTTCACCCCTCCCTTTGCAAATATTATGGAGGATACAGCATGCAGGTAATCATACGGATTTTATCATCTGCCAGGTCCAGCTTCCACATAACATCACCAGCGAGTCTTCATGCAGCCAAAAGCACGCTCCACAGGCATTTTGCACCTGCTCGGCCTGTAACTGAACCGCTCCTTGCTGCCATCAAGGCTCTCAGTGTACGGCTTCATGAGCCACCGCATTAAGGGGTAGGCAGGGTCTCCAAAGATCACAGTGGGCATTTCCACTCCTCCCATGGTGATCTTCTGGTCCAGGAAGAGAGTCCCCGCTTGCAGCTTCCTGAACAGGCCCGTGTTCCAAAAGGTGTGAGCATCATGCACCTTTCCGGACTGGCCAGCATTAATGTCTGTGAAATGTCCACAGTGATCCACAAACACCTGCAGAACCATGGAGAAGTACCCCTTGTGGTTAATGTACTCGGAGGCTCGGTGATCTGGTACCAGAACTGGAATATGCGTGCCCTCTATCACGCTTCACCTGGCACCCCCAGTTTGAGAAGCCCATCCATGCAAAGCTGTCCCTAATTTCACACACACTGCCCAGAGCCACGGTCTTTCGGAGCTGGATGCAGTTGGTGGCCCTGCACACTTCCATCAGCACGAGTCCAGTGGTCGACTTTCCCACTCCAAACGGATTGGCAACGAGCATAAGCAGTCTGGAGTAGCCAGCTTCCACAGTGCAATTGCCACGTGCTTCTCCTCCAGCAGGGCAGCTCTTGTGGGTGTGTCCTTGTGCCGCAGGGCGGGGCGGGGGAGGAAGGGGGCGAGCTCAGCACACAGTCCCAAGAAAGTGGCTTTCCTCATCCGAACATTCTGCAGCCACGGATCGTCATCCTAAGCTTGCATGACAATGGGATCCCACCCCCTCAGTGCTTGCTTCCCAAGCCCAGCAGCACCACTCCACTGTGGGCAGCACCTCCATGAATGCCACAAGAAATCCCATGTCATAGGGATGCTGCACGGATGCCTCACCGTCACTTCGCAGCTTCAGGAATAACGCAACTGCCCTGCGTGACGCACTAGTGAGACTGATCGGCATTTTCATCACCCGAGGAGGCAGAGTGCACAGCACGGAAGCTGTCGAAAGATGGTGCCAAATGCCGATGGAAGTGCAGGCATTTCCGGGATGCGAATGATGCACCATGGGGCATTGGGACAGGACCCGGGATGCCCTGCACCTGCCCCTCAGCCTTGCCACAAACCTCAGTGGTAGAAGAGGTGCTCTGTGGGATAGCTGGGGTGCCGACAGCCTCTGCCGGGCAAGGTACGGGTGAGGGGGCGGTTCCGTGCTCCCAGAAGGGGTGGGGCCAGGAGCAAACAGCCTCTCTGCCACCTGGAGTGTGCCAGGATGGCCCCCCTCAGCTCTTGGAGCTGCCCGGAGCATGTGGTGCTGCGCTCTGGCAGCAATTTCAAGAACCTGGGGCTCTGGCCACTGCTGTAGTAGCAGTGGCAGCTGGGAGCCCCGAGTCCCTTTGATTCACCTGGCCCCAGGGCAACTGCCCCCTTTCCCTCCTAGCTGCCCAGAGTGCACTGCTCCGAAAGCCACTGCAAGTCCTGCCAGAGTGGTCCGGCTGCTGGGCTGGTGGCTGACAGTGTGGACATGTAGCAGCGTTTTCCCTGCTGCGCTCTGTGAGCGGCGCTGTAGCGGCCAGTGCTTTCCATCTGCCAGGGGGATGAGGCTTCCGTTTAAAATTTGCTTTTCACACGAGCTCATGCTATTTCACGTGTTGCTGAAGATTATAAAAATCGCATCTCGAAAAATCCATCTGCCCCCGGCCCCGGCTGTCGTCGGGCAGGCGTTGAATAGTTCTGCCCAAGGGCCCCATAAATCTGACGGACAGCCCTGAACGTTGTGTTTGGGTTTTGTGTTGAATCACTAGTAAAGTGTGCGCTCGATGGGTCGCATTGTTTTTCGGATTCGCTTCTGGTCCCTAATCCTCTTACTCTCCACAAGAAAAGACCTAAGACAGCCTTTCCCACAGGGAGAGCCCTACAAATCCGGGAGTAGCTGCCTTATACCTGTGGCCATCCACCTCCGTGGATGTGAATGTGGATACCCACAGCTCATTTTTTGCAGCTTCAGAGGTGGGTGCGGATACAAAATGTGGTATCTGTGCAGGCTCTGCACACAGGTGCTGTAATGTACAGCGGCAGCAGTACTGAGCATCAGTTTCTCTGCCTATAAAATGGGGGCAAGGGACTCTCATTTGAGCTGAATGCTTTGAAATGTGTACGTGACATGTCGTAAGTATGCCCTGTCCCAGGGTAGCGTGGCCCAATGGCCACAGTCTGTAACACAGTCCCAGTGTTCAGGGCAGCACAGCCTAATGGCTAGAGTCAATCACACCACCTTGGAGTGCAGGGCTGTGCAGCCTGATGGCTAGAGTCAGTCACACAGCACTGGGGTGCAGCACAGCACAGTACAGCCCCTAATGGCTAGAGTCTTAGAAGTTTGAGGCATCAGCCCCTGTAGGGGGGCCCAGGCCCACCCTCTGGCATCAGGCCTTGACCCAGGACCCTGTCTATGGGGGAGTGATCTGCCACTCACTCAGCAGGGAAATCCAACCACAACACACTGAGCTCACTTGGGTGGGAGATACCACTTGCGCACCCTCCTTGGGTCACTTCCTATCTGCTCTGGCGTTGGGGTGATCCACATAGTTTCTGGGTCGTCAGGCTCTGCAGCACCAGTCTCCTGCTGCAGCTCCATTGGCTCTGGAGACTTCATACAGTCTCCCAAGTCACCGGCTCCTGTTGTCTGGGCTTCTGGCTGGTCCCCCTCTGGAGCTCCTCTTGTAGGTCCTTCCTCTCCAGTGTCCAGCCCAGACTGAGCTGAGCTGCTCCTTTTTATACCACCCCAGCCCTTGGAGCATGCCCAGTGTGGCTGGGGGGGGGGAGGGCGTGTGACTTCCTCTGCCCACAGGGCCTTAAGCCCTCCTGGCCCAGTGCAGGGAATGCACACCCCATCACAACATGAAAAGTCGATTACCAACATGATTCTGCCAGGTCCTGAGCAGTCTGGCTCCAATTTAGCACAGTATTTAAACACGTGTATGATTTAAGTTAAACCACAAGAGTACGCGCTTGTTCTTGCCCAATTGAAGTAAAGGGGAGTTTTGCCGTTGGCTTAAATGAGTGCTAATTAAGCCCTAATTGTACTAGAAGTCAATGGGACTACTCAAGTATCTAAAGTCAGGCAGATGCTGATTCACAGCTGGGGTGCTTGGCACCTTGCATGATTGAGCCCTGAGAGCGTTATTACCAGTTACTACCATACTAGTGATTTGAAGAAGAAAACTTGATGTAAGTGCTAATTGTTGTTAATAACCTTTATTGGGCTGTGCTCTATGCTAGAGTTTGTAGCTGCGTCTTCACACGTGTTATCTCATATGATTGTGGGTTGCAGTGCAGACAAGGAACAAGCATGCGTTGCTAGTCGTGTTTAGCCTAACTCAGAGGAAGCGATCTGGCATTCAATTAACACCAAACAACCTTATTGATCCTCACTGAGACTGTTGGCTGTAAACACCATAACCAGTTTCAGACTTTCTCTCCTGAGATACAGGCTTCTGTCAATGCGCCCTTGTTCTCCTACATCAAAGGCAAATATTTAACGAGGGCTACTTGGCCAAAGGTTCCTAATAAACTCACACAGCAACTGTGACTTTTGTTGTACAGGTAGAAATTCTTGTCCTCACACCTATGTTTGCTCATGATCAATAAAAAGAGAAATAGCCAAGTAAGAACCTATTTCCTCTTACGGTTGAGTGAATCAGGAATAATGTCCCCAGCTAGCGTACTGAATAGGAAGTGTGTAAGAGTGAAAGGATGGTTTGTAAGGGGAGATTTGAAGGATAAGAGGCCAAGAGATCTCTGAATAACATAGGCAGAGGTTTTCAAAGTCTCCTAAGGGGACTGGATGCCTGATCCTCTTTGATTTGAATGGTAATTGCGTGCACAAAACTCTTAGGCAATCTTGAAGATTTCAGTCCTACTGCATGAATGAGGCCTCAGAAATGATTCAGCAGAGCCCCAAAGCTGTTCTCGTTGAACATTTTGCCAATGATTTCAATGAAAGCAAAGCCTGGAGAAACATGTTGTAACAGTTGCCCATTTGGCAAATCAAATGTTCGCACCCCACCCTGAAATCTCATGAAACTCAACTCCTTTCACCTTTTTGATACAAGCAAGCCACAGGCCAGATGTGCTGAAAGGTTTGGTAAGGACTGGGAACTCTGGGAGAGAGACACTGGCACAGTTCAAGGCTTTGCACATGTCAAGGCTGTTTCCCACTCCAGCACTTTGAGTGCAGAAGGTAGGGGCCCACAAGAGACCTTAAAATACCCTGCCACTAAAGGCTTCTGCTTAAAAAACTTGGAAAAGACGCACTTAGAAATGTCTTCCTGTGGGGTAACCCCATGCTCTTTAATCCTCTCTAGGAGAGAGCTGGAAAGCAAACTGTAATCTCTTAATAGCTGATCTTCAGTCTCAGGCATGTGCGCACAGAACCTCCTGCCTTCATGGACACAAGAATCAAATCCTAGTCTTAAAAAAGTGATTTCATTAACAAAACCAAAGAAGATGTACAGTAAAACCTGTGTTATCCAGCACACCTGGGGATTAGGGTATGCCAGTAACCTAAAAATGCTCGTTATCTGAGGGGAGGGGCAGGAGCCGTGAGGGGCCTACGGGGTGGGGCATGGGAGCCGTGCGGGGACCGGGATGTGGTCTGGTGGGGGCCACGAGCTGCGGGGGGGAGAAAGCGGGATGTGGTCTGGTGGGGGTGGAAGCTGGGGCGGGAGGCAGAGATGGCAGGGGCGGCCTGCCGGGGAGGAAGGGGGAGCCGCAGGGGAGCTGGCCTGCCAGGGGTGCCAGGAGCCACGGGAGGAGCCGAGATGCTCGCTGCTTGCTTCCATTTGCCCCCAGATACGTGCTGCACGCTCGTCTGAGGAGTGGCCCGGCACTTAAAGGGCCAGTTTCCTTTTTTTTTTTTTTTTTGCTTTTCGAAGTGTCAGAAATTTGCTGGTTTCTATAGTTTTCTGGATGCTTAAGTTACGGATAGCGCAGGTTTTACTGTATTTGGTAAAGCAAACTTGATTGCTACATGTTACAGAGCTACTGAAAAAAGGCAGATTAAAAGCACAGAGAATTGCTTCTCTGGGATTCGGTTAAAAAGTTACAGTGACCTGGGTTCTGCACAGAGTTCACAAACCAAAAAATAAAGAAAACAATCTGATTACATCTAACTAAACATTTCCTGTTCTACTTGTATCTCTGTTGTTCCAAAATTTAGGGTTGGTTTTGGGGGTTTTTTTAGACATGGATATTGCTGAAAAATCCCAGCCTTATTCCTGGCTCAGTCCATTTCTCTCCCAGCTCTTGCTCTGAACACACACAAAGAACTGAAGCCAGCAGAACCAGTTTTTCAGTTCAGAGCTCTCACTATTTCCCCATTGGCTTTCCTGGCTTCCTGTTAACACTTCCTAGATACCCACTGTTTCTGGGTTTAATTTTTACAGGCAATTTAATTAACTGAATGGTGGTATGTCTAGACAAGGACAGTACCTCTCCCATCCAACACAGCACTATCCCCAGGGTTTTGCCAAGTTGAAAATTAGGAGTGGCAGAAGAAGGTGGGTGTCTCATGGAGCTTTGCTTTGAGCTTTAGGTTTATCTGAAATGAAAGAAATTATCTGTCTAAATTTCCATAAAGCAAAATATCAGAGATTCCTGAACAGCTCTTCATATAGGGGGCCTCGTAGTTAACGCAAGGGAGTTCAGAACTCCCAGCTGGATTCTAATCTCCACTATTGAGCTTTCTCATACCCTCGGATAAGTGATTTCAGTTCCATGTCTCGTTTTCCCCAGATAATACTTACTGACCCCCACAGGCAAGCTGTGAGACTGAACTCATTAATATTTCTTGGAGACTCTGTGCGATGAAGGGCACTTGAGGAAGGCACAGTGTTATTTATAGTTCTGTGTACACTGAAAATACCCTGATGTTCCGCCCCTTCGACTTGGGTGACAGGTGTGGCAAAGATCGGCAGGAATGTATCCTTCTTGAATATAGAATAGAAATACCAGTACACACATAAACACAGAGGATGGAGGGCAGGCCAGGCACTGCTGCTGAATCAGCACAGGGGTGCACAATTCCAAACATGTCCAGCACCTGTGGCTCTCATGTCCAGAAAGTCAAGGCTGAAAAAAGCAGTCACAGAGAACACAGCTGAGAACTCTTAAGCAGGAAGGGGATTTCTTGAAAAACCCAAAGCCACAAAATGTCTTTGTTAATGCACAAGTGATTGTTCCTAAATCAACCGAGCAAATGTAGAAGGGAAAGCTACTGATCAAACAGATTAGAGAGAGAGAGAGAGAGGGGGATGCTACTAGAACAGAGTCTCCACAACCTTTGTCTGGAGGCAAAAGGTGAAGGTGTCAGTACACAGGGTTGTTTTACTGCTGGTTCATACCACATCCCAGCAGCACGAGAAGAGAAATTGATTCTTTTCTCCCCATTTTTGGAGAGTGGCAGAATCTAATCCCAGGATCCACCTTCAACAAAGCATGCTGAGCCCATCCATTAATTTTCTTGGATGTCAGAGCAATAATCAGACATGCACTTGATTGTTTTCATGGTCTGGGTCCTCCTGAAATTGGCCAGGCTGTTGGCTTGTGTGTGTGCACTTGCCTTTATGCATGGCTGAGTATGGATGTTTGTTCTAAAGCTCCCTGCATGAAATCAGCCTCTTATCTGCAAGACTGAGCAAAGCTTCGATAAGCAACTCTATATCACCCATCGCTGGCAGCAAGGCACTCAGGCCCCAGGCTATACTATTTCCAAAGCCACTGACTTTTGAGCAGAGATGACAGCCACTCAGTCACTAAGTCATCTTGCCATGGGGGAGCCAACACAACCACAGAGAAATGTCAGTGGACCACAATCGGATACAGCCTTGAAAATAATGGACCTACCCAGAGTGCCAAAAGGATGCTAGAATTGAAAATCCCTCCCTGAGGGACCACTTACAATGTCTGTGGTACTCTCAGTGACCCTGCTACCATGAGTATGTCCTGCTCTTTAATGTATCAGTACAACAGGCAGAGCATGGCTATCCTCCCTGTGCTAGAGATGGGAAACTGAGGCTCGCCAAAGTAGGTGACTTGCCCAAGGTCACACAAAAATCTGGGCTTAGAGTCAGGAATGGAACCCAGGTCTTTCATGTCAACATCCTAACCGCTAGCCCATCCTCCTACTCCAAAGAATGCAAAGTGCACACCTCAGACGTTCTCTGAAATCAGCCAATGGTAGAACTTGAACTCATAAGCAACAGGTAGCCCATGGGTCCAAGAATTGTCTATCCCCGTGTCTTTCAGTGATACACTGCAATAAACCCCCAGAGCACTGGGTCTCAGAGCCCAGGTCAGCTCACTCTGCCTTGTGGGGCTCAGGTTTCAGGGTTAACTCTAGCAGTGTGGACATTTGGGGATTTGAGACCTAGGGTGTCAGAGCTCAGGGTCCAGGCCTAGTGAATGTCTACACTACCATAGCATAGTCTCAGAAACCAACCTTGCAAGCTTGAAACAGCTGACTTGGGCCAGCCACAGCTGGATGGCAGGTCTTTTATTGCAGCGGAGAGTAATAGGCCTGTTAGGCTAATGATTGGGAGGAAACCTTCTGCTGTTCAAACAAGCGGGATTAGTTAACCCTGTTTGAATGAAGGGAGGGAATAATAATTTAAACAAAGACAGATTAGGGTGAGTGCGCTGGGAGGAGAGAACATTTCTTGTGGCCTCTCCCAACTAATCTGAGAGTGCGTATGGCAGCCTTGTACACTTGACTCAATGCCTGTTCAACTCAAACATACCTGTGTATCATGAGCTTACGTGAGCAAAACCCACTTCTTCACCGTCTCATCAGAGGAAGTGGGTTTTGCCCAAGAAACCTCATGATACTATATATATATATTTTGTTAGTTTCTAAGGGTATGTCTACATTGCATTCCTCTTTCGAGAGAGGAATGCAAATGCAGACGAACAAAATTGCAAATGAAGCGGATTTGAATTTCCCGCGCTTCATTTGCATAATCACGTCCGGGCGCTATTTCGAAATACACTATTTTGAAAAAGAAACACTGTAGACGCCGTTATTTGAAGAAAACCCTTCTTTCGAAATAACCCTTACTCCTTATAAAATGAGGTTTAAGGGTTATTTCGAAAGAAGCGTTTTCTTTTGAAATAACTGCATCTACACCGTGTTTCTTTTTTCAAAATAGGGTATTTCGAAATAGCACCCGGACACGATTATGCAAATGAAGCACGGGAAATTCAAATCTGCGCTGCGTTTGCAATTTCGTTCGTCTGCATTTGCATTCCTCTCTCAAAAGCAGAATGCACTGTAGACATGCCCTAAGATGCCACAGGACTACTCATTTGTTTTTAAAGTTACAGACTAACAGGGCAACCCCTCTGAGGCTGTTCTGATCAAATGGTGTCCTTCTCCTCCGTTGGCTCGTGTCCCATCTGCACATGGGTCGCATTTCGTTTCATCCTCCACCAACGTGCAGTCACTTCCGTGAGACGATAAATGTATTTACTAAAAAATATTAGAAAGCAGAGGCTCAGGGCATGTCAAATGGCACAGTTCCATTGGCTTCAAATTGTGGGCAAGAAATATGGGATCCACCCTTCGCTGCTAAGTCCTTGATCTCTCACACTGCCAAATGAATCTGAATTTAAATTTGGAATTGTGTTTTATGAAAAAGGCAGCCGGCTAAGGCTGTTAGTTAGCACCTGGGAAAGGGCCAAATGAAATACCTGTTGTAAGTGACGCTGCCTAGCAACGCTCAGCAGGGAATACCCTGAACCAAGCCGTGCATGCCAATTTAGGGCCAAGGCGCTGATGTTCTGCATGGGGGCTATGGACCAGATTCTCAGCTGGTGTAAACTGGTACAGCTGTAGTGACTTCAGTGGAGCTAGGCTGACTTACACCCACTCAGAATCTGGCAAGGTGTCCTTAATTACTTATTAGCTTGAAAGTATTTGAAAACCCTATTAAGCTCTGTTCAGGACTGTATGCTCTTTGGGGCAGGTAACCTGTGCCTAGAGCACATGTCTGGAGTCTATTGTCATCTCTGTCACTGAATCGGCTCTGTGACCTTGGGCAAGTCATTCCAACCTGTTTCCCATCGAATGCTGTGAGATGTACCCATGAAAAGGGCTACTTAGTGCCAGCTATCACGTTGCATGTTTGTGATGCTATAAAAGCCTGCAATTTAATACATATATCAAATGTACTTCCCCTTGCACCGTTTTCCCAGGTGGAAAGCACTTTCTGCTCCCTAAACTGTGTCCTTATGTTGTGCTTAACATTAGCACATGCTTCAGGGCTTTGTTGAAGCAAGATCTGAAACTGAACCCGCAGTAACACTAGTTGCCTCCATGAATATGGAAACTAGGTCTAGTACTAAATTTTGGCAGGAGCTGAGTCCTTTTGCTCACGCAGAGTAAATCACATGGGTATTTTGGACCTTGCATGTTCTCTGGCTGATTGTGAAAGGCCTGCACGCAAGGAACAGGAAGATGAGAGCCTTGAAATGGTTCTGATCTTGCGTACAGAGACTTAGCACATTAGGAATGAACTGGTCACCATAAATGTGTGCCATTTTTTACGAGAGGCAGATCCAAAGATCTCTTACCCTGGAGGTTTTCAAACTTTTTTTCTCATGATCCAGTTGAAGAAAATTGTTGATGCCCACGACCCAACCTCATTTGACTCAAGTGTGGGCTTCAGGGTGTGGCTGAGGATGAGAGCTTTAGCTTTGGGGTGGGAGTCAGGGGTGGGGCAGGAGGGGCTTACCTCAAGCGGCTCCTGGTCAGTGCTGCAGCGCGGATGCTATGGCAGCTTCCTGACTCTCCTGGCACCACAGACCATGCTGCACTCCAGAAGCAGCCAGCAGCAGGTTCCCAGCCAATGGGAGTGCAGAGCTAGTGCTCACGACAGGAGCAGTGCATGGAGCCCTGTGCACTCTTCTGTTCCCTGCCCTCACCTAGAAGCCGGGCCTGTTGCAGGCCGCGTCAAGGGTGCAGAGCAGTCTGCAGTGCCAGGACAGGGAGGAAGCTGCCTTAGCACCCCCACTGGTCACCCTGCAGCAACGAGACCCAGTGCTGGACATTCAGCGATCCCATCCTGGGTTGCCCTCCATAGTTTGGAAACCTCTGTCTTACCCAATGTCATCTGACCAGTCAGCACAGTTTTTACTCAAGTCTTTTCTTGTGTTGAGGTGCCTTGGATATAAGGAATGAGAACCAAGGGCCTTATATGAGCCTCCCTCCCTCCCCTGAGTGTAGGTGGAAGAAGAACTGGGGATAAATAAATGAATACTCACCCTTCTCTTGGGCTGGCCAGCAATGCTGAAGATCTCCAGATCCCAAACATTATTTAGCGCTATCGTTGGGGTTTCTTTTAAGCAGAAACAAAGACACCCACAAAGAATGATCAATGCAGGGCACAGACGTCAGAACTCTCAGGATCTGTTTCAGTTCCACCTAACAAGTTTCTCTTTGCACCTCAATTTCCCTATCTGTGAAATGAGGATAATATTACCGACTTACACCATTGGAGGACAAGGGGGCTATGTCTACACTGGCGGGTTCTTGCGCAAGAACGGCCATTCTTCCACAGAGCGTCCACACTGCCCGCCCACTCTTGCGCAAGATTTACAGTAAAGTGTGGTAAGAGAGGGCGTCTTGCGCAAGAGCTACACTCTTTTCTAACAAGTGTAAGCTGTCTTGCGCAAGAGGGCTGCGTGGATGTGCGCGGCAGGGGTTTCTTGCGCAAGAAAGCCCTGTGGCTAAAATGGCCATTAGAGCTTTCTTGCGCAAGAGAGCATCCACACTGCCATGGATGCTCTTGTGCAAAAGCACATGGCAATGTGGACGTGTTCTTGCACAAGAACCCTTGCGCAAGATGTTCTTCTGCAAGAACCTGCTAGCGTAGACATAGCCGGGGTGAATGGCAAATGGCAGGTAGCTCCATGGGCAACTTGCCTTGCTTGGGACCTTTAATTGCTAATGTAATGTAGATACTATTGACGAATGGGGTTCACCATTTACCCCACATCACACCTGGAATCTCAACCCATCACGAAGAGGAGTTTCAGTTACCCAGAGAGAGGGAGAGAAAGTTTTCATCATTGGTGAACTGGGGCGGTTGGTGGGGAGATGGGTCACATGGATTGCTTGCTTCCCTCAATTTTAAAAGGCTGAAAGTTGAGTGCCCTCCCTCTGCCCCCGCCCCCACAAGACACGGGTTGCCTCTGCTTTCCATGGTGGGGAAGAAGAAAAAAAAAGCTCTCCTTTCTCTACGGAAATCAAATCAATTCCTGAGCCCATTTGTTTTTTCAACAGATCCTCCACCCCCCCAACCCCGCTGTTCGTGCCTGATTGCATTGCCCAGCCTCCCCCCCTTTTTCGGTTACAGTGGTCCCCAAGACCAAACAAACGACTTCCTGCTGAGGAATGTGTTTTACTAGCTGCAGCTGCTGCAGCACGCGGGCTGGGAACTGGTACTTTCTGAACATTTCAAGCCCGAAACTTTTATACTTGACCAAGCGCTCTCAGCCCAGGGGTGCCCCATGGAAAGGGCTAACGGCAGCAGAGAAACAGCAGCCCGGCCCTGGGTTGGGGGCAGGGCAGGCATGCTCTGTGGACACACTGGAATGATTGTGAGCTGTCAAGCCCCCCTCTCATTCCACTGACTGGAGGGGAGGCCTGTGAAGGGGGCCAGGATGGGAGAGGGGCCTGGGAAGGGAGTGAGGGGGAAGCACAGCTTGGAAGGAAGCAGGGTGAGGAGCAAAGGGGATGAGGCCCTGGCTGAGGGTCTGGGAAGGCTGAAAGGGGACAGGAGAGGGTGCAGGCTGGGGTGGAGTGCTCCCAGGAGAGAAGGGTGGAGTAGGTAAAGATTTGCAAGGGGGACTGGAGAAGGAGAGGAGCTGGGGAGCCAAAGGATGAGCTGGGGCCAGGGGAGGGGAAAGGGACTGGCAGGAGGGGGAGGGGGGGTGGCAGGGTTCCCCATGAAAAGTGCACTTGGGCAGCCACCCAGGAGAGATTCAGGTACCACCCAGCTGATTAGCAGAGCACCCACAGCATGTGTTTCTATTGGTGGTGCACATCCACACATGCCTCCATGCACCACACAAAAATTATTCCACACACAGATAAAAAAATAACAGCTAGAGGGAACAGCCCTGGAAAGGGAATGACACCGGGACGAGGGAGTGGGGGGAATGGAAGGGGATTGGGATGAGGGGGTGGCCAGAGGCCCTCGGAGGGGAATGGGACTGGGACAGGGGGGCCTAAAGGGGAGCTGGGAGGAGGGAACTGGAACGGCGGGGGCTGGGATAGGGACGGGACTGGGCTGAGGAGGTGGGGTGGAGCCCGGAGAAGGGGCTGGGGCCCGGAGCCCCAGGAGGCGATGGGGAGATCTGGAGGCCCTAGGCTGGGTTTGGGGCACAGGAGGAGCAGCGAGGGGGAGTGAGGGACGGGCCTCAGGGGGTGGGGCCCGGGGTGGGCGGGGGCGGCGGGGCAAGGCCCCGGTCCTACCCTTCCGGGCGGGTTAAGAGCCGCCCGCGGCTGCCCGCCAGCGCCCGTGTCTCCAGCATGGCTCAGCAGCGCTGCCGCTCCGTGCTCATCACCGGCTGCAGCCGGGGCATCGGGCTGGGACTGGTGCGGGGGCTGGCGGCTGCCTGCCCCGCTCCGGACTGCGTGATCGCCACGTGCCGCTACCCGGAGAAGGCGCAGGTAACCCCCGCCCGCAAGTCGAGGGGGGGAGGAGAGGGGGAAGGCGCAGGCCCCAACAGTTCCCTGGCGGGAGAGGGAGGAAAGGCGCAGGTAACCCCCGCCCGCAAGTGGGGGGGGAAGGCGCAGGTATCCCCAACAGTTCCCTGGCGGGAGAGGGAGGAAAGGCGCAGGTAACTTACTCCCCGCAAGTCTCTGGGGGAGAGAAGGTGCAGGTCACTCCCCCCCGCAAGGGAACTGTTGGGGGGGGGAGGGAAGGAGGAGATGAAGTCTCTGGAGGAGTGGGGGGAACTCGCGTGCACAGGGCCCCCCCCGCCCCTATCTAGGGCCTGGCTGCAGCCTGGCTCTGACGGTCTGACCGCAGCCCGGCGGGGGAGGAGGACTCGGTGCCCCCCGCCCCTCCCCAGGGCTAGAAGCCGGGTCGGTGGCGGGGGGGCCATCGGAGTTCGCTGGTGCCGCACCAGGGCGGGGACACTCAGACCTCTCTTCTCCCAGGCGGCCCCCGCGGACGGAGCCTGCCCCGTGGCCGGCCCGGGAGCTGTGTGGCTGCGGGCGGGCTGGTGCAAACCCCGCGTGCAAAAGGTCCCGTTTGTGCATGGGGTGGGGCGCTACTCCTGCGGGGTCCCGCGCGCCTGGAGATCGCCCAGAAAACGGAGTGCGGAGTGTTCGGGGGGTGCATTGCCCCCCCTCAGGCCAGGCCTGGGGGGGCCAGTTGGGGTGACGAGCCACTGAGCCCCCACCCCCTTTCTGCAAGCGCAGAGCTGCTCAGGGGAAGGAGGCTGCGTCTGGGCTCCGGGGACTCTGCCGCTGAATGCAGCCCCCCCCAGGGTCCTAGTGCCCCTCCTGTGTCCTGCCTGGGAGCCTTCCTATCCTCTAGTCTAGGGGTAATAAGGGCTGGGAAAGGGGGGAAATGAGGAGGGATGGGGATGTGGGAATGACGTTTGGGGAGTGGGAGGCCTGCTCAGCAGCAGCTGGGTCTCACCCATTAAGAGGGTCCATCCAGCCCTTACCCTGACAAGCCCAATCTCCCACATACCTGGACCCCCTCTGACAAGCCCCCCGTCTCTGTTGATCCCCAACCAGCTGCACCGAGACCCCCACCCCATCAAGCCCCTCTTCCCAAGCACCTGAACCTCCAGGACCTCCTAGTGCCAACCACCATCCCCTGCACCCAGATTCCTCCCCCCCACCCCGGAGTCCCTGTGCCTCCAGCTCTCCCACTGAGCCACCTGCATCCTGACAGTCCCTCCCCCCCACCTCTTGCCCCACATCTGGATTCCCCCCACGCTAAGCCCCTCATGCTTAGATCCTGCTGCCTTGAGCCTTCCCAGACTCACTCAGTGCACCTACCACAGAAGGGCAGGCCCAGCCAGGGACCAGTGCAGCCTCACTGCGGAGTCCCTGTCCTGGGGAGGGAGGAGGCTTCTGGGTGATTTCCCACTTCAGTGCAGCCAGTGGCCTCTGCTCCCCACTGCTATGCTGGAGCCACGTTTATTTCTTGACAAATGACATTTGCAGAATTCTGCAAAACGTAAACATTATTTTGTGCATATTAAGGATGTTAAAATGTGGATAATCAACTAATTAAGTAGTCAATTAAGGGGGGCTCTTGCTATGCCTCTGTGGCACTGTAGTTTAAATGTAGCAGAGGCCAGGCTGCCACCCAGCTCTTACTACGTTTAAAAGGCTGAGGCACTTCAGGGGACCAGGCACGATCCACCCATCAGCTGATTCCTGGCTCACACCCAGTTCCAGACACTGTGCTCCTGCCCTGCCCTGTGAAGATGGTGCTGGAGGGAACCCGCTTTTAAGCTGGCTCCTACTCCCCCTGCTGCCTCTAATAGAGGCAGTAGAGAGAGAGGGCCGGGACGTGACTAGTTGAGTATTTGACTCACCTGGTCCTTTACATCTCTAGAGCAAATGTCTTTGGTGCAGAATCCCCCAGAGGTAATATGAACTGCTGCCTTGACTAGTGTTTGTAGCTCTTCCCCTTTCAAGGGCACAAGACCTAAAATGAAATGAATGAGGATGGCTCCCATTCAGATGGCTCGGTTACATTCCCAAGCTGAGTGCAGAACTCCTCTGAGCTGGAGGCCACATCTGGAAAGCAGTCTTCTTACAGAGCTGCAGTATCTCCATCTCCCTCAAAGCCCTGTTCCCTTATTCATTCGCCCCTGGATAGGTAATTCCCCAACTGTGCTAACCCTCTGAGTCCTGACAGCCTCTTGTTCCAGTACTAACTTCCTGGATCATCCTGTTGCGATGCTCTACTGCCTCCCTTGCCTTTGTCTGAGGAGCCTTTCCTTCCTCACTGTCATGCACTTCAGTTTTGCTTCCTCCTTATGTCTGTATGTCAAAGTGGCTTTTTTTTTTAATCCCTCTTTTCCTCAGGTTGGGATCAGCCAGCATTTCCCTACCCAAATGGATTCATTTGTATACTTCAGTCTACATCTGTGAAACCTTTTCAGACTATTCACTAGAGTCCCCGGCCCCAGACCCACCAATGTGGGGTGAAGAGGGGAAGGGGATAAAGGAGGCAGGCCCTTTTAAAATTTAAATCACTGCCAGCTGACTCTTGGCCCCACCTCTTCTGCCCAAGGCCCTGGCCCTTCTGGGAGCAGGGATCCAGGTGCTCCCCTACCTTATCCAGGGGCCTCTTTCAGTCTGCATTCCTTCCTAGGACCAGCCTTGAGGTCTTTGTCCAGGCAGTCTTCTTGGTTGCGACTGACTGATTACTAATCATAGCTTTGAGGTATCTCTCTTGCAAGTGGGGTAACAACTTGTGGCCCACCCTGTTCTCACAGAGCAGGTGGATCACTTCACAGCGTGTCTCTCTGGTCAGCTCTTTGCCTTTGGGAATAAGTCCTGGAACGCCAGGCTCACCTACCGACTGCAAGGTCAGATTCTGCCATTGTCTGACTTCATAGGCTGTCTGCCTGGTGTGTGCCTTCCTGTGTTCTTTGGAGAAGGCTGGTCTGTCAGGTTGCCAGCTCTCTGCTTGCACAAAACCAACACTCTGGCCCTGCCCACTGTCCTGAGGCCACACACCCTGCTCACTACATTCCCTGTCCCCTGCTGTCACTTGCTCATTTTCACTGGGCTGATTCAGAGGGGTAGGGCTCTGGCTGGGGCTGCAGGCTCTGGAGTGGAAATGGGAATGAGGGTTTGGGCTGGGAGGTGGAGCTGAGAGGTTCAGAGTATGGGAAGAGGCTCCAGGCTGAGACAGGGGGGTTGAGGTGTGAGAGGAAGTCCGGGCTCTAGGCTGGGGAGGTGATTTCCAGAGTGAGGCCAGAAATGAGGGGGTCATAGTGTGGGGAAGGGGAGGCTCTGGGTGGAGGAGTTGGGATGAGGACTCTGATGTGGGGCTGGGGATTTGAGGTATAAGAGGGTGCTCTGGACTGGGGCTGAGTGATTTGGAGGGCAGGAGGGCGAGCAGGGTTGGGGCAGGGGCAGAGCATGGTTTATAGTGTGGTTTGGGTGGCTGCTCCGGGCCCCATGGTGGCTGCCTCAACTGTCCTATGGATGGGGCCCAAGGCAGCCTGGAGGTGACGGGGTGGGGCAGGTCTGGCAGGGGTGGCCCTCCCTGCAGCAGTGGGAGCCAGCATGACCCAGTAGCCGGCTCTGCTCCGCCATCCTCTCCCAGTCTTCACCGAGGCAGCTGGACGCAGATCTGAGAAATGGAGCGCAGTTGGCTGGGAGAGAGGGGTGGGGCGGAGCAGAACAGGCTGCCAGGTTGCTCCTGCTCCTGCTGCTGCAGTGTGTGGGGGGGGGAAGAGGTGACCAGCCCCAGGAATCCCCCAGCTCATGTTGTTGGGAGAGGGGACTTCAGCAAGCGGGTGGGGCAGGGGCAGGGCCTACAGTGTGGGGATTGTCCTGGGCCCTGAGCCTGGGGCACAGGGGTGGAGGAGGGGTCCCCAGGCCTTGTGCTCCCTAGGAATGGCCCTGGTCAAGGGTGCAAGCCCCAGAGGGCACTTACCTCAAACAGCTCCCAGAAGCAGCAGCATCTCTTCCCTCTGGCTCTGACACAGAGGTGTGGCCCCATCCGCTGGCGCCGCCTCCACAGTTCCCATTGGCCACGGTTCCCAACCAATGGTAGCTGTGGGGGGCAGTGCTTGGGGTGGGGGCAGCGTGCCTAGCCCCCTGGTTGCCCTTGCATGTAGGAGCCAGAGCTGGGATATGCTGACTAGGGTTGCCAGATGGTTGAAACAAAAATACCAAACACCCTCCTCACCCCCCAAAAAAAAAAACCAGGAAAAAATTCTGTTGAAGAAAAAAAGGGGTGGAAAAAAAACTCCACGACTTATTAAGCAAAAAAAAAAATTAAAATAAAACCGCATGTCCCCTTTAAGAGTGAGTGCAGGGATAGGAACAGGGGAGCTGTTGAGCACTAAGACCCAGGGGAAGCATTGCTTCCCCTTGGTCTGCAGCCATGTTGTGCCTGCAGCCTTGCAGAACCAGGTAAGCATGGGGGCTGGGGTCGGGGTGCTGGGGGTGTTGAGAGGACTCGGGAGCGGGAGGCCAGGCGCTGAGTGTTTGTAGGGTTGCCAGGTGCCCGGCATTTTCGCCTCCTGGCCAGGGAAAAAGCCAGAAAATACAGGACATTTTAGGTGTCTGGTATTCTCTGTATTTTTTTACCGGACAGGAGGCGAAAATACCGGACTGTCCGGGTGAATACCGGACACCTGGCAACCCTAGACCAGTATCAAAAACCAGACACCGGGTCCCCGACTGACCTACTAGTTAGCGTGTTAATTTGGGAGATGGAGCTTCAGTTCCTGGTTTTACCCCAGGCTTCTGTGTGACCTTGGGCACAGGGACTGTGGCAGGGGTGCGGAGAGCTGGGCTGCTTCTGAGCAGTTTGGATGAGCTGCTGCTTCCCAGGAGGCAGGAAGGACCAGCTGATGCTAGGCAGTGGGCCCCATAGAAGGCCCTTGGAGCTTGGATCTGGCATTCAGGCTGCCAGTTGAAGCACGAGGTTCTGAGCATTACGTCAATACAAATAATAAATCTTCTCGGAAGCTGGCTTGAAATGAACCCGCCTTCCCCCGAGCGAGGGGTGTGGCTAAAAGGTGGCTTCTGAACCTGTGGAGGAGGGAAAAACTGAAGTTACGCTCTTCAGACACAGAACAATCTTCCCCCTTCTCCCCCCACCCCCCGCCAAGCATTCCAAAGTCCCTGAACGGAGCCCCTTAAACGACAAGTCTTTCAAACCTAGTTTTGAATTAGAAGGTAGACAGTGCAGCAGAGCCTGTAAAGTGCTCGCCTCTTGGTTTCTGAGCTCTTCTCCTACAGCCCTGAGAGCTAAAACTCTCTTTTCCAGTGACAGGAGAGAGATTCCGTGACTTCAGCAGCTGGGGCCTGAAACACCAAACTTTGCAAAACTCAAGATAAAATTGTGGCTTGGCAACAGTATGCAAAAGGAATTACGTTGACTTTTCAAATGCCAGGTAGGAGCACTTGCTCAGTGCACAGGAGCAGAGAAACAATGGTGTTCATTATCCCCTCTTCCCCACTCCCCACTCAACCATTGCATATGGGGTTAGCGCGACTTATTTTAGTAAAGCCGGAGCTTTAAGTTCTAAGTTGTTCCAAAAGACTTTTTTTTTTTTTTTCCAACTTCACAGAGACCTGGCAGTAAATGAGAGCCTTGTGCTTTTTATTCTCATGTAGTAGGTCTGTGGCAAAAATCACAAGTACCCAAGTTAGGTACTCTTTATTTTTAAAAATAATCCCTAGGGCTTGATTCTCCATTGTCCTCCACCTGGTGTAGTCCCGCCAGTGAAAAGTGGGCATAAAAATATTACCAGACTAACCTGGTCTGATCCTAGTGTCCTTTCCTGGGCTGGACAATGAACTCCTGTGGAAATGTCTGAAAGGCCTCTCTCTAATCTGGATTTGGAAAAATCCAGTTTCAGGAGGCCTGGAAGCCACTCAGAATGTGCCTAATAAGGTGGAAAAGAAGCCACTAATAGCTTTTAAAAGCCTGACTTGACTTAAATTTTGTGCTTGGTATTCTTGTATCCCTCCCTCTGGGTGCGTCTAGACTGGCAAGATTTTGCGCAAAAGCAACTGCTTTTGCGCAAAAACTTGCCAGCTGTCTACGCTGGCCGCTTGAATTTGTGCAAGAACACTGACTTTGTAATGTACAAAATCAGTGCTTCTTGTGCAAATACTTAGACGCTCCCACTCGGGGAAAAGCCCTCTTGCGCAAGTGTTCTTGCGCAAGAGGGCCAGTGTACACAGGGAAGGAATTTTTTGCGTAAGAAAGCCCAGATGGCGAAAATGGCCGGCGGAGCTTTCTTGGACAAAATCGCGTCAATACTGGCCACGGATGCTTTTGTGCAAAAGCATCCGTGCCAATCTAGACGCTCTTTTGTGGAAATACTTTTAACGGAAAAACTTTTCCGTTAAAAGTATTTCCGCAAAATCATGCCAGTCTAGATGCAGCCTCTATGTATGCTAACTCTTAGCATATAGTCTCAGAAGGGTAGCAGTGTTAGTCTGTGTCTAAAAGTGGGTTTAACCACATATTAGTCTGTATCTGCAAGTGGTATGTACCCACAAAAGCTTTCGCCTTAATAAATACTTCCGGTATACCGAAATAGCTATTCCGCATCTTTGAAGCAAGCCTGTTATTTCCAAATATAACGGGCTTGCTATTCCAACATCCCTGTAAAACTTGTTCCACATAGGGTTGCCAGTTGGTTTAACCAAAAATACTAAACCTCCCCCCCCCAAAAAAACACTGTTGAGGAAAAAAAAAGGGGGAGACCAAAGTTGTTGTGGGGGGGTTGGGGTGGTGGAAGGACCCTGATGGTTATTGAGCACAAAACAAAAATACAAATACAAAAAACCCCAGCATAGCTTCTTTAAGACCTGTGGGGCTTTTTTTGCTGGTGGCCATCTTGTTTTCTTACTCTGTGCCGGAAAAGAGCTCCCCTGCAGAACCAGGTAAGCAGAAGGACAGGGGGGAGGTCCAGGAGGGGCCCAGGGGCTGGATCGGGGGTGGCCCGGAGTCTAGGCCCAGTTGCTGAGTGTGTGTAGGGTTGCCAGGTGTCTGGTATTTTCACCTCCTGGCAGGGGGGAAAAAAATCAGAAAATACCAGACATTTTAGGTGTCCGGTATTTTCTGTGGTGTGTGTGGGTTTTTTTTGTTTGTTTGTTTGTTTGTTTGTTTGTTTTAAACCGGACAGGAGGCGAAAATACCGGACTGTCCGGGTCAATACCAGGCATCTGGCAACCCTAGTTCCACGAGGATTAAGGGACGTTTCAGAATAGCAGTTTATATCTAAATCTGGCACTGTGTAGATAGCGCCAAATTACGAAACAAGCTATTTCAAAATTAACTTGAAATAAGTTGGGCAATTTGTGTAGCTCAAATTGAGTAGTTTATTTCAAGCTAAGGGTGCAGTGTAGACGCATCTTAAGGGTACGCCACGGGATAAAGTCAAATTAAGATACACAACTTCAGTTACATTAATTGCATAGTTGAAGTCGAAGTAGTTTAACTCGATTTTTGGCACTGTCCACACTGTAGGAAGTCGAAGGGTGAACGCTCTCTCCATTTGATTTTCCCTTACTCCTCGTGAAAGCAGGGTTACTGGCATTGACCGGAGTGCCCTTCCCAGTTTGAATTAGCTGTCTTTACTAGACCTGCTAATTTGAACCCTGGAAGATCGACAGTGGCAGCTTCGATCTTCTCTGTAGTGTATGCAGATTCAAACTAATACGGCTACCCCTCTGATACTAAACGAGAAATCCTGTGTCATCTTATAGACTAACAGATTTATTGGAGCATAAGCGTTCATGGGGAAAGACCCAGTTCATCAGATGCGTGTCATCTGACGAAGTGGGTCTTTGCCCACGAAAGCCTATGCTCCAATAAATCTGTTAGTCTATAAGGTGACACAGGACTCCTCATTGTTTTTCCCAGCATATAACCAGTGGTATTTTTCCTTCAGTGACCTGGGAACATATCGGACTGCTCCACTCAATTTCCCCAACTATAGAGGCAGCAAATGTGTTTCCTGTAACTTGTTGACCCCCTGGCATAATGGAGACTACTTGAAGGCTTTTGCATGTGAGTGCCAACTTACATAAGAATGGCCATACTGGGTCAGACCAAAGGTCCATCCAGCCCGCTACCCTGTCTGCCGACAGTGGCCAATGCCAGGTGTCCCAGAGGGAGTGAATCAACCAGGTAATGATCAAGCGATCTCTCTCCTGCCATCCATCTCCACCCTCTGACAAGCAGAGGCTAGGGACACCATTCCTTACCCGTACTGGCTAATAGCCATTAATGGACTTAATGTCTATGAATTTATCTAGTTCTCTTTTAAACCCTGTTATAGGCGTAGCCTTCACAACCTACTCAGGCAAGGAGTTCCACAGGTTGACTATGTGCTGTGTGAAGAAGAACTTCCTTTTAGCTGTTTTAAACCTGCTGCCCATTAGTTTCATTTGGTGGCCCCTAGTACTTATATTATGGGAACAAGTAAATAACTTTTCATTATTCACTTTCCCCACACCACTCATGATTTTTATAGACCTCTATCATATCCCCCCTTAGTCTCCCCTTTTCCAAGATGAAAAATCCCAGTCTCTTTAATCTTTCCTCATATGGGACCCGTTCCAAACCCCTAATCATTTTAGTTGCCCTTCTCTGAAGCTTTTCTAATGCCAGTATATCTTTTTTGAGATGGAGACCACATCTGTACACAGTATTCAAGATGTGGGTATACCATGGACTTATATAAGGGCAATAAGATATTCTCCGTCTTATTCTCTATCCCTTTTTTAATGATTCCTAACATCCTGTTTGCTTTTTTGACTGCCGCTGCACACTGCGTGGACATCTTCAGAGAACTATCCACGATGACTCCGAGATCTCTTTCCTGATTAGTTGTAGCTAAATTAGCCCCCATCATATTATATGTATAGTTGGGGTTATTTTTTCCAATGTGCATTACTTTACATTTATCCACATTAAATTTCATTTGCCATTTTGTTGCCCAGTCACTTAGTTTGGTGAGATCTTTTTGAAGTTCTTCACAGTCTGCTGTGGTCTTAACTATCTTGAGCAGTTCAGTGTCGTCTGCAAACTTTGCCACCTCACTGTTTACCCCTTCCTCCAGATCATTTATGAATAAGTTGAATAGGATTGGTCCTAGGACTGACCCTTGGGGGACACCACTAGTTACCCCTCTCCATTCTGAAAATTTACCATTTATTCCTACCCTTTGTTTCCTGTCTTTTAACCAGTTCTCAGTCCATGAAAGGATCTTCCCTCTTATCCCATGACAACTTAAATTTATTTATTCAGCTTGATTTGTGCTGAATAAATAAATCCTAGGGCTGTGTCTAGACTGGCATGATTTTCTGCAAATGCTTTTAACGGAAAAGTTTTCCGTTAAAAGCATTTGAGGAAAAGAGCGTCTAGATTGGCACAGACGCTTTTCCGCAAAATCTAGACGCGCTTTTCCGCAAAAAAGCCCAGATTGCCTTTTTTGCGGAAATCAAATCTCAGCTGTCTACACTGGCCCTTTTGCGCAAAATGGACTTTTGCCCGAACGGGAGCAGCATAGTATTTCCGCAAAAAGCACTGATTTCTTACAGTAGGAAGTCAGTGCTTTTGCAGAAATTCAAGCGGCCAGTGTAGACAGCTGGCCAGTTTTTCCGGAAAAGCGGCTGATTTTCCGGAAAAACTGGCCAGTCTAGACACAGCCTAGGTGTTTTCTACAGAGCTGCCATCTGCTAAACAAATGGACTTCTAATTAGGGAGAGCCTGCAGGCAGTCTACACAGTATTACGCCTTTTCTTAGTAGCACAATACTCCACTTAGCATGGATTTGGCCGATTCTGTACTGTTCAATGTGTCTTTTAAGCTCTCTGGCCCATTGCCCTAGGCACACAAGCAATAGAAATGGTTACGGGTTTTGCACTAAATCATTCCTGCTCACCCAATTCAGGATTTCAAGCAAGCAAACACACAGACCAGTTGTGGGTTTTTTGGGGAAAACAAGGGAACAGTTCATGTTCAGTAAAGCATCCCAAAAGGCCAGTGGATTTTGATTTTCATGGAATTCCTCCTATTCCACCCTCCCTGTAATCTGCGATTCAATGTTCAGGACCTGCATCAAGAATGCCCTGGTGGAAGTTCCTCATATACAAATAGACTCAGTAGACATTAACTTTTATTATTTCAATGAAAGATGGTTAATCAGCACATTCTTATCTTTACCTATTTCAACTCTCCCAGTTGAAGGAAACCAATGAGCAGGGCTCCTACAACAATTATTTGATAAATGTGAATCTCCACACTCAAGCTTTTTAATGGTCAAAACACAAATTGTCAAGATGGAAAATAGTCTCAAATCAAAGCATTTTAAAGCATTTAAAATGCGCAGCATTTTCAAGACTTAAGCAGCCTATTTCTTTCCTTACCTATCTGTAAACTTCATTGAATAGGCCTACTTTGTCTCTATACAGTGAAAGCTCTATTTTTTTAAGTAATAAATGTCAAATTGAATCCTTCCAAGCCTATCTATAAACCAGGAGCCTGCTGATTCAATCAAACACCCTAATTTATGAGTTGTTCCATAAAGTGGTTCTTGGCCATCTTAATCTAGGTCCCCAAACCCTAGTCTACACTAGGACCTTAGTCCAAAAATTACCCCCTCCAAGTTAAAATCAGTAAGTGGTACATCCACACTACCAACCCCTTTATTTCAGAATAATGGGCTGCGGGATTCGAACTCTGTACTCCTGCTTTTCATTAGGAATAACACTAATTCTGAATTTGTAACTTTGAAATAACATTATTGTGGATGTTCCGATGCTGCTAATTGGCCTCCTGCAGCTTCTAAGAGTGCTTCCGGGGGCTCTTAAGTCTGAGGTAGCGTGTCCACATTAACGGAGCCTGCCCCAGCCTAATTTTGATGCTTCCCCGTAGTGAGGACATGCAAGTTGGAATTTGTTAAATCGTGAGTTCTTAACTCATGTTTAGTAATTTTGAAATTATTTTCTAGGGTGGACATGGCCCAAGTGACAAGAGGAGAGGAAGTTGGAAGGATATTTTACCCTCCTACCCATAGCCCTTATTTGAATCTCTCCTTAGTGGCTGTATAGTTGCACCGTTTACAGAAGGCGTGGGGGGGCCACTCGAAGAATTTGATAATTAGTCATGGGCCCTGCTCTTCCTTTTGTCTTTTGGGATGGGGTCAGTATTTAAGCACCCATGAACTTTTGTTGTTCAAGTGGCAGTGTAGACCTCTGGGGCGCAGTGTCTGTCTGACATAAAACAACAAGGCACCTTAAAGACTAACAATTTTGTTATAGTATAAGCTTTTGTGAAGTGAAAGAAAAAAGAAACAGGCAGTAGGGCAGTAGTCTCTAACCTTTTTAACCACAAGAGCACTTTTTCAGTTTAAGAAAATGTAAGATCTACCTCAAACCCAAATACCCTTGTCCCACTTCCTTCCCGCCCCTTCTTTGAGGCCCCACCCCTTCTTTGAGACCCCGCCCCTGCTCACTCCATCTCCCTTCCTCCTCCTCCACATCCTCACTCACTTTCACCAGGCTGGGGTAGGGGGGTTGGGATGTTGGGCCAAGGGATTTGGCATGTGGGAGGGGCTCCGGGCTTAGCCCAGGATGGAGGTTCGGGGTCCAGGAGAGGCTTCAGGGTGCAAGCTCTGGGAAGGAGTTTGGGTGCAGGATAAGGTTCAGGGCTGGGACAAGGGTTCAGGAAGCAGGCTCTGGCTGACCACCACTTAACTGAGACAACTTCCGGATGATGGAGCAGTGGGGTTAAGGCAGGCTTACTCCTGCCCTGTCCTTGCACCACTCCTGAGAGCAGCTGGCATGTACAGCAGTGGCTCCATGGCACCATGTGCTGCCCCTCATCTACAAGGCACTGAGCCCACAGAGTCTACAGCCCATGGTTCCTTGTTATTGATCAACTAGCCCATTAGCCCACCGTAAGACGGGATTTTCAGGTCTCTCCTCCACGTCAGTCTTCTCTCCTGAGCCTCCGGTCTCTTGCTCCGTCTCTCTCCTCCTCCTCCTCCTCCTACTACTACCTCCCCCTCTCTCTCTCTCAGCTCTCCTTCACCTTCTGCCTCTCTCTCCGTCTCTCTCTTTCTCTTCTCCCCCTCCTGCCTCTCTCTCTCTTCGCTCTCCTCTGTCTCCGTTGGGGATGCACGCTCGTCCAGGCCCTGCCCCCTGGGCATGTACGTCACTGCGCCATCCCCCTTCGCCTCCCACCATGGCGCTCGGCTGACTTCTGCACTGCTCAGCTGGGCTACCCCGTGGGAGCAAGCAGCACAAACCGCCTCTCTCTCTCTCTCCTCCTCCTCCTCCTACTGCCTCGCCCTCTCTCTCTCTCTCAGCTCTCGTCCGCCTCCTGCCTCTCTCTCCGCCTCTCTCTCCATCTCTCTCTCTCTTTCTCTTCTCCCCCTCCCGCCT
The DNA here is from genome assembly GCA_019425775.1 of Rafetus swinhoei. NCBI lineage: Eukaryota > Metazoa > Chordata > Testudines > Trionychidae > Rafetus > Rafetus swinhoei. The sequence continues at coordinate 9,242,013 of CM033441.1, forward strand.
CTCACTCTGTGTTTCTCTTCTCCTCCTCCTGCTGTGTGTGTGTCTCTCTCTCTCTCTCTCTCGCTGTCCTCCGTTCCCCTCTGTCTCCTCCGCGTCCTCTGTGTCTGCTCCGCTTTCCTCCTTTTGAATCCAGCGCCCTTTCCTGACATCAGAGACGCACGCTCGTCCAGGCCCCGCCCCCTGGCTGTTCCCTCTGGGCGGCGCTGTTGCCTCCCACCGTGGCGCAGGGGCAGGGTAAGGGGTGTCCCAGGCCCCCTCCCTAGGGACAGCCCTGTTGGACGCAGCCCCTAGGGGTGCAGGCTGGGGGCTGAGGCTGGCCACCGGCACCTCACATTTTGTGATGCCCTACATAGCTGCGTATTGGTAGGGATGGCCCTGCATGACCAGATAGATCTCCCTTCTCAGGGGAGACCTAAGTTCCAGTTAAGGGTAGTTAGTACCTCAGCTTGGTTTAACTAAGGGCTGGAGGTTAGCGGATGCCTGGCACTCCCCCCCGGATGGCTCTGAATGCCAAGCGCTGCCTCCAGGCTGCTCAGGAAGCCCATCCAATATTGTGTCGCTAGTACAGGTTGGACCTCGCTGGTCCGGCACCCTTGGGACCTGGGAATTTGGGAACGGAATGAGGGAATTTGCCAGACCAGGGCAGGTCCCCTGCTGGAAGCTTTCTAGTCCACCGCTGGCTCCACTTCCGGCCCTGGCGGGTCACTCTGCTGACAGCCCCAGCCGGGCTGCCTGCTGATGGGCTCAGCTTGGAGGGCTGCTCTGCCGGGCTGCTGTCCTCCCTTCCCCCCCTGGCTGCCACAGTCCGGTCCCCCTGCTGCGCTGCCGCAGCCCTGGATCCGGCTCCCCTGCCAGTGATACAGTCTCTTCAGCCACATACTGCAAACCACTGCACCAAGAAAAAGCCAGAGAGCAGAGCCAGGAGGCCAGGCCATTTAAACAGCACCAGCCCCGGCTCCGGCCCCCCACCAGGCTGCTGCTGCATAAGCTTATCCGGTAGTCAAGTAGTGACTGGGGATGGGGGAGCAGGAGCTGGTGCTGGGGGCCGGGGAGCCAGCTTAAAAGCGGGTTCCCTCCAGCACCATCTCCGCGGGGGGCAGGGGAGGCAGAGGCACAGCAGGGACTGCTACATTTCAAAGGCCGAAGCGCTGCAGTGGGAACACAGGGCAAGGGGGACTGCTTGAGTCCCCGCTTGGCCCGTGCTCCCTGCAGCACCCCCGCCGCCCGCTGCCTCTATGAGAGGCAGCAAGGGCATAAGGGAGGCTACTGCAAAGCAGCCGCTGTCCACAGGGGTCCCAGCAGGGAGCTCCCCGCATGTGCCCCCAGACACGGGCTGCTGCCGCCAAGCAACCCCTATTCACAGCGGTCAGGGCTGTCCGCCACAAACAGGGGTTGTGGGACTCACGCGGACACTGCGCCTCTGCACTTTAGAATGCAGAGCCTCGGCGCGGGTGGCTCCCGGCGCTACCCCCGCTGGGGCTGTGCAGAGCAGTCCTATCGACTCTTCGTATAGTTGACACAAATTGTATCGACCATACAATTAGCTCGGTAACCGCATCTTAACATCCCTACACCAAACCCCATTGCTGCAGGCAGGGGGGAGCGCCAACCCGCCTGGGCCTGCCGTGCCACCTGTTGGGGGTGCTCCAGCCCAGCTGAAACAAACCCTACCTGTGGCAGTCCCAGCCCAGCTGGAGGAGCCCTCTGTGCCACAGGCAGAGAGCTTGCCAGCCTGGCCGCCCCCCCCTCCCCCCCCCGTTTAAGCTGTTAACCAGTTAAACTTAAACCAATTAAGTTTTATGCTGATTAAATGGGATTTTACATCCCTATCAGCTATACCATCAAAGGCTCATTCACCTGCACATCTACTAATGTGATATATGCCCCCTCTGCCATGCACATTGGACAAACCGGACTGTCTCTATGCAACAGAATAAATGGACACAAATCAAGAATGGTAACGTACAAAAACGAGTGGGGGAACACTGTAATTTCCCTGGACCAGTATTCCCTATAAACGGAGTTCTTTGCCAGTCAGCTGGGTGGCTGCCAGAGCACCTATAGCTGCCAGCAGCATGTGTTTCTATTGGTGGTATATACCTGCACATGCCTCAGTGCCCATAACATTTATTCTCCACATGTATGGAAAAAAAATTAGTGGGCACATTGCCCTGGACACACAGTTGCAGATTTGAAAGTTGTCATCTTCAAGCAAAAAAACTTCAAAAACAGGCTGCAATGTGAAACTGCTGAGCTGGAATTCATATGCAAATCTGACACCATCAGAATGGGTCTGAATAGAAACGGAATGGCGCTCTCATTACAATATGTAATTCTCACTTTAGGTAGTCTCGCCTCCACCCTGATTGATTTAGCTTTGATGCAACACTCCCATCTCTGTATCCCTGCTGCAGTCATCACCAACCAGTAGATCGGGATCTATTGGTAGATCTTGGAGCCTCTGACAGGGGATCCTGACTGGTTTGGCCAGGGAGCTATCAAGCACTGGCACTTCAGTTGCCCCTCTACCCACTTTCATGCTGCTCAGCATCCGCTAACCTCCAGCCCTTAGTTAAACCAAGCTGAGGCGCTAACTACCCTTAACTGGAACTTAGGTCTCCCCTGAGAAGGGAGATCTATCTGGTCATGCAGGGCCATCCCTACCAATACGCAGCTATGTAGGGTATCACAAAATGTGAGGTGCTGGTGGCCAGCCTCAGCCCCCAGCCTGCACCCCTAGGGGCTGCGTCCAACAGGGCTGTCCCTAGGGAGGGGGCCTGGGACACCCCTTACCCTGCCCCTGCTCCTGCTCCACCCCACCCTGTCTCTTCCTGCCCTTGCTCTACCCTTTCCCCCAGCATCCTTGCTTGAACGATGTGGCCTGGGAGGCCTGGCCTGGCAGCAGGGGTCGGGCCCACCCCCCGTACTCACCAGCCGCAGTGGGGTGGTGGGAGCAGGGTGACCTGGCCCCAGCCTGCTCTGCTCCATCCGCTCCCAGCTGTGTTGCTCCTCTTCCCACCACCAGTGAGTGCAGGGGACGTTCCCCCAACCGCCCTCCCCCGAGCGACACGGGTGGTAGCTGGGTGAACACAGCAGGCTGGGACCAGGTCACTCCGTTTCCTGCTGCTGCTCATGAGTGCGGAGGAGGGGAAGAGGGTGTGCCCGGACCCTGTTGCCTCCCTGCTCTGCTCCTGTCCCCACAACTAGGGATGTTATATTTTGATTAATTGGCTAATTGAATAGCCGATGCAATTTGAATAGCTGATGCAATAGCAGGGCTGTTGCTACACTTCAAGGCGAAAGCTCTGCGGGGAGCATGGAGCCAGCGGGGGACTCAAGCAGTGTGTCCCATGGTGTTTCAAAGCGGCAGTGCCGCATGGAGCTGACCCAGGGCTCCTCGTGGTGCTGCCTCTTTGAAACGCTGTGGGGAGCCTGGCGTCAGGCTCCACGTGGTATTTCAAAGCGGCAGCGCCACATGGAGCCTGGGCTCAGCGGGGGAGTCCCCAGGGTCAGCTCCATGTGGCACTGTTGCTTTGAAGCACCCCTTCCTCTCCTCACCCCCCTTGCTGCCTCTTTCTGATAGAAGCAGCAAGGGGGGGAAAGCAACTAGTCGACTAGTGTGTATTCTATCCAATAAGCATTTGCTTATCGGATAGTCGACTGGTCGTTCACATCCCTACCCACAACCACCCCCCAGAGAGGGGCTGGTCCTCGCCTCCCACCCCCCTACAGAGCAGCCTCCACCCACAGGGGGCTGGGCACAGCACCAGAGCCTCTAGGGCCGGCCCTGCAGGCTTGTAAGCATGGCCTCATTGCTGATCCTAGAGAACCTTAAACGCTGGGATGAAAATTGCAGTGTTGGGGTAGTTCTAGGCAGGAACAAAAATAGACTCTAGATCAGTGTTTCTCAACCTAATTTTTATAAAGTACCCCTTTTAAAAAAAAAATATTATAAGTATCCCCAGTACCTACCATTTTCAGACACAATTTTTTTTCTCTACCATTGCAACACATTTGTTTAAACAACTTAATCGTAGCTGGGCAGGCGATTAAATTTTTGGGTGTAAAAAGTACAAAAATAATAAGTAAAACTTAAAACCAAAATTCAGTTTTCTCTAAATTTCAGTTGTGTTGATGTACCCCCCCAGACGTCTCTCGAGTACCCCTGAGGCTACTCGTACCACTGGTTGAGAAACACTGCTCTAGATCACCCTGGAACCAGAAGTAACTTTTCCCCCTCACCACACGGCTCTCTGAAAATACTCTTCTTACCCCTCTTCCTGAGTGGGGGAACTTGCTCTAATGTTGTCAGCCTCCCGTGCTGCTCATCCCTGGAAGGTCTGGGCCGTCTGTCACTGCAGGAATTCCGCCTGCCACACGCAAGGAAGAACCGTCCTGCTGTCTCATTTGGCCGGGTGTTGACAGCCTGCTTGTGGCCTGGGACTGAAGGGCTGCGTCTAGACTGGCAAGTTTTTGTGCAAAAGCAGGTGCTTTTGCGCAAAAACTTGCCAGCTGTCTACACTGGCCGCTTGAATTTGCAAGAGCACTGACTTTGTAATGTACAAAATCAGTGCTTCTTGCGCAAATACAATGACGCTCCCGCTGGCAAAGCCCTCTTGCGCAAGTGCTTTTGCGCAAGAGGGCCAGTGTAGACAACCCAGAATTGTTTTGCGCAAAAAAGCCCCGATGGCTAAAATGGTGATCGGGGCTTTCTTGCGCAAAATCGCGTCTAGACTGGCCACGGATGCTTTTGCGCAAAAGCATCCATGCCAATCTAGACGCGCTTTTGCGTAAATACTTTTAACGGAAAAACTTTTCTGTTAAAAGTATTTGCGCAAAATCATGCTAGTCTAGACGTAGCCAAGGTGTTCTCCCTCGGCTCTGTCACACTCTAGCGGCAGCAAGGCTACCATTGCACTTGTGTTCCTGCCGAAAGAGAGCGACACCTTCTGGGAGGGGGGGGGGATGGCTGGGTTAGTTTGTGTCTGCAAAAACAACAAGGAGACCTGTGGCATCTTAAGGAATAACACGCTTATTAGGGCATAAGCTTTCATGGGCCGGAACCCACTTGGTCAGGGTACTCTGCTCCGCCGGCTCCCAGCTGCATCGCTTTGCTTCTCGCCATTGGTGAGCCCGGGGGCACTTCCACACCTTCCCCTAAGCCCCCTCCCCTGACCAAAATGGCACTCTTTCCCCCAAGGTTGCACTTATCAGCTCTAGTATCCTATCAAAAAGCCCTTTACAGGTTGAGCTCACCAGCAGCTGTCCCTCTATTTCCCACCCCCATCCATATGTGGAATATATTTTGTTGTGTGCACCAAGGCACATGCAAATGTGCACCATCAGTAGAAACACATGCTGTGGGCACTCTGCTAATCAGCTGGGCGGCATTTGGATCTCTCCTGCGATGTCCACCCAAGTGCTTAGCTTACAAGGAATGCTGCTCACCAATGATGTTCCGTCTGACGGCTGGACTGGCTGTGTACATGCCACACATGTTTGCTTGTGAGGCTGCTAGCGGCTTTCCTAAGTGAGTCGCTAAGAGCTTGACCTCTCAGAGCTCACCACACGCTACTGCCATGGAGGCTTAACTAGATGAGTGCTCAGCGCTTCTGAAAACCCAGCCATAACCACAGGCAGACATGACCCTCCCCCTACTCAATTTCCCCTTCTGTTTCTAGGAACTCCAGCAGCTCAGCAAGCAGTACAGCAACATCAGACTGCTCCAGCTTGGTGAGTGGAAGCAGCACAGAAGTATGTGCTACCCTAGTACCCTAGCAAGGTTGGGTTACTTTTGACAAGCAGGGTTGGAAGCTCAGCTCTTCACTAGTAACTTAAAGCCACTCTCCAGATCTCTGGTACTGTACAGACTCCTTATAACGGCTGGGTGGACAATCTAGGTTTGTCTAGTGCAGGGGGTGGCCAACCCGTGACTCTTCTCCCCCCAAAAGTGCGGCTCGTGAAGCCACTCCTGTGCCCACTCCCCACAATGGCTCCCTCTACCACCCCCAGCTCCCCTGTGGTGGCCGTGGATGGCCAAAAAGCCTAAGCTTTTTTCTTAAAGGGGCAGCTTCCCCCCCCCCCCTTTTTTTTTTTGCTTGACAATTTGCAGGGGGGGCTTTCCTTTTTTTCTTTCTTTTTTTTGCTCAACAATTCTTGTGTGGCTCTTCTCTGTCGCTGTTTCGGCTCTTTGTTAAATGGGTTGGCCACCCTGATCTAGTGTTTGAGAAAGGGTCAGTGTTAATACTTGGCTTTCAGGGTTAGTTTACTTGTCTGTGACAAGCAGTGTTCCTTTTAACTGCATGGCAGCACAGCTTCACAGGTGATTAATCAGCCCTGCCCAGTCAGCTCCATGCATGGAGCCCTGACCATCTGACTAGGTGGGGCTGATTAATCCCCTGTGAAGCTGTGCTGCCTAGGGAATTGGTCACAGGCTGTGTACTTCTGCCTGTTGAGGAGAACCCCCTTCCCCTGACTAAAGCACGCCAATGTATTGTCAATCTCGGACTGAGTCAAAACTCCACTTGGTGTGGATCTCCTCTGGACCTGGAATGGCTTTGATGGGTGGGACCCAAACTCTTAGCTCCTTTCGCTGATCTTTAATCACGTGGTCCCAGTCCTGGTGCTGGATGGAGATCCTACTTCCTCCTTGTACCCTGATCTTGATGAGACGAACAAGAAATTGTGGGGCACTCCCCTCCCTTCTGGGTGTGAAGTATCGGGACTGGCCATGCATGCGTGTATCAGGCTGGGGTGAGGAAACCTGATCTTCCACCTTTGTTAAAGGGAGGACATGTGGGACCATGCCTAAGTGTTCTGCCCATGCTCATTGCAGTGGGACTTAAATTTCCACCCCGAGTGTATTTCCTACACCTATCCTAAGCCAGGTGGCTGCACTGGCTTTGTGTTTCCAGCCCACACTGGGGACACAGACTGTCACTGTCCTACAGCATCTACTTCATTGCTGCTGTTTCCTTCCCTCCCTGCGGCAGACGTGGTCTGTGAAAACAGCATAAAGAAAGTCGTCAAGGAAGTGGAAGAAATTTTGGGAGACAAAGGGCTGAACTGCCTCATTAACAATGCTGGGATCAACATGAGTGCTTCCCTGGAAGAAGTCACTGCTGAAATCATGCTGACCATTTACGAAACCAACACCGTTGCTCAGTTGATGGTCACTAAGGTAAGACTGGGAAAGAGGCTAAAAAGGCTCTGTACTTTGGGTGCTGCCCATATAAATCTTCATGAACCCTGCCTAGGCCTCTTTGCAGGCAAGCCGGGTGAATCTTGCAGAGACAAACTCCTGCTTAGCTGAGTGGCCCCGGCTAATGCTGACTCTCAAAGCTCTGAAACTCTTCTGAAGAGAGGCCCAGTTAGGCAAGCAGGCCAGGGTCCATCCTAGCCAAATATGGGGAGCGTGACCCACTCCACATAAAGTTTCACCGCGCTCTCTGGCTTGAGCAATGAACAGTATGTGGTAGGCTCCTTCAAGTTAGCCTCTAATCTTTTCGGGCACACCTGCATAGCAGGGCCAAAGCCGAAATAAGTGATGCAACTTGAGCTGTCAGTTGTGTAGCTTACGTTGAAGTAGCTTATTTTGGCTTTTGGAGCTGTCTACACAGCAGGAAGTCCAAGGAAGAGCCTTCGACTTCCCTTACTCCTCTACAATGAGGGTTACAGGAGTCGGAGTAAGAAGTCCTCCAGCTCGACATGATTTGAACATTGTCAAAATAATGGCTTGTAGTGTAGACGCGGACCTTATTTCGGAATGACATCAGTTATCCTGAAATAACGCTGCTGGGTAGACGTACCCTTAATGTGGAAAGCAAAGCTCGTTGTCTCTGGGACAACAGTAATTTTGTCTTTTTTCAGGTGTCTACAGTGCAAGGTGCTGAACAGAATCTGGGACTGTAAATAAGCAAAGAATTAAATTGAGAAGCCCCTTGCTTCATATGAATGATAGGTCTGTGGTGGCTCTAAAGTCCACAACCATCATTAGCTAGCTCTGTCGAGGGTTTACTAGTTGAGTAATGTCACTGCAAGCATAACATTGTCACGACTGCATTGCACTTGGCTCTTAATAGAACAGGGGTTTTAATCCCAAATGGGTCTTGGTCAAGGTGAGTTTGAAATTAGGTTTAAATAAAATGAACCCTCTTTCTCTTACAGGCCTTTCTTCCCCTTCTGAGGAAGGCAGCCCAGTTGGGCACTGGGATGGGTTGTCACCGCGCAGCCATTATCAATATGTCCTCGCTTTCTGCCTCCATGCAACTGGTCCAGGAAAATGAAATGTTCCTCCAAGTCTATCCCTATAGAATAGCAAAGGTGGGTGTTTTGCAAAGCTATGCTCAACTGCAACCAGGCAATGCTCTGAGCTAAAGGCGACCCTTGACTGGTAACTTAGAAATAGGGGTTCATTCTATTATCTGCTATATGTTTTTGAGAGAGATTGTCTGTTTATTCAAGAACTCCTCGTACACAGTAAGAGCTAGGACCACCAAGTTCGGTTTGCAGCTTCCTCTTATCATAACTTAAAACAAGACAAGGATTTGGTTGGGGCAGGACAATGGGATGTGCCTGGAATGGGATTGCTTCTCATAAAACTATATAGAAAAGAGACAGAATCACCAGGCAGGTGAAAGGGGCTGGCTGGAGGTACTTCCTCCCCCCCACCCCCAAGACTGCCCCAGCCCTGGGCCTCTCATCCCAGGTGCCCTATAGGGAGGGTGGGGGGGACTTCACCCACCCCCCTCCAATTTGTTTTGGAACATTGTTGGCTGTTCCTCTCCATCAGGGAGTGAGGGGAAAGTACACAGTCTGCTGCATTCCTTGCTCTGGCTAGAGAGTGCAAGGGGCAGATGAACTGGACTGCCCCAGCTGGGGGACATGCACCCTCTCCCAGCTGTGCCTGCTGGTGCTGCAGCAGCCATGGAGAGGCACTTCTCACCTGGCCCCACGCTGCTGTAGGGTGAGAGGGCTGGGGTTATCCTCCCTTCCCCAGGGCAGCCTGCATCCTGAACCCCTCCTCCCCAGTCCCACCCCAGAGCAATGATTTCAGTTAAGCCTGGACATTTTCACTTTATTTTCCAAAACCCAAAAATTAAGTACCCGAGTAACGCCAGGTAAATTTTCTAGTACTGTATGTCATGACTTGACTACTAGCTAAAGACTTGCTAGTCAGTATAAAATAAAACTGGAGACAGCTGGTGTGGTCCTTCTTTCTGCGCAAGGCTCCCTTTTACCGCAAACGTCTCCATCAGGAGTACGGAGCATGCTGTCCTTAACTGCTAACACCTGTACAATCCAGTCAAGAGCCTTGTCAATTCTCTTTTTGAAAAGGCTGTTTCTAGATGTCCCCAATATTCTTAGGTGATCTTCCTAGAGACTTACGATGTCCCTATTGGCCGCCTCTGTCCAACAACTTCAGCAAGGGCATCATTAGGGTAAATATTAAAGTGCCCGCAAGGTGTGGAAGTCTCTAATGTTGACACTAATCACAGAATATGGGTTTTTAACACTTACACATCCAGGGACTGTGATTGACCTGGTGTTAGTTTCAGTTATCCAAGGAGGGATTTAATCTAATACTGGCTACTTGGGTTAAATGACATACATTTTCCTTCCTCCTTCTCCTTCCTCCCCTCTACACCAGCACATGCTTCTCAGTTCCAGGTTCTGGGACCTTCCTGCTTTAGAACTAAATGGAACATCCTTGTTTCTTCAGATAGTCAATGCAGCTGTGATTGCACACACAGTCTCCCCATTAAACTTCATCAAGTTGTCCTGTAGGCTGGGAGAGAAGGAAGAGATTACCTTTTCTTTCTCTTGAGTCTGAAATATTTGGATGAAAAAGTCTTGTAAATATTCTTAGTTCTGGGGTTCTGAAAGGCTGTATCTATACAGCGGGGTGGGGGGCTGTGAGTACAGTATATACTGTAGTGGATACTAGAAGTGTAGTTTGACACTTTATGTGAGTGTCAAACTACACTTCCAAATCCATCAGAACTCAACCAAAAGATAGGCTCCTGATTTTTGTCTCGCTTGCACCAAGCTAGCTCCATGGAATTTTATCAAGTTATTCTTGATTAGCATCCTCTAAATGAGAGGAGACTGAATTCCACAGTGTTTGATGTACTCTTTCTGGAGGGGGGACCTTTCTACTGCTCCCTGACGCATGGAGAAGTGGGGGTGGGAGGGTGGGGAGGAGGGCAGGAAGCAAGATACTATCTTCCTTCCAGGCCTCCAAAGCTGCTTTGTGAAACAGACATACTAACAAAAGCCATCTTCCCCTCTTCTAGACTGCACTGAATATGATCACCAGATGTCTTGCTGCAGACTTGAAAGCGGAGGGAATCCTTTGTATTTCTCTGCACCCAGGCTGGATTCAAACTGACATGGGAGGAGACCTGGTTAGTGACATCAAGATACTTTATTTATTATTATTATTTATTAGTTGTTATATTTTTAAAAGTAGAATCAACCTTTCTTCTCAACACCTTGAGAGATACTGGCGCTCTCTTGCAATATAGTAAGGCTGCGTCTACACAGCACCTTTAGCTCGATATAAGCTACTTGCGCTACTCAAAATTGTGTTGCTTATTTCAAGTGTATTTCAAAATAGCTTAATTCATAATTTGGCACTGTCTACATGGCGCCAAATTTTGAAAATGCACTATTCCGAAATTCCCCTTAACCCTCGTGGAACGACAGTTACTGGACGTCGGAATAAGCCACCCGTTATTTCGAAATAACAGGCTGCTTCAATACACGTGGAATAGCTATTTCAGGATACTTCCGGTATCCCAAAATAGCTCCGCAGTGTAGACGTACCCTAAGAGAATATCCAAAGAGCCAGTTGCCTTAAGCCAGGGCTACTCAACATGTGGCTCGCAGGCTGCATGTGGCCCCGGCCCATTTGTTTGCGGCCGCGGTGCAGTTTGGGTTTACACGGGGCTCAACACGTGGCCCACGGGTGGGAGCCAAAATAAAAAAGTAGTCAATATAATGGTCTTCTGTTGATATGCATTTTAATAGTTAAATTCCTGGACTGTCATTGCTCATTAAAAGTGCTGTCATACCGGTGGAAATCGGGTAAATATTGCATATTATTAATATCAGCAGAACTGACTTAAATGGGGCCTGTGTGCTGTGTAGTCTTGCCTTAATCTTTGTATTCATGCCCGTCAGTGTGAAAGAAGCTATTTGTATGTACGTGCAACCACACTGAAGTTGCGGCCCTCGGCATGTGCTGTGAGTATCATTGTGGCCCCCGGAACTTCCAAAGTTGAGTAGCTCTGCCTTAAGGCATCTCAGTAGCTAGGAAACTGTAATGAGTGCCATGTTGAAGAAGTACTTGTTCAAGTAGAACTCTGTTGCTTGCCTTTCCCCCAGGATATGCCGAATAATAATTCTTTAATTTTGATCCTCCTAGGCCCCCTTGCAGATACAAGACGCTATCCCAGGTATCCTCTCAGTTCTGGCTAACCTCAGTGAAAAAGACAATGGCTTGTTCCTGGACGGGCATGGGGAAATGCTACCATGGTAACGCCCACTGTGAATGACCGGATAAGATTCCCGACTAATATTTAACTGCTGGCATCATGGGCGGGGGTAGCATAGGCAGGGGAAGGCAAGGCCTTCCCATACTGCCTCACCTGGCCCCACCCATGCTCCACTGGAGTCTCCCAGGCTCCCTCCCCCAGCCTGCTCTTGCAGTGCCAGAGGCTGGGGCAGGCAGGCTGGGGGCTGCGTTGTGCTGCCTGTCCTCCTGGTACTGGGACCTCTCTGGCTGCCCAGCGCTGGGGCTGGTGGCTTGGCTGCAGGAAGGGGGGCTTGCTGGTGAAGGGTCCAGTCAGGAGGCATTGCCTGGGAAGGCTGGCGTCTCACCTCACAGCTGTCCTCTCTGGAGTGCTGGGTGGCTAGGGTTGCGCAGTCCGCTGGAGCTTTGGGGATGGGGCAGGCTGCAGCTGGTGGGGGAGGGTGCTATCGATGCTGGGCAGGGGCAGCAGCAGCTCCAATGGAGGGGACACTGGTGGGCATGGAAAAAGTGGGGCCAGGGAAGGGCTTGTCTCCCCGAGCCATGCGGTCCCCCACCGCCCATGTCTGGCATTAATGTCTTTGTCTAGATCTCTCTCTCTTTTTTTAATACTAGTTGAAATAGTCAATGTGTTATCCAACCTGTACAGCTACACTTGTGTAATGGAATTTTGCTATGTTCTAACAACCTCTGCAAACCCCAAGAAGGAAACAGGACCCGGGAAGCAGGAACCTTTCAGCAAACGCCCCAATTTAGCAAAACTGCAGCGAAGGGGGATTATGCCTGTCGAAGTCCAAAACCAAAGCAGTAACCAGGCATGCTCTGTGGGTGAGAGTTGCAAACGAGGCTCCTCGGTTACATTCAGGGGAGATGGGCCTGTTGGCGTCAGATAAAGGCATTGCTACAGTCTCTGTTTGGAGGTGGAGGGATGCATCTGGATGGCTCCTGCAAGCTGAACCACTGTGGTAACTCTTGGGCCGTAAATCTGTCTGGGAAGTCAGTGCTGTTCTGGTGGGCGATGACTGCAGCTTTAACTCAGTAAATCCCAATTGCTGCCCTGCTGGAGAAGTGTCCCTATGGGGCTTGCACAAGACGCTTGTTTCCTTCCTTGCTGGGTGACCAACCCCCGCATTTATAGATTTGTCTTCAATAAACACTGCTTTTGTATAAACAAAACCTGCTTGTTTCCTGACTGCTTCAGAGGCTCTCTACTGGATGAGGTGAGCAGGCGAATTTCCATCAGAAAGGCATTGCTCTCTGTCCGGTGCTATTCAGGGTGTCGGTTAGGCCATGTCTACACTAGGAAACTATTTTGAAATTAGTAAATTCAACTTATCTCCCAATTTAATAAAATCGAATTAGCGTGCCCACACTACGGGGAAGCCTCGAAATTAGTGGGGGGAAGGCTCCGTTAATGCAGATGTGCTACCTCAACTTAGAGTCCCAGGAATCCCTGAGGCGTAATTAGTTTGAATTACTCTGGGGCATAGTTATTTTGAAATAGCGACACTGGTGTATCCATACTACTACTATTTTGAAATGACTCTTTTGGAATTAGTGTTACTCCTGATGAAAAGCAGGAGTACAGATTTCAAATTCTTCAGCCCGATATCTCAAAATAATGGGCTTAGTAGTGTGGATGCTCCACTTATAAATTTCAACTTTGGGGTGGGGGTTATTTTGAAATAAAGTCCTTGTGCAGACCAGGGCTTAGAGGCAGGCTCAGTTGGGCCCAAAACAAGGGGAGCAACTAATTATTGGGTGCAAAATGTTCCCCGTAGCTGGGGCAGAGCAGGGCGCTTTGAATACTGACTGAGGTAAGGGTGGAAGCCAAAACTTTCAGGAAATACTAAACCATTTTTTTTTATTTAAAGTTTTTCTCTTTTAAAAATAGTACTTGCTGAAGCACTAATCCCTTCAGTCAAGCTACCTAATTTGGTGTGCTAAAGAATAGCTTCTGCCCTGAGTGTGATTTAACAGCAACATGGACAAAGGCCAAAGCTAGGACCTGTCTCTCCCTGGACAATCGCTATGTTTAAAGCCTTGCGCTAGTGAATTCTTGCAAGCAGGTTTAAGAGACAGATCCCAGGACCAGGAACCTAGCTCTGAGTTTCCCCTAGTGCTCAGGCCAGAATACCAGTAGCAGATGAACCTTGAGTCAGACTGAAGCAATTGCTGTGAGAGGGGCAAACTACCTTCTACATCATCGGCTCTCAACATGCTATAAACACTCCACAGCCCACCTGAGTGTCAGTAATTGGTTTCCTGTATCAGAAAGCCAGGCCTGCTGTTAGGGAGTAGCAAGCAAGACAGGTGCCTGGGGCCTCAGACCACAGGTGCCCCCACCAAACTGCATTGCTCAGGCTGGTGGGGCTCAGAGCCTGGGCTTCAACCCCATGCACTGAGCCCCACTTTGGCTTTCTGCTCTGGACCCCAATGAGTCTAATGCTTGGCAGCCTCCCGGAAACATGCTTGTGGGCTCCCAGGGGGCCCCAGACCCCTGCTTGACAACCACTGTTCTACATCTCATGAGGGGGTGTTAATGCCAGCCCCTGAAAGAGTGCAGGAAATCCCTGCTCAGACACACACCTTCCCCACCCTCCCCCAGCAGATATACTCCCAGCTACAGGTGGAACTTCTGTAGTCCGGCACCATCGGTCCCTGAGTGGTGCTGAACAGAAGAATTGGCTGAACCATGGGAGGTCAATATTGTAGCGAGTGAGTCTTTTTCTGTCACTGAGGTGAATAAATGGAACCACGCTTGTAATGCTGCTTAGTAATGTGCGAGTGCGCTGATACACCCTCGCAGTCTGTGCCCAGCCCAGGCTGATCAGCTGTCTTCATAACAGAGCGTTAGTGCTGTTACACCATTTCACTGCATTGGCACAAGGAAATAAGTAGATAAAGCATAAAAACCAGACTTGTGCTCGGCAGCGTTGCCAGCACTTCCACTGCTTCCTGGGCTCTTTAGGGGTAAGTTAGAGCTAAAGAACAGCAGAGGACACTGAGGCTATGTCTACACTCGCAGCTTCTTGCCTGAGAAATATGCAAATGAGGCTAAGCATGGAATATCGCTGAGCCTCATTTGCATACCTAATGAGCTGCCATTTTTGCAGAAGAGGCTCTTGTGCCAGAAGGAGCTGTCTACATTGCCCCTTCTTGCGCAAGAAAAATCCTCTTGTGCATTGCTGTTACGCCAATTATGTTCAGGAATAACGGCATTGCGCAAGAGGGTTTTTGTTGCGCAAGAAGGGGCAGTGTAGACAGCTCCTTCTGGCACAAGAGCCTCTTCTGCAAAAATGGCGGCTCATTAGGTATACACATGAGGCTCGGCAATATTCCACGCTTAGCGTCATTTGCATATTTCTCGCACAACAAGCCGTGAGTGTAGACATAGCCTGAGAGCCAGGACTGGCAGCTGTAAACAAACTTTAAGTGACCGTAGGAAACTTGGCTACACCCATGGTAAGTGGGCACCTGGCTAACTAAAATCATGCCAGGCCACAGATGTTGCCAAACTGGAGAGGTTCAGCCTGTAATGGGATACACACTGTAAGCCTCTTCCTGCCCTCCCATGAAGCTAGGGGTGCATCTACACTGCACCCGGAGCTCGAAATAAGCAATTTGCGTAGCTTATTTTGAGTCCATTTTGAAATAGTATATTTTGTCATTTGGTGTGGTCTACACAGCGCAAAATTTCTAAATAACCCACTATTCCAAAACTTCCCTTAATCCTCACGGAATGAGGTTTACAGGGACGTCAGAATAGCGAGCCCGTTATTTTGAAATCAAACGGGCACACTGTTAAGATGTGGGATGGCTATTTTGGGATACCTCTGATATCCTGAAATGGCACCGCAGTGTAGACACAGCCTCTAGTGGTGCTTGTGGGGAGCAGTGCAGACAAGGGCTGTTGTTTCCATCACCGCTTCAAACGGTGAGGAGGTTGGCATGGGTGGAGTGTCAAAGAGGGCTTAGCTAGTGTGGGAGAACTGGCAGTACTGTGTACCTAGAGCTTGGGGGTGCCTTAATCCCATGCTTCCTGGAGCTTCCCAGGGTGCGGTAGCCATAAACAAACAGTCCCCTCCTGCTGAAAAGGAGGGAGGGGAAAGAGACTTTACATGACTCTGCTTGTCAAAGTAGAGTTATGAAACAAATCTGGCAGCATGTGCACTGATTCATGGCTCTTCTATTGCTAAATAGCTCTGTCTGATGCCTTATACATATGGGCCCATCTTGTGTTAAATTTCTTCTCCCTGCCCACCTGGGGAGGGGGTGTTATTGCTGCAGCCCTCTGGCCACACTGCTTCTGCACACTGTTCAATGCTCTCAGCAGGCTCAGAGACTTGCAAGTCGGTGGGTTCTCCAGGTGCCACTACAAGTGCCTCAGGGCTATCCGTGAATTACAGCACCTTCCTTTGTTCTCTGCCTCCTGCACTTATGCCCTTGCCCTCAGTGGGTGTAACACCATCACTTTATGTGATGCAAGCTCTAAAATCTTGGTAACAAACCCCAAAGTGCTTGTCATCTAGGCTGCCAAGCCACTACTGGATGGCACTGTGAGTTGTTACTGCTCAGAGCTACAGTCAAACTGTAGGTTAAGGCCTAGTCACTGTTATGCTCTTCATATTCATGGGCTACGTCTAGACTGGCGCGCTTTTGCGCCAGAGCTATGCAAATGACGCTCAGCGTTGGAATATCGCCGAGCCTCATTTGCATAGCTAATGAACCGCCATTTTCGCGGAAGAGGCTCTTGCGCAAGACGGGGCTGTCTACACTGCCCCTTCTTGCAAGAAAAACCACTAGCAAAGCCGTTATGCCTGAAAATAATAGGCATAGCTGCTGCAAACTTTTCTTGCAAGAAGGGGCAGTGTAGACAGCCCCGTCTTGCGCAAGAGCCTCTTCCGCGAAAATGGCGGTTCATTAGCTATGCAAATGAGGCTCGGCGATATTCCAACGCTGAGCCTCATTTGCATAGCTCTGGCGCAAAAGCGCGCCAGTCTAGACATAGCCATGGTGTTTCAGGAGTCCACAGAGAAGCTGTTTTTTAAACTCCCTGGAGTTACAGCTTTTTCCTTCACAAATACTCCCTCCTGTTCTTTCAGATCTAATTCTGCTCATGCATTCTGCCATTTGTCACTGTTCTGCTCTACACCCCGACCCCTCATTCTTTTGTCCTGCTGTGGCAATCTGGAAGTCCCACTGTATCATAGTTAGAGCCCCACGTTGATACAGAGTTTGTATCCGCATCCACAAAAATGAGCCATGGATATCCACCTTGACCTCCACGGATGCAGATACCCACAGTTATAAAACAGATCACCACAAATTTGCTGGGTTCTACACACAAAATTTGCATCTGCATCTGTACCTGCAAAAATGAGTGGGGGATATCCACATCCACATCTACAGATAGCCATGGATTTGCAGATCTCTAATCATAATATCTCTGTGTTGCTGTGCAGTCATGCACCCACCGGAAGTCACTTGCTGATGGAATGTGTATTTGCTGTATTGAGAACTAGGGGCCACCAAATGAAATTAATGGGCAGCAGGTTTAAAACAAATAAAAGGAAGTTCTTCACAAAGTGCACAGTCAACCTGTGGAACTCCTTGCCTGAGGAGGTTGTGAAGGCTAGGACTATAACAGGGTTTAAAAGAGTACTAGATAAATTCATGGAGGTTAAGTCCATTAATGGCTATTAGCCAGTACGGGTAAGGAATGGTGTCCCTAGCCTCTGTTTGTCAGAGAGTGGAGATGGATGGCAGGAGAGAGATCGCTTGATCATTACCTGTGCAGTTCACTCTCTCCGGGGGCACCTGGCATTGGCCACTGTTGGCAGACAGGCTACTGGGCTGGATGGACCTTTGGTCTGACCCAGTACGGCCATTCTTACGTTCTTATTGAGGCACTTGAAAGAGAGGTGCAAAAAAAGAACTTGCAAGGGTAGGTGGGACAGTGTGGTTTTTTTTTCATGCCACATAAAGAAAGTACACAAAGCTTGTTCTCCCTTCCCTGTCACCCTCCTCCAACCTCTTCCTCTGATTTGCCTGGGTATGACTTACCTTTAGAAATGCAGGTCTTTACCCTGGAAGACACAATGTTCATATAAAAATACTAATGCAATTATGACACCATATGAAGCTAGATGCTGGTGCAGTTAAGGGCATTTTAGTTGACAGGTTTGACAAAACGATGGCACAGATAAAGTGATATCAGCCCACAGTCTTGCATCCGTGACCAATGAATATGGAGCATTGACACAAGAGTGAGCGCTTTCTGGTCTCTCCCATATCTGTTTAAATGGGACATGCTTCAACCTGTCTGGATTGCCAAGCTTATCTTGGAGAAGAGCTTACATGCAGAAAGCTGCCCCAAAGCTCTGGCTGGCCTACGGGTTGGATGTTAGCTCTGGGACCAGCATCCTGGGCAGGTCTGTCCAGGGTCACTGTCATTTGAGGCCATTACTTCCTGTCATGAGGGCCTTTTCCTCCCATATGGAACGTTCATCAGCGCTCTGAACCTCTTAGAGATGGGTTTTGGTGAATATTGGAAAGTCAACCCTGGAACACGCCTGGAACATCCCCCTTCCCCAATTGCTTCCACTTTCAGAAAACATTTATAAATGTTCAACGATTTTCTTCTGGAGTTTGAAGAACCACTGATAAGGCTGGTGCTCAGAAGTCTTGTGCTCTTCTTTCCCCCTCCCCCCATTAGGGATGTAATAGTATAGTTGATTAACCGATTAGCAAACACTTATAGGTTAATACTATAGATTACACTTATTTCCCTCCCCCCGCCGCTTGCCAGTAAATTTTTTAGCAGGCTGGCCAGCAGCCCGGCTTAGTCCTGGCTTGCATGGTCCGGGACATACCCCTGCTGTGGCTCTGCATTTAAAGTGTATTAGGAGCTGGGTGAGCAGGCAGCCCAGCTCAGTTCCAGGAGCTCAGACCCTGCTCTAGACAGGGGCTGCAGCCACCCGGCCCTGCTGCCTCTTTATTAGAGGTAGCAGCAGCGGGTGACAGGCAGCCAGTCTGTGAGGGGAGCTGGTTTTTAAACTAGCTCCCCTCGCGGACCAGCTCCCGCCTGGTACACAGGCAGCGGTGCAGGGTGGCAGGGGGATCCTCGGGAGTGAGGCTGGAGCGCACTGGTTGCCAGCCCTACCTCCGGAGACTATAGAATAGGCAACTAACCGATAAGAATTCATGAGGTTACTTGACTATTCAATTAACCGATATTTAACATCCCCCCCCCCATGCTTTCATGCTGCCCCTTATGTCAGTTTAGTGAGGTAGCTCAGAAATGCCCCCATTCCAGAGTCTTTCAGCCACACTGGAGAGCAGTTTTGCTGCCATGCAACATCCCTTCCTAAAAGCTGCTTCCCTTCCAGGGAAACACTGAAGTCTCATCCCTTTGGCAAGGAACCTAAGTCGTACCTATTCTGTCTCCCATTTTTGTTATACCCAGGCCAGATGCAACACCCTGCTGCTGCTCAGGCTAGAACCTAGGTAATTACAGAAATCCAGGTCAGCATGAGCTTTCACTGATTCAACCTTTGGGTTTTGAACATCTGTGTGCATGCACATGCACACCTCAACGTTCACGTGTATGTCAGGGGCACAGCTGTGTGTGTTCATATGTCTCTGTTTCACCAATGCTCAGCCGCCTGCATGGGTCTCTGAATGCATGTGTTCTTGTGTCTGAGGCTCACCTGTGTGTGTTCATGTGTTTGTTGGGGGCTCACCTGTATCTGTGCACATATGCATGTACTAATGTGTCGCTCACCCCAGCCTGTGTGCATACATGTATGATCTCATTTCTGGGATTCACTGTGTGTGCAAAGCTATCCCCTGCCTGTGTGCATGCGTGTGTGTGTGTGTGTGTGCGGCTGACCTGTGTGTGTGTTTCTGTCTGGGGCTCACCCTTGTGTATATGTGTGTGTCTGAGGCTCACTTGTGTGTGTGTGCTTATATGTACATGCATCTATGTTTGTGTGTCTCTCTAGGGCTCACCCCTGTCCAAGTGTGCATATGTGACAGTGTGAGTATAGAATCAGAGCTGGAAGAGACCTCAGGGGGTCATAAGGTCCAGCCGGCTGCCCAAGGCAGGACCAATCGGTCTGGGGCTAACCTGTGTGTGAATGTGGCTCACCCACGTGTCTAGACCTCACCCCAGTGTGTGTGTGTGTGTGTGTGCACATGGGGGGGCTCACCTCTGTGTGTGTGTGTGTGCACATGGGGGGGACTCACCTATGTGTGTGTGTGTGTGCACATGGGGGGGCTCACCTATGTGTGTGTGTGTGTGCACATGGGGGGGCTCACCTGTGTGTGTGTGTGCGCGCATGTGTTCTGGGCTCACGCGCGTGTGTGTACATGCATGGGAGGGGGGGCTCGCGCGTGTGTGTGCGCGCGTGGGAGGCGGGGGAGGGGCCGGGGCTCTGCTGCTCCTCTCTGTCCGCCGCGCTCTGCCTCGCGCCGTCTCCGGGGAAAGCTCCCCCAACCCCGGTGCCGCGCATGCTCAGTCCAACCTAGGTAGCCACTCGGTGCGGGAGCAGCTGATGCTGTTGCACCGGAAGCCCCGGGGCCGGGCGGGCAGCGGCGCCGGAACTTCCGGGAACAGCGGGGCGGGCGGTGAGGCCGGGATGGTGAGTGCGGGCCTGGGGCTCGGCTCTGCGGCCCTGCAGGAATGGAGCTAGGGGCCCGTCGCCGGGGAGCCATTGGGGCCCGTCTCCGGGAGCCATTGGGGTCACTGGGGGCCCGTCTCCGGGGAGCCATTGGGGTCACTGGGGGCCCATCGCCGGGGAGCCATTGGGGTCACTGGGGGGCTCATAGCCGGGGAGCCATTGGGGTCACTGGGGGCTCCGTAGCCGGGGAGCCATTGGGGTCACTGGGGGGCCCGTCTCCGGGGAGCCATTGGGGTCACTGGCAGGCTCCGTAGCCGGGGAGCCATTGGGGTCACTGGCGGGCTCATAGCCGGGGAGCCATTGGGGATTGATGAGAGTGGGTGAGTTCCTTCCAGTTCTGTATAGTTCATCCAACGAATGCTCTTATGTTGGCAGTCGTTACTGGTTCTGACAGAGAGAAGAAATCTACAACAAATATGTTGATACCACGGCTAACTTCTCAATTAGTGAAAGCCTCACGATTTGCAGGTAAACTGGACTGTGCAACTAAAAAATAAACAAACCGGCCAATCCTGAATGTGTCTTTGTTAGAACACATAATAAAAAAAAATAAAAAATCTAATTTTCACCATTTCCAGGGATAGTTAGACTTCCAGAGTTGCCTTTGCCAGAAAGCACTACAAGTTAACAGAATGAGTCCTTTGTAGGTCCTGTTGTCTGGCGTATAGTGATATTATTGTGAAGTTTTACTTTAACTTTATATATGATCTTAAGGTGGAATGAATGTATTTGAGAGTAGGAGAGTTGAGTGATGAGACATTTTCATGTTATTAGTGTCTTTCTAGATCTGACTTTTTTTCTGCTTTAGCTGTGGGGGTAACCTATTTAGTTTTCACTGGTTGACTTCTACCATTTTCCTTAAAGTAAAGTGCATGTTTTGCTCTAGTTCAACTCATGGGTAAACTACAGTTTACTTTCTGCATTCTTTAGTGTTAAACTGTTTTTGAACATAACGGTCCAAATCGTTACTTGAAATTTTCTCTCTCTATTTTAATTATGGGCCCACAAAAGTAGCATCAGTCACTATATATACTGTAGTTATCCCACTATGACGCTTTTAAGCCAGTTATTTTTTTTCCATCCTGCCCTTCCTTACCCAAAGGCATGTCATGGACCTGACTTGTCATCCGCGTCTCATCTCCTCTCCTCTCTCAGGTGCACCACTAGGCGCGTCTCCAACTCCTGAGTGAGGGAGACAGAACTAGGCTGAGATCTTCCCATAATCTACTGTTGATGAACTTGGCTACAGCATTCCATTCTTTCTCTCTGGGGAAGTCATGAAATACAAGAGTTTTCCATCTCTTGGGAAAGGGGGAGGGAAAGAGCTGGACTAGGCTCCTCTCAACCAGACCCATATGCCCATGTCTTTCCTGAGATAACCAGCTGCTGCTGCAGGCTACTGTGGTAGAAGTCTGTACCGCAGTCCTGACTTCAAGGTTCAGGGTTTAAATCCATCCAGTAGTGCACAATTTGTGGGTTGTTACAGTTTCACAAAATAGAATTTATATTTCTTTTTTTTTAACAAATACATTTAGAAAATTGTGTACAAAAAACGATGTTAACCTAAATTACTTTCTCTTGCAAACTCACCCTCTCAGAAGTTAAGAAATGCCAGATTTAAGCTCCCAATGTACCTTTAATCTGACATACTCCCACTTGTGTATATGCATCCATACAGTCTTAATTACATGATTGCACACTTTTTTTCCACGTGAACCCTATATCATTTAGTGAACAACTGCACAAGGGATGGAATTATGGTTGCACAGGCAAGAGTAAATTTGACATTTCTTAATTTCCCAGTGCTTGAGTTTGCAACCTAAATAACATTTAAAGTAATTTTTTTGGGCATAATTTTAATGCTTAGCTATTTTAAAGCTAGACATTCATGTAATGTGTTCTTCAAGAAATTTAACACTTGAACAAAACTCTTGTTTCTTTGAGGACATTTTTTGACAAGATCAGTGTCTTCTGTTCTGTGCTCTGGTCCTACATCTGCAAATTACAGCACACAACCTTCTAATAACAATGGAGCCCAGCCTCAGCGCTGGTATGCACTGGACCCTGAACTGGAAGAAATTTTGGTCCCAAGAAAAATGTCCATCAGCCCTTTAGAAAGCTGGCTGACTGTTAAGTACTCCCTCCCTAAAGTGGAGATCATCAATGTTCATGAAAAACTGGGTTATGAACCTGCCCAACAATATGACTGTCCCCCACGTGAGGAGGTAGCTGATGTTAGGGAAGAGGAAGGAAAAGTCGGCACTAACAAGGCTGAGTGTAAGAATGTGCTGGAGATCCGCAGGAGGAAAATGAATCGGCATAAGTATAAAAAGCTGTTAAAACGAACACGGTTTTTGAGGAGAAAGATAATGGACGGTCGCAGGAAGAGACGTCAGGTAAGATTGGGTTAAGCAGTTCAGTAAACCAATGGGTACATTTTCAAAAAGTGGCTGGCACTTTCTTTAGAGATGTTGAAAAGTGTTACTCCCCCTCCCAATGCTCTCTATGAGAGGCAACAGCAAAGGGGGCAACTCCTCTCCCCCCCATGCTGGGTGGGGGAGCAGTACTTGCATGTAACCGTGAAGGTTAATTGATGAGCCTAGGCTCATACAAACACATCCCTGTTTAACTGTACCTAGCTGTTTGTGTGGTGCTTTTCATCTAGAATTGACTTGTGAAAAACAGTTGCACTCTCATCAAGGTGATTGGCACAATTTCAATGTATTGAACAGATGGGTTTGCATATCGTGCAAGTTTCAGAACCCTCTGAACTTTTTGGCTTTTTTTATCAGAATATCCTTAGCCAATTTTTTAATATTTTTGTAGCTGTAAAGAGATGTTTTAAACTTTGAATGATGGTGTGATAGATCAACATGCACAGTGGTGTATCTTGACATTCAAATAATTTGAGAAGATGGATGGTTGAGACTTTTGCAGTGGATAAAAATAGTCTCTTGACGTATGTACCAATGAGTACGTAGTACACATGCTCAAAATGTGTTTGGATAGTTGGTGTAAAAACCATTTACTCCCTGTCTTGCCAGCATCCTCAGCTGATGTGCACTGAGCAGCCACTGTCAGCAGCTGCAAGAAGAAAAACACCGCACGTGCTCCTGCCTAGAAGCACTTTACTTTTTAGAATGGCAGGGAGGGGTGAGGAGAGACATGGGTCCACATTCAGACTTCTGGAGACAGATGCAACTCCATTAGTTGTGTGGCTACTTAGCTCTGCCTTTCCGTAGCCCACAGGTCTTCTGTGCTTCATATTGTTTCTTCCTTGTTCTAGACTCTCTCACCACACGCATCCTTAATAGGTGTTTGTGTCTTGTTAGTCCCAGTTAATCCCTTCAAGTTCAAAGAGGCAGCGTTAAAGGTTCCATTTCCTTTCTTGATCCCTACTGGTTGCTAGTTTTCTGAACATTTTAATTTCTTAAATATGTCTATTTTCAGACTCGCACTGAGTCCAATGGCCCCTGTTTGCAGCGGACAGGGCTGCTGGACTCCACACGAGCCGGGACCAAGCAGTCCTGGCTTGAGCTGATCGCTGCACCTCTGCATTTTAAATGTAGTAAGAGCCCAGTGGCTCTTACTACATTTAAAATGTAGAGCAGCAGCGTGGGTGGCTCCCGAGCCGGCTCCTAGAGCTACCTCTGCTGTGGCTCTGCACAGCAGCGCTTATCAACTAATCATATAGTCGATACAAATTGTTCGGACTATACAATAAGACAGATAATCGCATTTTAACATCCTTAATAAGAACTACATTATGTTATGAGAATTAGGACAGGCAATGTACCACTTCCTTCACACAGATAACACCCATCTTCTCTTTAGGATACGTATGCAGTGAGGTGTTTTGATTAGAATGTGTCACTTCCAAGAGATCTCACAGTTGTCCCTTTTTCTTTCCAGGCAAAGTTTGAAAAAGATCTGAAGCGCATCTGGAGGAAAGCTGGGTTGAAAAAGCCTTCTGAGGGATGGCAGCTGCCCAAGATCTTTGTGAGAACTAAGTGACTGGAACACGTTGAATGTGTTTTGGCTTTGAATTGTAATTAAAGGATATTTAAAATAAATCCAAGTTCTTTTAACTTTGTTCTGATTTATGGGACCAGGGGTGTGTAGATATTTAAAAGCTGGCTGAGGAGATCCTTCCAAGCCCAGTGGAACAGGCCCAGTGCAGTATTGGTTATTGAAAAAGAGTGCCATTTGCAGAAAAAAGCACATGAGCATAGTAACTAAAAATGACCCAAGTTAAATCCGTTAGTGCTGCGTTTCTCAAACTGTGGGTCCTGACCCCCGGGGGGGTCACGAGCAACTTAGAGGGGGGATCGCGGTGTCACAAAGTTTGAGACTCCCTGCATTAGTGGGTTCATTAGCTCAAGTCAGGCCTCCGTCTCCTAGTGCCTGCCCCTCCATGTCACTTCATGGAGAAGAGATGGGAATAGAGCAAGTAAGGTTCTGAATTAAATGACCCAGGCCATAGGGCTTGCCAGTTCTGAGGAATATTCTCATGGTGGGAACTCCAGTCAGAGCCTCATCGGGACCAGCTTGGTATGAGGGACCAAGATCAAGGCTGATCCAGCTGTCTTCAGTTCTCTTAGTGCAAGGCAGAAATGGTCCTGCACACAGATCAGGGCCTTTGCATAGTGGTAAAAAATCCTTAAAGTTTAACCACCCAAACATGCTGTCCAGGCCCAAGAGGGGTTATACATGTGGGAGAGGCTTTGTTAGTAGTAGTCCTAGTGTGGCAAGAGGGAAAAGTTCCCTGCTGCACCAGTGGCCTCTGTGTGAGAGAGGGACTGACCGCCTCATACTGGTGCAGAAGACAGGATCATGTGACTAGCATGCCTCAGATGTTCCTGCAGGAGGAAGCTCTCGGTTGGTGGCATACTGGCCTTTACATACCTGGGAGGCCATGTGCCTCAAAGGTGCTGTTTAATGTCTCATTCTCTTCATACGTCTCACTACAGAATGCCTGCTGCTTGCTTCTCAAGACAGGCTGCAAACAGCACCAATTCTCTATCAGAGTTGGGGCAAGGGTGGAAGTTGCATGTAAGCTGTATTAGGAAATACACTTAAGTTTCACTCATCTGAAGCCTCCACGAACAGCCTCTTCAAGCAAAGGCAGCCAACAGCAGTAGAGCAAAGAAGAGAAGAAGCAACTAAAGATCTTTTTGTATTGTCTAAATCATTTTTAGTGGGGTCCAGAATCTTGGTTTTTATTTTTAGCCCTGCCTCGACTTGCAGCGGGACACTGGGGCAAGTCACTTCCCCTCTCCACTTCTGTTTTTCCATTGCTACAAGGTAACATTGAGACTCGCTGAGGGGAACTTGGAAGAAATGCCCCATGTGGCCATGTTACTTCGCAATGAACAGTTTATGGGGTTCTGTGCACTTTCTTCTGAAGTAATTGGTGCTGGCCACATTCAGAAACTGGATAGTGGCTTAGTTGGACTGGAGGTCTGACTGGGATGTGTGGCAGGGTCAGGCCAGAGAACTGCTGCAGAAGTGGGGAAAGGCAGCCCAAAAGAGGGAAAAAACCTGTAATTAGAAGCAGAGGGCTGCAGGACAATTAGGTGCAGCTGGGAGGGAGCTGGCTCACGTAGATTGGGGCCAGCTGACTCCTCTGCTGGCTGGCTGAAGGCCTTTAAAAGCCTCAGCAGTGGGAAGCTGGGGTGGGTGAGAGGACAGAAGGGATGTGAAGGAGAGACAGGGAGCAAAAGATTAGAGAGAACAATCCTTAACAGCATTAGACAGAAACAGCTAGGGAGGGAGTCCAAGGAGGTGTGGCCAGGCCCTCTACCACAGAGACCTGCTGCAAACCCCAAACTCGGGTTGGGAGCGAGAGGCTAGCCCCAGCGGTGGCCTGGGTAAGAGGGGCCTTTGCCACAGATGGTAATTTCTGTTGTATCTTGTAGGTCATCTGCCAATGCAACGAAAAGACATTGCTTCTCTTCTTCCTATCAGTAGATGGCAGTAGAGTCAAGGCCCTGTAAAATGCCTTAGCTGTTGTAGGACCCTGCTGGATGCTTTTCTGTTTCTTGTATTTTAAAGAATTTGTGTGTGTGTAAAAATCATTAAGCTTGACAGAAACATTGCTCTCAGGAGAGCTGTGTTACACTGATGTGACCCCAGTGACACACGCAGGAGTAGAGCATGGCTAAGGCTGGCTTTCCAAACTGTAGTCTCAAGTCTGTTATTAACAGGTGACTTTGATCAGGGCTTTAAAAACAACCCCCTGCTCCCTTGTAAAGCTTTAAAGAAGGCTATGGCTGCAGTTCTCTCTAACCAGCTCAAACAAGGCATTTTTCAACCTATTCCCTCAAGGGAGAGCTTAACCCTCTGTCTTAAAAAGTCCCTGTATGTAAAATGTTGGCTCTAGCCTTCAGGTGCGTGGTTAATATTCAACATGCATTCAGGGGTTGCTAAAAAGTCTTGAACGTTTTACAGTGTAGCTGCCCAAAGGTGCCTTGCAATTGGTCCTTTCAGCCTGGCTTCCTCTCTGAGCAGGCGCCTAGAGCATTGGCTTATTTGGAATGAGGCCCGTGGGGTTTTTTTCCCCTCTGCTTGTGCTTATTCCTAGGAGCTGTGTTCACAGCTCTGGCACTCATGTTCCTGCTGCTTTTGGGACTGGCGCTTTGCTGACTCGCTTAGTGCTTTCCTGTCTGAAAAATTAGTTTGTGTATTTCTAGGGTGCTGGGAGCTGGAGTATGCGGGGACTGTCTTCACCATTCCAAGCAAAAACCTGGTCCACAAAACTAGCTACCTTCTATGTCTCATTTGCTACTGTGCACTGTTCTGCTCTTGACAGAATCCTGCAACTCCTGCTTTTATTCCAGAAGCACTGCCGTGCCACCTCAGCTTCCAGCCGAAGGAGGGAGCAGGGTTGTAATGGGGATGTGGCTCCAGGTGTGAGCTTCATCTGTCCCTGACATTCCCTGTGATAGTCTGTGGAATGTTTCAAATGGTGCCATGAATGTGGTTGTACTCTGCTTCCCTCTTTTTGTAACTCAGAGGTGAATTTACAGGCACTGGCCATCTTGACCAATTTCCACACTACTATTTCAGGAGTTGGGTTCAGGGCTTGGCGGGTTGTCCTGCTTTCACTCACACTTGTTATCTACTCAGCATGCCACGTGTAAGGACATAACCTGCAGAGCTTTGGATAGGAGCAGAGAACAGTGTCTGTCATTGCTGCACTGTGCCTGCAGTAGTCAGTCTGGAAGGCTGTGGAGCACAAAGCCATTCACTGCAGTCATCTCTGGTAGCTTGAAAATGGAGGGAAGGGATGTGTTACTGGATTAGCCCAACAGCATTAAAGCCACCTCCTGGTATGACAAATCAGCTGCTAGGAAAGAGAATTCTGAAACACTTGACGTTCCACTTGAAGTGCAGATCTCATGCAGTTCTTAGTACTGGGGAAAGTGATCCTAGGGGTCATAGCACAGTGGTTTTCAAAGTACAGGTGGTGACCCAGTACTGGGTTGTGGAATGCCAAGCACTGGGTTGCTTTGCTGTTGGGTGACCAGACTTCCTCCTTGTCCTGTCACCACGAACTGCACTGCACCCCAAAAGTGGCCAGCTGCAGGTCTAACTCCTAGGTGGGGGGGCAATAGAGCTCCCACATACTGCCTTCCCCTGGAGCACCAGCTCCACACTCCCATTGGTTGGAAACCCATCAATGGGAGCTGGGGTGTACGGTGTCTGCATGTGAGAGCAGCGCGCAGAGCTGCTCGCACACCTCTGCCTAGGACTCAGACGTGTTACTGGCTGCTTCCGGGCATAGGCTGGTCTGAGGTGCCAGGACAGGCGGGAAGCCAGCCTTAGATTCCCCGGTCTTCTGCTGACTGTGAATCGCTGGAGGTGAGCCTGTGCCTGACCTGGCACCCCAACCCCCTGGCACCCTGACCCCCTCCTGCATCCCAAACCATTCCTGACCCTGCCCTGGAGTCAAAAGGTGTGATTTTGTTGCATCATGGGCATCAAACATTTTCTTCAACTGGGTCATGAGAAAAAAAAGTTTGAAAACCACTGTCATAGTGGACCACAAGCTGAATATGAACAGAGATGTCCTGTCCATAAGATAGTTTGGGGTGCCTGCCCCACGCCCCAAACTTTAGGGGGTGCTGTGGTGGCTGCCTCAACTGGCCTATTGACAGGTCCTGAGTGGCCTGGAGGATTACCGGGGGGCCTGGCATGGGGTGGCAGCAAGGATTGGGCTCCCCTGTCCTCAGTGTGATAGTGGGAGCCAGAGCTACCCAGCAGTCTGTTCTGCCCTGACTTGCCGTCCTCTCCAAGCCCGCTGCACTCTGCTTGCTGCGGAGCAGCAGAGCACAGTAGGCTGGTATCTAAAAGGCTGTTACAAGGCAGAGTAAGAAAAATTTTTCTCCTTAACCTCTGAGGATAGGACAAAAAGCAATGGGCTTAAATTGCAGCGAGGGAGGGTTAGATTGGACATTAGGAAAAACTTCCTGTCAGGGTGGTTAAACACTGGAATAAATTGCCTAGGGAATCTACATCACTGGAGATATTTAAGAGCAGGTCGGACAGGCACCTGTCAGGGGTGGTCTAGATGGTGCTTGGTCCTGCCATGAGTGCAGGGGGCTGGAATTGATGACCTCTTGAGGTTTCATCTAGTTCTATGATTCTAGGATAGCTGGATTGTTTTGTTACAGGGCAGTCACTATGTTACAGCTGGAGGTCTCAGCAATGAATTCCATCTCTGAGTATAAGCCTGATTATATCTGCCTTCTAAATCATAGTTCAGCATGTATAGTCATCATCTTTACATCTTCTAAACGTAATTGCAGCTTAATCTGCAGGAGTATGGAAGTACTGTGTAATTTGCAATGGTGTTTACAAATAAGCCCCAGTATGTTACTACATAATTAAAGGCTGGGGACAAGACATTTGTGCCCTGCTCTTAGTGTATTTTTTTCTAGGTGGAGTCACATGGTTAAATTCTGTGTATCTTTTAGTATGTGTATCCTAAAGCTGTGGTTTTCAACCTTTTTTTTTCATGGGCAGACCCCAAAAACATTTCAAACATTTTACCCTTTGGAAATCATAGACAAGGTCTGTAGACCCTAGTCTGAAAACCACTGTCCTAAAGCATGGCTGAAGACTCTCATGCTGATTTAGTGCCAGATGCTATAAGCACTCACACTTATAGTCTCTCTCTAATGCTCCACCCAGATTAAAGTCAGTTTGTCCGCTTGCTCAGTCACAGATCTGGTTTTCTACTCTAAAATATCTCTTCTTCCATTGGGACCAATCTCACTTTTATTGGGGAGGAATAGATGAAAGAAAGATCCCCACAGTTTTCTGTAGGGGGAGCACCAGCACATAATATTCCATTCTGGAAACCTTATTTTGAATTGCTACTATTCTAGCAATATATACACTTCCATGGGTGTATGCACACACATTACATGTGTATACATGTATGTGTAGCTATGGCAGCAGCGATAGCCTGCAGAAGCACTCTCTCTGACCATTGTCCTGCTCAGACAAATCAAGAGGTTTTGAGGATTCTTCCTTCATCTCCCTATTAGCCTCCTGTTCTGAGAGGAAATGGTTGAAAAACAGCAGGAGGCTGCCAGAGGAAGCCATGCTAAGTATTAGAGGGGCTGGAGCGCTCCAGTGAAGACAGAATGATGGATGTTTGAAACTGGGACTCGGCCATCGCTCCGGAAGAAGCTCAGAAAACTGGAATATGAACCAATTACACACAACCCTCTCCTCCCCTTTGGTGCTTTGGTTGTGTGCTTGACTACAGAGAGCAAACTATTCTGCTCCACAGGCTATTCTCATTCAGTCTAGTGGGTTGATCGTTTGGATCAATGTGGTTAAAGAGTTACTTGGGTGGAACTGAACCCACAGTTTGGATCTCAGGTAGGAATACAGTTGCTCTCTAAAGAGATGGAAAGGGTCTGTATTTTGTTCCCCAGTATCCCAGTTTATAAACCTCACATGGATGGCCTGCCTCCTTCCCAGAAGCGTGGGACACAGCTGCACTGTGATGCTAAAACAGCTGTGAGGGGCCGAATTTGCTGCAGAGCTGGCAGCCCCAAACGGGGATGGGCAAACTTCAGAAGGATTGGCAGCGTGTCTCCATTTAGATGCCCATTGCTGATCTAATGTGTTGATTGAAATGTATCCCGCCTGCTCCAGTCTAGACATTGACTTGGAAAACTCTCAGGCATCCAGATTTGTGTCTACTTGTGAAAGAATAGCTCCTGCGTTCAAACAACATGAGCTCCAGATACCTGTCAAATGTCGCTCTGTTGATGTCACCAGTGGCTTACTGATTTACAGCAGTGGCAAATCAGGCCCATTATTGCCAGTGACCTATGTGGCAATGAGAGAGAGCCAGTGTAGGCAGAGCTCCTTGCTGGCCACTGGCTTTTTAACCACTGGGGTTCACTCCTGTTTGTAGCAGGTCTACGTGCGATGGTGAAAATGACTCTGCAGGCCCTGTAGTCTGGATGCTCTAGCCGTCTCGCCATTGGTAGCCGCAGGAGATGTTCAGGATGAGGCTGGGGCAGACATGACCTGTGACACTGCAATTTAGGGAAGAGTCTATTCCAAGTGTGTTTTTGTAGAGGACACACCCACACTGACATTTAAAATCCTGTCTCACCAATCAAACAGGAGGCTGGTTGGTATCTGGGGCTATGTTTACAATGCCCCCTCTTATGCAAAAAAAATGCAAATGAGGTGAAGTGTGGAATATCACCGTGCCTCATTTGCATAATTGAGGCTCCGTTTTTGCGCAAGAGGCTTTTGCGTCTACACAGCTCCTTTTTGCGCAAAAACCCCCTCTTGCACAAGAGCCGGTCTTCCTTCGGTAACAAGGATCAAATTGAAAGGCTGCCAACGGTACTCAAGATTAGGGCTGTAAAATCCCATTTTGTCAGTTAACTGTTTCAACGTGAAGTTTAACTGGTTAACCACTTAAACGGGATCCCATGGGTGGGGGCTGCATCCAGCTGGGCCTGCTAGGCATGGTGTGGGGGGGGCTGCTTGGGCTGGGCTGGGCTGGTCTGACACGTCACGGCGCGGGTTGAGAGTGCTCCATCCAGGCTGGGCCCACCGCACCCTGGGTGGGCAGGGAGTTGCTGGAGCACCCCCCAGTCCCTAGTGCGGTGGTCCTGGCTGGGTTGGAGTGCCCCCAGCCAAGGTTCCCTGCACGGCCTTGCAGCTGCTTAATGAGTCCAGCTCAGGGCTGCCGCGCACGGAGCTGCCTGGTGGGGGGAGGGGCACTTCTCCCTCAGCTATGCAGCAGCTCCCTGCTGAGGACAGAGCAGTGGGTCTCATCCAGCCGGTAGGGAGCCCTTGGGCGGGGCTCATTAAGCAGCTGTGGGGCCGCACTGCTGCACAGCTTAAAGGGAACCTTGCCCCTCAGCCTGGGGCATGGTGGGCCTGGCTGGGCTGTTCCAGCTTGTCTGGGCTGCTGGTTACTGGTAAGCATCTCCCGGTATGGGTGATGTTAACCGGTGACATCCCTACTCAAGATTCCCAGGTGCTCTGTTCAAATACTAGCCAGGCGTGGGATGGTTTAGCTTCAATGTCAGACAAGCTCAGGTGCGTTCAGTCTGCTCTGGCTATGAAAGTCAAACGAAATGGATGAAAGACAGCAAGTTACGCCCTCTGCTAATCACAGCACGGCAGCATTTTCTTTGTGAAAACCCACGCCTGAGTAAAATGATCCTGTTACAAACGTTGTATGCGGTAGTGAGACTGTCTCCTGGGCAGCTTCAACAGCCAGGATAATTCCTACCATTCAAGTAGCACTGGGTGAACCTCCAAAGGTGTGGAATTAGTGTTCCAGTCAGAGGAATGTAGATCTGAGCTGCTTATCCAAACCATGGGCTGAAAATCTCCTGCGAACAGGCTTCCTGGTCATATTTCTGCTTCAGGCTGACTTTAAACAGCTCTCTGCCCATGCGTCACTGGATTCTTAACTCGCCAGCCCTGTCGTCAGCTCCGATTCAGCTGTTGGATTTCCCCTCGC
The DNA here is from genome assembly GCA_019425775.1 of Rafetus swinhoei. Taxonomy (NCBI): domain Eukaryota; kingdom Metazoa; phylum Chordata; order Testudines; family Trionychidae; genus Rafetus; species Rafetus swinhoei. Next base: position 9,274,246 of record CM033441.1, read on the forward strand.
AGTGGCAGAACCAAAGGGTGGGGAAAGAGACCCTGCTTCTGGAGGAACCTTGGAATAATTCAGGGAACCAGGATGTACAAGCACACCCTCAAAATACAAAGAGGCCAGCTTCTTGCGTGTGTCTGCAATGACTAAAGATGGTCTGTACCAACCACCACCGCTCAAGGCCTGGGCACGATGGGGGTGGGGAGTGGGGAATGTACACAGGCAACCCTATGCTAACCCTAAAGCACCAGAGGGGGCTGGAAGAAACTTGCTTGCCAGTTTAGGCTGGTGCTGCCCGCATAATAGAGCCTTGTCAGGGTAACACGCTTCCTCCAAGCAGAGTGAACTGAAACAGCTCTTTATTATGTGCGTTGGCAGCGACTCCTGCTATAATCCCCCAGGAGCAAGTGCATGTGTCTGAAGTGTTGGGTACAGGCTGAGGGGTGCCCAGTAAACCCAGCCGTGTGTGGCTGTGTAAGAAAATGTGAAGGGAAGTTATTCTTCACAGTGTTGTGTTGGCTGCTGGAAGATTTCGCCAGCTTGCAAAGCAAATTTCCTTCCATTTATAGCCTGAGGGCTCCATCTGCGCTCAGTGCTAAGACTGGTTTCTAGTGTGTATTTTGGGCACCATTCTCTTGGCTTGAGTCATTAAGGCTCCCTCCAGGACAATCTCAGATGAATGGGCACATGCCAGAGATCTTTTCTGCCACATCTACTTCACACCTCCGCCATGCCCTGCAAGCTTTACAAGCGGCTTGTGAACAACACCGACCTTTCAGAGAGCTCTCCTGCTAGCTGCTGATTGGATTTATTAAAATCCTAGAGCCTAGGGGTACAGCAGCCCAATAATTCCTGAGCAAACACAGACTGCCCTTACACTGGGGAGCACAACGTTAAACAGGTTAAACACAACGGGCCAGATCTTTAGCTGGTGTAAATAGGCATGTCTCCAAGAACTTCAGTGGTATTGAACTGAGCCCTGGCCCTGAGTATTTTAAAAACAAATGGGCCCAAGCTGCTGTAAACCAGTGTGCTGTCACTGGAGGTAGTGAAATTGTGCTGATTGCTCTCAGTGGAGGATCTGGCCCAAATGACCTTTGGATGATGCTAACAGCGCCCATAGATAATCCAACCTGATGAAAAGCCAATACGGTGTTTTTACCATTTGTACAGGTCGATTCTCTGTAGTCTGGCATATTCTGGTCCAACAACATCCATGCTCTGGCATGATTTTAATTAGCTGGATTCCCATTTCTCGTGGGTGTAGCCAAGTTTCCTGTGGTCCCATAAAGTTTGTTTGTAGCCACTAGTTCTGACTCTCAGTGTTCTGTGCTGGTATTTACCTCTAATTTGCCCCTAATTGTCTTCTAAGAGACCAGCAAACAGTGGAAATGTCGGTAATGCCACTAGACAATATTGACATACACCCCCGATTCGGCACCAGTTAAGTCCCAAGGATGCCGGACCTGAGAGATTCCACCTGTATTGTTTTACTCTTTGCATTTCTCTCAGTTCTGACAGCAAAGACAAACCATTCGGTTTTGCTCTGGTTTAGAGTCTGACAATCTCCTTTTAAGATAAGAAATAACAATACTCATCTCTTACACAGTGCTTTTAATTTGCAAGTCTCTGTCCCCATTTTACAGATGACAAAACTGACACGTGGGGAATGCACTAGTTTAGGATCACACAAAGGTTAGCGGCAAAGCCAGCAATCTTTGGATGCCCAGACCTATGTCCTACCCCCTTCCTCATCCCACGAGGCATACCGGGGAGGTCGACAAATGCCTTTGATGTCGACCGCGGAGCGTCCAGACTACAGCGCTGTGCCGCCAAACAGCTGATCGGCACAGCGCAGCAGCCATTTTAATTTAAACGAAGCTGCGATTATTTAAATCGACGCTTCATTTGGATATGTCTAGTAAACTAATCTACATGGCTCGGGCGACAGAGCCATGTAGTCTAGACATACCCTTAATGGCATCTTGTGGTCTCTCTCCAGTTGGACAGTGGGAGAGGAGGTAAAATCCCCTGGTTCTGCCTTGGAACTGTGAGTCCCGTGAGTGTCCTGGAGTGATGACATTGTTCTTAGAGCCAAGGTGTGGAGAGGGAAAGCCCTCCCTGAGACCATGGCAAGCTCCATAAAAATAAAGGTTTGGGAATTATTTAAGACTTTCTATTTGAAGTGGATTTGCAAAACTTGGCAGAGTCCACCCGGCTGAACTGTGACCCCAGCTAGTGGGGGCTGAGCTGAAGCAGAGTAATCATCAGCCAAAAGCAAGAAGGGTAAGAGGCCTGAGGCACGATTGTGGCTAGCACTGTGACTGCATGCTAAGGGCATGGTCTTACTCAGCTGCTCTGCTCCCTGGGTGCCTTTGAGTCAGATCCGTTTCCTCTCCTGAGAAAGTGTTCTCACTCCTACTAGCTTTGCCGGGCCAGGCCAGCTAGGAAAGCACCAGCTTGACTCAGGTCAGAAATGTCCTGAGGGAAGAAGCTCCATAGTAAGTTGCCATGGCAATCTTCTCTCCAGACCAGACGGCCCAGCTTTGGCTCCTCAGGACATTCCTACTGTTCCAGTCAGGGGTGCTGGAACAATTATTACAGCAGGGATATTGATGAGAGAAACCATACAGATGGTGGTTATTACAGGTTGAACCTCTGTGGTCTGGAACTCTACCATGGATGTTGCTGGACCAGTGAGCCCCAGCACAGAGGTTGCTGGGGGCTGGGAGCAGAGCCAGCTAGCAGCTAGCACTGGAGCCCACAGGCTGTGAGGTGGGGAAGCCAGTGGGGAGGCTGCAGAGCCTGCAGCCAGTGCAGGGAAAAGAGGGTCTGCCAGAGTCTGCGGGATGGGAGGGGGCAGTGGAACTCGTGGGGCTGTGAGTGCCAGCAGCGCTGCCGCAGCTAGGGATGTAAAATTTCAGTTGATTGGCTAATCGAATAGTCAATGCAATTTTGCATCGACTATTCAATTAGTCAATAAGGGCACCTCCACCTTTGAAGTGTAGCAACAGCCCCAAGGCTGATAAGTGAAAGTACCACAGGGCCACTCAAGCAGTCCCCGAGAACCCCGTGCTCCCCATGGCATTTCACAGTGGCAACGCCACATGGAGCCCGCAGTCAGCTGGCTTTGAAATGGCGTGTGCAGCCCGGGCTGGTCCCAGGCTGCAGGTGGCATTTCAAAGCAGCAGTGCTGCGTGGAGACCGGAATCTGGCCCCAGGCTCCACACAGCGCTGCTGCTTTGAACCACCGCCTGCCCCCCGCGTCTTTCTCATAGAGGCAGCAAGGGGGTGGGGAGAAGTGATTAGTCGACTAGTGTGTCGACTATCCGAGAAACATTTGCATTTTGGATCGTCGACTAGTCGTTCACATCCCTAGTTCCAGCACCTCTCCCTACAGTCCAGGAGGTGCTGCTGCACTGCAGCTTCAAATTCACTTCATGTTGGTAACTTAACCTGCTGCCTGCATGGAACTGCCATTGTCTGAGCAGTTTTACCTGCCTTGTTACCTGACCTAGGTTGCTACCAGCAACCTGCCACAAGCAAGGCAATCTGCTTTGGGCTTGTCCTCAGGTAGGGAGAGCCAAATCTTCTTCTTTCTGACAATACCAGCCATTCCTTGGGGAAGGGATGCAGTTGCAGGGCCCTCCAGAAAAGCAGGAAACTTTTCCTCCTCAGGAATCCATGGAGAATGCCTGCTGGGGGCCACATCTGATCCAGGCAGAAGAGGGTGGTAAATGATGATGCTCTCCCCAACACACAGGGCTGGAGTGGTTTTTATTGTTATACGATGGGCTTGCAGAGCACAAGGCAGGGTGAATGAAAACGTACAGGCCCGTAAACCATGTTATTCATCGACATAGAGAATGCACAAAGAGGGCCTTGTCCAGCCTATGTTGTCTCTCCAGCTCCTCCACAGTGCGAGGTGTAAAATTCAGACCCAAATTTATTGTCCCCTGAATCAAGGCTGCCCTCTGTGTTTTGGTCATTCTAGAGTTGCCAGATGGTTTCAACAAAAATACCGGACACACAATCTACATTACATCTTATTTACAAAATACCGGACATTTATATTTTCTCATTTATATTTTCTCAATTTGTTTCCCGAACAGAAAGCTCAAATACTGGACTGTCCAGTTCAAAACTGGACATCTGGCAACCCTGGTCATTTCTAGGGTGAACAAAGAGTAATGACTGTTTGTGGGCAGGTTTGGAAGGATGACATTTTTACCAGTCAGTGTTATTAATTATCAATGATACCCGCAAACTTATGAAAAAATAGTCCCGGTGATAATCAAATTTTGCAGCTGGGCAAAGTTTAAAAAAAAAAATGCTGCTTGAGAACTTATGAATGAATTTGATTTCAGGATATTTGCTTTGTATGTGCCTGGGAAGTGGAGCCTCTGGGTTTTAACCATTATAAAAGCTTCATCTTTTTGAATCTCAGTCTCTTCTGTAATTATTATCCAGTCCCTTCATTGTCTGATCTCTCATCCCAGAATTTCTCACAAGTGTGAACATTTAAATAGCTGCAAATAAAATAAAAAAGCTGAACACCCATATTTTTGCACAGCTGTGAAAATGTAAATCTGTAAAAACAGAAAAAATACTTAAAAATAAACTTTGATGACATTATCCATATATATATATATATATATATATATATAATATATTGAATTCTGCCAAGCCTATTTATAGGGCACAAACTCCTCCCATTGATTAGCCTGTGGGGCTATGTCTAGACTACATGCCTCTGTTGGCAGCGGCATGTAAAATAAGCTACCCGACATAGTCCCTTATGCCTCCTGAAACGAGGTTTACAGGAGCGGTCGACAAAGGCTTTCCCTGTCGACCGATCTGCGTCTTGACTCTCGCGCTGTGCCGACTATCAGCTGAGCTGGCACAGCGCAGCAGCCATTTTTATTTTAATGAAGCCAGGGATATTTAAATCCCCGCTTCATTGACTATGTCGGGTAGCCTATTTTACATGCCGCTACCGACAGAGGCATGTAGTCTAGACATACTCTGGGTAGGGCTCCTATAAATGGTTTGTCCTCCATTTTGGCTTCTTTATGCATGGACTCAGCTTGTGGTGCAGACAGCTGTTATCTTCAGGTAAGCTGTAAACAAAAGAAAAGCAAAAGGGACCATGGACAGAAGAACCAGGAGATGGGGAAGGCTGGAACTGAGTATGTGATCTCTCTAGCTAGAAAGTAGGGGAGGAGGTAACCCTGCTTAGTTCTGCCTTGGAACTCCCTGGGATAAGAGGCATGCAAACACATGGAGCTAAACTCTGATCTCAGTTACCCAGGGAAAGCCAGGGACACATCACTGATGTTCTTACTACCCAGCTCTGTCATCAGTAAACCTGAGAGGGAAACTGAGGCATAGAGTGGTGAAGTGACTTGCCCAAAGTCACGCAGTGGCAGAGTCAGGATAGGGACCCCTGGGTCTTCTCTGGCCCACTCCAGGGTTCTGTCCACTAGGCAACTGTCTCCTGGTGTAAAACAAGCCTAAGCAAGAGGAGAAGGACAAACTCCTCTCTTTGTGCCAGTTGGTTCTGCCCATTTTCATTTTTGCCCCAGGCTACCCCCGGTTGCTAGGGGTTTAGCTTAGCGTTGCTCACAAGCCATTTTGATATGCTGATGCCACTAGCAATTAGTGCTTTCCCATGGTAACTGGGGCTGCCCCCCAGCAGGCCATCGGGGTTAATCAGCCCAAATGGAAGGGGAAAGGTGCTTGGATGACTGACAGTGGATGTAATAGGGGGCTGTCTGCCTCCTGCCATGAGAAAGTTCTAGATCCGTGGAGTCCAACCAGATCTGAAGCAGTAGTCGCTATACAGGTAGTCCCCGACTTACGAACGGGTTACGTTCTGAACACCTGGTCGTAACTCAATTTGTTCGTAAGTCGGATTACATGCTTTTAAATGCGGCCGCACTGTTCGTAAGCGCGGATCGCGCATTCGTAACTCAGGGACCAGCTGTAATGGGCTTAATGGGAGGTTGGTCGTAAGTACGAACGGTTGTAAGTCAACGCATTCGTAACTCAGGGATAGGCTGTAGTGGCTACTGTTATAGAAAACTGGCCTCATTGTTCAAGCCAACTAGCCACACTGAACCGGCCAAATAGCCACATGTGGCTAGCGGCTAGCGTGTTGGACACCACGGTTCTAGGGTTGGGAGGTGGGTGACTAGCTTTTGTCTGATTTCCCTGCTCTTTGTGTGTCTGGTCTGTAGGTGCTGACTCCACCGTAGCTGGTGTCAGAGACAAGCCCCCTCCAGCTTGGAGCAGGAACTTTTAAGAAGCTTTTTCTGCAGCCTCCCTGAGCTGAGCCAAATGAGCTGGATGAGAGAAAAAGGGCCTGCAGCACTGTTGGGCAAGCTCTCTTCTTGCTGTGGGCTGATGCAGGCCCAAGTAGTTGCAAGGGGATGGGCAAACCAAGGAGAAATATAAAACATCTCTGTCTTCAGCTTAGCACGAGCACAGATCCACTCGACTCCCATCAAACGTAGCTTTTGTTTTCCTGTCTGGAAGGTTCGTACAAGATAAAATTCTCTGCAGAGCTGGGATCTGCTGGATGCAGTCAAAAGGAGAGTTCAGCCCTGCCTTTTAAGGAGGATGTTCACTTAAAGCCAAACGTAGGGGAGAGGGGAGTTAGTTTGCTTGGTATGAATTTAAGGAGTGTTGTCCAGTATGGCTCACAGTCCAAATCAGCTCTGAGACGTTCATAGTTTTGACTTGTACTTAGTGAGTCACTCTCGTGTCTCCCCCCCCAGCCTGATCGCAGCTACTGGCCTTGTGACTGTAATACAGGTTTGATGCACAAGGCCAGGTTGTCAAAGAGGCCTCCCTCAACATCCTTAGCACGTGAGTGTCCTTTTTGTGTACATTTTTTTCATGTCCCCATTTTTGGGTGTGCAGATACTTGGTTCTGTCACTACTGGGCACTGGGGGGGGGGGGGTTGTGATTCTAGAAGCTCTGACGGCTGGTAGGGTTGCCAAGTGTCTGGTTTTGAACTGGACAGTCCGGCATTTGAGCTTTCTGTCCAGGAAATAAATTGAGAAAATACCAGACATATAAATGTCCGGTATTTTCTAATTAAGTAAGTTTTATTATTATCAGGAGTATCAGTACGTAGTTGCGTACTGCATGAAGCGTGTCTACCAGCCAGGCAGTATTCACAGCTACGCAGTAGAGAGGAGGGGGGCGGGGCCAGGGCAGGCTGGAATCCCCGGGACCGGACTCGGTCGTGCGCTCTGCCGGGACCATGCGTGGGACAGGCAGCACCCCAGGATCTGCATGTACCTGGGCCAGCCCCGCTCGCCGCCAGCTGGTTCCCGCCTCCCCACCCCCACCCCGGCCAGCCCCGTTCCCTCCGACGCCCTCCCGGCCAGCCCTGCTCCCCGCCAGCCGGTTCTCCCACAGCCAGCCCCGCTCCCCCCAACTCCCTTCCAGCCAGCCCTGCTTCCTGCTGGCTGGCTCCCCCCGGCCAGCCTTGCTTCATGCCGGCCGGTTCTCCTGCTCCCCCAATCTCCCGCGGCCAGCCCCCCCACCCCCGACCTCCTCCCGGCCAGCCCTGCTTCCGCTGCCAGTCTTCCCCCTCCAATCTCCCTGGCCAGTCCCGCTCCCCTGACTCCCTCCCGGCCAGCCCTGCTTCCTGCCGGCTGGTTCCTGCCCCCTTCCCCGCTCCCCATCAGCTCATTCTCCCCGGCCAGCCCCGCTCCCCCAACCTCCTCCCAGCCAGCCCGGCTTCCTGCCAGCTGGTTCCTGCCCCCCTCCCTGCACTCCTTGCCGGCTGGTTCTTCCCCTGCCAGCCCCGCTCCCCCTGACCTCCTCCCGGCCAGCCCTCCTTCCCGCCAGCTGGTTTCCCCCCTTCCCCAATCTCCCCTGGCCAGCCCCGCTCCCCCCGGCCAGCCCTGCTCCTCTTCCGGCCTGTCCCCCCCCACATCTAAGATCAAGTGCGTCCGGTATTTTTTTTGAAGCCATTTGGTAACCCTAACGGCTGGTGAGGGGCCTGTGTAGTTTTCCTGGTATCTTTTTGTAAGAATATGGATGCTAGCCCCTGTGTCCGGGCCAGAATCCCATTTCCACCTGCCTAAATTCCGCTGCAGTATTATTTGGACATGAGATTCTTCTTCACTTCCTGTTCTAAACAACGTGTGCAGTGTTTCTGTGTGCTGTTCCCGGGCTGCTATGCTCCAGCTCAGAAGTGGCTGCATTTCAGTATTGTGTGACAGTGGTTACTGGGCACCGCTGCAGGGGATGAAATTGCTATGTTGGTGTCTCTTTCGTCCCCCAGGTGATGTTTTCCCACTTCAGCTTGACTTGGCTGAATATTTGCTTGTTTCCCTGCACAGTAAGCCAGACTCTGGACTTTGTCCCTCCCTTTCCTAGCTCCCTGGTCAAACAGTAGGGATGTTAAATATCGGTTAATTGAATAGTCGATTAACCTCATGAATCCCCAAGGGTGGGGCCGGCAGCCAGTGCACTCTGGCCCCACTCCCGAGGAGCCCCCTGCCAGATTAGAGGCAGCAGTGCGGGGTGCCAGGCGGGAGCTGGTCTGTGAGGGGAGCCAGTTTAAAAACCAGCTCCCCTCATGGACCAGCTGCCTGTCGCCCTGCGCTGTTGCCTCTGATACAGAGGCAGCAGCACGGTGTGGCAGCAGCCCCTGTCCAGGGGGCGTGTCTGAGCTCCCAGACCCGGTACGAGCTGGAACTGAGCCGGGCTGCCTGTTCGCCTGGCTCCTAATACACTTTAAATGCAGAGCTGCAGCAGGGGTAGGTTCTGGACCCAGCGCAAGCCGGGACTGAGCCGGGCTGCTAAAAAAAATTTACTGGCAAGAGGGGGGAAATGTGTGTAGTCTGTAGCATTAAGTAATAAGCTTTTGCTTATTGGTTAATCGACTACACAATTACAACCCTATCAAACAGCCCATCTGCAAAGAACTGACTGGGGCTGTAACAATCCACACCCCCCCCCCCCAGTGGTTCTGGCAGGCGCCCTTCCCACCCGTCCTGGCTTTAAAAAGCCCATTTTCTGTAAATTAGAAAGATGTGTATTTCTCTACATCCAAATTCTCCCCCCAGCCCTATGTGCTCTTGAAGTTAATGTTGCTAGACCCATCTTCCAGGGCATCGTCTCTCTTTCATGGGTCCTGCCGGGGCCACTTGGAGAGCGATCAACCTGCAAAACAAACACTGGGAATGATGGAGTGGTGTGTCTCAGCCCTGGTTTCAGAAACTCCACTTTTTTCCAAGGTGATGATGCCTTATGACAACTATTAGTTTCTTGGTGAATGGCTGACTGCTCTCAATGGGCCTTCCTGGATAATGAACGGGCAAAATTACCCCCGGCTGGTTTCACAAATGAAACTGATTCTAATGAAGTTTATGAGAATGCTAGATCGTCAGGCCCCCGGGAGCATGCTGTGAGGTTCCATGGTACAGCACTCCTTTGGGGGCAGCTAGTGTATTACTAACTACTGTAGTAACACCCAGGTCCTACTAAGACAAGGTTTGAGTAAGACACTGTGGCTCAGCCTCTCAAATGTATTTAGGTACCTAACTCCCATTGATGCCAATGAGAGTTAGGCACCTAAATACTTTAGAGGAACTGAGCCTAGGAGCCAGGATCACTGGTTCCCTTTATGGCCTTTTGCAAATCACTTAATCAGTTTGTGTCTCAGTTTCCTTATCTCCGGGACAAGGGTGTAGCGAAACTAAATTCGCTGATGCGTTGTGACCAAGGTTCCCTCTAATCTTTTCCATCGTTGTGCAGATTTTTTCCTTTCATGCGTGGAATAAAATTTTATAGGCACTGAGGCATGTTTGAATGTGCACCACCAGTGGAAACAAAACACCTATCTGTGGGCTGTCTGTTAATCAGCCGGGCAGCATTTGAATCTCTCCTGAGTGGCCATGCAAGTCGCCAGCTTACAGGGAAGGGAACGTTGGTTCTGATCCTTGGATGGGTGGCACAATAGAGGTGCAAACCGATCAGTTAGTAGGTTTCCCAGCAGAGATAGATAAACCCGGGGCGTCCAATTCCCAGAGGTGAAGCCACAGCAGCAGCTTTCTGTGCTGTTCAACTGGAACGGGGGATGTTCAGCATTTCTGAAAATCGGGCCCCGATCGTACATGTGACTCAACACAATTACAAAGTAGCCCCGGATCGGAAAAGTTGGCCCTGTTCCATTTTTAAGCCTCTGAATTCAGCAGTGGCTTAGATTGCCTACGGGAAAGCAACCTTCTGTTTTCTTTTCTCGTCCATGAAGTGGTGTGGAAACCCTAGGAAAATAATCAAACCTCTTGGGAGATGATCTCCCAGCACTCTTTTCAGGGCCAAGCTATTGATTTTCCCAGCTCTCTTTCTCTGCCTCCATCATTTGTGATCTCAAAATAAGATGCTGGGCTTGCAATGCCGCTGCCTCATTATTATAGGCGGGGACAGGCACTGGGCTGCAATTAGTGTGGGGAATGGAATCCCTTCCACAGCTGCTTGCACCACAGCCTGGCTCTCATGTGGAGAGGGGCTAGTCAGGGCGGTTTCAAGCACGAGGCTGCTGGTCAGAAAAGTGACTCTGAAAATGGCACCTTTCTGCGGCACCGCATCCACGCCCTGAGCACCTTCGAGTCCCGCCTGCTTCGGCGAGGCACGGAAATAGCATGGCGCGCTCCTGGCTGTGACCCTTGAGGTCGATGCTGTGGCTAGAGCTCCGTGTAAAGCCAACAGACTCCAGTTGTCGGCAGGAGGGATTGAACCTGAGATCTTAGGGGCTAAGCCATGTGCCTGTACTGCAGGGGTAGACAATAACATGGTGGTGGTGCACCCCGGTTAGCCCCTGGCGGGCTGTCGCTGCCGCTATATTTACCTGCATGGCCATTATTGGTACTGGCAGTCACAGCTCCTGTTGGCCGTGGATCACCGTTCTTGGCCAATGGGAGCGGCAAGAAGTGGCACAGACCATGTGCCACGCCAGCTAAAATTAGGGATGTGGCTATGTAGTCAAGAACAAGGTTAATCGACGAGCCTGGCTCATCAGTTAACTCTTTCGGTTACACGCCACCCCTCTCCCCCGCTGCTTCTGCATCAGAGGCAGTGGAGGGGAGAGGAAGGTGGGAGCCGATGCGTGTGAGTATCTGGCTCCTGCAGAGCCACCTGCCCTCCCTCCCACAGAGGGAGTAATGCGGGGCAACAGCTGGTGCTCCCTGCGAGCTGGTTTAAAAGCTGGCTCCCCCCAAGCCTGCTCCCGTGGAGCCACCTGCCCTCCTCACCCCTGCACTGCTGCCTCTGAATCTGAGGCAGCATGGGGGAGGGAAAGCAGGCGGGAGCTAGTACATGCAGGGAGCCAGCTTTGAAGTCAGCTCCCCACGAGCACCAACTTCCCCCCGCCCCCTCACTGTGTGTAAAAATGTATTGGCTGAAAATTTCAGTGGATACACATTTACACAAATAAATGCATTTCTAACCTCCCTAGCTAAAAGCTAATTGGTTCTCAGCTGAAGCTGTAGAGCAGACTTCACTCTCCCTTCTAGTTTCCATGTCTTTGGCTTACACCTGGCGGGGTGAGGTGAGGTGGGGTGGGGTGGGGGGGTAAGGAGACCTGGGTTCTCTCCCCAGCTTGTAACTGTGTTGGAGACTGCTGTACTGTCACTAGGTCCTCCAGGAGTGTAGCTGGGACCTGAATCTGGCTATTCTGATCCACATCGAGGTCTCCTCTTTCCCTGAATGTCTTGAAGAACTTTTTCCAGCCAGTCACAGCGATGAGTAACAGCGAGTGGAATGTCAGGCAGCTGGGGGGCTGGCTTGTTTGGCACTCCTCAGACAAACAAACGGGCTGATTTGATTCCGTTGTCATTTCCTCCCGTCGCTTCGCGCGGTCTGCGATCTGCAAAGTTGGACAAGCACCAAATACATTCTGAAGAGGCCGGGGGAGGCTTCATGGTCTAAGTGTAAGTTTGAAATAGCGAGACTCCAGAGAACTGCAGCTCCTGCTGGGGGCCATGCAGCCCTCCTGTGAGCCAGAGACGCTGAATTCCATGCAGTTTGCCTTTGAATGTCGCAGTCAGTGCTCTGCAGGGACGCGGCTGCTCTGAGGGCACGTGGGTGAGAGAAGTGGCTGCTTGGGTGCCCTGCTGCAGGTTTCCTCTTGCCCCAGTCTGTGCCTGAGAACTGATTCCTCCAATTCCCTCCCCGCTGTCATCTCACATCTCCACGTGTGCCCAGAGCCAGAGTAACTTGAGGGGCCATGATGCCCATTTCAGTTAAACACCCGTGTCTTCCCTTCACACGTCGGTGCTGGTCTGGCTCTTTGAGCCGGTGGGGGAACTCACGTCGGTATTTTTGAGTGAGATCCCCAGGAAAGGGGAAGCAGAAACAGCAACTATGTTGCCTTGCTTATGGCATCAGGGAGAGTCAAAGAACTTTAGGGGGGGACCATCAGCCTGAGCATCGCATTCCTGTCTGGACACGTTTTACCCACCATAATCCCAAGTAATGCCTGAGCCCTGAGATTGCTGGGGAGGAAAAAAATGACAGAAAACATTTACCTTTATTTTTGCAGGCAGCTCCCTTTGTATATCGGGCAGCGCTGCGTGCGGTGCTTTCCCCTACCTAGCTGGGTGAGGCCTGATCCCACAAATGCATTAGTGCATGCTCCGGCAGAGCCCTGGGGGGCCATGTGGAGTCCTATAGCACTCCAGGGGAGTCAATGGGAGTGCTAAGGTCCCCTCTGCGTGGACGCAGTTACCAGAAGCAGGGTCTTGGTTCCAACCTCTCTGATCAGACAGAAGCAGCAGGGGGCAGGGGATAAGGTACAGGGCTGAGATCCAGGAGCACTCGATTCTGTTCCTGGCTCTGACTCTGATTCAACTGTGTCTTGTTTTTTCATCCCTCCTCCCCCCCAGCTCATTCCTGCGAATACCTTTAAAAACCCAGCCCAGAGAGTCTAAGTGATTTACCCCGAGCCACACAAGCAATCGGTGGCAAAGCCAGGAATTTGACTCAGATCTTCTGAGTCCCAGTCCAGTGCTCTCGCTTCTCAAATGCTTGTTTATTTTCTGCTCCTTCTCCTTCAAGTTCCCCTTCCCCAAGGGAATTAAAACTCCACTGATTTATTCCAGCCTTTCTTCAGCTTATAAAAGCTCCAGTCATCTAATCAGAGAGCAGAAGCGATAACAGGTGACTTAGGTGACCAATCACATAGCCTGAAAATTGCGTGCTTGCAGTGAATAGCCATGTGCAGCCCATGGGGCTGAAGTGTGGCTGCACTGAAGATAAAAACAGAACGTGAGAACGGCCCCTGGGTCAGACCAAAGGTCCACCTAGCCCAGTGTCCTGTCTGCCCACAGTGGCCAATGCCAGGTGCCCCAGAGGGAGTGAACAGAACAGGGAATCATCAAGTGATCCATCCCCTGTTGCCCATTCCCAGCTTCTGTCAGACAGAGGCTAGGGACACCATTCCTGGCTAATAGCCATTGATGGATCTATCCTCCATCTGTTGAATATCTGAGGACCCCTCACAAACGGGGGAAGGGGGAAGTCCTCACCTGGCTGTGAACAGACTGAAAAAGGGATGTTAATCACTGGATATCTTGGCTCACAATTACTAATTCACTGTGCCCAGTGCCTCTCATGTCTCCCTAGGTCAGCCTGCACTGCGTGGCAGGGTAAGGAGTGATAGGTGAACTTCAAAAAAGGTTAGCCGTTTGGCCAAGAGTCTAGAGGCTTGGCCATTCCTCTGAACTTTCCAAGCCTCTTGAGTTTGCAGAATTGGGATGGAAATCTCTTGCAAATAAGCTTACTCCTGTATAGAACCCAGTGAAAGGGTGGGTTCGGAGCCCAGATGCCGGTTTGGGTTGGTTCCTATTTCTATGCCAACAGCAATGTTCCCTCTAACTTTTTCCATCCATGGGTGGAATAAATGTTATGTGCACTGAGGCATGTGCAGAGGTGCACCACTAGTAGAAACACCTGCTGCCAGCTGTGGCTGCTCTGCTAATTGGCTGGGCGGCATCTGAATTTCTCTAGGGTGCCCTCCCAAGCGCTCAGCTTACAGGGAACACTGGCCAACAGGCTCAGTGCTGGCAAACGGGGCAGCTGGAAGGCTCTGATTGCAAACCCTGGTGGCCTCAGGCCCAAGAGTTTGTGGCGGGTGGTTTTAGTTCCCCGCTCTCACGGCTGAGTTCTGAGCAGCGAGAATTTGCTAGCAAGGGGATTGGCTAAGCTGCAGAGGGGACACCGAGGTTACACAGTGGCGCTGTGGCTGTGCAGGGTGGGCAAAAGAGATCTCTTTTTGGTGATGCCCGTTCCATGATGGGCACACTGGATAGTAAGTCCCAAAGGGCTCCTAAGTCCCATGCTGGGTTCCTTTTGCTGTTTTCCCTTCCGTTTATAATTAAAAGCATGAATCGAGGCTTGTCCAGAAGAATGATTGAGTTCTGGATTGGGTCTTACAGGGCCCTGGATTCAATTCCTGGCTCTGCCACTGGTTTGCTGGGTGACCTTGGGCAAGTTATGCCCGGCTCTGTGTCTCAGTTTCCCCATATGTAAAATGGGGGTAAGAAGACTTCCTGCTTTTGTAAAGTGCTGTAAGGTTTGTGGAAAAAACACTATATAAGCGTTATATATTTGTATTATTTACCAGTTAATTACCAGGGGCCCTTAGCAGTAGGAGTCAGTGATCTAGCAAGTCTTATCCATCGCTACTGTGAAAGTTTTAAATGATTCCATAATTTGTGGTGTAAATTGACATCGCTCCTGTGAAGTCAACAGAGCCACGCTGATTTACACCAGGAGTGGATCTGCCCCGTTTGATGATTTTCAAGCCCACAAATCAATCCGTCCTTCCAGAGTCTCTGCTCATTCGCTGTCCGTCTGAGTCCTGCTTTGGAGGAGGATTTTATGTTATGAAAAGACACCAAAAATGCATTTTTATTTTGGAAACATAATATTCAAAGTCAGGTCTGGAAAAATCTCTGCTGATTTCTTGGGCAATTCTTCTGTTTTTCTAGCTGGCTCCTACTAATGGTTTTGAAATGAATTCCAGGAATCCAAGTCTGAAGGCCGCCCAGAGAAAAAGGGTGTTTATATATAATGCCGTCCCAAGACCTTAAAGTGACTGAAGCTATAGCAGTCCCCAAGAGGTTTCCCGGCCAAAGATGCATGCGAGGACATTTAACCAGACAGAATGGGAGGGGTTCTAGTCCAGTGAATCAGGCACCTACATCTGTGGCTTTCCTAAATACCTTTGCGGATCTGACCCTAAGTGATTTGTCCAAAGTCTGAGCTGGAATGGGGACTTAAACCCAGGTCTCCTGTGCTGGTACCCCAACCACTGAGCCAACTGTCCTCTTGCTGAGGTCCCTCACTGACTACATCCAGGGCTTGCTCTCTTCTCTCCACCCGCAGCCGGTTTGTCACTGGCGTGTGATGCGGGATTCATAGATTAAATCCCCAGCTACTCATTTGCCACGATTTTACTGTGCGTGTAAACACCCAGGGAGGCTGAGCTGTGCCCGTTGCACTTGGGCTCATAGCAGCCGGCTCAGGTTGGAGACCCTGCACGCCTGCCTTGGCCGATCATCAGTCGGGTTCAGCAGTGAAACAGGAATACACAGAACCCTGAACTTTTCATTTTGATCAGCCTCTTCAGAAAGGGCACCTCAGGGGGGTTAGCACTGTAATTTGAGTACAGAAGAAACATTGTAACATGGAGTCCCTGAGATGCCACTGCTCGTTAGGTCACTGGGATAATGATAGGCTTCCTTTGACGAGCCTGTCATTGCGGCCAGATTCCAGTTTTGTCCTCTTAGTTGACCGTACCAAGTGCATGTTGCATAATTCCAGTCTCACTGATGGGATTCGTTGCAGAGGGAGATTTGTTTTAATGGGGAAAGCTTTGCACGCAAACGAAACCTCGTGGGAAACATGTACCCGCCGGGGACTTGAGGTGGGATTGTGTTACATTGTTCTCATCCATCAGCCATAGAGAGCACTAAAGGGAGGGGGGGGGGGGATACAAATTGTCCTGAGAAAAGGGAGTGGCCAACCCAAAAGTGACTCAGTGCTTAGCTGTGAAGACCTGCCAGCCCGGCATGGGGACTTTAGGCGTGGGAGGGACAAACATGGGGCTGCCAAGTAAATCCCCATGACTGTGGCAGATTGATCACACTGGAGGGATACCACGAGTGATGCGAGCAATTCCTGCTACCAAGAATTGCATTTGTGCACCTTAATCTTGACCCACAGGCTTCCCAGGCACTGCTCTGTAGATGTCTCTCCTACCCTGACCTGCAGCCAGTGCACCTGTCAAAATGCCGTGTTTCCCATCTGCAGGGCTTCTTGCTACCCCAGGTCTGGAAATCCCCAGGTCCACTGGGAATCTTTCCCTTGCTTTTGATCGCTGAAAGCTGATCACGATGAGATGTCATTCAATCCCACATCAGAACAGACCGAAAAGGATCATTGATAATTTGCTTGTGGATCATGGACATGTGCTTTGTGAATGACTCGTGATGTTATTTTGTGTCTTCCTGTCCACAGGGAACTACTCCTGCCACGCCTTGTTAATACCTATGCACCTTCTTACACCTGTGAAAGCTGCTCGTTCCTAAACTGGGTGGCTCTCTCAGCCAGCAAATAGTCTCTTTAAATCGCCAGCTGCGTTATGGCACTTGGTCACATCAGCACTCTTGAGAATTGCTTTGGCACTAATAAAACATAGTGTAAGTTGCAAAGTAGGGCTGTTAAACAATTAAAAAATCAGTCATGAGATTAAAAAATAGTTGTGATTCATTGCAGTTTTAATTGCTCTGTTACACAAAAAGAATATGCCAATTTTGATTTATTATAAATATTTTTGGATGTTTTCCTACATTTTCCAATATATTGAGTTCAATTACAACTCAGAATACAAAGTGATTAGTGCTGACTGTGTATTATTACTTATTACAGATATTTACACTGTAAAAAGATAAAATGAATAGTATTTTCCAACTCGTCTCATACAAGCACTGTTGTGCAATCTCTATCATGCAAGTGCAATTTACAAATGGAGATTTTTTTGTTTTCACAAAACTGGGCTCAGAACCAAAACAGTGTAAAGTTTTGGAGCCTGAAGGGCCACCTGAAGGTTTTGCGTCCCTGGCCTGCCAATACCTTCCAATAGTGCCATGCGTTCTCACTGCCGAGGGGACATCGTAAATACGAAGTGGGCAGCATTATCACCCATGGATTCGAACAAACTTGTTTCTCTCAGCGACAGGCTCAGCGAGAAGTAGGGCAAAGTGGGCCAATTCACCAGCTACCCAATAGGACCTGCAGCTGCGCTGGATCCTAAACTAGATCCAGCTCTCCCGCCTGCACGCAGAGCCTTGTCATGGTAACCTGTAACATGCCTTGACCTGCTCTGGAGCCACCGGCTGGCCAGAAGCTGGGGGCTGGCTGGTGGCTGAAGCAGAGTGTTGTTCCCTGGGTGCCATTGCTTCTTTTCGCTGGCCATCGCAGTGCTCGGAGCAGGCAGCAGGAAGGGGCTGTTGCAGCAAATGAGTGGTGCTGCTTGTGTTGCGGATCGATACCCCAAATCCTTCTGGAAGGGCGGCAGCAGGAGAAGCCTGGGATTTAAAAGCTGGCCGAGCTGGTTTCCATGGAGGTTCTAGCTTCAGGCCCCAAGCTCGCTCCTCCATGCCCAGCCTGACAAGAGGCAGAGAGAACAGCTGTGGCACGGAGTGGCTAACCCAAGTGGCCCTGGCCCCAGGGCCTCCCCTGCTTCACCGTGAAGGCCAGCCAGCCCGGCGAGGGGACTTCAGGGTGCGGAAGGGACAGGCAGCATGGCAAGGGCCTGCGAGCCACACCCGCTTGGAGAGGGAAGTTATAGAAACACCTTGGCCTCCCTCTCCCCTTCTCTAGCCCGAGCCCCAGGGCGGCTGCTCCTCTTCTCGCCAGCTTAGCTGTTTTCCTTTGCAGACCTCAGTGGCTTCTGCCTGGATTTTGGCTCCTTTCAGTCAGGAAATAGCCGATTCATAACAGCAGCAACCACAGCGATCCGCAGAAGTCATGCAAGGCGCAGCCAGCAACTTCTGCACTGCCAGAAGGGCAGCGGGGGGTGGGGGGAGGGAAGAGGCACTTGCAGTCAATGCCTGAAAGGCCCAGATGGATCGGCTGGAGGCGGGAAAGAGCGGAGCAGGGTGGGGCTGGTCCCAAGCTTGCAAGATGCATAAGGGCAGCAGTAGCACTGGGCTTTCTGCCCCTGAGGCAAAGGTTTTGCAGGCGCTACTCTGTGGGCAGAGGGCCTGTCGGTTCAGAACCATTTCGTCCAGCTCCTCTGGCTGATGGAGGCAATAGGATGCCACAGGAAAAGCTCCTTCTCCCGTCTCCTCAGAAAAGATGACAGGCCTGCGTCCTGGCTGGAGGAGCTCAGTGTGGCCTAGGCAGTCGTGGTGATCTATACCAGCAGGAAGCATCCAGCTGGGGAGGGGTGAGGCAGGGCTACAGGCAGAAGCGGGGCTAATCACGTTGCATTCCTCTAGCCCCTCCTGCCCAGGATCTCAAAGTACTTTGTGACAATTACTGAATTAGGCAGGCAGTTGATCCCCTGCCTGGGGAAATGGAGGCACAGGGGGAGGGGGGGCTGTGAAATGATTTCAAGGTCTGGCAGTGGGGGAGCCAATACAGTATATAGAACTCCTATAGACAGATTCTTTGTCCTGTGCTTTACCCACTAGACCGTGCTTCCTCCACACGGTTCCCTCGTGATGTTCCTGCCTGCCCTGACACTTTGGCGTGCCTCTCCAAAAAGCATCATCAGCTCATTTCTGGAGTTGGCAAAGCTCCAGATGTCTGGCTCGGGTGCTCCTCTGAATATCTCTAAATGTCTCTGACTCCCCTTGGGCTTGTGCCAAAGCGTTCCCTAGGTTGGGTAGGGAATGAGACTCGCACAACCTGGGAAGAGCAGAGAGGTAGGAAAACAACCAAAAGAAACAAAAATAGCCCCCAAAGTTACCCACACTCTCCCATAGCCAAGCAGAGTTCACATTCAGGCTGTCTCTAGACTGGCATGATTTTCCGCAAATGCTTTTAACGGAAAAGTTTTCTGTTAAAAGCATTTGCGGAAAAGAGCGTCTAGATTAGCACGGATGCTTTTCATAAAGCACTTTTTGCGGAAAAGCGTCGTGTAATCTAGGCAGCTTTCATAAAAAAGCCCGATCGCCATTTTCGCGATCGGGCTTTTTCTTGAAAACAAATCTCAGCTGTCTACACTGGCCCTTTCGCGCCAAAGTTTTGCGCAAAGGGACTTTTTGCCCGAACAGGAGCAGCGTAGTATTTCCTCAAAAAGCACTGATTTCTTACAGTAGGAAGTCAGTGCTTTTGCGGAAATTCAAGCGGCCAGTGTAGACAGCTGGCAAGTTTTTCCGGAAAAGCGGCTGATTTTCCGGAAAAACTGGCCAGTCTAGACACAGCCTCAGGGTCAAATTTCAGTGGGTGGTTCTTGTAGCCAAGCCGTCCTGTCCCATGTGATTTGGAGCTTTGCTGTGCTCGTTTCCACTGGGCTGAGTCCGCCTGGGTTAAAAATAAACATTATTTATGGACAGATGATTTAATAATAATCACTGGAGTTTCTTGCCCCTTCTCTGAAGTACCTGGTACTGGTCATGATCAGAGGTAGGATACTTGGCTAGATGGACCCATGGGTCTGATCCAGTCTGGCCGCCCCTCAACTCACACTTGTCACAGAGCACGCAGTACGTTCTGGTGTTTAGGGCTGCGTGATAAAATGTTCCATTTATAACGCACTTTTCTTCCTGAAGCATGGACCCAGCTAGATAAACACAGCTTCACTGTCATGCAGCCACTTCTAGGCTGGGGGAAAGCTGCCATCTCGCAACAGGACAGGGCATGGTATTGTGACAGGGGGAATACTGACCAGAAGCACACGCTTTCTCTGGTAGAAATGTTCTGGAGACCTTCAGTCTCCTTTGGTTTGAAGGGCTCATTGGACAGATCCACCCACTTGTCACTTCCTAGGGTTAAGTCCTTGCTTCCCTTGGAAGAACAAAGGGATGTGGTCGCTCTGGTAGGATTCAAACATGTGGTTTTAGGGAATCCAGGTGTTTCCACACATAATGCGTTGCCACCTAAACGTCGTGTCGGCCATTTTGTAGGCTCCCTCAGCGGCTGTTCGTCAAACAGCACGGTCTGAATCTCCCATGGAAAGGGCGGTGCTAATGGCCGACGAACAGTATGTTTGTCTACAAAGCGGAGCAGGCTGCCAGCTGCTAAAGATTTCCATCCCCTCTCAGGCTGCGTGACAAGTTACCAAACAGTAACACTGGGAAACTAATCGCTGTATCCAATGCAGCCTGGCAAAGGGGTCAGAGATGCCTTTCGCTGCCTGGTGCCCTTGGCAGCTCCATACGTGGCCAGAATGGAAAGCCAGGCGCCTGGGACAGGGACAGGGACAGGGACAGGAGGTGGGGAGGGCAGAACGGTAAGGTGCTCAGAAGGACTCTGATGGGAGACAAGTCTGCAGGGACTGCACTTCTCTATGGAGAAAATCAAAACTGTGCCTGAGATAGTCATTCCCTGCTGGTCAGATCCAAGGGCATTGCTGGGAAAGTTCAAGAGATCACACAGGCTAGGAGAGAGAGGTAGGAGTGGGCAGCTCTTACATGCCCTGCTCTTTGCAGGCAAAGGTCTAGTTGGGTAGGAGATGCCCATTGGACTGGTGCACAGGAGTCCGATGGAAATCCATAGAGAATTACGTGCTTTCAACAGAACGTTTAAATCAGGGCATGGAATCCTGGAGCCTGGTACAATCCACTCTTAAATTCTAGGAGGCAGTCTGACGACTCTCTGAAGTACAAAAAGCACAGGGCCAAATTCTAAGGGACCAGCGCCAGCTCCCACCCACTGAGAATTGGGCCCAAGGGCTAAAATAACATCGAAGCACTTTTCATCCTCCTGTTATGTTGCTCATACTACATGCGGTGAGAGCAGGTCCCACCCAGTTGCTCTACCCCTCTGGCATTAGCACTGGGCATGGAGCCAAATCTAGGTGCAAAATGTTGGTCTTGTGCGCGGTAATATTTTTGAAAGTCCCTAAGTGATTTAGGAGCCTAATTCCCACTGACAACATCTCCTTAAATTTTATTTTTAAAAAATGTTTAAAAGGGGTAAAAATCAAATCAAAACTTTTCATTTGACTCAGAATGAAATTTCTGTCTGAGTCACCAAAATTTTTAAACCATCTTTTTCAGTGTAACTCAAAATTATTATTTTTTCCCAATTTGGATTTGCCACCAAACGGAAAATTCCTTTCCTGTCACAGCTCTTCTGCTGCTGTCTGTGACCTCCCTGGCATGGGGAATGGCAAAGCAGATTATTTTGCTGTGTAACGTTACGGGCACTTTACAAGAACCATCGCTGTCCCATTGTTGTATTACATTTCCACAAAGCCTTAGTTCTAGAGAGAGATCAAAAATTGGATTAGAGCTAAAGAATGGGAGGCGACAGAGATGTTTTAATCTGGGTGTGTTGTTGATCCCTTTATAGATACAGAGGCAAAGGCATGGGCATGGATTAACTTCCCTGCAGTTTGGGAGGGTTTAGAATCAGGTTGTTGGTTCAGCTTCCCTCTAAGGATCTCAGGGAGTTTTCTAAGCAGTTAAGCTTTTAAGCTTCCAAGGCCTTTGAAGAGGGGAAGTGTTGACACAGTAGAGCCACAAAAGTAGCTAGCCCAGGGCACAGGGAGCAATGACTTGGTTTGCAATGATTCCAAGCATCTACTACTGACCTCAGTGGGTAGTGTGGGTGCCCAGGTCAACATACAGGCCCAGAAAGAGAACCCAGGAGTCCTGACTCAAGATGTCACCCACTAAATTTTATTATTTGCCAGTTTGGGATTGGGATTTTCCCACTGGAAATGAATTGCCCGTAAAAGACTCAAACCTGGACAGGTATGGAACAGAAAGACATTCTTCTCTAGCGTTAGGGCAAGGGCTGGGTTGGTTTTTGTTTTGTTTTGTTTTGTTTTTGGCTTGAGTTTGATGGTCATCTTCCTTTCATCTTTGTAGAACTGGATTTCTCCTCCCCTGCCACCTCGCCTCCACCTTTATTTTCATGGGATTTTGGTGAAATCCACCTGGAAGTGGAAGATCTTTGACAGGGTGAGGGGGTCACCAAATGAAGTAAAACGGAACAAAAGGAAGTACGACTTCATGCGACACAGAGTTAACCTGTGGAACTCCTTGCCAGAGGATGTTGTGACGTCCCAGACTATAACAGGGTTCAAAAAAGAGCTAGATAAATTCATGCAGGGTAGGGCCATCAATGGCTGTTAGCCAGGATGGGCAGGAATGGTGTCCCTAGCCTCTGTTTGTTGGAAGCTGGGAATGGGCATCAGGTGATGGGTCACTGGATGATTGCCTGGTTTGTTCATTCCCCTGAGGCCCCTGGCATTGGCTACTATCAAAAGACGGGATCCTGGGATAGATGGACCCTTGCTCTGACCCAGTGTGGCCCTTATGTTCTTATGAATTGTTCTCGCTCTTTCACACTTTCTTCAGTGCTGTCTGGTAGCAGCAGGAGTTCCCTGTGGTGAGCTGAAAAGACATAGAACCTGCTGAGATGTACAGTAGAGGTGAAGCAAGGTTTGCTTCATCTCTGCTCACAATGGAGTATTTACAGATTTCAGACCTAGGCCTTCCTGTTACTTCCTACTGTTTTCATTGATTTTCCTCCATAGAGCGTTAACAGATCTGTCCAAGATCAGGAGCTCTTGTGTTCTGTTTCCGATACCTGCTGCATCTTTGGCTCTATTGGCTCTTAGGCATCTTTTCTTGTCTCTAAGGACTTGACGTTGTGCAGAATAGCAGTTGCTCCTGGAGAATGGAAACCTTGCTGAGGAATTTTAACATTGGATTTGAAAATATGTGTTTGATTTGGAAAAAAAAAATCCGTGACTATGGGGACGACTCCTCTGCTTTCTGCAGGTGGGTCTTGGATGCTAGAGATACTAGCTGGCCAGATTGTCTTTTTAGGCCAAGAGGGAATTATCCACTGATAGCTCTGAGTTATTTCTCTCAATTGACTCTCTCCGCACAAAAACGGTGTGGGTTTAACTGGAATCGAGTTAGTGCTGCAGCTTTCCTGTGTGGTCTTTCATATACGTTTAGAACTGATTATATTGGTTATAGTGTGCATTTACGGACACAAGCAAAACTGCCCTGAGCCAGGCTTGAATGGACATACGTGTCCACAAACAACGCTGTGCTGGTATGAAATCACACTTATTGTGGCATCAGTACAACTTTATGCATAGACCCATCCTAATTTAACAATCTTTCTCAGGAACACGGTCACCAAGAACTCTGCTTTTCCATCACTGCCCAATTTCATAGTTCTGTCATGGCCCTCAGTAACAACAGATCCTGGTGTCCCTACCAACACCTATTAGTCTTGTTTCTAAAAGCTCACGAGTGGACCAAGGAACCAAAGAGCAAGTATAGTGGACTCTCCAGGATCTGCTATACAAGGTGTCTGGTTTTTCCCTGAATAGAAATCAATCAGTCATGTTCTGCTCTTGTACATGGAGCTTAAATGTAGAGGTTCGACGCTGGTCGCATCGTTCCTATCTCTGTGCAGCAGAGAAGCTGCATCAAAGACCAGAGAGGGGTCCTGTTCGTTTGGAGACATTTTAGGTGATAGTTAGAATCTAGTCTGTTTTGCCTCCCCTTCCCCTGAATGCAAGTCAACACTATTTCCTAAATCAGGGTGGGAAGCCAAATGCCACCCCCCGCTTGCCTGGATCCAGCCCCTGAGGCTCAGGGCTCCCCCCCCAGAGCACACAAAATCTACTAGCCTGGGCCCCCCCAGGCTCTGGTGTGGGAGGGGAATATGAGGAGTGTCTTTCTGCTTCTCAGTCAGGGGCCACATCAGTGAGAGTTGGGTTTTTTTTCGCTTCTCATTTGTGTGTGGCCTCCAACTGATTTTTTTCTGTGGGTCGGCAGCCCCCCGACCCAAACAAGTTTCCCCACCCCCTGGCCTAAGTCTTCCCTGGAGACTTGTTTTTAAAGTAAAAACCATCTAAGGAAACACAGATTTTTAAAAAAACCCCACAAAGGGCTGAACGAACAAATAAATAAATAAAGTCCCGCTCCTGGCAAACAGCTGGATGAGTGTCACAGAAAGGGAGGAACAGCTGGATCCAGTAAAAGCCCAGGGAAAATGAGTTCCAGACCCAGAAGGGAAGTGGGGGAGGGGACTGGTTTTTGGAGTGTGTTGATGTGTGGGACCCTCCAATGTCAGCTGATAAGACTCCGACATCAAAGTCTGGGAGCAGAGCGGCAGGATCCAAGGGGGCAAGAGAGAGAGCTCGTGTTTTGGAGAAATTGAGCAGGAAGCCTTTTAGGAAGAGATGGGGGGGAGAGTGTGTTTGCGGGGGGCAGTGCAGAAGGGAGGTGGGTGTTAGAAGTTGTAGGTGGAGTAATTCTGCAAGAACTTGAGCTGCTGGCTCTGGCGCTCCAACTGTACGTTGATGAGGTCATAGTGTTTTGGGGTAAAAAAAAAAAACAACTCCGACTTGTTTTTCAGAAGAGAGAGAGAGAGAGAGAAACACGCAGCGGCTGAAGAAATGGAGCAAGTAGCAAAACTCCTGCTGTGGCAGCTTTTGCTTCTGCAAAGTAAGCTTCTAGCTGACCAGCATCAATGTCCTGTGTCTGTCTTGCTCCAGAGAGAATGGGGGCTCAGCGTTTTACCTGGGGGGAGCTGGCTCTGTCAGTGCAGTGCCTTGGTTTAGATTCTTGTCGCTAGTTGTTTTCTGGTTTGTGTGTGTGTGTGTATGTGTGTGTGTATAGGGGGAAGGGGATGGTTTTGATGGGGGAAAGGGATTTCTCTTGGTTTTTCTGGAGGAAGAATGTTTGGTGAACTGGGGTTGATCAGAGGACATTCTGGTTGTTATCTGTGTTCTTTGGTTTGTTTTGCTGCTGATCATCTTGTTCTGCAGAAGAAAGGGAAGAAACATAGCCTGGTATTGCTGCTTTCGGGTGACTTGGTGCTGTTTGGCTAAGGCAGGAGCAGACAGTTCAACTGTTGTGGGCAATAAGGGGGCGATACTAGAACTATTTGGGTACCCAGGTGAAAACAGGATTCACCTGTTGCCCTGGAGGAATGTGGAGTGGGAGGATGGCCGGGGGGTGATTACAGAAACATGGAACTGTTTATGTTGTTTCCCGTGTCGCAGTTTTCGGGGCTGGGGGGGAGAACAATGGCAGACCCAGGGGACCTCAGCAGGCAGGCTCCAATGATGTCAAAAGACTTGTGGGCGAATAGCAGCCCCCTCCCAGAAGGCAGGAGCCCATGCCCCACAACTCCAAGCCAGTCCTTAGGAATGATGGGGCAGTACTGTTAACACTGGTGCCCCTATGCCTGAAGGTTGCTGGGGGGCTGATTTTTTGAGAGATGTGATTTTTATGAACTTCAGCAACACATTAATGAAATATTTTAAAGCAAATTGTAAACTAAGGTCCTGCAGACCCAGGACATTCAGAAACTGACAATCTAGACCGGGGGCTGGCAAATGCCTGGTAAAAGGTCTTCATGACCGCTTGATGGACCCTTTCACAGCTTCGATGTTCTGCTCTTAGCTCTGGCAGGCTGTGTCACGTTTAAGTTAACGAGATCCTCTCGGGAGACTGCAGAGTCACAGAACAGGGATAGGAAGAGGCGGGAGGGTGGAAGTAAGACCCAGGGGTGCCCCAGATTTTCTGCAGAACTCAATCCAGCCTCTTCAACACTTTTTTCTCTGAGGAGAGCTGGAGGTGAGCAAGGCTGGCTCATCCCAGAGCACAGGAAAGCTCAATTTCTAAAGAGCGACAGTGCATCCCATCTGGGAAATGTGGGTTCCAGTTCTTTGGAGCTGTTTTATCCTCCAACTGCACAAACATAAATAACCCCATTAGCCAGTAATTGGGATTTCCCTGCACCAGCCTTTCCTAGCTCCTTCAGCTCATGGGTGAATGAGGTTTTGTTTGTCCTCAGTTTGGTCCCTGGTGGATATTTTTCACCTCACCAAGACATCCACAGTTTGCAATGTCCCAGGGCGTGGGTCAGGCCTGGAATAGCAGGGTTGGTTGCAGGTGAGGACTGCAGGGCAGAGCTGTGAGGGATCCAGCATTAGAAGGGATGGGCAGCATTTGAATCTCTCCCGAATGGCCGCACAAGTGCGTAGCTTCCAGGGAACACTGGCTCAGGCCCGGAACAGCAGCCCAGCATTGAGGGGCTCTGGAGGAAATGCTTGGGTGCAGTTTGCAGAGGTGGTGGCAGGAGGTTTGCAGCCCTGTCAAAGATCTTTCCTTTCCAGGTGCACTTCACCAAATTCCTATGAAAATAAAGTTGGCGGCGAAGGGGTGGGGGAGGAGAAATCCACTTCCTTTCATCTTTGAGGAGATGAGGTTCTGATCTTCACCCTCGTACGGTCATCTCTCAGGGAAAGACCGGCTCCGTTCCAAATGACTCTGCCTTGTGGGCCATGCGCCAGTGTAAACAAGGCCGAGAAGTGTTTACAAAGCGAAGTACCTCTCCGAGCTGCCTGTGAGAACGGGCCTGTGAGGGGAGCCTGTGTGCACAGCAGCCAAGATGGAGAAATGCTGACAGAGCTTCTCCTGGCTTCTCGTGCAGATGAAGGACTTTTTTTTTTTCTTTCTGCCGAGACTGCACGTTTTTGTCTCTCTCTGATCTGCCGGGCATGTTCCCACTTGCGGGAAAGGTGTTGGAATTGGGTGGCGGCAAAGCTTTGGGAAGTCCCAAAATCCCTCTCAAAGCAAGAACAAAAATCTGCCTTTGAGCAATTACATTCCATGAGCCATTTTTTTAAAAAATGGGGACTTAAAAAACCACCAATGGAAAGAACTAATTCAGCGAGCAAGGGGCTGCCTGTGGGGGATCTTCATTCAAGATCCAGCCTTGGTCTTTTGGTCCCAGGCCAGCAGGAGATAGAAGGAGCAGGGGATGGGGTTTGCTATTAGGCAGGAAAGCCCTTGCATTACTCACTGATGCCTCCCAGTTGGGTGAGTTGGAAGAGGGGCATAGATGGCTCTGTGGGGACTTCTGATTAATAGAGCAATTCCCAGAAGGAAGCCACGCTCTTTGGCGTGACTGTTGCTGCTACATGCCTGGAGGATAAGCTGGAATGATCCTGTCGACCCTGGGTCAGGCCCCAAAGAGGCAGCATGAAGTTGTTACCATTTTCCAAGCGAGTATGAACTTCGCTCCACAGCAGCTGGTATGTTTGCACTGACATGGAAAGAGCTCTAGGGAGGCTCTGAGAAGTGCCGACGCAGGGTCCACAGGGAGGGAAAATGAGGAGGTTGGTATTTTCACATGCTTATTTTTAACTTCTTTAAAAAAAAACCCTGGTTTTGAATAATCCCCTCGTTCAGGGCCTGATCCACCACCCGTTCGCTTCTGTTGGACCACAATCCTGCCACTCCTCCAGCAAGAGGAGACATGGCTCCTTTTTTGCCAGTGGAGACTGTTTCAATGGCCAGCGCAGAGCGTTCCAAGCGGGAAGGAGGTGGCATGTTCTTGGACACATGCTCAGGCATCTAGACAGCACCCCCGTGGAGTCTTAATGGTTAGAGGAGGGACTGGGAGGCAGGAGTCCACATTTTTGAATGTGTCTGATTTTTTTTTTTTTTTAGGACATCCAACCAGAAACACCTAGGGACTGACTCCCAGAGCTGCAGAATACCCACAACTCCCGTCCTAGTCTCTGCATGCTATAGGTGCTCAGCCCAGAGCCATCCTTACCCATACACAGAATATGCAGCTGTGTAGGGCACCTGAAAATTTGGGGCACCCCTGGGTCTTAATGTCCACCCACCCACCTCTCCCTATCCTTGTTCTGTGGCTCTGCTTTCTCCAGAGAGGATCAGGTTCAGTGTTTCTCAACCTTTTTTTATAAAGTACCACTTTAAAAAATAATTATTATTATAAGTACCCCCAGTACCTACAGTTTTTAGACACACAAAATTTTTTTCTACCATTGCAACACATTTGTTTAAACAACTTAACTGTAGCCAGGCAGGCGATGAAATTTTTGGGTGTAAAAAGTACAAAAATAATAAAACGCTGTAAAACTTAAAACAAAAATTCAGTTTTCTCTACATTTAAGTTGTGCTGATGTACCCCGCAGACTTCTCTTGAGTACCCCTAAGGATACTCGTACCACTGGTTGAGAAACACTGATCTAGTTAACAGGAAAGTGAAAAAGGCAGCCAGAGCTATTAGCAGAACAGTGAACCTGTGAAAGAGCCAGTCAAGTGGTAATAAAGCCATTTCACAGGCATTTGCCAACCCCTGTCAGCTTCTGAATTTACTGTCTACAGGCCCTTAGTTCTAAAACAAATTTTAAACTATTTCATTAATGTGTTGCTGAAGATGATAAAATCATATCTCTAAAAAATCATCAATCACCTCCCCCCTAGGGTTGCTAGATGGTTTAACCGAAAATACCAACGCCCCACCCCCACCCCCCAAAAAAAATCACCGGGGAAAAAGTTCTGTGGAGGAAAAAAAAAGGGGAGACCAAAGTTGTTGAGAAAAAAAAAAAAAGGACCCCGAGAGTTGTTAAGCAAAAAAAATTTAAAAAATAATAAAAAAAACCCAGTACGGCCCCTTTAAGAAATGCTTTTGAGGCTTTTTGGCCCTAACAGGCTGCGGCGGCCGTCCGTCATGTTGTCTTCCTGCTCCGGGCCAGACCGTTCCCCTGTGGAACCTGAGAAGCCTCCTGGCTAAGGTTGCCAGGTGTCCGGTTTTGAACCGGACAGTCCAGTATTTGTGCTTTCTGTTTGGGAAACAAATTGAGAAAATATAAATGAGAAAATAGAAATGTCCGGTATTTTCTAAATAAGATGCAATGTCGATTGTGATGTAATGTCAAGTGTGTCCGGTATTTTTGTTGAAACCATCTGGCAACCATACTCCTGGCCGGGAAAAAAAATCAGAAAATAAGACATGTTAGGTGTCCGGTATTTTTTTATCGGATAGGAGGCGAAAATACCGGACACCTGGCAACTCTACTCCAGGCTGCCATGGGGCATAGGGGTACTGGTTTAATAATACTGCATAGGGTCCCATAAATCCTAAGGAAGGCCCGAGTTCAGCCCTTCTGCAAATCAGGCCCAAGGTCCCCCAAGCAGGGGCATCCTAAAACCAAGGCCCCAAAGATCAGAGTCCACTTTCAAAAGCATCAGCCTGTATTTCTGTAGGACTCAGTTTCCCGATGTGCAGGTTTTAGGAGCAATAACACTTTCCTCAACAGGGTGTTGTGATGCAGTTTGAAGCTCAAAGGACTGTATCCTCTAGATCTCAGAGGGGTAGCCGTGTCAGTCTGTAACTTTAAAAACGAGTAGTCCTGTGGCACCTTAGGGGGTGTCTACACTGCACCATAGCTCGAAATAAGATATGCTACTTGAGCTATGCAAATTGCATATCTTGTTTCAATCTTATTTCAAAATAGCTTATTTTGTAATTTGGCACTGTCTACACAAGGCCAAATTTTGAAATAACCTGCTATTCCAAAACATCCCTTACTCGTCTTGGAATGAGGTTTTCAGGAATGTCGGAATAGTGAGCCCAAAATAACAGGCTTGCTCTGAAGACGTGGGATAGTTATTTTGGGATACTCCGGTATCCCGAAATAGCGTTGTAGTGTAGATGTAGCTTTAGAGTATGTCTACACAGCAGCATTATTTCAAAATAACTTAGTCCGAGTCTACACAGCAAGCAGTTATTTTGAAATAATGTTGAAATACTGTCAAGCTGGAGGACTTCTTACTCCAACTCCTGTAACCCTCATTGTACAAGGAGTAAGCGAAGTTGGAGGAAGAGTGCTCTATTTTGAAATAAGTGCTGTGTAGACTCTCCCAATTTTGAAATACGCTATTTTGAAATAAGCTACGCAATTGACACAGCTTAATTTTGTGTAGCTTATTTCAAGTTAAGCCCTACTGTGTAGATGCACCCTAGAGACCAATAAAAATAAATATAGTTTCATGAGCTTTTGTGGGCAAAGCCCACTTCATCAGATGAGCTTGAGTGGAGAAAAAAGGGGGACCCAGAATTTATAGCAGAAAAAGATCTGTGTCCTAGATCATGAGTGCTGCGGTTTAGAGTCCGCGATGCTGCACGGTTTGGATACTGTGATGTTAAGCAGGCGGGAGGGCTCGGCTCTTGATTAATACAAAGAATTCTTTCCCAGCTGCCTGGCTAGTACTGCCCACATGCTCGGGGTCTAATTGATCGCCAGATTTGGGGTCAGGAGGGACTTTTCCCGTAAGCCAGATTGGCACAGACCCAGGGGTGGGTGAGATTCGTCTTGTTCAGCAGCATGGGGCCACCTGGGTCACTTGCTGGTTTAAACTAATGTAAAGGGTGGATTCTCTGTAATGTGAAATCTTGAAACCAGGATTTGAAGACTTCAGTAACTCGGCCAGAGGTTAGGGGTCTCCCACACAAGTGAATAGGTGGGGTTGTGGGGTCTGTGATGTGCAGGAGGGCAGGATCAGGATTAAAATCACCACCCAGACACTCCATTTTTTGGCATGTGTGGCCAGGCACCATTTGACAAGCCCTCATGTCCAGATTTTTTGATATGTGGAGAAAGTGGCAACTGTAATCAGGTCTGAAAGCCTGTGAGACCCAGCAGCCTGGAAAATGGGCAGAGAGAGGGGCAAAGAAAAAGAAACTGGAAAAGACACACAGAGCTGAGCTTACTCTAACAATGTGCTGTCCAACACGCTAGCCATGAGCCACATGTGGCTATTTGGCTGGTTGGCTTGAACAATGTGGCTGTTTGGCCGGTTGTGTGTGGCTGGTTCGCTATCGCAGTAGCCGCTAACTGGTTGGACACCATGGCTCTAACAGAAAGGCCTTGTCTAGGGGCAGGCCTGCCAATGGGGGAGAGGAAAAGGGGACCATTGCCCTGGGACCCGGCCATTCAAAGGGGACTGGGGCTCCTGCCATGGCTGCGGCAGCAGCTGGAACCCCAAGTCCTTTAAATCACGGCTGAAGCAGAACGGGGGGGATGCCAGGCTGCGCACTCCAGGCAGCACTAAGGGCGGGGGGAGGGAGGCATGCTTGCCTGGCTGCCCTCGGCCCCACCCCTTCCAGGAGCCTGGAGCCGCCCCTCCACCATACCCGGGGGGGGGGCGTGTAGCTTCAGGGGTAGCAGCAGATAGCAGAACCATGCACAGCAGCAGACACAGTTTGGCCAAGTCTCGAGGCGATGGTCCCAAAGCCTCAGCGCTCGCAGTCGTGGGCTTATGGCCAATTCTCAGCTTTCATTTAAAAAACAAATCCTGCTTCTAGGCCTCAGGGTTGCAGCAGGAAACCAGGGCAACCTGCCCTTCCCCTTTTGTCTCATGGAGCCCTCAGCCGTCGTGGCCTGGGTGTCGCGTTGACGGGGCTGTGAGTTGAGCTCCTGGCTACCCCTTGCCGCTGTCAGTGTAAGGGGCTGCACGGCCACCGTGAGGGGGCCCCGGGCTTCCAGAGGGAGAAAGCCCTGGGTAGGCCAGAGCTGGAGCAGTGCTTCTGCACACTCCCTCTCCCCAGCTGGGGGGAAGGTGGTCCAAGTGCTGCTCTACTTTGGCTATTCCCAGCTGCCGCAGTGGCTGCCTGGGGCCAGAGGCAGGTTAGGCCGGTACCTCAGGTTGCTCCGGCTTTGTTGGGCCCAAGGCAGTTCCAAGCCCTGCCCAGAATCAGGGAGGTGGCACAGGGGTGTAAAGTCACTTTTCTTTCATCCCCTCTCCAGCCTGCGAGCAGAGGTCAGCTCCAGCCCACTGATGTGCTGGGCTCCGGTACCCCACTGACGTGCCTGATCTCACCCCACCCCACCTTCCCTCCAGCATCCTGCCCAATCGGCTCAGCCCCTTGTCTCCTTCTCCCTCCCCCGGCTTCCCACCTCTCACTCTGCCCTCGCCACACGGATACTGCCTGGCTCACGGTGGGCAAAGCAGCCTCTTTCAGGGGACAGGATCAGGACTGGCAGGGAGGAGTCGGTGCCACTGAGCCATGACCTACAAGGAGTGAATTGCAGAGCTGGGAAGAGAACCCAGGCGTCCAGATGTACCGTTGCCTGGCAACTACTAGAAGGCAGCCTCCCCTGTAAGGATCTGCTAGCAGAGCCTGAACAGATGAATGGAAAGGAAGCTGGAAGGAGCTCTGTGAAGTTTCTCTCTCCTGGAGGCTGCTGCCCTGATGTTACAGACCATCGTGCTCCGCAGCCTTGTTTCACAGAGCAGTCACGTTTTGCAGTGCGTGGAGGAACACACATGGTCTGCAATGAGCCTGCGGCAGCCCACCATGGACAGGGGAGTCAGGGCGTGTGTGGCCCTGGCCATGCCAGTAGATAAAACCAGCTGAATAACAGAATCCAGAAATGGGAGGTGGGGGTGGGGAGCTCTGCTATTCTTAGCTCTGGGACGCTGCAGGCGTGGAGCATATGGGGTTCCGGGTTGGGAAGGCTGAGCCGGATGGCTTTGTCAGCTGTCCAATTTCTGCCGTTCGCCTCCACGTTTTTTTCATTAAGTTGTAAGGGAGAAAGGGGAAAACAAATGCATTCCCATGGCTTGCCCACAAGAGGAGATTCTTGTAGCATCAAATCAATCCTCTGTTAAAGAGCAGCAAAACCAGGCTCTGACAGCCCTGGTGGGGCAGCACCAACTGGTGGACTTTGTGCTCGGGGAGGAAGGTCATTTGACCGCATCGCCTCATCGTGACCATGTGTCCTGATGCAAACCACACTCTGTCCTGACTGGTTAGCATCACCCCGTCACATGGATATATGGCAGCACTGGGCCCTGAGACAGCACAATGACAAGATGTCCCATCACACCCAGGTCCCAGTTATTCCATCTCTGCGTGTGGGTATATCCCAGTGATTTCAGTGGCTGTCCACTGATAGCAGCCCTGGGAGAGATGGTTCTCCCACCCCCCAGCTATTTCGGGGCTTGCTCATGAAGCTTGAGGTCATTAGCACATGGCCAAGAAGTTAAAGACTGAAAGTGGGTGTTAGGAGATGTGCCAAATCCACAGTCAAGGTGGGACCATGAATTAATTATTTAGCATTTGTGCTTCAGTTTTTCCACCAGTAAAAGTAATGCTTACATGGCAGACGTGTTGCGAGGCTTGTTTGAGCCACGTTTGTAAAGCACTTTTTGGGATCCTCAGACTGTGTGTGTAATAGAAGGGCATTTCCCCTTGCCACAAGCTAAGGGCTTGTCTCCACTTACCAGGAGAGCAATGCTGTGGAGATCAATCTCCCGGGGTTCAATTTAGAGGGTCTAGCAAAGACCTGCTAAATCAATCCCTGACAGCATCCCCCATTGACTCCGGTACTCCATCATGTTGTGAGGAGTAAGGGACGTCAACAGGAGAGTTTCTCCCATTGACTTCCAGCAGCGGGGTTGCTGCAGAAATTCGATCTAAAGTACATGGACTCCAGCTATGCTATTTGTGTAGCTGGCACTGCATATCTTAGATCAGCTTTAGCTCCCAGAAATGAAAGCCTGAGCATTCATGTTCAAGGGCTTCGTAATCCACAAGAACCAGGATCTCGAACAAAAAGCTGGGGAACACGTCCCTTTCTTTTCTGTGAAGTGATACAAAGTATTTCCCCAGGGTGTGCTCTTGGTACAGCTGCAAACAGAAGTGGAGGAGAAAGGGCTTCCATTTGGTGTCTCTTTGAATGGGGCGCATGCATGGAAACTGCCACTCTCACACCGTGGTGTGGTTGCCAATGCTTTGTGAGCGGCAGAGAAAGAGTCGTTTATTTTGCTGAGCATGTTCTCTGTGGGCGGGCTTGAAGTAGCCCCATTCTAGAGTTAATTTATTCCCTGTTGCAAGAAATAAATCCTCGTCTTTGTCTGGGCGGCGGGGTGCCTGTGGCACACGCAGGACAGAACGACCGATTTTCCTGCTGTAACCCGTTTGTGCTGAAATAGTTAACAGATGGCTGGTGGAGATGAATGCTGTCGTTGTGTTGCAAAACTGACCCACCGGACTTCCCATCCTACGCAACAAGCAGGAGGTGCAGGGCTATCCTAAGGGGGAAACAAAGACATTTGTTCACATCCCAGGAAGTAGTTCTCACCACGCGGATCTGAGTCCTAGCCTAGGGGCTGGAGAAGCTGGCAGTGCTAGCCTGGAGTAGCCAGGAGTGTGAGGGAGACAGAATGTAACAGGCATGCTCTTGATGTCCACAGGTGGGTTTCTCTGGCTAGTACTGGCAGCAAAGTGTGCAAGAACACACCTGAAGGCAATGAGCTTGCCCAGACGATCCGTGATTTTCTGATCAGCCTGTTGCCTTTCATGAAACACTAGAACTCAGTTAATTGCATCCCTCTGGCATAGGGGCTGCTGCACCGGAGCCTTGGAGACCAAAGCCCTTTAGTTAGCCATAAGAAGAGTGGCAGAGTGATCTTCCCCGCCACTCTACTCCAGTGGGAAACAAGAAGGAAGTGGAACCTCCAAGCCCATTTAGTCCTTGGGCTCTCTTGGCATTGCCAGCTGGGGCAGCAATCTAGATGCCCTCTAAGAAGGACCCAGCGTGAGATTACCAATTCACACGGGTAGCACAGAGCTGAACCAGGTTCAGACAGAGGCCCTAGAAGGGGAAGGCTCCAAACCCCATTGCAAATTCCATCAGCCGCCCAGCACTCCTTTGCAGCTACGCTCCAGGGATGGTCCCCGGAATTGCAATGGACCATCACGGGGAGCCGGCTCCACATGGCGGCAGCTGCAGAGATGCCATTGAGCCTTGCCACCCTTTCTTACTGGATGTTGGTGGGAGAAAGGCGGAACTTTCCTCTTCTGGATCTGAGAGCTCAGATGAAAGGGCGGCGGCATGACCTGAAGGCCCCTCCCCCGCTGAATGAACAGCTCTGGGCCTGCCCAGCCGCTGTCTCGTGGTACCCTGCACAGAGCCAGCCTGTTAGCTGCCGGCTTTTCAACCATCAGTCCCTGGTCTCCACTTGTGGATGCTGGGGGTGGAGCTGCCCTGTTGGTAGCCGTGGTGGAAGATGTTGGGGAGGAATACCAGCCCGTAGTAGACAAGGTCTTGTCACCATTGTGTAGAGCTGGGTTTGGCGGGCACAGGAGTGGTCCCCGTCAGTATGTTCCCAGCCCTAATCATGGTTGTGAGCTAGAGGGCTATGCTGTAGTTTTCTCTGTGCAAACCTCCGGCTGAGAAACAGGGGGTGACTGCAATCTGGCGGACGGCACAGTCGTGGAAGGCACCAGACAGGCATCAGGCAGGCCAGGGACTACCTGAGAACAGGCCCCGCTGTAGTTCCAAACATGCTCACTTCCACCACTTTAGCCACTGGAGAATCTCTGCAAGCCGTCACTCGGGGTGTCTTTCCATCGCCTTTGGGACAGTTTGGGGAGGCACCCCCGATTCCCTCACTGAAAACAGCAGGGCAGCCGTATGGCCTGGGCTAGCTGCCTGAGTCTGTGCCTGCCATTCCAGTCCGGATTGTACAAGGGCAGCTCGCTTGTGTTGCTGGCCTGGGAGCCATGGCCGCCCTTAGCAAGTGAATTCAATCAATGCTAGCTCAGGGATGTCTGGCATGAGTTGCGGTCCTGCCTCCCAGTTGCTGGTCAGACATACCCAGAAGGTCAGGTTCAAATCCTGCCTGTAGCCTGCACCCATCAGAAGAGATAAGATACAGATACATTTAGGGCCTGATCTTGGGAGGAATTAAATAGCTTTCCGTGCACAGGATCTGGCCCTCAGCTGGTAAATTGCACCTCTGCATTGACTCTGGGTCACACTGGTGCGTTGTTCACATGCTTCGTTTCATTCTTTTCTCTTATCCTGGTGGCTCTTGTACAGAATTAAGATAGTTAAGGGGTGAGACGCTCCATCTATAGCCATGAGGGCAACCTAGGCTAGTGAGTGGGCCGCATGAGTGGCCCTTCTTCATCCCAGGGGGCCACAAGATTGTCAGAACCAAGATGGTCTCCTGGGGTAGGGCAGTTTTGCTCCCTGTGCTTCTGTACCTAGAATTTGCGGGGGTGCCCACTGCACTGTAGCAGCGCTTGGATTGGATGCACAGGGAGCACCCAGCTCTCACAGTCAATGCTGTGCACAATCAGCGCCCACCTCACTTCACAGGCCCTGGCTTTGCATGTGTGTCACTTTAGTAACACCAGTAGGAAGAAAACGACAGACAGAAACCAGCAGAGCCTGGCAACCCTGCGCGTGGGCAACAGTAAACAAAATGTCTCATGGGCCACATTTAGAACCCCAATGGGTTGCAGGTTGCCCAGGGCCAATTGAGGGAAGTTAAATTGGGATTATAAACTCTCCTCTAGCCTGATCAGCAAATTAAAACGTGAAGGCAAGGACTGGAAGAAATCCCTGTTTTTCTTCCACTGACATCATTGGTGGGTTGGTGGGCAGAGTGTTTGGTCTCTGAAAGATACCACAAATACCAAGCAAGCCGGCCGCTGCTACTTTTCCAATTCATTTTTCTCCCTTCCTTAATTAGAGTAGGAGAAGTAATATGACCAGAAGAGAATCCATATAATGGAAAAGATGGGAGGAGGGGCCAAATCAGATTGCTAGGATTGAAGGTGGTAAAAAGAGAGATAATTAGCATGGTAAACTCCTGGCCCTCCGTTTACTTTAGTGCCCCTGGTTATCTCTGCAAAGCCAAGACCAAACCTACGGTATTTTTGTCTCCATGTCTCTGCCCCCTTCTCCTACTTGCTTGTTTTTTTCATCTGCTGGAAGTTCTTCGGGTCAGGGACTCTCACTTCTTATGCTTGCAAAGGGCCTAGAACCGTGGGGCCCAGCTGGGTTGTGAGGCCGTTGGCGCGAGCGCAATATAAATATTAAATCATCGTAATATTGAAGAAGAGCTGAAGGATGGAATAATAAAAATGAAGGCGAGATGCTGGCTGCTGGCTGTGAATATATTTAATAGTTGCTCTTTGACTTTGTCAGTAACATTATTTTCTCTTCTCCTTCAACAGGGTCTGTTGTTCATTTGTATTCAGGTAAGTGATGCCCTTTAAATCTGCCCTGGTTTAGGATGGTTAGAAGTATCCAAACACCCTCCCAGAGCCTGCATCCCACACCCCTGCCTGCACCCCAACCCCCTGCTCCAGCCTGGTGGAAGTGAGGAAGGGAGGGTGGGGCCTGGGAGAAGAGGCAGGACAGGGCAAGGGCTTAGGGTAGGGGCAGGGCAAGGGTCTTTGGGTTTGCAACAATTAGACACTGGCAATCCTGCCTGGCGGCCATGTGGAAGCCCTGGCCGTGCCAGAAGAGCATGGCCAGTAGCACAGCTGGCAGCTTACTGGGCACCAGCAGCACAGGTGCAGCACCACCCAAATGTCAGGCAGACTGTGACCACGCGGGCATGGCTTGTGTATGTGTGGGGCCCATTGGCTGTTCTGCCTTCGGGCCCAGAATTGCTGTTGGCAGGCCTGCTGGATCATGAAGTTTAGCTGCAGTGGAAGGAGGTGCTCCCTGGGGTGACTGACAGGGAATTTAAGTAGACTAAAGGCACACTAGCAAAACCCAGTGAGCAGAGGAGAAGGCTGTCTGGGCCTAGGAGGAGTTTTAAATGCATAATATAACATTGGAATTTGACTTTTCTAAGGGCACATCTTCACTTCGTGGAAGATCGATGCTGCTGTGATCGATCTTCCAGAGTTTGATTTAGCGAGTCTAGTTAAGACTTGCTAAATCAAACTCAGAGGGCGCCCCCACTGGCATCCGGTGCTCTTGCTCCTATCAGGAGTAAGGGAAGCCAACAGGAGCATTTGCTCCTGTTGGTCTCCTGCTGTGAGGATGCCGCCAAGCTCGGCTTAAGGTAAGCTGCCTCCAGCGATGTATTCTACTTAGCTGGAGTTGTGTACCTTAAGTCGAGCTGCCGGGTCTACTGTATACCATGGCAGTCGCACCCAAACCACACCCTGTGGAACAGATCTATAGATCCGAATAGTGATTAAACCAATCGGGTTTTATAGCAACATAACTAGGTGCTACAGGACTGAGTAGAAAATGAGGACCAGTCCATAGGGGAGTTTCTTAACTGCCCTATTACTTTTTAGACCCCAGGGCTATGTCTACACTCGCGGATTCTTGCAGAGAAATATGCAAATGAGGCGAAGCGTGGAATATCGCTGAGCCTCATTTGCATACCTAATGAGCCGCCATTTTTGCAGAAGAGGCTCTTGCACCAGAAGGAGCTGTCTACACTGCCCCTTCTTGCGCAAGAAAACCCCTTATGCGCAATACCGTTAGTCCTGAAAATAATTAGTGTAGCGGCATTGCACAAGAGGGGGTTTTTGTTGCGCAAGAAGGGGCAGTGTAGACAGCTCCTTCTGGCACAAGACCTCTTCTGCAAAAATGGCGGCTCATTAGATATGCAAATGAGGCTCAGCAATATTCCTCGCTTAGCCTCATTTGCATATTTCTCGCACAAGAAGCCGCGAGTGTAGACATAGCCCTACAGCGTGGTTATCCCTTCCTGTGGGACTTTTCTGTAAGGGCTGTCCATATTTTGTGGGGAAGGGGGTTACTTTGCTTGTGAGAGGAAGGTCTGTATAGATTTCACACTCCATCAGTCCTCCCTCTCTCTGCTCACAGTGCCAGCTGATGCGTCGAACCCCGAGAGCGTGGTGGTGTCGGTGTCGAATGTCAGCGCCGTGGCTGGGTCCCAAACGGTCCTGACCTGCAAGAGTTACCGCATGATCTGGACCCAGGACCGCCTGTACGACCGCCAGCGCGTGGTCCACTGGGACTTGTACAGCAACCCGGATGGCGATTACAAGGCGGAGAGGCTGTGTGACATGTACTCCGCTGGGGAGCAGCGGGTGTACAGCTCCTACAACCAAGGCAGAATAGCCATGCCCCAGAACGCCTTCGCAGATGGCAACTTCTCATTGGTGATCAAAGGTACCAGGAGCCAAATCCCTCTTTCTTTCCGTTGCTTCTAAAGAGCTGCAGCTCCATGTGCTGGGACTTGCTCATGGGAAGGGCACCTTGAGGAGGTCATCTAAGATGCAGGAAATGCAGCGGTCCAACCACTAGGAGACTGACTACGTTTTAAGAGAGACTTGCCTTGCACTCACTTTGAAAGTCTTAATCATGGGCAGTGGGGGCAGGGGGTCGAGAGGAAGGATGGCCTTACGGGACAGTGCTGGACTAGGGACTAGGCTGAGCTGAGTTCCAGGCCTGTCCCTGACCCCTTGTGTGCCCTTGTCAAATCACTTAATTGCTCTGTGCCTCAGCATGATGATAAGAAGTCGAAATAGCTTATTTCGACTTTTGGAGCTGTCTACGCTGCAGCTATTTCGAAACAGAGCACTCTTCCCCCGACTTCCCTTACTCCTCGTACAATGAGGGTTACAGGAGTCGGAGTAAGCAGTCCTCTGGCTCAACATTATTTCGCCATATGTCGAAATCACTGCTTGTGTGTAGACGCGGACTATGATATTTCAGAATAACATCATTCTGAAATAACGCTGCTGTGTAGACGTAGCCTAAGTCTGGGGATATACAATTCATAGCGCAGTCCTGGCTAGGGCTGGTGTTATTGTCATGCCAATAATCATTCAAACAACCAATCACGGTTCATGACCTGGGACCAAATTGTGCACGCGCCCCCCGCCCCCACCAATCAGCTCATCGCTGCAGTAAGACGACGGCCCTGATCCTTCAAAGTGCCTCCCGTACAGCCCTGCGTGGGGCTACAAGGAAGGGGCCACACAAACATCCGCCAACAATCCTCACTTGGCTCCGAAATGTTCTTTTTCTCCTCTCGTGCTAGATGTGGCAGAGAGCGACCAAGGCACATACTCCTGTAACCTCCACCATCACTACTGCCACCTGTACGAAACGGTGAAAATCCAGCTGCAGGTCACCGAGAAAGGTAAAGGTGTGAATGATGGCAGAGAACGCTGGGCGGGGGGGCGGGGGGGGAGGGCCCTGTGCCCACTGGGAGCCCGGTGGGTTTCAAGGGGTAGTGCCCAGCACTTGCACTCTGGGCTCGCGGCCAGTGTTGGTCAGGGAGCCGCCTGCTCCCACACACTGCCTCACGGAAAACAAGGGGGTGAGTGCAAAGGCAGGGCGCCGGGCAGGGGGAGGGGACACGGGCGCTGCATAGGAATGGTGCTACACCTCAAGAGACATCGGTGCTTACGGCACCTTCTAGCAAGCGGTGAGGTTTCAGTCCATGCCATGGCAGTCTGGCTGTGTCCCAGCTCGCTGGTTTGTTTGACGTCCAGCCTGCATTTCCTGCACCCGTCTCCGTGCCGCCTGGGCCAGTGCCACCCAGTAAAAGCAACCCATTACATCGAGTGCCTGCAACAGACTGTCCCATCGGCTGCCTCGCCTCCTACTGCCCCCGCCGGCCATTCCAAAACCCTCCCCGGCAACGGTCCGTGCCAGATACTTGGCCAAAGAAATCTGCCTTGCGCAGTGGTCAGAGAACGAGGCCTCTAGAGACCTCCAAGGTGAAGGAGCCCTGACTGTGCCTCGCGTCCAGACCAGAGGGGGAGCGGCTAGGGACTGCCACTCAGGGCGTGCTGTAGGGCAGCCGTTTTCAAACTTTTTTTCTCATGACCCAGTTTTGGAAAATTGTTGATGTCGCAACACAACATAATGAGACTGGAGTGTGGGCTCCAGGGTGGGGCTGAGGAGAGCTTTGGGGTGCAGGAGGGGACTCTGGCTTTGGGCGAGGGTCAGGGCTGGCTTAGGAGGGGCTTGCCTTGAGTGGCTCCCGGTCAGTGCTGCAGCAGGGGAGCTAAGGCAGCTTCCTGCCTCTCCTGGCACTGCAGACCTTGCTGCGCCCCAGAAGCAGCCAGCAGCAGGTTCCCAGCCCATGGGAGTGCGGAGCTAGTGCTCAGGGCAGGGGCAGTGTGCAGAGCCCTGTGCACGCCCCACCATTTAGGAGCTGGGTCTGCCGCCGGCTGCTTCTGGGGTGCAGCACAGTCTGTGGTGCCAGGACAGGCAGGGAGCTACCTTAGCACCCCCTCACTGGTCACCTGATCCACCTGCAGCAACGAGTCCCAGTGCCTGACATTCCACGACTGTGGAATTTCATGACTGGGTCGCGACCTGTCGTGTGAAAACCACAGCTCCAGCCATTCCCCCTTGCTGCTAGCATCACCTCCATCTTGTCTGGGCTGACCAGGCTGCTGGCTTTCCAACAGGTCCCTGTTGTCTTAGCGCTGGGCAAGAGCCAAGACGGCCCTGCCTGGCTGATGCTGAGTATTCAACAAGCATAGGGGGAACTGGTTAGAAGCAGGTGGTGGGATGGGAAGGGAGCAGCATCTTCTGCTTTCTGCTCTCCCTGTTTCTCTTCATTACATCAAAACCCCCAGTCTGTCTCCGGGAGCCTCCGGCTGCTTTTTGGGTTTTTTCATTGCTCGGCATCAGCAGTCTGCAAGCCAGGGATTCTGTCCCTCCTCAGTAATTAGGGTGTTGGGGGCAGCAACGCACGTCGCACAAGGAACTGCCTGAGATGCTTGGAGAATTGGGACCCAGCGCGCTGAAAATCGTCTGCTGCTGTTGTTCCGTTCTCAGTCATTGGAGAGAGCACGCTCTTCCGTCTTCCTGGGGCTAGCAACAGACTCTCCGCTGCCAGGGAGAATGACGGGCTTGCAGTCAACACGCTAAACTGGGACCCAGGAGACCTGCGTTCGGTTCCTAGCTCGGTTTGAGCCGGGCGCTTCCCCTCTAAGTGGCTCAGGTTGCGGAGCACTTTGAGATCCTTGGGTGGAAGCGCAGAGTAGGAGAATAGGTTTGTAAATGGTTAGCCAGTTAACTGGTAAGCCTCACCAGTTAAGGTTAAGGATGAGGCTTACCGGTTCTGGTTAACTGATAGGGCTGGAGCAGCTGTCCAGGCCCCGCAGGGCCCACCACAGGCAGGGGCTACTCCAGCCAAGCAAAGCAGCCCCTGTCTGTAGCGAGCCCGGCTCAGCCCCCCCCAGGTTACACACTGGCTCCACAGGAGTGGGGCCAGCAGCCCCTGCCAGCCCCACTCCCAGGGAGCTGGCTTAGCTGCAGGCTTTGCAGTATAAAGCTTATATATACTGCTTATATAAGCTTATAGAGCCCGCACCATGTGTAACCTCTAGGATGGGGGCGGGGAACCTTTTTTGAATCGGGAGCCACTGACCCGCAGAAAAATCAGTCGGGGGCCGCACACAACAGAGAAGTAAAGAAAAAACCCCAAACCGAAAAAAGTGGCCTCTGACGGAGAAGGAGAAAGACCCTCCCCACATTCCCCTCACGCACCAGAGCCGAGGGGGACCCAGCCTAGAAGATTTTGTGTGCTCCAGCCCCACGGTGGGACAGCAGAGGAGCTGGAGTGCCAGCGTGGGCTCCCCAATGCTGTGGGGGACCCTGAGCCTTGGGGGCCGAATCCAGGGAATCCCACCCCTGCTTTAGGATTTTTAGCAATTACAGTAGTTCCATTTTTAAACGATTTTTCACATCCCCCTAGGAGAGCATCATTGTTTCATTCACGGTGGCTCCTAGCACAGGAAAAGCCATTGGCCCTAGCCCGCAGAGCGGCAGGAGCTATGAAGTATAATTAGGACGGGTGCCCTGGGTTGTTTCCCGATGAAATGGGATCGTATCTATTTACCCAGCTGCCTCGTGTGCCCTCTCTGCAGCCGCGGAAGCGAAGCGGTACTGGGACGGCGAGAAGGCGGTGGTCATTGCCCTGCGGGACAGCACCGTGGTGCTCCCGTGCGTGAACCGGAACCAGATCTGGACTGAGCGGCACAGTGAGGAGGAGCAGCAAGTGGTCCACTGGGACAGGCAGCCCCCAGGGGTCCCCCCACGATCGGGCCGACCGCCTCATAGACCTGTACGCCTCTGGTGAGCGCCGCTCCTACGGGCCGCTCTTCATGCGGCAGAAGATGAACATCACCGAGACGGCCTTCGCCCTGGGCGACTTCTCGCTGCGGATTTCAGCTCTGGAGAGCGCGGATGAGGGCACGTACTCCTGCCACCTCCACCATCACTACTGCGGCCTCCATGAGCGCAGGATCTTCCGGGTCTCCGTGACGGAGCCAGAGAGAGAGAAGAAGGTGGTGAACCTCACGTACAGCAACAACGTGCCAGCTGTAGGTAGGTGACCCGCTGAGGGGGGTGGTCCTCCGTCCCGGGAAAGAAGTGAACAGCTTCAGTCCGGCCCCAGGGCTGAGCGAGGCCGGCTGAGAGAGGCCACACAGCAGGCCCTCAGCTCTGTAGAGGCACAGAGATGGCTCTGGTAGCTGTGTGGCCCCCACAGTAGCTCTGAGCTCCAGAGAGACTCTGGGGCAGGCCCCAGGGGACAGGACCAAGGTGCGTTGGTGACTCTGTATCCCTACAAAGCTCTGCCGAGGCCATTCGAGCACCATACAGCGGCTCTGAGCGCTTCCCGTGCCTGAGCCAAGGCCCACGTGTGTCCTTGTATGAGATTCACACAAGGGCCCGTCTTTCAGTGCAGGAATGAATCTGCCCTTATGTGCTGACGGGCGGTGGGTGTCTTTGTGGCGGGTGCTCTGATTGCTCTGGGGGAACAGCATCTGCAAAGAGCAGCCTCAAGCCCATACTGGGCAAGGCCTGATTCTGCCCCGTCGCTCCCACTCAAGTCAGTGGGAGTGAAAGACACTCAGCATCTCGGCAGCCCACGGGCCTGATTCTTCTCTGCTTTCATCTAGTGCAGGGGGCTCCAAGCCTTTGAAGCACAAGATCACTTTTTGAATTTAAGTGCAACCCAAGATCTACCTCACACCCAAATCCCCTGGCCCCGCCTCCTTCCTGCCCCTTCTCCGCGGCCCTGCCCCTGCTCACTCCGTCCTCCCTCCCTTTCACCAGGCAGGGGCATGGGCTCTGGTCTTGGGCTAAGGGATTTGGAGCGCGAGAGGGGCTCTGAGCTGAGCTGGGGGCACGGAGTTGGGGTTCAGGGTACAGGCTCTGTAAGAGTTTGGGTCCAGGG
Source organism: Rafetus swinhoei (assembly GCA_019425775.1). Taxonomy (NCBI): domain Eukaryota; kingdom Metazoa; phylum Chordata; order Testudines; family Trionychidae; genus Rafetus; species Rafetus swinhoei. Next base: position 9,318,238 of record CM033441.1, read on the forward strand.
GCTCAGGGCTAGGCCAGGGGCTTGGGGTGCAGGAGGTTGAGAGCTGGCTCCAGCTGGACACTGCTTACTTCAGGTGGCTCCTAGGTGGTGGTGCACTGGAGCTAAGGCAGGCTCACCCCTGTCCTGGCCCTGTACCACTCCCAAAAGCAGCCAACAAACTCCCTCCCTCCCTCCCACATTGTGTGTGGCGCCTGCTCCATTGTGTGGAGATAGAATATAGGATGGGAGAGGGCATCAGCACCCCCTCCTCTCCTTTCCCTGTACCCCAAGCAGGAGGCTCTTGGGGGGTAGGAGAGAGGCAACTCCAAGGCAAAGGGTAGGAGGTGTGCAGCAGTGGGGGGCAAGGCAGCTGAAGTGGCCTCTTGGCCAAACCAGTCAGGATCACCTGTCACAGGCACCAAGATCTACCAGTAGATCCCGATCTACTGGATGGTGACCACTGCTCTAGTGCCCCTCCAGCGGTTGCTGTTGAGGGGTGGGAGCATTTCACACCCGCTCTGAACAGGTGTCCATGCCAGGCAGTGGAGAATCAGTCCCCAAGATCCCCCCTCCCCCCTTCCTTTTTTTTAAAAGCATATTTTGCATTTTTTTTTCTCTGGACCAGCGGCTCTCCGACAGCTTGTTCAAACCCCGCACCATCATGCTCCTCACAGGCCACCCCCTCCCCCGCTTTAATCATTTTTGAGCCTTCCAGGCTATCGTTCTTTATTAACATTTTAAAATATTCATCACCGTTTAATATTTATTGGCTGCTTAATACTGAATTGAAATGGGCTTCATACATCTTTCAGTAGCTCCACTCTGATTTAGCAAGAGGCCTTTCCAAGCCACAGAGGCCCACGTCTCCCAGCTGGGACATAGGTCGGCATCCAGACACGAGACGCATTATCAAAGCGAGACTGCCCATGGGGCCACGTTATGGGCTGTGAGACCAATATTACTCTTTGCTGCCGTCCCGGGGCTTAGGGAGCCACAGTCAGCTGCCATTTTGCAGATTTACATTTCAATTTCAGGGAGGGCCCCCTAGGAATCCGCTTTCTTTGTGCAGCGAGTGATTTGGTAACCTGAGCAGGTGTTGGACAAAACACGGGAGGAACTAGAACCAATTTAATAGACAGACTAGCTCACTAATCATTCAGTCCTGCATCTGTTCCCCCAAACGGCACGTTAGGAAATACCTAACTAATGTCTTGGCCAATTTGAAATAGCACTGAGAATTAGCCTCAGTAGCATGGCTGCATTTTGACATGGAGTAATTACACTCTGCCTCTTTACCTTGCACCATGGCTGTCCATGGAGTACACCATCATCTGCACTTCAAAATTGGTGGCTTAGTGTTGCTGTCCCACAGCTGCTGTGTTTTGCCCCAGCAGTGGCTGCATTTCAGTGGTGGGGAAGTGATCTCAATGTAAGTGAGCCTATTTAAATACCTCTCTCAGAGTTGGAAGGGACTGTGAGAGGTTGTTGAGTCCAGTCCCCTGCCCTCATGGCAGGACTAACTATCATCCCTGACAGATTTGCCCCAGATCCCTAAATGACTCCAAGGGCTGAACTCACAACCCTGGGTTTAAGCAGGTCAATGCTCAAACCACTGAGCTATCCCTCCCCTGCTCCCTGGAAGAAAAGATGCTGTATGTGGGCAAGATAATATCACCAGCATGGGCCCAGCACCATGGTCCGTCCCTGGCGAAAAGAATGAAAAGGTTACGGTAATTCCACTCAAAGAAGCAGACTTGGGATCCCTCTCTCACCTTACGCACATCCAAATGTAAGCAGCAAACAACTGCTCTTCCTGGGTTCAGTGGTTTTCAGTTCTCCCTGGTAAACTTTTGCTGGAGCTTTTGCTCTTTACTTCTTTCCATTTCATTAGTTTGTACAGGGTGTCACACGGCTCTGAGGATGACCATGTCCCTGGGCAGAGGGGGAAGGGGGACAAGGGGGGTGATGTGTGGCCCAGCACAGCCCTAGCATACTTGCCCCCACCCTGCTTCTCCCCCGTCAAAGTCTAATTTCACTTGGGAGTCTGTTTATTCCCTCCACCTTCAAGCTGCCCGGCTCGACGTACATCTAACCCCTTTTTACAGGGCAGCCCTGCCCAATAGTCCCCCAAAGTCACCCAAGAGTTGAAGTCCAAAGCTCGCACCCTTTTGTCCAAGTAGCCCAGTGCAATTGTCCCCCAAACACAGCCCAAGGGTCCAAGTCTATAGTTTGCCTTCCATGGTCAGGGCAGCATAGTTTCAATAGTCCCGCCGTATCCCTTTGGTAGTAGTCTGTTCAAAAGTTAGTAAGAGCTTAGTTTGTATCCCCCAGCAGGGGGGGTCCAGGCCCTTTCACTCAACTGGACCCCAGCCCAGGGCCCTGTTCGTGGCTTGCTCAGGCCACTGTATAAGCGGGGAAACCCTGACCCCAACATGCTGACTCCTCACAGCAGCTCACTCACCCCAGTAGCCATTGCTGCTCCTGGGCTGCTTCCTGCCTCTCCAAGTCTCTGCTCACAGGTGCATCTCAGTTTACCCCATCCCTCCATGTTCCAGGTCTTGCTCTTTTTTCCTGGGTCCAATGAGGCTTCCAGAGGCATCCCATCTCCAGTCTGAGTGGTAGCATCCTGGCCTCTAGGTAGGCCCTGGGGCTTGTAGAGAGCTGGCTCAGCACATCCTCTCCCTCCAGCTGCCAGCCCCAACTGAGCTGAGCTGCTCCCTTTTATAGTAGTGCAGCCCGAGCATACCCAGTAGGTTAAAAGGGGTGTGGCCTCCTCCTCTGCCCTCAGGGCAGAGTCGACCCTCTCCTGACCAGTGCGGGGTGGGTAAGCCCTGTCACAAGGGCTAAATAAAATAAAATCAAGCCACTATGGTCTGTTAATTGAATGAAAGCAGGGGCTGCAGCTGGACTGATTGCAGGTCAGAATGCAAGAACCTTAAGAGACAGAGAAGTGTAAGGATCGTGCAGGGGAACTGGGAGTCAGAACACCTGGGTTCTCTTGGTGGCTGAGTGTCTGTGACTGGCTTTGGACAAACCCCGGAGGGTCCGGTCCAGCAGCCCGTGCTCACCCAGAGAGTGGGGTAACCACTTTGTGCCGGGACTGGGAGGAGAGAGCTTCTAGCAGCAGCGACATGAACCGTCATTGGTGGAGACTCAAGGTGCTTTGAGATCCTCCGATGACAGGTGCTATCGAAGGATACAGAGCGTGAACTGGGCCCTGTGTGCAAAGCATCTGTACAAGAAGGGAAGGAGGCTTCTGCCACACTAGTGCAGTGGGCCCCAATCCTGCGGATCTCAGGCAGTGCTTACTCATATGAGTAGCCCCCATTGGTCTCCTCTGGCTAACAGCAAAAAACAAGAGACAAACCTGTTCCCTTTCAAGTCAAGCGCAAAACTCCCAGAGACGGCAGTGGGAAAAGGATCAGGCCCAGGATCACCCTCTCCCCCGCCCTCCATTTAAAGAACATATCAAATTGATTTTTCGTTTTTGTTTTTGTTCAGAGCCTTTGCTTAATAGGCTGGCGAGGGTCTGGCTCTTGTGCACTTGGGTCCTGATCCAAAGACCACGGATCTCGGTGGGGTTTGGATCAGGCCCTAGTGGGCCTCGGGTAAAGCAAAGCAAGTCAGTTCAGCTGCTAAGCTTTGCTCCCTGTGGGCCCCTGGGTGGTTAATGCTCATCTGGCCCGGAAAGCGCCACGCTAAGAATTTGCTGAATGGGTGGGACTTTGAGAGACGCTGGAATGTCTTGTGTGTCCGTTCCAAGCCCATCGCCACCACGCAGCGCGCTGGAGCGGGTCCTGTTTCCGTTGCTGTGGGAGCGGCCGTGATCGAACCCCTTCCCGACTCCTTGTGCACCCGTGTAAAAGTCTTCGGGAGAAACGGAAGACCAGGGAAATGCCAGGCGATAGCAGACCCCCTTCGGCACGAGCAGCTCCGGTTCCAGGCAACGCTCCAAGGCTTGGAGTCATTTCCAGACAGGAAACTTCACCCTGCTGCAAAGATAAACATGGGCTGCAGTCTGCTCTTGGTTGCACCCGCTTCAATCTGGAGCGACTTCAGTGCGATGGCTCAGGTCTTACATCTGTGTAACTGAGTGAAAAATCAGGCCGTTATCTCAGTTACGTGTTTGTTGCAGCACAGTTCACAGAGCTATGCTCTGACCTCTGGGGCACACTGGTGCGCCTAGAGGCTTCAGTGAAGCTACGCCCGTTTACACTGGCCGGGGATCTCACTCCTGGTATTTTGATGGCAGGAATGTCAGGAGGCTAATTTTTTTTTTCACTAAAAATCAGTGACCTGGGGTTGAAATAAAACAGCGGCCCTATGAAAATACTTACTTTGTAACAATGCCTTCCCATGCAGCTTTGCATATATTTCAGCCAAAGGCCTTAGAGGAATTCTCAAAGGTCGCATCCCTCGTCTCACGCGCCTGTGAGATAGGGACATGGTTATAAAACAAACCTGTTAACAATTCCTCAGTCTCCTAACTGGAGCAGAGGGAACTAAACAGGATTATACCGTATTTGAAAGACACAAAGAATGGATTTTGATTGTGGACCTTCATCGGCTGCATTCTCTGCTGGCCCCAATTCCATATCCCGATGCATGGGACTAGACCCTCACATCCATGCAGATCCCCGTGGGATTCAGGGAGGGCCCACCTGTATGGATCAGATTGTGGGACTGAGGCCTCTGAGTGTAATTCCATTGATTTCAGTGATTTTAGCCTGATTTGTGTGTGTGTGTGTGAATATCAGTGCCTTAACTCTTGCACTGCTGGCTGTTACAGCCAGCCTCTTTTGTGGAATAGTAGCGACTATTTCAGGGAACTTTAGTGCAATGGCTTGGTTGCAGATGGGCACGTAATATTTAGAAATATCTAGGTAGAGATATTTAATACCTAGGTAGAGATACTGTTCCTGGCTCTGTCACTGACCTGCCGAGTGACCTTGGGCAAGTCATTTTACTGCCTGTGCCTCAGTTTCCCCGTTTGCAAAATGGGTATAACGATGCTGATCTCCATTGTAGAGTGTTTTGAGATCTACTGGTGAAAAGCACTAGATATCAGCTAGGTGTTAATAATAATAATAATAATAATTAATAATAAAATAAACCACAAGAGACCCCAAACAATTTTGAAACTATTGTATGCTATGTTAGTGAAATCCCCAGTGTTTACAAAAGCCTAAGCCAACTCCAACTCTGTCTACCATGCCTTGTCAAGGAAGGCAAAAGAACAGGAAGGTGCCGCATTGTGGATGCTGTCACCTGGGTTAAACTTCTGCCTGTGCGGTTGCTTCCTTGCATGGCAACTACTGCTGCCTTTAACGACATGAAGATTTCCTGCAGTGCAGCTAATGTTGATGGCTCTGCAAGTAGGTTTTTTATATAGTCTTTTAAGCCTAAGATTTTTTAATATATTTTTTTAAGTTACTCATCCCCAATAGAGCCAACCAGCAACTGCCAGCAAACGTGGAGTGACGGTAATAAGAGAGATATACTATTGGGCTGGAAGACAAACCCATCGGACCAGACAGCTTTTGCTGAGCCTCTTGGTTTTCACGGGTTGGTGGCATTGGCAGGGTGCCATCTTTAGTCCTAAGTTTTTGGCTCAGTCTACCAAGATATGTCCTTTTAAAAAAAACAAACAAAATCACCTGCCCCAAAACCAATAGCTTTATGTATGTAAACAGGGCCTTTCGCCACAGGATCACAGGCATTGAACAGTCACCCATGAATGCTCACAGCACCCTTGTGGACCGCTCGATTATTTTTGCCATTTTACAGATACGGAAACTGAGGCCTGGAGTGGTTTAAATAGATTCTTTGTCTTATTATTGGGGTCTTGTTCCTCTCCCTGAGTGTACACTGACCCCCTGGCAACCAAAGACCCTTTCTGCACATTAAGGATGGGTCCATGTTGCATATTTCTCATCCATTGGTTTCGTAGTTGAACCTCCCCTCAGCTGGGAGGTGTTGGATGTTCTGTCCAGCCTGTTGAGGAGAGCGGCCCAAGTTGGGATATTTGGATCTGGATCTAAGCTCCCTGAAAGTTCGGGGTGTGTGTATCAGATTCAGCATTCAGAAGGTCAACTCCTGTGTTCTGGTTCTGAACCAATTCCAGCTGGGTTTCTTTCAGGAAGCTTAGCAGAGACAACGGTCGTGCTTTCAGAACTCTCCACCCTGATGCACCTCCCCTTCCCAGAATGCCTTGCTGCTCTTACCAAGCTGGTAAGAAATGGTTTCCAAGAGGGGCCACTCCTGTGTGTTCTGGTAGGATAGCTGTCAAATCCTCGCGGCGAAAAGACATCACAGCAAGGAGCGAGTCCACCCGTGCGCTATGCAGGTCTGGAAGGGCAGGAAAAAGATTGGAGGTAGCTTCTTCTCCGGGCCAACCAGAAGAGCAATAAGGGACAGGACCAATGGACATACCAGTCCAGGCACAGTGTCCCGTGGGGTTTTCTGGCTGCTGTGTGCCCAGTTGTTTGATCGCACGTGCCGCCAGCGCTAGTATTTCACCCTTGCTCGGAGCAGCAGCAAAGTGCTTGGCTTGAGCCCGCCTTAGGGAATCCTGGCCAACTTGGCAGGACTCACTTTTACCGGGTAGCATTGGGGTTGTCTCTCTGTTCCCACTTCCGGCTTCTCCCAGAGCAGGGCCCAATCCAGAGACAGACAACGGCAGGCTGTCCTGAGTCCCACCTGTTCTTGAGCAGCTCCTCCATTCTTCCTTTTCACCCTCAGTTTAGCCTCTCCCAATGCCCAGGGGTCCTGGGTCACTCCAGTGTTTAATTAAAGTTTGGCTGATTGGTTTAGAATCCCAGGGTTGGAAGAGACCTCAGGAGGCATCAAGTCCAGCTCCCTACCCAAAGCAGGACCAATCCCAACTAAGTCATCCCAGGCAGGGCTTTGTCAAGCCGGGACTTAAAAATCTCTAGGGATGGTCATCCCATTCCAGTGCTTCCCCACCCTCCTAGGGAAATAATTTTTCCTAATATCCAACCTAGACCTCCCCCATGGCAATAAGGACTATTGCTCCTTGTTCTGCCATCTGTCACCACTGAGAACAGCCTCGCTCCATCTTCTCTGGAACCCCCCTTCAGGTAGTTGAAGGTTACTATCAGATCCCTCCTCACTCTGCTCTTCTGTAGACTAAATAAGCCCAAATCCCTCAGCCTCTCCTTGTAAGTCATGTGCTCCAGTCCCCTCATCATTTTGGTTGCCCTCCATTGGACTTTCTCCAGTGCATCTGCAACCTTTCTGTAACGGGGGGCCCAGAGTTGGATGCAGTACTCCAGACGTGGCCTCACCAGTGCCGAATAAAGGGGAATAATCACTTCTCTAGACCTGTTGGCAGTGCTCCTCCTAATGTACCCCAATATGCCAAAGGGCCCACTGTTGACTTATCTCCAGCTTCTCATTCACTGTAATCACCAGTCCTTTTCTGCTGAACTGCTACTTAGCCAGTCGGTCCCCAGCCTGTAACAATGGTTGGGAATCTTCCGTCCCAAGTGCAGGACCCTGCACTTGTCCTTGTTGAACCTCATCAGATTTATTTTGGCCCAATCCAATTTATCTAGGTCACTCTGGACCGTATTCCTGCCCTCCAACGTATCTGCCTCTCCCCCTAGCTTAGTGTCATCCGCAAACTTGCTGAGGGTGCAATCCATCCCCTCATCCAAGTCATTCATAAAGATGTTGAACAATACCAGCACCAGAACTAACCCCTGGGGCGCTCCGCTTGACATCGACCACCAGCCAGTCATCGCACTGTTGATCACGACCTGTCGGACCCGACAATCCAGCCAGTGTTCTATCCACCTGACAGTCCATTTCTCAAATCCAGACATCCTTAGCTTGCTGGCAAGAATAAAAGGCCATTAGCTCTGGCCCATTAGTCCTTCTGTAACTGGCATCCAAAACCTTTGGGCCAGAGTGCTCAGCACTTCGTTTGTTGCAGGGAATGTGGAGTTTGCTTGGTTGCCTTTCTGTACGGGTAGAAATGAAGAGTGTGTAACATTCCCAAATGGCCCGAAAAGCAAAACCAGCTGTTGGAGTCATGAGGAACTCACTGGCTTCACTGCCCAGCGACATTCCTCTTACAGCCACTCATCGCTGCACTGAACCGACACACTGAAGGAGTCGCGTCGCTAACCGGGGGCTGATTAAAAAGGTCCTGGGGAGAACTGGCAGCATATGCAGAGCTGACACGAATGCAGAGCTGGGTTCAAACCAGGGCCGGCCCTACCATGAGGCGAACTGAGGTGGCCGCCTCAGGTGCCAGATTGGAGGGGGAGGGGGAGCGCCACTAGGACCCAGAGTGTAGAAAATTGTGTCTGCTGCTGGTGCATATGTATTCTCTCTGTTCTACATGCACAGAGATGGTGGAGTGCTGTGCTGGAGGAAGGAGGGCACAAGAGAACTTTCAAAGCTTTGGCCCAAGCAAGGGGACATGGGGGCGTCATTGGAGCTCCCCGCCTCAGGTGCCAAAATGTTGTGGGCCGGCCCTGGTTCAAACCATGGGCAATCACATCCCAGCCTTGACCAGCCCAGTGGTCTCATTCTAGCCTCATTGGGACCACAGTGTAAAATCGCCCTTGGACTGGATGGTCTTTGCTTAGACTAGGAGTGTTGACAAAAAGATGCAATATTGTGCACAGTGGGCCAGGGTAGGGTGGGAGCAATGCACTGCTCAGGGCCTGCTATTTGTTTCTGCTATTACCCCCTTGCTCTCACAGGCACCAAAATGCACTTACAAAGAAAACAGGGAGCTAAATTCTGCTCTTTGAGACCTGTGTAAATCCAAAGGAATGGAATTGCTCCGGATGGACTCTGGTGTAACAGTGAGCAGAATTTGGGCCTTTTAAATGATCATACAGACCCCGGGGAAACTGCGCAACAGAACATTGAGGAAGTTTGAGTCTGAGCGTGCCAGAGCCAGGAACCAAACAGGAGTCCCGGTCCCCTGCTTTAGCCATTAGCAAAATCTGCCTGAATATACTGCAAGGTAGAACAGCTCTTTGGATGCTCCCTCTTATTCTCTCTCACTAACATAGGCATTTAACTCTGTTGGCATTTGTCTGGGGCTGTGTGAACATTCCCCGTCTCCAGGAGATGGCAACGCTTTGAACTCTGCTTCAAAGGGAAGTTTCCCACCGCCCAGCAAAGCTCAGGGCTTTGCTGTCTCTCCTGCAGCGGGATTTATCTAACCCCCTGACTCTTGCAAACAAATATTTCCTTCTCTTTTTTTGGAGGCGGAGGGGATGGGGAGAGAGCACTGATCCAATTATTCAGGTTCTAGAAAAAGAGGCCATGTACAAACTTTCTTTCCTTTCCGTGCTTGGAAGAGGAGCAACTGGAAAAGACAAGCTGCTGCACCCAGCAAGGGAATGGCTTTCTGGCTTTTTTTTTCACTGTGTTTTGATGTATTTAATTTATTGAAAAGAAAATTCAGCCTTTGGCCCTGCAGATTCCTTCCACTCCATAAATAATCCCACTTGGCCGGGCCGGGCTATTTCAGCCGTTAGCTGTCTGGAGCCAAAGCAGCGCAGTGCATGTCTAACGTATCCAGAAACGCTAGCTGTGCTCTCAGGCAGAGGCACTTGGGGCTCTCTGGCCTCACTGCTCCCTGCACTCGCCCTCTTTGCTAGACAAGAGCGGCGCTCTGATCAGCGGTAAGTGTCCCCACCAGCACTTGTGCTTCCCTGAAAAGTCTTGGGAACATTAAAGGAGCACACGTGAAAGAATGATTATTAATGCCTTGTGCAGCAGAAAGGGCGGGCCAGACTCTCAGGAGAGCAGGGTTCATTTCCTGCTGTGTTTTCCCTGCCTGACTGCTCAGATCACCCAATCTCCCTGCTCTGCTCATTGGGGGTAGTAATCTTTCCGGGGTCTGGATCATGCGCTCCTCAGGACTGGGGCTGTCTCTATGTCCAGTGCTTAGCCCTGCTCTCAATTGGGAGCCTCCCAGCTCAGATGAAGAGAGCAGGGACAATAATTGAGATGGTCAGAGAGGGGTGTGGTATTAATTGCCTTGGAATCCAGGGCCCCATGTTGTTAATGTGAGCCTATGATTCTACGACCCTGCCACTGTCCAGTGTTTGTCCCTTTGTCCCCGAGGCGAGCCAGGGCCAAAGTGACAAGAGTAGGGTTTCCAGATGGTTTCAATAAAAATACCAGACACACTTGACATTACATCGCAATCTACATTACATCTTAGTTAGAAAACACCGGACATTTATATTTTCTCAATTTGTTTCCCAAACAGAAAGCTCAAATACTGGACGGTCCGGTTCAAAACCGGACACCTGGCAACCCTAGACAAGAGGGTGTTTGGATGTGGGGCGAGCTTTGCCTTAGGCTTCTCTCTCACAGGACACTTTTCATCAAACAGGATCCCAGTGGACATTACAGGCTGTATCGCTGGGGCTCACTCATTCCTTACTGAAATGCAGCCATTCCTGGGTGGAAATGGCCTCCATTCTGCTCCCAGTGGGGCTGAGAGCCACTGTGGGCCTGGGGGCAAGGTGTGGGGGGCCCAGCTCCACACCCCTGGAAGGGGTGGAGCCTCAGGTGGAAGGGGTGTGGCCAATGGCAGTCAGTCCTTAGCGCCACCCGGGGCCCGGCACTGGGCCCTCCCCTCAGCGCTGCACAGAGTGGCAGAGCAGCACTCCTGCAGCAATGCAAACGGGCCCAGGAACTGCCTCACTCTGGCCCAACAGCTTTCTTTTAACTGGCTTGCTGGGCCCTGATTGGTCGCATCCTTTGTGCCACTCTATCTTTCCTGGAGGGCTTCTCTGTGGTTTGCTGGGCAGGGTGTGGCAAGGTCACAAGCCTCCCGCAGGGGGCTTCAGGGCCTGGTCCACCCCATCACAGGCCCCTTTGAAATGCTAAGCCCCCTGTGCAGTTGCCCCCTTGAGTCCCCTGTCAGCGGGCATGTCTGCGCTCCTGCGCTCCCCAGCATTTAACAGAGGGGGTGAGGAGTAACGTCTCTCCTTCCCCACCCGGGGGCATGTTTTGGGGCAAAGCTGCTATCTGAAAGGGTTTAGCTTTGGCCCGGGACCCAGTCCGTGTTCTGCTTTGCCGCGGACGGCAGGCGCTGCCATTTCATTCTGCTTTGCTTTCTCTCACCAACCCCAGATCCAAACCCAGGCCGGGGCCATAACGTGATAAATGTCATCATCCCCGAGAGCCGGGTACACGTCTTCCAGCAGCTGGGCTACATCTTGGCCACCCTGCTCCTCTTCATCCTCCTCCTCGTCATCGTGGTGCTCGTTACCCGCAGACGCCGGAGTCGAGGTAAGCGCCTTGCCGCCAGGGATAGCTGCCAATGGCACAGTCCACAGGAGTGACAGCGGGCCCAAGGAGCCAGTCCTACCAGGCGGTAACCAGCAGTGCATGCTCAGTGGAAAGGGTTTGCGGGCGTGGGCCTGGAGAGAGAGCAGTCATCAGGGGTTGGGGTGGTCATGTGCTGCCCTGAACCGTTAAATTATGCCTCACCCATCAACCAAACCATGTCACCTCTGCATCCAGCCCAATGCACCACCCAGGGGTGCAGTAAGGTGTTGTCTGCAGCCTTCTGTGGACCCTATACTGCGGGTGAATCTCCCCCGTGGAAGGAGATAAGTGCCTACAGACATGGCTATCACAGAAAAAGCTGCATATGAGAGAGAGAGAGAGAGAGAGAGAGAGAGAATGAGAGAGAACCTCTTCAGTGGATCCTTTGGATTGGCACTCTTTTTGGGAACTGGGACCCTGTCAGTGGTTCCCAAACTTTTCGGAATCACGGCCCCTTTTTGATTTTTGAGACCCCCCCCTACCCCCCCGCCATAGCAGCAAAACTTTTTGAGCCCCCCCCAAAAAAAGGAACTGACCAGGGCCGAAAAACAAAAATAGCAGCAAAACTGGGGGTCTGGGTTGCCTCACGCCCCCCCTGGAATTTCTTCACACCCCCCAGTTTGGGAACCCATGCATGGGACATCATTCACCTCACACAAGTGGCCCTTCCTTTGGCTGAGTGTCTGTGTCTGTGCCTGCACTCCTTGATGTGGCAGCCTCCTACAATCCAGCTCTCCAGCCCTGTCTGAACCCCTTGAACTCTAAGGAGGAACTGCCTCACTGTGGCCCAACAGCTTCCTTTTATCTGGCATGCTGGGCCCTGATTGGTCACATCCTTTGTGCCACTCTGTCTTTCCTGGGGGGCTTCTCTGTGGTTTGCTGGGCAGGGTGTGACAAGGTCACAAGCCTCCAGCAGTGGGCTTCGGGGCCTAGTCGACCCCATCACAGACCCAAACACCAGTGGACCAAATTCTGATCTCAGTTACACTACTATAAATCTGGAGTGACTCAAATAACTTTGACAGGGTTACACTGGGTTCACCTTGGTGTCAAATGAGAATAGAATCCAGGCCAAAGCCTCACTCAGGAGAAGACGACCCCTGAGATCATAGTTCCATCTAAGGAGGATACCTGATACTTGCCTTTTGGAAAGGGCACAAACCTAAATGGCTCTATCCTGGTACCTGGGGCCCATGATAGACACAGATCTAAATGGCTTACCTGTGTGGAGGTGCCCCCTAGACCAAGTACTGGTGATTGCAGTGGCACAGGGGTAGTTATCCCTGAAATGTCCAAGCCTTAAATACCACAGGGAGACATGACAACTGGAGAAGACCAGCGCTTTTGGTTGCCAGTCATCTGCTGGTCAGGGAAGGGTGGGACAACAGGCGAAGATTTAGGCACAAAACGTGACTGGCCAGTGGGCTGGGAGAGGGGGTGGCTGGATGGCCCTTGGGGCAATGGAGCTGGGATGCACATGGCCAGGCTGGGAAAGCCAGGCCCAGTGTGAGCCCCGTCTCAGCCCGAGAGCAGAGTGCGGCGGGTTGGGCAGACCGGTGCCAGTGCTCCTGCTCACTGCATGTCTCTTTCCCCGGCTAGGCTACGAGTACAACGTGAAGAAATATGAAGAGTAAGTAGGAATCCCTGGTCTGTGGTAAAGAAGCACGGAACAAAGTGAAAGGTTCCATCTCGAAGAATATGGGCCCAGGTCCTTAATGCTGTCATGTGTGGATTGCCGCCAGCGTCAGTAGGGCTGGACACCGGCCGAGGATGGGGCTGCCAAGTGCCCACTCATGGGACAAGCTTTATTCACTGCCTTCCTGCTGATTTGCCTGCAGCTCACTCCCTGCATATGGCTATTGCTGGGTGCTTGGTGCTGCCCACAAAAATTGGGATCCCATTCCCGGGGAGCAGCCTGAGCTCGACCAAAATGGGCAAGGGGTTGTCGGAGGGCTGGCTTGGTAGCTGAATTTCCTCTGCTTACACACTGGGCGCTGAGCCTCAAAACACACAGCACTTCCTCAGCGACGCCCTCCAGCGTTTGCGGTAAAGACACAAAGTGCACAGGTCTGGGGCAAGCGCTCTCTGATAGTCCTGGGCACAAATCTGTTCCTCCTAAGCCCCTTTGAACTTTCTCTGCAGCTTGGGCCCGTGTCCGTGATGTGTGCTTCTCCATTTATTTCTCTGTAAGGGAGAGACCTTGGCGGACCTGCTGTAGGAGCGGGTGGTACCTCTTCCCTTGGCAAGAGAGAGAGGTGGGGATGTTCCCCTGACTTCAGTAGGAGGCGCGATTCCCTTTTGTGAGATCATGTTGTCGCGTGTTCCTTTCCTTCATGGGAAAAGGCGCATGAAGTTGACTAGGGATTTTATTTTCCGTATTATGGTAGTGCCTCAAGGGCCTGACTGAGGTCAAGGCCCCATTGAACTTACCAGGGATGTAAAATCCCATTTAATTGCCTAACCGGTTAAACATATTGTTTAACCGATTAAAGTGGGGTGGGTTGGGGGGCCACTGCAGCCCAGCTGGAGCAGTCCCCCTGACCTGCCGCAGGGCTGGAGCAGCTTTAGGCGACCTTAACCAGTAAACCTCACCCATGAAGAGCGAGGCTTACCGGTTAACCAGTTAAACATTCACAAGCAGTGGGTGATGTTTTAACCGCAGTGCTCCCATTAGCTTTAAGATGTGTGGTGCAGCTGAAATCCTCAATGAACTGCTCTGAAATGACTCCCCTCTGAAGATCAGGAACTGGATGTGGAGAGCAGAGGTGATGGGAAAGATAGGAGAAAAAAGGGGAACAACTTGCAAAAGCAAAGAGAGCAAATATCTGGCAAATTGTGACTTTTTTTCTCTTGTTCCCTTTGCCAGGAAGGACGTTAATCTCAAAGAGCTTACAGTTGACCCAACCAACCTGACCCAGTATAAAAGTGAAGACATAAGGCTGGGTATGTGTTGAAGCAGCAGGCTTCTAACCCTGTGGCTCAAAGCAAAATCCAGGGGAACATGAATCCACGTGATGCAAAAAGAGGATGGAGATTTGCAGGGTGCTAGCAGGACAATAATCCCAAAGCCACATTGATAGGTCTCTCCTCAAGGGGTCTCAATGTACTTTGTCATTAACCCCATGTTACAGATGGGCAAATTGAAGCCCAGACCAACTAACTCACTTGTCCAATGCTAGACGGTAAGTCATTGGGAGAGAGAGCAACAGAATCCTCAAATCCAGCCTCTGAGGTCCCTGCTCTGATAATCTGACCTTGCTCCTCTCCCAGATTCACTGAGTAGCCCCTGGTTCGTGTATTATGCGAAGGATTAAATAACACTGCCTTATTCACTCTCTCCAAACCACTCATGATTTTATTCAACTTATTCATAAATGATCTGGAGAAAGGGGTAAGCAGTGAGGTGGTAAAGTTTGCGGATGATACTAAACTGTTTAGGATAGTCAAGAAAGAAGCAGACTGTGAGGGACTCCAAAAAGATCTCACCAAACTGAGTGATTGGGCAACAAAATGGCAAATGAAATTTAATGTGGATAAGTGTAAAGTAATGCACATTGGGATAAATAACCCCAACTATATGTACAGTATGATGGGGGCTAATTTGACTATGACAAATCAGGAAAGAGATCTTGGAGTTATTGTGGATAGTTCCCCGAAAACTTCCACACAGTGTGCAGTGGCGGTCAAAAAGGCAAATAGGATGTTAGGAATTATTAAGAAAGGGATAGAAAATAAGACACAGAATATCTTACTGCCCCTGTATAAAACTATGGTACATTCACATCTTGAGTGCTGTGTACAGATGTGGTCTCCTCACCTCAAAAAAGATATTTTGGCCTTGGAAAGGGTTCAGAAAAGGGCAACTAAAATGATTAGGGGTTTGGAACGGGTCCCATATGAAAAGAGGTTAAAACGACTGGGACTTTTCAGTTTAGAAAAGAGGAGACTGAGGGGGGATATGATAGAGATATATAAAATCATGAGTGGTGTGGAGAGGGCGAATAAAGAAAAGTTATTTATTAGTTCCCATAATAGAAGAACTAGAGGACATCAAATGAAGTTAATGGGTAGCAGGTTTAAAACTAATAAAAGAAAGTTCTTCTTCACACAGCGTGTAGTCAACCTGTGGAACTCCTTGCCAGAGGAGGATGTGAAGGCTAGGACTATAACAGAGTTTAAAGAGAAGCTAGATAATTTCATGGAGGTTAGGTCCATAAAAGGCTATTAGCCAGGGGATAGAAATGGTGTGCCTGGCCTCTGTTTGTCAGAGGCTGGAGAAGGATGGCAAGAGACAAATTGCTTGATCATTGTCTTCGGTCCACCCTCTCTGGGGCACGTGGTGCTGGCCACTGTCGGCAGACAGGCTACTGGGCTAGATGGACCTTTGGTCTGACCCAGTACGGCCGTTCTTATGTTCTTATGTTCTTATAGACGTCTATCATATCCCCCTTCCGCTGTGTCTTTTCTAACTGTTCCCAGCCCTTGTAATCTTTCCTCACGTGGAAGCTGTTCCATACCCCTAATCATTTCTGTTGTCATTCTCTGTACTTTTTCCTATTCCAATATACCCTTTTGAGACATGCTGACCAGCATTGCACACAGCATTCAAGATGCGGGCATATATAGTGACATTATGACAGTGGTCCCCAATCTTTGGGGGCTGCCGGGCGCATGGAGGCAGGGCTGCGCCAGCGCTATGCACCCAGTGGTGGGGCCACACCTGCACCACACGCCCGGGGCTGGCACCCTACCTGTGCCGCGCGCCCGGGGTGGGGTCGCACATGCGCTGCGTGGCCTGCAGCCCAGGGCATAAGAATGGCTTGGGCTGGTCCTGGTCACTCGGCGGGCGCACATGAATGCCCCGGCGGGCGCCATGGCACCCGCGGGCACCACGTTGGGGACCCCTGCATTATGATATTTTCTGTCTTATTCGCTACTCATTTCCTAATGGTTCCTCACATTCTGTTTGCTTTTTTGACTGCTCCTACAAATTGAACTGAGGTTTTCTGAGAACTATCCATGATGGTTCCAAGCTCTCATTCTTGAGTGGGAACAGCTAATTTAGACCCTATCATTTTGTGTGTGCAGTTGGGATTATGTTCTCCAATGAGCATTACTTTGCCTTTATCAGCACATAATTTCCCCTGCCAATTTCTTGCCCATTGGGTGAGATCCCTTTATAACATACCAGGAGATAGATCCTGCTGCTTTTTACCGGAGCTTAAAATGGGAGCCTTGTTTGGGTGGTTAATTCTCGTTGGTCAAGCTTGGGGAAGATTGCATTTAAAGTCATCTTGTTCCTCTTCCATGTACCGAGATGAGCATTCCTAAAGGTGATGGGGGGGCAAACTCACCTGTAGTGTAACTCTGGGTATGTCAGTGGACTCACTGGTACCTCAGGGAAGAATTTGGCCCTTTCTCTGTTTTGTCCTGTACAGTCCAAATAAAGGCCAACTCATAATCAATGCTCTCTAGAGGGAGGGACTTACTTGAAAAATGATAGGATACAGCAGGGGTCAGCAACCTACGGCACACATGCCATAAGTAGCATGTGAGCCAATTTTGAGTGGCATGCATGGTCATGGGCAAAGCATTGCTTGTGTTTAATGTTCTCTTGGAGGCCGGTGTCTGAATTGTGCTCCTCCCTTATGCAGATTACAAAAACAACATCCTGAAGGAGAGGGCCGAGCAAACCAAGAGCTTCCCAGCAAAGATCATCGATTTAGACAAAGGTAGGCATGACCCATCCATCCACTAAATGCTGGATTGGATGCTCTTTATTGTGGGAGCGCAGGGAGGGGGGCAGAAGGGAGCATGGTGCTAAGATCACAGCAGCCCAAGTCACAGATGAAGGGGGAATGTCCAAGCAGCCTGACACACGCCCGCTGGAATGAGGAGTTGGTTCTGCTTGTGGTCTCTCATCATGCAGCCACAAGTTACAAGTGGTGATTAGGAGCCATAAAAGCTCTTGGCAGCATATGAGCATTTTCTTCCCATCCTCGTATGCAACAGAACTAGAATACTTTGTTCCAGTCTTCCAACTAATACTTTTCCCAGCTCAGAGGGGGCTACTCCTCACGGCAAAGAAGCCCTAGCTGAAATGGGCTCCTATGGAGCTTAGGAATGACCCATTCTCTGGAAGAAACTACCATGGGCTAATGGAGTTATGGACATGGTCCAAAACACGCAAACAAAACCCCCATGAGTCTCAATCTGTCTATGTACATCTGGAGTAACTCCCCTGAAATCAACAAAGTGTCAAACTACTGAAAATGAGAAGGGAATCAGGGCCAGTGCCATCTGTAATTCAACTTTATAATGTTACTAGCATATTTACCCTTAACTCAAATACGTTTTGTTTTTCTTTATTCAAATCATTGTTCTGGGAGAGGGCCGGGGATGAGGGGTTCAATAGGCAGGCTGCCCTAGGGAGAGAGAGTTACCTCAGCCATCTCTCACTGCAGCAGATTGGGGCTAGGAGCGAAGTGCTTCTCCCTAGCCACTGTAGCTGTAGCAGGTGCAGCCGGGGTAGGGGTGCATGTCCCCCGGCTGGGGGACAGATAGACAATCAGACACACAAACAGAAAAATTCTCTGAAGTATATAGTAACTAGCTGTCCCTTTCTCCACCCCTGCCCCCTACTGGCCCAACAGGATTATAACTGTCCCAGTCCACATCTCTGGCCCTTTATTGCCCCCTGTGGTCATTCTGCAGTATAATTGTCCTTGCTAGCAGAGCCTTCCCATTCCATTTTGTGAGAAACAATCGCGTTCCAGGCACATCCCATTGTCCTGGCACAACCAAACTCTGACCTTGCTTTAAGCTAGGATAAGAGGAAGCTGCCTACCTAATTTGGTGGTCCAAGCTCTTACTGCTTAGGAGGAATTCTTGAGCAAATGGTCTTGCAGATAGGTGGACAGACAGACAAGACTTATACTACATATAAGATTGGTGCAGTGATCATATAAGTTGCCCTGGAGCTGCAACTGTTTCCATGCTGTTACTGCCCAGATTCTGCAGAGCAGCTTAGAGTAACCATTTAAATAGGTTGGGACCAGTCTGAATCACATCTGTTACATCTGTGAAAGGACCACACCAGATCACTGAAAGAAGCAAAGTCAGTGGGGGGTTGGTAGCAAATGAAGGATCCATTTTGTCCTTTCTAGCAAAATGATTATGTGTTATTTGGCATAATGGAATATTCTACGTATAAAGAAGAGGAGAGGCTTTTCCTAAAGGGAACCACCTGGCTCACAGAAAAATAGGTGGATGAAAAGCTCCCAAATTCTCCCCCTTCCCGCCTAGGCCTGGATGATTTTGAGAGTCACTTTCAGGGAGAACTGAAAAAGTTCTGTTCACTCTTGTCCATTTATCCTGTGAGTAGAGTGTGGTGACATTTTTTGACTGAAGCTTTTTTTTTCAGTGTAAAATACAGATTCGGTGACATGAAAACACATGGCAAATTCTTGTCAATTTTAGTGAATAGCTTTGGTTGGGGGGGGAGGTGCGTGTGGAAACCTAACGGAGAGAGAAATTCTGAAAAAAATTAAAATGTTTTATTTTTACTTTTTTTTTTCAGCCAACTATTTTGCTTTCATTTATTTGAAACAGCTTGTCGTTTTGAAATTCCCTTCCATTTTATTTTTAAACAATTGTGGAAAAATGCTTGACCTGAAAATGACTCAAAATGATTCTTTTTTATTATTATTATTTTTCAAGTCACCAGCAATTTAGAAAAAAATCATTTTTGAGTCCCCCTGAAACTTATGTTGGAATTGCCAATGAGCTGAAACATCTGGTTTTTGCATGGCTCAACCTGTGAGGTGGGAAAATGATGTAATTCCCATTTGGGGATCTGAGTCACTGGTGGCAGCAATAAGCTAACCCCCACCGTTGACCTAATCCTTCGTCACTTCAGCTCTGCAAATAGCGTTATAGCGAAGTCGATGTGCTTACCGCGGCATCCTGTGTGAGGTAAGCTCAGCAGGAGATGTTCTCCCATCGACTCTTACTCTTCTCGTCCTGGTGGAGTACTGGTGTTGTCGACAGGAGAGTGCTCGGAGATCGATATATCATGTCTAAGCAGACATGAAAAATTGTTGGCCGGTGGATCGATCACTTCAGCATGTTGGAGAGAAGGCCAATTCAGGTCTTCCAAGCAGCACTCAGCATCCTTTTAGCAGAGGCATCTCCATCACAACGCACCTCCCCTACCCCAGCAGGGTCTCAGAAAGAGAATTTTTATCGTACTGTGAGCACCCCACTGCACATCTATATAGATCACCATGGCTTGATTTGCATGATTTTAAATGAGTCTGCAAATGCTAACTTGCATCCTCTGTGCTTTCAGATTTCCGGAAGGAATACTGTAAATGAAGACATGCTAAAGCTGCTGGCTGGACCAGAAGCTGCAATTAAAAATAAATAGACGAGATGCGTTTCTTATTACAACATCCTTCCAGTTACCGTAGAGCTTTCATTTAGACTTTCTTCCTGGTGGGCACCACGGCATGTACAGCTGCATACAGAAAGGGTTAGACTCTGTGTGATCTTAAGATGATTTTTGGTGGCTTCTTTTTCCCCTTTCCTGTTTGTTTTTCCTTCCCCTTTCTTGATTTTTTTTGTTCTTTTGCATCCATGTTCTTTTCCCTCAATGGAACCAGCAGACATTTAGCTTTAACTTAAAAGCAGTAAATAAACCCAAACTGCATCATGATCCTGAGGCACCCTTATGTCAGGTACTTCTCCGTACAATGTGTTTACCGGGAAACAATACCAGGCCTGATTCTGAGCTCCCGTGCGCTGGTGTAAATCAGGAGGAATAATCATGACCGTTAGCACTTTCCATATTCAAGATGTGATATAAATGTGAGCTAATTCACTCATGCCCTGCCAGAGGGTGAGCTAATATTCTCCTCTTCAGGTGGGGAAACTCAGGCACACCAGAGCAGTAACATGCTTGTGATTTTAGAGAGGACATGTTGCAGCACTGGGATTAGATCCCAGATGTGCTGTATGCAGGGGCAGCCCTAGACTAGCTGCCAGCAACTGGCGCCCTAGGCGAACCATGCAATCGGTGCCCCCACCTCCAAACCCCTCAATGATATTGCGCCACCATTTGGTGCCCCATTTAACTTGGCGCCCTAGGCAACCGCCTAGTTCGCCTATATGGATGGGCCGCCCCTGGCTGTATGCTTAGCTCTGTCTTACTGCTAGACCAAATCCAGCCTTGGCATGAGCAGGTAGAGTGTTCTTTGAAGTCAATGGCGTTACACTGCTGTAAAACCTGTGTAAGTTAGACCAGAGCGAGGAACCTTACTATGAACAAGGCCAGATTCTTGGGTCTATCAGGTGGTTCTCTGCTGCATATCCTGCATTTGCCATAGGGGTCCTACCCAAGCAGTGAGGTGCAGACCTTAACTCTACTCTGTAGGTCTCTGAGCTGCAGGACGGATCAGGGAGGGGAATTTTTCACTGTGACCAAACCCAGCCCCAGGCATGACTCCCACTGAAGTAAAGAGAGGCCGTAGGCTGTGGCTGAACGAGGCTTTCGGAGAACAACTGGCAGCAAACTTGAACTCGCTGGGTGGCACTTTCAGAAGCACTTTTATGATTTAGGAATACAAAGGCCCTTGAAAAATCTATGGAACAGGTGCTCCTAAGTCATTTAGGTCCTTTTGAAAATCATAGGAACAGCCATACTGAGTCAGCCCAGTGGTCCTCCTAGCCTTGTATCCTGTCTACCAACAGGCCAGTGCCAGATGCTTCAGAGGGAGTGAACAGAACAGGTCAGTTTATCAGTGATCCATCCCCTGTTGTCCAGTCCCAGATTCTGGCATTCAGAGGGTTAGGGACTCGAGAGCAGGGGATTGCATCTCTGACCAGCTTGGCTAATAGCCCATGAACTTATCCAATTCTTTATTTAAATTCAGTTATACGTTTGGCCTTCACAACATCCCCTGGCAAGGAGTTCCATAGTTTGTACATTGTGGGAAGACGCACTTTCTTATGTTTTTTTAAAACCTGCTGCCTATTAATTTAATTGAGTAACCCCTAGTTTGTGTATTATGTGAAAGAGTAAATAACATTTCCTTACTCACTCTGTCTATGCCAATCATGTTTTTATAGACTTCTATCATATCCCCCTTTAGTTGGGTCTTTTCTAACAGCTCCCAACCTTTGTAATCTTTCCTCATATGGAAACTATTCCATATGCCTAATCATTTGTGTTGCCCGTCTCTGTTCTTTTTCCAATTCATGGTGACCAGAATTGCACACGGCTTTCAAGATGTGGATGTACCATGAATGTCTATAGTGACATTATGGTATTTTTCATCTTATTCTCTACCCATTTCCTAATGGTTCTTCACCTCCTGTTTGCTTTTTTGACTGCTGCTGCAAATTGAACTGAGGTTTTCTGAGAACTGTCCATGATTGTTCCAAGCTCTCATTCTTGAGTGGAAACAGCTAATTTAGACCCTATCATTTTGTGTGCAGTTGGGATTATGTTCTCTAATGAGCATTACTTTGCATTTATCAACACATAATTTCACCTGCCCTTTTCTTACCTGGCCACCCCGTTTGGTGAGACCCCTTTATGACTCCTTATAACCTGTTTTGGATGTAGCAGTCTTGACTAATTTTGCATCATCTCCAAACCTGGCCACCTTACTGCTTTTTTCAGATAATTTATGAGCATGTGGAACCCCATTTGTCCCAGTCCAGATCCTTCAGGGATCACATTATTTATATCTCTCTGTTCTGAAATATGACCATTGATTCCTATACTTTGTTTCCTATGTTTTCACCAGTTACTGATCCATGAGAGGACCTTCTTTCTGGTCTCCTGAGAGCTTACTTTCAAATCCTTTGGTGAGGGACCTTATCCAAAAGCCCAAGTACTCTATATCCACTGGATCACCCTTGTCCACATGCTTATTGACCCCCTCCAAGAAATCTAGTAGATTGGTTAGGAACGATCTCCCTTTTCAAAAGCTAGGTTGATTCTTCTGCAACATATGCTCATGGATGTGTCTGATTAATTCTGTTCTTTACGATAATTTCAAACAGTTTTCCTGGTGCTGAAGTTAGGTTGACTGATCTGTAACTGCCAGGGACACCTCTGGAGCCTTTAAAAAAAATTAGTGTAACATTAGCTAGGCTCCAGGCATGTGGTACAGAGGCTAATTTCAGTGATAGGTTACACATTGCAATTAGTAGTTCTACAATTTCTTATCTGAGTTCCTTCAGAACTCTTGGGTGAATACCATCTGGCTCTGGTGACTTATTGCTGTTTAGTTAACCAATTTGTTAAAAAACCTCTTCTTTTGACTCCTCAATCAGGGACAGTTCCTCAGATCTGTCACCTAAAAAGAATGGCTCAGGTGTGGACATCTCCCTCACGTCCTCTGTAGTGAAGACTGGTGCAAACAATTCATTTAGCTTCTCTGCAGCACCCTGGTCTTCCTTGAGTTCTCCTGCAGCACCTCAATCGTCCTGTGGCCCCATTGACTAGCTGGCATTTCATATCTTCCACCACTTGTTCCCTTTTGGAGAAGGAACATCCTCCTCCTGCTGCGGAGAGCATTCTTTGTTTGTCAGACCTGGAAAGTCCCACGGAAGGAGGAACAGATTCAGAAGGGATGCAGGCAGTGCTTCCTATAAGCTGTGTCCAGGGCGCTCTCAGCTAGGCTTGTTTCTCCAAGTGGTGCCCATTTGCACAGGTCTCGGTGCACATAACAAAATATATTCTGCACACAGATGGAAAAAATCCACACAGGGATGCAAAAGATTACAGGGAGCATTGGATGCAGCATATGTGTAGTATCAGCAAACTCAGAAAGCAGGCGACGGGGCGGTTTCACTGTGCCAATTCCTAGGCAGGGAGGTTTCAGAGGCAAAGGATACAGGATCAGTTCTGTGGATGTTGGTAGGCCCACCGACAGAGGGGGACTAAGGAAGCAGTTGCCCCAGAAGCCAGCAATTCAAAGAGGCTGGAGGCTCTGGCCACCACTGCAGTAACAGCGGTGGTGGCTGGAGCCCCAGGCCCCTTTTGAATCACTGCCCAGAGCACTGTGTGGCTCAGGAGGGTGGATGATAGGACACCACAATCTGTTTGGAGGTGAGGGCTGGCTGCCTCTGGACCAGCCCCTTCCGCCTGAGGCCCTGCCTCTTCTGAGTCTCCCCACACCTTGCTGCAGGGCCCACGGTGGCTGTAGGCCCGACTGGATGCTGGCTTCACATTTGGAAGCAGGGGAAGTAGGCTGAGATGCCTTTTGCAAACAGCCAGCCCTTTGGACTGGAATTTCTGGTTTAAAATTGAATCTCCTTCTGAGTCAAGTCTTTGCACGTTGCAAATCACAGCGTGGATTCTGCCGGAGTCCCATTTCCATTATCTCCTCATTGGCAGAGGCTGAAGTCCGGAGAGTTGTATCTGTTTACCCCCAAGCTGAATTCAATTCATCACGGACAATGTTCCCTCTATTCCCCCATCTTTGTACCCCCAAGCTGAATTCAGTTCATCACGGACAATGTTCCCTCTATTTCCCCCGGCCCCATCTTTGTGTAGAATAAATTTTGTTTGGTGCACCAACGCATGTGCAGATGTGCACCACGAGAAGAAACATGCTGCCAGCTGGGAGCACCCTGCTAATCAGCTGGGCAGCACCTGAATCTCTCCTGAGTGGTCACCCAAGTGCACAGCTCACAGGGAACACTAATCATGGATGGAGCCAAACTTGTCCCAATGCCGTGGGACTCTCCTACATACATAGAAGCAAAGACAAGAGGCTTTTTGTACTATGGCAAGGGCCCTTCTTACCCAGGCCACAGCCTGGGCCAGTCTCTCACCCCTCTACCCCGGGGGTCAGGGCTTGCAGCTGGTTTCTGGGGTAGGGAACCCAGCCACTCCTCTTGGGACTCCTTCCCCTGGGGGCTGTGTCTAGACTGGCAAGTTTTTCTGCAAAATCAGCCGCTTTTGCAGAAAAACTTGCCAGCTGTCTACACTGGCCGCTTGAATTTCCACAAAAGCACTGACTTCCTACTGTAAGAAATCAGTGCTTTTTGCAGAAATACTATGCTGCTCCCGTTTGGGCAAAAGTCCCTTTTGCGCAAAACTTTTGCGCAAAAGGGCCAGTGTAGACAGCTGAGATTTGTTGCCATTTTCGCGATCGGGGCTTCTTTGCGGAAAAGCACGTCTAAATTGGCACGGATGCGTTTCGGAAAAGCGGAAAGTGTCCGTGCCAATCTAGACACGCTTTTCCAAAAATGCTTTTAACGGAAAACTTTTCCGTTAAAAGCATTTCCAGAAAATCATGCCAGTGTAGACACAGCCCTGTTGTTCCGGTTCTAAAGCTGTTATGGTTTCCTGACTGTCTCTTCTCCATCTTTCCTTCCCTGCTCTCACTCTCCTCCTCCAACTGCTGAGGTTTTTAAAGGCCTCCAGCAAACCAGCAGTGGAGTCAGCTGGCCCCAATCTGCCTGAGCCAGCTCCCTAACAGCTGTTTCTAATTGTCCTGCCACCCACCATTTCTATTTAGCTGGTCTTTTACCGTTTTTGGGCTGCCTTTCTCCCACAGTACCTAAAGAAGTGTCTAAAGGAAAATGGTTCATCAGAGGACCATGCATGCTCTGATTTCTTGCTGGCTGTGGGTGTCTCCTTATGGAAGAGTAATTTTCGGTAGGAGAGTGCTACTTTAATGCAGCCTCTTAGGGCAATGTTAGCTGAATAGTGCCGGTGTGGGAAAATACTGAGGCAATATAGTAAAGTAATTCTTTAAAATCCAGTTATCCTGGACCCTCCTAATGATCCAATGGCCCCATATAGGGATCTGGTAACTGTTGAGAAACCTCATTTAGCTCTGCTTCCTGCACGCTGCTCAGGGAAGGCAGATCCCTGATCCCGTGGGACACTGGCCCTTGCTTCCCCTGCCTCCGAAAGCAGAGAGTCATTCTGGGTTTGGGTTTTGCTGGGCTTGATTGAAATCCAACCTATGTCCCTGCAGGTGCTGGGGCAAGCGGTGGTTATTCAATCAGGGCAGCCCAGTCTCAAGCAATTAGCGCTAACGTCTCTCATTGTGTCTTTCATGCCTGCGAGTCAAAGGCTGGAACTTTTATTTGCTGGTTCAAATTGCTCGGTGCTGCTTAGATAGACATGGGCTAGAAAGGGGGTCACTTACTTATAAACTCCAAAGGAGTTTAAATGTTTCATTTGTAGTCTCGGCTGCAAGATAGTGGGGGGGGGAATGAGCTTGTTTTTGGAACTAGGCACAGGGCTTTGAGCGCATCCCCATGTTTGCTTGGATTTTCCATGGGGATGTGGGTAGCAGTCATGAGAGCTTGTGGGGGGGGGGCGGTGACCCTATGTTGCTAGAGGCGGGATGCTACATTGGTTCTGGGCCTGCTTAGCAAGCAAAGGAAGTACCGACTCTGAAGAGGTGCTTGTGTGGGATTTTGTGGAGGCTCCAGCCAGTTCCTGGGACGCTTGTGGGTGGAATTTGGCTTGGGCAATGCATCCTGGCTGCATCTTTGCACTCGCAGATACTGAAAGCCAACTGCCTCGCTCGCTGTCCAGGTGGCATGACTGGCTTGGCGTTTCAGCCGGGGTCCAAAGTTGGCTGGGAAGAGTGACCCCACATGTGGCCAGGCAGGATTGTGCCCAGCAGTTGTTGGATGCCCCTCGCTGTCCAGGCCACTTCAAAATAAGGGCCAGGCTGGAAGTCTCAACAGACAGCACAGGAACAATGGGTTTGCTATAATGGATCAGGCCTGGTAACCATGCCGACCAACAGCAATTCTGGGCCCAGGACAGATATTAGTGGGCCCCCTGCATGGGGCCACAAGGCCTCCATCTGGAGAAGCCCTAAATGCTCCCCCCCACCAGAGGAGTCCTGGCCTGGCCCCTTCCCCCACTTGCTTGGATGAGTCCCAGGACAGCAGCACCTCTCCTTCCTTCCCCAGATCCAGTCAGCCTGCAGCAGTGTCTCTTGCTTCAGAGGTGCTGTCCCCAGAGCAGGGAGAAGTACAGTGACCATGCCCCCCCAGGCCCTGTTAAATCCCCCAGGCCTCTGGACAATTGCCCCATTACCCTCCCTGTCAGCTGACTGTCTCCTGGCTCAG
This sequence comes from Rafetus swinhoei, assembly GCA_019425775.1. NCBI lineage: Eukaryota > Metazoa > Chordata > Testudines > Trionychidae > Rafetus > Rafetus swinhoei. Next base: position 9,344,668 of record CM033441.1, read on the forward strand.
GCACTGTCTGGTGCCTCACAAGAAAATGCAGTTCCCTGGCCAATTGCACTGGGCTGCACGTTGGAGGGACAACGTTCCCTCTTTGTCTGGCCAGCCATGTGAGGCGCTCAGGCTGTCATTCGGGCAGGGCCTAGGAGCAACCAGGAGAGCAGCCCCTTCCTTTCCATGCTGGTGGTCAGAGAGGTGGTTGGTTCTTGAAGGAATCCTGTCCGGACAGAGCTCTTCTTGTGAGATTCCCCTGCCAGCTCCTTGGGGCAGGGACCTTCTCCGGTCCAGAGCCAGACACCATTGAAGCTGAGCAAGAAAAAATTCAAAGTTTCCAAACATTGATGGGGGAAGAGATTTTAAAGAGGGCCTTTTGGAGGACTGCACCCTCTCAAGCCAGCTGAAATGGCAGCATTAAAGTGTGGAGTGGCACATCCAGTGCTCTGTGTAGCTCTGAAGGGGATCAGTACAAGGTTGGTTTTGGCTAATCAATGAGAAAATCAGGTCAGATAGGGCATGTGTTGCTGCCCCCTACCACAGAAATGGGGGGCAGGGTGGCCCACTGATATCTGCCCTGGGCCCAGAATTGCTGTTGGTCTGCATGGTTACCAGTGTAATTTACCAGGTCAGAGGCCAGAGAAACAAATCCAGGCAAGATTTCAGGACAATCTGGTTAGTGTTCCCAAAGTACTATTGAGTAATCAGCTGCACGGGAATCAGCAGGGCAGGTCCTTGTGGGTAATGGCGTAGAGGCGTGATGAGAGGTGGACAGCTTTCAGCTCTGACATCATTGAGCAGCTCATGAGCGTGACCTCCTTTGCATGTTTGCTCTTGTACATTATGGGCCTTTCCCCCTTGGCCTGAAGGAATATGGCTGAGGCTGTATATGAAAAGCCCTTTAGAGTCACAGTAACTGCGAAATGGGGAGAGGGGAACAATAAGATGATTGACTCTTTCCCATGCAAGTGTGGGTTAATAGTCCCCTGACCCACGCCATATCATAGCTTAAGTTGAGACGGATGGTTTGGGGGTTAAGCTTAGCCCCAAAAGAGCAGGGTTTTTTTCCTGGCTCTGTTACAGACTCATTGGATGACTTAGGACGTGCTGATTTCCTTCTGTGCAGCTCAGTTTTCTCATCAGTGTATAGGGACAGTAATTCCTTGCTCACAGGGAGCAATTCATTAATATTCGTAACGCACTTGGAGAACCTTAAATGCCTGTCCCTGTAGCAGTGCAAAAAAAAAAAAATCATTCCACTGAGCAGATGCTGTGTTTAATCTTTAGCAGACGTGGCTCCCTTTTGATTTGTGGACTCTAGTCAAGCTTTGGATCCATATAATTTCCTTTGTGTCCTGAGACTCGCATTCCACCGTAACAATACTAATACCCATAAAACACGCCAATGTCTGCTGATTGCTTCCCCTGTTCTGAAGCAAGCTGATGGCAGCCCATGCAAAGTGCCTGCTAGGGTAGTTAAGATTTTATAGACTGTAATCTTTTGTTTGGAAACAAGGCAACAGTTTACATCAGTGACCTTAAAAAGGGTTACGTTACATACCAGCTGGTCCAGCTCGGCTCTTTGGAAGAAGAATTTTCCAGAAAGCTTTGTGCAGCAAAAGGGCCTTTATTTTTAATTCTTGGAATCAACATCCTCTGGTGTTGGCATAGACATGGGGACTAGGGGGGCAGGGTGGGGGAATGCTGCAGCACCCCCAGGCTCTTGGCCTAGAAACCAGGTTCCTGACTGCCTCCCCGCATGCAGCAGCAAGCTCTGCTCCTGGCCCCGCACCTAGGGACCCAGCTGCCACCTCACACTCTGGGGGTTCTGTTGCTGGCTCCACACCTGGAGTCCTGGCTGCTGACCCATGTGCCCAGGGCTCTTCAGCAAGCCCCGAGCCTAAGCTGCTGGCCCCACGTGCCAAGGCTGTGTTCCTGGCCTTTATTGGGGGAAGGAGAGAACAAGTAATAAGGGGAGGTGTCAGCACCCCCACTCTTAAAAATGTTCCTGCGCCACTGGGTGTTGGTGGCTTTGACTTCGGAGCAATGAAATCATAAGCCTTTCCCTATGTTTTATGCTCTCTGCTTTGACACGTTGCCAGAAAGTTTGCTTTATTGCACTTGCATTCACACTGATGGAGTCATTTTGGCCGGATTCCTCCCCCGTGCAGTTCTTTGTAAGGAATGATTGTTAACAGTTCTATAGGCTGTATGACCTACCATGCCTTCTCCTTTTTTTACCATGCCTGGTAATTTGGCACTGGAGAAAAAGACAGAGAAAGTCTAGGATGAGTGTAATGAAAATGACATTGTCATGATCTTAATTGGCAATAAACAGTGGGGAGTCCCTTCTGTAGGCAGGAAACTGGGTACCGATAAAAGACTGAGGCACCTAGGTGGAGTCTGATTCGGAAAAGATGAAATAAACAACAGCTCTTGGGTTTCAGAGAGTCTGGGCAAAAAATTATCCTTGGCGTGAGCTGGTGAGATCTTAATTGAAGCCTTCCTGATTTGAACTTGACTAGAAGCTTGTGAGATGGTGTAATTTGATGCAGCTGTGCACGCCTTAGACAGGTGCTGAAACAACAGGGATTATGTTAGGCTACAGTTTTGATATTTTGACAGAAAGTACACAGCTGCAGTTGTTGCTGGGAGTTGATATTGAACTATGTATTTTGGTAATTAGAAACCTGCTAATTACAGTGGCGTTCCATCTAGATGAGAACCTGCCTGGTAGGTGTGATGCTGTAACTCAGTCCTTACCTGGGGCTTGCCCAGATTGCATGCAGGAGGTAAGATGCACCCGGATGTTTTGGGGATTCTCTTTGCAAGAAGTGTTTCTCCCCCTCCCCAGATCTGAGTGGCTGGGCAGGTGTTAAAAGTCAAAGGGGTAGATACTAAGTGCAGCTTTGAAAAAGAATAGAGAATAAGCGAGGGAATATCTTATTGCCTCTGTGTAAATCATGGTATGCCCACATCTTGAATACTGCATATGGATGTGGTCGCCTCTTCTCAAAAAAGATATGTTGGCATTGGAAAAAAGTTCTGAAAAGGGCAACAAAAATGTTTAGGGGATATGGAATGGCTGCCATATGAGGAGAGATTAAAAAGACTGGAACTTTTCATCTTAGAAAAGAGGAGACTAAGGGGGAATGTGATAGAGGTCTATAAAATCATGACCAGTGTGGAGAAAGTGAATAAGGAAAAGTTATTTACTTGTCCCCATAACAGAAGAACTAGGGGTTGCCAAACAAAATTGATAGGTAGCAGGTTTAAAACAAACAAAAGGAAGTATTTCTTCATATAACGCACAGTCAACCTTTGGAACTTCTTGCTGGAGGAGGTTGTGAAGACCAGGACTCTGACAGGGTTCAAAAAAGAGCTAGATAAATTCATGGAGGATAGGTCCATCAATGGCTATTAGCCAGGATAGGTAGGCATGGTTTCCCTTGCCTCTATTTGTCAGAAGCTGAGAATGGGTGACAGGAGAGGGAACACTTGATGATTCCCTGTTCTGTCCATTCTCTCTGGGGCACCTGGCATTGGCCACTGTCAGAAGACAGGAGACTGGGCTAGATGGACCTTTGGTCTGACCCAGGATGGCTGTTCTTATGGCTTCCCTGATGATACTGGACTGTGAAGCAAAGGCAGACCCACTTTCTCTGTTGGGTGTCTCCCCAAGAGCTTACTGATTTACACCATTTGCACCAGCGAACGATCTGATCCACCGTGTTTTGTTCACGGAAATAGGAATAATTTGGGTTTGTCTGATGGTTCCTCCTGGCAAGAAATGGAATGCGACAATTTGCATGTGGAAAGAAAACCCCTTGCAAGCACAGGAAAAGCTGTGAAGTTAGTTTGTTTTAATTTGTCTGGGCTCTTGGGTTGTCTTACATCATTTAGGGTTTTTATTTTAAAAAAAAACCCTCCCTGATCAAATTGTAGTCATTGCAATGTAGAGAAGTGTCTTTCTGTTTTTAATGGAAAGCCCAAAATGTGTTAGCATGACAAACCAAACTTCTGGTCTGAGAGCTGGCTAATTAACCATAGGAACAACTTACCCGGAGACCTGCTGGCTTCTCGTCACCTGAACTGTTTCAGTCAAAGGGGGATGCTTGCGACAAGATTTGCAGTCCCCTCTGGCCATAGCCACCGACTTCTCACTTTGACGAGGGGCTTGACTCCCCCCCCGACTCTGCTCCAGGCCCCACCCCCTCCAGACCTTTCCCCAAATTCCCACCCCTGCCCTACCTCTTCCTGCCCCTACTTTACCCCCACCTTGCATCTTCCCCACCTCCTCCCCTGCCCCCCACGTGTGCTCCTTCCCCTCCCTCCCAGAGCTTGAATCAGCTGCTCACAGCACTCTGGAAGCAGAGGGGGGGAGCTTGGCACCAATAATTTTTTCCTAGGGGTGTTCCAGCCCTAAGGCACTGAAGGGCTTGGTGCCTATGCCTCTGGCCTTAAAAGCGATGACCCCTCTGCTGGGGGACTGGTGCTGCCTTTGGCTTTTTCTGAGGTTCATTTGGAACATTTATAGTTTATTTCTAATATGGAGCCCTCACAGTTTGAATTATTTGAAGTTAGACATGGAGAAATCAGCCAGAAAACCTGTTCATACAATTGGAGTAATACATGCAATAGAAAATGCCGCCTAAATTAAATATGGGCCCACATTTGTCTCCGTTAGAGCTGTGCAACCCTATAACAGTCTTAGCCAGGAGCCCTTCCTCCCACGATCTCAACGTGTTTCGCAAGGTCTGTAACTAGAACTGTCTTCATGCCTCACGTGGGGAAACTGAGGCACACCGTGATTTGTATCAACATGTCCAAAGATTCACTACCGATCAGCAGCAGGACTGGGACACAGATCGCCTGCTTTTCCACTGTGTGCACTAGCCCCTGAACGGTGCTGCCTCTCCAGATGGAAAGGAGAGGTTAGCCCTTGAAAGCTGGTTTGACTCTTGTGTTGTAATATAATTCATTTCCATGCTATCGTTGTTGCTTAATTCTTGTCATTTATCAGCTCATTGCGTAACGCTCCTTCCATGTAAGAAATAAAGAGGAATGTAATTGGTTTTCAAATGCTGTTGGTCTGTCTTCTTGCTCGGCGCGATGCCCCCCAAGGAACCGAGAAGCCCCAGCACGTTCCTCCGTACACCCGTGCAGCACCTTCTGCTGCAAAGTGCTCCTGAATGCTCCACAAAGCCAGCCCCAGTCCCGCATGCTCCCAGTGCACGGAACTCCCCCTTGAGGCTGGGAAGAGTTTCCCGGGGGAAGGGCTCATCCGACTGGGCTTGGAAGGCCCAAATCCTGCAGTCGATATGCAAAGCCTCCCATTGACTTCCCAAGAAGTTGCATATAAGAACTGTAGGAGCAGGCCGCCTGCTGCATATACTGATCGTGCCCCCCGCTGAAGGTTTAGCAGGCCATGGTGATGCACATGGGTGTAGCACAGAAAGAGATGACACTGCACGGGTGTGTGTGTGGGGGGAGAGGGGGAGGTCTTGGGCATGACAACTGTATACAGGCCTGCCAATGGGGGGCGGGGGCAGGGAAGGGGGCAATTGCCCTGGGGCCCTGCAATTCAGAAGGGCCAGGGGCTCCCAGCCTCTGCTTCTGTGACAGCCAGAACCCTGGGCCCTTGAAATGAGCACCGGAACCCCACACAGCACACTCCAGGCAGTGCTGAGGGCTGCTGGGGGGGAGGCTAGACCCAGCTCCGCCCATTCCACCCTAAGCTCCGCCCCTTCCAGGGGCATGTAACTAGCCCATCTCCCCACCCCTGCAATTCCCAGGGGACCAGTGAGTCTGTTGGCCCCACTGACTGTATAAGCAACATTATTACTGTTAGTAGCATCCTGTAGCATTGGCCAACAGGCAAAGAATTTGTCTTTAATAGGGGGCAGGAATCTGCCCCGCCCGCCTGCTGCCGTGAGTTACACTTGTAAAGCTCATGCCCCTTAGTGCGGATTTAGTCAATTCCCACCTCCCTGGAATTCCTGCTGGACTCAAATACCCACCCAGTCTCCCCACAGCCGTTCTGCTCTCGGACAGCCACCGACTGCTGAGCAATATTCCGGCGGGTGCGAACAGGTTCTTGCCAGGCCGGCGCGGAAGCCGCTTCTGTTACCTCATTGGCTGGACAGGCCGGTCCATGGAAGAGGGAGATCTGAGCATTTGGGGGCAGGAGACAACCAGGAGGTGACCCAGTGTAAATAGGCAGCGGGGAATTGACTCTGCTGTTCAAGGAGTCTTGTCCGCCTGCTTGGCTCGAGCCAAGGCATGGAAATTCAGATTAAAACCAATCCATTGTCACCCCTTGCCCAGGGTGAGTCCACCGGCACTTCCTCCTTCAGCACCCCCACTGGCCTAAGTAAACCTGGTGAAAGAGGGGGCTAGTGCTGAGCTGGAGGGATCCTCCCCCAATCCCCTTCCTGACAATAGATTGAAAGGAAGGTTGGGGTGAGTTCCCTGCCTCTGTTGGCGTTACTCCCCCCCCTTGTCTGGGTGCTGCCGGATCAGCCCTGATAGGATCGGGCACCCAAAATACTTGTGATGAGCAAACACGTTGCCTTTGGAGTGCCCCACATGGCCCCAGGCAGGTGGAGCCTTCAGTTTCTTTGGCTGCGATGATTTCAGAACCCAACAGCATGCAGGGGGACTAGGCAGTTGGACCCATTTTTAAGCTGCAGCGTGTGTTTGTCACAGTAGCATTGGAGCTGGCCATTCTGAGCCGACAGGATCATGCTTGGACGTGGTGCCAACCAAGGTTCCCTCTCACCTTTTCCTTCCATGTGCGGAATAATGTTTAGTGTGCACCAAGGCATGTGCGAATGTGCACCACCAGCAGAAATGCCAAATCTAGCTGTGGACGCTCTGCTAATCAGCTGGGTGGCATTTGAGTTTCTGCTGAGCGGCTGCACAAGTGCACGGCTTACAGGGAACCCTGATGCCAGCCTTCCTGGGAAGGAATCCAACCTGAGAACATTTTGTAGATAGAAAAAGATCAGGTGAGGACAGAGTTTTCAAACAGCCTTGAGCAAACTGCAGCGATGTGCCCCAGAAAATACTTTCAAATGATGCTGTGACTACTGGAGGCCAAGGACACCAGCTATTTGCTGAGTGGCCACCTCACATGCTGGATTTGATTTCTCCCAGGACTGCTAGATAGGAAATGTGGAGCCACAGGCAGAGTTTCAAAGGGCCCCAAAAAGGGCAGCCACCAAGGCTGCAGGCCTTTCTGTCTGCACACGCATGACACCCCCCATTGACATGGGTGAACTGCACGGCTCCATGTACAACAGCCCAGCCAAAAGGGAGGAGTTTCCGCATTCCCAAATCAGGTAGCTGGCAGCATTCCAAACCGCTGGGAGAACATGGTCCCAAGGCTTATCCAGGGCCAGTGTAGGGTCACGCAATGCTCTGGGCCACAGGCCCCACACTGTGGTGTACCACCCATTGGGGGCCTGCAGAGAGATGGCTGGTCACGGTGCTGACCCTTCCTTCCCATTTCCCTCGGTTTCTCCAGGAAGCCAGGCTCATCCTTGCCAAGAAGGGCCAGGCCACCTGTAAAGGCAGCTGGGAACAAGGGAGAGCCCGTGTAGCAGCTACAGGCCACAAGAATCCAGGGGGGAGATTTCCATTGCCTTCAAGTGACTTTGGTTCAGCTCCATGCTGGGAGGGGGAATGGAGACAGGAAAGATTTAGGGGGAACCTATTTACCCAGGGGAGTGGAGCTGCCAGTCGCCCACTGGAGAAACGCTTGGGGAGGAAGGAACAAAGTATCCAGAAACCTGGACAGAGGAAGAAGGGGAGTAAGCACTAGTCTGGGCTGGAGGAGACACATGTGGGAGGGAGATGTGAAATGAAGAGGTCTATACAATCATGAGTGGTGTGGAGAAAGTGAATAAGGAAAAGTTATTTACTTGTTCCCATAATATAAGAACTAGGGGCCACCAAATGAAACTAATGGGCAGCAGGTTTAAAACAAATAAAAGGAAGTTCTTCTTCACACACAGCATCGTCAATCTGTGGAACTCCTTGCCTGAGGAGGTTGTGAAGGCCAGGATTATAACAGAGTTTAAAAGAGAACTAGATAAATTCATGGAGGTTAAGTCCATTAATGGCTATTAGCCAGTACGGGTAAGGAATGGTGTCCCTAGCCTCTGTTTGACAAAGGGTGGAGATGGATGGCAGGAGAGAGATCGCTTGATCATTACCTGTTTGATTCACTCCCTCTGGGACACCTGGCATTGGCCTCTGTTGGCAGACATATAAGCCAGAGCTGGAGGGATGGTGGCTGGTGGTGAGCAGGAGGGTGGGTGGACCAGGCAATGTTGAGCGGGAGGAGAAAGGCAGCCATTCACCTCACTGCTGAGATGGGATCTTCACTGGGAAAACATTGGAGAGCTTGGGGTGTGGGTGACAAGTGACATGCCACACTCAGCACCTAGAAGAGGACTCCTGCTGATCAAGTGGTCCTGATGATTTGGACCCAGAGGTCTAGTCCTGGAGATGCCCTGTGGCTGGGATTCATCTAGGGATCGTGTCTTGGCTAGAACACAGGTTTCTCCCTATGTGGCCTGTGGAGACAGAGGATTTGACATCGGATTCCATTTGAGGGTCTGTGATGGGATTATCAACCCGACACCGGACCTGCAAGGGTTAACCAGGGCTACCTGGCTGAGAGAGCCCCACCCCCACAGCCCTGCTGGGTGCGCTCCAGTGGGAGGACAGATATAAAAGCTGATGGAGCAGCTCAGTCTGGGCTGACTGCTGCTGGGGGTGGTGGTCGGGGGAAGGTGCTGCCGCCAGAGCTCTGGAAGAAGAGCTACAGATGGACCAAACCATGAAGGCCAGTCAGCAGGGAATGACCAGAGATGCTTCCAGTCTGGAGGAAACTGTGAAGTCTCCCTCGGTGAGTCTGGTAGGAAGGAGCCCAGGGTGAAGTGATAGATCCCTGAGAGCTCAGTGTGTTTTGGGTGGATTCCCTGCTGAGCTAATGGTGGGACACACCTACCACTGACAGGGCCCTGGGCTGGGACCTGGGGGAGTAGATGGACCTGGTCCCCTTATCCCACCCCCAAGGTGGGGTGCTACAAGTGTTGCTACTGACTCTGGCCACTAGGCCTCACTACCCTGAGAGCAGGGAAGGTTGTTATTGTCTCTGGCCACTAGGCCTCACTGCCCTGAGGGAAGGGAGTGTTACTACAGACTCTGGCAGGTGGGCCTCACTACTCTCTGAGAAGGGGGTGTATAATTGATGGCGGACATTAGGCCAGACTCTCTCAGTGGAGGCACTGTGTAGGCATAGGCCCTGAGCCATCAGGACTGAGACACACATGGGGTGGAGCACTCTTTGAGGAGCCTTAAAGGCCCACCACCCTGCCTCTGAAGGGCTCAGGCGTACCCACCCTGTGACCGGGTCCCAGAGAAAACAATCGAGAGGAGGAAAAATGGCATGGTATTAAAATGAGCTTGATGCCACGGGCTGCTTTGAGGACCTGTCTCCATGCTCCAGCCCGATGTCTCTTCACAAGCAAAACTTCCATCCGCTTCACAGGGAGTGCAGATTCCGGCACCTGACCAGTTCAGAGATGGACTGGTTTTCGCTGTGCCTGCTGCTGTCAGCGCTTCCAATGCATCTGGTGCATAGAACTCACAGGGCAGCTGTTCCCATTCAGCCTTCACCACTCAGCTGTTACCCGAGGCAAATGCCACCAACTTCACACCTCACCACAGAAACGCTCGTGCAGGAACCAATGCAACAAACTCTGTCCACACATCTAGTCACACCGTCACAGGATCTAACCACATCAGCTGTACCATCAAAGGCTCATTCACCCACACCTCTGCTAATATGCTAGCTGCCATCATGTGCCAGCAATGCCCCTCTGCCATATACACCAGACAGACCGGACTGTCTCTAGGCAAAGGAATAAATGGACACAAATCACTCATTAAGAATGGCAACATCCAAAAGACAGTGTGTGTGCGGGGGGGAATTTTAACCTCCCTGGGCACACAGTTTGGGACTTACAAGTTGCCATTTTCAGATAGAAAAACTTCAAAAACTAGACTGCAGAAGGAAACTGCTGAGCTGGAATTCATATGCAAATTTGACACCCTGAACCAAGGTCTAAAGTAAACAAACACATGGGGTGGTTCTTGCAATACAATAGGTAATTTCCCATTCGGGTACTGTAGTTTTCTCACCACTGCTGGGGTGCGTCTACACTGCACCCATAGCTCGAAACAAGCTACACAAATTGCATCGCTTGTTTTGAGTCAATTTTGAAATAGCTTATTTCAAAATTTGGCGGTGTCTCCCCAGCACTTATTTCGAAATAAACCGCTATTCCGAAACATCCCTTGCTCCTTGTGGAATGAGGTTTACAGGGACATCAGAATAGTGAGCCCATTATATTTCGAAATAATGGGCACGCTCAAAAGATGCGGAATAGCTATTTCGGGATGCCTCCGGTATCCCAAAATAGCGCTGCAGTGTAGACATACCCCTGGAGCTGAGCCACCTGCATTCTGATGTAATTAGCACTAAAGTCACACGCCCATCTCTATCTTTGTTTCTCTTCCGTCTTTCTTTCTTTTTCTCCTCCGCATCTGAGGAAGTAAGTTGTAGCTCATGGAAGCTTAAGCTCTAACACCCTAATAAACGTGTTAATCTTTAAGGGGCCACCGGACTCCTTGTTGTTTTTGCTGAAACAGACTAACACGATACCCCTCTGAAACCTAGCAGCATTACTGCGCACCAAAGATGATGAAAATGGGGGCCCGGCTTCACTTTTGATCAACTTAGTAAAGCTCTCATAACACCTTTGGCAAGAGATGAGGAATTGCCTGTAGGTCTCTGGCCAAATGCGGCCCACTTAAATTATGCTCTACAGCTTCAGTTCAGTCTAGGATTCTTCGTCATGTCCTTCTCTAAATTGTTTTCTATTGTTGAGCTGCTAAACAGTTGCCCCGTTCCACCTCCGAGGTGGCTGCATTTCAGTGACGGGAGTATTGCTGTCATATAGGTAATCCTCATTCTCCAAGAGCATCTGGCTTTCACTTTGGTTTTTCTGCTGCCGGGAGGGGTAGTTCAGTCTCACACCCCTTTGGTCCCTTTGACCAGCTGGGGAGTCGATTAGTGCTGAGACAGCACAGGGTTTTGTGCTTCAGGTCCCTGCCCGAATTCTAGGTCTGCAGGTAATTGAACTGAGCCCCCAAAGCAGAGGAGCCAGTGACACCCCCTCAGATGGGAACAGCCTCACCACAGACTCGCTTCATCCCTTCCCCGGTCCCAGGGCTTCTACCGATATTCCTCAGAATTCAGCATTCGCCCCAGCAGGGTTTACTAACTTTTCCCCCTTAGGAGCATTTTGTTTCTTTTGAACAGTCTCCAGGAGACCAGGTGCTGCCCAGACTGGGATATCAAGCTTTGATTGTTTATTCATTCAGGCAGGTAAAACACTCTTTGTCTCATTCCTACAGCCTTCATGGCGGGCGGGCACAGCCCTTGGCCAGAGAGCCCTGCAGGGGAGGTATCTACGTTACCTGAAATGCCCAGAATCAGGCCTCACTCTAGGTTCTTTCTTTTCTAAACCTGGGACAGCCAAAAGCAACAAGGAACCTTGCTGGCAGGCGGGGGAGCCAAGTTGCTGAACTGCAATGCCTTTGCCACCCTCTGGTGGCGGACGGTTTTATTGCCACATGATCCTGGCCTGTGCGGAGTTCTGCAATGACCGCATCCAGCACTCAGAAGTGGAGGAAGAGGAAATAGACACATCGGGCCAGATAGTCAGCAGGTGTATTGCTTCAATGGCACCAGGCCATTTCATACCACTTGAGGTGTCACTTACATAAGAACGGCCATACTGGGTCAGACCCAAGGTCTGTCTAGCCCAGTATCCTGTCCTCCACCAATGCCAGGTGTCTCAGCATGTTCATCTATTCCCAGCCTCTGACAGAGGCTAGGGACACCATCCCTGCCCATCCTGGCTATTGGCCAGTGATGGACCTAACCTCTGTGAATTTATCTAGTTCTTTTTTGAACCCTGTTAGTCTTGGCCTTCACAACATCCTTTGGCAAGGAGTTCCACAAGTTGACTGTGTGTTGCATGAAGAAGTACTTCCTTTTATTTGTTTAAAACCTGCTAGCTATTAATTTCATTTGGTGACTCTTAGGGTACATCTACACTGCAAACTTATTTCGGAAAAAGCTATTCTGGAAGATATCTTCTGGAATAGCTTATTTTGAAATAGAGTATCCACACTACAGAGAAGCCTCAAAATTAGTCCGAGGCAGGCTCCCCTAATGTGGACACGCTATCTCAATTTAGAGCCCCAGGAGGCATTGGGGAGGAATAACTTAGAATGGCTCTGGTGAGGAGCTATTTTGACATAGCAGCAGTGGAGCGTCCCCCCTACCCTTCCGAAAGAGCTTTTTCAGAAGAGATGTTATTCCTCGTGGAATGAGGTTTACCGATGTCAGAGAAAGCTCTGTTATACTGATTTTCTTTCAAAATAACACAATTGCTGTGTGGACACTAGTATTGTTTTTCCGGAATAACGGTACAAGGTACAGTTCTTATGTTATGGGAGCAAGTAAATAACTTTTCCTTATTCACTTTCTCCACACCAGTCATGATTTTATAGACCTCTGTCATATCCCCCCTTACTCTCCTCTTTTCTAAGATGAAAAGTCCCAGTCTTTTTAATCTCTCTTCATATGGGACCCATTTCAAACTCACCATCATGTTTGTTGCACTTTTCTGAATTTTTTTCAATGCTTAAGGTACCTTTTTTGAGGTGGTGACCATATCTGTACATGGTATTCGAGATGTGGGTTACCATGGATTTATATAGAAGCAATAAGATATTTTCTGTCTTCTCTATCTCTTTCTTAATGATTCCTAATGTTCTGTTTGCTTTTTTGACTGCTGCTGTACATTGAGTGGATGTTTTCAGAGAACTATCCACAATGATTCCAAGATCTCTCATTTGAGTTGTAACAGCTAATTTAGTCTTGATCATTTTGTACGTATAGTTGCGATTATGTTTTCCAATATACATTAATTTTAATGCCGATAGAGGCAAAGTAATGTGTCATTTTGTTGCTCAGTCCTGAGCTTAAGACAAATCCAAGCCCTCTGTTTAGATGTGTGGGCGATACATGACCTGTTTTTTCTCTGTAAAAAGCTAAGGACAACTTCCACAGCTTGCTGCCATCTCCCATTTTTTGATGAGAGGACACATGTAGGGCAGTGGTGGACAACTTGCAGCCCATGGGCCATATCCAGCTCTCTGGGGTTCTATGTGTGGACTGGGAGACATTTTGTTTACCATTGCTCCTGCGCTGGGTTGCCAGATTCCGCTGGTTTCCATCCATGTAGGGTTTTTCCTACCCGTGTTACTAAAGTGATACACACATAATGCAAGGACACGTGAAGTGAGGTGCGTGCTTATTGGACACAACATTGACTGGAAGAGCCGTGCGCTCCCTCTGCAGCCAATCAAAATGCTGTTATGGTTCAATCAGCCCGCCCCCCCCCAATTCTAGGTATGCAAGCGCAGTGAGCAAAACTGCCTTCTCGGGAGAGCGTCTTGCTTATAACAGTCTTGCAGGCCACTGAGATGGAGGGCCACTCATGCGGCCCCCTTACTAGTGTAGGTTGCCCATTGCTGATATACAGCCTATATGAGCTAGAGTCAAAACACTGAAGAACCATAAAGCCATCTCTTTTTCCCCAGGTAAGAGTTTGTGCATGTCTTTCCACCCCCCCTTCCAATTACACTCAGAAAATCCACAAAGGGTACGTCTACACAGCAACATTACTTGAAAATAACTTAGTCCGCATCTGCACAGCAGGCAGTTGTTTCAAACTAATGTCGAAATACTGTCAAGCTGGAGGACTTCTTACTCCGACTCCTGTGACCCTCCGACTCTCCATACTCCTCGTACAATGAGGGTCGCAGAAGTCGGAGGAAGAGTGCTCTAATTCAAATAAGCGCTGTGGAGACGTTCCTAATTTCGAAATGTGACGCAATTGACGTAGCTCAATGTGCGTAGCTTATTTCAAGTGAAGCCCTGCTCTGCAGACGCGCCCTAGCGGCGCCCAATACATTTAACCCTTGTGATTTGGGCTAACTCTAAATGTGCGGCAGAGAGCAGGGGGCTTGCGTGGGGGTTGGCACGCAGAGCTGCGCTCACACCTGGAGGTCGCCGTTCCCAAACGTGTGTACGTCGTTCCAAAGTAAGCAGCCAATGTCTCCCTCTCCTTTGCTCGTCGGCCAGCAGGGCCTTGCGGGCAGGGCCGGACCGAGCCATTCTGGCGCCCTGGGCAGACAGTTTAATTGCGCCCCGGGTTGGGGGAAGGCGCATGCACGGCCCCGCCCCCATGCTGGCTTGTGGGGGAGGGTGCCTGTGCGGCCCCGCCCCCGCGCTGGTGCGTCAGGGAGGGCACGCGGAGCTGGCGGCGGCAGGATGCACTTGCCCAGCCCGGCTACCGCTGCTGGCATGCAGCCCGGGGCTGGCTGGGGCGGGCCGAGCTTGGCCGTGCAGGGCTCTGCGGCTGTGTGGGGAAGGGCACTGCTGGCCGGCACTGCGGGGGTTAATGTGGCCCCCGCCCCAGGCGGCCGCTGTAGGGTGGCCGCTGGGAGCTGCTGCAGCCCGCGATCCGGGAGCCGGGTGCGCGGCACCTGATGGCAGCTATAAGGGGTGCTGCACGCCCCTTACAGCTGCCATCAGGTGCCCCCCATAGGTTGGCGCCCCGGGCAGCTGCCCTGCTAGCCCATGCCTTAATCCAGCCCTGCTTGCGGGCATAATACCTGCGTGAAAAGCGCCCGATTCCGTGAATGAACAGTAAAAATGAGTCCTGGGAAACATTTGTCTCTAGGTCATTGGTGTGGATTAGCCAGCCAGGACTAGTTGGTGGCCTCCATTCACATTTTAATGGAGAAGCCTCCATGGATGTGACACTCCCTGGTGCCCTTTCTGGCATTTTGGGCAGAGCAGCCAAAGGACTGAGTCGGAACGTCTAGGGTGGCTAAGGAATGTTGGGCATGGGGATGGGGAAAGTTTGAACTGATGCCAGGCTGGCTCTTCCCTTTCTGTCGATAAGCAGAAGCCTTCGTTTACTAGCTGGAGAAGTGACCAAAGGCACCTATGATCTCACAGGCAACACTCCCATTGGCTGGCCCCCAGAGAAGAGAGCAGGCGTGTTTTCTAAGGCGAAACTGACGTCTGAGCTCCCAGCTGTGGTTTTTGGCTCCGTTCTTGGCAGGTGTTTGTCAGAGGTGTCATCAGAGGGGCAGTTCTGTTCCTCTTCCCCTGGATTCTCATACCACAGATGGGTCAGAGTGACATGGCTGCTCGGTCAAGAGATTAGGAGCCTTTCTCTTGGTACAAGACCCAAACTAAATGTCCTGCTCCTTGGTGGGTTTCTAAAGGGCAAACATTCCATGCAGTGTGTGAAGAGCACTCAGACCTTTATTTGTCTGTGTCTAGTGGCCCCAGTCACAGATCAGGGCCCTGGTATGCTAGATACTGTACACAGCCCCATTGAAAAGATTAGTCCTATCCCCAAAGAGTGTGCAGTTGAAATAAATCCGTGGCTTGCCTTTGGACTCCCCTGCCAAAGGATCACCAGAGCGAGGGGAGATGTTTTTTCTCTTGTACATTCAGAGACTTCTAAATCGGGAGGAGGGAGCAGAATTGCCAACCCCCTGGGCAAGGGGGGCAGCTCCATGCTCCTGGAAGGGGCAGCACTGCCCGGAGCATGCCACGCCCCCCGCCAGTCCTCAGAGCCACGCTGTGTGGCATTCCAATGGCTGCCACCACTGATGCAGTAGCAGCAGACGGGAGCCCCAGGCCTTTTTGAATCACCAGGCCCTGGGGTAACTGCCCCCTTTGCCTCCCCCCGTTGGCAGGCCTGTGTCTGAAACACCCATGAAAGCTGGGAAGCGGCCTGAGCCACAGAGATCCCTAAGACTCAGGGATGCCCCGACCCTTGCTTTTCTTGCTGTCCCACCTCTAGTGCAAATGCTTAGTTAAACAAGCACATGGCGTGCAGTGAGCCTGTGGAACTCAATGCCACTAGAAGCCATCATCAATATGATACAAAAGCCAGATTGTTTTGAAAAAAAGGGTTAATAATCAACGAGGCAGAAAAATTATTAGTGGACTGGAAACTTGCTTGACAGCGATGGGCTCACTAAGCTCCATCCATTTAATTTAGCAAAGAGAAGCTTAAGGGGTGACTTGATCACAGTCTGTAAGTAGCTGCCTGGTATATGTCAGAGTCAGGCCCAGCAAGAGAAATTTGGGACCTCACCTTGGTACATAATGTTCCCTGCCCCTCCCCTTCCCCTGTATTTACACAGATGTTACCTTACACTCAGGGCCCTCAAACACTTGTCTCTCCTTCCCGCCCTTTTGTCAGCCCCAGTTACAATAATTCTAAGTGTTACTGAAATGAATCCAAGACCCACGCTCACTCAATACATGCTAGCCTAGAATGACACTGTGTGTCCATTACCGTAGAGCCGTGGTTCTCAAGCCTTTTGGCCCATGGCCCACCCTGCCTAACACAAGCCTTTCCACTGACCACCAACCAACCACCCATGACGACAAAATGGATGCAGGAGAGGGTGGAGGGGCAGGGTCTGGCTGGGAGGTAGGGTGCAGGAGCAGGCTGGAGGAAGATCTGGCCAGGAGGTTGGGTGCAGGAATGGACTGAAGGTGGGGGATCTGGGAGGGAGGGTGCAGGAGTTGCAGGAGGGGTGCAGGAGGGGTGGTAGTGCAGGTCTGGGCATGAAGGGGAATGGGGTGCACCTACCTGGCTCTGTGCCTCTCACTGCTCCCAAGCACCACCCCCTACTGCTCCCATTGGCCATGATTCCGGCCAATGGGAGCAGCAGGGAAAGCCTCCAGGCAAGTGGTTTCCTGTGCTGCGGATCCCACAGCTGGGAGGAGGGGAAGTAGCAGCGCGCAGAGCAGCTTCCTCCCCCCATAGCTGGGTCCTGCCCACGAGGCTTCCCTCTCTGCCCCCTGCAGTGGGAAGCCAGAGCTGGTGCTCCAACCTCGTGGGGAGTGGGGGGGCTGCGGGGCTGGAGCGCCAGTCCAGGCTCCCCACTGCAGGGCTGGGGGCAAGCCCTAAGCCTGTGGCCCACCTGCAAGACAGTTGCAGATCACTAGTGTTCTGCAGACCACACTTTGAGAACCACAGTAATAGGGATTATTTAGGTTCCTTTCAGGTGAAATGGCTTCTTTTTAATTGAGATCATAAGAAATACGGGTAGGAAGAGCCATGTGCCCATCCCCCCCGCTGGCAGGCTCAAACTGTCCTTTAGCTGGGGCATCCAGAAATACTTTTACATTCCAAGTATGCAGTAAAGATAAAAATTAAAAACCTTCCCTCCTTGATGACTCTTGCACTGCATTCATCCATCTAGCTGCCCCCCCTCCACTCCGGTGAAGGCTGTATGTCAGTGCTTGGTGATGTGTAAACAAGGCCTGATTTGCGCATAAACTTACTACCATATCTAAGCCAAGCGGCTGCTCAAAGTATCCATCGCTACCCTGAGTTGTGTTTGCAGGATCGGGCCCATAGTTTGTTCAAGCGCCCCAGGCTGAGAGATGTAAATGTAAGAGAGAGGGTAGGCTTTTCAAAGGTGCCTAAAGAAATTAAAGTTAGGCGCCCAGTTCTCACTTAAAAAATCCACAGGCACTGGGAACCTAGCGAGGTGCTTTTGAAACTTTCACCTTCCATGCTTGCATTTCAAAATAGTACATGGCAACAATGTTAACGAACCGCGTGGCCGGCCGCAGCTGCAGTAACACCCGGCACCCCTCTTCCTTTTTTCTAATGGAAAAATCATTCCATTGCCACGGGTAATTCAATTCCTGAGTTGTGACTTACCTTTCCACGGCAGCAGCTGAACACTCACAGAAATGAATGTGCTCTTTTGCTGGGGGGTGGAGAATATAATTAGCTTGGGGTGTTGCTGCAGAAGAGGGTTTAAAAAAAAAAAAATGAACAGCGGATTCCTCACGACCCAGCCCCACTTTTTGGAAGTGCCAGTTGCCCTCCTTTGGCATTTCTGAGCAGGCAGCTGAAGTCCCTCAAATGGAGGAGCTGTAGAATATGCTCCCCTAAAGATGTGTTTTCTAGAACCAAAGGTTTTCCACAGCACAGCTCGCATACTTGGAGCAGTCCGACCCATAGGTGTGAGAAGGACAGGTGCGGTTTTGCACCCAGCTTCCCTGCACCTGGGGACCGGCCCTGCTATCAACCAGCTGCCAGCTTCACCAGCCCCAGGTCCCAGCCTCCAAGTGGCCCTCACGGTGTCCACTTGGGTTCTGCTACCCTGCCCCCCATTCTCACTGGCTTCACTGCTGCTCAACAGCCTCGCAGGGGGCCCACCGCCCACAGCCCTGTGAATTCTACGGCTCTGCCAGCCCCAAGGTCCAGGCCAATTTTCCCTCTAATCTATTCTTTCCATGTGCAGAATAATTTTATGTGCACTGAGGCATGTGTGAATGTGCACCACCACTTCGCTGTGCGTGCTCTGTTACTTAGCTGGGCAGCGTTGGAATCTCTCCTGAGGGACTGCACAAGGGTATAGCTTACAGAGAATCTTGGTCCAGGCCACCGGCCCTGGTGGCTCTGCTGTTGCCTGGGGTCCCGCCACCAGCTGGGGCTCTGCTCCAGGCCTAGGCCCAGGGCTCAGCTGAGGCTCCAGCCTGGGGGCAGCATGGGACTAGAGTTGCCAACTCTCCTGGCCTGTACAGACTGGATGCCGTTTCTGTGAATGGCATTCGGTTGCTCCGGTCCGGGAGAGTTGGCAACTGTCAGAGAGGCA
The DNA here is from genome assembly GCA_019425775.1 of Rafetus swinhoei. Lineage (NCBI taxonomy): Eukaryota > Metazoa > Chordata > Testudines > Trionychidae > Rafetus > Rafetus swinhoei. The sequence continues at coordinate 9,363,514 of CM033441.1, forward strand.
CAAAACTGGTGTAAGGGAGGGGATGTAACTCAGCACCCACAGCCTAAAAATTGTTCCAGCGCCACTGATCCAACCAAAGCCATTCCAAAGCCTGGACCAGCTTTAGTTGTACTGCCGTCTGACTCGTGAGAGAGGATTCCATTTTTATGACAGGTAAAAAGCGTTGTAGGTGCCAGCTGCCCCATAAGTATCTACACGGACTAGCCTCCCAAACAGCAACTAGGAAAGCAGATTTTGGAAGATGGCAAACTTCTCTCTGCTTTCTTATTAGCATAGGCTTTGGAGAAGCCTGCTGGTCCATGGCAAATTGTACTATCTAGAGGGGATCCCTGAGCAGCTGGATTAGACAGGAAAAAAATCCACCCAGCTCTGTTGAAATATAAAGGGAAAGCACAACCCTGCTTTGTCCAGTGCCTGCTCTGCTTTCTGTACCTGTTTCCAGTTACAAAGCACAAGACATGATGAGCTACCAAAAGCTCTGTATTACCAGCTGTTTAGCCATCCCTCCCCCCCCCCAACTTATTTTGTCCTAAATTCCAGCATTCTTTGGTTTCTCTCTATTCCATCTTTTAATCCAAAACCAGCGTCCCTTGCATCCCCAACCACACAGAGGAGAATTGTGGCACCTTAAAGATTAACAGATTTATTTAGGCATACACTTTCGTGGGTTAAAACCACTTCGTCAGATGCATGGAGCTGATGCCCAAAGAAATCTGTTAGTCTTTAAGGAGCCATAGGGCTCCTTGTTGTTTTTGCAGATCCAGACTAACACGGATCCCCCTCTGAGACCTCTCTCAGGCTTTTCCTGCAAGGACTCTGAGCAATTTGCAAAAGGGAAGCAGCTGTAAGGCTGCTAATGGACCAGGCACCAAAATTTGTCCAAAATTTTCAACTGTGGGCACCTAATCTGTCCCAGCTCCATAGTTAGGCACCTACTTATAAGTGGCTTGATTTTTCTTTCAATGGGAACTGTCAGTGTTCAGCTCCCTAAACTTCATTAATAATAAGAATGGCCATACCGGGTCAGACCAAAGGTCCATCTAGCCCATGCCAGACGCCCCAAAGGGAGTGAACAGAACAGGGAATCAAGTGACCCAGTGATCCTGGGTCAAGTGATCCTGTCATCTGTTTCCAGCCTCTGACAAACAGAGGCTAGGGACCCCATTCCTACCCATCCTGGCTAATAAGCATTGATAGACTTAACCTCCATGAATGTATCTAGTTCTTTTAAAAATCGTGTTCATTTTACTGGCGTCCAAGAGGCTTCTACAGTCCATGAAGGGGGACTGTTGGCAAGCCAGGGATGGCCAGAGGGGGCCCAGTATTCCTGCATACGGGTCATGGCTCTCTGAGGAAATGCCATGGGCCGGAGAGGAGTTGAGATGTTGATCGCCCCGTGCTAATCCCAGCTTTCCGAGCCTGGCCACCAGGCCATGCCGCTAGTGTGGCTGTCAGGTCACCCTCAAGCCAGCCAGCGTGACCAGCGGTGACTCTTGCTGGCTTCGAAAGATGTCGCCGTTGTCCATGCCGGGACCCCCGCTGGGCTATTTCAAGGGGGGGAGGGGGAAGGGGGCTCGGCAGTCGTGTCCATCCCCCGGGCGCCGGCTGCGTGGCTCCGGTCTCCCTGCCGGCTCGCTGGGGCGCGTCACATGCTCGCCGCGCCGGGGACCCCTCGGCAGCCGGCCGGGGCTGCTGGGCGTGCGGCGCGCTGCCTGGCACCCGCGGGGGCGGGGCGGGGACGCGGCTGCCAAAGGGGGCGAGCTCCGGCCTCGAGCGCCGGGTGCGGCTCCCTCCCCCCCGAGCCGCGGAAGGAGGCGGCTCCCCGGGACCGATCGGCTGCGGGGCTCGGCCAGCTCCGTCCCCCTGCACCCCCGCTGCATGGCAGGGCCCCGCTCCGCCCGGGCGCCCCGCTCCCGCTGGCCCGGGATGCCTCTGCCCGGGGCGGGCGGGCGCGTGTATTTCTCCGGCTGCGCAGCTAGAGAGCAGTGCAGGGAATGAAATCCCCGGCGCCGTAGCCCTGCCTTCCTGTTTGCAGCCGCACGGAGCGGCCGGCGGCGGCGGCGGCTCCACCCGGACTCGCCCCCTTCTCCCCTTCCCCTCTCCCATGGCGGAGACTAAAATCATCTACCACATCGACGAGGAGGAGACCCCCTACCTGGTCAAGCTGCCCGTGCCCCCGGAGAAAGTCACGCTGACCGACTTCAAAAATGTCCTCAGCAACCGGCCCCTGCACAGCTACAAATTCTTCTTCAAGTCCATGGACCAGGACTTCGGGTGAGTCCGGGGGGGCGCCCCCTCCCGCAGCGCTGGGCAGACCCGCCGTGATATGGGGGGGGGGTGTTTTACCTGCCCCGCAGGTGTCAGCTGCTAGGGTCCCTCGGCCCCTCCCGGGAGCCGCGCCGCACCTGTTCCCAGCGCCCGGGCGCAGCTCGCCAGGTGGGCGCGCTGGAAACTTTCGCTCCGCCGGCCCCGTGGCCCGGGAAGGCTCCGCGGAGCGTTTGTTGGGGGGGGGGGGCTGTTGCCGTGGATCCCCCCGCAGTAGGGGCTGGGGGGGAAGCAATCTCGCGGGGGGAGACTGCGCCCCCCTGGGCACGGGGCTAAAGCCGGGAGCGGGCGCTGGGTGCTGGTGTCCGGATCGGGGCGCAGGGGCCGCGGGGCAGGGGGGCTGATTAGCGCCGGGCCCCCCTGCGCCTTGTCACCCCCCCGCGGCGCAGGCTACGCGCTAGGCCCGGACAGCCGGGGGAGGCGGCTGCTAACATGGCGGCCCGGGCTGGGGAGGCGGTGGTGCCCCCCCAGAGGGGCGCTCCGGGGCAATACAGAACCAGCTGTGGGTCAGGTTCCCCCTCCCTAACCTCTACTCCAGCTGCCCTGCGGGGGGAGGGCAGCCCGGGGGCAGATTCCCCCGCCCTCCGTACAAATTACCGTGCTGGGGGGCAGATTCCCCCACCCCCCTGCACTAATTACCCTGCTGGGGGGGGGTTAGCACGTGGGAAAATTCCCCCCTCCCACCTCCCTGGGACACTCACCCAAGAATCAGGCATCTGCCAAGCTCTGAGGCACTTCCCTGCCCTGATTCCCAGGCCGGAGAGCCCAAGGGGGGATCCTTATCCAGCTGCCCCAGTAGGAACCAAAGGGAGCTGGGTTCACCTCCCTTCCCATAGGCAGACATCTACCTCTGCTAGCCTGGGCCAGGGGCCTTCCTCCCACTCCAGGCAGCTGCTCCTTGGAAGCCAGAGTCCCCCGGGGATTGGGCGATATTCCATGCCCGAATACCCAGGGGCTAATCCTGGAGAGAGAGGCCAGTACTCTGCCCTGGCACAGGCATTAGCCACAGGGAGCCGGGTAGCTCGCCAGTTTCCAGCTAAGCAACCCCCTCTGCTGCTCTCTGCCTGCTGAGCTCTGGGCATGTCCTGCCTCTGAAAGGAGGTTCCACAGCTGGTCGGGATAGACACTGAGCATCACACCGGTAATGCAGCGTAGCCGCTGTGACCAAGAGTATGCTAATGGGCTCAGCGAAAGGGTCGTCTTCTGGCAAGTCCAAGAGCCCCTTTGCCCACCTCACGTGCTGTCTGCTCGTGGGAGCAGAGCTGTCCCGTCCATAGGATTAGTCGGAGTGGCCTCCCCAGGCCTGTGCTTTTGGGGGGACTGCAGTGGCTGCCCTGACCATCCGATAGACAGGAGGGACCAAGAGATGGCGGGCCTGGCACAGCAGCAGGGGTCGCCTCCCCCTTTGCTCACCACACGGGCCCAGGAGCTGGAGCGGCCTGGGAGTCTCTTCTGCCCTGCTGCCTTCTACTGGCACACTGCGTGCGACTTCTCAGCGGCGGCAGGAAGCGAGCATCCCGGCCCCAGGGCGCTCTGGTTTCTGCTGCTTGCGGAGAAGTGAGGCGCAGCAGGCCGGGAGGTTGGCACAGTGGGGCGGAGCAGGCTGCTGTGCCACTCCAGCTCCCGCTGTCCCCATGGTGAGTATGGGAGGGAGGAGCCTGTGGCAGGGGCATTGCCTGGTGGGGGTCCCCAGGCCCCTTGCCCCCCTTGCGTCAGCCCTACGTGGAAGTGAGCATTTTCACCCCGATAGCATAATGTGCAAATGCAGATGAACATGAGGGGCCAGATTGTCAGAAGTTCTTAGTACCCACAGGTCAGACCATTTCCAATGGGAGCCGTTGGGTGCTGGACACGCTTTTGGCCCAGTGTTCCTGAAGGCTTTTCCTCACCCTTGCCGGTTTTGTACACTTGAATTTGTTCATTTTTTTTCAAATATGAATGCAAAGGCCAATACCCTGGACAGTTGATCCTAAATCAGCTTTCAGAATGCAGTCATTCCTCTGTCAATGCAGTGTTTGGTACTGGATGTTTGCATCTGTGTCTATCTCTGGCAAGACATCTCTGCATTTCTAGATTGCTTGTGGAAGAGGATAGAGGAAACATTTATAGAAAAGTAACATGATCAAATGCCTATAGCATTGCTGTCATAATAAGCCTATGAATATAGTGTCTGGTAATGGTCATACTGTCTTAAAATGACATTCTCTTTAAGCTTGGACCCTAAAGTCGTTAATCATCCAATTGTTTCTCCATCCACATTGGAACATGTTTCTTGCTGAAGGGTGTTTCTTACGGGGTAGATTGGTTTGTTATGGAGCTGCTTATGCACGGCTTTATTTATTTCCTAGAATTTGGAAACATTTATTTAGAAACAAGTGCATAAAGAATTAATTTCAAAACAAACGTATGGCATTGTGTGAAATGGGCCCAATGTTACACCAGCCAGTCTGGGCCTATTGAAGTACTTCCTTTTTAATAGCACAGTTGAGTAGATCTGAAATATACATATGTCCTGTTGGGTAAGCATAAAATTTGCCTGACCCTTAAACGAAGGGTGCTGCAATATTGTGGCATAGCCTTAAAATGCCATTTCTTCGGGTGTGGGTTACAAGCTGAGTAAAACCGGGCTGGAGGCTGAGTTTGTTGGAACTGTAGATCAAGTCACTGGTGTAGTGCTGTCCCTGCTCTCTGTCCCAGGTGAAGGAGGGATAGCAATTAATGAGAAAATCCTGTGCATGATTGCTGTCGATTTCAATTCCTGTACTGACTGGATTTTCATTGCTGTCCAGTCCACTTGTCTGCTTGTGAAAATGGAATTGGCAAATGTACAGTCTGGTGTATGGATCTGTCAAACTAGTGTCCCTTTGGCAAACAATGCACTCCAATATGGATATATAGTACAGTTGAGGCTTTGGAAAAGTGCGGGGGGAGGAGGAGAGAGACGGGTTGAAGTTGAGCTGTCTGTGCTGCCAGTGAAGTGTGGAATCACTCGCTGGTGGACCCTGGCATTGCAGAGTGATAAATACGTTTGGTTGGAGCCATTGTCTCAGAGTATCACAGTGTTCCAGTAACATGGAACTGGAAACATTTTGCTTTAACAGAGTAGTAAAGCTATGAGTTTTGGAATGGGGTTCGCAGACATTAACAATAGCAGCTTACATGATGAGTGATGACATGAATTGAGATGTGCCTAGCAAATTCAGAACTGTTCTTTTAACTGCTGCTGCCTGGTGTCTGGAGAAATATCAGGTAAAATGTAATTCCATTGCTGCCGTGTACGGTACCTGGCCTCAAGACGTGCGTATGTGCAGACATATGTGCTGAAAAATTGTCCGTTCCAAGGCTTCTGCTTTGGGAACCAGCTGCAAAAGAAAAGCGTGACTAGAATATCTTAAAACTTTCTGAGGGCGGGAACTCTCCAGCCCCTAAAGGTAAGGCGATTTAAAGCACGCTCTGCGGCCCTCTCCCTGAAATAAAATAAATTTGATCTTTGTGAGGGCCACAAAACAAACGGCTGACAGTTCAGATTCTGCATGTATTGGCTGGCAAAGCGCTGGATCCTAACATATACAACATCCACAGCTCTGTGGACTTCAGCGAGAGTTGCGGATGCTCCGCATCTGGGGCAGATGCCGTGTCTTGCCTAGACTGTTCTAGTGCTGCTGCATGTGTGTGTGTTGTTGAAGACAGGTCTCTCTAAAAGCTGAAGTTGTTTGAAAGTAAATGTTGAAGTCCCTAAATAATATATAACAAGAGATGACCGCAGCCCTGTGCTCTTTGAGAGTTGAAGGGTCTGCCTGAAAGACTGGGGCCTGTGTGTACAGTTAAATGGTATATATTTACGTTTACTATACTTTAGCTCACCATGAATTTTTATGGCTAAGTAGCAACCCAATAGAAAATCAGGTTTCTAATGGAAGAGCCAATGCAATGTGTAAGGGTGCCAACAACATCCCCATCACTTGCCTTTTTTCCTGCTGTGACCACAGGACTTAATCAATTCTGGGGTCCTGGGGACCTCTAGTGATGCCCATTTCTTCCCCTTCACCTCCCTTCTTGCTATAAAACACCATCTTCCTCTAGCAGGGCTCATTTCTCCAACCTCCATGTTAAATCACCGATGGTTTCTCTGCATTCAAAGTTCGTTGTGCAGTTGGTGACTCGAGCAGTCATTGTGGTGTCCTCATGGGTATTTTTTAAAGCAAGTAGCTATTTTATTTCAGGATCTAGTTCAAAACTGTCTAACCTCATGAGCTGGATTTGCTCCATTCTAATCTACAGGACGAGCCTCTCTAGTCTGGCACTCTTGGCACCTGACCAGTGCTGAGCCAGAGAATTTGCCTGACCACAGGAGGTGAATATTGTCTAGCAGCATGACCAACACTTCCACTGCTTGCTGGGATCTTAGAAGACATTTAGGGGTAAATTAAAGCTTAATAACAGCACAGAACACTGAGAGCCAGGCCTGGTGGCTGCAAACAAACTTTATGGGACTGTGGGAAACTTGGCCACGCCCCTGATAAGTGGATATCCGGCTACCAAAAATCATGCCGGACCAGATTGCTGGACTAGAGAGGTTGAACCTGTACTAATAGTAAATATGAGTTCGTATTTTCATAATATTGTATCTTGAAGGGTGCCTGTTTTCTATAGCACACAGGGAGCTACGTGTACAATTTCCACTAACAATAACAAGAATTGTCTGATTGCTTTTGAACGCCCCTGAAAATACTCTCCAAAGAATTTTTTCCCCCATTCTGTAAGAGGTACTTGGATTGCACTGGGAACTGAAATGTTCCTGTCTCTTAGAGTTCTCTCGCTCGAGACTTCTGTTCTTGGCACTGCTGCTCAGTGGCTGTGCAGAGCTATAATTTGGCAAGTTAACTGGTTGGCAGGGCAGTTTATAAATCCCAATATGGAGTGAAAAGCAGTTCTTGTGTTAGGAGGGCAAACGTCTTCATGCAGAAGTGGAGACTTCTTCCGAAGCTGGCGATTGGGGACTGACTCTGCAATATTGAACATGTTGTTTTAATTATGGCCCAGCCTTTCCTGGATCCTGAAATAATGTGATAAATAACGGTGTCCAGAAATTAGGTAGACGTTAAATTGTTTCCAGCCAGGAATTACCAGGCTCACTTAATCTTAGAGGGGTAGCCATTTTAGTCTGTAACTTCAAAAACAACAAGTAGTCCTGTGGCATGTTAAAGATTAACAAAAATATATAGGATCATGAGCTTTCCTGAGTAAAACTACTTCATCATTTAGGGCAGAGAGAAGTAGCTGGCTGCACAGTAAATGTTAACCAGTCTCTGTTTCATGTACCTATGCTGAGTGAGTGTTTGGCCAGCCTGGCTGGAAAGTGTGTCAGAGGAGGTTCTCAGGATAAGAACATAAGAATGACCATACTGGGTCAGACCAACGGTCCATCTAGCCCACTGTCCTGTCTGCTGGCAGTGGCCAATACCAGATGCCCCAAAGGGAGGTAACACAACGGGTAAGTCTCATGTGATCCCTCTCCTGTCACCCATTTCCAGACAAACAGGGGCGAGGGACACCATTCCTACCCATCCTGGCTAATAGCCATTGATGGACCTAATCACCATGAATCTATCTAGCTCTCTTTTGAACCCTGTTAAAGTCCTAGCCTTCACCACATCCTCTGGCAAGGAGTTCCCAGAGGTTGACTGTGCGCTGAGTGAAGAAAAACTTTCAGATTTCATTAGGGCTTAATTTACTAATGCACAAAGTCTCCTCCAGCTCTGTTAGTGTAACCCTTAGTAATGCATAGGTATAACACACGACAACTTAACATCACTTGAAGTCTGCTTATATCAGGCTCATAAGAAATGTTGTCTCCTACTTCATTCCCCCACGAATGATGACCTCTGTAGGTAAGAAATAGATTTCCTGTACATTGAAAGTACAGTACTTCCCTGCTACCTTCATGTCTGTAGCTCAGTGTAATATAGGAAAGCAAATGCAGGTTGAACCTCTCTAGTCCGGCACTCTTTCTTGTCCAACATCATCCATGGTCCAGCATGATTTTAGTTAACCCGGACTCATTTGCATGAGTTGCAATCTCATTTGCATATTTTCTGCCGATCCTTTTTTGCACAAAAACAAGCAGTGTGGCCTTTTTCTTTTTCCCCAAAACCCCCTTTTTCTGCAAGATCCTTATGCCCCAAAAAAGGAGGTTTACCAATCTTGCGGAAAAAGGGGTTTTTGTGCAAAAAGAAAACGTCCACACTGCTTGTTTTTGCGCAAAAAAGGATCGGCAGAAAATATGCAAATGAGATAGTGACTCATGCAAATGAGTCCCCTCTAGCATATTTTTTGCCGAGAAAACTCGTAGTGTAGACGTAGGCATAAAGTTTGTTTACAGGCACCAGGCCTGGTGCTCAGATTTCTGTGCTGTTATTTAGCTGTAATTTACTGCTAAATGTCTTCTAAGATCCCAGTGAGCAGTAGAAATGTTGGTAATGCTGATAGACAATATTGACCTCCCATGGTTGGGCAAATTCTCTGGTTTGGGACCGGTCAGGTCCTGAGGGTGCCGGGTTAGAGGGGTTCAACCTGTATTGCCTTGTAGCAGCAAGACCTATTATCACACCTATTTTCTAATGTAGGATTGCTGACAACTTCCATTGTCTTTGAAGTCAGTGGGAGATGAGGGTGCCAAGGATACTGTGGGGTCAGGCCTTAGGTGGTGATGATGTGCCCCCCCCAAAATGAGTGTCTAAAAAGCTGTTCCATGTGTCCATCAGTTGAAAAGCAGCATCACCTGGTTTGGCTGTTTAACAGTAACTGATTTCTTCCCCCCCCCCCCCCCCCCCAGTAAGTGACGAGAGGTCATTTCCTATGCATTGACTCTGAGGTTACGCCCATGGATCCTGGTAACCCTTCGTCTAATGCTGCGTCACTGATTTCTTTTTGTAATTACTGTTTTGAATAAACAATTAAACATTCTCTGTCCGGTGGCCCCAGTCTTTTGTTCTGGAACCCTGTTTGCTGCACGAACCTTACTGTTCAGGATCTGGCTTAGTCGCAGTGTCTATAATGTATGTGCTCATATAATGCGATTTCCAACTCGTTTCCTTATAAGGAAAAGCTCTGAAAAAAACACCTAGGGACTTGGTATCCTGCAAAACACGGTCCAGCAAACTGCAGTTTCCAGGGAAGCCTTTTCTCTCAAAAGCCTGCTGCTCTAGAAGTCTCTTGCCCTGCCCCTCCTCCCCCCCAATAAAGTAGACTATATTCTGCCATTCTTCTGGCGGAGATTCAAGACCTGGAGAATCAAGAAGTGATGTTCTGTTCATTATATGCTCTTGGGAAGGATGTAGAGCAGCCGTTCTCAAACTTTTTGGCCCGTGGCTCACTCCGCTCAACGCAGACCTTTCTGCAGGTCACCAGCCAACCACCTATGATGACAAAATGGATGAAGGAGGGGGTGGGACACTGGGGTCACGCCAGGCGGTAGGGTGCAGGAGCGGGGGGTCTGGGAGGGAGGGTGGGGGGTCTTGGCAGGAGGGGAATGTGTGGGGAGGGGTTGGTGGCACGGGTCTGGGCTTGAGGCGGATGAGGTGCACCTATGTGGCTCCATGCTTCCCGCTGCTCCCAGGAACCACCCTCTGCTCCTCCCACTGTCTGTGATTCCGGCCAATGGGAGTAGCAGGAAAAGCCTCCAGGCAAGTGTTTTCCTGCACTGCCGTTCTCCTAGTTGGGAGGAGGGGGGAAGCAGCAGTGCATGGAGCTGCTTCCTCCCCCCGCTACCTGGATCTGGCCCACGAGGCTCTCTCCTCCCCCCCCCCCGCAGTCAGAAGCCAGTGTGGGCACTCCAACCTTGCCAGGGGAGGGGGCGGTGCAGGGCTGGAGCGCTAGTGTGGGCTCCCTGCTGCACGGTGGGGGGCGAGCCCACGGCCCACCTGCAAGGTAGTCGCAGGTCACTAGTGGTCCATGGACCACACTTTGAGACCCACTGATGTAGAGAGAGGCTTGATTTCCTGATTCCATTTTGGTGTCTAGGTACCGAAAGATGCTGCCACCAGCTTTGTGGAAGAGGTCTTCATTTTGATGATTTTTCTGATGCCTGAGACTGTACCATTGCGGAGCTATGGCTTTCTGTGTACTGTGCCGAGAAGTGGGGAGAGTCTTGCTAGTTGTATACTGTGGGGGGAGATGTGTGGGGTGAGAATTCCTGGTGGAAGATCTTCCAGCATGAGAAGTTCATGCTACGTTCTCTCATGGGGAGGCTTTTTAGGAAGTGTCTCTTTGCTTTTCCCAGCTAACATAAGTCATCTAGTCTAAGAAATCCATAACTTAGTTAGGTTCTGAAAGTCTTTTTAGCTTATAAATACATTTATAGTCCATAATTCCTCTAAAAGTGAGGGGGTAAAAGCTTTGAAAAGGAAATTCTGCCTACCACCTCCAAAATGGAACAATGTGTCATTTTAAAAAAGACACCCCCTCCCCATAGAGTAGTTAAAAACATACGGCCTTTCCTATTCTAGTCACAAAGAAGTCAACATCTACCAGAACACTGGAAAACACTAGAGTTGGTTGGAAAACTCCTGAGCACAAGGAACTCTGAACAAAATATGGAAACAAAAGATGTGTTTTTTTTTAAAGTTTGTGTGTGCCTTGCTTAGTATATACTTCAGGCCCAAAAATGTTCGTCGAACGGCTCTTGGTGTTGGGCTGAAAAAGAAACATGAACTTGCCTCCGTATTTTGGCTACATTGCAAGAAGTAAGGGGCCAGGGCAAAGGCAGTCTAGCCTAGCAGTCACAGCTGGGCTGCTGCCTACAACTCGAAGACGGTCATCAGGCAGCAGTCCGTGAGCTGCGCTCAGGGGAATTGCTAGGCAAAAGTCCTGGTCTGAGTCAGTCTGGAGTCCGAGAGCAGAAAGTGAGGTGAGGCCTGGAGTGTGTGGGTGCACAGATGATTTCCTGGGGAGGAGGGGTTCAGTGTGCAGGCTGTCCCGGGAAGAGAGGAGAACCCCAGCTCTCTCTCCCTGCTCAGCTTGGGGCCAGGTGAGAAGCGCCTTTCCATGGCTGCTGCAGCTCCAGCGGTACAGCTGGGGGAGGGGTGCATGTCCCCCAACAGGGGCAGGTCCAGGTTTGTCTGCCCCCTGCGCTCCCCAGCCAGAGCAAGGAATGCAGCACACTGTGCCCTTTCCATTCCCCTTGCTCCCTGACGAAGGGGAACAGCCAGCAATGTTTTCATACAAATCCTGGGAGTAGGGATAAGGAGAGCTTCAGCTCACCCGCCCTCCCTAAAGGGTGCCTAGAGGGTGGGAGGCCCTGGCCGTGTGTGTGTGTGTGTGTGTGTGTGTGTGTGTGTGTGAGGTGCACTGCCAGCCCCTTTCACCTGCCTGGGGATTCTCTTTGCTTCTCCAAAAACCATACAGAAATCCCATTCCAGGCACGTCCCCTGTTCCTGGCACGGCACAACCCAACCCTGACCTTGCTTAAGTGATGACCAGAGGAAGCTGCACCCCCGATTTGGTGGGCCTTGCTCTTACAATTCAGGAGACGTTCTTGAACAAACAGACTCTCTCAGACATATAGTCAATTGCACTTAGCTTGCAGCAGGTGATTGCAAGGTGACACTGAGGGCACGTCAAGTCTGCTAACGTTTTTCCTACTAATCTCGCTCTTTGTACTTGGCATGGCAGGGCAGGTTTTAGCTAGAGGGTGACCCCTCCTCCCCCTTGGCATAAAGAATTCCTGACTCAATCTACGGCACTGAGCAAGTTATTACAACCCCGGGTCAGCAAATCCCTTATGCCCGTGCTTCATTCATCACACCTGGGCTGCAGTGTATGAAAAGGGGCCTATGGAAATGAAGTGGCTTCCTATTGACAGTCAATGGGAAATGGATGCTTCTACTTCTTGAGGCCACTTGGAGAATCCTACTAAGGTTATCTCCCACTAGCTTTGTGAGACTTCAGCGTGTGCTTCAGTGCTGTGCTGGACAAGGGGAGCGTTGGGCGTGGGGGTAATTTTAAGAACGTGCTGAAATGCCTTGTTGGATTGGAACCGTAAGGCCAAGTTTCCAAAGTAGCTGGATGTCTGCTGCTCCCATTACCTTCAGGGGGCCCCAGGATGCTCAAATCCAGGCTTTATCCTCAATTTCCCCATGAATGATATTTACCTACCTGCCCCACTATCTTGAGGATTTAAATAGTGAACAAATCAATGAAGATCTAGGGCAACAGCCGCTGAAAATATGGCCCATTAGTTTGTAGACCTCTTCAGAACAAAATATATTGGTGAATGTTTAATCCCTCCAGCCAACCTTGATTGCCTGAGCTAGGCTTATTAGAACTGTAGTGCAACAGCTAACTCAACTCATATAGAAAAGGAGTTTAATAACAGTCACACAACTAAGTAGCAGCTGTGATCTCCAGCAATGGAAAAATCTGTCCAGATTGCATACTGATTACTTGGTACATTCCTACACAAACGTAAAAGTGCTTGTATCCTAAGGCAGTGTTTCCCGATTTTATTTGGCCACGGAACCCCTAGAGTAGCCTTTTAAAAAAAAAAAAAAAAAAAAAAAAGGCCCTGCTGCGTTTCGTTGAGCAAAAAAAAAAAAGCCCTCGCCATGGCTCTGTCTCTTTAACAGGGGGCCGGGGAGTGCCGGCTCTTCGCAGAACCCTTGCTTTCGCTTCGCGGATCCCCAGGGTTCCCCGGAGCACCAATTGGGAAACACTGTCCTAAGGTAACCGATTAGGATAGCTGCTTAATCCATAGACTACACAATGTTTTCATAAACTAAATAGACAAGGGAACAACAGATGTGTCTCAACTGCAAGTTTAGGCCTTGATCTTCCAGCTCTTAGCCAGGGACAGACTGCTGAACCTGTGCAGAGCCCTACTCACATCAAGTTCAACTCCAGCTGGGCACAGAGGCCTGGTCAGAGACACGAGTTCCAGGCTTAGCAATATGTGGTCCTACCACAAAGCTGCACACACAGAGTTCCAAAGGGATCTGTGACAGACCACCTCCCATGCTTTATGAAATGGACTTATGGACACAAATGTAGAATTCGAAGATGCTTTGGACAAAATCTCTAATAACCTGTCAATCTTAAAGTCATGATCCGCTGGCTCTGTAGATCTTATTATGGTGTCTTTATCATTCTTGTATGTAAAGTTAGAGATATGGCGCAGGGAATGGTTTATGGTTTTACATGTGCAAATGAGAGCCATTAAATGTGTTTCCAATGCTGGGGCATCTCAATGTCTGGGTGATCACCTGTAAACAGCCTCTTTTGTTGTTTGAGTCCAAGCTATGGTTGGTCTTAGGAAGTTACGTGACCACCCCAACTAGTAGAGTCTGACCAAGTAACTTTCCATGGAAGGGTGGAATGGAGAAAGAGACCTCCTGCCCAAAGTGGAATCTTTAGTGTAAAACAATGGGAAGCTAGCAGTGTCTCTGTCTGGCATGGCACACCCATAGGGTTGCCAGGTGTCTGGTTTTTGAGCTTTCTGTCTGGGAAACAAATTGAGAAAATACTGGACATATAAATATCCGGTATTTTCTAATTAAGTTTTATTATTATCATGAGTATCAGTACATAGTTGCGTACTGCCTGGCTGGTAGATATGCTCACGCAGTGTGAGTGTGTCTACCAGCCAGGCAGTACGCAACTATGCAGTAGAGGGGGGCCGGGGCGGGATGGAATCCCCGGGGCTGGACTCTCCTGTGTGCTCCGCCTGGACTGTGAGCGGGATGGGCAGCACCCCAGGATCTGTGTGCGCCCGGGCCAGGCCCGCTCCCCGCCGGCCGCTTTTCGCCCGCCACCCCCGGCCAGCCCTGCTACCCCCGACCTCCTCCTGGCCAGCTCTGCTCCCCGCTGGCCGGTTCTCCCTTCCTCATCTCCCCCTGCCAGCCCCGGTTCCCTCCCTTCCCCGATCCCCTCCTGACCAGTTCTGCTCCCCGCTGGCCAGTTCCCGGATATCCTCCCGCCAGCCCCGCTCCCTCCGTGGCCAGTTCTCCCCGCCCCCAATTGGAGATCAAGTGTGTCCAGTATTTTTGTCAAAACGATCTGGCAACCCTATACACCCAAGAGGATAACTAAAGACCCCAGGGAAAAGGGGACTTCTCTGGCTTGAAGGCTTAGCTGGAATAAAAACAATTTTAGGGTGAGTTTGTAATGAGCTTGAGTGTGTTAGAATTAGCTAGGTGTTTTTGGTTATTTTAAATTTGTAATCTACTTTGCTCTGCCTGTTGTCACAAGCGGTAGGATTTAAGTGATTGTACTTAATACAATAATGTGTATTTATTATCAAGCTCTGTGTAAATAAGTACCTGGGGGAGCAACCAGTGTGTACATCCTCCTTTCATTGCTAAAGGGGGCTTACCTAAATAATTCATTTGGGGGTCTGATCCCATTGGGGGAGTGGTATCCCGGGAAGCTGGGTCCAAAACTATATTTTCCTTAGACCTGAAGAGTTTCAGTGTCTATACTGCTCCTTGGAGGGGGGGGACGGACGAACGATGATCTCAGCTCTGTGCCTTGGCTGGGGGAGACCAGATGAGCTGGCCTAGCACAACAGGGTGGTGAGAAGCCCCAGAGAGCAAAGAGGCGAGTGTCAGTGACTTTGTCAGCACTCCGGGAAGCAGCCCCCAAGGGTCTTCTGTAACCACAAATCTGGACGACTGGTCAAGAAAACGGCAGGGTGAATGTCAGTGTTAATAAATGCAAAGTAATACGCATTGGTATAATCCCCACTATACATACAAAGAGAGAGAGAGAAAGAGAGTGCTAGCTAGCTCTTGCCGTCACTGTGGATTAATCCTCTGAAAACATCCGCTCAACGCACAGTGACAATTGAAAAAGCCAACTGACTGTTGTGAACCATTAGGGAAGGGATAGGAAATAAGACAGAAAATATCAAAATGTCATAAGAACATAAGAACGGCCGTACTGGGTCAGACCAAAGGTCCATCTAGCCCAGTAGCCTGTCTGCCGACAGTGGCCAGCACCAGGTGCCCCAGAGGGGGTGGACCGAAGACAATGATCAAGATTTGTCTCCTGCCATCCTTCTCAGCCTCTGACAAACAGAGGCCAGGGACACCATTTCTATCCCTGGCTAATAGCCTTTTATGGACCTAACCTCCATGAAATTATCTAGCTTCTCTTTAAACTCTGTTATAGTCCTAGCCTTCACAGCCTCCTCTGGCAAGGAGTTCCACAGGTTGACTACGTGCTGTATGTAGAAGAACTTTCTTTTATTAGTTTTAAACCTGCTACCCATTAACTTCATTTGGTGTCCTCTAGTTCTTCTATTATGGGAACTAATAAATAACTTTTCTTTATTCACCCTCTCCACACCACTCATGATTTTATATACCTCTATCATATCCCCCCTTAGTCTCCTCTTTTCTAAACTGAAAGAGGAGACTAAGGGTGTCGCTGTATAAATCCATGGTACATCCACTCTTTGACTACTGCATGCAGTTCTAGTTGCCCCATCTCAAAAAGGGTATGTTAGAATTGGACAAAGCATTCAGAAGAGCAACGAAGATGATTAGGAGTATGGAACAGCTTCCATATGAGGAGAGAGTAAACCAGAGTGGGAAAAGAGATGACTGAATTCTATAGAATCATGAAGGATGTGAAGGTGAATAGGGAAGTGTTTACCCTTTCACATAACATATGAGCCGGAGTCACCTGATGAAATGGACAGCAGTTTTAGAAGAAATAGAAGGCAGTATTTCTTCACACGAGGCACAGTCAATCTGTGGAACTCCTTGCCGGAGGATATTGCGAAGGCCAAAAGTATAACTGGGTTCAAAAAAGAACAAGTTCTTGGAACATAGGTTCATCAGTGGCTATTAGCCAAGATGGTCAGGGACACATCCCCAGATGTTGGGTGTCCCCAAACCTCTGACAGTTAGGAACTGGGATTGGATGACAGGATGGAATAGTCAAGCCAGCTAAAAATTTACTGGGGGGAGGGAAGGGGAAGGGGAGGGAAATGTGTGTTTGTCTTTAGCATTAACTGATAAGCTTTTGGTTATCGGTTAATCAGTTCATTGACTACACTACTGCATCCCTGCTCAGAACTGATGGCCATGTGCTGTTCTTAGTCAAACCCACGTCACTCTGGAGTAGCGGAATCACGTGGAGCACAGTTTGGTGCTGAATGTCTGGGTCTGACTGCAGCGGGATCCGGAAGGGAGTTTTCAGCCTTACTGTTAAGCCACGCATGCCTGGTACAGGCAGCTAGATGGTTGCGTGGTTAATGCACTACCTGGGACTGGGGAGCTAGGGTCAGTGCTTGTCCTGCCACTGACTTCCTGTTGGCCTGGTGCAACTCACTTGGGTCCCAGTTCAACAAGGCATTTGAACACACATCTGTGCAGAAAGTTAAGACGTGTAATGAAGTGTTCTGCTGAATTGCTAGCTGCATGCTGTGCGTAGAGCCTAGGTTGCCATTTAGAAAATGAGGAGAATGGTACACATCTGGAGTATTGTGTCCAGTTCTGGGCACCCCACTATAGAAAGGATGTGGACGCATTGGAGAGGGTCCAGCAGAGGGCGACCAAAATGATTAGGGGGCTGGAGCACATGACTTATGAGGAGAGACTGAGGGATTTGGGTTTGTTTAGTCTGCAGAAGAGAAGAGTGAGGGGGGATTTGATAGCAGCCTTCAACTTCCTGAAGGGAGGTTCCAAAGAGGATGGAGAGAGGCTGTTCTCAGTAGTGACAGATGGCAGAACAAAGAGCAATGGTCTCAAGTTACAGTGGGGGAGGTCTAGGTTGGATATTAGGGAAAAAGTATTTCACTAGGAGGGTGGTGAAGCACTGGAATGGGTTTACCTAGGGAGGTGGTGGAATCTCCATCCCTAGAGGTGTTTAAGTCTCAGCTTGACAAAGCCCTGGCTGGGTTGATTTAGTTGGAATTGGTCCTGCCTTGGGCAGGGGGCTGGACTTGACCTCCTGAGGTCTGTTCTAGCTCTATGATTCTCCAACTTTCTGTTTAGACATAGAGGAGAAAGGGGGACTGTCTTTGTGCTTCTATTTGCATAGCGGGGGGCTGTAGGTATATCACCCTGAAAATGCTAAATCTGAAAGATATATGTACCAATCCCTGACACTCTCGGGGCCCAAAGCCAAACCCTTGTAATCACACTAGTTTACATGTATTTTGCCAAATTCACTCGGATGCTTGTCTATAGTCAACTCTCACTTTATTTTTATTTTATAGTGTAATCTTAAAACAGCCATTGTTCTAGTGGCTCTGAGGGTGGAGTGTTCTAGTTATTAAAAGCTAATGCTATGAAAACACGCCAAAGGGATACAGTAGGTTTGGCCTGCTTCCTGTGGCTAGCGATCTGCAGCAAGACAAGCTAGGAAAACAATTTAGCTACTATTCCTGGAATTTAACGTCCCCCATGATATATCGTCTGCTGTCCTCTAAGCAGGTATCTTAGCTGCTGTTAAAATGATGAAGCATCCCTAGGAGGGAAGTTCAGAACACCTGTGGGTTTCCTGCACCACTGAACAAATTTGTGTGTGAAGTGAGTGGAATTACATAGGGTTTATTAGAGAACTAGCAGAGTTACCCGGCAGCGCCCGGTAGTGCCAAAACAGAGCACAACTCCAAATTTGGTTTTATGAGAAGCAATCCCATTTTCCTGGCACAACCCAACTCTCCAGCAGTGCTTTAAGTTATGACAAGTGGAACCTGCATACTGCATTAGGGTGGTCCTAGCTGTTACCGTTTAGGAGGAGTTCTCAGTCAGGACAAACTCTCCAACATATATAGCAGATACTTTGTTAAATGACTATCCCTCTTCTAGTTTAGCGAGAGAGTGCGAGCGCACACCCAAAGTAGATTGATCAAGTGGGGATCCATGTCTAAATTTTCAAAATCAGCCATACATAGCATAGGAGTGAATTACAGCTGGGATTAAGGAATTAATTTACATGCTGTTTTAAAATGTGTAAAGATTGCCATGGCATACTGGAGATTACTACAGCAGGCTGATTTGATTTGGATTCTGCTTGCCTTGGGGTACGTGCCTGGGGTTTTTGAAAACAGTCTTGTTCCTGCTTGTCTTTGGGCTTCTACTTTAAATGCAGCTGGTGAGTGACTGGGTGCACCTCTGTCAGTTGCAATTCTGATTCCTAGCTTGGTGGAGTCCTCAGATCTGGGAGATGTGAGAGGACCAAGAAAGGGCACTGTTTCTTTTGTGTACGTGTGTGTGATGAGGCTGGGTTTGACATGTGACTTGCTGGCTAAAACTAATTCAGGGGGAATCCTCACGGAAGCATGAAACTAGCTTCAGTGTACAGTCTTTTTGTTGCAACTGCGGTGCTAGTGCAGTAGCATATGGAAGTAGACGAGGCGGTTTGTATGGTAGCTGCATTGTATACATGGCATTTACTTTGCTTGTTCTGCATAGTGGTAGCTGCCACCATGTTCTCCTTGTTCTTCCAGCCTGCATCTTCCTTTCCATCATGCTGCCTTGATAACTGAAATTGCTTCCCCCACTTCCCACAGTTGCTCCAGGAAATTTGAGCGTTGATCCCATTAAAGCTGACTGCACCCTGTGATGACCAGTTCCAAAGGGCAGAGGGGTTATGAGCAATACTGATTCTATAGGTACATTTCAGTAGCGCTATGTACCTTTCTGCCTGCTGTGCCACCCTGATGTCTCACTAAATCTGCTGTTGCACATGACTGGATTACTTGTATGGTGAGAACAGAGTTTCTATAGGAAACCTGAGGCAGAATATGATGTTGGTTCCTATTAGAAATGTTAACCCCGGGACACTTAGCATTGAATGCCTGCTTGCACCCAGACCAAAGGGATCATCCATAGCATGTAGAAATGCTCTTGCAGATAAACACTCGTGACTAAGCCCAGCCTGCTTGACTGACTTTTCTTCAAAACAGCATCTTGAAAGCTGATAGCATTTTGGTGATCGTTAGAGGAATTTGAGTTCACCATGTTGAATGATGCATCCAGCCCAGTGGTTTCAGGAAACAATGAGTATCCGCATTGATACACCAATAAATCATGGAACATAAAAACTTGCTGGACAGAAAGTGTGCTTGTTAGTTTTCTCGACCACCTCCCCACACTGTTCTTGTTCCGTGACTCTTACTCAGCTGCAAACTGACTCTACACGATCTCTCAGAATGGCCCAACTGGCTTTGAATTGGTTAACAGGAGCAGTTACGGTATGCTGACAGCTCAGCAAATGACACCTTTCCGGCTACAGGCTGAACCTCTCTAGTCCGGCACGCTCTGGTACCTTAACTTCCATGGTCCGGCATGATTTTAGTTTGCCACATGTCCATGTATCACGGGTGTGGCCAAGTTTCCTATGCTGCTAGACAACATTGATCTCCTGTGGTCCAGCAAATTCTCTGTTTCAGCACTGGGCAGATCCCGAGGGTGCTGGACTAGAGAGGCTCAACTTGTAAAAGGAAGCTTAATGGGTGCTGAATTGCCCACTTGCCTGGCTCTGACAAATGTTGGGATTGTGTCATGTGGAATTTCCCACTAGAGAAATTGGGAGTTGGGTGGTGAAAGTTGCAATAATACAAGGATTTCAAAAAACCTCCGCATAGTCTTCAAGTTCTTTCCCAATCTCTTTCCCTGTGAGCGTCATTCCTTTTCCTTCTGTTGCCCTGCAACTCTTGCTTTAAGTAACTATCACTTTAAAATCATGAAACATTCTGGTATTTTCTCTTCTAAAAACACTGTTGCCATCCATAACCAGGATGGAGAAATGACGGTGCTTCTGCCAGTAGACAGAAGGCATGCATTGCAGCCTCTGTGGCTGTCTGCACTTGCAGAGTTTTGGTGCTGTCAGTTTCACCAGGAACCAGTAAAAGAAAAGCGCTGGTTTGTGTACTCACCTAAGGGTAGAGAGTGTTTATATTTGTAGCGCTTCCATTGTGGGTGAGAGCAGGGCTCTGAGGGCAGCTACCCACAGTGCAGCTTTCGTGAGAAGGGGAGGTGATTGCAGGGCACCCATGGGTCCCTGCACAGCCACCTCTTCCCAAACACTGGCCAGCTCCAGTCGCTCAGCATTGCTGCAAGTGGGTGATCCTTTGTCCCATGGAGCAGGCATTGTCACCTGGTCAGGTTATAAGTGAGCACTTGCCAAGAAAATAGGAAGGGGAGTTTAAGTTCCTGGGGCTCTTGTGGGGAAGGGATGGATTTCAGTTTACCTGGTAGCAGAGCTGCTGGCCAAGGTGGTCACCTAGGCACTGTGGGATATCCTGTGGAGGCTAAAAGCTCTGTATGCAGTAAGGATGTATCTTCACGTGCAAGGCACCACAAAAGCATCGCCAGTAAGAGCTGCACGCCTCGGTTTTCTTTTTGCGGTGGAATTTCTAAGTTTTGCTGCAGAACGTCATTGGCAAGGATAGCTGTTCCCACAGTTTCTGTGCAAAAATCGGGATGTTTTCCACTCCCAAGAGTAGACCTGCCCTGTGAAGCTGACACTTGCCTTGGAGATGTAATAGACCTCAGGTAAGGCTATGTCTACACTGGGAAGGTTTGGCAGTAAAAGTGCTGTCAACATGTGAAAATGAAAACCGGTCAGACTGGTTTTTTTGCCTCCCGTTGTTGGACGTTTCATGGCCAGATTGCTAGCTCCCTGTGGACAGGTAGAGCAAAGCCATGTGGGGAAGCATCCCACAGTGCAGTGGGAAGGCAGAGCTAATCTCAGTGCTTCTTGGGATTGTCTCTGAGTTCTCTCTCAGCCTCCTCAACTGCTGGGAGCAGCATTATGAATAGCTCTGTCTCCATGCTGAGGAATGTCAAAGCAGCACAGCAGTGTTTCCAGCCCTCCTCCTGCAGCAGCTGTCTGTCTGCTGCTGTGTTTTACCAGGGCAGAACAGGAACATTCCAATGATTTGCTCTTCATTTGTTCCCCAAACGGAGCACCTTACTCAGCTGTCAGATGCTTTCTGGAGCTTTTAAAGGTGCATGCCTGCAGGGCAGTGGAGATCACAAAACACTGAGCACAGCCAGCAGGGCAGGCATCTCTGGATACTGGTGGAAGCCAGTTCTGTCAACAAAACAGAGTCCTCACTGGTTCTTTGTCGACAATAAAGAGAGGGGAAAAGACAAAAGTCTCTCGCAGGGCTGGAAGTTTTGTTGCCAAAACTGGGTGTCTTTTCCGACAAAAGTCACATTGTGGTGTGTACGCTCTCACTGTTTTGTCAACAAAAGGCAGTTTTTGGCAACTAAACATTCCACTGTAGACAAGGCCTGACTTCCCCATACCCTGATCTCCTTCATTCTGCTCTCTTGAATGCCTTGTCATGATCCGTAGTGATTAGCAATTGAGAATTTCTCCCCAAGGGCCTGGATTTTTAATTTGCATCCATTAACTAGTAAGTCTGCCTTGTTCAGCTTTACCAAGGGCAGAATACCTATGCATGGTGATGTTCACCTGCCTTTGAACTGATTCCAGCTGAGGTTTCTATTCCGTCACCCTCTGATTTATGGTTGGCTCAGGTTATCAATCTGCCTATTAAAGGTGACCAGCCTGGGTGGGTTAATTTCCCTAACAGCAATGCTGAGGCCGATTCCCCCAAGTAGGTGAATCAGTCACACTGTCTGAGCAAAGACAGAGGGAAGTGGCTTCCTCTACGTGGCCTATACCAAGTTCCTATACATATCTTTCTGAGGTCAGGGCTGGGAGCCGATATGCTCTTGGGGCGCCAATTGTACAGCCTTAAAACCTTACCCTGTCCACATGCTGTTTTCTGCCAGTACCCTCTCCTGAGTGGGTCCTGTCAGAGGCAAACTGATTTTTCCATTCAAACACAGCCCATTCGACAAATCTAAGCTCTGATACTCCAGTTTCTCCCTGTGCCAATGCCCATTGCCTTCTCTAGCACCTCTGCTCTTATGGAGGGAGCAGAGTTTTAGAAACCAGCTGAGACCAGCCTCTTGAATTGTTTTAAAATGCAGAACCTTAGCAGGCCTCTTAGAAAGCTTCAGGGACATGCAGTGGGAGAGGAGGCAGTGTCTCAATGAGTTACGAGCAGTGTTCCCAATAAGCCGAGCGCTTGAGCCGCTACTCAGGAGAGATTCAAATGACACCCAACTGATTGGCAGAGCGCTCACAGCTGGCAAGTGTGTTTCTACCAGTGGTGCACATATGCACATGCCTTGGTGCACACAACAAAATGTATTGTGCACACGGGTGGGAAAAATTACAGGGAACATTGGTTACGCATGCTAACAGCTTGTTATGTTTGCATTCATAAGTGCCCAGCAGAATTTATTTTGGAGGGACAATGCAGGCAAAAACGGTGTGCTGATGAACTCTTCCACGAACAATGTTGGGGTGGCAAAAGGAAGCGAAGTTTTTATAGTCCTTCTAAAATATGTAACATCTCATGGATAGGGGTCTGGACTTGCTCGCATTACTAGGCCTACTTATGTGACTAAAGCAAGCAGTTTTTTTTAGCCCATACAGGACTGAAGATGGTTTGCACTCTGTTTCGACTCTCCCCCTTAGCTGCTATCCTGTATGGTTTCTCTCCAAGCGACAAACATCACTTGGACCACAAACCCTGTATGCATTCAGATCCGGAGGCAAGTAATTAACTGAGCCAAGCAGTTGTATGTTGTAAGGTGCCTAAATACACATACGACAATAACCTGCGTCAGCAATATCTCCCTTGTAAACATGTTCTTGGGGACTATTTAGTATGAGTATTATTGACACGACACAACACAAAAGACTTTAGGGGAGTGTGCAAAACCAAACGCCCACTTGTGGGTTTTCTTAAGTGTGTATTATTATAACAACGTGCTACAATAGCTTGCAAAGCTGCTCTCGGCTGTGCCAAGTGAGGAGTCCAGTCTCTGCTTATTGACTCCTTAGCCTGAGAGTTTGGACTCATACTGTTTGTAGACCCATATCGCACATGGACTTATGTTTGGCACCGGCATTCCCCACTGGGAATGTGGCAGGAGCGATGTGCTTTGGTGGGTGGAGTTGTGACCCTTTCAGAATGGCGTAGGGCGTCAATACGGTTGCTGCATGTGTCTCTGTACAGAGCCCTTGCATTCAGCACCCGAATGCAAATAGTCCCTGTGCTGGTCGCACCAGGCCAGGTCTGTAGTAGGGGTAGGGTTGCCAGGTGTCCGGTATTGACCTGGACAGTCGGGTATTTTCGCCTCCTGTCTGGTTTAAAAAAAAAAAAAAATTCACAAAATACTGGACACCTAAAATGTCCGGTATTTTCTGATTTTCCCCCGGCGAGGAGGCGAAAATCCCGGGTGCTTACCTGGTTCTGCAGAGCAGCTGTCTGGCCTGGAGCAGGAAGACAAGATGGCAGACGGACGCCGGCAGCCTGTTAGGGCCAAAAAGCCTCAAAAGCATTCCTTAAAGGGGCCATGCTCTTATACTGTTTTTTTTTTTTTTTTTTTGCTCAACTACTTTGGTCTCCCCCTTCCTTCTCAACAGAATTTTTTTCCTGGTTTTTTTTTTGGGGGGCGGGGCGAAGAGGGGTTCGGTATTTTTGGTTAAACCATCTGGCAACCCTAAGTAGGGATGTTAAACTGTGTTTAAATAAATGTGTAACCATTGAAAATTCCAGTGGTTACACACAGGGGGCAGGTGGCCGGTGCCAGTGTGCACAGGGAGTCTCTGTGTAACCGTGAAAGTTAATGGTGTTAGCCCAGGCTCATTGGTTAACCGTGTGCACAGTTACACTTTTACATTCCTAATCTGTAGCTGTGTAAATCGGGAGTGACTCTTTTGACACGGATGGAGTTACTCTGGATGCTTTTCTGAGATCAGAATCTTTCTCTTAATCACTTTCCAACAACTGACATTTAAAAAAAGGAAGGACTCAGGAGATGCCCAACGCCTGTGATGGGCGAGTGGCCTGAAAAAGTTTATTTCAAAAGACCATCATCGCTTCATAATGTGTAAACACAAAGAGCTAAGTTTTGGTGTACAGTCTGATCCACTGGCTACCAAAGTCCCTCTTGAGTGGGATTGTGCTCTTTTTATGGGACTACAAAACTAGTTCCAGGCTGAGCCGATTTACTTTTATTTGATGTTTATAGCCACCTTTGGAGCTTCCAACACTGACCTATGATGATTCTACTACAGTGTGTTAGTGTACATCTATATTTTTATAGAGAACAAAAAAATCCCAAACTGTAATTGTGAGAGCTGTGGGTAAAATTTTACCCAAAGTGCCTAAGCTCCTAAGTCACTTTTGAAAATGAGATTTAGGATCTTAATTCACTTAGATGCCTTTGAAAATGTTACCATTCATTGTACTGAGCTGTGGCTACAGTAAGCACGTACAATAATGTATTTAAATGTGTAAATCTACTTGCTGACTCTAAGCCAGCTTTATTTTTTTAATGTTCTGCATATGGGGCAGGGGAACTGTTTCTAGGGGAATTGAGTGCTAGCCTGTGTCACTAATGCACTAGTCAGGTCCTGCCTGGGTCTGGTACCATTCAATAGTTTCATACGTTCATTAGTGACGTGGAGAGTGCGCTTATAACATTTGTGCATGACACCACGTTGCTAGCGACCGTGCTAGCACTCGAGAAGGCAGGTTTAGAATTGAAAATGACCGTGACAAATTGGAGAATTGGTCTGGAATCAACAAGATAAAATCCAATAAAGTGCAAAGTGATTTTCTCGGGAAGGGACTTTGAACGCACAGCTACAAAATGGGGAATAACTGGCAAGGTGGTCTTGCTGCTGACAAGGAACTGCGGACTCTAGCGGGTCATAAAGCGAGTGAGTCAGCGATGGGATGAAGTTGCGAAAGGGCTAATACCCTCCTGGAGTGTATTTACAAGCGTGTTGTGTGTAAGGCACGGGAGGTAAGCGTCCTGCTCTACTTGAGCTAGTGAGGCCTCAGATGGAGTACTGTGTCCAGGTCTGAGCGCCGGAAAGATGTGGGTAAATTAGAGAAGGCAGAGGAGAGCAATGAAAAGGCTCAGGGTTGCTAAACCTTTTATCAGGAGGGAAGAGTTAAAAAATCCCTAGGCATGTTTAGTCTTGAGAACAGCAGACTGACAGCTGTATGCAAATATGCAGGGAGGGAGTAACAGAAATGCCTGGGCAACGTGGGGAGGGGGAGCGGGGGCAATCCCGGAAGGGGCGGGGCTTTGCACAGAAGGGGTGGGGCCTGGGGACTACCCTCCCCTCTCCAACACTTCAGTGCCACCTGGACCGCACAGCCAGAGCTCCCATGGTGTTTTAAAGGACCTGGGGCCCCGGCCGCTGCTGCAGTAGCAATGGTGGCAGCTGGAAGCACCATACTCTTGAATGGCTGAGCCCTGGGCCAGTGGGTCGGCAAATCTGTTCGAGATTGTTACGAAGAGGATCAATTGTTCCCCCCTCTCCACTGAAAGTAGGAGAGGTAATCAGCTGACTTTGCAGCAAGAAGTTGCACATTAAGGTATTAAGAGAAAGGTGCAGACTCTAAGGGTGGTTGAGCTGTGCAGTAGGCATCCAAGGGAAGTTGTGGAACATCCATCATTGGAGGCTTGTAGGAGCAGGTTGGGCAAACCCCTGGGAGGGATGATCTAACTGGTTTTGCCTCAGCACAATGGGCTGGACTAGATGACCTCCCGAGGGCCCTTCTAGCCTTCCTTTTCTGTGACTCCATAACATGGGGCTTCTCCCACCGTTTGTCCGGTCTGTTTAGAGCTCAGATAGTCTTAGGGTGTGTCTAGCCCATATGGAACACACTGTGACCTCTAGATACTACCGCAGCACCAACGGAAATCGACGGCACTCAAACCCTCACACCACCACGAATGTACGTGCAACGTAGCCCGGCCAGATAAGAGCTGGTATTTCATTTGCTTTTGGTACAGTAGGGGAAGCCGATACCGCTGTATGCATGGTGTTTGTTTTTTCTTGAGCAGGAATGGGAGTTATTAGCGTTCAGATTCTATGATGGACCTGTTAAGAATTAGGGACGTAGAAAGTTAACCAATTACTCGGTGAGCATTAGCCTTACCTGCATGCATATTAAGGGTGTGGAAGGGTAACCAGAAGCGGCAGGAGCAGCTCCCTGCCTGCAGTGGGCAGGGGGCTGCTCCAGTGCCACAGGGGGCCCGCCATGGACTGGGGCTGCTCTCGTCCGGAGCAGCCTTTGTCCACGGAGAGCCCAGCCCACCGCAGACGGGGCTGCTCTGGCGGGGGCTGGATTAATCAGGATTTTACATCCCTAATGCTTACCTGGTAATTGGTTAACTGTAGGCCCAGCTGGGGCAGGACCCGCCCATGGTGCGGCAGGCCCGGCAGCTCTGCACCAGCCCTCCAACTGTTCAGTGATATAATTGTAATCGTTTAACCCGAGATGGATGGACAGGTTCCATTTAAGCAGTGGGAAACCGAGCAATTTGTGTGACAGGCACGAAGCTGTTTGCACAGCCAGAGGTCCATACGGGTTCTATTACTGGACACATTTGGAGAACCTCGTCATCAAAATTGGAGAGGAAAAGACTCTACTAAAACCTGCCCCTTCACTGGAGCAGGCTTGTTCTGTGTAGCTACTGGTTTAGTACTGGAACGTCACACCTCCGTTCCGCCGATGCTTGGCCGGGTGGGGGGGAATCTTTTCCTAATGGCCCACGTTGTCATCGTCTTAACTTCAACGCCGTCATTTGACCTACTCACCAGCTGTCTAACCTGGGTGCGTTGTGCTGGGTCGGGATGGAGTCTGTCAGGCAACTACTCAAAACACCAGTGAAATTTGTGGAAGACAGCGGGGCCAACAGCCTCACCGGGCCCCTGGGCAAGGCGGGGAAGGGGAGGCCAGCTCTGTGCCCCTGGAAGGGGCGGGGGCTCCGGTGGAAGGGGTGGGGCCTGCCTGCAGTGCTGCCCAGACTGCGCCTCCTCCGGCCCGCAGTGCTGCCTGGAGTGCACCGTTCGGCACTCCAGGAGTGATTTAAAAGGTTCGGGGCTCTGGCCGCCACCCCTCCCAGCAGGGAACTCCAGGCCATTTTGTATCACTGGGCCCGGGGGGCAACTGCCTTGCTTGATCCCTCCCCCTCTTGGGAGACATTATTACGCTGCTGTTAGGCAGCCAATGCTGCCCTGGCCTTTGAAAAGCTCGGAAGTGTCTCCTGGCTGCTCCCTGTTTGCGCTCAGCGTGCACAAGGATTTCCTTGCGGTTGACTAAGGCTGAAATGTGACAAGAAACACAAACAGCGGATTTTGTACTCCACACGAAGCCCTTTTTCCCAGGTGGGGTGATGACTAATTCCTCATCACATGCCCTGAGTTGTGGGCAGCCCCGGAGAGGGCACAGTGAGCTGTAAACAGAAAAGGGAGGGATGCTCTGCCTGCCTGCCTGTATGAACGACATTCCTTCCACAGCCACCGAGGCCTCAGCCCTCCTCCAGCAGGGGAAGTTGGCTTTCTGACCTGTTCCAGCCTCTCTGGCGATCCCCATAAGTACCAGCCTATCCACTTCTAAGCCTGCGGCGTCCCGGGTGAGGGAAATGCAGTGTATTTAATGAATGACATTGCTGTAGAACACTTGTTGGTGCTTAACAAATCACGCCTTTGTTCTCTACTAGATTGCTAGGCATAAGCAGACTAAGCAATTGCTTACGACCTATGGGGGGGGAAGCGTATTTGCTTTTTTAATGTGTGTGGGGTGGGGTATTCCAGGTTAGGTGTTAGAGGGCTTATCCCCAGGGTGTCCTACACGCTAGCCACATGTGGCTCTTTGGCTGCTTAAGTGTGGCTAGTTGGCTCATGAAATTATTTACATTTTCAGAATAACATGGCTAGTTCACTTCAGAACTGGTTGGACACCACGGGCTTATGCCTGCACCTTCCCATGTCCCTGGTCCTTCTCGTGTGACCAGAGAGCAGCAATACCCGAAGTCCGGAGAAGCAAACAATTCAATGCTGATTGGGGTTAGTTTCCAACTAGCATGAATCCGTTTCCTTTCCTTTTTTCCCTTGTTTTTCCCACTCCCTTCCTGTTTGCCCCCAGTGCGTAGTACTGTAATATTTTCAGTTCTGCCTTAACCAGTCATTCTACTGAAATGTAACTAACCAACCCTAACGTAGTGTCACATGATTATCTAACCAATTATATCCCATCACTGTAATACGTTTACACAGAGCAAAATTGTTTGGTTCAATCAAAGATCCAGACGGAACCAGAGAGATAAGCAATAGAGAGATGGGGAACATGATGACAAAGCAATAAAAAATGTGGATTTCATAACCCAAGCTATTGATGAGTGGGTCCCTGACAGAAAGCCGTCAGCCTGTTTCTAGGCTCTTCCCTTTATGTGGGGGCCATAGATTGGCTGGCCTTTCTAACAGCCCCAAATTGTTGGAATGTGCCTTATTTTACTATGAATGGTTTGGACTGTGCCTTCCTTGCTGGTTTGGAATGTGCCAGAAGCCTGTAATTTTTATTCTTTGTTCTTATGTAGGCCTTTACAGGCAGGCCTGGCTATCTGTGTCCTAACGTTAGGGCCCCCAATGGGCTGGCGCCACCTCTGGTCCTTCTGGCCCCCAAATAATGGACAGTTTGAGGATGGACGCTGACTACACCGGATGGGCTGGGAAGTGCCAAAGACGGAATACAGATGCATTGAAAAAATTTTCAATATCTCTGCTGTGTTATGTGTTTGTCCATCACTTGGACTGGCTGGTGACTCGGGACTGACAGCTTCATTTTCTGTCTTGACAGGTCGGACCTCTTTGGTCCGGCACCCTCGGGGCCTGATTGGTCCCACACCGGGGAATCTGCTAGGGGAGGTCAATGCCAGCCCTTCTGCTGCCACCAGCTGTGGTGCTCCACTCTGTCCCCAGCAGAGGGGTTTGCATTGACTGAGCAAGGGCTGCGGGGATCCAGGGAAAGAGGCAAGGTGGCTACACAGCCCGTGGCAGGGGCCAGGAGCACAGCCCTGCAGGAGCGCACCAAACCCACCACAGGGCTCTGCAGCCCTGTTCCTCTTCCCCCGAATGCTCCCCAGTCCCTGTTTCTTCCTCCCTAAGCTTGAGTGCCGCAAATGAGCTATTTGTGGCGCTCGGGAAGGGAGGGGGGAGGATGTGAGTGCTGGGCTCCCGGCTTTTCCCCATAAGGGCTCCAGCCCAGGAGCCCCCACAGCGATTCTGGACTTTGGAGGTTGCACCTGTAGTCACTTTCTTTTGTTGGTCCTCCCTCCTCCAGAAACTTGCTTTGGGTGGCTTTTTCCAGTGCGCTCTGTTGGACTGCCTCTGCCCCCGTGAATGTCAATGGCAAAGGCTTGTACAAATCCCATCCTTTGTGTTCAGAGCGTAACTGCGGGGGAATATGCACGCTTTACAGAGGGCTTTTGCTGCAACATCAATAGAAAAGGATTTTGTTCCCATTGGACTCGTGAAAACAGGAGCCTTTCTTGAAACACCACCCCTTCTCCTCTCCATCGTCCTGGAAAGTCACAAATTCCTTCTGAAAATCCAGGCACTCGGGTAGTTGAAGGACAAAGGTTTGTAAAATATTTGTCTTGCAAAGCGATCTGCAGTGCCTCCATTAGGCAAAAGTGGCTGTGCCTCTCCCTGATCCTGGGGCCAAGGTGGTGTTCTCGGATGGGTGAGGATCTGCTGTGTCAGCAGACTTTTCAAACCAAAGAGCCAAACTACATCATAATTCAGAACAAGCGGCCAACAAAGAGCCAGGGTAAGAATGCCCGTTTGCATGTCTGCAAATATACAACTTAATATTATTGGTAACCTTGTACTCACAGCCTTTAATTAATAGGACTTCTGCTGCTGCATCTTTTCGCACATTTCTTTGAAGTTTACATCATAACTGGTCAAACTTAACCCTAACCCAAACTTAGGTTCATGCACACATTCAAGCTACATGAGTCATTACACGTTAAAATTTTGAAATGCATTTTTCATTTTGATTTAAAAAGTTGTACGTATTTTGGGAATGGCAAAAGAGCCGTATTTGGTTCAATACTGAGCCATATTTGAAGACCCCCTGTGCTACGTGACTGCTCGCTAGATCAGAAAGTCCCTTCTTTTTCATCGTCTTAACCTTCTCATGACACTCGCAAGGCAGTGCTGAGCTGTAGCTCTCCTTTCAGGCTGAAGTGCTGCATCTGCGTCACAGCATTTCCCCAGGAAATTAGCAAAAAGCTCTTGAATAGGTGATTTCTCTCTCCCTTGAGACCAATGGAGTCTTGTCCTTTTTTTTTTTATCCAAGAGTTCTAAGGCAATTGATTTTTTTTTTTTTAACTTGGCATTGATTTTGACCAATGCCTTCAGTTAAAGGTGTAAAACTAAGTGCAGGAAATATTGCATTTAGATTGCTCTAAGTCTCACTTTGTCACATTATGGGATGAGGCAGGTAATGTAGCTTTGAAAGCTAATGGCAGTAGAATCAAAATAGCCATGTAGGAGCATGGTACCCATAATAAAACACATGGGAGCTATAGAAATAGATCTGCTTTCCCTATACAAAAAGGGCTCCATATTAAGTCTATTAGACCTTCATGGACGAGGACTGAGTTATCTCAAAGTGGGCTGGTCAGCAATGTTCCCCCTCACTTTTTCCATCCATGTGCGGAATACATTTTATGTGCACCACTAGGAGAAACACACACCTAGCTGTGGGCACTCTGCTCTGGAATCTCTCGAGCGGCCACACAGGCACACAACTTAGAGGGAACACTGCTGGCCAGAGATTCAGATGCCACCCAGTTGATTAGCAGAGCGCCCACAGCTGGCAACAAGTGTTTCTACAGGTGGTGCACATCCACACATGTCTTAGTGCACATCATAAAATTTATTCTGCACATGGGTGGAAAAAATGAGAGGGAACATTGCTGCTGGCCTAGTCGTACCTTACCAGGGCAACCGTGCAACAAAGCATCTGAGTCAGTGGTGTGGGTTGAAATGCCAGAGCTGTGTCACTGCAAGACCCCGGCTTAGAGAACCCTTCCCAGAAGAGGCAAAGGGGAGCCAGGGAGAGTGTGGCTGGGTCTAAAGGCAGGGTGCACCTCTTCACCCGGAAGCTGCATCTTCCTGTCCTCTGGACCACTACTAGTACGTGAAGCCTGATCCCAAGTCCATTGAAGCAAAATCTGAATGGCCTTTAGTGAGGAGCATAATGGAGAGCCCTGGGAGTGGAGGGAAGAACCAAGAAGGGAAAGAGAATTTCTTTGGCAGGTGCAAGATGGAAGGAGTTTGGTAATTGGGGAAAGGGGAGAATAAGGGACCCAGGGGCATGCTCATTGCTATCACCAGCATTTTCCAGTGCATGGATGTTCCACATGGGCACACCCCCTAGAAATACCAAAGATGGAAACATCCGGGGAGGCTGGAACAATTGGTACCGTGGGGGTGCTGAGAGCCGCTGAAGCAAACCGCAGATCCTGCCTACCGTGGAAACTCCATGAAGCTGGTCGGTGCGGCAGCCTCCCCCTTTCCCCCAGCACCAATGGACCAGTCCGGTATGGGAGCTTTCGAAATGTTCTCTCACTTAAGGGCAGCTCCCAGTGTTCTGATACTCTCGTGCTCCCTGGGCGTGTGGGAAGGGAAGACTCTGAGCTCCCGACACGCCCTTGGCTGAACTCAGAGGATCCATCCTTGGGAACATGTGCGGAGGCCAGGCCCAGCCTGCGGATGACTTTCCATCTCTAGGAGCTTCACCCAGCCGTCTTCGGAGTAGTCCCCCTCAGCAATGCAGCTGTTTGGTCTGTCGTTACAGAGGGGGGGGCTCTATCTGGAGGGCCACTACCCTGGTACTGGTGCTGTTTTGCAAGCTTGGGAGGGGCTGGGATGAGTTTAAAAGAATAATGTCTCATTTTCCTCTGAGGCTATGTCTACACTACAAGTTTTCTCCACAAAAATATGCAAATGAGGGACTCATTTGCATGAGTCACAATCTCATTTGCATATTTTCTGCCATTCCGTTTTTGCACTAGGGGGTTTTTGCGCAAAAACAAGCAGAAAAAGGGGGGTTTGCGCAAGCAAAAAGAAAACGTCCACACCGCTTGTTTTTGCACA
Organism: Rafetus swinhoei; assembly: GCA_019425775.1. Taxonomy (NCBI): domain Eukaryota; kingdom Metazoa; phylum Chordata; order Testudines; family Trionychidae; genus Rafetus; species Rafetus swinhoei. The sequence goes on from CM033441.1 coordinate 9,395,855, forward strand.
AAAACCCTTAGTGCAAAAACGGATCAGCAGAAAATATGCAAATGAGATTGACTCATGCAAATGAGTCCCTCATTTGCATATTTTTTGCTGAGAGAACTCGTAGTGTAGACATAGCCTGAGAGAGCAGTACCAGGCTGCGTGAAAGCACCAGGCAGTGATTGTGCTGCTGGCCGGGGGAGCTCTGCATTGCTTCTAGGCAGAAAAGGTAGAAATCCAGGGGATTAAAATCAGTGATTGAAATCATCCCTCTTTTTCCCCCCTCCCCCCCCACCCCAAAAAATCACTGATTTAAATCAAGTTTCCCACTCATATGCCACGTTTCTTCACACAACGGTGCAAATCTGATCACGAACCCATGTTCGTATACAGCTCAATACAGCATCTAAGGTACTCAGGTTGAACCTCTGTGGTCCAGGGCTCTCTGGTCTGGCAAGAGCTCCCAGCCCTGGGAAGCTGGAAAGGTCAAAGCTATTCTGACACTGCAACCTTCCTGCCGTGCAGACTTCAGACCACTTCAAAGCGCGCCACCTGCACAGGCCTTTCAGCAAGGGGAGCGGATGAGTGGCAGAGATCTGCCGGAGATAATTCTGCCAGAGGCGCAGGAGAGGCGGCAGCTCCGCACTGCAACACAGCCCTCTAGTTCTGCCTCTCAGTCAAGGGCTGGATCCGGCCCACCGCCCAGCAGGAGCCTCAGCTAGACTCCCAGCCTGCCCCACCCCTGCCCCGCTCAGAGCAGCCACTGCGGGGCTGTGTGAGACTGCAAACCCTGGGATGGCGGGGGGCTGGGAGGGGAGGAGAGAGGCTTTGCTCACAGCCTCCTGCACAATCTCGCAGCTCCCATTGGCTGGTTTGCAGCCAATGGAAGCTGCCAGTTTGAAGAACAGATGGTACTTGAATTAACCTTCACCCCTTCAGCTTGCAGAGTTCAAAGCAGCACACATGGCCCCTGCAGCCGGCTGCTCTGAGCACGTGCGGGAGGCATGGCGGGCAGGGAGCCTTGCTGAGGAAACCGGCTTTGCTGCTAGCTGGGACTTGCCTGGGGCTCTCGGCCACAGCTTGCCTAGCACCCCAGGCCTTCCCTCCCCAATCCTTTGTTCCATCCTCTCCTGGACCCCTCCCCCAAGTAATCCAAACCCCCTGCATCCGTGCACCTGCACCCTACCCCCTCCCAGAGCCTGCACCCCAATCTCCTGCCCCAGGTCACAACCCCCTCCTTCCAAACTCCCTCCCAGATCCCACTCCTCTTCCTGCACTCCCCATCCCTTACCCCAAGTTCCTTTCTGCACGCAGCCTCCATCTGAGACCCGCACCTCCTCCATTAATATCATAGGAGAGTGCATCCCTGACCACTTTCCAAATTCTTGGAGTGCCCCCCCCCCACCATAAAAATTATTGCCCACCCCTGCTTTAGCTTATCACTCCCTGTCATCAGTGGCAGGGCAGAGATGTGTGCCAAGTGTCCCACCTGGGCATGGGTGTGGCGGGAAAAGTTGCTATTTATGCTGGCTGGACTGTTTCCAGCTAATCGCTGACTGTGCTAGAGTGATGAACAGCACCAAAAGTTTGTATGAGGTGCTGGTACTGTCCCTGGCAGCTCTTAAGCATTAGCTCAGTGGTGCAGCACATGGTAGAGTGCAGCTTGCAACTTCTGGTTCTTGGGAAAACTTCTGAAATTTGGTTCCCGTCAGATGGGGACCAAACCCAGACTGTGTGCGCCAGTCCCAGAAATTCGGTAGCACTTGTGGTTGAGAAACAGACAGGTGGTGTTTCCAAAGGGATGGATGCATGCTCTCTGGATGGCAGTGGTTGGCTGAAATGGACTCATTCTTGTCAGTTTCCCTGCTTTCTGCCACTGAACAGCAGCCGTGAAACATTTCAGGACTGACAAATTGGCATTTTCTGGCTTAAACCATGTTTTGCTGTTAAATTCCCAACCAGTTTTGCCACTGATTTCCCACGTCTCTGACAAGGTGTCTGCTCTTGGAGAGCTGGGCACAAGATGCCCTACTCATGGCTGAAGGAAGGGTCGGACAAGTGGCCATGCTGATGGCAGTAGTATTAATAAGGACTCTTCCCCTCCCTCCCCCCCGAGGCCATAATCCACCAGGTGCTACCTGCCTGAACCCTGCTTGCCAAAGGATTGAGACTCAACTTCAGTTGTTGGCTAAAATGTCTTATGATGTGTGAGGCTGTTTGTCTCCCAGACAGACCACTGAGTATTATCTCTTCCCCCGCCTTTAAAAAGTTTGCGGAAGATTCCCCCTTGCCCCATGTGGATAGAGCTTGTAGGGTAAGATTTTCAAAGCCGCTGAATTTGAACAGGGAAACAGCATATCCAAATCCCTTAAGCATCTTTGAAAATGTCTCCTGTAGCCTTTGGTTGTATGGCTGCCTTGGGTCCAACTGCCTGGCTGCTTTATTAGCTGTGGTGTGTAGGATCTTGCATATAGGAGGCCCTCATGGTTCTGCAGGTTTGCGGGTTTCCTATCCTGGCTTTGAGGGCTGGGATCCACGGATAGTTCCCCGCAGGTCCTGGCTCACACTAGGGGCTGGGATCCACAGCTCCCACTGTTCACAAATTTGCCATTCATGTGGGAGTTCCCACATCCACCATGTTTCCTGTAGTGATCATTATTTCAAATTGTATTTAAAGCCTTTATGCAAAATAGAGATGTTAACGTGTAGTCAACTGCACAATTAACTGATAAGCCTGGGCTTCTTGGTTAATCTTATTGACTGCATAAATTCCCCCTACCCCTTGCTACCTCTGTATCAGACGCAGCAAGGGAGAGCACGAGCACCAGATCTGTCAAGCTGCCTACACCTCCATCCCCCAACTCAGCGCTGCTACCTCTGAGTTGAGCTAGGTGCTGCATAAATAACAAAGAAGAATGATTCAGGCCCTGATCCTGCTTGTACTTAGCTATAGTTTCCATGGAGTCACACCAAATGCAGAATCTAGTGAAATTCAGTACACACGGGCCTTCATTTCAGACTGCTGCAGTCAATGTTCCCTCTAATTTTTTATCTGCGTGGAATATATTTTGTCATGTGCACCAAGGCATGTGCAGATGTGCACCACCAATATAAAACATGTGCTACCAGCTGTGGGCAGCTGTGAGCACTCTGCTAATCAATTGGTACCTGATCGACTCCTGGGCGGCCACCCATGTGCTCAGTTTACAGGGAACACTGGCTGTCATCCATTCTCTAATTTGGATGTGCAAATTTTGCACGGGCAATCACTTATGCATGCTTAACATTTGGTCCTTTGAGTCTGTCTCTAAGCAGACAGACCCTCATGCCAGTTATTATGTGGTGGTAGCATATCCTAGTCTTTCGGAAATCGCAGCAAAGAAGCCAGTCAAGCATAGAATGAACAATTGTTCCTGGAAAATTAAAGTTGAAGTAACCCTGAGAGCTGCCTTTTGATGTCGGGATCCTTTGGAAGAGCATCGGGTTTTTTTGTTTTGTTTTTGTTTTTTTTCCTTTTGCTAAGTTTGGGCTACAAATGTTTTGCACCATTCATAACTGAGGCTAGGTCTAGACTACAAGGTTTTGTTGGAAAAAGCTACTCAAAATGCGCTGTGCATTTCGCGTAGCTTTTTCCGATTCTTTTGTCGGAAGAGGCTTTTCTGACATTTGGCCTATCTACACTGAGCCAAATGTCGGGAAAAAAACCCTCTTTCCGAAGCCCCCTTCTTCCTCGTGGAAGGAGGAATACAAGGGCTTCTGAAAGAGCGTGTTTGCACTTCCGCCAAAAAAAGCAGTGCAAACGTGTTCCCTGGACGCGGCAGGGTTTTTTCGGGATACCGGAGATATCCTGAAACCCCTCCCCGTAGTCTAGACGTAGCCTATGAGAGCTGCAAGAGAAGCCATGTAGGACCCTCGAGTAATGATCATGAATCCAGTAAGTGTTTAGGATAAACAAATATCCATGGCTGATCAGCAAGCAGCTGGCGTCTTTCTTGCCTGGCTTAGAGAAGTTTGAAGCTGGTATTCTAAAATTCTGTTCCTGGCCCTGCCGCTCTTACCTTCCTAAGGTGTTTCGAAGCTTCATGATCTTTTAAGTGCATCTAGCCACTCAACTGAAAAATGACACCTAAATATTACATAGCAGGAATACTCCACTTACAGCATCACCAGGTCTCCTGCAAAAATCTCACTGAAAGTCAGTTTTTCTAGATGAAAAACGTTCTTGCTTTGCTCAGCAGTTCTAATGCAATAACAGTGCCAACATGAATTCAGGGAGGAGAATAGACTGAGTTCGGGGAGGCAGACCCTAGCTCTTGCACTGGATTTCGCTGTTGGTGTCCTCTGAGAGGAGGCAGAAGGGAGAAGACCTCAAAAGTTACAGGTAGTTTAGATGCTTAGCTAAATTTTAGCATTTATGCAGGTCTCTGATCATGTGCAGAACTTCCTGTACACCACCAAGGAAAAGTTGCCCACACTATTTAGACTGAGATCTTGGAATATTTTAGTTTCAATAGGAATAATGAGATGTGCTTGCCATGTGTGGTTTTGTATATGTCTATTTGCCTGTTGCTAGTATACTTTGACAGTGTTTTTTTCCACTGTTCCAACCCTTCTAGACTTGACTGTCATTTGAAAAACTTCCCTTTGCTGTAAGCAAGAGGTGGCACAACTGACTTTTCTTTCTCTGCATTGCTGATAGTCCATTTAAGAGCATCCTAACATGTTAAGGGCTTTAGCAGAAGGAATAAATCTGTTGAATGCATGTGCTGGAGAGGAGAATACATTGATCCAAGCAAATGAAACCTCAGGGGTTTTCAAGGTCTATGCCGGGGCTAGGGCAGTATCATACGATTTCTACCTCTTTACATATGTGAAAGCTGCCGGGAAACGTTTTTACAAAAGCGACAGTAATGTTTATTATTTAATTCAAATTGCTTAGCAGGGTAACTTTTCCATTTGCAGATCACCTCCCTGCTATGCATCGTGGTTACTAAGCCTAAGAACATTTGGGTGCAGCTAACCTTGCACTGTAAGGCAACTGGCAATTTGCAACACACGAAGTCTCTAATCTTATTCATTTGGGGAGGAGGAGGAAAACTACTTTCCCCCCTTAGATTGTGGCCTAATTGCACTAGCTGTAAATGTTTTGCTGAACATGATGTGGCTTTGAACCTAAGGGAATATGTTCTTCATAATGAAAAAGTAGGTGGTTATTAAATATTGTTCTGAAATTATAACATTCCCCAGTGACAGCAAAATGAACGATCTTCCCCCATCCTAACAAGTATTCTGTGGCAGTCCTTGCCCACAGTGCTCTAAAGTATCCGCTACATGATCGTAGCTAGCGGTTTGGGATGCTAAATTGATGACTGGAATGTCTGCAAGGGGAACAAAATATCTATTTATCTTCATTAATCATCAGAGCTGACTTGGCACGAGGCATTCTGGTCAAAACAAACTTTGTTGTTGCTAAGGTACGGCTTTTCAAGTACAAAAGGCCATTTCGCTGCCGGCGCTTTTTCTTGGAGCGTGGTGGACGGGTTATTAAAGGGATGATCTTGTTGGTTTAGGCCTAATGTCTCAGTGTTGCATTTTGCTGAAAGGTTCGTATCATGAAGAGAAACATTTTGATGGATAATATTTTGTGCATCCTTCCCTTAGAATTATTGTGGGCAATTACAAGAGCAGTTGCCCACATATCTCTTACAAGAGGGAAGCAGTGATAGAAGAGAAATTCCAAACGGATACATGTGAGATTCTTCAATGAAGTCTGCTAGACTAGTGGTTTTCAAACTTTTTTTTTTCTCATGATCCCGTTGAAGAAAATGGTTGATGCTGCGACCCAACATAATGTGACTAGAGTGTGGGCTCCAGGATGGGGCTGAGGATGAGAGCTTTGGGTATAGGACAGGCTCTAGCTTTGGGGTGTGTGTGTGTGGGTGGGTGGGTGGGTGTGTGTCAGAACTGGGGCAGGAGGGGCTTACCTTGAGCAGCTCCTGGCCAGCGGTGCAGTGTGGGTGCTAAGGCAGCTTCCTGCCTCTCCTGGCACCACAGACCATGCTGCACTCTAGAAGCCGGGCCTGCTGCCAGCTGCTTCTGAGGTGCAGTGCAGTCTGTGGTGCAGGATGGGCAGATAGCTGCCTTTGCACCCCCATTGGACACCTGCTCCCCCTGCAGCAACGAGACCCAGTGGCTCACATTCCACGATAGTTTGAAAACCTCTGTGCTACAGGGCTCCCTGCTTGGAGTGAGATTCTGTTGTGGGGTTTAAACAAAAAACAGGACTATGTAGCACTTTAAAGACTAACAAGATGGTTTATTAGGTGATGAGCTTTCGTGGGCCAGACCCACTTCCTCAGATCAAATAGTGGAAGAAAACTGTCACAACCATATATACCAAAGGATACAATTAAAAAAATGAACACATATGAAAAGGACAAATCAAATTTCAGAACAGAAGGGGGATGGGGGAGGTAAATGTCTGTGAGCTAATGATATTAGAGGTGATAATTGGGGAAGCTATCTTTGTAATGGGTAAGATAATTAGTCTTTATTCTATAAATAAATAAAGATAATTAGAGTCTTTATTTCTATCACTGTTGTGGGGTTTGTTCCTGTTGCTACTTTTCCATATTAGTGCATTAAACGACACAGTAGAGCAGTGGTCACCAACCAGTAGAGCAGGATCTACTGGTAGATCTTGGAGCCTCTGACAGGTGATCCTGACTGGTTTGGTTTGGCCGGGAAGCTATCAAGTGCTGGCACTTCAGTTGCCCCTCCATCCAGTGTCGTGCAGCTCCTGCCCTCTGCCTTGGATCTGCCCCGCCCCTTCCCGGGAGCCTCCTGCTTGCTGTGCGGGGTATGGACGGAAGAAGGGGAGAGGCTGATGTCAGGGTTTACCTCCCCACTACTCCTGTACCCTGTCTCCACACAGAGAGAAGGGGATGGAGGGAGCTTGGCAATGCAAATCTCTGTCACTCACACCGTGTGTGTGTCTGTCATTCTCACAAACACACACACACACTGTCCTTCACTCTTATTTCCCAACCCAATACATACATGGAGGGAGAGTTGTTATTTCTTTTACTGCTTGCAAAGTGGGTTATTTTGGTTTTTGACTCGTCTGTGCATTTCACAATTTCTCTCTTAGGCTTAAATTTAATGCTTTGAGTAGTGAGTTCTAAAATGCCTAATCTGGCGTGGCTGGAATCATTATCCCTGTGGTAATTGCTGCTTCTGGAAGTGGCTGGCATGTCCCTGTAGCCCGTGAGAAAGGCAGAGCAGGGGTTCTCCACGTGCTTTCCTTGCCTGCCAATTCCACTCCTGCAGCTCCCATTGATCAGTGATAGGGAACCGTGGCCAGTAGAAGCTGCGGGCTCAGTGCCTGTAGATGAGGGGCAGCACGTGGTGCCATGGAGCCATTGCTGTACATGCCAGCTCTTTTCAGGAGTGGTGCAGGGCCAGGGCAGGAGTAAGCCTGCCTTAAACCCACTGTTCCACCACTCCAGAAGCTGTCTCAGTTAAATGGTGCCCAGTCAAAGCCTTCTTCCTGAATCCCTGTCGCAGCCCTGAACCTTCTCCTGCACCCAACCTCCTGCCCCAGACGTGAATCCCCCTGCACCCAAACTCCTTCCCAGAGCTTGCACCCTGAACCCCCACTCTGGGCTAAGCCCAGAGCCCCTCCCACACTCCAAACCCCTTGGACCAAGACCAGAGCCTTCACTCCAACCCCCTACCCCAGCCTGGTGAAAGTGAGTGAGGTTTGGGGAGGAAGGGGGATGGAGTGAGCAGGGTGAGGCCTCGGAGAAGGGGTGGAGCGGGGTGGGGCTTCAGCAAAGGGGTGGAGCAGTGGTGGGGCTTCAGGGAAGGGGCAGGCAGGAACCGAGGAAGGGTCTTCACTGGCGTGATGCTTGGGAGGTACTCCTCTGAAACCTCTGCAGAGCTACGTCGATAGCCAGCTTCCGATCCCTCCTCCGACGCTGCTTTGTCATGATGCCTGCCGAACGCTTTACAGGGGTGAGGCTACGAGTGTGCAGAGACCATGCCCATCATGCAGACCAATGTGGTCTAATATGCTATATCCACCTGCCTGGCTCGTGCCTTGTACTACGATTGTGAGCTCCTTGGGGTTGGACTCTTCATTGTGTGGGTTTTATAGAGCACTTAGCACAATAGTCCCTGATTAAGGCTTCTCGGTGCTACAGTAATACAACCCATAAGTGGTACATCAGACCCATAAATCCAGTCAGGGCCACTGATGGGGAGGGGGCCTAAATAGGGAAGTTGCTCCCGGGCCTAGTGATTTAAAAAGGCCCAGGGCTCCGGGCCACCACTTCTGTTACTATGGCAACAGCAGCAGCCGGAGCCCCTGGCCTTTTAAATGGCTGCTGGAGCCCTGCGCAGCACAGTCTGGTCGGAGCTGGGAGGAGGGTAACCATTAGCCCTGCCCCTTTCACCCAAGTCCCTGCCCTGGGGGCCTGGAGCCAAGCTCCCTCCCAACACACATTGCCCAGGGTCTGCTGAAGTCTGTCGCCAGCCCCTGATTCCGTGCACTCAAAAATGAGTGAATAAGGGCCAATGGATCTCTGACAGGGCTTGAATTCTCTGCCAGATTTAGAAAGCTCTGGTGCGCACAGGCGTGCGCATGCGTCATTTCATTGCATCCAGACTAGAAGGCACAAACGCGGAGTCCTATCAGATATGCAGCCCTGTTACCCTCTCGTGGCTAGAGGGTGACACAGGGCAAGCCTACACTCCAGTGCTCTGCGCCACTGTCGTGTGTGTGGTGAAGACGCACTGTGCCGACAGAGGAGTGTCTCATGCTGGTGTGGACAGTGCAAAACGTGTGTTACAGGGTGGCTTTTTCACACCCCTGAGTAATGTGAATTATATCAGTGTAGGCTGTATATAAACTCCCTAGTATGGGGTGGAGAACTTAAGGCTTGGGGGCCGGATGTGGACCCCGACTGGTTTGGATCTGGCTCTCAGGGCTCCCCAGCACTGGGGAGCCCACACTGGTGCTTCAGCCCCCCTCCCTCCCCTCCGTAGGGCTGGAACATACAAAATCGTCTATCCTGGACCCTCCCTAGGCTCTGGTGTGCGAGGGGAATGTGGGGAGTGTCTTTCTCCTTCTCAGTTGGAGGCCATGTCAGGGTTTGTTTTGGGGGGGGAGGGGGGGGGGCAACTGATTTTTGAGAGTCAGTACCCCCGGACCCAAAAAAGGTTCCCCACCCTTACCCTAGTATATAAATTCTTCTACTTCTACAGCTGAGATTCTTTTAGTGCAAGTGTTAGGAGCGCATGCTTTCTATAGCAAAACATCCTGAGTTCTGCGCCTGCAGATGATTGCCACGTTTAGGCAGCCACGGGATTGTTGCCTCTTTAAATCTGTGGTGTGAGCTGTGCCTGGCTGGAACTGCGCTCAGAGATGTGATGCTGCACTGACAGAGCTTTGAATCCTCTGCTGGTCCAGATTGGGATCCCAGCTCTCTTTATGTCAATTACACGCTCCGAAGATGCCGGCCTCTTTGAGCCCTAGACTCCAGCAGGGATACCAATGTGGCATGTCTCGGAGCTGCCATCTGCTTTCAATGAATGCCGCAGTGGAGATGGAGTGCTTCATGTGGGATTTTATTCCACAGCTCCCTGGTTATCAGCAACACGCAGATGTTCATCACGTTCTCCCCGCCCCCGCCCCTCCGTGTGTGTATACTGAGGCAAAGGGAGCTCGCCTAAATGAGAGCACTGCATGTCACTTGCACTGGCTTTTTGTGGAACTTAGTGTGAGCCCAGATGATGCTTACCAAAGTGGGCCAAGAAAGAGCAGGTTTGCTAGAGAGGATATTCCAGTCTGTGTGAACATATTGTATGTCCTGCTCTCCCTGCGTGGGGGTTTTCTTCATGCACAGTATATAAAAAGAGGTGCAAACCCCTGGCGTGTGGGTGGGGGAGGAGAGGAATGCATGCCTCAAATCACAAGGCATGTGAAAGTGCTTAAATTTGAAACAAAACACAAAGTTTGCATCCCAGGGGAGACGAAGAGCAGGGTAGTTTGCAGGGATGGAAATTTTAACTTAGCTGTTTTGATTAAATGATCTTAGTGTTCTGTTTCTCACTGGCAGGAAGTGTTGGCTGTTTCAAACTTATGCCAGGTTACCTCTTGTGAGGGCCTTGCTTACATTTCCTCCTTGCTTTTGCTGACTATCTAAGTCTTATTAGAAATCAGTGTTCCCTGTAAGCCACCCAGGAGAGATTCAAATGCTGCCCAACTGAGTAGTAGAGCACCCACAGTACCCATATGTTTCTACTAGTGGTGCACATCTGCACATGCTTTGGTGCGCATCAAATTTATTCTGCACATGGATGGAAAAAATCAGAGGGAGCATTGTTAGGGATGGGCAGACACTGAAAAAGGGACCAGATACAAATTTGCAGCTCAAACGGGCAGAATGCAAAGGCTTGACTGTCCAGTTTGGAGCTAGACTTTGAACTCTGTGGTTCAGAAGTGATTAGAGGTAGGGATGTGGTCTGTAGGAAAGATGAGGGTTTGGTTTCCTGCTCCAGAGCTCAGATTCTGACCTCTGATGGAGGCCCATCTAATGTAACCATATCTGTGCTTATGTAGATACACTGGCTGCTTTGTAAACATGGCATCCTAAAGCACTTGACAAAGGGTGGCTGAGATTTGGATGCTCTTAAGCTAACATTTTCGAAGCTTCCTACCTGTAGATCTTACTTCAGCAACCACTCAAATGCAGCCACTTTTGAAGAGGAACATGAATCACTTTGATCTCCTGCAGAACAGTTAAGGTTCAGGGTGGAGGGAGGACAATATGGCCAGCTCCATGCCTTCAAAACTCCAGAGTTTGGTTTCGAAATCAAGAGGGTTTTTGTTTTGGATTTTTTAACCATTTAAAAAAAAAAGATTTTGAGGTTTTTTGAGGGCACATTGGCAACGTTTTCAAGCTTTCCTCTGCAACCAGGGCTAGAAACCTACTTGGTTAAAAAACGAAACCCAAGCTTCTCCCCCTGCAGGAGCTGCAGCTATTGTGAGGTTGGTGATAAAATCGTGAGAGCTGGGCACGCTGTGAAGAATGCTCTCTCCCTATGAGTGAGGTGGGGATGAAGGCCAGCTAACTGTGATGATCCAGATGAGGATTTGGCCTCAAGCTAGGAGATTCCCAGTGGTCAGGGCCTTGGTGCTGTGCCTTGTTTGAATGCGTGTATGTTTCCTCCTCCTACAGAGATGACCTATTGCTGCCTTTTGGTGTCCTCAGTCACTTCCATGGCAACAGGAACTGATGTAGCAAATACAAGAAGAATTCTTGGCCCTTCCCAGGTGCTCTCCATCGCAAAGGATCACCCGATGTTTGGCAAACAAATAGGAGGCCAAAGGCTGCTTGCCATATGTTTGCAGAGTAGTCTGTTGGAGGCTACTGGGCTTTGGCTTGTAAGTGTTTGCAAAGCACTTTGAGAATCTCAGCCTGGAGATCTCTAGGGATTCCACAAGCTTGGAATTGCTATTCCCTGCTTCCTCCATTTCATGGAGAGGAAAAATGAAGAACACAGAGAGGCTGAGTTTCTTAAAGCCAGGACTGGAATCGCAGACTCCCTGTCCCCTGCTAGATCACACTGCTCCTTCAGCAGCAGGGCAAATGCAGCTGGAAGAACAAATGGTTTTTTGCTGCCAAGGGGTTCTTCCATCTTGCATGGAAACCCCTTTCAAAGAAGGAATCGTATTGTCCTTGTGCTCTCTCGGCATTAGCGCTAATGGCTGTTCAGAGTGAAAAATTCCCTGTGCATCAGGCCTAGCCCAGCGCTTTTCCATGCTTGCTTCTGCGAGTGACAAGGTAACTGAAGAAAACGTATTAAAGGTAATGTTTAAAGTTGACAAGATACAAGTTTAAAAAGGAAGACACTGTGCACCTCGAGTCAAGCTTGGGTTATGAGAAGTTAGAAGTATCTGTTGACACAATTGATGTGATACATAGTGTACATAACTGACATTGTCCCAGACTAAGACAGGTGAGTTTTTGAATGGTCGGCAAATAAGTGTTCTCCGTGATGCCACCCATAGAGGATAAAGAATCACAGGCCAGTTCTATGCTAAAGCAGAAGGTCGAATCAAGAGAGGCAACTCCAACTACATTAATTACGTAGCTGGAGAAGACATACCTTGATTCGAGTTTCCCCACTATCCCCACAGCGGGAGGCCATCAGCTTCCCTGACTCCTCGCAGGAGCAGGAGTATTGGCTGCCGACGGGGGCACCCTCTGAGTTCAATTTAGCAGGTATTTACTAGACCTGCTAAAACGAACTCTGGAATATCTATCACTGCAGTGTCTGTCTTCCCCGGAGTGAAGACATGGCCCTAGTCTATGGCAGTAAAGTGCACAGGCATGTGGGAGGAGTATGTCCCTTGGTCCGTCAGTCGCTTGTGGATCGTCTCTAGAAAGATGTATATTTACACCTTCTCGTACTTCAAAAGGAGGGAGGCTCCGAACGACTTTCTGCTTCAAGCTCTTATGAGCTAATATGTGGACACGGTGGGGAAACATGCTTGTTTCTGGGTTAGCAGCTTTAACGAGCTGTTCAGGCAGTCGGGAATCTCCCTTTCAAAAATAGCTTTGAGTCTCTGCAGCCGGCTCCAGATCTCCGGTTCTGTCAACTGTGTGTGCTGCTACTTTCATTATTTGTGTTTTAAGGCACCCATTGCTACCGTATCAGGGCACCATTGGCTTGGGTTTGAAAGGCTTCCGTTTCCATGGCAGCCATTGCTGACTTCGGAAAAAGGGATTGCACATGGATGGACTCGGCAGATTAGTTATTGGGCACGAGCCTGCATAGAGCTGAGTTACAGCTCTCACTAACAACACTGGGTTTGTTCTGTGGCAAAATGAAGACCTAAGGCTCCTCCAGTGAGAACTCCTGGCTCCTAGGAATTCAGACCTGTTCTATTGCAGAAGATCTCCAAGAGCAGAGGCCTAATCTGAGACCAGGATCCCATCATGGTGGGAATTAGAGATGTAAAAGGTTAAACTGTTAACTGGTTAAGCATAAGCCTTACTGGTATGCTTACTGGAGGGCCTGGCCAGTGGGCAGTAGCACGGGGGAAGGGGAGGGAAGGGGCAGGTGGGAGCTGGTACACATGGGGAGCTAGCTCATAAGGTCATCCCCCCTTTAGTAATGAAAGTGAGAGATGCACAGTGGTTGCTTCACCCCTCCCCACGTAATGATTATATTGGGCTTGATAATAATAAAAACACTTTTTTTTGTTTAAGTACAAAAAGTAGGATTTAACTGCAAGTGAAAACAGTCAGATCCAAGTAAGTTACTAAATTAAAATCAATAAAACCCACATAGCTCGTTCTAGTTCACTAAGGCTACGTCTACCCTGCACACTTATTTAGGAATAAGCTATTCCGGAAGAAATACTTCGAAATAGCTTATTTCAAAATAGTGCATCTATGGGGAAGCCTCGAAATTAGTCTGAGGCAAACTCCCCTAATGTGGATGCGCTACCTCGATTTAGAGCCCCAGGAAGCACTGGGGAGTAATTACTTTGAATGGCCCTGGGGAGGAGCTATTTCGAAATAGCAATTTTGGAAGAGATGTTATTCCTCGTGGAATGAGGTTTACAGAAGTCGGGATAAGTCATTGGTTATTTTGAATTTATTTCCACGTTAGGGGAGTTTGCCTCAGACTAATGTATTTTGAAATAACGGAATTGTTCTGTAAGCGCTTGCTTTGTTATTTCGGAATAATGGCTGTTATTCCAAAATAACGCTGCTGTGTAGATGCACCCTAAGAAACTTGTCCCATGCACATTCTTACCCTAAACTGCTGTTCTTATCTCAAGTAAAATGTTTCAGAGTTGATGTTTACTCTGGACCAGGTCTACAGCCTTTCAGAGTTCTGTGTTGTCCAGGAACCTCTTAGGTTGAGCCAGACAGTTGCAAAAGCCAGCTGAAGGCAAAAGCTGATTGCTTCCCATTGCTTAAATAGACTTTCCCCTGGGGTGGGAATCCTTTGGGAAAAATACCAGGGTTAAGATGGATTCCAGTGCCAGGTGGTATGGTCACATTTCTCTCTAGGACCAATCATTACAGGGCAAACAATACTATTCACAGGTGGTTGATTTGATCACAGAGCCATGACTTTTCTGAGGCATCAGTAACGATCCTCATTAGCACATTTAGAATTATAAACAGACCCATGCTTCATATACCTAACCTCACATGCCAGAATGATACATGCACCAAAATAGGAGCTATTGATCCAGCAGATTGTGACTACCAAATTGATATGTCACATGACCTGTTTTACATAAAGCATCTTTGAATTGTGTATATTCAGATTCATAAGACAGTTCTCATAGAGCATGGGGGCCGTCACATGGAGCATTAATCTTTCTGTGCCTCAATAACCCGATGTGGCACATCAACCCTGGAGGCTGCCTCTGTCCAGCTACACACACGTGGCACGTACCACATATACCCAGCTTTGACTGGCGTTTAGTGTTTGGCAGTGAAGTCCTACAACTGGATATCTTCTTCATCTGCAAAAAATCACAGTAGCTTGCCAGATTTCTCTTTCCTTTTTGCTTTCCTCCATGGGGCAAAATTTGTCTGTCTCTCTTTCTCCTGGCTTTTGACAATTGTTGCAATGATTTCTTTGTGGCACCCATCTGCTGATGTCCTGCCACTTGCACCTGTGGAAGTTTGATCTTGAATCTGTTGCTGCAGTTTGCGTGCAGCAAGGGAAATCTGCCGATTCAGAGAGCAGGACCATGCAAGCTTTTGAGAGAGGCTGATTTCCAGTGATTCATTGTGCCTGCTGGATTATTTTATTTACAGGTCAAATTGAAAACTGGATGCATTGAATTAGGAGGGATTAATTTTATTCTGAAACACGCCATGGGGCAGAGAGCCTCAGTCCAGCTTGTACCTTTCATGAGATGTCCAGTGGTACTTAAAGGGAAGGGGAGATGCTTGCCCAATCCCCATGCACTGTTTTGCATGCCACGTATCTGTGTAGTCCGTCTGATAAAGTTAACCGTATTCAGCCATATATAAACCTAGCAGATTTACCCAGCATTGCTTGGGTCCATAATGCGGGAATTCCGTCAAGTATATTTTGCTTCTATGTCCCTATAGACTCTTATCATTTGCTATGTTTTTAACCAAAAAGGGCTGTAGTCATCAGTATGGTTTCCAATAACATTTTGTTCTTGTTTTCAAACTTTAAGCATTGATTTAGCTGTGCCAAAACAGAGCACTACTCCAAATTCTCTGTTATCTCTTTTCTGTAAGGTTTGAGAAGCAATCTTATTCTAGGTCATGGGCGGTGGGTGAAAGTAGGACTGGAGGAGACAAGTCCCGCCCCTTTTGCCCTGGCCCCGCCCCCAGCATCACGTGGAGGTGGGGTGGTGCATGCCTCCAGCCTCCCTGACCCAAGAGGACAGGGAAGAGGTGCAGTGGGTGTTCTGGAGGCGGACAATGGGTGGGGCCAGGCTGGCAGTTTGGGACGGTAATGCCTTCCCCCGCCTAGCATACTGGCTGCCCATGCTTTAGGTTCATCCTATTTTTCTGGCTCATCTTGGTTTAGTCTCTTTCAGTATTCGCTCAGTTATGTCAATTTTGAGGACTGTATTTGCTTTGGTGATTCTGTCTTTCTTTTCCTCTTTGGTTTTATGAGATGCAATCCAATTCCAGGCACATCCCATTTTCCTGGCACAACCAAACCCTTACATTGCTTCAAGTTAGATAAGAGGAAGCTGCATATCTAATTTGGTGGTCCTAGCTCTTACCGTTGAGGAAGATTTCTTCAAAAAAACAGAAACTATTTAAAATATAGAGTAGATTTATTCTTTCTTGAGGAAAAGCTGCAAAGTGGTAGCTAGCAATGTTGTGACCTGTGATGTCGCAAAGACCTTCTGTACCCCAGAATTTTTGGTCGCCATGCCACTTCCCCTCTTTAGGGGCTGCTTGGATTTTCTTTTGTCATCAGCAAGGCTAGTGGGAGCCCAACCACTGTGGACTTTGGAGCAAGCTCATATGCTTCTAGCTGTGATTTGTGGAAGGCCAGTTGGATAGTAAAATTCAAAGTGGCTCTGGAGCGGGGCAGAAGTTAGTTTTGTAATGGTAGAGAATGCATGTGGGGCTGAAGAGCGGAGGAGTTCACTCCCATGTCCAATATTTCTTATAGGCATGGTAATTCTGAGTACTGCATCTGCTCCCTCCAGCTCTTAATTTAGAATCCACAAAGGAAGAGCACAGCAGGTATCTGTATCCAATTCAGATTTCAGCACTGTATCCCCATTGGTTCTTCTGGCCCCCTGCCAACACCTTTACTGGCAACCTGAGTTTAACCCTTTTATTCACCGAGTGCTGGCCAGCACTCCTCTTATTCATCACAATAGCATAGACATATCAGTCTTTGCCCTGAAAAGCTTATGTACTAAACAGGAGAAACAAAGGGTGGGAGGAGAAACAGAGGCACAGAGAAGAGGAAACATCTTGCTCAAGGTTATCTGGCAGCTCAATGGCAGAGCTGGGAATTCATCCTTGGTCCCCAGTGTCCCTCAGTGCTCTATCTACTAGACTGGGCCTGGGCAAAATACCCCCCGCGGGCTGGATCCAGCACATCAAGCCACCAGATTTGGTGTGCAGACGCAGCAGGGAGCCTCGGGCAAAATACCCTGCTTGCCCCGCTCCCTTCCCGCTTCGTGTGCCACTCAAAAAGCGGTTGCCGGGCCATTTGTTTTTCACAAACTGTGAGAAGGGGGGTGGGGGCATTGGTGCTTCATGAGCTGCTCCTGCCCCAGCACAATCCCATTGGCCAGTTTCAAGAACTGGCAGTGGGTGAAGACCAATCCCCACTCCCCTCAGACTCTTATTCACAGAGCACGTGGCCCTGCAGCCTGTGCAGGGGCTGGGCAGGTTCCTGCCACAGAAACACGCTCTGCTGCTGGCCTGGAGTCTCACTGGTAAGTGTCCTGGCCAGAGCCTGCCTTGGGCACCTCAGCCACTCTCGTCTCCTTAATCCCCCTATCCCATATAACCCAAATCCTCTGTACCCTTCCTGCACCCCAATCCCCTGTCCCCAATCTCCTGCCCGAGGTCACAATCCACTCCTGTACTAAATCACAACCCAAACCCACGCACCCCCTCCTGCATCCCAGTCCTCTGCCCTAGGTCACAATCCAAACCCCTGCACCCCAATCCTGTGCCCCAGGACACAACTGCCTCCTTCATCCAAACTCCCTCACAGGCCCTCTTGCATCCAATTCCCTTACCCCAAGCTCCGTTCTGCACCCAACTCCATCCCAGATCCCACACCGCCTCCGTTAATATCATGGACGAGTGTGGCCCTGGACCGCTTTCCAAAATCTTGTAGTGGACCCCCATCAGAAATTATTGCCCACCCCTGTACTAGACCCTGGTGCCAGCTCTTCAACTCCAAATGGCCCAGGGAGCATGCAGATTCAGTTCCTCAGTTCTCCTTGTGTTGTGTCCCTGCTTGAGGACCATGTTTCTGGGAAGCCCTACGTTGAAGAGGAGGGCTTCTCCTTTTATAGTGTTTGTAGAGACGTAAGGGTGCATGTCTCAGCGCCTACCTCATTGAGAGATGCTAAACAAAATGATCCTGCCTGAATGTGAGGTCCCTTAAAGGGTTCCGCTCACAGGGTGGTGTGAGGACTGTGCAGGAGTGATGGCCAGGCTTGGCAATGTCCCCTGTACCTGGACTATGCCATCCAAAAGAGCTGAGGTACGAAGAGTTGGTACCATGAGGCCACTTAATTCAGGACGGTGCCACTGTTCCATAATCTCTCTCTCCCTGTACAGCCTGTAGCAGCATAACTGATCGAAGAGGGCCTCGTGCTTTTGGTGTATCCCTCTGCTATGCTCTCTACATCATCCATCCCCACAGCTACCGCCTTCTGAGCCACACAGGGCCAGCTCTTCTACAATGTCATCCTGTCTTTTATGCTCCTTGCATTCCGAGGGAAGGGGAAGCGTAACATGGAACCTCTTCCCTATGCCCTGCAATTAATTGGTTCCTGTTTACTAAAGACCCTTTCACTCAACCCTCATTACCAGAATGACACAGATGTCCTAATGCGCGAGCCGGTAATGAAGCACTCGGCAAATGCTTGATTCTCTCACAGAGATTCCATTGTGCTGCTGTTCCCGTGATAGCCAGCAAGCCCCGTTACAACTCTGAGGGGGTGGAGGGAGACTGAAAAATGTAAGAGTCGCAGCAGCAGGGATGATATCTGACTAGTTCTGGATAGCCCCTCACCAAGCTCCTAGTTTTTTGCAAGATTCCTTTTCATCTGGCAAAGTCTTGATGTGCTATACCGAAACACTTTTTTTTTTTTAAGCCTCCAGAGATGTGAAGGTGTCAAAGCCCCCTCTTGAGGCGGAAGCCCTCTCTGTCTCTTTCAGAAGGAGACGTTGCTTTTCTCGTCAAGTCGAACAAAAGAGAAAGCAACATACGGCGAGTGAATGGGGTTTGTAGTCACCGAAGGGGCCGCTGTGCCCAGCGCTGGGACTTGCAGGCTGGAAAGGATCAGACACGAGAACAAGTTGGTGACATAATTGATCTAGCCAAGCCTGACAGACCAGACTAAAGGCTGTTGCCCGTGATTGCCTCTGGT
This sequence comes from Rafetus swinhoei, assembly GCA_019425775.1. Taxonomy (NCBI): domain Eukaryota; kingdom Metazoa; phylum Chordata; order Testudines; family Trionychidae; genus Rafetus; species Rafetus swinhoei. The sequence continues at coordinate 9,414,492 of CM033441.1, forward strand.
TGCAATTGGCTTTGACAACCTTGAGTCAATCGCTGACAGTCCCATAATACGTGTTGCTTCAAATTAAGCAAAACGAGAGACCTCTTTTTCTCCCTTTCTTTTGTGCTGGAGACTCAGCGCTCACATTATTCTTTCCCTTCCCCCAATGGCTGGTGGGGATGGCATAAGCCGTAGCAGCAGTGATTTATATCTGGATGCTGAGCCGATGGCCAGGGGCTTTATATTATGCCAGCCAATAATTGGGCTCTCAGCTGTTTATGGAATATCATTATTCAATGCCACATCTATTTGCTTTCTTTAGAGTAATGTCAACTAGGAAATGGCTTTATCGCTCTGTACCCGAGTGGAGTGTTCTTCTGGGCTGGGTGATGCCAGGGAATTGCTTGGGACCTGCAGGTCCCATTATGTTGAGGCTTCAGGGGGCTGGATCTAGGCCGGTAATAGTTGTGGTGTTGGTGTGTGAGAAATGAGCCGCCAGCTTAATTCCTAGTGGATGTGGGTTTCATATCACACAACCCCCATCGCTGTTGGCTCCTCTACTGGCATGATCAAGGGAGAGGCCATGGGCTGAGTGGTTCTGTGGGATGAGCCTTTTCCAGGTCAGGTTCAGGAAAATCGGGGAAGCCTGCATGGCAACTGCTTGTGCTACATGAGTGTTGGCGAATGTACAGGGTGTCGCCTGCTAAGGCTGTGAATGGACTTAAATAGGAAAAAAAAAATTTCCTCCTCTTTTGGGATTGGAAACGTCCGATAAATGCAGGCTGACCATCTTTCCTCCCGCTCTGTTTTAAAAATAACCGTCTTGGGTGGCTTGAACATTGAGGGGTGTTGGAGTTGTTCTGTGTTGAGCTCCCTGGCCCCCCAAAGTATCTGGGGCATGGATGACTCCTGAGAAACGTGTGTAATAAATGTGTTAAGAGGTGCTGTTACTAGGGATGTAAAATCCCAGTTAACCGAGTTAGCAGGATCCCCGTGGTAGAGGTTGCCAACTGCCGCTGCCAGCAGCCCCAAATGTGGGGGTTGGGGCTGGCTTCTGTTTGGCCCCCCACATGCTTGAAGGGTTGGTGCTGCGCTTTGTCCATGGCAGGCTGCAAGTGGGGGGCTGCTCCCGGGTACTGGTTAACATCACCTGGTAAGGGTGATACTTACCGGTTACCCGTTCCCATCCCTAGCTGATACCATCATTATGTTTTGTAGCATTTACACTGATGGCCGGTTTGCTCTACAACCAGAGGGACGGTACCATGGGAAGGCCTTCACTGCAGAGTTAAGTGGGGTCTGGACACCCAGGGAAAGGTATCCAGGTTAGCCAAGCCCACCTGCCAGCATCTACGCTGCAGAGTCATGTGTAGGGGCGTTCACACTGGCACTGTAGTAACCTGGCTTAGGCACCAGGGATCTGGGGGTATGTGCCAGGGTTCTAAGTGTCTCTCTAAACTGAGCCCCTTTAGGAATTGTTTTGCAGAGCATTGAGCGACCTCTGAGTGCAGTGCTATGCTGAAATCCCTCTCCTGGGAAGCTGGCTTCCTCTGAGCAGCGTGCTTTAAAGGAGCCTTCTATTTGAAATCAAATCAGTTTTTAAACTACAGTTTTTAAACTACAACCAATTCCAAGTTCCCTTGCCAATCCTTGGGATTTTCAAACCTTCATTTCCCCGCTTTTTAAAATACGTCTCTTGCCTCTTTCACTGTGATAGACCCATGCAAACAAACTGGCTCTGCAGGATAAACAGACAGCAGTTGGCAGCACTTTGTATGCACAAAGTAAACAGAAATAATTAGAGAATTATGGAGTTTAGCTGTCCCTCCCCCCCATCATCCTTCCATTCTAGAAATCTTAAGTGTTGTTTATATAACAATAGTCAGCATAGTGTGTTAGCCTTTTAAAGCTGACGGGTCCCTTTAACGCACTGTCACGGGCGCTGTACTGGAATTTCATAAAACTGGAGGCAAAAAAGCAGGACACACACAATACAAAAGTTACGGAAACCTGTCGAAAGCCTGTCACTATGGCATTAGAAAAAAGTTATGCCCCTATAAGCAAAGACACAGTGCTGCCCCAGGACGTGCCAAGAAAACTGAGGAAGAAAAAAGGCTGCAGTCTCAGCAGAACTAGTGTGCGATCGCCTTGTCTGGGCTCAGCTTTCCCAGAGATACATGTCCTGGTTAAGCATAGTGGAGCAGGACAGAACAGGGCCCGAAAGGAACACATTACACAGGTTAAACCTGCTCTTCCAACTGCTACTTTTATAGGCCTTAAAGAGAAAGATGCCACTCTTTTTTTCTTCAGGGGTGTGGCATAATGGAGTGCTGTCCCTGGCATGCTAAAGTGCTACAAAGTATTCCAAAAGATCTGGAGGGTTTGTTTGGTGTGGTTTTTTGTTGTTTTTTTTAAGTTACTTAGGTTTTGGTAGGGATGTTAGAAATTGTTTATTTTAGTAACTGTGTAACTGCAACAATTCTTAGCAGTTACACAGTTACTTGGTGCTTTCTCCCGACCCCCTGGGGTGGAGCCGGCAGCCAGTGCACTCCCGGCCCCACTCCGAGAGCCCTCTCCAACCCTGCGCTGCTGCCTCTGTATCAGAGGCAGCAGTGTGGGGTGACAGGTGGATTCCCTGTGTGCTCTTCATTGAAAACTTGGACTGGCATGCTGGGACTGAGCCAGCCTACTGGTCCAAGTTTTAAATGCAGAGCATGCAGGGGGGTAGGGGATGGAGTGAAAGTGTTGTGGTTAACCAGGACCGTTTACCAATAAGCAATCACTTTATTGGTTAACCCCATGGTGTCCAACCAGTTCTGAAGCAGTAGCCACTACAGTGGCTATTGCTATAGCGAACTAGCCACACTCAACCGGCCAAATAGCCACATGTGGCTAGCGCAAACGTGGGCAAAATACGGCCGTGGGCCGAATCTGACCGGCCAAGCCGCTGGATCTGGCCCGCAGATGCTGTGGGGAGCGCCAGGCAGACTCCCCACTTGCCTTGCCCCATCCGCACACCACCCAGAAACGAGGCTGTGGGGTGGTTTGTCTTTAAAAACTGAGAGTCTGGAGGGGAGGGGGAAAGCTTTAGGAGTTGCTCCCACCCCCAACACAATCCCATTGGCTAGTTTCTAGCCAGAAATTGGCCAGCGGGAGCTGCCTTTTTCAATAACAGGCAGCCACGCAGCATAAGGGGCTCTAGAGCAATGTTCCTGAAAGCATTCCACGAAATCACTTTCAGAAACACGTTAACTGGCTGCCCCGAATTGTTTAGTTACTGGTGCCGCAGCCACGGAGCCTCGCGGCTCCCGTTGGCTCCATTTTGTCCTTTGCAGCCACGGGGAGCCACAAGAAGTGGTGGCATTCATTAGGAAATCAGCCTCTGGTTGGTTGGATCACAATTGTCAACTGCCACAGTTACTGAGCTGCCAGTCGCTCCTGGAGTCGTGGAGCAGAAAATGAATGAATGAATGAAGAATTCAGCCGTAATGGGGGAAGGGACAGATCGCGAAGCCGTAGGGATGGGGTGTTCTGGTGTTCGGCAGAGCCAGATCAGACTAGACCGGTCTCGAAGAAATGAGAATTAGGAAATGGCAAAACCGAGCCTTTGTTTTGGGATCTGCTCTCCAGCAGACTTGGGCAGCCAAAGAAGCCGTCGGGGTCCTTTGCACAGCCTGCCCCCTGCTAAGCTGCAGAGTGGCTTTATTTACCGTACCTGTAGCTTAGCGGTCCCGGGCTCTTGCAGAGCTGGCCTGGTCCGAGGCTGTAGACTGCGCACTATGCACTCAGGGCCTTGCATCTGTTCAGTAGGCAGCCCCGTGTGTTTTGTCGCTGGGCTGGAAGCTGAGATTCAGCACATAGTCTTGGTGTTTGAGACCTGCGATCTGAACTTGGGCTACTCTTCTCTCGTCCGACCCTGTACGGCAGCCGGTAGTCCCTTCTCTGTAGGATTTAAGACCTCCCACCTCCCTGCCGACACCAAGCAACTGGAGCTGATGAGCGCCGGATTACCACAGGGTCTGTGTATCTAGTGGCCATACAGCACTAACTTTGTAACAATGAAGTCCAGTCTTTTAGGTACCACAAGGGATGCTGTAGACCCCAGATTGCAAATGGTGCCAAAGCTTTGTCTTTCCTTGGCCCTTGTTCCCTGGACTGGGACGTCCCCAGTGGAGTTATTTGGGTTCAGTTAGAGAGGAGTTTATTGGGTTCTAGTAAAATAAACACAGGAAGCATCTGAAACAGAGTCCCAAAACCCGAATTCCAAACCTTGTCACTTCAGCAAACTTCTCCTGTTTCACCTTCCACTTCTCAGTGTCGTTAGCCAATCAAACATGATTCCAAAGTCTCTCGGTGAGTGGTGAAAGAGCTATGATCCTTCAGGCCTTACTCATGTAACCCTTCCCGATGACTTTGTTGTGTTAGGGTTGCAGGAAACTGGCTGGAGAGTGACTGGCTTTCACTTCTACAGACCAGTCTTCTACAACTTGCCGGCCCACCACTGTGTAGGTGCTGTCTCCCGCCGCATTCCCAGCCTTCTGCCAGGCTGGAATGAGAAATAAGGAATCCCACACAGCAGAGCATTTTCTGGGCTCACCAGGGTCTTACAGTGTGGTGTAAAGTCTGAGGGATTTGCATGTCCTGGTGGTGGATTCCACAGCCGAGGTGGAGAATAACTCAAGGCTGCATGAAAAACTTAAAAAGAGACCTTGTGGTTTTTCCTGCCTGATGCAACTCTTTGGGGTATCTCTGGTTAGAGGTGACGAGAATGAGGCAGTAGGTTACGGTTCTTGTAAACGGAACAAATTGGGGGGGAAATCCATGATACTGTTCACCTGTCAAAGGCGTTTTCAAATCAATAGAGCAGCCAGTCAGGCAATCAGTGAAATTAATGTGGGCTGTGTGAACAGTTTACCGATTTCGGTTAACTGGTAGGGGCTACAGCAGCTGCAGGGAGTTGCTCCAGCCCCGCGGGTCCCACCATGGGCACCTACTGGAGAGAACTGGGACCACTGAATATAGAAAGAAGAAAATTGCTGCCGAGAATGGAAAGACCAGTCTGCAGCCAGCTCCCTGCTGGAGGGTAAGTGGGATTAGCGCACTAACGGGCACAGGACTAATTACACCGGCTGAAAGGCAGTGGTGCTTAAATGGATGCCTTCCTAGTGGATTTTCACTCATTGTCAACGTCACCAGAGTTACCTCCGCTGAAAATGGGGAAAGAATTGGAGGATGGCTGGTCTTTTGGTGACGGCACTGACTTGGTGGTTAGGAGATCTGGGGTCAGTTCCCAGCTCTGATACATGCCTCCTGCGTGGTCTTGGGCAAGGATCCTAACCCTTGCTTGCCCGGCCTCAGTTTCCCTTTGATTAAATTGGGACAACAGTCCTTGCTTTGTCTTGTCTGCATTGCAAGGTTTTTGGGGAAGGGACCATCCCGTCCTGTTTGCACAGGGCCTAGCACAGTGGAGCCTTGGTCTCAGTAGCAGATCTCTATTGACTATGGCAGGGGTTCTCAAACTTTGTGATACCATGACCCCCTAAAATGCTAAATGAATTTGTGTGCCTCCCCACCCCCTCACTGCCCTGGGTCCCTTCCTCCCCCCTTCTCACCAGACTCCTTGCCCTCCTGGGGTTCCTTCAAGGAGTTTGCGGTCGTCAACGCCCTTCCCCCCTGCAGGCTCCTTCCCCCCCGTCTCTTTCTCCTCTGTGCCTCTTTTCTGCTCCATGTCCCTTTGGTTCCTTCTCTCTCTCCTCTCCTCCATCCTCCACTCCTCTCCCGTGTCTCCTCTGCCGCCTCCTCTGACCCCCACGTGCCCTTATTTACCTCCAGGTCCTCTGCCCCGACCTAATCCCCCAGCCTGCTATCTGAGGCACCCCGCCCTCTCCCAGCTGGGGAAGCGTTTGGTCGCCCAGCAACCATGCCCCAGCCGGCCCCTCGCGCGTCCGCTCCTGCGCCGGCAGCGGCCTCGCTCTCCCGCCGCCTTGCCTCCTGCTGCAGCTGAGCCGCGCTCCTGGAGTCCTGTGGCCTTCCACTGCCCTGCCACTCTTCGTGGCCCGGGGGAGAGGGGTCGCAAGTGAAAAACCGAATCCAGCTGCGACCCCCCTTGGGGTCGTGACCCACAGTTTGAGAAACTATGGAAATAGAGTAATAACCTACCCCTACTTTTCTTTAGTATGTGTAGCAGTAGACTGGTAGCCCTAAGAAAGGCTTTGAGGTTCTGTTGCATTCAGCACTGAAAGCTCTCATGCTTGCCAATGGGCCAGAACCTCTTGGGTCTCCAAAGAGTTTCGGTCAAGCTTGGAGCAGAGAGTTTGCCCCTTCTTGCTACCCCCTCCCCCCCATCACACACACAGGACATGCCCCCCACTCCCAATTGCACAGAATCTAAAATTCTTTTCTTACCTGTGTTGGTTTTTCTAAGCTAGGAGTGGGGAACCTAAGGCCTGGAGGTCAGATGTGGCCCCCAGCTTGTCTAGATTCAGCCCCACAAGGCTCAGGGCTCCCCCCAGCATTGGGGCGCCTGCGCTGGCACTCCAGCCTCCCCACTGGCCCACTGCAGGGCTGGAGCACACAAAATCTGCTAGCCTGGGCCCACCCCCCAGGCTCTGGTGTGTGAGGAGAATGTGAGGAGTGTCTTTCTCTTTCTCAGTTAGGGGACACATTGGTGGATTTTTTTTCCCAGCTTCTCTCTTGTGTGTGGCCCCGACTGATTTTTCTGTGGGTCAGCAGCCCCTGAGCCAAAAAAGGTTCCCCAACCTCGCCCGTCGGGGAGGCGCCTCAAATGAAAAACAAACTGGCAGGGAGAGCTAGGCAAGCAAGAAGCATGTTGCAAACATGCTAATTGGGGCCCCTCCCAGAACATTTCGCCCATGGGCGCTCCCAACCGCAAGGCAAGAGTTAGTTATGTAAGTGCCGTGTTGGGAGTGCAGGTTCCTCACGCATGCCTGTTAGCTCCTGGCCGGCGTCCCGTCTGTCACTTGCCCGGCATCTGAGCTAAAAGCTTCACAGCACATTAGGTTTTCTGATTTTCTTTAAATGGCGACTGTTCGGAGCAGCCGAGCAAATGCTGCTCCTAGCACTTGTGGCCATTCGGGCTTAGTGAGACGGGAAGGACGGGGGTTGTGCACTTGAAGGGGGGGCTGAAAGGTGGCACTGCTGAGGGTTCGTGGCAGTCTGACCAACAGCGGGGACTCGGCAGGAATGCTGACTGGGATGATGGAGCCAAACTAAACCCCAGCTCCAAGCACCTCCGTGCGCTTTGGACAGTTGGCGCCATTGCTGTGCGGGGACCAACCCAGCATGGAACGGGGGTTGCTTGCAATCATCTGCCTGGGGTTTGGCGCAAGCCCACCTTCGCAGCGGGTTGAACCTGCAGGAACTCAATGGGGAGGTGTGGGCATGGACGGGACAGCGAGGGTCTCAAGCTAGTATCTCCGGAGAGTGGCTTGTGAGGGTTGGCAGTGTCTGTGGTTCCTTGTTGCCTAGAGCAGTGAGAGTTGATGGCATCCCAAAGTAGCAGGCTTTGCCTGGGAGAGACAGGACTTCTGATTGGCTGGTTAGACGTGGAGAACTTTAATCGCTCAATGCCACCTCTTCCAATCAGTACGTGAGAAGTCGGCTCTCGGAATTGGGGGCGGGGTGATGTGTAGGGGGGCACATGCCCATGTCCTTGCCCCTCCAACCACAGCGTTGGGGGCAATGGGTATAAGAGGCAGAGGAAGGTATTGCCTTCCCAAAGTGCCAGGCGTGGCCCCGCCCACACGCCGCCCCCTGCTTCAGTGTGGCTCCTGGGCTGCCCCCCAGGCTTCAGCCACACTGAGTCTGGGACCGCGCTCCACCCACCCTCCCCATGCTCTAGGGCTTGGTGGGGGCTGGAGTCCTGCCCCTGCGGCGGGGGGAGGGAGGAGATGGAGCCCTGCCTCTGTGAGGGAACTCAGGGGCGGGGCCTTGGGTGGGAGGGGCGGGCCTGAGGGTTTGCCTCCCTCAGCCCTAGGTTCACCCACCACCTATGGGCAAGGGGCCAGTTAGCAGCCAGTGGGACCAGAGTCCCTGGGTGTCCAGGGAGTCTAGCTGGGCGGGGCGGGGCGGCTGGCACCAGCAGCAGGGTTTTGGCACCTCTGCTCGCACCAGCAGCAGTGGGGGAAGCAGAGCAACATGGCCCCAGCTCACACTGCTCTCCCAACAGATCACTTGGGGGGAGTCGATGGGGAAGAGGCAGGGCAGAGGTGGTGAGAGGAGGGGGCTGGGGTGGATGGTTGTCCCAGCCCTTTCCTGGGCTGTGGGGGGGGGGGAGCAGTCATGTGGCCAGTCACCCTGTGTCTTCCCCTCACCCAGTTAGTTGCCTCAGCTGTTAGGTAGTGCCTGAGGAGGTTTAAAAGGACATGGTGGTCCTCAGAGGTTGGCCATGGATGGAGAAGTCACCTGCCACCACACAAGGATGGAGCAGAAAAGTCTCCAGTACAAATTCCCAGCTTTCTTAAAATACAGGTGAGGTTCCTAAATTATTCTCAGTGGGTAACAGATGTTGCTTGATGGTGGCTGTGTGCTAAATAGCCCCCCGCTACTGTGATGAGCGCTGTTCTTCGGGGTTAATTTGCTCAGGTCCCAACTTCACCACAAGATCTGGACGAGGAAGCAGAAAGAGACGAACTGCGATGGATGACGCGTGTCCAATGGGTTGGGCCAGGTTTCATTGAGAATAAACTTGATTTAGAAGAAAGCTCTCATCTTCCTTGATTGTAATTTGGCATTGAAAGGCTCCTGGCGGAGAGTTACTCCCCAGACAGTGACTGAGTTCTGTTCCTTTCCGACTGGCTGTGCTGGGTAGTAAAGCCTGAATGCCCAGCAGAGATTCTATAATGCAATTGAGATGATGGATAGTGGTGCTTAAAAAGTGCTTTTGTGTGCAGTGTCGGTCTCCTCACCAGCATCGCCCTGTGATTCACCCGCTTCTTACACGTCTACCTGCCATCGCAGCCTCCTAGCTCCTTATGTTTGGCAGTTGCTGGGGTGATGGAAAACTCGCTTGGGGGAACCACGTGGACTTGTTTCTCCAAATCCTCATCCAGGTTCCCTTCCCTCTGTAGGTTTTGTGTTGTGAACAAAGGACTGGCGCTCCAGTACTTTGTTCACGAGTGCTGCAGTCCTCTGTCTTTTCACATCACGGGAACAATGCAGACTTCTTCACCCCACCCCACCAGCGTGCTTGCATGGAACAGGAGGGATCATCCACTACACGTATCTGGATTACTTACAGACCCGAGCTGTAGTCAGGGTCTCATTGTGATTCATCCCAGGCTAGTGGCTGAGCTAAGGACAGAATCCATGTCTTCTGAGGGTTGTCCAGTGTCCTATCCACTAGGCTGCACTGCCTCTCATTGATAGTCCATGCCATCATCAAACAGTCCACTTAGGCGGCCAAAAAGCAGGCCCGTGGTGAGATGTCTGTGCTGGTTCACTAGGAAATGGGCATTAGATACGAAATCTTTACCCCCATTGGCACTGATCTACCTTCTGGGGCATCATCTGAAGTTGTTATTGAAATTGCAATAGCCCTTAAGAGGCTCAGTGGGCTCCCATTGTGCTAGATGCTGGATGGGAAATGACAGTCCCCGGCCCAGGTTTCACTAATGAGCTCTATGTTGCAAACACTTACTGCACTTGCTTCTTATGTTCTGGGCACGCCCATTGAGAATTGAAATAGCTATTCGAGAAGCCATCAGCTGTAGAACCTAAGCTACAAGAACCTTGCTCAAGTTTTTTCTCTCACTTTGTACCACTCACAAATCCTCTAAACATAGCGTCTTTTGAAGGTACCCAGGTAAGGTCTATTGAAAAATGGACCCTCTTATCTTCCAATTTTGATTGGTTACAAGATTAGTAGCCTCTTCAAGGCTGTCTTAATGACAACTTCATTGCCATAGTACTCAGCTAATTTATTGGGAGTTCAAATTCACGCTATCTGTCAGTTTAACAGGAGCATATTTTGGTTGATGACCTAGTGCTCTCCCCAGTCTCACTCTAACCCTGTTTTGAGCTGCTGTTGCACAGGCCCTAAGCAGAGATGTAAAATCTCATTAAATTAGTTAACCAGTTAAACAATTAAATGGAGGCAGGCGGGGAGCTGCTCCAGCCGGGCTGTGTTAGTTTGTATCAGTCTTGGAGGGGTTGCCATCTTAGTCTATAACTTTAAAAACGAGTAGTCCCGTGGCACCGTAGCGACTCTCAAAATTTTATTTATTTATATATATATATATATATATATATATATATATACACACACAAATAAATAAATAAATAAATAAATAACATAGTATCATGAGCTTTCGTGGGCCCAATTCACTTCCTCAGATGAGCTTGAGTCTGTATTAGTGTTACTGAAGCCATGTGAGTCTGTATCTGTAAAAACAACGAGGACTTCTGTGGCACTTTAAAAATGGACAGATTTATTTGGGCATAAGTTTTTGTGCATCGAGAAGGGAAGCCTTTGTCGACCGCTCCTGTAAACCTCGAGGCTTACAGGAGCAGTTGACAAAGGCTTCCCTTGTCGACCACGCCATGTCTAGACTGCCGCACTGTGCTGGATCAGCTGATTGTCGGCACAGTGCGGTGGCCATTTTTATTTTAATGAAGCGGGGATTATTTAAATCCCTGCTTCATTGACTATGTCGAGTAAACTACTTTACATGGCTCCGTCGACGGAGCTATGTTGTCTAGACACACCCTCAGTGGAAGAACCTCTGCTGTTGCTGTAGGAAGTGTCTATGCTATGGCAGTGCTGCCGTGGCATTTCTAATACAGGGCGTCCCCCGGGTATACGTCGGCTCCATACTAACGTCGTTGACACTTGCAGGAACTGTTGTGTTATAAGTCCTCCCATTCCCCACTCTTACATTGCACTCAAAAAAAAAAAAAAAAAAAAAAAAAGAAAGACCAATTAGTGCAAAAGGAAGTCAGCTGCTGGAAAAAATTCCCTGCTTTGTTGTTTCCCTGTACATCCACGTTTTTTGGAATGTATCTTGGATGTTTAGCAGAGCACCTTGTGCAGATCTGCCCCATATCCTTCTATAGCAACGATTCTCAAACTTATTTGATTGCACCCCCTCTTTTTGTCTAGTTATTTATTCCCCCACCACACAAGTACATACACCGATTAAAAGACAAATCAACATGCCACTCTAAATATTAAAATCAGCTTGAATCAGTTGATTCAAACAGAACCAAAGTTCCAGTGTAGCAAGAGCAAAAGCAAAACTTTGATTGTGGTCCCTACTCACAATTCAACACACAGCACCTTGTAGCCAACAGGTTACCATACGGATGCCAACAACTTTGTATACTGCCATGCAAGGTTAACAGAAATCTGTCAAAAGGCACAGCACCCTCTAGAGTCAAATGCACAGCACGGCACACCTGCTAGGTCTGTAGAAATCTGCTTTGCTTTCATTGCTTGGGTAAAACACATGCTGGTAGGTAGGCAGGCAGGGTGTGGGGGTGTGTATGTGCTATTCCCTCCCCCCCCTCGAGTTTCTTGCATCTCCCAGAATACAGTCTGACTCCTGCAGGCAGCCCATTGCCCAGTTTGAGAAGCTCTGATCTATAGGATCTTCTGTACTAGTGTGGAACGGCTCTGCCAGCTTACCTAGGACAAGTTGAAATCTTCTATGACATTCTTCCTAACATTAGATATGTATGAAGGGACTGTCGACCGTGTTGGCAATGTAAGCTGGAGGGAGCTGAGTTCTGGCAGGCACTTCCCCCTTGGTCTGATGGAGCCTGGCTTGACCATCTGGTATGCTGTAGTGTAAAGCTTGTCTGTGGGGTAGGAGGCTATTATGCTTATAAGAAGCACATGGGAACCTTTCTTAGGGGGAGGGAGAAAAGGGAATATGCCACATTTCTTGAGAATACAATGGCAAAGATATATGCTCACACTCTCTCTCTCTTTCACCAATCAATGTTATATTTACCTGTCCAAGGCCAAGCAGATTGATCATGGGTGGAGGAGCGAGGGGTCTGTCAGTCCGGGCCGATGCTCCAGTCTTAGCAGAACGTGCCCCACTCTTAAGTCAAAACAGTTATCCGTTTATAATAGCTCTTTCCTGTACAACAACATTTGAGCTACGTGGCTCCAAGGCGTGGGGATGGTGGTGAATACATCTGTTAATCTCGCGTAAAATCAGTTCCAATGACCAGCCTGAAATATGGGCATGGAGTCCAAGCCCCCCGCTCAGTGTTGTAGCAAGGATGGGGCAACTGGGTGGGCAATGATGGGGAGTAGCAGTGATGGGGCCACTTCTTCCCCCTCTGCCCTTCAGGGAGGGGAGAGAGGAATAGATACACTGGCCGGGGCTCCATAAAAATGGGGGTCCAAAATATGAGCACCCCCACTCAGCCCACCGGGCAAGTGTTCCTGCTGAGGAGGGGGGTCGGAGACCTGCCCTGCCCCGCCTGCCTGGTGCTTCCAATGGGGCGCAGGGTTGGGTTCTGGGGACGTGCCCGGCTCCACCACTTCCTGCCCCCCGGTGCTCCAAGCGGGGAGCAGGGTCGGGGCGTGGAGGCTTGTTCTGCTCCGGGGCAGTGCTCTGAGTGGGGTCTGAGCTCCGGAGCTTGCCCTGTTCTGCCCTCCTGGTGCTCCCATCTGAGAGCGGGGTCGGGGCACTGGGGCTTGCCCCGGCTTCAGTGATCCAGCCACCAGGCAGGCTCATCGGGGGCTCGCTTGCTTCCCCTGGGCATCCGGTGCTGCTGTTGGGGAGCGGGCTCAGAGGCGCAGGAGCTTTCAAGCCCCAACTCCACTCCCTGGCTGGAATGTCCGGGCGAGTGGAGCAGGACTAGCCCCTGGGCCCACTCCCTGGGCCCAGCTGGAGCACCGGGTGAAGAGGGACAAGCCCCTGCACACAAGCAGGAGCAGAGCCAGGTCTGGGTATGGATAGACCTGAACCCTAGGTGGGTGAGTCACGGCCCATTCGTGTCCCAAGTGTCTTCTGTGAGCTTGATCTGCCCCTGGGCCAATGGCGACTGTTGTATCCTGTGGCAGATTGGACCCCAAAGGAACGGCGCAGGGGAGGGCAGCTTTAATTTGCAACTCTGGTAGAGTTACCCCAGCAAAGGCCGTCCGAGCCATGCACTGAATCCCTGCAAGCCCCTGAAAGGTCAGCCATGCAGTGTCCTCTCCTTGGCTGTGTTGGGGCTGTGGGAAACATCTGCCATCTCACTACTCGCCCCCGCCCCCCCGGTTATAAATAACTCGGTTTCTGTTATTTCCACTCCAGCTCCTCGGATGAAGTGGGTTTTGCCCACCAAAGCTCATGAGCCTTTATATTTTTGTTAGCTTCTAAGGCAGGGGTGGGGAACCTTTTTGGGGTTGGGGGGCCACTGACCCCCAGAAAAATTATTGGGGGCCGCTCACAAGTGACAAGCAGGGGAAAAAACCCTCATTGTGGCCCCCAACTGAGAAGAGAGACACTCCCCACATTCCCCTCACGCCAGAGCCTGTGGGGGAGGGGCAGCATAGTAGATTTTGTGCACTACAGCCCCCAAGAGGCCACAGGGGGGCTGGAGCACCAGTGCAGGCCTCCCCAATGCTGGGGAGGGCCCTGAGCCTCAGGGGCCGGATCCAGCAAGCTGAGGGCCACATCCAGCCCACAGGTCGGAGGTTCCTCACCCCTGCTCGAAGGTGCCACAGGACTACTCGGCTGTTTTTAATGTTACAGACTAACATGGCTACCCTGCTGAGACAGAACAAACTTTGGGAGAGAGCAGGAGTTGGGACATGTCCGTGGCTTCGCACAGAACGGATCTGCCCCAAAGGGAGCTCTCCTCTAGCTCATGTTAGAGGTCTGTCTCTTTGGAGCTTAAGGCCTGGGGTCTAGTGCTCAGCTGCCTGTGTGTGTGCGGTGTTGTTAATTCATACAGTGATGGTGCCTCTTGTTATCAGAACGTGATTTGCAACATACTCAGAACTGCCAAATGCCGTCCGACCCGATGAACTCCATTGTCTCCACCACATCGGAGACCGGAATGATGATGTTGGATGGCTAGACAAAGAACTTGAGAGAGAGAGAGAGACCAACCCTGTCCATAATAAAACAGGAAAGGTTTCTGCATTGGGGTCATACTAAATCAATACTCCAACAACCACCCCCTCATGCCGTCTTTTCCACATTCCAAATGGAGGAGTCTGTGAGCACCACTTAGCTGCAGTGATTTTCACATGGTTGAAGTGGCTCTCAGCGAGTTGTCATTGTAGCCGGCCAGCGGAGAGCATTTTCTGTAAGGCATTAGCCATGATTGCTCTTCTTTTATTTGGTCTAGATCAGTGTTCCCTGTAGGCTGACCGGTTGGATGGTCTCCCAGGAGAGAGTCCAATGCTGCCCAACTGATTAGCAGAGCACCCACAGCCAGCAGCATGTGTTTTTATGGGTGGTGCATATCGGCACATGCCTTGGTGCACAAAACAAAATGTATTCCACACATGGGTGGAAAAATTAGAGGGAACGTTGGTGTGGATATGGCATTTTAGTGAAGTCATTAAGTAGCATGAGAAGAAGCACTTCAAAGACTACTTAAGCCAGGTCTACACTAGACCTGAAAGCTCGGATTAAGGTACGCAATTTCAGCTACGTATCTGGAGTCATCTTAACTTAAGCCACACTTGGTGCCCGTCCCCACAGTGGGAGACCAATGGGAGCAAACTTTTGTCAGCTTCTCTTACTCCTCGCAACTGCAGGAATACTGGTTGCTGACACGGGTGCCCTCTGAGTTCAATTTAGTGAGTCTTAACTAGACTCGCTAAATCAAACTCAGGAAGGTCGATTGTGGCAGCGTTGATCTTCCGCGGAGTGAAGATTCGGCATTGGAGTCAGTGCTCATTGGAGGGGTGTGTGTAGCATTTTTTGGTTTTGGGTGGTTTTGAGTAAAGTAGATATGATGGAACTAGGTTATTTTTGCAGCTGATATGACAACAGAGTTACACTCAGGTGACATTTTTATTGATAATGAATTTAATACTTGCTGTAGCGGCGAGGAGTCCTGTGGCACCTTATAGTCTATAAGGTGCCACAGGACTCCTCGCCGCTTTTACAGATTCAGACTAACACGGCTACCCCTCTAATACTTGCTGTGTATTGAAAGGGGGCTAGGGCTGCAGGTGCATAGGACAGATGAGACTAACTCTTAACTTTATGTTGCATTTCATTAAGAAACCCATTTCCTCTTTATGGGTAACATCTGGTTGCAAAGGCAGCCTGTGCATTTGTTTTCCCTCTAATTCCTTGCCGAGGACATAGGAGGGCTCAGTTTTAAACGGTCCATAAACCTTATGCTGGCCCACTTCACCCAGGGGAAAGTGAGGATTTTGCCCCATGTAACACTCATCTGTAGATCTCAAAGTACCTTGTAGTGGAAGATAAGTATTATTATCCCCATAAACACCTGAGCTGCAGTTTACAAAGGGCAGTCCATGGTCTCACGGTACCTGTAGCAAGCCCTAGGCCTGTTAAGTTTGAGAAGCTTTGGTGACAGCTTTTTAAAAACTCTTTTTGTGTCAGGAACAAGTTTTAAAAAAACAAGATTGCTGTGCTTTGGCATCATACGGTGGGAGGGGGAGAAGGATTTGCTGCAGATACCTCAGAATACCATTCTCTGATGAGTGATGCCATCAGCCCTGCCTTCTGGCCAATAGCACTGGGCGGCAGAGAGGTTCATGGGTCATTCCACCCCCAGGTCTCCAGTTTCAATTTTGCATGAGCCGTCCTAACGTGATTAAGTGAGGCTCTGTCCCCCTCTAGTGGCTAGACAGCATGGAAGTTAATGGGTCTGCATATGGACTTGATCCCCCTTTTCAGGCAGTAGGGGATACATGTTTTTAGAGCCAGAGTTCAAATGAACCAGTCAGGGCCATCATTACATTAGCTTTACTGCCTTGCATAGTGCTTCCCTCCGCAATCCTGAATGAATATTCATTCTACCCAGTCACCACTCTGCCGGTGGAATAAATACCAAATTCCTTAACATGGTACCTGCCAAACACTAGCAAAATTGCTCCCGCAAAGTACACACACACACACACGTACGACATACGTACGTACGTACGTAATTGCTTTCTTGAATGGGGACTTGCGGGCACACACAGGTGTCCCATTACACACACAAATTAATATTTTGGAGACCTGGTTTTAGGGCCAAAGAGCTGAAAAGGTGTCTCTGAAGTGCCGTTTGCAGCTGAAATGTGACTGTAAAAAATGGCCCCTTTTAACTCGGCAGATCTTGGGTCTAGTCTTTGCTTTATTATCTGTCATGAAATTTGTACTGATGTCATTAACGCCACAAGAGCGACACGGGAGAGGAACGCTGAAATGAATGCTCTGGTTTCAGATTGATTGCACCATGGTTACCAATGACAGCAAAGCGAATGGAAGGAGACTGAAGGAACATGATTTTATAGATTTTCCCCCCTTCCCCTATGCCCTTAACGCAGAAAATGGATTCTTAAGGTTGCAATATGTGACTGGTATTATTGCCTTGGAAAATAGATTGCTTGACAACCAATAAGCCAAAGTGCCAGTGACAGCCTCTGTGTGCAAAAGCTTGCTGTGCCACTGAATTCCAGAGGTGAGCTGTGAGACTGTTGTGACTCTGAATTGCTTTGGCACAGAAACGAAGGATGCTATTGAATCCAGTTGCTTTTCTGGTTTTTTTGTTGTTTTTTAAAATGGACATGCACGTGATGCTTTTGGGGTTGTCAATGTGTCTGCACATTGTTGCTCCGCCTGGAAAGATAATTGAGTCGCTGGTCTTTGCAGCCCCTGCTCTTTGTGGTTGCAGTTGGAAGCATGTCAGCCTTCCCACTCCAAACATCCAGTCCCCGGGAGGCTTACAACATGTATATTTGCCCTGTGCTAATCTTGCTCTACCACAATGTCTAAATTCAAGCAGGAAATAACAGCCCTGCCCCCACCTGGCCCTCAGTCATGGCTGTGACCGTTTCAACGTGTGAGTAGATGTACAAATACAAGAGACACTTCGCTGGCGCCAGGCCCTGCCTCCCCTTATTGATATTTGTTATTTTGAACCACAATAACAAGCCATTTCCCATTAACATCAATGGAAATTCGACAGAATGGGAACCTGGAGGATAGCAAGCTAGCTGTAGTGACCTGCGTGTCTGTGGCAGTTTCTCGAAACACTTTCTGACTGTTCACGAAGACTCACGGAGAGGCCCGGCGTTGGTATAGGGATAACGATGCTCTTTAGTGTACAATGTTTTGAGGGAGCGTGCCTGTGTTCACTTATTGTACGCACTGGTGCCTTAGCTATGTTCAGGTCCCAGATACGGGAGAGACGAGGTGGGTGAGGTTATGTCTTGTACTGGACTGTCTGTTGGTGAGAGGGACAAGCTTTTGAGCTCCCACCGAGCGCAGACTTGATGGGTTAAATCCATCCCTGTGCAGAAGGCTGGTATGAAGCCTGTGCATCACTTACATGGGGCTTGTCCTGCGACTTGGCAAAAAGGTGAGATTTAGCCGAAGAAATTAGTTTGTGTTGGAAAGGCTGAAGCACCAAGAAAATGACTCCTTGAAGGTCTCACAGTCCTGATCCAGCTGCTGGCCGGTTCCAAAGTGCAAGCTGCGAATGCACACTCGCGTTGCCCCTTTAACTGTGAGTTTCCTGCTCCCCTCCCCTTGTCAGCCTGCAGGTTTTCACACGTAGGGTTTGCTGAGTTGTTGACACCATCCTGCTGTCTTCACACCCCTCTGCCATCTGCCATGCTGAGGTGCACTGGGAGTACCCGTGGCGCGGCTGTATGGGGGGGGGGAAGCATGCATCTGTAACCCATCTAGCTTTCTCCCCCCGATTGACAGAGGCTTTGAATTTGCTGTAGCTGCCAGCTAGGACAGTGGTTCTCAAACTTCTTGGCCTGGGGCTCTCCCTGCTCAACACAAACCTTTCCATAGACCATCGGCCAATCCCCCATGATGACAGAATGGGTCCAGGAGCAGGCTGGGGGTGGGGGGAGTCGGGGTGGGAGGTGGGGGTCTGAGCAGGAGGTTGGGTGCAGGAGCGAGCTAGGGATGGGGGCCTGGGTGGGGTTTTAGCCAACAGGAGCAGTGGGGAAAGCCTCTGCATTTTCCAGCGCTGCTGTTTCTTCAGCCATGGGGGAGGGGCAGCGGGAGTGGCAGTATGTGGAGTCACCTCCTCCCCCTGTGAGGCTGGATCTGGCCCATGAGAGTTGGGGCTTCCCCCCTTCCCCCACAGCAGGAAACCAACTTCATGGGGGAAAAGGGATGTGCGGGGCTGGAGCGCCAGCGAGGGCTCCCCATTTTGGAGGAGTGGTAGCCCTGAGCCCGCTGTCCCACTTGCAAGATGACCGTGGGCCCTACTTTGAGAACCACTGAGCTAGGGCATTTAATCTGGTCTTGAGCCATAGAGGTGCATGCCTTGGCACTGGCGGCCCTGAATCGGTCCCCAGTGCTGACGGTTGGTTAAGCGGGGCTTTTCAATGCACACTGCCGTGGTGGAGGGGCTGCATGCAAGTTCTGCATGGCATCAGCCCGGGGGGCAGGTACGTTTGGGGCGTATTCTAGGATCCCTAATGGTGCTTTCACATGCCCCTCTCAGTGCTCTGACCACTGATGGAGCTGAATAAACAGCTGCCCTGCAAACAAGGGGGCATCCAGGCAGGTGGCTTGACCAGCCCCTCTGGGAGTCGGGCAGGCTCCTTTGCCACTCGCTGAGATCCTGTGCCACTTGTGATGAGTGAAAGCATCTGAGCTGTGCCCTTCGTTCTGGCCTGAAGATTGGCTTTGGGGGGTGGGGAGAACTTGCAGTGCCTATTAGAAGCAGCAGCCCCACAGTGAATTAGGACACGGTTCTTTGTGTGCAAAGGCCGTGACATGGGTGCAGCCTACCGAGACTTAGATTTTCAGTTGGCTGCTTGTCTGCCTTGACTCTGTACGGCTGTTGCCGGTAAGTGCTACTCGGAGGGTTTGCCGCTCTGGTGTTTTGAAGATAATTGCACCCTGGGGAAAACAGAACGGGAACCAGCCCTTTCAAATGGACGTTCAACCATCCGCTTGCTATCTGCTGCAGTCTCCCTTTGCTGTTTCCTCCTGGGTCATTTCCAAGGAAAACGTATTCCATTTTGTCCTGAGGAATTGCTAATGTAAAATATGTCAGAGCTCTGGGTTGAGTACTTGATTCTGCCAGTTTGGGTAAGTCACTTTGCCACGGGACTTAACTTCCCTATCTGTGCAATGGGGATAACACTTCCTTACCCTGCAGGAAGATAGGAGAATAAATTGATGAATGTTTGGGAGGCATTTGAAATTACAGTGATGAAAGGGCCCCAGAGGCATCCAGATGGGATGCATATACTTGATGCTTTTCAGGTTGCAGTTCCCATTCAGATTTTATTTCACATCAGCTGTAAAAAACACACTTACATTCTTCCCTTCATATTTGTTTTGCAAAATGATTCTCCCAGGCAAAGTGCAAGCTGTATTCCATCTGAATTTGTAAAAGGGAGTGCAGGAGGAAAACACTGCTCCCCCCTCCAGGTGCGTAAATGTACGTTAATGCCGTAAATTCTACACATGTCACTTGACTGTTCACCATCCCGTTCATTTGCCATGTGCAAGTGTTTGTTCACAAGCATTGTCATGAGGGGGAGTGTTTCAAATTCACTTTAACCCAAGAATCCACATTAAGGGTGTCTCTACACTGTACACTAAGTTTGACTTAGGTTTGAGCCTAAGGGTCCCTGCCATGCATACACAGGCATCAGTATGACTTGGTTCATCAAGCACTCAGGACAGGGGTGCTAGAGTCCTGCTGGGGGAGTAGGAGGGTCACAGTCGGAGTCCCCCTGAGAGTTTGGGTTCAAGTGCTGTCATTTGCAGTGTAAACACAGCTTGCGCCACCGACCAAAGTCAGAGGGTCTCTGTAGTACAGTATAGATGTGTTAGCACTGCAGCAAGAGTTGGGTGCAACAGGTGTAAGCCCAGGTTACAATGCAGTGTGGACACTCAAGTGCAGGCTTGGAAACAGCAAATCCAGATCCTGCAGGCCATGTTTACGCTGCAGAGTGTGTACCATAGAATCAATGTCTTCAGCTGCCATTTTTTAAAAACATGTCAGAGCTGGAAAAAGAACGACTGCGTACAGCCCAGTACAGATACAAAATTTGTATCCACATTTACATCTGTATCCGCAAAACCGAGCAGCAGATTTCTGCATCCACATCTGCGGATGCAGATACCTGCAGATATAAGGCGAATATCCGCGGATTTGCAGGGCTCTACGAATGCAAGTTCTGCATGGCATCGGTTACAAGCATGCGTCAGTTACAAGCATAAGAATATAAATTGCAGCAATCACTTTGAGTAGTTGCTAATTGTTAACAATCAGCTTCCAGGCAGAAGTATGTTCTTATAAACCATTAATCACATTTGAACACAAGCTTTCTGCAAACAGTCTTTGCTGTCTAGTCCCTTGTCCAATAAGCCAAGGGACTAAATGAATTAAATGTGCTGCTTGCTGTGAATTGTTTCCCATTTCTCCTCCAAGCCCTTCCAGAGAGCGCTAGTTCGATAAGGACTCCTGGGTTCTCCTGACACGTGCTGTGGGTTGGTTTGGCCTCTCTGTGCGCTTGATTCTACAGTAATAACATGATGCTTGGTTTCTAACAGGTGCATTTCATCCATGAATTTCAAAGTGCTTTGGAATGGCGGGTAAACAGCATTTTCCCTTTTGATGGCTGGGGAAAGTGACAGAGAGGTGAAGTGACTTGGCCATCTGTCCCAGTAGGTCAGTGTCAGAGCTGGGAATAGAAGCCATCTATATCCTACTCAATGGACTGTACTGCCTCCCAGCAGAGCCACTGAAGTGGCAGAGGGATATTGGTTTACTCTGGCCCACTCTCTTTTCTTATGATGGACGTAATCTTCTGAAACCTGCAACTCATTAGAGCTTTTTCGGCTGAATCTTTGGGAGCTAGTGTAAGGCTTAGTGGATAAGGCTCCAGACCTGGTGCTCAGTAGGATGGTGGTCTAGTCTCTGCTCTGACTTCCTGGATGCCCGGGAGCAAGTCACTTCATTTCTCCCTATTTTCACTTTCCTTTCCATCCCTTGCCATATCTTCTCTAGACTGCCTGCTCTATGGAGCAGGGACTGTCATTTCCGGTATGTGTCTATACATTGCCTAGCACTGTGGGGGCTTGACCTCAGTAACCGTATAATGACAAAAGGTCTGAGGGGTAGCCGTGTTAGTCTGTAACTTTAAAAACAGCCAGTAGTCCTGTGGCACCTTAGAGACCAACCAAAATATATAGGATCATGAGCTTTCATGGGTAAGACCCACTTCATCAGTGGAGGTGGAGTGGAAATAACAGAATCCAAGAGATATATAACAGCAAAAGAGGTACTTGTCAATTGTAGGACCCATGTTAATTAAGCTAATTAAGTGGGCTTGACTAAAGATATTAACTGGTTAACTCACTACAAAGCCAATTTCCCCTGCCTTTGACATTTGTATTTTCACATCAAAAGCTATGTATGGAACACATCCAGCCCATTTAATTAGCTTCATTAACATGGATCCTACAATTGACAGGTACTACTTCTGCTGTTATATATCTCTTGGATTCTGTTATTTCCACTCCAACTCATCTGATGAAGTGGGTCTTACCACCCAAGGCTCATGATCCAATATATTTTTGTTGGTCTGTAAGGTGCCACAGGACTACTTGTTGTTCCTATAATGACCACTGTCCCTAAAAAGAGTGGTGGGCTTTGCCTCCGAATGCAGAGCAATTGTTAGGTCTCCTTGAAGGCTCTGGTCCAGGGCAACGTTGGCTCGCCTGGACAAAATTCCAACATGCGTTCTAGCCGGGGCTGTGCCAGGAATAAAGGACACACAGCACAGAAATACCAAGTCAACACCAACAGCGTACCTGAAGGTTGAAATATGAGGAATGGTGGGGGCTTTAACGCTAGTTTTTTAAACTGGCATAGCTGGTAAGTTTGCAAGGGGTGGCTTTCCTTTGGGCTTACACTCATGGGCAAAGCAGCCTTTCCCCCACCTTATTCATATAAAAAACTTCAAGCGCTATCCAGGCAGTGATGGTTGACATGTTTTGTACCACTTTTCATTTTTATCAGACGCTTTCAGATCAGCCTTTCTGGTGTGGAGCGAGTAGTGAAAGATAAATTATGCAGTCGTGTTTGATGAGGCTTAAAAGATGCTGCAGTAAATCTCTTCTTTTATTTATGATCTGCCAAAACAGTTGGCTCAAGGAGACTGGGGGTCCCTTTTTTCCTCTCTTTTTAAATTAAAGGCATTTTGTGAAAATGGGAGACTATGTATATTTCAGATGCAGCCCTGAGTGAAGTTGCATTTTTACCATTGGTGCCTTTAACTTTTTTGGTTTAATGTATGTATCTATCGTAGGTAGCATATTTTGCAGGGGAAGGCAGGGCTTCATGTTTGCTTTTAGAAACATCTTTTAAAAAAAGAGAGTGCTTCTGCACTGCGTAGCAGCAAATCCTTCCCGGCATCGGGGGCTGAGAGATACTGCCCTTTATTTTGAGATTTTCTGCATCACAGGTATTTTGTTTGGCTTGGTCCATATTGGTTTATCTGGCATGGTTCGGGTCCATCGCTCAATTAATTTTTGGTTTTTGGAAAATTAAACGAAGCACGTACATTTTCACTTGAATCATTGCTCTGAGGTGGGGCTGGGGAGCAGGGGTTCGCTAGGCAGGCTGTCCCAGAGAGAGTGGACAAGCCCAGCTCTCTCTCTCTCTGCAGCAGGTTGGGGCCAGGTGAGAAGCGCCTCTCCGTGGCCACGGCAGCTCCAGCAGACACAGCCAGGAGAGAGTGCATGTTCCCCGGCTGGGGTAGGTCTGCAGTCGTCTGCCCCCTCCAGCCAGAGTGAGGAATGCAGCAAACTGTGCACTTTCCCCTCACTCCCTGATGAAGTGGAAAAGCCAGCAATGTTCCTATATGAATCAGGCAATGTTCCTATATCCCCCTAAACTGTCCTGGGGAGGTGGGAGGCTCAGAGCTGGAGCAGACCTGGAAGGAGGGGTGGCAACCAGCCCCTTTCATCTGCCTGGTGATTCTGTGTCTCTTCTGTATGGTTTTATGAGAAGCAATCCCATTCTGGGCTCATCCCATTTTCCTGGCACAACCAAACCTTTACCTTACTTTAAGTTATGGTAAGAAGAAGCTGCAGACCAAAATGTGATGGTCCTAGCTCTTACTGTTTAGGAGGAGTTCTTGGAAGGATGTACACTCACTCACAGACACTCACTCACAGACAGACACACTCTCTCAACTATATGCATGCCGGTAAGCCCGTTTAAAGTGTGTGCATGTGCTGGAGGGGTGGATCAGGCAGGATTGCGTTATACTTTCTGGGTTCGTTTCCTCTCCAGTTTTCGCTCTCAAAGAGGAAGTGGCCTGTTCTTGACAATGGGGCTCAGTTGTTGTCCAGGATTTTGGAAACCCAGCTCTTGTAAGATGAGCTTCTGAGATCGGTTGCCCATGAGACCTGCCATGCTGAGCTGAAATCTGATCTTGTATATGGATTTGGCTGAGAGTTCCATCGGAACAGGGCCTGTCTCTTTGCCTATATTTGGCCTTCAAATCCAGACCTGAGCCACAGACTAAACTGAATCAAGATCCACATGCTACTACTTCATTTCGTGTCAGTACTTACACCATGTCTTCACTTACTGCACCAGAGATTGATCTCCTGGCATTTGATTTATCAGGTCTAGTTAAGACCCGCTAAATCAAATGTTGAGGGCGGCTCTGGATGGTGCCAGTACTCTTAGCAGTCATGAGCCTTTGTGAAGATGGCACCAAGCTCAGCTTAAGGTAATCCGACTCCAGCTACATATTTTACAAAGCTGGAGTTGTGTACCGTAACCCAACCTTCCAAGTCTAGTGTAGACCTGGCCTTAGTGCCCCGTGTGATTTGCTGTGCCATACAATATGTGAACAGTGCCTGAGAAATAATAGGATCCTGGCCCCAGCAAAGTTTTGATCTCCAGGGTATGAGACAACGCAGTACAGGTTGAACCACTCTAGTTCAGCACCCTCAGGATCTGACCAGAGCCAAACCAGAGAATTTGCCAGACCACGGGAGGTCAGTATTATCTAGAAGTATTACCACACTTCCACTGCTTACTGGGCTCTTAGAAGACATTTTGGGTAAATTAGAGCTAAATAACAACACGGAACACTCAGAGCCAGGGCTGGTGGCTATAAACACGTTTTATGGGACCGTAGGAAACTTGGTCATGCCCATAATAAGTGGACATCTGGCTAGCTAAAATCACGCTGGACCACGGATGTTGCCGGACTACAGAGGTTCAATATTGTGCAGCACAAAGGCAGAGCAGTATCCACGGAACAGGTGGATATTTCTGAAGTGTTTTTGAAGGGAGGGAGGGAGGGAGAAGCATGGCAATTAAACTAAGGATGTTAAATTTAGATTAATCAACTAATTGAACAGTCAAGGAACTTATTGAATAGTCGATAAGGCCGGCTCTTGCTACATTTCAAAGGCAGAAGCGCCACAGGGAGCACAGGGCCAGTGGGGGAATCAAGCAGTTCCCCGCTGGCCCCATGCTCCCTGCATGCGCTTTGCTTTTGAAAGGTACAAGAGCCCCTTTGGGGCTCTTGTACCTTTCAAAAGCAGGAAGCACGTGGAGCACTGCTTGAGTCCCCTGCTCGCCCCCTGCTCCCGCGGCATTTCTGCTTTTGAAATGTCGCAAAAGCCCTGCTCTTGCTACATTTCAAAGGCGGAAGCACCACCAGTTCCCCGCTGTGCAACCCCCCCCCCCCCCGAACAGAGATGGTGCTGGGGGAATCCAGCTTTTAAGCCAGCTCCTCCCAGCACAGACTCCTGCTCCTCCCCCCGGCTTCCTCCCTCCTTTGCTGCCTCTATCAGAAAGATGAAGTGACTAGTTGCTTACATCCCTAAATTAAACTAGAAAGCTGAGCCAGGCTTGGGAGGTGGCATGGAGTTAGGAGTGGGCAGGGTGTATAAACATCAATTGGAAAAAATGAAAACAAAAATCAGATTTTGTAATTTAAATCGGGTTTATTTTTTTCAAATCAATAACATTTCTCATTTCAACATAACAGTTACAATTAAATTTGATCACTAACATGCTGTATTTGCCCTTACAGTCCCATAAAAATGAATTGATGGCTCTAGTCTGTCCAGCCTAACAACCAGCTCTTGGTTCTTGAAAGTTCTGGATCTGCCATCTGTGTTTCACAGAAGGCTAAAAAGTAACATATGCAAAGACAGACCCAGGCTGGATCTGATTGTTTTTGTTCTGTGCTTGTGTGGTGGAGGCCCTGGACCAAGCATGGCAGAGTTAGTTAAGACAGAGAGAAAGTATATAGGGAAGGATGGAGGCAGCACAGAAAGGAAGAGTGAAGTGGACTGGAAAGAAAAAGGGAAGACAGTCATCACACACAGCTTCCTATATTCCCTCACACTTTTGCCATAGAAAAACTGTCATGGCTTCTAGATGTAAGAGACCTTCTCTGGGAATACACTGAAGAAATTCATGCCCTGGGTAAAAAAGGAAAGTACGTTATGTGGAAGCAGAGAAAGAATAAGATGCACGACTTTGCTGGAAGAATGAAACATCATAAGGAAAACTTTATTGGGGGAAAATGCTGTGGCTGAAGAGGTGGATGTGGCTGAAGAACAACATAGCTCCTCTTTGCAATAAGTCATTCTTTAAGAGTCTCTCTGCCTTTTAGTACAAGTGTGATTTAAGAAGTAAATTCCCAAGCTGTTTGCTATGTTGGGTATTGCTAGAAAAAGTTTAGTTTAGCTAATCCGTGTGGCTTGTTTAATTAGTTAACCAGGTTTAGTTATCTTAGGCTATGTCTAGACTACGTTCTATTTTCGAAAGAGGATATGCATGGAATTTGCATATCTTCTTCTGATCTCACTTTCGAAAGAGGATCTTTCGAAAGTGAAAGTAGTCTGGACGTGGGTTTTGGGTTTTTTTTTTTGTTTTGTTTTGTTTTTTTAAAAACCCTTTTTCGCAAAAACCGCTCTTCCTTAAAAAAATGAGGTTTACTCGGTTTTTTCAAAAAAGGGTTTTTTCCCCAAAAAAACCCCACGTCCAGACTACTTTCACTTTCGAAAGATCCACAGGAATTTGCATATCCTCTTTCGAAAGCAGAATGTAGTCTAGATGGATCCTTAGTTACCTAAAAAAATGACACAGAGCATACCCTCCAAAATGTTAAAACTTTAAAAAACAACGAATGGTCCTGCAGCACTTTAGAGACTAACAAAAAATGTTGATGGTGTCATGTTAGTCTCTATGGGGCTGCAGGACTATTCGCTGGTTTTTAAGTTTTTTCAGTTACAGACTAACATGGCTCCCCCTCTGAAATGTTGTAAAATGCTGCACTGAGCTGTAAATTAACACCATTGTTTAAAGAAATATGTGAAGTATCAGCGGGAAACTTTTAATCAATGATTTTTTTTTTTTGGCGGTTTAACTCTCCATGATTTATATGAATCCACCCTGGGAGTGGGCCAAGGAGACAGTGGAAATACCATCATCTGTGTTGCTTGCCCCAGGACACCTTGAAAACTTCTGTCTCTCAGCGGTCATCTGTGCTGTGTCTAAGGCAGACCTGTGCCATCTGTCACCCTTGTGGCGCTAAATCTGTGGCCTGCTTGTGGTTGTCTCCTGACCTCACCCAGCAAGTCCTACGCCAGACGAGGGCTAAGTGCCGTATTCAGACATTCCTGTGCCTTTTGTTCAATATTCCATGCCATCGCTCTCTGCTATTGCGTCCTTGAGGCTATTTTTCTCGCCTGGGCACTCTGACTGGCAGCCTAGCGGAAGCACCTGATGCCTTTCAGATGGCTTTTTTCCATTTTGAAATGACATCGGGATGAAATTCCCATCTCTCAGTCCTTTCCTTGTGTTACTAAAACCATCCTAGATCATGGCAAGGGAAAGAGGCTTTTGAAATGGGATTTACTTTGCTCCGTTTGTGCAGCCTGTTCGCTTTATTTGGGTCTGCACTCAGTGAAACTGGCGTGCTCCGTGTCACTTTGTGTTTCATAATTGCTCTTGGGTTGTGCTTCTCAGACACTTGCAAGGTGCGATGGCGTTTGGGTTTGTGTGCGGCAGGAGATTGTTTTGAAAAGATTTACCTGACCTGTCTTAAATAGGAGAATCTTTCTGTTTGTATTAGGTTTTGTAAAACTGTGTATGCGTGTGTGAGAGAGAAAATACAAGCCTAAAATATGTGTCAGAAATATTTTGGGATGTAGCCTTGTCCAGTGATTAAGTCACTCAAGTAGTATTGCCAACTTTCCTGACCAGATGGACCGGACATCAATGCCGCAAATGGTGTCTGGTCGGAAAGAGGATAGCTGCATTTATTTCCACCTGTGCCATCGATTGACTTATCGCATGACCTTGAGTGTGTTGCATTCTGCGTGACAACTTCCTAAGCCGTGAGATACGGAGAATGCTACTTCTGCACCTTGGTAAAGTGCATTGAGATCTGCAGATTTAAAATCCCTCTCTGTTTAATGTTGGTATTTAACCTCACAGGGACGTCCCAGTCATGGGGAAAAATAATGATCAGGGCTAGAGTCGCAAGAGCAGCAATTTAATTTGTTTCAGTAGACGTTTCAGCCACTTACACCAGAGAGGAGTGTTTTAGGGTTCTGGTCTAAAACAGTGATGCTCAACCGAGGCTAGTGAGTGGGCTGTATGAGTGGCCACCTCCATCTCAGGGGGTGCAAGATTTTCGTAACCAAGACGGTCTCCCAAGATAAGGGAGTTTTGCCCACTGCGCATGTGTATGTAGAATTTGCGGGGGGTGGCCATTGCACCGTAGCAGCACTTTGGATGCAGAGGGAGCGCACGGCTCTCCCAGCCAAGGTTGTGTGCAATGGGCACACTCCTCCCGTCACCTGCCCTGCCTTTTCACCCGTTTCACTTTAAAAACATTGGTAGGAAAAAACCCGACACGGACAAAACCCAGCAGCCTCTGGCAACCCTGCGCCTGGGAGACCGTAATAAAATGTCCGTCAGGTCACACCCAGAATCACCATGGGCCGCAGGTTGCCCACCACTGGCCTAGGAAATGCTTGAGCTGCACTAAGAAGTTGCCCCGTTTTTAAGGGAGTAACTGTGCAGTGGCTGAAGTAGAAGCTCTAGCAGATCTTTCCCACCTCTAGCTTTGATGAAACAACAACAGCATTGTTGAAGAGTTGAGAATTGAGAAGAGGCTCCCTATGGCAGTTGGAGAGAATTGTCCTCAATTAATAGCAGGGCCCCCATGCGTATTTGGAAATGTTTCACCTAAAGTACGTTCCACGTTGTAGCTGGAGTAGCAGTGCTGCACTGTTGAACTCTCACTGGCAAGGGGCAGAGGGCTCGCATAAGAGAGGCTGGGCTGGGCTAGATTGGAAGGGAAGGATGAGACAGATCTGGGCTGGGAGCCCAACCGAGCTGGTTTGAAACATGTGGAACCATTTAGCATGAGTCACCGTGTCACAGCATTGTGCTCAGTAACAACCAGTGGGGTTCAATGGTTTTTAGTACCGCCAGACTGCATTGTCTTCCGCTGCAAATGCACTCTCTTAAGCCTTGTGTGGAGGGGGCCCACCAATAACAGAGTTCTCGACTGTCCTTTGTCAGCAGCATTTAGCTGTGATACAGTGTCTTGCCTCCAGGACAGACATTGCAGCACTGGGAGTGGAAGCAGTGGGGCGGGAGGCTAGCCTCCCTCAGCTAATCCTTCCGAATTGCCGGGCGTGCACTGCCCAGGGCTCCAGTGGCAATTTAAAGGGCCAGGGGCTCCGGCCGCTGCCGAGATAGTGGCAGCAGCAACCAGGAATCCCAGGCCCTTTTAAATCACTGGGCTCCGGGCTAGCTGCCCTCTTTGCCCCTGCCCATTTGTAGTCCTGTTCTCCATTGATCTCAAAGAAAGATACACTGCTGTGTTCCCATTTTGCAGCTGAGGAAACTGGCACAAAGCGGGAAGGGACGTGCTTTGCATTATATAGCAAATCTGTGTCAAATGCACCCAGATCTCCTGCCCTAACCTCAGGATGATTGTAGTGGATGAGAAGCTGGATATGAGTCAATAATTTGTCCTTGTAGCCAAGAAGGCTAACAGTATATTGGTGTGCATTAATAGGAGCTTTGCCAGCAGATTGAGAGGTGATTATTCCCCTTTATTTAGCACTGGTGAGGCCACATCTGGAGTATTGTGTCCAGTTTTGTGCCCCCCCCCCCGCCTTTGCAGAAAGGATGTGGATGCATTGGTGAGTGGAGGGTAACAAAAATGATTAAGAGGTTGGAGCATATGACTTATGAGGAGAGGCTGAGGGATTTGGGCCTATTTAGTCTACAGAAGAGTGAGGAGGGATTTGATAGCAGCCTTCAACTACCTGAAGGGGGACCGGGGGGGGGGGGGGTCAAAGAGGATAGAGCCAGGCAATTCGCAGTGGTGACAGATGGCAGAACAAGGAGCAATGGTCTCAAGTTGCAGTGGGCGAGGTCTAAGTTGGATATTAGGAAAAATTATTTCCTTAGGAGGGTGGGGAAGCACTGGGATGGGTTCCCTAGGGAGGTGGTGG
Organism: Rafetus swinhoei; assembly: GCA_019425775.1. Lineage (NCBI taxonomy): Eukaryota > Metazoa > Chordata > Testudines > Trionychidae > Rafetus > Rafetus swinhoei. Next base: position 9,444,131 of record CM033441.1, read on the forward strand.
AATCTCCATCCCTAGAGATGTTTAGGTCACAGCTTGACAAAGCGCTGGCTGGGATGATTTAGTTGAGGTTGGTCCTGCTTTGGGTAGGGAGTTGGGCTCGATGAGCTCCTGAGGTCTCTTGCAACCCTAGAATTCTATGATTGCTCCTCTCTGGAGCCTGTGCATGAAATCCCAGACCCGAGCGGGGTTGCTACCAGTCTTGGCATGTTGCTGTGTCATTGGGTGTGTCTGCAAGGCAAGTGGAGGTGTGCAGGTGTGTCAGGACTGTTCCCCACTCTGGCACTCAGAGTGCAGAAGATGGGGGGCCCGCAAGAGCTCTAAAAAAAAACAAACAAAAAAACCCCTTTGTCTCTACAGACACTGGTTATCAAAAACTTCCCCCCAGAATCACAATATACAGACTTTGGGGAATTTGCTGCCACCATCAAGTGCTTTTTGTTAATCCCTAAAACCAGGGGTGAACACTTGACATCACCCCTGGGGTACCCCAAGCTCTTTTGCCCCAAAAAAGCTTGAAAAGAGAAAAACAAGCTGCAGCCTCTAGAAGCTGACCCCTCAGTCAGAGGCGTGCAGATACGCACAGACAGACCTTCCAGGACACACGAGTCAAATCCTCACCTTTAAAAGAAGTGATTTTTATTACAAAACAAAAGATACACTTGATAAAGCAGACTTGGTTGCTGGATGTTACAGAGCAACTAAGAAAAGCAAATTAAAACAGAGAAAAATCTCTGGCACAATCCCTAGATGGTAAAGGGGGAGGGGAGGCATAGAATCACACGAAGCAGTTCAAACCAAACCACAAAATAAAGAAAAATTACCCTGAACGCGACTGGATTCACTTTTCCCTGTTACTTATGTCTAACGTTCTTTGTTCAGTCCACTCCCATGCCCTGAATTCTGTGGGGGCATGGTAGTCCTGCCTGGGTTTAAATCATTCTGTGTCTCAACTCCTGGTTTATCTTGCCCACACAAAGAAGGCAGGCAGGGAACCTATATCGAATGCAAATGTCAACTCTGTGTGCCCATTGGCAGGGCTTGACAAATCAGTGAATCTACTCGCCCGTGGCGAGTAGATTTCAGCCGGTCGCCCCGTTCACAGGCGGCACGCGCATGCACAGTGCGGGTCTTGCACATGCGCAGTGCAGGGCTGGCGAGTAGATTTCGCCTCCGTTTGTCAAGCCCTGCCCATTGGTTCTCTGGCTCCTTGCCAGCAGCTTTGCTAGCTACCTGAGCTTAACCCCCTTAGTCACCGGGTACTGGTCAGCACTCCTCCTGTCCATTACATGGTGCAGGATGTGTCACCCTTGTTAACTTCAATCCAGCTAGCACTAGGGACGTATGTGACTAATCGATTAGTGACTCGACTACTTGCTTCCTCCCCTTGCTGCCTCTATCAGAGAGAGGCGGGGGGGGGAGGGGCGGGGGGAGCCAGCTTAAAAGCTGGTTCCCTCCCAGCACCATCTCCGTGGGGGAGCCAGATGAGGTAGAGATGTAGCGGGGGACTGGGTGCGAGCCAGGGAGCTAACACTACTGTGGCTCTGGTCTCCCCCCCCCCCGGTCAACTAATCGAGTAGTTGATGGAAATTCCATCGACTGGTCGATTAGCTGATTAAACACCATTTAACATCCCTAGGTAGCACAACGAACAATCACAGGGAAAATGTGGGATCTGGGGCTTCAGTTGCGGCTGCCCTAGCCAGCCGGGGATCCAGGTAAGTATTTGCAGCATTAGCTTGTGCTTAAGTCCGTGCTGGTTTTTAGCCGTGCTAGCTAGACCAGTACCAGTGTGGGTGTGCCGTCCCGGTGCACCAGTCACCCTTCTGGTTGTAGTGTAAACATACCCACTGTCCCCTACTGACTTTACTGCCTCCATTGCGGGTTTTCCCATCAGTTTCTCCTCCTAGGCACCTGTAAACTCTGTGACCCAGCTAGGAGCAATGTTTGCCCTTTCCCCAAAGTGCGGTCTGATTTTTACACATTGAAATATTAGGTGTAGGGTTACTTCTCTTTATGTGCCTTGAACTAGAGTCACTCCGTTCCAGAGTCTCTATTTAGTGGCTTTTTTATTTACAAGCCACTGAAGTGACCAAAATGGTGCACTGTCATCTTGATTAGGGATCTGAAATCCCATGTAATTAACCGGTCAAACGTGATGTTTAACTGGTTAACCGATTAAATGGGCCCCTGCTGGTTAATAGTAACCTTACTGGGTGATGCTTACCAGTTAACCATTCACATCTCTAATCCTGGTCACTCACGTGTGCCCTGCAGAGAGACCCTCAGCAGCTCTCGCTTAATGCAGGAAATGGGGAGGCAGGGCTCTGGAGTCCTGCTGCCTGACACTGCCTTGTGGCCTGTCTTCAGAAACAAGTGGTGTAATGCCCAAAAGAGACTATTTTCTCTGAGTTTGGAGAAAGCACCAGCTCTTTTCCTGAGTGCTTCAGTTTTCAGTGGGGAGGCGGCTCCAAGGCCTGATCTACAGTATACTACAGACCTGTGTCAGTACAGGCTGAAACTCTCTAGTCCGGCACTCTCTGGTCTTGACAACATTCGTGGTCCAGCATGATTTTAGCTAGCCGGATGTCCGCTTACCATGGGTGTGGCCAAGTTTCCCGTGGTCCCATAAAGTTTGTTTACAGCCACCAGCCCTGGCTCTGTGTCCTGTGCTGTCATTTAGCTTTAATTTACACTGAAATGTCTCCTAAGAGCCCAGTGAGCGGTGGAAATGTTGGTAACGCTGCTAGACAATCTTGACCTCCTGTGATCCAACAAATTCTCTGGTTCGGCACCGGTTAGGTCCTGAGGGTGCTGGACTAGAGAGGTTCAACCTGTATAAACTGCATTACTCAGGGCTGTGGATTTTTCAGAGTTAGTGCCCTCTGATCGGGGTCTTAACTCTGGTTAAAAGAAGCAGCTTGTCTTACTGCCCAGCAGGAAAGGTGCGTCCTTGAATTTTTTGTGCGACCTCAAAGAATGGGTCTAATCTGATGTGTTCTCAAGGTGCTCTCTGTTAACCCCAGTCTGGGGAACACGGCGTCAAGGGGTTAGTTTTTAATGCTCTTTCTGCATAGGTGATGTTGGCCTCTCTGGGCTGATTCATGCAGAGGACAACAGACTTATTCTTTCTATCAGCTGAGGGAGCTTGCCTTTAGCTCCAGTAGTAGAGGCCTCTGCTTTGGAAACTGAAGGGAAAGGGTTCTAGTATCAACTTTCTGCTATTGTGAGCTGTCATTTGTATGGTGACGTGTGCTAATGTGTGTGCATGATGAGTTTATGCCAGGGTGGGCTTGAATGGGTCATAACCCTCCCACTTTGTATCCAGGCCCACCCTCTACCAGCCCACCCCACTCTGCCCCAGTACTCTGGCTAGTGAGCAGTGCCTGGGTTTTCCCTCCCGCATTTTGTCCACCCCACCCGAAGTCGGGGCCCTTCTGGCTACGCCACTGGTTTAGGCAAGTGTTGGTTCATACTGAAGCGTTATGGAAATTGCAAGTATTGTTGTTGTCCTTTAACAGCTCAGGGGGAAAATATGCTGCATAGGTTCCATTCTGGCTCTGCTGTATTGAGCAGAAAGCTCTTTAGGCTGGGGAGTCATTTGCATGAGCTATCCAGGGAGAGGCACCTGCGGATCTGCCTCTGAAAGCTGCCTCCGCGCAGCCCAGTTTCCTGCTCCGAAGCTCAGCAGGGTGCACCTGAGATCTAAGGTTTTCCAGCATCACAGAAGGCGGTGGATGCTTTTGTGTTGAGCAGCGGCTCCTTCTGATGCAGCGTAGTGCTTCTCCTGCTGGGCAAAAATATCCCACCCCTCCTAGTCTGTTTCCAGAATAAACACTGTGTCCCGGCCAAATCCCATCGGCTTATTTCATGGGTGGCATTATTACTGAGAGCGTCGTTGTTTTTTTTCCCAAGGCAGGGCTGGTTCAACAAACATGTTTTGTGTTGTGGCCCCAGCTAGCGACAGTGTGATTTTAATTCTCATTAAGAATTCCAACACAAATGTTAATCAGCTTTGAAAGAGGCCTATTTTTAGAGCAGCCGTGTTGAATTCCATTCGTTGTACACCCGACCCATCATGTGATGAGTGGGGGGAGGTTTTTTTTTTTTTTTTTTAAAGTAGTAGTACTTTAAAGAGACTGCATCAACTGTTCGCTACCGGTTAGCTGTGTGCACTCTGAAATATGCCCTGTCCTTAGGATTGAAGCCTTGTTTGTATTGTAGAGTCAGCCCTCACAGTGATGACAAAATCTCCTAACTGTAGGTGCTTTACTCTGCCGGGGAATTTCACGGCTGCCGTACTGTCTTGCAGTGTGTGTGTCGCCGGATACTCTGGGTCTTCTGGAGAAACTTTCTGAGCAGATTTAAAGGGGTAGTGGCTGTTCCTCGGCTGGTGTAAATCAGTAGAGCCCAATTGCCCTCAACAGAGCAATTTATATTTCCACCCCTGAGCATCTGGCCCCTTCTTCCATGTTACCATGTACCTCGAAGCAGACCACAGTGCAGTTAGGAGGCTTCAAGGCTGCGAGGCAAGAGATGTAGACCCAAGGGCTGCCAAGCCATTTAGTGGGTTAATCTAAATCACTGCCGGGCTGGTTTACATGTTGCAGATTAGCAGACTGTGCTGCTAATTTAAACAGCTGCTTTGTGGCGGGGGAGAAGGGGGAATCCGCCACTTCCTAAGTGGAATCAAAGCGGGCACCCGTGAGATGCTGCGGCGTGAACTTCTGCTGCTAGAAGCCATGCTTCAGCGAGCTTGTCTCCGGTTCTGTCTTCTTCCTGACTCGGAGACAAATTGGCTTTGAGCGCAGGACAAATTACCTGTTGCTTTGCCCTTCTCTCTGAGGAGCTTCGTGCCTTTAATGGCTGAGGCCTGTGAAGTGGGGCAGCGGTGAGGCTGGGATGGGCCCAAGCGCCCACATGGGACGGCTTGAGTCGCCCTGAGCAAGGCTAGGGCCAAGGATGCACGAACCCTTGGGTGAGCGCAGTGTTTCCATCATTGCTGTGCCGTGGGCGGGGTGTGTGTGTGTGTGGGGGGGGGAGGTTGCTTGTATTTACAGTCAGGACTCAACTAGGGATGCGAATGGGTAGCAGGTGAACCGGTTACCATCACCCTTAACGGCTGCCCAGCCCACCGGCAGTCTGGCATGTGGAGGAAGGGTTGCCCGGCTCCTAGCCCGTGGGGGCTTGCAGGCTGGAAGTCAGGAGGCTTGCGCTGGGTAGAAGCGGCAGTGGGGAATGTTGAATCGGTTAACGAATTAAAGGGGATTTTACATCCCTAGACTCAACAGCAGTAGCTGCCCACCCCTGGTGAAACCTGAGTCAATGCACTTCCCCCCCCCCGCCCAGTGCCGGGAGAAGTGGGGGGCTGCTTGAAGCCCCACCACCGCCAGTGGAAAGTAGAACCTGATGTCTGTGGTGGAGCCAGATGCAGAGCCTGGCTCTTCTGCTGCTGGGCTGGGCCTCCTTGGCCTCCGATGCTTCTGGACATTTTTGAAGAGGAGCATCTGCTGCAAGTCAGAAGGGGAGGAGGGGGTAGGAAGGAACCTAGATGGCAGGGCAGGAGGGGATAGGAAGGAACCTAGATGGCAGGGCAGGAGGGGTGGGAGCCAGGGACTGGTGCCAGGAACGTTTCTGCTCCCCACGACTGATTCCATTTGTAGAGCCGGCAGACCTGGCTGCTGGGATTGAACCTGGGACCTTAGGGCAGGTGTGGGCAACAATTTTTGAAGGGGGGCCACTTTGCGAATTTCAGAAGTGGACATGGGCTGCCCCGGAAGGGGCGGGGCCTCAGGTGGAAGGGGCAGGGCCTCAGGTGTGTGCTTCCCCGCCCTTAGACCCTGATTGGCCTGGGGGTGGGGGAGCACGTGAAGTCTTTGCCCATTGCCCTGCCAGGGGTTCACGGCACCTAGAGAGAAGTGCCAGCTGCTCTGAACAGCTGGCGGCTCCCTCTAGGCACTGTTCACCCCGGCAGTGTGAGGAGACTTCCCACTCTCCCTCTGCCCCTAGGCCAATCAGGGGGCTGAACCCCTCCGTGGAGGGAGGGTGGGGGAGAGGGAGGGTGGTAGGCTGGCTTTCCCCTTAGTTTGGGAGGCACCAGGCCTCCCAGCCGCTGGGAAGGGCCTTGGGCAGGGGAACGGACATAGTCTCTGGCTCCCTAGCTCAGCCCCACCACGCCGGGGCGCCCAGTTCCATCTGGTGCTGTGCACCCCCGGCGGTGGGGAGACTTCCTGCGCTCCCCCGTCCCCAGGTCTCAATTGGCTGGGGTGGGGGAGCATCAGGGTAGCCATGAGCTGGATCAACCCTCTTGGCGGGCCAGATCCAGCCTGCGGAGGCCCCTTTGCCCACCCCTGCCTTAGGGGCTAATGCCACGAGCCTCTACGGCATGAGCTAAAAGCCAAGTGCCTCTTAGCTCAGGCTGCAGAGTAGACTCCACTCTCCCTTCCTGATGCTCTCAGTGCCTGTGGGTTACACATTGCTGAAATGGGTTTCAAATCGCTTCTCACCAGAACAGTGAACATGGCCCCCCTGCCCCCCGGAGAAAATGCCCACTTGCTGTCAACTTTCCTCAGCAGAAGTGCTTGTGGGTTCCAGGATCCTGTTCCTGGCTCCTGGGTGAGTCCCTGCCCCTTCCTGTGCTCCATTTGCCCTACCTGGCAGGTGCTTGGAGGGGTTTAAAGGTTCCTCTGCAAAGATGGCAGGAAACGGCAAAAACGACGAGTCCTGCAGCACCTTAGAGGCTAACGGATGTATCAGGGCGTGAGCGTTCGTGGGTAAAACCCACTTCATCAGCTGCATTGGAGTGGAAGTGACAGAGGCAGGGATATATATTGTGAATCTATGGGTGTGAGCGTCTCTCGCCGGCTCACTCCTCCTCAGGTGCACCTTGCCCCTGCACGGAAGAGTCGGCTGTGTGGCTGGGACAGGGTCGGGCCACCTTCAGGAGACCGTTGTTGCACTCAGACCACCTGCAGCCCGAGTTCCAGGAACCGGGTTGTTTTATTGCTGCTCGCTGTTTGTTTAGTGGCGGGTTGCGCATAGCGTTGTGCAATGCACACGCCGCAGGAAGGTCTGAGGGGTATGGCAAAGACCAGGAGACATAGAAGACCTGGAAGAGAGATCGAGAGAGCAGGGTCTCAGTCTGGCAAATGCTTGCTCTTGGCAGTAATAAGCACTGCACCTCCTTGACTATGTGGCCTAGGTAGCAAATACCTTCTCCAGAGTCAGGGCTGAGGCTCTGTTTTTCTAGCTGCCCAGTGGCCCTCACTCCCATTACCACAGAACATGCTGGGGAAGGGGGGAACATCGTATTTTTCCTTCCATTGTGTTTTGAGGTATCCTGCTTCAGCTGCTTGGCAGGAGTCCTCCAGCTCACAAGAAGCTGCGCAGCCTCTTTGCTCCTCCTCACTGTGCCAGCCTCCATCAGGCGTGGGAAGCGAGTCCATAACTCAGGGCCTGATCCTGCAAGCCCCTAGCCCGGGGTGGGCAATAATTTTTGATGGGGCGGCCACTCCAAGAATTTGGAAAGTGGTCGAGGGCCACGCTCTTTCATGATATTAATGGAGGAGGTACAGGGTCTGGGATGGAGGTTGGATGCAGAAGGGAGCTTGGGGTAAGGGAGGGAGTTTGGGTGAAGGAGGCAGTTGTGACCTGAGGCACTGGACTGGGGTGCAGGGGGTTGGATTGTGACCAAGGGCAGGGAATTGGGGTACTGGAAGGGGTGCAGGGGTTTGGGTTGTGAGCTAGGGGAGGAGGGGACTGTGATCTGGGCAGGGGATTGGGATGCTGGATCTGAGAGAGGATATGGGTACAGGAGGGGGTAGAGGATTTGCATATGTGGAGTAGGGGGCAGGAGTGGGGGGCAGAGGGTTGGGGAAGGGAGGGTCTGGGGTGCCAGAGGCAGGCTCTGGCCAGGAGACTTACCAGCCAGCAGCCGTTCCTGAATCAGCCTCCCTGCCTAGTCCACCCCCACACAGGCTGCAGCCATGTGCTCCGGAGCCCCTTGTGCTTCGTGGCTGCTTGTTATTGAAACAGGCAGCTCCCATTGGCCAATTTCTAGCCAGAAACTGTCCAATGGGATTGTGCTGGGGGCGGGAGCAGCTCCTAAAGCTTTCCCCTCTCTCCTCCAGACTCAGTTTTTAAAGAAAAACTGCCCCGTAGCCACGTTTGAGTAGTGTACAGAAGGGGCAAGGCAAGCAGGGAGCCTGCCTGGGGCTTCCTGCAGCACCTGCAGGCCAGATCTGGTGTCTTGGCAGGCCAAATCTGGCCCTTGGGTTGTATTTTGCCTAGGTCTGCCCTAGATGCTGAGCCGCTCTTGTGTGTTTGCAAGACCAGGCGCTGGCGCGTGTTCTTCACGCAAGCCCTGCACCTCTGCTCTTGTGCAGGAAAGTGAGGGGCCTTGCCTTGGAGCTGTGCTTTCAAAGAAGGCCCCAAATTAAATGAACAAAGCCACATGCTTCTTTCTCCCTCCCTCAGCTCGCTGTTGCCACCTTCTGGCAACCCTGAGCTGCCTCTTCCCTACAAATAATGATTTATAGTGGCAGCTGCAGTGTTTGATGCTTTTGGCAGTATGTGCTGCTACCCAGAGCCAGCTGGGAATTGCAGACTGTCATTCTCCTGCCTCGTAGCCTGGGGCTGTATTTGATAGTTTAAGCCGCAGCTGAGTTGGAAACCCTTCCCCCAGAGATCTCGGGCTAAAGTCCATTGCCTTGGAAGTGGTGACTTTGATGTATCTGTTTTTCTATCAAGTGTACGGCTGAAGCTTTCTGTGCTAGGGAGCAGGGAAATCACATATTCCCTGGCTCTCAGGGTCTTTAAAGACCACCAAGGCATTTGGAAAATGTAGCGACTGGGGGGAGTTGACGAACAACGTAACCCACCCAACGTGTGAGCCCCATCACATATCTGAGTGGCCCCAAAAGTCAAACACTTGAGCCATAGTACTGTAAATCCCAATGCGCTTGCATTTACTTGCGTTTGTAGCCTTGCTGACTTCTGTGATTCTGCTCCCGTGAATGGAATTCAACTAGTCTGTAGGATGCCCAGGGCTGGGTTATAATCCCCAGGAATTATACTTTCTTGTGCCAAAATAGCCACGCTAGCGTGCGACATAGCCACTCGCATTAAGAGACCGTCACATCTCGAGTCCTGATCCGGCAGCAGAACCCATGAAACGCCTCAGTGAGGATGCAGCAACACACTGAAGATGTGCGTAATCTGACTGGAACGGGACTTGTGCATGAAGTTAAGCATATGCGTCAGTGCTTTGCTGAATTTGGTCCCTGGACCTCTGCACAGCCCTGGGGTCTGCCCCGGTAGATCTGATCGCAGGAGTGGGCAAAGGGTTCCTATTCTTGTACAAATTCAAGGAATATTGTCAGATCAAAACTTGGCCCAAATTGCAGGGTGTTAGTTTAAACAAAGACTGACTACTGGTTGGACCTTCCAGGTCTGGCACCCTCAGAACAGGAGTGGTCCCGGATGAGGGATTTTGCCAGACCAGGAGAAGTCATTTCTGGTTTCCCTGTCACCAGTCCCACCTCTCGGCTGGCTCCCCCTCTGCCGCTGGTCACTGGGCAGCCCTGCTGCAGCACACTGGACTCCCAAGCACCAGTCCTCCACTGAGACTCTGGTCCAGCAATGATGTTCCAGGATCAGAGAGTCCCAGTTTGGAAAGTTTCAACCTGTAATAGAAATGTCCATAACGGGGTCTCTTTAAATTTCCACTGGTAGCATTTAACAGCCCCTCCCCCACGTGCAACCCCAAAATAGCAGTGGGATGCTGGTTTGTTAGAAGCTGACAATGACCAACAGCAAAGTGAAATTCAATAGTCGGTTCTCTCAGCACTGGACAGTGGAAAGTGCAAATACATCAGTCACGTTTTAAAATGGCAATTGAGAGAGTTTAGTGTCACCTGCTTAAAAGTACACGCCTTGCTGCAAGAAACAGTGTGAAAAAGGAGAAATTGAGACTTATCTCTTTTTGCACAAAGGGCTTTGAAATCTCCAAATGTGAAGATTCGAAGGGCAGAGACACTGCTGTGATCACCTCATCTGACCTAGCGTATATAGCACAAGCTAAAGGAATTTCCCCAGAATAATTCCTAGAGCAGAGCTTTTAGGAAAACAGCCAATCTTCATTAGTTGGGATTGGTCCTGCTTTGAGCAGGGGGCTAGACTCAATGACCTCCCGAGGTCTCTTCCAACCCTACGATTCTATGAAGAATCTACCATGACCCTGGGTAAATGATCCCAATAGTTATTACTATTGCCTTTAAAAATGTATTCCTTATTTCCAGTCTGAATTTGTGTAGCTTCAGCTTCCAACGATTGGTTGCAAAGGTAGGTAGTGGCGGTAGCATGACTAAGATCTTTCGAACAGATTAGAGAGAGCAAATATTTTCCCCACTTTGCTGATCTGACAGCACTTTGTGTAGAGTTCATCTCCCCATGGTTCATGTGAGTCTTTAACACAGCAGCAGCAGGAGAGCAAAAAATATAAATAAAAGACAATGTGGTCTTATAGCAACAGTTACTAGGCTTCAAAGGGGACAAAAATATTACAAATGCAAAAGAAGATTTAAATCAATTATTTACATCAAGGTTCCCTGCAAACTAATTCTGCCCCAGGTTTCACTTTAGCAGTTCCATGAGGCATTTTTCATTGCTTTTTCAGGCAGAGAACTCTTGAACGTTCGAGCCGCGACCAAGCCCTTCTTAAAACTTAAGTACTCACGATACAAGATCTGAGTATATTAAAAACAGGGTGGATTCATTGTCATCACCAATTTGAATCACAATTTAAATCAGTAAGCAGGTAACCTTGATTTAAATCTTGTTTTATGCTTAATTTTTGTTGTTTTTCCTACAAAAATGTTGATTTTAATTGGTTGGCAATTAATAAAACAAGTTGATTTGCAACCAATAATAGCCTTTACGTTAAATTTGGTACTTTTTTTTTGCTAACCAAGAGGATACATTCTATCCCTACGCATTTGTTTAAGAAATTATATATAGAAAATTATACATTTATTCAGATTTTTAGTTTTTACTTTTTTTATTAGAAAATGGTGAATGACTCATTTCTTCTTCTTTATTACTTTAAATTCCTGATTAATATCAAGTGGAATTTGGATAGGAATTATAATTCAATTAAAAATGCACAAATACAGAACTTCAAAATTATTTTAAAATAAAACTCCCTTGAATGTTTTGGATAAATAAGGGAATAAAATAAGCTTGTCAAAACACGTTTTGTATTTTAAAATAACTTGTTGAACAAAGGGAGTATGTGCTCTAGTTAGTGAATTGAATGGATTGTTTCTGGGCATTTTGTCTTTCGAGATTTTAGAGTTAGTAGATCTCGTCCTCTCATTTTTTTTTTTTTTTATTCGCAACTTGGGAGAGGAAAACAAGCTTTCCTGCTTTTTCAACTCCCAGTTTCTCAACTTGCAATGAATAGTCAGTGAACTGAACTAGATGAATAAACTGACAAACAGAAAATATTCTCTGTGCATCTGCACAAGAAGTTACTATTGCCAAAAGCTGTTCTGGTTCAACAAATCCTGGTTCCAGGTTCTTAGCCAGTGACTTCCACCTGTGCAGTGGTCTGATTTTCTTTAAATATTGGCAGCAAACGTATTGCTTAGATGTTACTTTTTAAAATTTAATATAAAATATTTAATAAATTTTATAGTACATTTGGACCTTAATATAGATGGTCATAGTTTCAAATTTAATTTTAATTTTAAACAGGCTTATTTTTGAGAAAGTAGTCCATTTAAATAAAAATCCAAATTTTATTTTTCTTTAAAACAGTCATCCGTTTTATCTACCCTGCTTAGAAACCTCCTCCCTCCCCCCAGTAATGTGTTCTTCTTTAAAACATTTCTTCTGTTGGCCTTTTTAAGAACCCCTAAGAACTTTCCACTTTGTCTTAAACTTCAAGAGCGGTTTGTGATGGATTGCAGCCTTTGAGACAGGGACGGAGAGCAGCGGGAAAGGTGACGGAATTTCAGAGCTCACGTGTCCTTAATCTTCATTTTATCTTGCTTAAGTGAGGGCTCTCTCTAGCCTAAAGCAACAGTCATAAAAATCTAGTTGAATGTGCCCTGCTGAAAGATGACATCTGTAACTGTTTAGTAGAGCTAGAAGCTGGCTCACTGGGGACTTGTTGCGAACACATAGCTGCAAGGCAATTGCTAATTACTCCCAGTACTGTGGAGCCACTAGTTATTTAGATACTGCTGTATTCATCTGGACAACTCCAGAAGTATTGACTGTAGAGTAGTCAACAGTCTCTTCCATCACTGAGAAGTCCAGGCCAGGATTTAAGGAGGCCGTGTGCAACGCTCTTCAGCAGTACAAGCTATTTTATTTAGTGGGGGAGCTAGAGGACAAGGGAGAACCACAAGGTCAATATAGACCTTGTTGCACACAAACGCAGTCTGATCTCTTCTTTGCCAAAGTGGAGAGTGCACTGATTACAGGCCCTGTGATATTCCTGTGCCTGCCCCGAAGGGCTTAACCTAAACCAGTGGTTCTCAAAGTGTGGTCCATGACCATCTTGCAGGTGGACAGTGGGCTCGGGGCTTGCCCCTGTCCCCTGCAGCAGGGAGCCTGCACTGGTGCTCCCGCCCTGCGGCGCCCCTCCGTGAGGTTAGAGCACCAGCTTCCCACTGGCAGGAGGAAGGCGAAGGGGCAAGCCTCGTGGGCTGGATCCAGCTAGTGAGGGAAGGAAGTAGCTCTGCGCACTGCCACTCCTCCTACCCCCAGACGGGGGAACAGCCGTGCAGGAAATCGCTCACCTGGAGGCTTTCCTCACTGCTCCCATTGGCTGGAATCACAGCCAATAGAAGCAGTGCAGGGGAGCAGCGGAAGGCACTGAGCCAGGTAAGCGGTCCCATCCCCTCATGCCCAGACCTCATATCCCCCATCCCTCTCATGCACCTCCTCCCACCGAGACCTCCCCCACCCCACTCCTATACCCTTGCTCCAAGACCCCCATCCTCAGCCCGCTCCTGCACCCTCACCCTGCCTTCCACTCAGACCCCCTTAACCCCACCTTCACCAATTTTGTCGTCATGGGTGGCTGTCTGGTGGTCCGGAAAGGCCTGCATTGAACAGGGTGGGCTGTGGGCCAAAAAGCCTGAGAACCACTGGTTTAAACAAACAAAGGAAATGGTGTTACCCAGTTTACAGGCTCTGAGATCCAGGGGAGCATGACTTCCGTGCACCTTCACCATCTGGGGCAGAGTTGGAACTGAACCCAGTTCTCTTGAGCCCTAGTCCCAGGCCTTAACCACAAGGCCATCCTTCCTCAGGAGGCTTGGGCGTGTGATTCTTATGGTTCTTGAGTTAATGTGGGCTGTCTCCTGGCTCTGGGCAGAAGGCATGAAGAATATGATGATTTGACATGGCTTTGACCCCAAACCTCATTTCTGGCTGAGTTTTACTTTGACTCTGAGGGCTTGCGTGAACTTGAAATTCAAAATTCAAGGGATGGGATGCCTGGGACGAAAAACGTCACGGTTAAAAACGTGAAATGAAGCCCTTTAAAAAGGAAATCTGGGAACTCAGCCCAGCTTGGGCGTGCGTGTTTGTTTTCATACTAACAATGTCACTGGAGTGTCTGGTGTGTATTTACTTATGGATAAAGAAATAAATCCAGTGGCTTGCCCCTAAAATTGTGGTCAATCTTCTCGCACCACCTTGTGCTGCTAGGGTGTGAGAGCTCTAGAACAAACAAACTGTCTGAACAGTTAAACTTTCCTGTTGGTAAAAGCTGGGACGAGTGGATAACTGAAGAACGTTTTGAGAGCAGGTTTAAAAATCTTTGGACCTGACTCTGCTCTTTGATGCTGGAGCTAATCAGAAAGACTGTGGCCTTTGCTCCCCAACTCTCAGGGGGGAAGAGAGTTCGGAATCAGGGCCTTTTGGCGCGGTCATTGACTTCATTTCCAGTGTGACACTGCTTTTGAACTGTTGCTGCCCTTTTAATTGTGAATGCCCTTGACCAGTGGTTCCCAACCTTTTTGAGCATATGGACCCCTTTTCAATCTACTAAAATTTCATGGACCCCCCCTTCCTTGGGAGAGAAAAACCTTTTCTTTTCCTTTTCTAGGTGGTGAGCCTGATCTTTATTTTTAAACTTTTCAGGGATCCCCCTACAGTGCCATCCGCAGACCATAGATTGGGAACCACTGCTCCTGACTGTACCACTCCGCCTGTACACACTGCTCATGCTGGATCAGTGGGGGCTGCATCCGTGGCTGGTGGTACGGGTGGGTCTGTGTGTGGTCAGCTCTTGAATGGGGAGAACCAAGAAGTGAGTGGTAATGGTACTGAACCCAATAGGTGATTTTTCTCTTGTGAGCCCGCATTGTGAAGTAATGCCCCTGATTGGTGTTAGATGTTGGGCTGGGCTGCTGTCTTCAGGGGTCCCACAGGCAATATTTGTAGGAGCAGAGGCCTTAGCCCAGGTGTTCTGTCCAAATACTAACTTGGGCCGTTACATTTTGTCTCCTTACGGGCCTGATCCAAAGAGTATCTTTCCATCAACTTAAAAGGCTTTGGATTAGGCCTTAAATTGCCTGCCGTCTGCCCCATAGATGCTTGGATTGAGATACAACATTCCTTTTCACTCTCCTCCCCAAAGTACCTTGAAGTGTTCCTGCATGCTGTTAAATGCCTGCTGAACAGGCAGAACATAAGAACGGCCAGACTGGGTCAGAGCAAAGGTCCATCTAGCTCAGTATCCAGTCTGCCGACAGTGGCCACTGTCAGATGCCCCAGAGGGAGGGAACACAACAGGTAATCATCACGTGATTCCTCTCCTGTCATCCATTTCCAGACAAGCAGAGGCTATGGACACCATCCCTACCCATCCTGGCTAATAGCCATTGATGGACCTAACCTCCATGAACTTATCCAGCTCTTTTTTGAACGCTGTTAAAGTCCTGGTCTTCACAACATCCTCTGGCAAGGAGTTCCACACGTTGACTGCGCTGCGTGAAGAAAAACTTCCTTTTGTTTGTTTTAAACTTGCTTCCTATTAATTTCATTTGGTGAAATTAATATTTGGTGAAATTATATTTGGTGAAACTTCCTAGGTGGCTGGACTCATTCGTGTCTGTAAAGAGTTTGGGGATGACAGTTGCTATTCGAGTACTTCGTGCCTTTAAATGCCATGCAAAGATGAATAGGGCACAGGAGCCTTGTCCAAGTAGCTGGGCCGTGCACTGCAAAGGTGTGGGTGGGGGATGGAGGAGGACCAGCAGCCCCACCACATCGCCTCTGTGAGTGGATCTGTGCAGCGATGGATCCTCTGAGCCTTCTTCCAGCTCTGTTAGTCCTGGCGCAACCCTACTCCCCACTGGTACATTGAAACCACAAAGGTTTGGGTGCCAGGGATCCTGCATCCTGGCATAACACATTGCCCAATCTCCTTCTGTTCCTTCAAATCCCTTGAAACACAACAGTCCTTTCCTTGCTAGCCAACCCTGGAGCAGAAATGGAACAGGGAGCGAGCCAGAGGGTGGAGGCAGATGGAATGCGTCAGACTCAGAGCAAAGGAGGCTGCAAATGGAGGTGAAAGCCAGTCTAGACTAGATGTTCAATATCGGTTAGTTGAATAGTCGAGTAACCTCATGAATTCTTATCGATTAGTCGACTATTCTATAGTCCCTGAGGGCGGGGCCGTCAGCCAGTGCACTCCCACCCCACTCCCGAGGAGTCCCCTGCCACTCCACGCAGGGTACCAGGCGGGAGCTGGTTCATGAGGAGAGCCAGTTCAAAAACCAGTTCCCTTCACAGACCAACTGCCTGATACAGAGGCAGCAGCAGCCCCTGTCGAGGGATATATGTGTGTGTGTGTGTGTGTGTGTGTGTGTGTGTGTGTGTTTGAAATGCATGTATTCTATAACATTAACCTATAAGCTTTTAGTTATTGGATAATTGGTTAATTGACTACACTATTACATCCCTAGTCTAGGCAGGGCAAAGCCGGGATAAAGGTGCAGGAAAGCGGGGAGTTCCTGACCAACATCAGGAAAGGAAATGGAGCTGGGCCACCGGAGCTTAGAGGGGCAAAAGGAGAGAGGGAAGGAGAGATTGCAGGGGACAAGGCATTTGGTCCCCAGAGGGAAGAAGGCCTGGTCCAAGCAGGAGTAAGGCTATTCTGAGGCTGCCTTCCCCCCTAGCACCGTGTGTCTCTTGTGGAGTGGACTGCTGGGTGTGGGGTATGGATGTCGGAGCCTTTGGGAAGACCCATAGATGAGTCAAGTCCCCTTGTAGGCTAACCGTTGTCCAAGGTTTGCTGCTGTTTTACTGCACCGCTATAAAGCAGCAAGCGGGGGACATGGAAATAAAACGGTCTGTGAAATCGACCTGGGTTGCTCCCCTTCGAAGAAGCTTTTGGGGGATGCAGGTTTTTTAATTGTAAGGGGTGCCTTTAAGAAAGTGAATTAGAGGCTGTCCCACAGAGAGTGAAATTGACCCGCTTAGTCTCTTGCTAACAGGCGTAGGTGCCTCCATCCTGCATGGCCAGCGTGGCGCACTGCAGTGCTACTTCTCCTGGGGCAGTTGAGATGCTGGAGCTGGAACGCCAGCAGGAAATGAAATCTTGACCCCTCTGGATCTGGGATCCTACCTTTGTTCTCCTGGCAGCCTGCGCAGACAGCACTGTGAGGAGAGGAAGGACAGTCTCTCTCCCCACACACAGCTGTTCTGTCTTCAGCAGCTGTGGGCAGAGACACTGTCTTGCTGTGGGAACAGCTGCGGGATTGAGTAAGGGGGTAGAGCATGGGAGGCAAAGCGTGGAGTTGTGATACTGGAGTAGCATTCACTTCTAGGTTGTCCAGGTTGGACCTCCCTGGTTTGGCACCCTCGGAACCTCGCTGGTCCTGAATGAGGGAATTTGCCAGATTAGGGGAGGTCCCCTGCCACAGGCCTCCCAGGATACATCCTCTGGCTGGCTGCTCCAGCCCCACTGCCACTGGGCTCCAGCCCTGCTGCAGGAGTTGGGCTCGGTATGCTGCCGCCAGCCGGCTGGGGCTCTTCGGGGACGGAGCTCCCCAGCCACCGCGGCCCCGCTTCTGGCCCACCTGGCTGAGGCTTCTTGGGGATGGGGCTCCGCCACTGCTGCGCCCGGCTGGGGACGGGGCTCACTGGCTGCTGGGGGCCCCGCTGCTGCCACACCCCGCCAGAGCTCGCCTGTGACTCGGCTCCGTGGCTGCCCTGCTACTGCCGTGCCAGGACGGGGCTCCGCAGGGTCGGGGCTTGCCAGTCCCACTGTTGCCCTGCCTGGATGGGGCGCTCCAGTGCTGGGGCTCACCAGTCTGATGGTGGGGCTCCCCTCTGCTGGACTGCCGGACTGGTTCACATTCCTGGGTGCCGGGGCTCTCTGGTCCAGCCACGTCCATGATCCTGCTGGACCACGGATGTTGCCGGACAGTCCTGAATGTAAGAGGTTCCACCTGCAGTGTAAGGCTTTGCCTGCACTTAAAAGCTCAAAGCGCAGCTGTAGCAGCACTTTAAACTGTAAGTGTGGCCATGGCGTAGCCGGTTCACACGGGCGCTTCACAGCACTTGTAACATGTTTTTTCACACCCCTGATCCAGAAAGTTACAGTGCTGTAAAGTGCCAGGGTAGACTTAGCCTCAGTACTAACTAGAAGTCGATGCCCTGTTATCTGCTTGGTGGCCTGTTTGTAGGGCCCTATCAAATTCATGGTCCTTTTGGTCACTGTCACAGATCTAAGGTTTTAAAAATGATACGTTTCATGATTTCAGCTATTTAAACCTAAAATTTCACAGTGTTGTATTTGTAGGGGTCCTGACCCATGAGGGAGTTGTGGGGAGGTGGCAAGTTTATTGTGTGTGTGTTGTGGGCAGGGCGGTACTGTTACCTTTATTTCTGTGCTGCTGCGGGGGGTGGTGGCGCTGCCTTCAGAGCTGGGCAGCTGGAGAGCAGTGGCTGCTGGCTGGGAGCCAGCAGCGGTGCAGAAGTAAGGATGGCATGGTGAGTATTGCCACCTGCATTTCTGTGCATCTGCCTGCAGAGCTGGGGTCTCAGTCAGCAGCCCACACAATCAGGCCACCCAGCTCCGAAGGCAGCAAGAAGTATGAGTGGCAATACCACAGCCCTTCTAAAATACATTAGGACCCCCAATTTGAGGAACACTAGTGTCCCCAATGAAGTCTGTTTAGCATAGGTAAGGCCCTACGAATTTCACAGCTGTGAAAAATGTGTCTCAGACCATGAAATAAGTCCTTCCCCAGGAAATCGGATGTCTTTCTGTGCCTAGGAGTGCCCCATCCAAGGGGGCTTCCTAGCTCCTACTAGGCAGTGGAGGGACAGGACTTCCCCATCTCCTGCATAGCTGCTAGGGGTGAGGCGAGACCAGACAGATCCACCTCTGCTGCCTCCCTCTGCTGCAGGATGCTGTCTGTTCCTGGGGGAAAGGGGTGCAGCGCTTTCTGCAGCCGTGCAGAGAGAGAACAAGTGTTGCCCCTCCCAAGCAGGCCAGGACTAGCAGCAAGGATCCCAGGAAAAATCAGACCCAGACCCCTTCCTGGAACCCCCTGTGGCTGCAGGAAACTGTGGTTACAGCCTTCAGAATCCAGCACAGAAGTGAAGGTGGCAATCCCATGACCCCTCTACAGCAGGTTTGTGACCCTCCCCCCTCTGGCCACAATCTCCTTTTGGGGGTGTGACCCCATGACTACGATACTGTGAAATTTCAGTTTTTAAACTGCTGACCATGTGAAATTTACCAATTTTCAAATCCAGTATTGGGTAAAAACACACATGAGCCTAGATTTCATGGTCCTGGGAGTGTTTTCCATGGCTGTGAATTTGGTAGGGCCCTACCTGTGTGAAATGCATCTCGTGTTCTCTCTCTCAGCTTGAGCCAAAGCACTTTGAAATCCGTGAAAAGCCTTCAGTGGTTTTGAGTCTGTAACTCTTAATCCAGGCTCCTCCTTGGTGCTTTGGTCGCTCTCACAAACCCAACTAAAATGTGTGCCTGGCCCTTTGCAAGCCTGCTCATATGCCTTCATAACGGGTGGCAGCCACATCTTGATGCTCACCTTGGCCTTTCTCCCAGATTCCACAATCACTAAGATAAACAGTCCCCAGCTGAAATAACATTTACCGACACTTCACCTCTGCACATCCTGGACTCTGTAGCCAGAGGGGAGCGGACAGCTTGTCCAGTAGACACATTCACTGACCTGGCCAGCATTTTTTACCCAGTAGATGAATAGCTGTCTTCTAGATGCCAGGAAATGCATCAGAGCCAGCAGGATTCTTTCTATTGCACTAGATGGCTTAGGACAAGGGTGGGGAACCTTTTTTGTGTCGGGGGCAGCTGACCCACAGAAAAATCAGTCGGGGGCCACTTACAAGTGAGAAACAAAAAAGGAAAACCAAATCCTCACTGACGAGACTCTCCCCCATATTCCCCTTGCACACCAAAGCCTATGGAGGCCCAGGCTAGTAGATTTTATGTGCTCCAGCCCCATGGTGGGACAGTGGGAGGGCTGGAATGCCAGGTGGGATCCCCAGTGCTGGGGAAACCCGGAGCCCTGGGGGCTGAATCCAGGCAAGCCAGGGGTTGGTTGTGGCTCCTGGGTCTTATGTTCCCCACTTCTGACTTAGGAGATGAACAGAACAAAAAGCAGAGGAGTACAATTATGCCCTCTAAAGGCCTGGAGCATTACTTACAGTGTATGGTCTCAGTGCTACATTGGGATGACCAGAGCAAAGAACTGTTCTGATGTCAAGGATTAAAACCTGTTAAAAGCTGCCTCCGATGCTGATACAAGCTCTTGATGGTTTTATTTTTCAGGGTGGTGAAGGAAGAGATCTCGGATGACAATGCAAAGCTACCGTGCTTCAACGGAAGAGTGGTGTCCTGGGTAGGTTGGTCTGCATGTCTGTGTACATGTGCTGCGCGGTGGCTCGGATCTAGATCAGCTGGTATATGTGCACAGCTGGAAAGCACTGGCCACATGCCAGCAAACCAAATCAGGCGATCACAGTGCAGGAGTGTTTGTCTCCTCCCTGCCAAGACTCTATAGTTGTTCGAGGCACTGTCTCAAAGTCTGCTTTTTAAGAACGTATGTGCCTTCGCAAGAGTGTGGTCATCAGTGAAGAGCAACAAAAACAATTAAAGGTCTAGAGAACATGACCAATGAGGGAAGACTGAATGAACGGGGGTTGTTTAGTTCGGAAAAGAGAAGACTGAGAGGGGGCATGATAGCAGTTGTCAAGTACCGAAAAGGGTGTTACAAGGAGGAGGGGAAAAAATTATTCTCCTTAATCTCTGTGGACAGGACAAGAAACAATGGGCATAAATTGCAACCAGGGAGATTTAGGTTTGACATTAGGAAAATCTTCCTAAGTGTCAGGATGGTAAAGCACTGGAATAAATTTCCTAGGGAGCTTGTGGAATCTCCATCATTGGAGATATTTAAGAGTAGTTTAGACAAACACCTGTCAGGGACAGTCTTCATGGTGCGTGAGGGCAGGGGACTGGACTTGATGACCTCTCGAGGTCCCTTCCAGTTCTCGTATTCTGAGATTCTGTGATTCACGTGGGAATAGCTTCACTTACACGAGTGATCCCACAGCCACCAGTGGGGCTGTTTGCGTGAATAGGGTTACCCATAACTTTGTGGAATTGGGCCCAGGCTAAGTCAGTAGAATTGAGTATTATTGTTTCTTTAGGCCACAGTTTTCAAAAACAAGATGTGGAGGTGGCAGTTCAATTAGTGGCCTCATTTTCAAAAGTGCCGGGTACCAAGGAATTGTCTAAACTCCAAATATATTCTGCATTGCAAAAATCAGGCTGTTTGTGATGTGTCTAAATACCCATTATTGAAAATGTTACCTTTTAAATTATAAGCTACTTGCTTGTCATTCTTATTTCCAGAAGCATCCAGATTGTCAGTGGCAAGACTTAATTCAATTTAGGAGGATCTCTGTGTTTTTGCTTGTGACAGCAAACTGGACAAATGAGTACTGATTAGGTTTTCAGTTGCTATTTCAGATTGATTTTTCTGCATTTTGGGGAGGGGAGTGTTTCTGATTTGCAAGGACTTCAGTATTGTACCTTCGTCTCAAAACTCTGATCTTCAGATCCATTCCCCCCTCCTAATTCGGTTTGGAATGTTTTCAGCTCCACAAGTGTGGAGAGGGGAGAAGGAAACTACATTTTATTTTTGCTGCACTAGAACTTCAAAAAACGGTCAAAGGAATTTTTTTAACACTTTGTCCCACCCTCTAAAGAAAGCATCTGAGCGAATTTGCATTCTAGAGCTATGGAGTAAATACTGTCTAATTCATAGAAGGGAACGTGTGAAGTGTAGTGGGAAATGTGCTGGCATAACAAAAGAATAGGTGCATCCTTTGGTCCATTGTACATGACTTATGATAGGTAGAGTTCTGTTGAGTAAGTCTGTCTGTCTGATTTTTGGAGGGGAGCAGTTTTAATCCTGCTTTGATAGCTATTGATCTGGAAGATGCTTTTTTTTTTTTTTCCATTTAAATACATGTGTACTAGGGGATTTACCTGGCATTTCTCAGGTCCTTAACTGAAATAATTTTTGTTTTTCTTCATTTAAATCATTGCTCTGGAGTGGGACTGGGGAGGAAGGTTTCACTATGCAGGCTGCCCCGGGGAGAAGACAACCTCTCTCACCTCAGCAGCTTGGGGCCAGGTGAGAAGTGCCTGTCTATATCTGCTGTAGCTACAGCGTGCACAGCCAGAAAAGGGATGCCAGCTGGGGGATGGACAGATGCACAGATAGGCAGACACACAAGCAGACAAACTCTCTCAAGTATATAGCACATAGCTGTCCATTTCTTCCCCTCCTGCCCCCTTGCTGTCCCAATGGGATTATAGCTGTTCCAGTCATCATCTCTGGCACTTTGCTGCCCCCTGTGGTCATTATACAGTATAACTGTCCCTGCTAGCAGACCTCTCCCTTTTTATTTTATGAGAAACAGTTCCATTCCAGGCACATCCCATTGTCCAGGCACAACCAAACCCTGACCTTGCTTTACGTTACGATAAGAGGAAGCTGCATACCAAATTCAGTGGTCCTAGCTCTTAGTGTTTCTTGAACAAACAGACTCAGAGACAGACACACAAACTCTCTCAAATTTATAGTCGTGCTTGGAGGCATCAGACAAGATTTGGGCCCCATTGTACTAAGCACAGTGCATACACACGTACACACAATGGGAGATTGTTTGTTAAGACGATAAGAGACAAAGTCAGGCAAAGGGTAGGAGGGAAAAGAGGCAGGAGGGTGAAGTGACTTTCCCAGAGATATAGAGCAGATCAGTGGCAGAGTTGGAAATAAAGCTCAGATCTCCTGAGTCCCAACCTAGTTCCCCATCCCCCAATCCACACAGCTCTCATATTCTTGTTTCTCTTAATCAGTGTGATACAAAGGCCCTTTTGTAGCTGGCTAATTGTAGCTATGAATTACAATCTGCTGCATGTTGTATCTATCTGCAACCCCCCAGGATGCTTTCCATCCTGTGCAGGGGTGACTGGCTCTCAGGGCAGCACTGAGCAGTGAGAAGCCAGGCTGAAAATGACTCTCGTTGCATAGCTGGTTTGTCCGGCCCTGTACCCAGCTCTGCCAATGGACTGTGGTCGGCTTGGCAGCGATACAGAACCAATCTTCCCTGAGGCTTACCGTGCAAGATACCCTCCTGCCCAGCTGGGAAATGGCTTGGCGGTTTAGAGGCCAGAACTGTGCCATGTTTGTGTTCGTCAGACCATTTTAGGAAGATGTCGCTGCGATTGGCTGTAAGTTTGTAACTCTCAGGGGACAGCTGACCGTGACGTGCCTTTCACTGCCAGAGAGGAGCTCTTCTGAGCCTTAAGTTCTGGGGGCTTTTCCTTTTTATGGCAAAAAGGATCTAACAAGCCAATGCCTGTTTACTGTCCTCTTTGAGACTATTCAGCCTCTGTGAGAGGTCAGATAACCTCCTATTGGTACCGAGCAGAAGATGAGAATGCTAATGAATGCATAAGAGTCTGCCTGTAATTTAATACTGATTGCATAACAAGGAGCAGTTGTCCCAAGCCCCTTCAATACCGAAATCTGGAGGGGGTTGGGGTACCATTCGCCCCTGCACACCTGGACAACACAAGCTCTGTGCAAGACTCCACAGAAGGGCTTAAGTTGGACTTGTGTGACGTCCATTTGCCCCTCTGCACCATTCTGAGCGTCTAAATACAAGGCACAAACAAACGTGGTGTTCAGACCTTGGCTGTGACAGGAGTGTCTGACAGGAATTGCTAAGGATTCACTACAGGTTGGACCTCCCTGGTCCAGCACCCTGGGGACCTGACTGGTCCCAAATGAGGGGATTTGCTGGACCGGGGGAGGTGTCTTCCCTCATGACCTGTGCTGCCCCCAGGCTAGGGCTCCAGCCCAGCCCCACTACTCCCCCAGTCTCCTGGGGCTCTCCAGCTACTGCTGAGGGCAGAGCACCTGGGCTGGAGCTTTGCAGCCAGAGCCAGGGCTGAAGCACCACAGCCAGAGCTCTGTAGCCAGAGCCGGGGCCGGAGCTCCCTGGCTGCCACTGGGGATGGAGCTCTCCGGCCACTAGAGCCACAACGGGGCGAAGGCCAGAGCTCTTTGACTGCTACCCTGGCTGTCGCCTGGGGCTGGAGCTCCTTGGCCACTGGGGCCAGAACTCCCCACCACTTCCACCTGCACCCCTCCTCCCCCACGAGTCTCCCGGCTGAGTCAGCTCCTCCCTCTCCCTCATGCTCCTGTCCCACTGCCAGACCTCCCTGTTCCTGGGCTCTGTGGCCCTGACTATGGCTATGGCTATTGCTGGACCAGAGAGGCCCGATTTAGGGAAGTACAACCTGTACCAAGCGTGCTCAGTGACATTTGTTACTCCAGTCTTTGGGGCTAGTAGTCCAGGGGGCTGGTAGGTAGCCAGTGTCCCCAGGACTGCCCACAGCCAATAAGTAGTCTTTGCCCACGAAAGCTTATGCTCCAACACTTCGGTTAGTCTATAAGGTGCCCTCCTCGCCGCTTTTGCAGATTTAGACTAACACGGCTACCCCTCTGATACTCGACAAATTGCTCTAGGGTTATTTTAATGAGGAGAATCCAAGCAGGCAGGTTCATCTGGACCCAGCAGTAACGCCAAGGGGACATATACTCCAGCCATTGCAAGCTGTCTGCCGTGAGCCATTCAGTGCAGTTGGCTATGTGGGGATTGACTTTGAACCCTCTAGTGTATGGGGCAAAATCTCTAGCTGGTGTAAATGAGCCTAGCTCCATTGCTTTCAGCTGAGCTCTGCTGAATTTTATAGCAGTAGAGGATCCAGCCTCCACTTACTTCTCCTGCCCCAAAGAGAGTACCGCGGCCTAACGTATTTCAGGACCTTAGTCGTCTCGCCAGAAACGCCACTGAGGAAACCTGTCTCTGCATCGTTCACAACCTCCCTGGGCTGCTCAGAAAGAGGCTGGGCCTGTTGGCATGAAGACGTGGCTGTAACAGTCAAAGGAGCCCCAGGTGGCATGGCATAACCTGCAGTGCAAGGCCCGTGGGCTGTCTGTGGTGGAAGGAACATGCCATGTGTTTTTGAAATGTCTGCTCGTTTGTGGGCGGGGGGAGCGTTGTGGATGAAATACTGGTGCGTCTGCGTCAGCCAATACCGGACGTAACGCCTGGCTGAGAAAAAGCGGCTACACATGTTCGTTTTGGGCTTGGGACGGCTCCTGTGTGCGGCTGATTGAGTTTCGCAGTTCTCATTTGTGAGAGCAGGATTGGGCCTGTCGACAAGTTTGTCGTAGCTCTGGTCCACAGTGTCCTGTTTTAAAGGGGACACCTTTTAAACGGTACGGTCACTGTAATCCTATAGTCCCGCTTTGGCAAAGCACATGCTGTGGGGTAAATCCACCTGGGCTCGCAGAGCATTTAACCCGGGGTTGACCCTTAAACGTACGTTCAAAGGCTGTACTGAATGGGGACGGCTAATGTTAAAATGGCTGCAGCCCAAAGTGGGAATGTTCCCCAGGCTTTAAACAGTTGGGATGTCAAATCCCAATTATTCAGTTAACTGGTTAAGCGTTAGGCTGATCTAACTGTTAACCGGTTAACCCACTAAGCAGGATCCAGGCTGGGGACTGCTTCAGCTCAGCTGGAGCAGCCACTAACTCTCCAGTGGGGCTGGCTGCTGGCTCTCGGCCCTCGCCAGAGCAGCCCCTGCCTGAGGGGCATCCGTGCCTGCCACAGACAGGGGTTGCTTGGGACGAGAAGAACTCCTGCCCGCAGTGGGCCCCCTTCAGGGCTGGAGCAGCCCCCCTGTCTGTGGCAGGTGGGGAGCTGCTCCAGCCCCCATCGGTTACTGGTTAACCAGAACTGGTAAGCATTACCCATTTTTAGGGTGATGCTTACCGGTTAACCGTGTAACCAGTTCACCTTTCCCATGCCCATTAAATAGTCACGTAAAAGCAAAATACAAGCCAGCACTTTGTCACCGAGAAATGTTTATTTAAAAAGCTGTTTATATAGGGCCCATGCAGTTTGCTTTGTGTTCCATCCTTGTGGCCCTGAAGCCCTCGATGACTAATTTTTCAAAGCAGACTAGAGGGTTTAGGTAGTGAAATCCCTTAGATGGCTTTGAGAAGCTCAGCTACTATCCCCACAAGTGTGTTGTTACAAATCCTTGATGCTAGCAAGTAATCAAGGGAGTAACTAAGCAAGAAGGGACCATTTTAAATATCTGTCTTCATAAAATCTCTATGTGCGCTACATAGAAAAAGTAACTGTTCCTGTTTTTCAAGCGTGGGCTTTTTTTTTTTTTTCATTGGAGAATAAAGCAAACATTAACTAAACTAGCCAATTAGCCCATTATAAGACGGGATTTTCAGGTCTCTCCTCCATGTCGGTCTTCTCTCCTGAGCCTCTGATCTCTCGCTCCGTGTCTCTTTCCTCCTCCTCCTACTGCCTCCCCCTCTCTCTCTCAGCTCTCCTCCGCCTTCTGCCTATCTCTCCGTCTCTCTCTTTCTCTTCTCCCCCTCCTGCCTCTCACTCTCTCGCCGCTCTCCTCTGTCTCCGTTAGGGATGCATGCTTGTCCAGGCCCCGCCCCCTGGCTGTGTACATCACCGCCCCGGCCCCTTCCCCTCCCGCCGTGGCGCTTGGCTGACTTCTGCGCTGCTCAGCCGGGCCGCGGATGCGGGGGAGCAAGTGGCGCAAGCGGCTGTTTGGGCCCCGTGCTCCCAAACAGGGGAGCAAGGGGGTGCTGCATGGGGGTGCTGCATGGGGACCGCGGTGCCCAAACGGCCACTTGCGCCGCTTGCTCCCCCGCGGCGGCCCGGCTGAGCGGCACAGAAGTCAGCGGAGCGCCACGGCGGGAGGCACAGAACGTAACTCAGGCAACAGCACCGCCCAGAGGGAACAGCCAGGGAGGTAACAGCGCCGCCCAGAGGGAACAGCCAGCATTTCAGCGTTACAGACTCTCAGACACTGGGCTACTATATATATGATGCTGATGACCCAGTCAGGCCAGCAGGCTAGAGACAGACAGGAGACATCTGGATAACGCAGGGGCCCAGTTCTATTTGGGTTCCAGGACTGTGCCCATCATTGTGGTGTCTGAGGCTGTGTCTACACTGCCACTTTCAGTGCTAAAACTTTAGTGGTTCGGGGTGTGAAAAACACACACCTCAGAGCGATAAAAGTTTTAGCATTGAAAAGCACCTGCATAGACAGTGCTTTGGCTGATAAAGCTACAGTCCCTTCTTTGGGGTGTCTTTTTATCTCTGGGAGAGCTCTTCTCCAGCAATAGAAAGTGACTGCCCTGCCCTTTACACAGCGCTATGGCAGCAGCACTGTAACATGTGAAGTGTAGACGTGTGAGTGCCTGATGGTGCTCTTCTTTCTGAGTGGGTAACAAGGTTCTCTCTAATTTTTTCCATCCATGTACAGAATAAGTTTTGTTATTTGCAGCACGGCATGCACAGATGTGCACCACCACCAGTAGAAACACACGCTGCTGGCTCTGGGAACTGTGAGTGCGCGCTAATTAGCTGAGTGACACCTGAATCACTTCTGGGTGGCCACCCCAGTGCACCACTTCCAGGGAACACTGGTGGGTCCTGAACTCGTGTTAATAGACACTGCCTGGTTGGAGGCCCGTTCTTTTGCCTAAGCACGGGAGGGAGCTAACGGTCCAGTAAATCTCTTCCCCATAGCAAAAGACATCAACCACCCTGTCATGCTTAAATGCCAGCTTGCTGGATTACGTGCTGCTTACCCCGCTTGTCCCTGAATTTGCAGCTGTGCTGCTTTGCCCTCAGTCTTGCTGCCAGAGGTGCCTGTGTGCTACTGCATTACAGCCCCTGTGCTGCAGCAGGAAGTGGAGTGCCCTGGCCCCGGCCCGCTCTCCCTCAGCCCCGTGTGGCTTGGCCCAGGGCTGGGCTTGAAGCGGAGCCCAGCGGGCTGGGAGATGGGTGGCAGGGCCAGCAGAGCAGGCTGCTGGGTTGCTCGAGACTCGCCACCGCGGTGAGTGCAGGGGGGGACCAGACCCCTGCTTGCCTCGCTGTGCCAGCCCTACCCCAGTACTCCCCAAGGCCACCCTTGGCCCTGCAGCTAACATGGGGGACCATCCATTCATGAAGACGTGGGTTGTGCTCACACAAGCTCATGACACCATCTATGTGTTTTGTTAGTTTAGTCTCTAAGGTGCTGCCAGACTACGGGTAGTTTAAGTGTTTTCTATAGGATGGTTAAGGTGGCTGCTGCAGGGTCCCCCACAGTGCAGGGCCTGGAGCGGCCGCTTCAAGCCATCCTGAGGGTGGGATGGCTCTGGGTGCAGAAGTGTGAAGGGCTCTGGCTGGGGGTGTGGGAGTTAGGATGGGGTTGGGGTTGAGGAGCTCGGGGTTGAGGAGCTCAGGGCTGGGACAGAGGGTTGGGGTGCCAGGGCTCTGGGGTGGGACTGGGCACGAGTAGTTTGGGGTGCAGGAGGGGTGCTCCAGGTTTGGGGAGGAGCTCTGGGCTGGGGGTGTGGGCTTTGGAATGGGGCCAGGGATGGGGACGTTAGGGTGCAGGTGCAGCTCAAGGGGGGGCAGGATGGGGGCCTAGGCTTACCTGGGTGGCTCCCAGCTGGGGTCAGCAGGGATGGACTCCCTTCTGCCGCAGCAATGGTTTGGTGAGGGTTCTCTCACCCTGCTACAGTCCTGAGCCCCTGCTTGGGGCTTCATGGGAAGCCACGTGGTTGCAAGCTTGGGGGAAGATATGGCCATCACCCTACTTTACAAGTAGAGAACTGAGGCACAGGAGTGCAGTGACTTGCCTGGTGTGACGCTAGGAGCCTCTGGGATTTGAATGCAGCTCTCCTGTATCCCGACCCAGTTCCCAGTCCAAAGTCGTCCTTCCCCTTTCTTAAACTGGGGATGTAAAAATGTAGTCGATTAACCAACTAACCAATAAGCAAAAGCTTATTGGTTAATGCTCTAGGCTACACGCATTTCCCCCCTCCTCACTTGCCAGTACATTTTTTAGCAGGCTGGCCAGGAGCCTGGCTCAGTCCTGGCTTGCGACAGGTCCAGGACCTAGCCCCGCTGTGGCTCTGCATTTAAAGTGTATTAGGAGCCGGGCAGGCAGGCAACCCAGCTCAGTTCCAGCTCACGCTGGGTCCGGGAGTTCAGCTGTACCCTGGACAGGGGCTGCTGCCACCTTGCGCTGCTGTCTCTTTATCAGAGGCAACAGCACGGGGCGGCAGGCGGAGCCAGTCCACAAGGGGAGCTGTCTTTTAAACTGGCTCCCCTCGTGGACCAGCTCCCACTTGGCACCCCATGCTGCTCTCTCTGATACAAAGGCAGCAGCGTGGAGTGGCAGCGGCTTTCTCAGGAGCAAAGCTGGAGCACACTGGCTGCCAGCCCCGCCCCCAAGGACTATAGAATAGTCAACTTACCAATAAGAATTCATGAGGTTACTCAACTATTCAATTAACCGATATTTAACATTCCGATCTTAAACCGGAGCCTCACCACCAGAGGGGCTGCTTGAAGGAGGAGTGAATTTTTTGAGCTTAATGTTTGATTTATTTTTTTGAGCCTTCTAATGGGCTCTTGATTAGTAGCACTGGAATGTGACGGGGAAATGCTGAGGCTCATTGAAAGGAAACAAAGCGAGACTAAAAATCCTACCAGTCTCCAATGATTTAGACATCAAGATGTACTTGAAAAAATAGAAACAAACGTCAAAAGCTTTCTGTTTTAATTGGGCTCATGAAAAATGTCGGTGACGGTCTTTTCTGCCAGCCAAGGTAGGCTGTTCGTGAACTGTCACAAAGGGGGCATTTCGATGTTGCTGTTAAACACAGAGGGCCCAGTCCTGTGAGGTGCTGAGCATCAATGGCATAACTCCCAATGATTTATCTAGTGCCGAATCAGGCTCTGCAAGCCTCCTTCTGTGCCATGGACTTCTGTGGGAGCAGGACAATGTAGGATGAGTGGCAGGGGATTGGCATCTGGCAGTATCGGAGCCTGATCTTTAACCCATTTCATAAAGTTCATGAGTTCTCATGGCTGGATGAGATACCGAGAAACCCCTTTGTCAGACCTGACGGGGGAAGCCTGAGTGACCCCTGGTCTCTCTTTACAGACAAGATCAGGAATATCCATGTTGCCCTGGTACTATTTCGTGTCACCATCCATTCAGAGATCTGCAAACCTCCCGTCTGTGGGTTATGGGGGGTCCCCGCAACGGCCACCATTCTCAGCCTGAGAGCGAAAATGCAGTAGGACCTTCTGAGCAGTGCAAAATATGGGGTTTCCTTCCAGGGAGAAGCAGAGGTGGTGTCTGTATGTGGTGGGGTAGGCGGCAGCACAGCAAGGTTCTAACCCTGCAGAGTGCCATGCAGACAGGCCGGTGATGCAAAGACCCTTCTGCAGGATCGGGACCTTAGCCGCTCATTCTGTGTATACCTGGGAGT
This sequence comes from Rafetus swinhoei, assembly GCA_019425775.1. Classification (NCBI taxonomy): domain Eukaryota; kingdom Metazoa; phylum Chordata; order Testudines; family Trionychidae; genus Rafetus; species Rafetus swinhoei. The sequence continues at coordinate 9,474,115 of CM033441.1, forward strand.
ATTCCATACAGAATTACATTCCAGGGGTTTTAAGGCTGCACATTTTAGTAGGAAAGGCTGAATTTCAGATTGCACCTTAACATTGCCCCCTGCTTTGTGCAAACATGTTACATGGGATGGCGTAGCATTTCTCAACATGGGGGTTAATTAGTATGAATTCGTGTGTTTATAGAGCTCTTTGAATCTGTAAATGGCTGAAAGGTCTCCTGGAAGGTCATGGAGAAAGATGAATGTAAGGAAGAAGTCACAAACCCAACTTTTAAAGAATTAGATCCCATGGAAAAGGAACCGCTTATGAAAAGCAGTGTTTGCAGCTCCGAGAAACGTTGTGTTTGTTTCTGAAATAGTTTCCTGCATTGATTTCAACTTTCCTAAGCTACTGAAACTCCCAGGAAGAGTCTTAGGCTATGTCTAGAGCAGGGGTTCCCAACCTTTTTCGATCCCCGTACGCCCTTGGCTTTTAGTAAACCTTCCCGTACCCCCTATTCAATATGAAAGGAAATAAATTCTAGACTCTAGAATCCACAACTGTTTTCACTAACACTACTACTTTTGGAATATTTCAATTAGGATAATCTAGTTATTTACCAAATATTCCCCGTACCGCCCTTGACAAGCTTCTCATACCCCCTGGGGGTATGCGTACCTCAGGTTGGGAACCCCTGGTCTAGACTACAGGCTTCTTTCGGAAAAAGCTTTTTTTGGAAGAGATCTTCTGGAAAAACTTCTGCTGAAAGAGCGCATCCACACTGCAAAAGTGCATCGAAAAAATGATCTGCTTTTTCAAAAGAGAGCATCCAGACTGAATGGATGCTCTCTCGCGTGTAAGCTGTGATTGCTATGAATTGAATGGCCACCAGGGCACCTGTGCTTTTTCCTCTTTCCTTTTCTTCCGAAAGAACTGCCTCGTCTCCATCCACACACAACTTTTTGCGAAAGAGCTCTTTCGCAAAAAGACTTCCTCGTAGAATGAGGATTACCAATGCAGGAAAACCCCGTCTGTTCTTTTGATTTTCTTGCAGAAGAATGCAATTGCGGTGTGGACGTTCCTCAAGTTTTGTCAGAAAAACAGCTATTTTTCCAACAAAACTCTGTAGTATAGACATACTCTTATTTCTGTCTGGGCTTGTAAGAATCTTAGCAGAGCTGGACTGTGCATGACTCCTCTGAACCCACAAGCCAAACCTTGTAGGAGATGCTCATCACTAAGGGATAGTCTATACTTGATAAATTTGACACTGTTACTCTGGGCTTGAATAAAGACATTAACTGGTTGATGCATTACAAAGCCAATTTCTCCTGCCTTTAACACCCACATATTCACATCAAAAGCTATGAATGAGACACATCCTGCCCATTTAATTAGCTTAATGAACACGGGTCCTACAATTGACAGGCACTTCTTTTGCTGTTATATATACCGTGGATTCTGTTATTTCCACTTCATCTCATCTGATAAAGTGGGTCTTACCCATGGAAACTTATGATACTGTATATTTTTGTTAGTCTCTAAGGAGCCACAGGTCGACTCGTTATTTTCCAAAACAGTGATTCCAGAATGCTTATCCCAGAATCCAGTGGATTAAATTTAATTGGGAAAAGGCACCTGATTCTGGCTAGGGATGTAAGCAAGGAGTCGACTAGTTGACTAAGCAGTAAACCTAGGCTTATCACTTAGTCTAGTCGACAACTCGCATTTCCCCTCCCTCCTTGCCGGTTCCCCCCAGCATCGTCTCTGCGGTGATGCCTGCCCTTCCCCTGCGCTGCTGCCTCTGATATCAGAGGGCAAGAGGGGCAGGGGAGGCTGCCGCACAGCAGCCTCTGTCTGCAGCGAGCCTGGGTCTGCCATGGGAGGAGGCTGCTCCAGCAGCAGCCCCTGTCTGCGGGGGGTCCCAATGGACAGGGGCTGCTGCTGGAGCAGCCCCTGTCCACAGCCAGCCCGGGCTGCTGTGCAGCAGCCTCCCCTTCTCCCACCCCCTGGATTCCTGACAGACAGGGACTGCTTCCACCCTGCGCTGCTGTCTCTGAATCAGAGTCAGCAGTGCAGGGTGGCAGGCAGCTGGTCTGCATGGGGAACTGATTTTTAAACTGGCTCCCCTCGTGGACAGGCTCCCGCCTGGCACCCCACCTTGCTGCCTCTGATACAGCGGCAGCAGCATGAGGTGGCAGGGGGCTCCCCAGGAGTGGGGCTGGAGCACACTGGCTGCTGGCCCCGCCCCTGGGGACTAGAGTAGTCCACTAACCAATAGGAATTCATGCAGTTAGTCAACTATTCTCTTACCCAATAGCTAACCTCCCTAATTCTGGCATAAGAGATTTATAATTATTTTGGTAAATTTCCAACTGTGGACAAACCCTTGACTGTTCCAGACTTTTCTTCCATTCCATGTGCTGATAAGGTAAAACCCCACTGAAGAGCTGGGGATCATGCAGGTTAGCTTGAGCTAGTCTTTGTTTTCAAATTGTTTTATTCTTACATTGTTTGTTGTCCCCTTACCAAAGCCTGCTAATAAGTGCTAAATGTGACGATGATGAGGTTAGCTCTGCACCACCTTTCTGTCACTTTTGGTGATGTTGATACTTATAAGGCCGGGTGGGGGAGATAGGTCAGTGGTTTGAGCATTGGCCTGCTAAACCCAGGGTTGTGAGTTCAGTCCTTGAGAGGGGGGCCTTTTAGGGATCTAGGGCAAATCTGTCAGGGATGGTAGTCCTGCTGTGAAGGTAGGGGATTGGACTTGATGACCTTTCAAGGTCCCTTCTGGTTCTATGAGATAGGTATATCTCCATATATTATTATTTCTTATTTTATCTGGGCTAATGATAATGAAATCAGGGAAGGGGTAATTTCTCATCTGGATATTTGTGTCTGTGGCTGTTTCCCCAGGCCAGACAATGCTCCTTTCTTGGTTGGTGGTTTCAGTTTTCCAGGAAGCACATTAGCTTTGTCTGCTCTTCTCTAGGTGAAATGAGATTAACCAGATGAGGGAACAGAAGTCTTGATTATCCTTAGCACTCAGCCCTGGGCTCTTAATGCAGATGGTCAATTTGGTTGCGGGGAAACTAAATCGGTAAGGGTAGAGGGTACATTAGTTTTGCACAGATCAAAAAACACAAGCAAGTGGATGCCCTATGTCAGTGGTCCCCAACCTTTTGGGGCTGCTGCACGTCCGGGGGCCGGGCCACGCAGATGCCGCGTGCCCAGGGCCCGGGGTGCAAGAATGGCTTGGGCCGGCCCTGGTCAGTTGGCAGGCGCACATAAATGCCCTGGTGGCGGCATGGCACCCGCAGGCACCGCGTTGGGGACCACTGCCCTACATCAGCTGTTCCAGACCAAGCCTTCTGCAACTAAACGGAAAGTAGTGGGCACTGGTTGGTGCAGGCGATGTAAACTGATAACTGCTTCAAAAGACTGAAAACCACCCGGCATCAATAAGCTTGTCTCTCTACGTTTCTGCGCCTACCCTGCGGGCTAGGATTTAGTTTGCAGCCCCTCTTCCCCACGCTTTACGACACCCTTTTGCGGACCATGTCGTTGACAAGCGCTGCAGTGGCTTGTGCCGAACTATCCGCTGATACATCTGTGCCTGACCTGCATTACTAATTGCAAATTACTTTTTGTGCACTATCACCCATAACATTGCAATGCTCCTCTGCCTCGCCTTGCGGCTAATTATTGGAGAAGGTTTATGTTAATCTTACTGTAAATTAATTGTTCACAGTTTGGAGCCCTTTTATATCCCAGTCACTTGAACTGAAGAGATAATTGCATCCAAGCATTTCAGACCTAGCCTAGATACAGCCTTCTCTTTTGGAATAAGTATGTTTTCTCAGCGTGTGCTACTCCAGTAACTGGCTTCCCACGTGATGGATTTCAGCTGCCTTTGTTTCTTTGCTGTTTAAATGATGTGTTTGCCTATATCTAGAGTTGGAAGGATTCTTTTTTTTATTGGTAAATGTCAATTGCAGCACACACATTCTCTCTCTTTGATGGAAATTTACAGCTAGGCAAAGGAAGAAAAATGCTGCTTGCAAACTTGTTAGTATTTGATTTAAGAACATTTAGCTTTGTATATGTTGACATCTGATGCTGACCATTTTGAGTTTTAATAGTTAAAGGCCAGCTGCTCAGCCATTCTGAATCTGTTTCTGCTATTGTTAAATTGTCTGATTTTTTCCCTCCTCTATAATTTTTCACAACCGTGAAAGTTGTAACAGATAAAATTAAAATAAAATGCTTACAGCCCACCTTGTTGCTCCAATGTGAAAATTTAAACCAATGCAAATAGAAACCAAATGCTTAAAAATAAACATCAATTTCACCTATTGAAACTTTTTTTTTTTTTTTTTAATTGTACTCTGCCAAGCCTAAGTACAGCAAACGGGCTTGACTCTCTCATCGAGTTAGTTCTGAGAACAGGGCTCTTCCACTGTAATTCTTCTGTGTGTATATATACATTCCACATCCTGGCAGGATGTGTCAACATCGGAGCATTCGGCAGACATGGTGTAGCTTAGCAGTCCCCTCCTATCTTCCTCCAGAGGCTGGTGCAGTAATTACTGACACTTTGAAGTTAAAAGACGACTGACATTTAGAAAGTTCTGAGTTTCGTCTCTTTTTAATAACATTTGAATCATTATATTTGTCATAGGCAGGAGCTTTGATCTTGGTGTCACATGCTAGACTGGTTTCCACAGGCGATATCTTTAAAAAGAGACTCCCTAACCCTTCAGCTGTTGCTTGTTTCCACTAGCTTTGGAATTACATTCATTTATACCCGTGAGTGGTAAGTGACAATCGCTGCTTCTGATTGGCTAGCAATTGTGTGCCTCTTATTATGTCTGTTGCTCCGCCTCTTCCATCCTTACCTTGGCCTGCTTGTTTGCCTCCTCCACTTGTTTCAGTCTGTAAGGGCATGTCTACACTAGGGAATTATTTTGAAAAAACTAAATTTGAAATAACTCCCGAAATAACATCGAAATAGCGTGTCCACATACGGGGAAGCCTCTAAATTAGTCCGAGGCAGGCTCCATTATTGTGGATGCGCTAGATCGCCTTAGAGCCCCAGGAAGCACTGGGGAGTAATGACTTTGAATTACTCTGGGGAGTAGTTATTTGGAAATAGCAGCAGAGGCACATCCACACTACCGCTATTTTGAAATAACTATTTTGAAATTAGCGTTATTCCCCGAGGAAAGCAGGAGCACGGATTTCAAAATAACCAGCCCGTTATTTTGAAATAATGGATTTGGTAATGTGGACGCTCCGATTATAATTTCAAAATAAAGGGGGTATTTGGAAATAACTCCCTTGCATAGGCCAGGGCTAAGTGATTTGGCTCTGTCACTTTTACTCTAGCTTTGTAAGCCACCTGGTCGGCCTTCAGGCATTATCCCAGGCTAAATGTTACTATTTAATTGCATGCCAGTCTTTCATCTGCACAAAGACATCATAAGACAGACCCTGCCCTGAAGAGCTTCCAGTCTAAATGAACATGTCCGACCAAGGGACCCCAATCTCTGTTGCATACCCTCTGGGGCACCAAGGGGTGGAGCGACTTGCCCAGAGTCAATCAATGGTAGGGGTGGGAGTCAAACTCTTGAATCCCACGATACTTGCCCCAAGCTTCAGCCCATCTTCATGACAGAATCTGTGGCCACTGAATGAAATGGCAGATACAGAGCAGAGGCCAGGAGACTGGCTGGATTTTATGACGCGAGATCTTTCTGCTTTAGGCCTCAGTCCAAAGCTCTGAGTAGATTCCTCCCTTCCCCCCTTACAAGAGCCACAAGGGAGCAGGTGGGCGAGGGAATAGCTTTCCCTGCAGATCATGATGGTGCGGGATTGGCAGAATAGCATGATAAACAGGGCAGGGGTGTACAAGATTGTAAAGCCAGATTCTACCCTCTCACTAATTTTGCACGGCTGCTGGTCCCTCATGTTCTGCACGGACATGAGAGGAGAATCGGGCCTTTAGGCCAAGAGCGCCATTTCGGGAGAGCGTGTGGGGGAGGACCAGCGTGCGTACTGGGATGCCGTTTGCTTTTCTTCCCGTTCCCGTGATGATCAGGGAGCGAGGGGAAAGTACTTAGATTCTGTGAGTTACTCCTCTGCCTTCACCAGACAGGAGCAAGAGGCGTGCGCAGAAGCCGTGCACTTTCCCTTCGCTCTCTGATATTGAGAGGAACGGGATGAAAAGCAAGACACATCCTGGTGCGCCCAGCTGCTGCCCCCCCCACCCGCAACCCGCTCTCTGAGAATGGTGCCCTTGCTTTAGGAGGGGTCAGAAGGTTCCCCCAGAGACTGGGAATGGAAGTGGGGCAGGCAACCCTGCTTTCTCCCCAACGCTGCCGGGCACTGCGTTGTTGACACATCATGGCTCTGTTTTAAAATATGTAAAAAAAAATTCATATCGGTGGACTGATTTTTTTTTTTTTTTTTTTTTCCAAACAAACAACCCCCCCGTGGAGATAAGGAAAATGAGGGCAGCTCCGTCCCCCCAAGAACTCATTCTTGCTTGCTGAATTTGCTGAGCTGCGGTGGGTTGTGCTCGCGTATCATTTGTGTGTTGTCACTGGGCTGGGCAGCGCTGCTGCTGTGTGGTCTAAGAGCTCGCGCCGTGGCGCTGGCTCCGCATTGAGTGCTCGGTTAGAATCATTGTCCCAAACTAACAGTCGGTGTAAATCCTGGATTCATTGGCGCTGCCTTGACTTTGAGGCCTATCGAGGATCGGGCCCGTTGTTTATACCGACCTTCCCTTCTAGTTAGCCCAGTGTTTCAGTTCCGCTTTAGGCAGCCCTGGGCACAGAGAACTGGCTTCCCCCTCTTCCTTTAGCTTCGGCCAAGGGTAGTAAATCTCAAAGCTGCCATCCAAATTTACCAGATCCTGAGACTCAGCTTGGGGCCTCGTCAGTTTTTTCCCCCAATGCCTTTTCTTTCTGGTCGTTATGCCCTTTCTCTTCTGTGTGTGTGTGTGTGTGTGTGTGTGTGTGTGTGTGTGTGTGTGTGTGTGTGTGTGTGTGTGTGTGTGCGTGCGTGTGTGTGTGTGTGTGTGTGTGCGTGTGTGTGCGCGCGCAATTCAAGCACCAGCCCCGCAAAGAACAGGTTCTTGTCTTTGTAGTGATTCTGTGCTCACTAAATCCCAGGAGGCCGGCTACTGGTATTTCAGGCTATTGTAACTGGTGCTTGAGGTTCCCCCATCCTGCCTGAGGGCCCGATCTTGCAAAAGGTCCCACCTGGACAGAGTTTTGACTTGACTTGAATGCAGCCCCAAAGGGTACAGGGATTCTCCCAGACAGATTCAGCTGCAGAATTGGAGCCTTAAAGATGGGCCTCCATGTTGGGCAGTGGTTCCTGGGCGGGTGCTCTGATCTGCTACAGCAAGCCCCAGTCTCGTGGAGTCAGACTTCATGTGAGTGAACGGGAGGCCGTTCATCTGCCATGAGGACATTGACAGCTTGCAAGTCAATGACAGTAACATGACAGAGAGGATACTTTAGAACAGAAGAACGGTCATACTGGGTCAGACCAAAGGTCCATCCAGCCCAGTATCCTGTCTGCCGACAGTGGCCATTGACAAGTGCCCCAGGGGAAGTGAACCGAACAGGTAATGAGAAAGAGATATCTCTCCTGCCATCCATCTCCACCCTCTGACAAACAGAGGCTAGGGACACCATTCCTTACCCATCCTGGGTAATAGCCATTAATGGACTTAACCTCCATGAATTTATCTAGTTCTCTTTTAAACCCTTCACAACCTCCTCAGGCAAGGAGTTCCACAGGTTGACTATGTACTATATGAGGAAGAACTTCCTTTTGTTTTAAACCTGCTGCCCATTAATTTCATTTGGTAGCCCCTAGTTCTTATATTATGGGAACAAGTAAATAACTTTTCCTTATTCACTTTCTCCACACCATTCATGATTTTTATATACATCTATCATATCCCCCCTTAGTCTCCTCTTTTCCAAGCTGAAAAGTCCTAGTCTCTTTAATCTCTCCTCATATGGGACCTGTTCCAAACCCCTAATCATTTTAGTTGCCCTTCTCTGAACCTTTTCTAATGCCAGTATATCTTTTTTGAAACGAGGAGACCACATCTGTACACAATATTCAAGATGTGGGCGTACCATGGATTTATATAAGGGCAATAATATATTCTACTTTCTTCGATAGGATAACAAGCCTTGTGGACTAGGGGGAAGTGACAGATATGGTATGCCTAGACTTTAGGAAAGGATTTGATACAGTCTTACATGACCTCCTTATCAATAAATTAGGGAAATGCAGCGTAGATGGGGTTACTGCAAGGTGGATGCATAACTGGTTAGATAAACCTTCTTAGAGAATAATCATCAACAGTTCACAGTCATGCCGACAGGGCATAACAAGTGGGGTTCCGCAGGGATCAGGTTGGGGACCGGTTCTATTCAATATTTCCATTGATTTTGGTAATGGCATAAAGAGTACACTTATAAAGTTTGTGGATGATACCAAGCTAGGAGGAGTTGCAGATAGGGATGTGAATGGTTAACCAGTTAATTGGTAACCTTCTGCCTTAATGAGTGAGGCTTACCATTTAACCATTGAGGGCTGCTCCTGTCCCACAGGGCCCACAGGGCCCGCCGCGGGCAGGGGGCGCTCTAGCCTGGATGGAGTAGGCCTGGTCCATGTGCCTCTTCTTCCCCCTCCCCCCGCTTACACTGTTTAATTGGTTAAACGGTTGATCATAATGTTTAACCGGTTAACTAATTAAATGGGATTTTACATCCCTAGTTTGCAAGTACTTTGGAGGATAGGGTTAGAATTCAAAATGATTTGGACAAACTGGAGAAATGGTCTGAGGTAAATGGGATGAAGTTCAATAAGGACAAGTGGAAAGTACTCCACTTAAGGAGGAACAATCAATTTCACACATACAAAATGGAAAGTGACTGTCTAGGAAGGAGTACTGCGGAAAGGGATCTAAGGGCCATAGTGGACCACAAGCTAAATATGAGTCAGCAGTGTGACATTGTTGCAAAAAAAGCAAACATGATTCTGGGATGCATTAACAGGAGTGTTGTGAGCAAGACACAAGTAGTCATTCTTCCGCTCTCCTCTACACTGATTAGGCCTCAACTGGAGTATTGTGTCTAGTCTGGGCATCATATTTTAGGAAAAATTTAGAGAAGGTCCAGAGAAGAGCAACAAAAATGATTAAAGGCCTAGAAAACATGGGGGAAGCATTAGATTTGTTTAGTTTGAAAAAGAGAAGACTGAGAGGGGACATGACAACAGCCTTTAAGTGTCTAAAAAGTTGTTACAAGGAGGAAGGAGAAAAATTATTCTCCATAACCTCTGATGAGAAGATCTGAAGCAATGGGCTTAAATTGTAGCAAGGGAGGTTTAGGCTGAACATTAAGAAAAACTTCCTAAGTGTCAGGGTGGTTAAGCACTGGAATAAGTTGCCTAGGGAGGTTGTGGAATCTCCGTCACTGGAAATATTTAAGAGCAGGTTAGATAAACACCTGTCAGGGATGATCTAGACCAGGGCTACTCAACACGCAGCCCGCGGCCCATTTGTTTGTTGTGCGGTTTGGGTTTACACAGGGCTCAACGCACGGCCCATGGGGGGGATCCTTTGAACATGGCCGCCACTGGGAACATGCTCCACAACAGTGAGGCGTCTCCCATGCGGGGTGAGCACTGAAAGACGCAAGCAGATGGGCTGGCTGCAACAGACAGGGTGTCGGCGTTTCTAGCCCCTAGTGAGGAGGTACCGGGAGTGCCAGGGCATTGTGGGAAGTGCTTTGTATTCATGACTGTCAGTGTGAAAGAAGCTATTTACGTATATTTCCATATATATTTGCATGTACACGCAACCAGACTTCAGTTGCGGCCCTCGGCATGCGCTGTGAGTATCATTGTGGCCCCCGGGGCTTCCAAAGTTGAGTAGCCCTGATCTAGACGGTGCTTGGTCCTGCTGTGAGTGCAGGGGACTGGACTTGATGACCTCTCGAGGTCCCTTCCAGTTTTAGTGTTGTATTGGTTCAGTTCATCCGTGTGCAGAATAAATTTTGTTCGGTGCACTAACACATCTGCAAATGTGCACCACCAGCAGAAACACAGGCTACTGTCTGGAGGCATTTTGCTAATCAACTGGGCAGCATTGGAATCTCTTCTGGGTGGCCGCCCAAGCGCTCGGCTTACAGGAAATGTTGTGGAGCCTGATTCAAAGCCCACTGAAATTGATAGGAGCTTTGCTGCTGACTTCAATGGTCTTTGGATTGGCAACCTTGGGTGGGGGCGCTGTTTCTTTACTGGACTGATAAGAAAGAAGGGTCAATATTTAGCTGTGCTGCTAAGAAAATACATCCTGTTATGCGTATGTTGCTCTCATGAGCCTGTTCTCTGGGGCTCTGCGGCAGGCCCTGTTTCAGTGTTCAGGTGTTTCAGTGTATTTTGCCTTCCTTCAGTGTTCTAATGTAAACCCCGCTGCGACTTGTCAGCTGTATCTGAGGGTAAAGTGCAACCTTCTCCTTTGGTGAGCTAACTCCCAAATCAACTTTGTTTGTTTCACAACATGACTTTAAATTACGCTCTGGCTCCGGCTTCGGCTTCGGGGAAGGTGCTTCTTAATCAGTGTAATATGCATGGTGCACCCTTTGGAAATTCAAAATAGACATAGGCAAACACTCAGCTCAAACGGATTGCAAACAGCTTTGCTTCCCACTCGGTGTATCTGAGCGGAGGTTTGAAAGGGGTTATAAAGATGTAACTTCCGAGCTTCAAAACATGAAGAAGAACATGTGATGCTTGTTAATATCTATATCCCAGTGTGCTAGCAAGAGCAATTATTCAAATACTCATATCTGTTTCTAGACTCCCCATTCCCTCCATTCAGAAAAATCTTGCAGTATTCCGCCAGGGATTTGTGCGACTCATGGCAAAGATATTCCAAAGTGGCCAGTGATTTTTGAGTGCCCAAGATGACACTGTAGAAGGAATTCTTGTTTTCAGAAAGCCTTAGTACTGGCTCTCTGAAAATCAGGCCCCTTGAAGGTGCACCAAATCAGTAGGCATTTCTGAAATTCTTGACCTGTATGTTTTAGGACAGTTAGACTCTGTCCAGCTGGGACACAAGATTCCTAGCTTGTGTTGATGTACTAATTCCACTCAAGCCAATGGGTTAAAAATAGCAAAGTGTAGACTGGACAATACAAGCAGTGACCTTAGTTAGCTACTTAAGTATGAACCAACTCGGACCTTCTTGGTTCTTGCGCCGGTGGCTAGCCCAAGCTGCCATGTGGCTACGCTAATATTTCCTGCATGCCAGCCCAAAGAGTGCTAGCATGGGTACATCTAAGTGAGCTGGGAATCCCACCTCAAATGCGGATGCAGTGTGAGTGTGCAGCAAGTAGGGGTGTAAAGCTGTGGTGTAGGTGGCCCCTGTTCCCGTGCGTTCGCAGTTGCCTGGAGTGACTTCCCGTACTCCGGTGTCAAAACAGTAGCTCAAAGTGAGCCAGGGACTTTCAATGGGTGGGAGCAGCATCCTGAAAAACAGTCTGCTAGTGCTGTGTATCGGCGGGGGAGCCGTGTCTGTCTGTATCCGAAAAACCAACGAGGAGTCCTGTGGCCCCTTGCAGACTAACCGATTGATTTGGGCAGCAGCTTGCATGGGTTAAAAACCCCACTTGGTCAGATGCCTGGAGTGGTGCCTGCTTCTGTCATTTGCACTCCAGGCATCTGACAAAGTGGGGTTGTGCCCACACAAGTTTATGCCCAAATCAATGAGCCAGTAAACTTGCCGAGCCCCTGGGCAAGGTGAGGCAGGGCTGGCTCCGTGCTCCTGGAAGGGGCGGAGCCAGGGCAGACAGCCCTCAGCGCTGCCCAGACCGTGCCCTCCTCCTCAGCCCCGTGCGGAGTGTGCCGCCCAGGGCTCAGGAGGTGATTTAAAGGATCCGGGACTCCAGCCGCTGCCGCAGCCACGGTGACTGGGACCCCTGGGCTCCTTTGAATCACCAGGCGCCGGGACAGTTGCCCCTTTGCACCCCGTGTCAGTAGGCCTGGCCCAGATAAATCTGTTAGTCTTTAAGGTGCCTCAGGACTCCTTTTTTGTGCACTGCAGATTTACATCCCAGGTTGCTATGCACTGGTCATTCTTCTAGACCAGACCTAAGTTTTAATTCAGGGGTGGGGAAACCTAAGGCCCAGGGGCCGGATGCGGCCCCTGTCTTGCCTAAATCCAGCCCTCGAGGCTCAGTGCTCCCTCCGCCCAGCATTGGGGAACCTGCATGGGGCTGGAGCACACAATCTACTAGGCTGGGCCCCCTTGTGAGGGAAATGTGGGGAGTCTTTCTCCTTCTCAGTCGGGGGCCACGTCAGTGAAGGCTGGGGTTTTTGGGGTTGTTTTACACTTGTGTGTGGCCCCCGACTGATTTTTTCCCGCCCCTGTTTTAATTGTGATATACCTTGACTTTAGCAAGGCTTTTGATACGGTCTCCCACAATAGTCTTGCCAGCAAGTTAAGGGAATGTGGATTGGATAAATGGACACTAAGATGGCTAGAAAGATGGCTAGAAGGCCAGGCCCAGTGGGTAGTGATCAACGGCTCGATGTCAGGATGGCGGTCGGTTTCTAGCGGAGTGCCCCAAGGTTCGGTTCTAGGACCGGTTTTGTTCAATATCTTTATTAATGACCTGGATGAGGATGGATTGCACCCTCAGCAAGTTTGGATGACACTAAGCTAGGGGGAGAGGTAGATACGCTTGAGGGCAGAGATAGGGTCCAGAGTGACTTAGACAAATTGGAGGATTGGGCCACAAGAAATCTGATGAGGTTCAACAAGGACAAGTGCAGAGACCTGCACTTGGGACGGAAGAATCCCAAGCATTGTTACAGGCTGGGGACCAACCAGCTAAGTAGTAGTTCTGCAGAAAAGGACCTGGGGGTTACAGTGGATGAGAAGCTGGATATGAGTCAACAGTGTGCCCTTGTAGCCAAGAAGGCTAATGGCATATTAGGTTGCATTAAGAGGAGCATTGCCAGCAGATCCAGAGATGTCATTATTCCCCTTTATTCGGCTCTGGTGAGGCCACATCTGGAGTATTGTGTCCAGTTCTGGGCCCCCCACTATAGAAAGGATGTGGACGCATTGGAGAGGGTCCAGCGGAGGGCAACCAAAATGATTAGGGGGCTGGAGCATATGACTTATGAGGAGAGGCTGAGGGAGTTGGGTCTGTTTAGTCTGCAGAAGCGAAGAGTGAGGGGGGATTTGATAGCAGCCTTCAACTTCCTGAAGGGAGGTTCCAAAGAGGATGGAGAAAGGCTGTTCTCAATAGTAACAGATGACAGAACAAGGAGCAATGGTCTCAAGTTGTGGTGAGAGAGGTCCAGGTTGGATATTAGGAAAAACTGTTTCACTAGGAGAGTGGTGAAGCACTGGAATGGGTTACCTAGGGAAGTAGTGGAGTCTCCATCCCTAGAGGTGTTTAAGTCTCGGCTTGACAAAGCCCTGGCCGGGTTGAATTAGTTGGGATTGGTCCTGCCTAGAGCAGGGGGCTGGACTTGATGACCTCCTGAGGTCTCTTCCAGCTCTATGATTCTATGAATTGTATGCAACCCAGTTCCCCTGAGCTGCTCTGTTGCCAGAAATGGCTCACTTGATCCGGAGGCCTGCAAAACCCTTAAACACGAGTCCTTTTACTCCCAAGGATCGTTCCCTTTGATGTGGGCTCCGGTGTATGCAGGATGGGGACCTTACTGGATTTTGGCTGTGGAAAATCCACTGCCTGGTAGGGACTGGTGGGGAGAGACAGCCCCACACGCCCTGATGGCATTGCTGCAGCTGCTCCTGCAGTGTTTCCACAGCTTGGCCATGGATAGTGGGGACTGGCCCAGAACTGGCCGGTGGGTAGCTACCGGTTCCGAACCAGCCGAGGGTTCTCTGCCAGCAATTTGGCCCTCCCCCGCCCCGGGCTGCACTCAGTGCTGTGTGACATCGGCGAACAATTGGCTGAGTGACAGGTTTGTGACAGATCCCCTTTCTGATTGGCTCTCGGTGATGTCATACCCAGGTCTCTATCGGCCTGGAGTAGCTAGGTTCCAATAGAAAACGCTTGGTCCGTGGCTCTAACTGCAGTCACACAGCTTGGTGTGGCACAGGGCTGCACACGGGGCCTGGAAGTGTTCTGCAATCTGTCGCTAAGGGCCGGTGTCTCTTAGTGCATAATTGAGGCAGCGGATGCTTAAATAATCCAAACAAGCAGCTTCCAGCTGATTGCAATTAGTAAAAAGAAATTACAGCGGGACCTTTCTCTTCCCCTGTCAGAATGCATGCTCGCAGACTCCCCTGCTGTGTGCAACGGGGCTGAATGTCAAACCCCTTTGGCTGGGAGAAATATTCTGGGTCTGGTCTGCTCTATGGGGCAGGGATCTCCCCTAGCACTGCCTGGATTTTTGGAAAAGCTCGGGGTACGGGGTGCGTGCTGTGCCAGAACCCCTTGGAAATCTGGCCATTCGTGCCAAAGGAGGAGCTCTGAGAACTTGGAAAATTGGTCCCTGTGTGTGGGTGTGGAGCCTTTGCAAATCAGTCCCAACCTTCTTTGTCTCTGGCCTTGTTTCGGTTCAGACCCCAGATGCCCCCCAGTTCCTACGTTTGCCCTCTCCATGCGCTTGGCACGTTCTCTCTTCAGCTGTTTGCCAGACCACCTCTTCCCATGCAAGCCCATCTGAAAATCTCACAGCTGCTGCTTTGTCTCTGGCGAGCTAGTTACAAGAATTCCAAACAACAACGAGACCCCTAATTCAAGGGAGTGATTTAAGGGGTAGACAAGCCTCTCCAAGTAACCGCACGATCACGTCCCGCCCGTCCTCTCCCCTACGCTCTCGGACCGGACCCTCCTCTCGTGACCTACCTTCAGTTTAGAACTGGGAGGGACAGGGCTTGGATCCAGCCTGGATGTTAAAATCAAGGACAAGAGAGGAGTTAAAGGCAGCTCCTCACTCCTTCCTATCCCTCAGGCAGATGAAGGTGCCATTGTGGGGGACAGAACCAGGGTTAGGCAGAAATATCAGGAGCTTAGTTTCGACTCTTTCCTCCTAGATATCGGAGGACACTGGGGCGTAGGGTGGAGAAGGCCATTTTCCCACGGATGAAAGCCAATGGCCCTGCCTATTCTGATGTACCTCGCACAACGAGGGCTGAGGTGACCCCTAAGGCTGTGAACACTGAAACTTCGCTGTTTCCGGTCGCTTTAGAGGCTCGTTATCGTCCGTTTCCCTTTGCCATATGTCAAAGGAGGTGCAGGGCTGAAGCATCCTAGGGCGATAGTCTGGCTTATTAGACCCCGGCAGCAGCGTATTGACTTGAGCTCCTCCAAAGGTGGGGACTTGAGGGCCTTTTAGAGCTTTCCCAGACTTCAGATGATTGTTTTCTTAAACTAGAACAGCCCTGGAAGCAAGCCTGAAAGGCCAGCTATTTTGCAGACCATCTGGAGTAAGAGCTGAAGGTGGGAGGGGAGGGGAGGGGGGGAAGGCATGATTGTTAGAGCTCTGGGCACTGAGTAGCATGAGGACTATGTGGTCTTTGCACCAAGGATCTCTTGAACAGGCCACGTTGTGGATGTGGGGGGCTGACCCGAACCCTACCGAAGGCAGTGGGAGGCAGAGACGGTGGCTGTGAGGAGCATAAAGACGGTGGCTGTGAGGGGCTAGAACGTATGGACGCATGTTTTCATCTGCCCCTTGAGGCTGCCAACCCAGAAGGTGCGTAAGAGACTCAGCACTGAACACGGGCCCAGGCCCGAAACCTTTACCTCTGGATTTTGAGCTCCCCACATGCAGGGATTTGGGTTCTGTCCAGTATAAACAGGGGCCAGGAGCAACAAATCAGAACCTGCCCTGAGTCTGGATGGCAAATGCTCCTCATGGTTTGGAGCTGTTCAGATCCCAGCGTTTGGACACCTCCCTAGCATTCAGTCATGCGGGGAGAGGGCGAAGGCCAGTAGAAACAGCTGACTTACACTAGTCTCCCATCTGTCCCCTTAACTCATGGAAGTCTAGTGTCGTGGGACTATTGCACATGGATTAGAGCAGCGGTTTTCCAACTTCTTTTTCTCATGATCCCGTTGAAGGAAGTTGTTGAGGCTGCGACCCAACATCATTTGACTGGAATGTGGGCTCTGGGGTGGGGCTGAGGATGGAGCTTTGGGGTGCAGGAGGGGGCTCTGGCTTGGGGAGGGGGTCAGGGCTAGGGCAGGAGGGGCTTACCTTGAGTGGCTCCTGGTCAGCAGTGCGGCAAGGGTGCTAAGGCACAGACCATGCTGCCCCCAGAAGCAGCCAGCAGCAGGTTCCCAGCCAATGGGAGTGCAGAGCTAGCGCTCAGGGCAGGGGCAATGCGTGGAGCCCTGTGCACTACCCCACACACACACACAGGAGCTGTTGCCGGCTGCTTCTGGGGCACAGCACAGTCTGCGGTGCCAGGATATGAAGGAAGCTGCCTTAGCACCCCTGCTGGTCACCTGAGCCCCCTGCAGCAACAAGACCCAGCGCCCAACATTCCACCACACCCAGCACTGGCTCGTGACCCCTGGTTTGAAAACGACTGGATTAGCCCCGTCGATGCAGTGTTTGGTTCAGTTCAGATCTAAAATAGTACGGGTTGGACCTCCTGGTCTGGCACCCTCAGGACCTGACCGGTCCTGAATGAGGGAGTTTGCTGGACCAGGAGAGGTCAGTTCTGGCCCCTCTGCTGCCAACCTCCGGGCTCTCCTGAGGGGCCGCCAGCCTCCCAGCTGGGTTCGCCCCCTGGGTGCTGGCCCCATCCAGGCTCTCTGTCCCCATGCTGCTGACCCAGCTCAGCTCCTGGCCCCCCAACCCCTCTGCCGCCGGGCTCCCAGCCAGCCTCTGCTCCCAGCTGCCGGGGCTCGCTGGTCCAGCAACATCCGTGTTGCTGCCAGACTATGGATGTTTCTGGACCAGATAGACCCAGACTAGAGAGGTTCAACCTGTATTGAAACTGAAGGGGAAGTTTAAAGAGGCAGGGAGTTGTTACTCCATCTGGAATTTGCTCAGGACACCTGGTCTTACAACCCTCACACTGGATCTTAAATAGCAGTGGCAGGTGCTTGGCATTTGTCATCCAGTTCCTAGGAGCCTGACCCAGAGCCCAGGGAGGGATTGCCGACAGCATCACTCGCTACCTCCCAGTGATAAGTGTTTGCAGGGTCGGGGGCCCCGCGTTACCTGTTGAATCATCGCAGTTAGCGGAGTAGCCTGGGTTTCTTAGGGCAGTCTCCCATCCCAGGCAGTAAAGTAAATCCTGGGTCCCTTGTCTCTGTCAGCTCCCTGCATGGAGCCCTGAGCCTCTGACTGGGCAGGGTTGATTAATCAGCTGCAGGGCGGGGCTGCTGCGCAGCTTAGAGGGAACGCTGGTCCCTGGTACCTTGGATGGGACTCCATCTAGCTGGATGATTGGATCCCTTTGCCGGATCAGTGTCCCCACTGGCAACGCTCCTGGGCAGTGGTTCTCAACCTGTACCCATCGGGTGGCTGATTTGTCCGGCGGACCCCCCCCCCCCCCAAACTTCATCTCTCTCAAAATCGACGTGCTTACACAATCGGACCTAAAAATACAACCGTGTCACAGCCCACTGGTACTGCAAAACGGCTCCCTTCCTCATTTTACCATGTAATTTAAACATAAATCAATGGGAATAGAAATATTGTACTTACCTGTGTGTCTAGTACGCAGAGCACCATAAACAAGTCACTCTCTGTATGAAATCATAGTTTGTACTGACTGGGCTTGTGCTTTTTTATGTTGCCTTTGTAAAACTAGGCCAGTATTGAAATGAGTTTGATGTACCCCCGGCAGATCTCTGTGTACCTCTGGTTGAGAGCCACTGCTCCTGGGGAAAACGGGCCACATTCCTGGGGCTTGGCCTTTGGCAGCCAATAGAGTAATGCTTTCCCACAAAATAACAATTGCCTGCCCCTCACAAAATGTGATTTGTTATGATATTGTCTGCAGAAATCCTGACTAACAGCTCTTCCTAATTATGTATTTGTGTGTCCTCTCTTATTGCCCTCCCTCCTTATCCTCAAGGGGGGGAGATACCGAGAGCTCCCACATTACATACCGCAAAGATGACAGCAATGGTCCCTCTAACCTTTTCCGTCCTTGTGTGGAATAATTTTTTATGCATACCAAGGCATGTGCACTACCAGTAGAAACAAAAACCCAGCAGCGGGCGCTCTGCTCATCAGCTGGGGGGCATTGGAAGCTCTCTTCCACTGTGGGCGCCCAGCTCACAGGGAACCGGGGCTGAGAGAGTTAAATAGGATTTCTAATGAAGTGGCGTGTTTGGGTTTTCAGTCCAGCGAGGTCAGTAACTGTTGATGCAGGGTAAAGTGCACTTGGAATGAGCAAACGGTGCTGCAGAACACTGCCACCCAACCAGCCCTCGTGGCTAGTGTCCTCAGTGGTGGGCTCGCTTAACAAATCACTTCCTTCATCCCATGCCCTGTGCTAGGCATGAAATTCCGGGAGCATCGGCGTCCCGTTGATTGCTGTGACCAGTGTTTCTGCTGTGAGCACTTGGGCCGCCGCCCGTTAGAGACTGAATGCCACCCCGCTGAGTAGCAGAGCACCCACAGCCTCCCACAGTGGGCAGCATGTGTTTCGATTGGTGGTGCACATCTGCACAGGCCTTGGTGCACATAAAATTTATTCTGCACACAGAAAAAATTAGAGGGAACATTGGCTGTGAGGCAGGTGTTCTTTGCGTTACAGTAGCCAATGTTCATAGACTCATAGACTTTAAGGTCAGAAGGGACCATTATGATCATCTAGTCTGACCCCCTGCACAATGCAGGCCACAGAATCTTCCCCAACCCCTGCTAGAATAATCCTCTCACCTATATCTCAGATATTGAAGCCCTCAAATATTTTGAAGACCCCAAGATGCAGAGAATCCTCCAGCTGTGATCTGTTGTGCTAGGCGCAGTACAAACTCCTAGCAAGAGAGAGCCCCTGCCCTAAAGAGTCTAATAGTCTAAATAGCATGACAAAGGGCGGAAGGGGAAACCGAGGCACGGGGCAATAAGGTGACTTGCTCAAGGTCACACAGAATGTCAGTGGCTTCGCTGGGAATAGCACCGTGGGATTCCCATACCAATGTGCGATTCATTTCTGACTCCAAATGGGACCTTAGGACTTATGTGCATTTGAGTGGTCAGTTGAGGATATACTGATCAGTTTGCACTACCTGACCCACCTCTGAGTCAGTGCACCTGAAGTGCCACCCTGAGCCAGTTTTAGGTTTTTCCTGGTGCCCGTGCTAGGCTTTCAGGCCGGGATAGCTGGCTGGTGCAGGGGGGGTGCCTCCCTCCAGGCGTTTGATTGGATCCAGGTTTAACCCTGTAAAGCATCGGCGTCCCGTTGATCGCTGCCTCTAGCCCATCAATTAAATCACTTTCGCCTCTGGCTGCCTGGTGCATTTTAATTGGTGGAAGGACATTACAATTGATTCACCGTACTAGCGTAGAGAAGAGCTGACGCGTGAAAGACCAGGTCATGGCCAGAAAATTGCACGATGGGCCAAATTCGCCCTGGCATAATGGAGTAGCTCTGTTGACTTAATTAGAAATACGCTCAGGATCAATCAGCTGTGTGAGATCTGAGTTCTCCCTTCCAGAGGTCCTTTTCGGATGTCTAGAACACAGTGCGACGGGCGAGGCTTCCATCTGTGTTAAAGACCACATGGGATAGCTTGCTAGACGCTTGCTAAGCAGTACTGTATTAACCTGTGCCCTTGGAGCCTGTCACTGAGGATCACTTGTGCTGCTGCAAATCAGAAGTGACTCTGTGAAGTCAGTGGGGATACTCCAGCATTAATGATGGGAGAAGAGAATCCGTCCCTTTCTACAGCTCTCACAGAAAGGCCGAGCTCTCCCTGTCTCTCAACAAAGATTTAATAGCAGGTGCTCGGGTGAGATCTTAGCCGTGTAAGGATTGCATGAAACAGATTTTAAGTTAACTAAACATAAAGTGAAGCAACAATTATAATTGGCTACATATTTATTAATCCTCTCCCTTCCCCTCGTGAAATCAGCACAAGATGCTTAGGGTCTGTTTTAGCCACCACTGAAATGCAGCTCTCTCTGGGGTGGAACACAGCAGCTATTTCACAGCCCATAGGAACGCTGTGTAACCGCACACAGCACAGCTGCCCCATAAGGCAGGAAATGAAGCAGGATGCTGTATCCATGGAAAACTGCAGAGGGAATTTGCTGAGCAAAATGTAATTATCAGAGTTGGAATTAGGCCAGGACACTTGGGTTAACAACTGCGCTTTTGTGGAAAGATTTTGAGACGCCTACAGTGCCCCAAACACAATACCACGTTCTCTTCAAAATGGCCTAGGACTGGATCCTTTTACGCTACCCTCTAGATCAGTGGTCCCCAAACTTTTGGGGCTGCCGGGCGCCCGGGGGCCGGGCCACACACGCACCCGGGGGCGGGGCCGTGCATGTGCCTGGGGGCGGGGCCACCCATATGGCACGCGCCCGGTGCTGGCGCCACCCATGTGCCACACTCCCAGGGCTGGCGGCGGCGCCACTCTTGTGTCGCGTGGCCAGGGGTGGGGCTGCCCATAGGCCGTGCACTGGGGCCGGAACAGCCCATGCGCCGCACGCTCGGGGGCAGGGCCGCCACCGCCCATGTGCTGCATGCCCGGGGCCAGTGCCACTCCTGCGCTGTGCGCCCAGGGCCGGTGCGACCCCTGTGCCGCACGCCCAGGGGCTGGCGCCGTGCGCCCGGGGCCGACACAGCCTTTGTGCTGCACATCCGGGGGGAGGGCCGCCCAAACACTGCGCGCCCGGGGCCGGACCTGCTCCTGTGCCGCATGCCCGCGCCCGGGGCCGGCACAGCCCTTGCACCGAGCATCCGCGGGCGGGGCCGCCCATGTGCTGCACGCCCGGGGCCGACGCTGCCCATACGCTGTGCGCCCAGGGGGCCGGCACCGCCTGTGTGCCCGGGGGCAGGGCCGGCCCTGTTCACTCGCCGGGCACACAGAAATGGCCCAGCGGGCACCGCGTTGGGGACCACTGCTCTAGATCCCTAAGAGAAAGGGATGGGATTTATCTCCCAACAAAGCTGATCAGATATTTAGCTCTCTGCCTGGCGCCGTTCATTGTTGGAAGAAATGATGAAACGTTAGTGAGCTTTACGAAGGTCAGAGAACAGACTTCCCTGCACCCCGGGCGTGACACGAGCCCTTTGCTCAATCCCAGGGTGCAGGTGCAGCAAACAGAGTAAATGCTCCCCCAGTGCTTCAGAATTCCCCCTCCTTGTGCTAGCATGACACAGAGCTCTCCAAACGGAGTGGGGCAGCAGCTGTTTTCTGAGCACTGGTCTATACTGGGGAGTTATTTCGAAATAGCTCCCCCTTATTTCTAAATAATACGCAGAGCATCTACCCTACCAAGCCCATGATTTCGAACTAACGGGCTGATTATTTCGAAATCTGTACCCCTGCTTTCCTTGGGGAATAACGCCGATTTCGAAATCGTTATTTCGGGAGCTATTATTTCGAATGTAGTTATTTTGAAATCATTTCCTAGTGTAGACATGCCCTTAGTGTGCACTAAGGGTGCAAGAGGTTAATCGGTTAACCGATAAGCTGATGTTTATCGCTTACCATTAATGATTAAACTCTGCATGGGGCTGCTGGGAAACCTTTGTGGGGCTGGGGACCGGCAGTCGGAAGGAAGCCCCATGGGGCTGATCACTGGCAGCCCTGCATTAACTGTGTAACCGATCGAATTTCTATCCGTTACACGGTTCCTATTTTTATTCATTTTTGTACATGTATCATTGAGCAGCCCCAGCCAGGTGCTGTAAATGTGTGATTTTTTTTTTTCCTGATTCTGCTCCATTTGACCCCTTTGGAACATCCGCTAGACTGAGCCTTCACCTTCATCCAGATACTCTGGGGTGGGCTTCCTTTCCTGTAGTAGCACAGCAAATATTTTCCTGAAGCTCCTTCCTCCTCCCCCCATTCATTAATTCCCAGCCATCAGACTATGGAATGACACTTGATTTCCAGTGCTCACACACCTGGCTGCCTAGGAGCGAAGGATGATCGATTCAGTGCAAGGCAGAGCCTGCCCTACCTGCTGTCAGCTGGCGCCGATCTGGACGGCAAATGATTTTGATTTAATGACTAAACTGCTCCAAGGCCTTTCTGCTAAAGTCAGGTTATCCAGCAGGTCCCAGATCCGCGGGGGCTTTTCTGAAGCCCATTTAAACTATCTCGCTCCCAGCTCCTATCAGGTGCCAGATTTGAGGGATTTCCTGACACTTTCAATGTCCTCGGAGTTTCACCTCCTCCCTTCTCCTCCCCAAGGCTGGGCCATCCACAATCTTCTTGCAAACCCAACAAACAGCAGCATTTTGCCTCCTGGCGTTGCAGAGCTAAGCCCTTCCCTTGAGCAAGCCAAATGCTTCGCACTGAGCCTGGCACAAGGATTTCAGCGCATTCAAACGTTGGGTTTCACAGGACCCAGGGAGGTGGTGGTCTCTTCGTTTGACACACAAATTGTGTCACACAGGGTCGCCCTTACCCGTATGCAGCTGCGTAGGGCACCTGAAAATTTGGGGCATCGCTGGGTCTTAATGTCCAGCCACCCGCCTCTTCTATCCCTGTTCCCTGGCTGCTGCAGCAAGGTAAGCCTCCTTCCAGAGAGAATCTAGTTAGCTTAAAAGGGAAAAGCCTGCCAGAGCTATTAGCCGGACCTGTGAAAGAGCCATTCCAGTAGCTATGTAGCAGGTACATCCTGTCAGTTTCTGTCATTAGTTGACAGGACCTTAGTTTAAAATTTGCTTTAAAAATACTAGGGGGATTTGCCCCCTGCTCGCTGTGCTCACCAACCCCCCTCTCGCGGGGGGTAGGCAGCCCCAGCTCTCCTCCCCACCCCAGCCACCGGGGAAGGCTGGGCTGTGGCCGTGCCAGCCCGGGTCCCGTCTCCCTTCCCTGCCCCCGCCAGCCCGGGCCCCTCCCCTCCTCCCCCCGCCAGCCCGGGTCCCTTAGTGTGTTGCTGCAGATTATAAAATCACATCTTTAAAAAAAATCTCTTGCACCCTCACTGCAGTCGGGGATAGGGGCACCAGTTTAATAGTACTGCGTAGGGCCCCCTAAATCCTGAGGACATCCCTGGTGTCCCACAGAGTAGGTCCCTTGTCCAGTGTCTCTCAGCAAATCCGCGGCAGAGCTTGGACTAGAATCCAGGCGTTCTGGTTCTCAGCTCGGTGCTCTAGATGCTAGATTGGGGTGGGCAAAGGGCCCTCCACAGTTCGGATCTGGCCCGCGGCTGCCCTGCCACTCCCCCAATCAGGGCCTGGGGGCAGGACAACGCACCAAGTCTCCTTGCCCCCTCAAGAGCGCGTGGCGGCTAGACAGACACGCTGGTTGTTTTAAAACAGCCGCGTTTCTCTCTAGCTGCTGCGTGCCTTTGGCAGGGGGCGGGGAGCGTGCGAAGTCTCTTGCGTCCTGTTCCCACCCTGCCCTGATTGAGGAACGGGGCTGCCTTCTGTTGGCCCTTTTCTGTGCTCTCATGGGAATTGACTTTCCGTTGACAACTCACATCCTAGAGATTTTCCTTGCAGGGTTTGCAAGGTGCCCAGCGGAGATGCCGTAAATCAATAGCGCGAGCTCGTCCAGGCGGCATTTCCAGTCATGTTCAGCAGGCTCTGGCAGGTTCAGCTCAATCCACTGCCTTGGTGGAAGGATGGAACGAGCCACTTTGTTAGCCCCCTTCCACCTCTAATGGGTGGCAATGTGGTCTAATGGTCAGTGTGCAGGAATCAGGAGCTCCTCAGTTCCATCCCGTCTTGCCAGACTATCTCTGTGACCAGGGGCAAATCCACTGAGGCGCCATGCCTCAGTTTCCTCACGTGTAAAATGAGGCGAATGATCTCCCTCCTACCACCCAGGGTTACGGAGAGGCGAAGTTAGCTGAGAAAAGCAGATGTGGATTTGTTTCTGTGCCTCCTGTGTGGGCAGAACACGATCTGCCCTCCGGGTCTGGGACTATCCAAGCCACTAAGGGAGCTGGGAACTCGGATCCTATTGAACGCCAATGGGAAATGGGTGCATAACCTCTTTGGCCCTTTGAAGGTGCTAGCCCAGGTGCACGGTGCCTAAAATAGAGCCAGTGTCTAACCTCCGGCAAAGCTGACAGCAGCTTTCAGCATGCACAGCAGAGCCCCATGCCGTTGTGCTACCTTGTCGACACAGTTGTCGCTGGGTATCCGGTGTCACGCTTCCTTTATTCCGGGAAGTGATTTGTCCCAGAGTCAGCTCATCTCATTCTTCTTGTTTTCAGCCGGCACGTCACCGGGGCAGGAGTTCCCGTCTGCAGCAAGGCTGGGCAAGGTTTTGTGTCTCCCCACTTCAAAGCAAACGGCACTAGACCGGCATGAGTACCTCGGTCGGATCTGGGAGGGGGGCGAGGCGTGAGGAGTGGTCAGATCCCACGTCTACGTCCAATTTCTTTTTGCTGTCTTATTTCGTAGTCCTTGATTTGGTGCATGCAAACGTTCTTGCCTGCCGAGAGATTCCCCGAGGGACGGGCCTTGCTCAGAGATGCACCCACATCTCCATCATGGTGCCATGCCTTCCAGACACCTTCAGGGCACTAAACCAGTCGATTCCAGCTGGCATGTGATTTGGACTGCGCGTACTAGGTGTCGCTTTCATATTTTCCCCTGGCGCACGCGCTCTGGGTGATGTGTGAGTCTGATGAGGAATATGGCTGGCTCTGGAGAACTGTTTTGTATTCACACTGTTCCTTTTTTGTGTCCATCTGTCTCTTGCTTGCTTATTTCTATGATCTAGTCCCCTTTGGGACGGTGCGTTCCAGGGCTATTTGTTTTCCTCCCCCGCCCCCCCCCTTTGCACTGTATTAATTTAAGAATTGTACTGTATTAGGATTAGATTTGATAAATTAACCAGTTCTGGGCAAGGCCGTCTACGTTGTGTTTCACTTTTACGTACCGTTACAAATGGAGAGAAACGGAGACTTTAGCCTCTCAGGGAGAGGTGGTAATCTGAGTCGGTATTAGTGCAGCTACTTAATTAAAAGGCTCCTTAATCGTGCTGTGAAGGAACTCGAGCAAGGGGATTTAGCTGGTTTAGGGGGATTGGTAATCGGATATGGGCTCTTTCACCTCTAGGTGACTCGCTCAAGCAGAAGTTGTGGCCAGAAATTGTCGGCCTCTCGTGGTCAGTGGCCCATGTGAAATAAATGGGCACGGTGCCATTTCAGGTTAATCAGACTTCCCTGTCACTAGACAAACCAGTCATGATGGAACGAGGCTGAAAGATGCCCCTCTCAGTCAAGGCATTGGGCAGGACAGGAGATCCTGGTTTAACTCCTGTTTCTGCCTCACTCTGACAAGTCACCTCATTGCCCTGTGCCTCAATTTCCCATTTTTCCAAGATGCTCTTCAGATTGCCTGTCTCCCATGCTGTGGGCTGTCTCTGTAGCCTGGAAGCTCTTTGGGGCAGGGGCTGTCTCTTGCTCTGTGTGTGCATACAGGGCCGAGCACAACAGGGTTCTGATCTCCTCCTTTCGGGCCTCAAAGCGGGAGCCCAATATAAAATACAAGCCTGCAGCAGGAGAAGTTTGCACCGTTTCACTGTGAACAAAAAAGAAAGAAGTTTTCAAGGCTTTTTGCCTCTGCATTCTCTAACTCACCTGTAGAGGCTGGGATAGCGTGGGATCAAGGGCAGATTTTCCTACAGTAGTAATAATTAATACATAAATCTAATACATATTTACAATCTTTGTTACTGTATAATATAACAAAAATATTGCTCCTGCTTTTGCCCCTTTCTGTTGGAAATAAAGTTGGAGTAAAACTGGACTCGTTACTGTGAAAACCTCAAATGTCAGGAATTCGTTTAAAAGCAACAAGTAGTCCTGTTGAAGTGGGTTTCATGGGTTTTACCCGCGAAAGCTCATGATTCTCCATATTTTTTGTGAGTCTCTAAGGTGCCACAAGACCTCTGGTTGTTTTTAAAGTTACAGACTAACATGGCCACCCCTCTGAGGACTTAGTTTGGAAATAGAAACTGGGTCCAAACTGCTTCTGGTTTGATTCTAGCTCAACTATGGCACCTTCTACCCAAGGGCCACAAATCAATTGGCAAACATTGATGAATTAAGTGAATCTCACAGCAGCCTTGTTTGCTGATGGGGGAAACTGAGGCACAGAAGAGTGATGTGACTGGTTTACGGCTGCACAGAATCCCCAGCAGAGCCAGGACGAAGCTTAGTGATGTCTTTAACCGTGGCTTTCTCCAGTGCTAGCAAACTGTGAGTAGCTTTACCTTCACCTGGCTCTACCCTAAAACAAACAAACAAACAAAAACACCCTGGAAGAGGTGGGAGGTGTTCAGGGAATAGATGGAAAGACATTTGTCTTGAACACTTGGAGACCATGGAAATGTAGATAGATGCAAGGCAGTAGGGTAAATCAGACTGGTTAGTATCAGTCTCCAACCAACTTCATAGATTCTCCAGTGTCCATCAGCATAAGCCTCTGAGGTAGGACCAGGAAAAACAGGGGAGCCCATTCCTTTAGCTCTAGTGTGCCTTTCACCCGATTGCTTACTCTTAAAGGACCCGATTCTGCATGCATGAAGACCCATGGGACTTTTCTCCACTGAGTTTAGTGGAGCAGGCCTGGATCGAATGCGTCTTTCGTGTACAGGGCATCCTCGCTATAAATCCAAGATGCGTTCCAAAAAACTTGGACATACAGTGAAACCACTTAAAGCTGGGATTTCCCCCCCCCCCCCAGCTGACTTCCATTTGTGCATTTTGGGGTTTATTTGGTGTGACTTAAGAGCGGGGGAATGGGAGGACTTATAACGCATCACTTCCTACAAGCATCAACGACTTTAGTGTGGAACGGATGTATACCCGGGCACCTTATAGCAGGGATGCCCTGTACCCCTAATATCCCTGTTATCCATAAACACGAGGCTTCCTCCTTAATGGCTGGTCCCGTGGATAGGACGTTGAAATAAGAAGTGGCAGCCTCGTGATTGTCCCTTGCAACGAGAATGGAATGCATAGCATGCCTCAGACACACCGGGCAGCATCGAGCTGCCTGTTACTTGCGGCGAGAAGATGGATTGTTTTGTCTTTTCTTCAGTTACCCATTTTCACAGGAGTGTTGTACGTGGAGGCCTTTGCATCCTTCCCCACTCCCCTGATTGGCCGCCTGCCAGTAGCTTCTGTGAATGCAGATGTCTGTATCAAAGGGGTTTGGGACGCAGTTGTTGATAGAAACATTGTTTTGTAGAAGGGGTGGAGGCCTTATTGACTGAGGAAGTATAAACCCTGCAAAGCGGGAACACATCCAAGCCCAGAATCTTCAGGAATCCTCTGGATGTTTAAATGGACTGTAATTGGTTTCTCCCTCTGGCACTGTTGAGGAGAGGCCTTGTGTCTCTCTGGTACAAGGTTATGGAGGGAACATTGGCATTGGTCATGGAAATGGGCCTAAATCCCAAAAGTCAGACCGAACTCAGGATTTCAGGTCTGCCTCTTCAAATTCAAAGGTGTTCAAGGTGGGGATTTTTGTATAGAAAGCAGGGCTAGCTGTTGAATTGGAGCAGGACTATCCCAGGGTGTCTGTGTTACAAACCATGGTGGCGTGCAGACAACAGGAATCCAACCCTTAGTCCTCAGCACCTCACGCACAAGCTCCTGCCTTGGGAGCTGACGGAGCAACACCTTGCATTTTGGGCCATGTGATTTTTTTTTTTTTTCTTCAACCTTTTATTTTCAGTGTGAACATGGGAGGTTCTGCAGTCCCCCAGTGCATTCCTGTGCCTGCATTTCCCAAGGGTCCCTGAAAACCTGCAAGGATTCCAGAGCGTTTTGTTCGGTCCAGGTGATCTCCTTGGGGCTGCAGATTTTCTTAGGGAAATCAAATGATGCCACAGGGGCTGTCAGACCTCACACCCTGCCCCTCAAGGTCCGATGTCTGTCTTGCTTGGAGTCTGCTGAAGGTTTGTGGGTCTTACAAGGGCTGTGCACGAATCTCTACCTGTTCTGGTTTCCCATTTGGACCCCAAGTGATCTGGCTTTTGCGAACGGTGGGCAAAGACCCATCCAAATAGGATGCTAAACAGTTCTCTCTCCATTCTGATCTATCTAGACATTCATAAGGTAGCTCTCAAGGGAGCCACTGAATATCTCAAATCAGGGCATGGAAACCTGTATGAGTATCTAATTCTCCCTTTTTTTCCCTGTTGCAGCTGGTCCTGGCTGAAAGCTCTCACTCTGACACGGGCTCCCAGTGCACTGAAAGCCACACGGACCTTCCTCCTCCCATCGAGAGAACAGGTGGCATCGGAGACTCGCGGCCTCCCTCATTTCAGTAAGGCCATGCTATTCTTGTTAATCAAGGGATGCAAAAGACTTGCCCGTCACCTCCCTTCCCCTCCTCTCTTCCCTTCCCCCAGGCTCTCAGCACCCTGTGTTTGGTGCTTCCCACCTTTTTATTTATTATTTTTACAACTCTGTGCTCATTAGAGCTGGGGAATAAAAGGAGGGATGGAAAGGAAAAAAAAATTGATTATTCAAATGACATTAACATCCTATTGCTTGTCATTACGGAACCCACCTTGGTGGGAGAGAAGAGGAGGAATGTAAATGCTTTTTGTGGCATATAGATGACAACCGTTTATTACTGCGTTCCATATAATTATGTAGCACACACAGGCAGCAGAGCATTATTATAAAGAGCAGCAATTTGCATAAGGAATAATGCTCCCCAACCCCCATGCTGTCACTCCGCCTGTGTGTAATGCAATGTACGTTGGTGGGCTAGCAGCCTTGTTACCTGCAGCTGTATGTACGGGGCCCAGTTGTGATCCGGACCATGGTATTTTGTACTGCTCCATTCCGGGAATGGCAAGAATTTCCCCCAAAGAGTAGCTGTGCTGGAGAGCTGAAATTCTGCCTCATTGTTTTAGATTTGGTCCTGAACTGAAACCCCAGACCTGCGCAGTCCTGAATTTGGTTTCTGAATTTTGCTGTTGGTTCCTTTCTCTGTAATCCAGTGACTCCGACTCCCAAACCCAGACCTAGACCTGCCTCCCTGTGCACTCATCCTTTGGGGGGGTTGGACTCTGGATCCGAATCTTGGACCTCACCATTTGGCAATGGAGTGGATTTCTCTGTCATGTCTGATGTGCGTAGATGTGCTGGACTAGTTAAATGGACGGGAATGTGAAGTGATAGTTTCCTCAAGGTCAAGTTAGTACTAGCATCACAACTAAAAAGCAAAGTGCTGGACTCCCAGACCGTTCTAACCCCCAAACCACACTACTTCCTGGAAGTGGGATCAGAGCCCAGGAGTTCTGACTCATGTCCCCCTTGCTCTGACCACTAGACGATACTGCCTCCCTTCAGAAAAGCAGAAGCCGTCGGTCTCGAGTGCAGTCACTCCCAGGGTTATCCAGCTCAGAATTCAGCGCTGTTTCTCTCCCCGAATTGATCCGTCCTGCCTGATCAAGTGGACAACCTGCTGTGTGAAACCCTTGTGTTTGCCCATTTATTCTCTGGGCTGCCAAGTCAGCTTCTCCTTGTGCCTATGTAGCACTTTAAAGACTAACAAGACGGTTTAATAAGTGATGAGCTTTCGTGGGCCAGACCCACTTCCTCAGATCAGGTCTGGCCCACGAAAGCTCATCACCTATTAAACCATCTTGTTAGTCTTTAAAGTGCTACATAGTCTGATCTTGCTAAAACAAAAGGAAAAACGAACACGGCTACCTCTCTATTACTATTCTCCTTGTGCCTGGCAGCCCCGGTGCTCCCTGCTCATTGCAGGATGCTGGGACATGTCTTTGCTTTGCTTCTTCGACAGGCTTTGGGCTGCAAAGCCACAATAGCAGGCAGCCCCTGGGGCAGAGGGGCCAGCAGCTGTTCCCTTTGCTGCTCTGCCGACCTGGCCCCTTGCATCTGGCTGTTCGATGCTGGCTTGAACAGGTACCGGTACAGGGGAGAGGAGCGGAGCCTCGGTGCTGGCCAGCCAGTGGCTCAGTATTCAAAGAGGGGAAACTCCGTCTCCTTTCCAGCTGTTTTCACATTCCTGCCTCCTTCCCCCACCCCTGCCTTCTGGGATGTCTGTTGCCTGGGAGAGCCCGTTATCCTGGGGGGGTTAGGGGGGCAAGAGGCTAGGGATGCAAATGTCTAACCGGGTAACTGGTAAGCCTCACTCTTAACGAGCGAGGCTTACCAGTTAAGGTTAACTGGTGGGCTGGAGCAGCCCCTCCTGCCGTGCGGGGGACACTCGGGGGGACACAGGCTGGAGCCGTTAACCAGTTAAACAAATGGTTAGCCAACGAAACGGGATTTTGCATCCCTTAAAGAGGCTAAGCTTCCAGCTGCCTGCTGAAGGGGACAAGAAATCCCAGGGCAGACTGGCCCGGCCTGCAGTGCTTGCACGGGCTGTGCTGCCCTCTTGTGGCCAAGACGTGCTCTCTGCGTGGGTGAGGAGCCTGCCCAGTTGCAGTCACATGACCTGCGGGCATAACAAGCTCTTTGTCTTCCCGACCTATATATAGAACTGTGGGCTGGGCTCCGGAGGGTTTAAATGGGACTTTCAAGCCACCCCCTCCAACACCAGGCGCAGGGTCGCTCGTGCCACACTCCCTGTCTCTGCTCTCCCCTGGTGTTTTAAGGATGTCGTTTTATTCAGCTCTTCTCTCGCGCCCGCTGCCGCCAGTTGAACCCCTGGCACTTGGTCAACGCGGCGTCGTGCTTCCCTGGGAGGCAGAGGCTGATAGCCCCATTTTGCAGCTGGACAAACTGAGGCACCACAAGGCGCCGTGGCTCCCAGGCTTGTGTTCTCCCTGCTATACAAGACTTGCTGCAGCTGCACACACAGGTGTTTTGAACAGACAGCCCCGTGGAGAACTCGGGGGTGGAGGGACAATGCAAGTGTCTGGTTTCCTTGGGCCAGTGAAGCAATGGCCTAATGAGGCTGTGGTGGGGCAGGCGGCCATGGGAGTAGCTGAGGCGAGGGGAGCTGTTGAGTGTGTGGCCCATCGCTGTGTACGCTTGCTTGCTCCTGCTGCCGGGAGAGCAGGTCCTTGCTGGGGTTGGCCTCAGGAGAGAGAGCATAGGCACTTTGGCCAGCCACTGAGGAGAGGAGCCTGGGGAGCAAAGTGGTACGCTTGCTAGAAGTTGGTAGATGAGTTGGTTTAAGGCACAGTGTGAGGTAGCCCCTGGCTATATCCGAATTCTTCCCCTGAATTACCACGAGGCAGTTGTGTGGCAGTTCAGTCACAATCTGTAACCAATGTTTCCTCTAATCTTTTGCATCCCTGTGAGGAATTTTTCCAGCATTGTGTGGAATAAATTTTTCCATGTGCACCCAGATGTGCAAATGTGCACCACCAATAGCAACACAAAACCTAGCTATGGGTGCTCTGCTAATCATCTGAGCAGCATTTGAATCACTCGTGAGCAGCCGCATGAGTGCATGGCTTACTGCTTGTAACTGACAGATCTCTGCACTGCGCTTTGCCGGCTGGCTTGGGATTCCCCTTTCATCCCAAGCCAGTAGTCCTCTGCAAGGGGAAGGCCTTCAAGGGTAGAAATTGCTCCCTCTTGATACCCATGTCAGTTCCTCTTTTTCCACTTGATTCTATTTCATAGTCCTAAGTTTTAAGGCCAGCGGTGACTTATCTGATCCTCTTCTCTGACCACCTGCCTAGCACAGGCCAGAAAACCTCACCCACTGACCTCTGTCTCAGGTCCAAACTTCTGCTTAGCTAAAACAATCTTGGAGAAAGACACCCCACCTTGATTTCAAAAGCCTGCAAGTGTTGGAGAGCCCAACACACCCCACGGTAAATTGTCCCAGTGGATAATCACGCTCACTGCTAAAGGGCTGTGCCATATTTCTGTTCTGAATTTGATAAGAGACCGCTTCCAGCCACTTTCTGCTAGATTAAAGAGCCATCCGCTATCGGACATCTCTGCCCCACATAGCTACATGTAAACAATAGGCATGTAAAAAAGGTGTAAAAATATTGTGTAACTGATCAAAATTGTATCAGTTACACGGGACTGCAGGCTGCCAGCTCCTGGCCCACGCAGAATTTAACCATTAACAGCAGCTGATAAGCACCAGTGTATCGGTTAGCTGGTTAAACTCTTACACCCCTACTAGACAGCAATAAAGTCACCTCCAGCCTTCGCTTGGATCAATGAAATAGACTGAGCTTTTGAAGCTGCTTGCAATAAGGGGCGTGTTCCAGATCTTGTCCCTCTTCTGGACTCTTTCTGGTTTTTCAACATTTTTCTTAGAGTGAACACAAGAACGGGATACAGTATTCCAGGAAAGGTCTTGCAAATGCCATAACTCTTCTCTGCCCACTCGTACTTGATATCCGCCTGCTTATACACCTGAGGTTTGCATTCACTCAGTTTGCATTCACTCAGTTGCCTGGGAGCTCACGGGCAACTAGTGATCTGTCGTGACCTCCAGATCTTTTTTCAACTTCCCTACATTCCAGGACTCCTCCTCCCCCACCTCCAATCTTACAAACTGCAACCTGCATTCTAGGTTCCTTTCACAAGTGTTTGTTTTAGCATGACCACCATGGGGGGCCTATGTCTGTTGCTTCTCTTCTCCCTCCTTTTTTCTGGGTTCCCCTGTGTGCTAGGTGCTGTACAGACACAGAACAAAAGGACAGTCACTGCGCCAAGGAGCTTACAATCCCAGTCTGAGATGAGATAAGGTCAATACAAGTCCTCAGATGGGTTGGTGGGCGGCACAACATTGAGATAATACTGGTCAGAATAATTAGCAGCACCCCGGCTCCCTAATCATTTGTGAGGTGTGGGGAAGGAGGATTGTCCCATTCCAACACCCTTATTTGTTTTTGGCTGAATTCAATAAGGTTCTATTTTTCTGATGCTTTTCATTCCATTTGAATGGGGTTCTGTGGCAACACGAGCAGCTCCGTGAGGGCAGAAATAACGTGTTGCTTTTGTGTGTCGTTGATTCAACTGGTGGAAGGATGGTCCAGTGGTTAGAGCTCTAGCCGGCAACTCAGGAGGCCTGGCAATTCCCTGCACTGCCACCGACTTCCTCTGTGACCTTGGGCAAGTCATTTAGTCTCTCCGAGCCTCCGGACTTGTCTACACGATCACTTAAGTCAATGTAACTTACATTGCTCAGGAGTGTGAAAAAGCCATTCTCTTGGGCGATGTATGTGATATCAACTTAGAGCCTGTTGAAGTGGGTTTTACTCATGAAAGCTTATACCTTAATATAGCAGTTCCCAACCACTAGTCCGTGGACTGGTGGCAGGCTGTGAACCTCTGTCTGACAAGCTGCCACATGTTGCCAGGCCATGCCCTCAGCATTTATTTAGTCCTGCCACCTGGGGTTCCCAGGGAATTCCCTTCTGCAACACACGGAGCAACAGGGTGAGTGGGGCGGCTGGTAGCTGGGTGTGCTGTGGCTGGAGCCAGGACCGCAGTGAGGCTGTCCCTACTGAGGCCCCAGTTCCAGCTCTGGTGATCGCTATGCAGCCCGGCCGGTGGGGCCAAGCACCACGCATACAGTGGCTGCCCCAGCCGGTGGGGCCAAGCATTGCACATACAGTGGCTGCCCCTACCCCAGAAGGAGCTGCACAGGGCAGCGGATGTGAGAAGCCCTGAGCCCCTGCAGAAGCCACATGGGACGTGAGGGGCAGCAGGTGGCCTCAGGTAACTGAATAGGGCCCCATAAATTGAAAGCATGGCCCTTTGAGCCTCTCCTCTCAAAACAACACACAGATATCCGGAACTCTCATCTTCCTCTCTGATTTCATTCCTCAAACTACATTCATTGGAGATCATCTTGAGTTACAAAGATCTGGGTGGCTAATCATGCCCATCATTTCTTCTTCAGACACAGAAACTTCACCCGGCTGTTTTATCCACATTCCTGCCACGTGTGCAGTGACTTGCAGCCACAATCTTGGTTACAATGATGTGTATTGTGTACGTACAGACGCAATTTAAAATAACATGTGAGCTCTTAAAATTACCATAATGAATATGCAAATATTTCAGTGCTGGTCTGTCAACAGTTTTTGATGAGTTTGCCAGTTCTCGGTATAAAATAGGTTGGGAACCACAGCCCTAATAAATCTATTCATCTCCAAGGTGCCACAGGACTTTTTGTTGTTTTGGTCCACACCAGGCTGTCTGTGGGAGATGCTCTCCTGCCAACATAGCTTCGGCCTCTCGCTGAGGTGGAGTAGCTATGACAATGGGAGAGGGCTATCCTGTGGGCACAGCACGTCTTCATCAGATACATCAAGCTGCGTCAATGTGTCTGTGCCGATGTAATACTGAAGTGAAGGCAAGCCCTGAATTCCCCATCAGTAAAATGACAATAATATCCCTACCTGGCTTCCTGGGGGTGGGGGAGGGGAAGAGCAACACGCTAAAAATTGCGAGGCGCTCGGATACCAAGGGAGGCTGTATAAATATGATAGAAAATGATCCCCTCGGAGCTTTGCCCGGAACGCGGCACAACAACCTGGGGTCACTCACTCGGATGGTGCAAACTGGCATCACCCCCAGTAATGTCGCTGGAGGGAGCAATACTGATTTAGACCCATGGAGGGCACGGCCCGTGATCCGTGCCCTCACATAGCTTCAGCCTGAGCCTTGCACAGCCCTCTCGGCCAATAACGCTAACAGCCCAACAGCGAGAGAGATAACCAGCGGCCCGGGAGTTCCAAGGGAGAGATTTCTCTGGCAGCCTGTGAGTGTCCGAGCAGCGATGAGTGGAAACAGCCTGTGCTCACTAGATGGTGCTGGTGAGGTTGATTGAAGGCCTGGAAAACCTGCCAATGCCCGTCTTTGTGTGGGGACAAAGGAAGGCGCTATGGTCCGGGAGGAATCTTACTTTTCTCTTCCCTCTGTCCAGAGATAAAGGGACCTGAAAGAGAAGCACTCCTGAGCACTCCTGCTCAGGACAGCACTTCTGCTTATGGGTGACTTAAGTTCCATTTGTTCTCTGGGACCTGAGCAAGTGCTGTCCTGCTGTCCTGCTTCGGGGTTTGTGTGCTGGATAGGGAAGGGAAGCATGTGGGGGGGGGCAGGGCTGTTAGGCTGGGGTGCATGCTCACAGTGCATCAGCTTCGGTCCCAAGGGAAGGGAGCCGGTTGGTGTCAGCCAGGTCCTCACGGCACACCACACAGCTGTCACGTTACAGTTAATACCCCATATCCGAACGAGCATCCCAGTAGGGATTGTTGCTCAGTAACCCACACACCTCCTGGGCGTGGGGCACTGTCCCATCTAGAAGCACTGGGACCACTTAGAGAGAATAATGTGTCTGCTCTACAGCCTTAGCTACCAGCCAGCTGGCTTTTAGCTAGCTGGCTTTTAGCTCATGCAGAAGAGGCTCATGGACTAAACTCCAGAGGTTCCAGGTTCAGTTCCACCTGCTGGCATTACACAAGACAACAGGAGCAGGACTCTGTTGCTCAGGATGAAACCACCTTGGCAAAGCAGTGTCAGGGGCCTACTTGCTCAGGACTGTGAGTGTGAGGGTTTGGCAGCTGCACTCCCGGTCTGTAGTGTGGGGCCCCCCTCAATTCTGCCCTGAGGAAAGTCCATAGAGATCTTGGGGGTTTCTGGCTCACTTTGTCATTCCCATGTGGGTCTGGGTCTGCGTGAGGCAGTCCTGGGGTTTCTCAGTATGGAAACAGAGGGCAACTCAGGCACCAGCCTTTTTCCCCCCCCTCAAAGAATTTTATTTTTAGAGCTCCTGGCAGCACGCTCGAATCTCTCACCCTGCGCTTTCTGTGTGAAGTGTCCCCACTCACTCTACCAATAGAGGGATGCACAGGTGTGAGCCAAAGCCAACAGGGCATCTTCTGTGTTTCTTCAACCTTAATGAGCAGCTGCTGGGGGATTCCTTCCACAGCAATATGCCACTTGAGCAATTTCTGCCTGACAAGGGCCAGCTTCAAGTCCTGCCCTGTTTTTACAGAGAAGGGTGTTTTGATCAATCGGGTACTGTTTTTGTCTCCTTCTTGGGTATGTCCCAGTCTGTGGCCTAACTGCCAAGATCCAAGAGGTGCTGCTGTAGATTATTGCTGTCTTTCATCCCCTGATCTGAAAGCGCTGTGCAAACGTTATCTTCCATCCCCAGATTGAGAAACAGAGGCACAGAGCAATTAAATTGCTTCCCTGGAGATAGTGGCAGGAGTGGGAATAGAACTCAGATGTCTGGATTCCTAAACCAAGCCCTTATCCACTGTACCACACAGCTCCCTGTACAAGGAGCAAATTTAAAGGATGTAGAGTTTTCTGTTCTTCTAAGTATCCAACTGTTAGGCTGCATCTCTGAGCATATTTGGTGCATACAGATCTTGAACCGATGGCCAAATTTCATTTAGGAATCTAATTCCCTTCCTTGCTGGGCATATTGTCAGGGACTAAGGAGTTTTTGCTTCCTCCTTAGAGCACTGACCTGGGACCATCCTGGATTAGGGTGACCATATTTCCCTATGCAGAATAGGGAGTATCAAGCGGGGGCCTGCCAGCACACGCGGCTTCAGCCCCATGGAGGGGGATGGGAGCTGCCGGCACTTGGGACTTCAGCCCCACAGTAGCACTCAGGGCTTCAGACCCGTGGAGGGAGGGGCAGAGGAGCTTCCAGCGCTTGGGGCTCTAGCGGCTGAAGCTCTGAGTGCTGGTGGCTCCCTGCCCCACTGCAGGGATGAAGTTCACCCCCGCAGCATGCAGAGTGGGGAGGGGAGGGGAGCCGCAGGTGCATGGGGCTTCAGCGGCTGAAGCCCTGCAGGAGAAATACGGGACAATGTGCCCGTTTTTTTTTTTTTAAGTCGGGACACCGGGAGGAGACCTTAAATAAGGGTCTGTCCCACTAAAATGGGACAGATGGTCACCCTGTCCTGGATGGGTCTGTCCTCTCTGTTTAGCCCCCTTTGGTTGCAGAGAGAGGACCTGGGCTCAGATTGGGGATTTCAGTCGCCTTTCCTCTTGTTTGGGGGAAGAATGGTTGTGCGATTGGAATATAGGCAGGGAGTCCAGACTCCAGGGTTCTATTCCTGACTGTCTCAGACAAATCCTTTAGAACCTCACTTTGCCTCAGTTTTCCCATCTATAAAATGGGGTTAATACTTCTCTATCCCACATGGGGATGACAGGTCTGAACTAGCATTTGCAAAATGTCTGAGAACCTCAGCCGGAAGCTGCTACGGAGTAGCTGAGTAATATTAATGTCTTTCATTTAATGGTTTTACTCCCAATTTGCCGTTGTATGGAACATAAAACAGAAACCTCTAGGAGACGAAGAGAAAACCAGTGTTCAATAGATGCCCATATAATTGGCTTTTAGCCCTCTTAAGTCCTCTCTACACTTATTACATATGCTGTTCAGCTCCATTGATCATCTACAATAGTTGTGTAACACTTTTGCCGTTCGAACCCTTGTAATCAATAGAGCCGTTTCCAAAAAGTCGTTAACTGTATCCTTTTTATTGCATTCTCTGTATGCCATTTATCCTCTCTTGAACTGCTATTAGTCTAGAGAGATCCATTCAGGCTCTGATTGGGATGAGTTAGTGTTGGAGCATAAATTGCTGAGGTGTAACGAGTGTGACATTTGTGAAACAATTTTTTGGTCCCTAAGACACATATTTCATGTTGCCAGACTCTTGGCACATACAAAATTGGCGGCAATGATGGTGTTTTCTAGTGGTTCAGATAAGGGCCTGGGACTTGAGAGATCTGGGCGCTATTTCTGTGTCTCTTTTGAGCTCTTAGGTAAGTTGCTTGGGCCCACATTTTAAAATATGCCCTCTGGGTTTGCGTGCCCCAGTTCTTGCATGCTCAACTTCAGACATACTGCAGCAGGGCCTAATTTTCAGTGGTGCTGGTGCCCCCATCTTCTGTTGGGAACTACCAGTGTTAGGCACTTCTGGAATTCAGACTCTACTAGAGGGTGTCAAAAATGGGACCCCCAAAATTAGCAATTATTTTTCTGCCTTATTTTATCTATAGGTGAAACAAAGATGCTCCATTTGAAATCCTTGGGAGGGAAATCCAGAGAGAAGCAACCAAAATGATTCAAGGTCTAGAACACTTGACCTATGGGGGAAGGCTGAAAGAATTGGGTTTGTTTAGTCCGGAAAAGAGAAGACTGAGAGGGGACATGAGAGCAGCTTTCAAGAACCTAAAAGGGTGTTACAAGGAGGAGGGAGAAAAATTGTTCTCCTTGGCCTCTGAGAATAGGACAAGAAGCAATGGGCTTAAACTGCAGCAAGGGAGGGTTAGGTTGCACATTAGGAAAAGCTTCCTAACTATCAGGGTGGTTAAACACTGGAATAAATTGCTTAGGGGGGTTGTGGAATCTCCATCATTGGAGATATTTAAGAGAAGGTTAGATGGGCATCTATCAGGGATGATCTAGAACAGGGCTATTCAACACACGTCCCGTGGGCTGCATGCGGCCCGCAGTCCATTTGTTTGTGGCCCACGGTGCGGTTTGGATTTATGCGAGGTTCAATGTGCAGCCCACGGGTGGGAGCCAAAACAAAAAAGTAGTCAATATAATAGTCTCCTGTTGATACGCTTTTTAGTAGTTAAATTCCTGGACTGTCATTGCTCATTAAAAGCGCTGTCATATGGATGGAAATTGGGTAAATATTGCATTTTATTAATATCAGCAGAACTGACTTAAATGGTGCCTGCATGTTGTATAGTCTTGCCTTAATCTTTGTATTCGTGCCTGTGAAAGAAGCTATTTGCATATATTTGCATATATATTTGCATGTATATGCAACCACACTTAAGTTGAGGCCCTCGGCATGTGCTATGAGTATCATTGTGGCCCCCGGGGCTTCCAAAGTTGAGTAGCTTTGATCTAGAAGGTGCTTAGTCCTGCCGTGAGGGCAGGGGACTGGACCCAGTGACCTCTTGAGGTCCCTTCCAGTTCTAGTGTTTTATGAAAAGCATCCTAAAACGTGACTGCAGCCATCTGAGGGAACCAAGGGGAGACCAACCAAGTAGGGCTCTCACCCAAGACTCTGAAGAACTTGATACAATTCCCAGCTGGGCCACAGATGTCGTGTGGCTTGGGCAAGTCTCTGAGGGAAAGGCTACACCTTGAGCTAGAGGTAATTTGTCTCCTCAAGCTAGAGTTTCTGCTCATGGGTAACTTAAGTTCTGTTTGATCTCTGGGACTTAAGCTAATGCTGTTCGGGGGGGCGCGTGTGGGGGGAGCTCCAACTAGCTCCCCTTTCGCATTTCCTCAGCAGTGGCCTTGAAACAGAGACCTGCTCGTAAATGGGGTTATGTGCCCAGTGCTCTGTGGGGCAGCCCCAGTTACTGGCTAGCAACCATTGCAGGGGGCTCCGCTATTTAACCTCGGGGTGATGGGCGACCTTGCATAGCTGGACTGAGGAGCAGCCCCCGTGAAGGCGGGGAGTGGGGAGCCAGTACTTCTGCAGTGCAGCCTTATGTCTCAGAGGCCAAATTCTTCCCTGACTTACATCCCAACGTTTCCACTGAAAATCTAGGTGCTGGCAAATTACTGGGACGCTGTCCCAGAAGAGGGACGTGCAAGGCTTTTCAGCTGCCCAGAGATACTGTGAGGGCAGGACTTTGGCATGGTTAAATCCCCTGAAAAAATGAGGAAGAATGGCTCTTGCGCACGAGGGGGGTTTTGCGCAAAAAGGAGCCGTCTACACAGCTCCTTTTGCGCGAAAGCCTCTTGCGCAAAAACGACTGCTAATTAATTATGCAAATGAAGCGCGGCAATATTCCACATAAGCTTTTCCAGAAGAAGGCTACAGTGTAGCCGTAGCCTAAGGTTATCACATTCAACTGGTTTTAACATCTCTAGTCCCAACCAGCCCCTTCTTCACTCTTGCTCCTTGATGTTGCTCACCCAGCAGAACCCAACTCCCCTGCTCTCTCCCTCGTGCCCCGACCCAGCATGGAAAAGGCAGGGCATGATGGTGGGAGGTCAGGCTGTGGACTGGTGGAGGAAGGTCTAGGGTCAGTCGGCAGTGAGGAACAGAAAGTGAATCAGTGAGGTGGCTGGGGCCAACGCTCCGCAAGGGTTTGGAGGGAATCTGTACAACTGAGTTCTAATGAGGGTACCTGAAGTAACACAGGGATTGGAGTAGGGTTGCCCTGGAGACTCCTGGAATTGGCATCAATCTCCTGGCAACTACTGAAAGCAAATCCGGGCGATTTTAAGAAAATGGCGTTATGTCATGTTGGGGGCCGGAGGGGGGGGGATTTCCCTGGAATAGCTTCAGTCAGAGTTGAAAACCCTAGATTGCATGTGGAGTGACATGGTGTTGTCAGGCAACCAGCCTCCGCTCTAATGGGGCAGTGCAGCCTGGAATGACTGCGAGTCACAGCATGCTCTAGGCTGCTTCCTCAATATTTTAATGGCTGTGATCTCAGCAATGAGTTCTGGGATTCATGGTCTTCCTAGGCTGCAGGTCTGCCCTAAAGGGGGCTGCGCGCCGTTCTGGTTTATGCCCCTCGGCTCCCAGCAAGCTGCTAATTCAGAATGTGGCGTTGTTGTAAAGGCTGGGGACCCGCAGAGTGGGAACGAGCCCTCAGGATGGTGAGCACGGACAGGGTGCAGCGGACGGGAGGTGTCTGCTTTGCCACAATGCGACCCCAATGGAAGGGCTACCCCAGGGGTACATGAGAGAAACAGCGGGTGTCTCTCACTTCTTTCCAAGTGACCCCTGCTGGCTGCTTCTGTGGAGAAACACACCGCTCGACTGTCGGCATTACCCAAGTGGCTCAGACATCCCAGGGAATGTCTCTTGGATCCTTGATCTTCAGAGAATCTTGGGGCACATTAGGTGTGTGTTTCCACATAGAAATGGGTGTGAGAACAAATGACTCTTTTTTTAAGAGTCTGTGCGGTGTGCTCTCCCCTGAGTTAGGCAGGCTGAGGGTGCGTTTGTGATGTTTATGCTCCCAGCATGGTGCTCTGCTAAAGCGGACTGTACTTTCCAACTCCTGTGTGGATGTGTGACCAGTCAGAGCTGCCATCCCGCTTGCCTCTCCAAAACAGGCCCCAGATATGCTGAAAGCCGCATGGAAACACTCCCCTTTCTTCTCACAACAGCACGGTTGTTAGACCCTTGGGACCCCAGCAGCAGTCTGGGCTAGAGGGTCTGAGACGGGCTTTGTTCAATGGGAAGCTGATGCTTTCTGTGCATTCCCAAGGCAGGGCGACCGATCTGTCCCCTCGGCCTCTAGCTCAGCACCGAGGTGTCCTGGGGGGGGGTAGTCTGTGGGGAAGCTTGCATAACTAGGGATGTAGCATCCTGTTTAATTGGTTAATCGTTTAAACGTTACATTTAACTGGTTAACTGATTAAAGGGCTTGTGGGCGGGGGGCGCTGCTACAGCCCCACTGTACTGAAGAGGCCCCCCTACCTGCTGAGGTCGGGCTGGAATCCCCCCGTCGGGCTGCAGGGAGGGGCTCCTCCAGCCTTGCCAGAGCCATCCCTGCCTGTGAGGTGCCTGGGCTCCCCGTGGACAGAGGCTGCTCTGGAAGCTGGAGCAGCCCCTGTCCACGGTGGGGCCCCTGCAGGGCTGGAGCAGCCTCTGCCAACTTGTTTCATCCATCACTGGTTAACGGTTAATGGAACCCTATTAAGGGTGATGCTTTCTGGTTAACCTTTCACATCCCAATGTGTAACACTGATGGGCGGAACTGAACCGGGGATCTCTCTAGCTTAGTGCATGAGCCTCTGCTGCGGGGGTGGGGAACCTTTTTTGGGTCAGGGCTGCCAACGCACAGAAAAATCAGACCCCACCCCAAAACCCACGACTCACCTCACTGACGTGGCTCCTGACTGAGAAGCACAAAGACATTCCCCCACATTTCCCTCACACACCAGAGCCAGGGGCAGGGCTGGGCTAGTAGATTTTGTGAGCCCCCATAGGTTCTGGGGTGGCTCAAAAATGAGGGGTTCAGTGTGTGGGAGAGGGCTACCAGGAAGCGGGTTTGGGGTCTGGGAAGGAGAGAGGGTACAGGAGCAGCCTAGGAGTGGAGGATTGGGCAGAAGTGGGGGTGCAGGAGCAGGGTGGGAGTGCAAAGTCTGGGCGAAGGGGGGGGCGTTTATCTGGCCCAGCTCCCCAGGGACGCACATTGCTTCTTGTACCCCAGTGCTCCCAGGCACCGTCTGCCGATGCTCCTATTGGCCACGATTACAGCCAATCGGAGTGTCCGTGGGGGAGGGAGGCATGGGGCTGGAGTGCCAGCATGGGCTCCCCGAGGCTGGGGTGGGGGAGCTCTGAGCTTTGGGGACTGGATCCAGGCAAGCCAGGGACCAGATCCGGCCTTAGGTTCCCCACCCCGCTCTACCGCATGAGCTAAAAGCCAGCTGACTGGTAACTCAGGCTGTCGATCCGACTCACTATTCTCTCTGGAAGTGGTCTCGGTGCCCCACCCTCGCAGGTGTGTGGGTTACACGTGCATTGCTGCTCTCTGTGCGGTACCTGTCATCTGTGTTCGTTCTGTGGGGCTGCAAAGGCAGCACCCTTCCTGGACACTCGGTGCTTCTGCAGATTGGTTTAATGACCCAGACTGTCTTCTGCCCCCTTTTCTCACAGCCCAAATGCTGCCAGCAGCCGAGATGGACTGGACAACGAAACGGGAACGGAGTCCGTTGTTAGCCACAGGCGAGAGAGACACCGGCGGAGGAACAGGGAAGGCCATGAAGACGGTAAGCCCCTCACCCCTTTTAGACATGAGCAGCATCTTTCCTTTCTTTCTGTGGTTGTGATGGAACTGGTGCCATTATTTTGAGCCCCCCCTTCCCCCCTCCCACACACACTGAGAGAGTCTGGGTTCCTGGGTCTTTAAAAGAGATAGCACCATTGGATAAAGCAGCAGTTCTCTACTGAGGGCCTGGGGGACTGTGAGCTGCTGTTGAAGCCCCTTGTGCTGCCACCCAGGGCTAAAGCCTGAACAACTTGCCTTGGGGGGCCCCTGTGGTGTGCGACCCCAGGCAGTTACCCTGCTTGCTACCCCCTAACCCTGGCCCCACGGTTGTTTTGGCCCAGCTGGGCCATGGTGTTTTTCAAGAGAAAGGTTGAGAACTCTTACGATAAAGGACAGGGCCGCGTGTTACCCAGCACAGAGCTCCTGTACTTTCCTGTTAGCCCTCACTTCACTGTAGGTTGCTCAGCGAGCGTGAAGGGGAATCCTATTGCAGACTGTGCACAAATGGTGAGGGCCTTTAGGAGCCGGGTCCTAGCTCTGCTTCTGCTTACTTTTTATTTTACAGTGGAGACAAAAGCATTTTAGTGCTGGCCCGAATTTTCCAGATTTCTGTCTCGAGCCAAATTGAGTCCATTTCCAAATCAGCTTTTCTCATCATTTTGCCCCCTGGTGTTTCAATTGTTCTCTCACATTTTGTACATGTTCTGAAGAAGTTGCTAGCACTAGCTGTTCTTGGTCTGTCATTGGCACACAGCCTGGTGTGGAGCTGGGTTCATGGGTGTGTAGGCGCCATATGCCATTTAGGTAGCCAGATGCAACTCTGATGTAGCTGGGGACACTGCCTACAGTGCTTTGTTAGGCCTTATCTAGACTACCATGGGCCGTCAACCTAAATTACATGACTTCAGCTACCTGAATAACGTAGCTGAAGTCGATGTAGGTCTGCTTACCATGGTAAGTCGATAGCTGATGTTCTCCTGTTGACTCCGCCTACTCTTCTCATTTTTGTGGAGTACTGAAGTCAATGGGAGAGCGCTTGGCGGTTGATTTATCATCTCTATACTAGACACAATAAATCGACCCCCGCTGGATTTCCCCTGAACTCATTACCTGCCTCCATTACCTGAGTGGCATAGCTGGCTCATCTTAATAGACCGATGCTGGTGCTTCTTGGGGACTCAGCCCCAGGATTGTTAACCTGTGTGTACATAGCCCTGCCCTTTGTGTGATGGAGCCGCTCCCCAGGG
The DNA here is from genome assembly GCA_019425775.1 of Rafetus swinhoei. NCBI lineage: Eukaryota > Metazoa > Chordata > Testudines > Trionychidae > Rafetus > Rafetus swinhoei. Next base: position 9,518,179 of record CM033441.1, read on the forward strand.
CATGAAGTTCTGTGAGGCTGTGAAGGGTGCTGTGACAACTGTAAAATCCCACAGATTTTACACAAAGGGCCTGATCCAAAGCTCATTCAGATCAATGTTGGGGGCAGTCTTTCCATTGTCTTCAGTTGGGTTTGGGTATTGCCTTAGATGTGTACTGAGGAAGCCATGGTTTTACCTTGCTGTGTGGATGCACATCATGTTTGCCCACAGATTATGGTTTTGAAACCTTTGCATATCCAAGGTCAGAGTGTAAACTGTAGAATTCTGTCCTCTGGTCTCTACTCAGCACATCTAAGTAAGTTTATTTCTAATACTTTGCCAGAGAAGAAATATTTGACATATCCAGGCTTAAATGAAGGGTTAATTGTGCCATCTTGTCAAGCATAAAATTGTCCCGCTTCTGGAATATTTTGCGCTGATATCTTTTTAGCCTGTGTAGATTTAACTCACAGCCCCACCTCCCAAAGTATCCCCGAGCACCTCCAAACACGAGCCCAAAAGGGCATAAACACTGTTGCCCGCAGCAGGTGTCTTTCTGTTTATTTAGCCACCCATCTGGTCCGTGGCTCAGAGAATGAATGGAAGTCCCTCAAATGGCAGGCGGAGCAGAGAGCTGTCTTCGCATGGTACGGATGGCGGATTCCTTTGGGAGACCACTGGACGGGGGAGAGGGGGATGTTCTAACAATTTTGGGTCAAAAGGTTGATGCTTGAAGAATGTTAAAAGGTGATGTGTTTAAAGCTGGTTTATTGTCTCCCTTCCTCCCGATCTCTTTAGAAACGACTATTAAATATGCCCGCATGATAAGAGGGAAGCATTAAGAGACAGGCCTCTTGGGCTTTACCCCCACCCGCCCACTCTGCTTTTCTTCTCCACACGCCCCTCCAAGCAGGAGGGGCTTGTGGAGTCTGGCAACTCGCCGGAATCTCTCCCTACATTGCTGGCCGTGGAGCTCTCATTGGGGGGTCTGTCTGGCTCCATGTCCCACTGGGCCCTGATCAGATGCAGGGCTGCTGGTTTAGCCAGAGCTGTGTGAAGCTCAGCACCTCTCTGCCTGCAGCGCTCTGCCTGGTTTGGCCGGCTTCAGCCTCCATGGATTGTACTTCCCAGGTGTGGCTCTGAGATTGGGGTTCACGTCTGACCTCTCAAAGGGAAACTTGATCAAAACCACTGAGTCTCACCTGGTTCTCTACCAGATCAGCTGATTTCATGCTCTTTGGATGCAAACCCCTATAGCCTGGCTCCCTTTTCCCCAATGGCTAGGTTGAAATGTAGTGCCATGTCTGTCTCTCACCATGCCTTGCTTGTCACACGTGTGTCTCCCTCCAGCAGGTTGGTTCCAGCACAGCTACTACTAGGGTGGGCCGTGTTCCCTCTAATTTTTTTCCACCTGTGTGCAGTTTAAATTTTGCTCTGTGCACCAAGGCAAGTGCAGATGTGCACCACCATTAGAAATACATGCGGGCAGCTGTGGGTGCTCTGCTAATCGTCTGGGCGCTACCTGAATCTCTCCTGAGTGGCTGCCCAAGTGCTCAGCCTCCAGGGAACACTGAGAGTGTGAGCGTTTGGATACAACCAGGGTCTTCCCAGCAAGGATTGAGTCCTGCAAGGCTATGGGCAGCTTCAATGCTTGTTTGGCACCTGGGTGGATCAGACCATAAGGGCTGTTGATCAAAGAGCTAAAAATACCCCGGGGGGCCCATGCCTGTCTACTTTCAGTATATGTTGCCCTTTCTATTCATCCATGTGCCTCTTTCATTCGTGTAGGGGAAGCATCTTAGGCCTTGTCTCTGTGTATTATTACAGCTGAGGCCGACTTCGGCCGTGGGAGAGGAAGCAGAGAGAGGGTGTTTTCTCTGCTTGCCTCAGAGGATGTTTCCCCTGATGTCTGTGATCTGCAGTGAGCCCCCCCCCCCCATAGACACTCCTTTGTGCTTCATTGGCGGGACTTCCTGCTGCTGTCGGAGGGGACTTCGCTTGCCTTGGCAATGCCTGTTTAAATGCCTGGGTCAGAAGGTGGGGAAGAGCCATGAGGAAGCTGGTGCCTTAGGCGTGGGAGGGTCTGGACAAATTGATTGCTTCGTGGGCTTTGATCCACATCGGGTGTGTAGCCTTGAGATCCAGGCTCAGACAAGTCCCCGTGAAAACGCAAAGTAAATCCAGCTCAGGGCTCTGTGAGGCTCTTTCCTAGGTACAGTGTAGACGTACCCTGCATGAGTCTGTCTGCCTGTGCTTGACTTCCTTGTACTTTGCAAACTCCCTTAGGGAGAGGGGCCCTTGTTTATACAGCCTGGTTCACCCAATACTGCCAAACAGCAGGTCGCTATGTAAATGGCTCTGTCTTCAGCTCCGCCATCTGCCCTGCTCCCAGAAACAAGCTGGATTCATGAGCCAGGCCTGGGCGATGAGGGAGGCTGCTTCAAACCGGAAGAGCGCCTCATTTCCAAGGGAAGGCAACCCTCCGGGCTTGTCGGCTCATTACAGCTTCATTTCTGGCATTGCCGTCAGACGAAAAGGCCGACGTAATTTACTCTGAGTCCTCTCGCTGGGAAATCCAACACCCTTCTTGATGAGCACGGTGGATTTGGAAGCCCCTTGGCAACACCGCTCGGACGTCAGCAGAGCCGTCCTTTCTGTGAGCCTTCTGGCCAGCTCTGCCTGTGGGAATGAAAGGATTGGGGAGAGGAGGCGTGTGGCTGGGAAAGAGACAATAGGATTGAGGGGGTTGCCGGCCAGATTGAGGGACAGGGTCTGTGCCACACGTCGCGGTGAAATAATGGCCAAGCCGTTCCTCTGCTGCTATGGGAGTAGGGCAATGCATGATGTCTTTCGCCTGGCTATGTAGGGACTTGTTAAAGGGGACTAGATTTACAGCTCCAGTCATTGCTAGGGAGTGAGGGAAGTGATCCTGACTCTGCGGCCCTTTTTGCTTTGTTCCATGGGTGTTAGTTACAAAAAAGGGTCGGGGAGTAACCAGGGAAACCTGGGGGGAGGATTCGGGAGGTCGGGACCGAAATGCGGTCGCAGCTCGCCCCTGAGACTGGCTCTGTCGGCGGCCCCTTGAAAATGGTGGCCCCGGGCGACTGCCCAGCTTGCCTGCCCCTAAGACCAGCTCTGGGTGTAGAGTCTGGGAGGAGGTATGGATGCAGGAGAGGATTCTGACTTGGAGGAGGGGCATAGGAGGGGGCACAGTGTTTCGGAAGGGGCTGTGACCTGGGACAGGGATTGGAGTCAAGTGGGGGGGTAAAGTGTAGGAGGGGATGCAGTAAGTTTGGGTTGCGACCTGGGGCAGAGGTGTAGGAGGCGGCGCAGAGAGTTGGGGAGATGGAGGGAGCGGGGTGCCATGTGCAGGCTCTGCCTGGGAAGCACTTACCTTAGGCAGCTCTCAGCCAGCAGCCATGCGGGACCCTCACCTGCCGTGCCTCTGCACACCGCTCCAAGTGGCTGGCTGCTGGGGTGATGTGTATCTCTATGCACTACGTGCCACTTGAGAGGTGCCCTTCATGCACTGCCCATACTGCAAGCACGGCCCAGGCAGCTCCCATTGGCCAGAAACCAGCAAATGGGAGCTGAGAGATTGTGCTGGGAGTGGCGCAGTGAACAAAGCCCCCAATCAAGGACAGGTGGCACCCAGAGACACACATGACCCCAGCTGCCGGCCACTTTGCACGGCGTGTGGGGGCGTGGCAAGCAGGGAGTCTATCTAAGGCTCCCTCTGGGCCATGGAGGTTTGGTGGCCACTCCTGGCCTGCACCATCTCTGAGAGATGTTTGTTTAACCTGCTCTTAAAAATCTCCAGTGACATAGATTCCACAACCTCCCATTACCTTCCTGAATGGTGGCTCTCCCTTTCGCTTACACTAAATGGTGAATCGCCTTCCCCTGCCAATGGGAAAGGGGATTCCCAAGTACAGCACGGCTTCTGACACTTTTTGTCGTTTCAAGCAAATACATAGCAGGAGAAGGTGCTAAGGAGACTCTCGGACACTGGCACGTGAGGGTAGTGCCCAGCTGGGCCCGGAAACTCCTTTTGCCTAAAGCTATATCCTTGTGGGGTTGTAAGGTCAAGTGGCAGAGGGGTTTTTGTTCCTCTTTGGAGGGATTACAAAGCAAGGAGCAGAAGGCAAGCAATAAAAAAAAAACCCACTGGGAATATTGGGTGAAAAGGGAGCAGAGCATAAGGTGAAAACACCCAGAGGGAATGTGACTAATGTAGAAAAGTGGGGAGAGGGAGATTCCCATGGAGAGGACCCCCACTCTTGTCAAACTACCAATCAGTGGCTTCTTCTGCCTTTCGCACATAGCAGTCTTTTAACTAAGCCATTGGTTCCCCTCGGCTTCCCTTACTCCTCGCACAAGCAGGAGTACCGGCCACTGACGGGGGTGCCCTCTGAGTTCGATTTAGCGAGTCTTAACTAAATTGGCTAAATCAAACTCTGGAAGATCGATCATAAGAGTGGCAATCTTCCGTTTCATGTAGACAGGGCCTAAGAAGGGAACTTGGTTAACATCTGATTTATTCATTGTTCAGGAGATTACTAACAATCGTAGAGATTTGTAGCAAACAGGAGTTTGTGATTTACCCAATCAGGGAGTGACTCTGGTAATCATAGAATCATAGAATACTAGGACTGGAAGGGACCTCGAGAAGTCATTGAGTCCAGTCCTCTGCCCGCATGGCAGGATCCAGTACTGTCTAGACCATCCCTGATAGACATTTATCTAACCTACTCTTAAATATTTCCAGAGATGGAGATTCCACAACCTCCCTGGGCAATTTATTCCAGTGTTTAACCACCCTGACAGTTAGGAAGTTTTTCCTAATGTCCAACCTAAACCTCCCTTGCTGCAGTTTAAGCCCATTGCTTCTTGTCCTGTCCTCAGACGCCAAGAAGAACATTTTTTCTCCCTCCTCCTTGTGACACCCTTTTAGATACCTGAAAAGTGCTATCATGTCCCCCCTCAATCTTCTCTTTTCCAAACTAAACAAGACCGGTTCTTTCAGTCTTCCTTCATAGGTCATGTTCTCTAGACGTTTAATCATTCTTGTAATGATACATTATGAAACTGTTCCACCTCCTCCCCCCACGCACACACCTCTCTGAAATGTTGCTGCTATCTTATAGCATAGACACAATCAATGGCACCCAGGGTATCCCTTCTGATTAAAAAAAACAAATCCTTCATCCTTTGTCTAAGAAATTGTGGTGCTGGGGAAAGTAATTTCTCCCAGGGAATCCACTTCATTTGCAAAGGGTTCATTTTTAACTTGCGTAAAGTGATGTGCATGTAAAGAGGTGAGACTTACGGGAGGAATCTCCTAGTTGTTCCCCCAGGCCAGACTGCAGTGGGTTTGAGCAAAGGATGTCAGCAATAGAGCTGGGCCGATTTTTGTCAGTGAATGGGCATTTCATCCCAAAATGCATTCCTGGGGGCTCTGAACGTCTTTGTGAATGTGGGTCAAATTCAGTAAATAGTTTTGGTTGGAAAAAAAACCTGGGCGAAACCCTGAAAATATCCTTTCAACAGAAAATGTCCCAAGGCATCATTTTGAAAGGAAATGTCTGTATGAATTGGCACTTCGGTTAGCAGGTGTTGGATGGAAAACGTTGACCTTGCGGCTGGCTTGTTTGAGCCACACTAAAGGGCTTAATTTCTTTTAATTTTTCAAGGAAAACCTCCAAACCCCTCATGGTTTGGTGCAAAACTGAATTTTGTAGATTTTTTTAGCTTGGTCACCAACCACACCTGAAAAATCAGTTCTTGACTCAGCTCTGATTAGCAGGGCCTGAGTCCAGGAACATTGCGGTATGTGCTTGTTGACCCATTCAGCAAAGCATATAAGCACACGCTTAACTTAAGCAAGTGCTTAAAGCCAAATTATTTCAATAGGACTTAAGCACATTTAGTGCTTTGCTGAATCTGGGCTTAAGAGAACATCAAGCCAGGGTGCAATCCAGGCTGTGATCAGGTCCCCAGTAAAATCAATGGAAAAGCTTTATGTTGATGCCAGTGAGTTGTGGGCAATGTTCTCTCTCACTGTTTCCATCCATGTATGGAATAAATTTTATGTGCACCAAGGTATGTATGGATGTGCACCACCAGTAGACACACATGTGCTGGCTGGGGGCACTGTGACTGCTCTACTAATCAGATGGGAGGAGTCTCCTAGTTGTTCCTCCAGGCCCAACTGGGGCATCAGATGAATTTCCAGTGCAGTAGGTTTGAACAAAGGATGTCAACAATACAGCTGGGCCCGATTTTTGTCAGTGAATGGACATTTCACCCCATTTGAATCTCTCCTGGGTGACTCTTTCCTTACTCGCAAGTATGACTGTTAATTTCTGGGATCTCCAACCTTCCAATTTATCTTATGCCCAATGTACAGTCTCAATGAAGTAATTTTGAAAAGAATAATCCCCGTTAGTAAGCAGTATACGTCCTTGGATGTCAAGTAACATGATGCACATGCTAATCTTCATCTACAGATCCCCCGAGCGGCTAATAAAACCGCTGGAAAACAAAGAGGACAAGCAAATGGCAGCATGCGCTCCTCAGAGGGACTGCACGACTCTTAGGTTGTTGTGCTCCCATACCAAAGAGTTACCCACCATGCACACAAGAAGAGAGCGTTTGTGCTAATGTAGATGTTGTCTGTCTCAAGGGAGAGGCAATGAAACCAACCTGCAGACAAAGATGTGCTTTCCAAAGCAGACCTGGGCAACATTACCTTTTGAATGCGAGTTCCCTGCTCCTGAAAAATATGTGTGTGGGAAGTACAGGGTGCTAGAGAAACAGAGAAATAATTGGCATGCGGGAAACCAGGAGCCCCTTTGTATCAAACTAAGGCTTTGTATAAATTAGAAAATGTCTTTTCCCTGATCACCTTTCATTCTAATTAGTAGCAATCTATCTACTTGGCTGCAAATAAAGTCACAGGCTGAATGGGCAGGAACAGTGACTAGGGGAGAACCCCTGACTTCCCTTGTTCCCTGCCCCCCAGCCCCTTAAAGTACCAGATGTCAACTTTTCCAAGGATCAAGTACCAAGGCCCATTAAGTGAGAGTGGAGCCCAGCTCCTAATTAGAAGCATGGGAGGTCTACTTGGCACATGTTCTCGGGACCCCTTGCTGACTAGGACAAAAGTCCCATGTCCATTTCCTGAGGAGGAGCGAGAAAAGGGACCGTGGACCATCTAATTAGGGAGGTAATTAAGGGACACATTTTCATTGGCGTTCAGAATGTTGGATAGCTGCTGCCGGTTTTAGCTAAGTCTCCGGATGTCAAGTGTCGGGGCTGTTGTTTCAATGCTGAGTTTGTGCTGTGGTGAAATTAACCATCATACAGACAGATGAAAAATGCAGGGGCCGTGACCTGTGCTTTGGGAAAATGCAGGGTCTGTGACCTGTGAATGGGAAAAGCTACTGTTCCAAATTTCCAATAGTAGCCTATCGTACATGTATTCCTAAGCCTTGGGGAGCACAGTGTATCTATTTTCCCAGTGCCCTTTGTTCAGGCCAATGGTAATGGAAACTCAAACAACTGTAGTTTTCTAAAAAGAGCTTTGCTCAGCCATCTCTGGCTTAGTGTTGTTATTCTTCAAGATCTCATCATGCAAACAACAGGCCTGGACCGTGGGTACTTAGAATCCAGGCTAAATAGCGATGCGTGGGAAATATGTACATGTAGTTACTTCAAACACTATTTGCTTGAGTAGAACCAACAGTGCCCCACGCTATGTAATGCACTAAGGGAGGGTTCTGGAACAGTTCTCTTGGGAAGAAGGGGCACCAGGAGAGAAAATACCATCTGTCAGCTAGTTTTATGTATTTAGATACATAAAATAGCATTTGGTGGTCTGATTTTTTTTTTTTTTTTCCCCCAGAGGTGCTGGGAAACCAGTTGGCTGAGCACTAGGGTGGCCGCCCAGGAGAGATTCAAATGCCGCCCAGTTGATTAGCAGAGCACCCACAGCCGGCAGCATGTGTTTCTCCTGGTGGTGCACATCCACACATGCCTCAGTGCGCAGAACAGAATGTATTCTGCACATGAATGAAAAAAATTAGAGGGAACATTGGCTCAGAGTCTCTGAAAATCAGACCCAGAGAATGTATTTGTGGGTGCAGTGTTCCTCTGCTGCAAAATATTGCCTAGCACTAAAAACAGGGGTCTGGGTGTAGATATTCCTGGCTGCTTCTTGCAGTTCTCCTGCTGACTGTCTCTGTGACCTTGGGCATGCCCCTTCATTTCTCTGGCCTTCAGTTTCCCCACCTGTAAAATGGGAATCATGACATTTGACCTGGGATACTGCATGAGCTTTAATTGATGGTTATAAAGTGTTGTGTGATTCGTAGCTGAAAGGCAATATATGTACATACTAGGGATGTTATATTTGGATTAATTGGCTAATCGAATAGTCGATGCAGTTTGCATCGACTATTCAATTAGTCGATAAGGGTGCCTTCACTTTTAAAGTGTAGCAACAGTCCCAGAGCAGTTGCTACACTTCAAAGGCGAAAACGCTGCAGGGAGCACAGGGCCAGCAGGAACTCCGCAGTACCCAGCTGGCCCCATGCTTCCCGTGGCATTTCAAAGCAGCAGTGCCACATGGAGCCCGGGGTCAGCGGGGGAGTCCCCAGCTGAGCCCAGGCTCCACGCGGCGCTGCTGCTTTGAAATGCCATGTGCAGCCCAGGCCAGCTGGAGACGCAGCTGGCCCTGTGCTACACACGGTATTTCAAAGTGGCAGTGCCACGTGGAAACCGGGGTCTGGCCCTGGGCTCCATGTGGTGCTGCCGCTTTGAAGCACCCTCTCTTCTCCCCCCCACTCTTTGCTGCCTGTTTCTGATAGAGGCAGCAAGGGAGGGGGAGCGACTAGTCAACTAGTGTGTCGACTGTCCGATAAGCATTTGCTTTTTGGATAGTCGACTAGTTGTTCGCATCCTTAGTACATACTGAACCATGTCGGTAACTCTATTAAGCTACCGAAGGTGGATTGAAAATGAATCCTGTGCTGTAATATTGGGAGGGGATATTGATTAAAAAGGGAAGTTACATTTTCCTGAATCCAGCTCATCTTCCAGAGCAAGTTAAGACTTGGGAAGCAACTGTTCGTGAGTGATTGTTTTTCTCGGTACATTTCCTTTAACAAATAGCTCTATTGGCTACTCCTATTTGAAGGAAAAGCCATTAGGGGTAAGTGATTACGTTCCTGTGCCAAACCAAACACTCACTGTATTGATACTTGTGGCAATCACGCTCCATGATCACATCTGTCCAAGAACTTAGCGTTGCTGTGCTACACTAGGTTTGTTTTCAGGTTTGTTTCATTAGTGGGGAGCAGGGGTGTCTGTTCACAGCTATCAGGAGTTGCTTTGTGTCAAGGGGCAAAAAGTCTTGCATGGGCTGCTCCCATGGCTGGCCTGCCTGCTTGTCTGTGAGCCCATGTGATGTACAAGAGAAGGGGGAACCCCTGATTTCATCACTATCACCAGGAGTTTGTTTTATTTATCTGTGCGGCGGATGCTGCATCCCGGTCATGTTAGATGCTGCGCAAACACGAAACAGAGCTTCCCTGCCTTGAGGAGCTCCCGCTCTAAGCTGAAGGCAATAGATGCAGATGGAGACAACCCACAGATGAGCCAGGAGCACAGTGTAGACACGAGACACATACTCTTTCCAAGACACGAGAAGTCATTCTTCTGCTCTATTCTGTGCCGATTAGGCCTCAGTTGGAGTATTGTGTCCAGTTCTGGGCACCACATTTCAAGAAAGATACGGAGAAATTGGAGAAGGTTCAGAGAAGAGCAACAACAATGATGAAAGGTCGAGAGAACATGAGCTATGAAGGAAGACTGAAAGAATTGGGATTGGTTTTTTTGGAAAGGAGAAGACTGAGAGGGGACATAATAGCGGTTTTTAGGTATCTAAAAGGGTGTCACAAGGAAGAGGGAGAAAAATTGTTCTTCTTGGCCTATGAGGATAGGACAAGAAGCAATGGGCTTAAACTGCAGTAAGGGAGGTTTAGGTTGGACATTGGGAAAATCTTCCTGCCTGTCAAGGTGATTAAACACTGGAATAAATTGCCGTTGGTTGTGGAATCTCTATCATTGGAGATATTTAAGAGCAGGTTAGACAAGCATCTATCAGGAATGATCTAGATCAGGGCTACTCAATATGTGGCCCACGGGCCGAATGTGGCCTGGAGCCTGTTTGTTTGTGGCCCACGGTGCGGTTTGGGTTTACACGGGGCTGAACACGCAGCCCACAGGTGGGATCCTTTGAACGTGGCCTCCACTGGGAACACACTGCACAAGAGCAAGTCAATATAATGGTCTTCTGTTGACATGTGTTTTAGTAGTTAAATTCCTGGACTGTCATTGCTCATTAAAAGTACTGTCATATAGGTGGAAATTGGGTAAATATTGTATTTTATTAATATCAGCAGAACTGACTTAAATGGGGCCTGCATGTTGTGTAGTCTTGCCTTAATCTTTGTATTCGTTCCTGTGTGAAAAAAGCTATTTGCATATATTTCCATATATATTTGCATGTATATGCAACCACACTTAAGTTGCAGCTCTCGGCATGTGCTGTATCACTGTGGCCCCCAGGGCTTCCAAAGTTGAGTAGCCCTGATCTAGATGGTGCTTGGTCCTGCTGTGAGTGCAGGGGACTGGACTTGATGGCCTCCCAAGGTCCCTTCCAGTTCTAGTGTTCTGTGATTCTCCCTGAATAACTTGAGCTGTGGAGCTCCATCGTTTCCTATCTCAGGTTTTGGTTGGGTTGTGTTTGGCTAGGCCCAGCCTCCTGGCTACATGGTGCCTTTAACTTCCTCATGCAGCTGCCTCTCCTCTGCTGCCCCCTTTCAAGGCTTGCTGGAGTCTACATGCTTTGAAGTGCTTTTGTGCCTTGGGGTGAGACCTTTTTGGCTGTTGATAAAAGCCAAGGAGGATGCACTTTGACCTCCGAGGCGATGCCTCCTCCTAATCGTTGTGACAGATTGAAAGGCTGTTATCTGATTGTCTCAACGGATTCTGCTTCCTCTAATGAAGCCATAAGAGCTGGGGTCATGGAGGGTAGAAAGTCCCTGGCCATTAGTGGGAGAGCGTTGAATGCCCAGATGGATACTGGGTACAAAGGAGGCAGAAAGGGCAGGATGTGTTTGGGTCTGGGAACGGCTGAGACAAAAGGGTGTGACTCTCGTTTACACTCAGGGTTTGTCTACATGGGAAAACGGTCCCCGTGAAATAGGCAGGGTTATACCAGTACAACCCCCATGTGGAAACTCTGATTCCAGTAAGAGAGTGACTTGGTTTGGTTTTTTATTTTGTTTTTTGGTTGGTTGGTTGGTTTAGCTCAGTGGTTCTCAAAGTGTGGCTCGTGGATTCGGGGCTTGCCACCCCCTGCCACATGGAGCCTGCACTGGTGCTCCAGCCCCACGGTTCCCCTCTGCAGGGTTGGAGCACCAGCTTCCCACTGGGAGGGGCAGGCCTCACGGGCCGGATCTGGCTTTGTGGGGGTAGGAATCAGATCCATGCGCTGCTGTACGGCTGCTGCTCCACCTGTTCCCAGCTGAGGGAACAGCTGCGCAGGAAACTGCTCACCTGGAGGCTTTCCTCACTGCTCCCATTGACCGAAATCGCAGCCAATGGAAGCAGTGGGGGCGGTGCCTGGGAAAGATGGGAGGCACGGAGCCAGGTAAGTGCCCCCCCATCCCCTCATGCCCAGATCCCACATTCCCTTCACGCATCCCCTCCTGCTGAGACCCTCCACCTCAGTTTTAGGATAGCAAAGTGGGGAAGAAGCTGCACTAACATAAACCATAATCCCCTGCTGAGGAACCCCTTTTCCCCCGGGTTGATTCCACACCGAAGATGCTACTAAATGTGTCTGCTGCCTGATGCACTTGTTAAATATTTTAATAGCAGCTATTTAGGCAACTCAGTAACAAGTATTCTACTGAATCTTTATGCTCTGGCCCGTGTAGACTCTGACTGGTCTTTTCAAGATGGGGAGCCTGCCTCCTGCAAATCCCATCCATACCTAGTGGATCTCAATAAAGATAGAATGGCACTGAAAAAGGTTCAGAAAAAGGCAACAAACATGATTAGGGATTAGGAACAGGTCCCATATGAAAAGGGATTAAAAGACTGAGTCTTTTCATCTTAGGAAAGAGGAGACTAAGGGGGGATATGATAGAGGTCTATAAAATCATGACTGGTGTGGAAAAAAGTGAATAAGGAAAAGTTATTTACTCGTTCCCATAACATAAGAACTAGGGGTCACCAAATAAAATTAATATGCAGCAGATTTAAAACAAACAAAAGGAAGTTTTTCTTCACACAGCGCACAGCCAACCTGTGGAACTCCTTGACAGAGGGTGTTATGAAGACCAGGACTTTAACAGGATTCAAAAAAGAGCTAGATAAATTCATGGAGGATAGGTCCATCAATGGCTATTAGCCAGGATGGGTAGGAATGGTGTCCCTAGCCTCTGTTTGTCAGAGGCTGGAAATGGGTGACGGGAGAAGGATCATGTGATGATTCCTTGTTCTGTTCACTCCCTCTGGGACACCTGGCATTGGCCACTGTTGGCAGACAGGATACTGGGCTAGATGGACCTTTGGTCTGACCCAGTGTGGCTGTTCTGATTTTTGTATGTAGCACTGGGTCTGAGGCTGCAGAATGGGAGCCCAAACATTGACAGGGTCCATCCGCTGCCTCCTGCTGGAGAGTCTTGGCAGCTCTTCTCTGCCAAGCCTGTGGCCCTTCCTGAAGGAACCCTCTGAAGTGTGACCAGGGAAGGACAGACTGGGCTTGGAAGTCTGGTAATGGGAGAATGGGGCCTTCGGCTTCTGTGTCTCCAGTTCAAACTCCACCAAGGTCAGAAAGTAGCCGCAAAATAGGTATTATCAGACGGGTGTGGACTGAATTTGCTGCAGGTAGCTACCGAAGCTCAGGATTTAGCAAGATTTAAGAAGTGCTGGGACACAGCTATGGAGAACGTGAGTTGCTGGTGGTGTGCTCACAAGCTTTTCCGAAGGGCTACCACACTTCAGGCTGCAGGTTTAGGTCAATCTCTAGCTAGTGGAGAGGAGGAGAAGAGGCAATGTAGGGGACCAGTTGTCCCACACCTGCTCCTGCGGGGTTCTTGCATGTTCTTCCGCAGCATCTGCTACCAGCCGCTGTCCGAGGCAGGACACTAGACTAGATGGAGGGTGGGACTGGCAGTTCCTATTTAAGGAGCAGGAGTGCGGGCTGCCACCAACTCCCTCTCCACAACCTCCTCCACTCCTCACCAACATGCCCCTAGCTCTGAGCCAAGTCTGGCTGCTTGGGCATGATGCAGAGGAAAGGTTCATCCCTGGCGCGATGGGCAGGCTGTTAACACGTCTCCCCTTAGCCACAGACTGCAGCAGACTGACTTTTTCTTCCCGTCTGCCCTCATAAACCAGCCACTCCAGTGCTCAGACAGTTTGCTCCTCTCCAAGCTGCCTTTGTCACATCAGCATCTTTCTGGCCAGGCAGTGCCCAGATCTCAGTGCAGCCTTCCATGCGATGTGCACCCCAGAGCCATGCCAAAGAGGAGCCATCCTCACCCCTCTCTGTGATGGATAAAGTCCCATCAGACAGATAGTCTATAGGTTGAACCTCTCTAGTCTGGCACTCTCTGGCCTGGCAACATCCGTGGTCCGGCGTGATTTCAGTTAGCCAGATGTCCACTTACCATGAGTGTGCCCAAGTTTCCCATGATCCCATAAAGTTTGTTTACAGCCACCACTCCTGGATCTCAGTGTTCTGTGCTGTTATTTAGCTCTAATTTACCCCAAAATGTCTTCTAAGAGCCCAGTTACCAGTGGAAGTGTTGGTAATGCTGCTAGACAATATTGACCTCCTGTGGTCCAGCAAATTGTCTGGTTTGGCACTAGTCAGGTCCTGAGGGTGCCAGGCTAGAGAGATTCAACCTGTATATAAACCATCTAACTAGTCCACCCCTTTGGGGTTGGCTATGACATTCCTTGCCGTAGACATGAATGCCTTGGAATCTATTGCAGTGACAAGTTTCAGAGGGGCAGCCATGTTAGTCTGTTTCAGAAAAACAACGAGGCCCGTGGCACCTTAAAGACTAACGCATTGTTTGGGCATCCACTTTTGTGGACTGGAGCCTACTTTGTCAGAATCGGGCAAAGTAGGTTCCAGCCCACAAAAGCTTATGCCCAAAACCATGTGCTAGTCTTTAAGGTGCCACAGGCCTCCACATTTTGTCAAGTGACAAGTATAAGTTAGAGGACAGTTTGTTAGCACGGAATAGTGTGTGTGATGCATGCAGCTCGGGTCCTGTGTCTCTGTATGCTTCACTTTGATAGGTAAGAAGTCTGCCTGATTTTTCCATCAGGTGATGGGCCAGGAAGGGAAATCAGGATGGAAGATCTTGCTGAGATTTTTTTTTTTTCTTCAGGGAGTAGCCAAGTTAGTCTGTACAGGATAAACTTAAAAAACCAAAAACAGTCTGGTAGCACTTTAAAGACTAACAAAACATGTAGATGGGCAGTTTTCCTTAATCTATAGCAAAAGCCACCAAGGCCAAGCGGTACTTGCTGTGTTCTCTAGGTATGGGGAACAAACCTTTGCACAAAGAAGCATGTGAGTCAAAAGAGACCATATGCAGTTGTCCTGGGGGGGGAGGTGTTTCTCTTTTCTTTAGGAGACCTCTTGGTGCTGCTAAGTAGCACCTACCCTGCCTGTTGTTTTAGGAATGGCTGGAGCCTCTTCTTCCCAAAGAAATTCTGTTGTAGCGGGTGGCTTTTCCCTTTCATATCTGTCCAATTTCAGCAGAGTGAACGCAAGACTTACACAAACAGAATCCCGACAGCCTCTTTGTGGCGCTGAGGCCGTTTGCTGTGGCCGTTATTCTCCTTCAGCAAGCCTGAGGGATAATGAATGGAATGGTTTCTGGAAAAACTTAAAAAACAACAAATAGTCTGGTAGCACTTTACAGACTAACAAAACATGTAGATGGGATCATGAGCTTTCGTGGGCACAGCCCACTTCTTCAGATGACCGGAGTGTACTCAGCAGACTTGGGCTGGGGGTGGGGGGTTAGAGGAGGATGAAGTGAGTAATTGCAAGTGTGTTAGGCCAGTGTTTCTCAACCAGAGGTACAAGCACCCTTGGGGTACTCGAGAGACGTCTGGAGGGGGTTCATCAACCCAACTGAATTTTTGTTCTAAGTTTTACCGCACTTTATTATTTTTGTACTTTTTACACCCAAAAATTTCATCGCCTGCCCTGCTATGATTAAGTTGTTTAAACAAATGTGTTGCAATGGTAGAAAAACATTTTGTGGGTCTGAAAACTGTAGGTACTGGGGGTACTTATATTTTTTTTTGTAAGGGTTACTTTCTATAAAAAAAAAAAGGTGGAGAAACACTGTGTTAGGCTGCTCTGCTTTGAAAACCAAACCCCGGCCTGTCTTTCCTCTGGCCAAAGCAGCGCACGGCCTGCTGCTGTGAACAATGGGAGGAGAGGGTTAGGGTTAGGGTTAGGGTTAGGTTAGAGACCCCTTTGTTGGCCAGCTATGGCAGCTGCGTGCTGGAGCGGAGTCTACCTGTCCTCCCCGCGGGAAGGGCTGTTCATCAGGGCAGCCGGGTGTGAGCCAGAGGCCCTGGGAAGAGAGCACAGCCCCGGCACATTTGCATAGCTTCCCCCTCATTGGCTTGGCGCTCCGTGATGCAGCTGCGCCCCCAGCGAAGGCAGAGCGCCTGGGCTGAGCGGGGAGTCCCGCTGATCGCTGTCTCAGGTGGCCCGAGGCACGCTGAGCTTTGGCGGGGGGGCCGCTTTTTCAGCAAGAGTTGTGCTTTCAAGTAAGTATATAGAGGAGCTTCCTGAGCGAATTGCTGCAGGGAGCGTTGAAGTGAGTAGCTTTGGGTATTTGCTGTGGGAGGACAAATTCAGGAGGTGGGTGAATGGGCTGTGTGGGTGTAGGGTGTGTACAAATTCAGGAGGTGGGTGAATAGGTATGATGGGGGGGGTGAAATTCAGGAGGTGGGTGAATGGGTAGGGTATGTGTGTGTCTGTGTGTGCAAATTCAAGTGTGTGTGTGTGTGTGTGTGTGTGTGTGTGTGTGTGTGTGTGTGTGTGTGTGTGTAAAAGAGAGAGAAATCCACCCTCCTGCTTTGGTGTTGTACAAACTTTGCAAACCATGAATCCTAACAGTCCTTTACAGTTAAACCCCTTCCCCCTCACACGCACACAACTCCCTTTTGATGTCTTTTTCCTCCAGTTCAGGATTATTGACCTCTGCTCTGGTAAAACCCCATGGGAAAGAAGATCATTTAAATAGTATTTCTGATCAAAGGCCATGATTTTGTCAAATGTGAAAGTATATTTCCAAAGTTCTTTTGCTGTATGAGGCGCTAAAGTGTTGTGAAGTTAAAAACAACAGGGATGTTTTCAGCAATGTGTATTGCTTAGGTAAAAAGCTTTGTACATTTTAAAATGTTGGCATTAGGAAAAATATCCATTGTGATATGAAACCGTGAGTGGGGGAAGTAAGCGGGGTAGCTATTTTCCTAAATCTATTAATTTTATTGAAAGAAGTGAGCTGCGCATACGGAAATCAGTAATGTATGTGGCCTAGAAGAGTCACTGGGTTGGGTGGTAAGGGACTTAGACAATGTTACTTACTATAAATGGGAAGAAAATAGTTTGACGATATAAGATCACTGTTTTTAAAGTTGTTGGATCTGTTTAAATTTAGCATAAGCAGTAATATGTGGCATGTATAGTATCATCTAGGAGTTTTTGGGTGCCAACATAATATAAAACTTTACTATCAATAATTATGATATCAAGAAGATGAATTATTTTCCTCTGAAACATCACGTCCATATTCTACTCCCCTTCCCAAATTCCTTTGCTTATAAGGGATAAATTTTAAAAAGCGAAAAGCAAACAAAGAAAAGGGGAAAGGTTGGTGACAAAGCTGAGAGTTCTCCTCAAATACCCTTAGGAGGGGAGGGTAAGAGATGGAGCTGTGTCTGTGTCCAAATGACCCAGTCAGCAAAGAGGCAGTCACGGACAATGAAAATCTCCTTTGAAATGGGGTGTATACATAGAGCCAAAGCCGGGCTGTGCCCCGGAAATGCCTGTTGGAGTCTCTGGGAGCTGAGGAAGTTTATTTCTGATGATTTGGCCCTTAATTTTCTGAATGGAAATTTTTCATCCGCAGATGCAGGCAGGCAGGCAGGAACGCCTGGTAATCACGCCAGGGTGCATACCTTGAGGTGAAATATGAGCCTACATACAAAAAGAGTTGAAAGGCATCAGACAGGAAATATGATGTGACTAATTTCACATTGACTCCAGAGGAAGGGTGCATTAAATAACTGTTTGCTAGGGCCTGATCCTGCAGATCTTATTCAGGCAAATTTCCCATTGAAATCAATAGGTATTTTGCCTGGAGCGAGAGCTTTGTCTTGCCCATGTGCCCTGAGTCAGGAAAGAACTGATGCACGTGTTGGAGTCAGTAGGGCATATGGACATACTTAGCACGAGACGGATTTAAGCACATGCTGTGTCACTTCTTAAATCAGGGACGCAATTTGTAGCATCCCCAAGTCGGTCAGGCTACATTTTTGTGGTCCTTACATGTTCCAAAAACTCTCATTGACTTCAGTGCAGTGATTCTGGATTTACACTGGTGGGAATGAGACCAGAATGCGATCCGTTGTGCGTGGAAAGAAATGCCTCCACGCCTCAAAGCAGCCAATACCCCTGACAGCCTGACAGAGCCATTTGTGTGTGTTCCCTATGTCAATTGAAGTCAGTGGCATTACTGCAGATTTTGCACCAGTGCAATTGACAAACATTTGTCTGAAGACCTTGCCAATGCTCATATTAGATATCAACATGTGTAAGTGAAACTGAACCAATTTACAGGAAGGGAATCCCCACATGGATACTGTAAAGTTACTGCTTTTCACATTGTTTATTATTAATACAGTGTCCTTGAGGCAAAATGCATAAAGAATTTTTAAACAACTTTATTAAAAAAGGAAAATCCGCCAGAGTATTGAGGCCTGAACTGTAATTCTGAAATACATTAAAAATTGGAGACAATTAAAAAAAATCCGCAAATCACCATCATCTCCCATAGCCTGCGTGTGCAGTAAAAAGTAATCATGCAAATTCCAAAGCTGTGCTTATGTGTGGCTTATTTGGATAAAGAGGACTAGAGCGTATATATTCTAGGATCCTATTAAAAATGTGTCTGCAAAAGGATTTGGCTCTTCAGAGATGATCCATGAAAAAGGGAGTGCAAAGCTTGTTCAGGGAACAGCTGAGTAGAAAACCCTATGCAAATGATTTGTGTTCTGTTTCCCCAGTCCCCGGAAGATACAGTGCTCACCAGATTGGCTGCCCTTCAGGCACAAGCATCCTTGGGATTATGTCATGGAGGAAGAGCATGGAGATATTTTTTCCCCATAATCTCTGAGCCTTCAGGCAAAGAATTCTCTTAATGCCCCAGCTGGAGCTCTGAACGACACCCTTTTTCCAGAAGTAGAGTGGTTTTTCATGTGCAGAGCGGGAGAACTGTGTGCCGCTGGATTTGGTTGCTTGAATCTTGCGGCCTGGCTGTTGCGTTACCTGCTGTGGATCCCTGACCAGGCCACGGGGTGGGCAGGGAAATGGTCACGTCCCCATTTTTGGAGTGTTTTGGGGGAAGCCAGCCACGGCAGGAGAGGCGGCGGCAGCAGCAGCAGTCCCCGCAGAGACCCAATTACAATAGGAGACCTTGCCACAAGTGGTGTCAGCACCTGACGAGACCCCTGGAACCCATCAGATGTTACCCAGAAGCCCAGCCCCGCGTATATCACTGTAGGTATCACAAACCATTGTAACGGAGGCTCCTGTGTGGTGAAACAGGCTACGGGCTCCACCCAGCGCTTTTTGTAGCCATGTGTCTTGAGACAGGGAAACCGAGGAGGCAGTCTGTCTATAACAGCAGTTCTCCAGCTTTATGGCCCACGGCCCACCCTGCTCAACACAGACCTTTCTGCGGACCAGCAGCCAACCACCCGTGATGACAAAATGGGTGAAGGAGGGGGTGGGAGTGCGGAGTCTGGCTTTGAGGTAGAGTGCAGGAGCAGGGTGGGGGTGCTGGGTGGGAGTAAGGTGCATGAGCAGGCTGAGGGTGGGAGGGGTTAGGTGGGAGGTTGGGTGCAGGAGCAGGAAGGGGTGGAAAGTCTCGGCAGCGGAGGGGGAGAGGGAAATGGGAGATTGGGGGGTTGGACATGTGGGATGGGAGGTGCTTACCTGGCTCCATGCTTCCCGCTGCTCCCAGGCACCGGCCCCCCCACTGTTTCCATTGGCCGTGATTCCGGCCAATGGGAGCAGTGAGGAAAGCCTCCAGGCAAGCTCTTTCCTGCACGGCCGTTCCCTTAGCCAGGAATAGAGGGAGCAGCAGTACATGGAGCCACTTCCTTCCCCCACAAGCTGGATCTGGCCCGTGAGGCCTGCCCCCCTCCACTGGGAAGTTGGTGCTGGCGCTCCAGCCTTGTGGAGGGGGGCCGTGGGTCTGGAGCACCAGTGCAGGATCCCTGCTTCAGGGGAAGGGGGCATGCCCTGAGCCTGCGACCCACCTGCAAGATAGTCATGGACCACACTTTGAGAACTATTGGTCTATAAAATAGAGAGAACACATATCTGTCCCCTGCAGAGTTTGGAGGGTTTTAATTATTTTGTGTTTGTAAAGTCCTTTGGAGACACAGTGCCCCATGTGAGTGCTAAGTATTGTTATGTGCCCATCCGTATCCATCTGATGGAAGAAGAGCGTCTTCAATACCAGGAGGAGTATTGGCAAACACTGCACCCACTAAACACTCATATGTACTCTTGGCGCAAACAAAACCTGCCCATGCACCCAGGAAAGTACTTGCCCCAGCACCCTGCTATTCAACTGCTGGTGAAAAGCAGGGGGAGAACCATTCCTGGCCTGAGAACAAAGGGTCGGGGAGAAGGGAATGGGTCATCAAAGTCAATTTGCAACATTCAATTCCGTGGGCACTTAGCACTCCCCGTGGCACGTTCCTTGAGTCTCCAAGGGCTTTAGAAACATCTGTGACAGGTAGGGAAGCAGCTTCCCCATCTTGCATACTGACAGATGGAGGCACAGAGACATGGAGACTTGTCCAACGTGGCACTGCCAGGCAGTGGAAGGCCAGAGCTTTGAAGGAAAACTGCCCAGTATACAGAGAAGCCCTGTTAGGTTTGTTTTGTCCCATGTATGTGAAGTCACACTCATCTGGTTAAAATTCTCTCTGCTTTTAGAACTGTCCTCCATGTGAAAAGTCCCCCTTGAGAGCTAAAAAGCATAGCAAATTGATGTGGGCCATTAATTCTTCATAGTGGCTGTGAACTGATTGGAGTTTTTCTGGGATAAATTATTTACCGGATAATGAAGGGGGAAACTGTGTGAGTCTAAATATTACACGTGGGATTAGCTATCCTCCTCCATTTGGTTGGAATACAAGTCACAGCTTCAAGTGTTTAGCCTCCAAAACAGCAGCTAGCAGGTACTGCAGGGAATTGGAAATCATGGAATATTCTGAGATGCCAAAGCTATCTGCTCCTATTGATATTAATGCCGAGTTCAAGATAATCGCAGTGAAGAATGTGTTCATGCTGTGTTGTAATCCTTCATAAATCTTGGGCCAAACAATGCACAGGAAAATAAGAAAGTTTCTTATAGAGAAATACTGCCCTATTATAGGATATCCGAGATGCCTGTGCCAGACCCCAGTGTTAGAAAATAAAAGCCAGTGACAGCTGCAAAAAAATCATATCAATATTAGTTTGAATCCTGAAGCAAATTTGCTATGAGTGTTTGTATTTGCTTTCTGTGAATGTCCCGGTGAGTGAATTTACTAGCATTGAGATTTGTGGGGTAAGTGAATTCTGAGCAGGCATTGCAAGATTGTAAAAGGGAGCAAATAACAAATTGCATCTAAAACCTGATTCTAAAAGCTACGCTCATCCAATGAGAGAACAAAAATGTGCCATGTGACCTCTGCAGCAAACCAAAATGCCTAGAACGTTGAACGGTGACTCTTCTTTGCAAACCAAATGAGCTACTGGCCCAGAATGTATCCATCAGCGTAATTTGGCAAAGAAATCTGAATGACAAATTCAAAGGGTTTTATAAGCATCTGCTCAAGGACAATTTGGGAATAGAAACATTTGTTGACTAAATGATAGTGTTGGGAGGGAGGCCCAGTTTTGGACGCGATCGCCCTTCCCGGCTGTGTGGACTAAGGGACGCAGGCAAGAAATATCCTTCTTTAACGCTCCCCTAACTGATGACATGTGGAGTTCTCAGAGGTGAAGAGAATGCAAGATGGAATTATATGGAGGAGGAAGGAGACCCACAATGGTAAAAGCATTAGACCACCCACTCGGAATGGAATAGAGAATCTATGCTCTCTCGTCACTGCCTGAGGGGTGGATTTGAGCGCTGGGGGCAGCCTACACAGTGATATGCAGAGTCCTTCAGCTGCAAAAATAGAGCAGTTATGCAACTGGAGGGGGAGGAGGAAGACCATGAATGCAGCTGGCTTAATAATCATCAAAACTGAATAGAAATAAAATCTCTCCTGTTGGTGCAGCCTGTTGGCCAGAATCATTTAATAGAATCATAGAATCATAGAATACTAGGACTGGAAGGGACCTCGAGAGGTCATCGAGTCCAGTCCCCTGCCCCCATGGCAGGACCAAATACTGTCTAGACCATCCCTGATAGACATTTATCTAACCTACTCTTAAATATCTCCAGAGATGGGGATTCCACAACCTCGCTGGGCAATTTATTCCAATGTTTAACTACCCTGACAGTTAGAAACTTTTTCCTAATGTCCAACCTAAGCCTCACTTACTGCAGTTTAAGCCCATTGCTTCTTGTTCTATCCTCAGAGGCCAAGATGAACAAGTTTTCTCCCTCCTCCTTATGACACCTTTTTAGATACCTGAAAACGGCTATCATGTCCCCTCAGTCTTCTCTTTCTAAACTAAACAAACCCAATTCTTTCAGCCTTCCTTCATAGGTCATGTTCTCTAGACCTTTAATCATTCTTGTTGCTCTTATCTGACCCTCTCCAATTTCTCCACATCTTTCTTGAAATGCGGTGCCCAGAACTGGACACAATACTCCAACTGAGGCCTAACCAGCGCAGAGTAGAGCGGAAGAATGACTTCTCGTGTCTTGCTCACAACACACCTGTTAATGCATCCCAGAATCATGTTTGCTTTTTTTGCAATGGCATCACACTGCTGACTCATATTCAGCTTGTGGTCCACTATAACCCCTAGATCCCTTTCTGCTGTACTCCTTCCTAGACAGTCGCTTCCCAGTCTGTATGTGTGAAACTGATTGTTCCATCCTAAGTGGAGCACTTTACATTTGTCTTTATTAAACTTCATCCTGTTTACCTCAGACCATTTCTGCAATTTGTCCAGATCATTTTGAATTATGACCCTATCCTCCAGAGCAGTCGCAACCCCTCCCAGCTTGGTATCATCTGCAAACTTAATAAGCATACGTTCTGTGCCAATATCTAAATCGTTGATGAAGATACTGAACAGAGCCGGTCCCAAAACAGACCCCTGCGGAACCCCACTTGTTATACCTTTCCAGCAGGGTTGTGAACCATTAATAACTACTCTGAGTATGGTTATCCAGCCAGTTATTCACCCACCTTATAGTAGCCCCATCTAAGTTGTATTTGCCTAGTATATTGATAAGAATATCATGCGAGACCGTATCAAATGCCTTACTAAAGTCTAGGTATACCACATCCACCACTTCTCCCTTATCCACAAGACTCGTTATCCTATCAAAGAAAGCTATCAGATTGGTTTGACATGATTTATTCTTTACAAATCCATGCTGGCTGTTCCTATCACCTTGCCACCTTCCAAGTGTTTACAGATGATTTCCTTAATTACTTGCTCCATTATCTTCCTGGCACAGAAGTTAAACTAACTGGTCTGTAGTTTCCTGGGTTGTTCTTATTTCCTTTTATAAATGGGCACTATATTTGCCCTTTTCCAGTCTTCTGGAATCTCTCCTGTCTCCCATGATTTTCCAAAGATGATAGCTAGAGGCTCAGATACTTCCTCTATCAGCTCCTTGAGTATTCTAGGATGCATTTCATCAGGCCCTGGTGATTTGCAGGCATCTAACTTTTCTAGGTGATTTTTAACTTGTTCTTTTTTTATTTTATCTTCTAAACCTCCCCTTCCCACTAGCATTCACTATGTTAGGCATTCCTGCAGACTTCTCGGTGAAGACCGAAACAAAGAAGTCATTGAGCATCTCTGCCATTTCCACGTTTCCTGTTACTGTTTCTCCCTCCTCACTGACCAGTGGGCCTACCCTGTCCTTGGTCTTCCTCTTGCTTCTAATGTATTTATAAAAAGTCTCCCATTCACATCCCTGTACCAGAGATGACATTTGGCCCTGCCTCTATCATATGACCTTCATGCTCCACTCAGTTGGAGCCGGGAAAGCGCTCTCCAGTCGGGGCTTGATTTTTAAGATCTGGACTCTGTTTAATGCCCGCTCCACCAAATGGTCCAGTCCCTGTGATGGGATTGGTTAGATAAGTTGCACCCGACAAAGAGCAGAGAGAACCAGGGGAGGGCAAGAAGAAATAATAAAGGAGGCTTTGTCCAATGGGGAAGTATAAAGTGGGGCCTCTTGTGGGGTAGTGTTTTGGACTTGTGCTGTTTCTCATTTGTACACCGCTCCTTTGTGGAAAAGGCAACGTGATTCAGTCTGTCCTTGTTAAACCACCAGCTAGCTAGTGAATCTGGAGAGGTGTAGCTGCCACGAAAGTTGACAACAAAACGTCAGAGGGAGCAAGACTTCACCCCTGGTCTGTCACTGAATGGTATGCAGTCAGCTCCTGCAAGCGGTTCTGCTCTGCGTTGTGTGTGCATCTGGTGAGGTGGTTTGGGAGTTCCCATGGCTTTTATTGCTACATTTAAATGGTAGATTCTTTTCTGTTCTCGGAGGGCCCCACATGGAGATCTGGGGATTCCTTGTGCAAGGGGCTGTGCACGCATATAAGGCTACGTCTACGCTGCAATGCTATTTCGGGATACCAGAGTCTCCCAAAATAGTTATCCTGCGTTTTCACAGCAAGCCCATTATTCCGACATCCCTGTGAATCTCATTCCACGAGGAATAAGGGGCGTTTCAGAATAGCGGGTTATTTCAAAATTTGGCACTGCGTAGACAGCGCCAATTTACAAAATAAGCTTTTTCAAAATAGGCTATGCAATTTGCGTAGCTCAAATTGTGTCTCTTATTTCGCGCTCCAGTGCAGTGTAGATGCACCCTAAGAGATGCAGTCTCTGCACCTAATGGCTCAAGTTATAATTTTTTTGAATTTTGGGGCATTCTCTTGTTCAGCCCCAGTTTTTTCAGAGGTTTATGTCCCTTAAAACATTGCTGAAGTGGAAGGAAACTTTAATCAGTTTTCAAGGCTTAGTGTTGGGTGTTTGGATGGGCTTCTTTTCAGCTAAGCACTGCTAAAACACCGTGAGGGGGAAGCCAATGCACCATGCAGCAGGGCTAGCAGAAATTCCCCCACTGATTTGCAATCATGGAATCAGGAACCTTCTCAGCACCAGAGAACTTGCCGTCCGAGGTGATAAGCCCCATGGAAAAGCCTGAGTGGGCTCTAAGACAGACAAGGCATATTCCAACAAGACAAGAGCCTGGGCCACAGGGAGACCAGGTTTATTTTCCTTATTTTCATACAGACACTTGAAGAGGAAAACAAAGGGGAAAGCCAGGCCCCGGGGCTGAGAATTAAGCTCCAGAAATGGCTGAGCTTCCCAGGGAGTTAAGAAATTTGATTTCCTCTACAATTCTTTTGGGCTCCCAGAAGGGCTTATGAAAATTCCCATCAGCCACCACTTCAGGAAATTGTGCCGACTGCAGGATAGGCACCCAGAGGGCAGTGTGACAGCATCGGAGGAGTAGAGCGCTGTGTCTGGACGCAAGCTAGATCTGCCTCCGAAACAGGAGGGCTTGCATCTGTCATGTGGGGATAATAATCTGCCTTTCTCCCACTTGCCGTCTGCTCTGTCTGTTTAGATTGTAAGCAGGGGGAGTCGCTCACTCCATGCGTGTACAGCGCCTTGCACAATGCGGTCCCAATCTTAGTTGGTAAGTTACAGCAATAATCACAAGATTTCATTTCTTGTCAGACAAACCATTAGATGGGGCCTTTCACGCCTTTTCTGAACTACCACTCTGTCTTTCCTGCCAGTTCCTGATAACCTGGCTTTCCCAGGGTGCGTGAGAAGCTGTTCTTTCGCTCCAAATGCAGCCTTGTGTTCCTGTGTTTTGGTTTGCACAATAAGGGTGCCCCATCCTGCACACCTGATAAAATAAACTGGGAACGTTGTGTTTATTTGGCAAGACCAGGAGCCCGCCTCAGAACGGGAAGGGAGAATCCTTAGCAGCTGGTTCTCACAGCCTGGAGATTCCGCTGACCCAGAATGATGGATTATGGTAGATGAGTTTCCTTAATCCTAGTGTTTATCGGCAGTGTTTGCTGAAGACCCTGCTCCAGACTGATTTGCAAAGACCTGCTGGCATTGAGACCAGTTCCTGTTGTGCGTTTCCCCTCCAGCGGCTGGATGTGTCCACGTTCCATTAGCACAACCACGGTAGTGAGAATCTTTTCCTTCACCTTGGTCCCTGGATTCTCCACAATTGTAGGGACAGGAGGGTTTTGCGCAAGGAGATCTTTGTGGATTCCTAGCCTAAGCCCCAGCATATGGGGTAGAGGCTAAAGGAGGATTGGTCACTGCTGTGTCCCACGCCTGTGGTTGATTTCCCATCTGGTTTTTTCCTCAAACTAATGAGATCCTTTGCACAAAGCCATGGTCCATTTCTCTAATTGTGTACAGCCCCTAGCACACGGGTGGGCAAGATCCGGCCTGCGGCCCAGATCCAGTCTACCACGCCATTTGACCCGGCCCACGGGCCAGTCGAGACCTGGGACGGGAGAGCGCATGAGGGAGCCACCAGCCATTTTGAACAGTGAATGACTTTGCACACTCCCCCGCCCCAGAGTCTCCTCCCTTCACCAGGGGTGCACAGCACCTAGAGGGAACCACCAGCTGTTCAAAACAGCTGGAGGTTTCCTCTAGGTGCCGCATGCCCCGGCAGGGCACAGGTGCGGGAGGTGAGAGACTCCGTGCACTCCCCCGTCCCCAGGTACCAATTGGCCTGAGGGCAGGAGAATGCGCAGTCTCCTCCCCCCTCCAGGGCGCACGGCACCTAGAGGGAACTGCCCCTTCTGCCTGAGGAGCCGCCCCTTCCGGGGGGGACAGAGCTGGCCCCTGACTGCAAACCAAAGTTCATGAAGTGGCCCCCCCAGCAAAAATGATTGCCCACCCCTGCCCTAGCAGGATGGGACCCTAATACAGTTTTGTGGACCCCCAGTGCTACAGTGTGTGCAAGGCCCTGTACACTGACACAGCAAGGAACTGACATTACCTCAAATAGCTTATCATCTAAACAGACAAGGCAGTTGGTAGGTGGGAGAAAGGCAGCTTATTATCCCCATGTTACAGATGGGAACTGGAGCACAGAGAAGGACTTGGTCTCACTGGGCCGTCTGCCGCAAAGCCAGGCTTACAACCCAGATCTCCCAAACCCCAATCTGGGGCCTTAAATATGAAACCATCCTTCCTTCTCCCCTCCCATGGGCGAGGGCTAGTGGGATGGGAAATTCCATAAGCCTTAAAAGCAATGCTGAAAAATTCAACCCCCATTGTTCGTCGAGCACAGCAAAGCATTCAGACAGTAGGTGTGATGGAAGGCGCAAGGCATTATTGGTGCATAGTTATTATTTTATTGTATTCTTAGTGCAAGAGATGAGTAAATATTTCTAACTGGGAGGAGCAGTTCCTGCCTTCTTTCCTGGCAGGGTATGTGTTTATTTTATCGGGTCTTGTAACCAAAGTACAACCCCAAAACATGGATCTTCCTTTCCTTACCCAAATTAAAAATGCAGTCCAATTCAAAGAAGAGCCAACAGGTATTCCGCACCAACAGGAATCAGCACTGTGAAAATTGGATCCAGCAGTCTATTCCTTAACCCTTTCCCCTCAACTTCAGCTCCCACACTATGCCTGTCCTTCCCCAAACGTTGTCTGTCAATGGACACACCTGGAGATTCTGCCTGTGACATGCCTGATTGGAAAGGCTGTAATGAGATCACAAAGCTGTGATGCTAAATCTGCTTTCCTTATCAATGCATCTTCCTGGCTCTTCAGCTGGACTGTCGTGTCCGGCTCAGCTTTTGTTGACAAGATGCACGTCGAATCAAATTAGGAAACAAAGGGGGCAAAGACTTGTTGATTGTCCTTGGCCAGGTCGCTTAAGCCATGTCTTCATTACGGGCTGAACCGATGGGCAGTGGTGGGGGTCTATTTATTGTGTCTAGACCCGGTAAATCGTCCTCCGAATTCTCTCCTATCCACTCTGATTCTCCGCCAAAATGAGACGAGTAAACAGAGTGGACAGGAGAGCATCAGCTGTCAACTTACCGCCGTGAAGGCACCGCGGTCGGCAGACCTCAGTACGTCGACTTCAGCTACATTATTCATGTAGCTGAACTTGGGTAACGGAGAGCCCGTGGCCCACGGTAGTGTAGACCAGGCCTTACGCCCAGATCCTCAAAGGTGTTTAGTTTCCCAAATTCCATTGGCATTTACAAGCATAACTCCCTCGGGTTCCTTTGAAAATCCCATCCCACGGAAGCGAGGTGCCTAAATACCTTTGTGGCCTCGGGCCCTGATTCAACCCACACCTTGCACACCTGCTCAAAGCATAAACCCCATTGGCTCCCATGGAACCCGAGCCCAGGATGAAAGTTAATAATGAGATAAAGTGAATCATGTGTTGGAGAGCTTCGCTGGATTGGACCCCAGGTTCTCTGTATGCAGAAGGAAGTTTCTCATGCGGCCCATTGTCCAGAGCTGTGAGAGCCTGGGATGGAAAGTGCTCCATCTTGTTATCCACAGCTGACCTTAAGAGGCTTAGCTAAGGGGAGGGGGAGAACACCTGGGATATGCAGGTGGGAATGGGTGTGTCTCTCAGGTCTTTGATTCAGGGTCAAGAAACATCTGGGCCCGGAGAGGAGGCAGGAGAGCCCCTGCAGTTAAAGCTTCACGCATGGCTTTGTTTTCTTGTAAAGGGATTAAGGCGCTCCTGTGTGCTGTAGCTCTCGGGTTCACTTCCCATCTCTTGACTTACCAAGTCACCAGAATCCGGGCGCTCTGACGGTGGCTCTGATTGTCTGGCGATTACTTTAAATCTCCCTCAGCAGAATAGGCTTCTTTCAGCAGCGAAGCCGTCAGGGGTCTCTGCTTTGTTTTTTGGTTTTACCCTGCCCTCCGGAGCAGGAATGAAAACGTTCCTTCCAAGATCTAGAGGGGCGTGGACAAGACTCTGCCTTTTGTCTTTGCACAAAGGAAACAACAAAGATTTTCTGCCTATGGCAGGGTTGGGGAACCTAAGGCGTCGAATGTGGCCCTTGGCTTGCCTGGATCCACCCCTGAGGCTCTGGGCTCCTGCCTGGCATTGGGGAGCCTGCGCTGGTGCTCCTGTCCCCTTCGCCAACTCCCCGCAGGGCTGGAGCACACAAAATCTCTTAGCCTGCCCCCTGCTCCCCCCCCGGGTTCTGGTGTGGTAGGGGAATGCGGCCTTTCTGCTTCTCAGCTGGGAGCCACGTCAGTGAGGAGTTGGTTGCTTGCTTGCTTCCCACTTGTGTGTGGCCCCCGATTGATTTTTCTGTGGGTCAGAGGCCCCCGACCTAAAACAAGTTCCCCAACCCTGGACTAGGGAGATACACACGTGTTGGATGATTTTGCGATGGGATTTTAAAAAAAGGTGCCTACAGGAGTTGGCCCCGCAAACCGTATTGACTCGCCGGGGGGGGTTGAGTGTTTCTTGGGCCACGTCTACACATAAGCGCTCCGGCGGCGCAGTGGCACCAATGCCACTTCAGTGCATCTGGCGAAGACGTGCTCGGCCGACAGGAGAGGCTGCTCCTGTTGGAATAATAAAACCACCTCCATGAACAGCAGAAGCCACGTCCCCCGCCGACGCAGCGCTGTGCACACGAGCGCTTGTGTCAATGTAATTTATGTCGCTCGGGGGATTATTCACATCCCGAGTGATTTCTGTTTTGCCAATGTAGGCTTTGGCTTAGATGTAGCCTTGAAAAAGCTCTGCCTCCGTGGTACAATGTGACTTCCCAGTTCTATAGCACCACCCATGGGAAGCTCTCAAAGACTTTTTGGAGATTAAGGCTAAAAAAAAAAAAAACCCCAGCAAGAGCTAAGAGCTAAATTGTTTTTCATTCCCCAGTTTACAGATGGGGAAACTGAGTCATGAAGTGACTTCAGTGTTAATGGTGGGAACAACCCAAGCCATTAGGTTTTCCAGGCATGGGCTCTAGCCACTAGGCTGCACTGTATCCAGATGTAAAACTCCTCGTGCATTCCACAGGGAGGAGGTTTGTCATTAGCCCAAGCCAATGAATAACGTTCTCTGTGGTTTTAACAGACAGTCTGGTCGCTGTGCGAAACGTGCTAATTTGATGGACAGAACAGTGTTTTCTCAGCTTTAGAGCCGGGAAAGTCTTTCCCTTCTCCTTCGGTTTTGCCACGGATGACAGCACCAGGGAAAGAAAAAAATTGGCTCTTAAAGCTTGGCTCAGAGGCTGGGTTTTGACATTCAGGGAGTTGGTAGAACAGATTACTTGACCTTGACTGACAAAGGTCAAAGCTGCCCCATTCCCCTTTAGAAGAAATAACACAGTTTAGTCTTTACTTCCTCAGTGACCATTTGCAAGCTGGGGGTGTCTGTTTCCAGGCTGCCTGCTTGATTGTTAGAAGCGCTTTTTCCCAAACTCTCCTATGATCCAGGCTGGGAGGGGCAAAATTTGAGGTTCCTTTATTTTCCCTCCTGTCTGTGTTGAGTCTAGAGATGCAGCTTTAATTGCCCAGTCCCTGCGTATGGTTTTAAAACCAGAAGCCCATTTGCGGGGGGCGGGGAGGATTCCCACATGATTATTTATCTGATGATGAATGGTGCAATATAGACCCAAATAGGTCATTTCCAGCCTATTTTCGATTGTAGAATTTGAAGAAATAACTCCTATTTTGAATGTTTATTCAAATTGAACCGTATAGATCCATAGAGTCCAGCTGTGATTATCTAGTTTGTTTCCAGTAACCTAGCGGTTACACTAGGGAAGCCAGCATGTGTAACTCGCAGCAGGGGGCCGGGACAGGGCCACCACAGACAGAGCTCCTCCAGCAGACTAGACCAGAGCAGCTCCTGCCTGTGGTGGGCCCCTCGAAGCTGGAGCAGCCTCCTGCCCAGAGTGGGCAGGGAGCTATTCCAGCCCCTACTGGTTAACTGGAACTGGTAAGCCTCATCCATTAAGAATGAGGCTTGCCGGTTAACCAGTTAAACCAGTTAATCATTTACATCCCTCTGAACATCCCATCTTGATTTGAAAATCGCAGTGATGGGCTATCCACCGCACCCCTCGTTACGTTTTTCCAATGGCTTGTTAAAAACACGCACCGGTCTTTTTTTCCCGTCTGAATTGAACTAGCTTCAACTTCCAGCTGCTGGATCATGTTATACCTTTGTTTGCCAGATTGAAGAGCCCAAGATTAAATATTTGTTCCCCACGTAGATATTAATAGACTGCAATCAAGCTACCCTTTAATCCTTTCTTTGTGAAGCTAAATAGGCGGAGATCTTTGAGTCTGTTCCCGCCAGGCACGTTTTCTAGTCCAGTGGTTCTCAACTGGAGGTGTGCAGAGGTACATCAGCTCAGCTAGGTATTTGCCTGGTTTTACAACGGGCTCTGTAAAAGGCACTAGCGGCTGATAGTAGCTACAATGTCATACAATGACTGCTCAGTGTACCGTACACTGAAATGTAAGTACAATATTTATATTCCAGTTGATTTATTTTGTAATTATATCGTAAAAAGGAGAAAGTAAGCAATTTTTCAGTAACAGGGTGTGGTGATGCTTTTATATTTTGATGTCTGATTTTATAAGCAAGTAGTTTTTAAGTGAGGATGCAAATCAGACTCCTGAAAGTGTCCTGGAAAGGGTGAGAGCCACTGGTCTAGGCCGTGAGTTATTTTCCTATGAATCTATTTAAATTGAGCCTGAATGTCAAGTGTTTTAACATTTCCCTCTCCAGTATGGCAAGACTTACTCTGATGACTGGTTCAACTTGTGAAAAGTTTCTTTGGATTCCAATAGTGCCTTAAAGTTCCAACCAAGACCAGGACCCCAGGGTGCTGGGAGCTGTACAAACATGTAGAACAAGACAGTCCCTGCCCTGCGATACTTGCAGTCTAAATAGACAAAATGGAGAGTGCCCGTGTCCCAGTGTTGCGGACGGGGAGTTGAAGCACTGAGAGATCAATTGACGAGAGTCGTGAGGTCACACGGAGTCACACAGGCAGTGCCTGGAAAGGAACACTGATCTCCCATCCCAGGCTTTAAACCCAGGGCCATGCTTTAGGATCAGGCCAAGTCTACGCTGGCACTTCACAGCGCTGTAACATTCTGGCTGACTGATGTGGAAACCCCCCCTCCCAAGTGTAGCAAGTGATGGTGCTGTAAAGCACCAGTGTGAACAGCCGCGCTCCTAGCGCTGTTCACTACCCCTTCGCAGAGGTGGTTTCCATGGAGCGCTGGGAGAGCTCTCTCCCCATCCTCATGCCGTGGCCTCACTGTCACTGTGTGGCTGTGCTCTAAACTATTAAGTGTAGACAGAGCCTAGAGTAGTTCTTAGAGGACAAGATTCCAGTCTCAAAACCCATTAGTAGACCAAGTTCACAATCCCAGCAGGGCAGTCAGGGCTCAGATGGCCCTTGGCTTCTGAACAATGAGCTCCGTGCACCATAAGCTAGCTAGGATGATGCTAGGTGTGGTTCGCTGCAAACCAAGAGGGAGCCCCATTGGCCAGGAAGGGGGGAACTGATAGTGCTGGCAATGCAAAGACAACTTGGGTCTTCAGGGACTGCCAACTTTCACCTTTCTACCCTGCTGAATTCATGTAAATTGGGCCAAGGTGGGATGGAGCGGGATTTGGAAATTATGCGTTAGAAGGATTGGGTTGGTTACTGTCATAGCACTTTGATTATCCAGCTTTACAGCCATGAGTGCTTAAATTACAGAGCACATTAATACTGCTTGTAATTCTCAAGTACCCTTGGTCTGGAGATCTCAAAGGGCTGGGAAGGAGGGAGAGAAGTAGGCAAATGCCTATTTCCCAGATGAGTAAACCGAGGCAGCAAGGTTAAGGGTGGCAGAACTGGAATTAGAAACCAGCTCTTCCAACTCCTGGCCCTGTGTCCATTTGCTAGGCCATGTTCTTGCATATTTCAAGGAATCTTCCTTCCAATCTTTCATGCAGAGTCTTAGGCTGTGAAAGTTTCTTTGCTGGGTATAACCATTGCACTCTGGTGTGTGTATTCCTGGCACAGTCATTCTTTCCCGATGAAGCTTTTCCGTTGTCTAATCTGCTTGTACCTGGGAAGGCATTCCAAGGGCTAGAAAGCATGCTTTAAAAAGCCACGCCTGCTTTGAAGTCCAGTTTGTTTATTTCTTGACCGGGTGCCCTTATCAGAAACCGCCTTTCCGGAGTCTAGGACGAGAACTTTCTTGGCAAACTGTATCACTCTTAGGTCAAGGGTCTTTTAGTGACAGGTGATGAGTGGGAGACGAGAGAGAGAGAGGAAGTTTGTTTTATAGCAGGACAATCCTGAGAGTTTCTGTTGCCGGAGGTGAACTGCTAGTGCAGTCAGGTACATAGGGTACGCTTTTGCAGGGGAGGTGTACGGGAAGGTCTTTGTGTGCTAATCACATTCTCAGAGCTGGGTTAGCAGAAGCAAAATGTGCTGGCCTATTGTTATGCAGATGAAATGGCCAAAACAATGACGTAGTTACTGCAACATACTGCCAGGGCTATAGGTGCCTGACTGGGTGCTGGTGGGGCCTGCGGGGGAAGTTAAGGATTGTGTCCGGGAGAGAGGCTGATGGCACGGTGCAGGCAGGAGCAGTGCAAGTGGGTTCCCCACGGCGCTACGTCCCTCCTTCCCCCCATTCGTGGCATCCCGTGCTGGGTGCAGCTCTGCCAATGAACTTCAGTCCTGACTTGCCACACTTGCTGCTTTTCCGGCACGGGGCACCCCATGCTGCTCTGCTGATGCCCCTCAGTCCTGACCTCCAGCCCACCAGACTCACTCCTGTCCGACTCTTTTCTCAACCTCAGTAGGGTTGCCAGGTGTCCGGTATTCTACCGGACAGTCCGGTTTTTGTGCCCTCCGTTGGGTAAAAAAATTCAGAAAATACCAAACACGTGCAATGTTTTTCCGGCTGGGCGCCGGATGGAAGCCTGGCGGGGGCAGGGGGAGTGGCTGGGAGGCGGGGCCGCGATCGGTGCTGGGATTCCCAGCCACTCACCCCGCCTGGCTTCTGCACGCAACCAGAGGCTCCCAGCGCCGATCGCAGCCCCGCCTCCCAGCTGGGAGCCTGTGGTTGCGTGCAGAAGCGTCGTGGTGCCGTAGTCCAGGAGAGAAGCCCGCAGGTGCTTTGTGGTTGCGTCTAGGTGCCTTCCATGGGCTCTCAGCCAAAACTGACTGGGGTGGAATTTCTGCTTCTTCCCGCTGGGACACCCAAAGACTTGGCCATGGGGGAGTCACCTTCCTACATATGGTTGCTCCCCCCCGCCCTGCCATTGTGTTGCCCCAGGGTCTGCCTCTCTCTGCTTTGGGTAGCAGGCGGCTGTTTCCCAGCTTGGTGGCTCTTGGTAGTAGCCACACAGGATGTGTGTTCGGTGTGGGTGGTGTTTTTTTTCCCCGACAAATTTTTAGCCCGTGTGTTCAGTATTTTTTGCCAGACCATCTGGCAACCTTAAACCTGGCCTGTGAGTGAGCCAGACCGGGGGGAAAGGGTGGGCCGGGTTTCTCTGCTGATGACTCAAATCCAAGCACCGCGTGGTTCTGGTTTTCAAGGCGGGTCCTTTTTCCAGGCTGTTGGGACCGGATTGTTTTTCCGTGTCGGTCTTGTGCTGCGTGCCCCTGCAGGCGTGGGGTGGCTGATTTCCTGCTGGTCTCTCCGCAGTCCCTCGGATCAATGGGCACCCCAAGCAGGACAGGCACCGCGAGCACCCGCCTGGTTACGACAGCTCTTCCACCATCATGAGCAGCGAGCTGGAGTCCAGCAGCTTCATTGACTCCGACGATGACGACCACACAAGCAGGTAGGAAGCCAGGCTAGAGTGACGGCAAATGGCGTCGGGCCAAATCGCAACCTTCCCTGGGCGCTGAGCTAAGCGAGCCGTGACACAGACCAGCCCCATCACCATTTGCAGCTCGCGGTGGAGGAGGGGAGCAAAGCAGCCTCCGTGGGGCAGCTTCTACGCAGGGGGGTGGCGGGCAGGATCGGGGAGCAGAGAGCGACTGGGCTCCACTCGTGGGTGCTGCCAGGCCATGCAGCTGAGTGGCACAGAGGAAAAACCTGGTCTGCAAGGGGATACAGAGCACATCCACCTCCTGGAGCAAGGAGAGGGACCCACGGACCAGCCTGACCAGGCCTGGGATGGGGTTGAGGGCAGAGAGGGGGGCAACTCCAGAGCTTGGAGCTCCCAGCTAGAGCCCTGGGTGGTCTAAACCCTAGCCCCGCCTCTTCTGCCTGAGGCCCCGCCCCTTCTGGGAGCATGGAGCAGATTCCCCTCCCGCCTTGCCCAGAGGCCTGTCAAGGCTATCCGCCCCACTGACCGAATCACAAGCTGGTTCCCAATTTGCTCCTGGAGAGGCCTGCCTACACTCTGCCCCGTGCTCTGGGCCAGGGGTGGCGACCCACAGAAAAATGAGTTGGGACTGCACACAAGTGAGAAGCATAAAAAAAACTCTCGCTGATATGGCCCCCAAGTGAGAAGGAGAAAGACACTCCCCATTCCCCTGACTCGCCAGAGCCTAGGAGGGCCAGGTTAGTAGATGTTCTGTGCTCCAGGCCCGCAATGGGGCAGCGGCGGGGCTGGAGCACCAGAGCAGGCTCTCCAGTGCTGGGAATGGGAACCCTGAGCCTCAGGGGCTGGACCCAGGCAAGCCGGACGCCACATCTGACTCCCGGGCCTGAGGTTCCCCACCCCTGCTCTAGGCTCATGGCAAAGCCCTTGTTGCACAACGTACATTTACCAGGCTCTTTACCTGGAGCGAGACTCATTCCCTCCCCCTCTCTCCCCACCCCTGGGCTTGCAGTTGAAGACAAAGCCCAGTCACGGGCCAGCAGTTCAAACGCTGAGTGGTTTGCATCTAATAATAAGCCCCCCAAAAATCTGTCCTGGTACTTGAGGTCTGCACCTTGTTTGGGTTTCAGAATTTAGCCACCCTTGCTCAGGACACAGGGCAGGACGATGAAGCTATTAAAGGTCTGTGAATTAGAGTTGTTCCAGACCTGGAACAGTCTCTCCGCTGCAAGGCAATGTGGATCTCCATCCAAACATCCCAGCAGGCTCCCATCTCTGGTATCCAGCTGAATAGGAAGGAGCAACCAGTAGGCCAATGGTCAGATCGACGTGAACAGCAACTAAGTCCCCCTGGGTGTGTCCCCACAGGTCCTTCATCATGTGATTGCCCCAAGGGCTGTGTGTACTCAGATAGCAGAATATTTAGGCTTTGCCAGATCGGACCAGCTTGGGAGGGGAAGCTCAGGCTGGGCGGAGAAAGGGATTCTTCTGCCCGCTACTCCCAGGCGTGCATCACCACTAACTGGGCTTCATGTCCCCATGCTGCTGCTGTGGTTACCACAAAGCATCCTTGGTCTCAAACTGGGTCCTTGAGAACTATAATGAAGCAGACGCCCTCATTAAGTGGCTCCCAGTTCATAGGGCCCTGCAAACCCGTGAATATCCGCTGGTATCCGCATCTGCTCATATGGATGCCAATATCCACAGCTCATCTTTGCGGATAGGGATGCAGATGCGAAATTGTATCCGCGCAGGGATCGACCAGTTAAGGGGCTGGTCCTGTCTATCAATCGACTGAGCAGCCAATAGGGAGTAGGTGCCATTTCAAACTCAACGCCCACTGTAGTTCTTCCCTATGATAAGAAGATATTACAACACCGGGCAAGTGGCAAATGCTGGGGTTTTAAATGACACCCGTTAATACTACGTGCTGGCCCCTGAAACTTGGAAGCTCCTTTTGGCCACGCCCCCTGAAACTTTTCTCATCTCCTTCAATTCCCCCGGCGCTCCACAAAATCCAGAAAACCTTGGGCCCATCGCCTCTCCTCACCCTCTGTCACTTGAACTGCCATCCCGTGAATATTATAGTATCTTGGTAATAACTCTCAAGTAAGTAGATATTAATTAATGCTGAATTGGAAAGGAATTGCATATTCTGTGATCCCTGTGAGCAGTAGAGGAATTCATCCCAGTTAATGCTGTTACAAAGAAGGCCTGTTTTGCCAAATATTTACATGGCATTTTAATTAATCTTTACCTTTCCTGGAGCCGGGGGACTGGGTATAGTTGGGAAATACTCCCTGATGTTTTCAAAATGATCTTCCCTACCCAAGCACCCTTGTTATTGTCTACGGTTATGTGTTTGCCTTTCCTTAAAGGGTTTGTAAAATGACAAGGCGCTCAGATTCTGATTGTGTATATTTTTATCTAGAAGGTTTACTTGGCATTGCTCATGTCCATAACTCAAATAAGTTTTGTTTTTCGTCATTTAAATCATTGCTCTGGGGTTGGGGGTGGGATGAAAAGTTCAGTATGCAGACTGCCCTGGGGAGAGAGGACAACCCCAGCCCTCTCTCACTGCAGCAGACTGGGGCCAGGTGAGAAGCGCTTCTCCATGGCTGCTACACCTGTGGTGGGCACAGCCAGGGGAAGGTACATGTGCCCCAGCTGGGGGGCAGACAGAAACAGATATACAGGCACACAAGCAAACTCTCTGAAATATATAGTAGATAGTGCTCCGTTTTTCCACCTCTACTCTCTGCTGGCCCAATAGGGTTATATCTGTCCCGGTCCCCATCTCTGGCCCATTGCTGCCCCCCTGTGGTCATTCTGCAGTGTAACTGTCCCTCCTATCATTATGTCCCTCCCTTGCCATTTTATGAGACACAGTTGAATTTTAGGCACATCCCATTGTCCCGGCACAACCAAACCCTGATCTTGCTTTAAGTTATGATAAGAGAAAGCTGCACACTAAATTTGGTGGTCCTCGCGCTTATCATTTGCAAAGAGTTCTTGAACCGAGTCACAGACACATGGACAGCCAGACAGACTCACATTTTTAAAACACATAGTAAGAAGATGATGATTTTACCATTCCATTATTGCAAGATTTAGAAAACACATCGCAATTGTTTTTGCAAGACCAACGTGCTTATTCCCCCTACTGATTTCTCACTGCAAGTAGATACAAATGCGTTACCCGGAGTTGTGCTGACCTTCTTTGGAGATGTTGAGCTAAGAGAGCCCGTTCCAGTCTCTGGTTTTCCAAGGAGGCCTCCTGTAAAGGAAGGGAAGACAAAACTTGATATTCCTGGTATTTCTAAGGTGAAAGGCAAACAAAAAAAGGAGCCAACTCAGCAAGGTATTTAAGCACATGCCTTTCTTTAAGCACATGAATAGAGGAATTATGGGCAGGCTTGCCATTAGACATATGCTTAAGTATCTTGCTGAACTGGGGCCTCGTTTATTTTTAATTTTCTAAGTCCCCCCCCCCCCTTAATTTCAGCTCTACTCACTCAACACATCCAAAGGGCCAAGATTTTCCAACGGCTGCTGTGGGTGGTGGGTTATGCAGAATGTCCATGTACATACATGCTCAGCTGGGCTACTAATTCCAGGTTGACAGTTTGGCCAAGTTTGCTTTGACCTGAAAAATATCTGCTCACTCAGGGTGAAAAACACTCAGCCAAAACAGGTAATTCCCTATGCAAATGTGAGCTATGGGCACGGCTCAGGTGCCACCCAGAAGTGCCAACCTTTGAAAATGCAGGGAGCAATCCTCAAGTATTTTACACCCATGAATCTGAGTAAACCCATCAGCCTTCCTGGTGCCTCCGTGATTTGCAGAACCGGGCCTTTTGCCTTTAACCTGCATCCCTTTTAAGCTGTCCTAAACCCCACAGGGTGAGTCCGGCAGCCCATTTTGTTTCTTGTAAATAAATGAATTATTTCCATGGCAGCAAGATATGTAGTGGGGCAGGATTAGCACAGTCAGGGTGGCCTCTGAAGCGCAGCGCGCTAGACCCGGCTAAATCCTGTCATGGATTTTAATAAAGAAAACTCTCGGCACCTGACCCCAGCCGAAAGAGACGTTCTTAGAAGCTGCTGCCAAAGGCCCTTTCCTTTCTAGGCTGGGGCAGAAGTTCTTGGCACACACCACAGCTGCCAGGCTAGCGAGTCAGGAAGAGCAGTGTAATGGAATGCACCAAGGTATGTTGTTCGGTAACAAAGACGATGTTCACAAGCGGATGAGAGATTCCACTGGGGGGGGGTGCTCTTAATGAGCAAACACAGCCGAATAGAAAACCAAACACGCTCGGGAGCTGCTGGGGATGGGGGCCCGTGGAAAGAGGTAAAGGGGGTAAGTTTGTTTTAATGGCGTGGATACATTTGAGTATTGGTGGCCGAGTGGAGAGCAGGGAAAGAGTGGGGAGGAGGGAGGACACCGAGAGAAGAATGTAAAGGATTTTGTGGTGTTAACAGCAAGGAGGATGTGAACTTTCCATGGCATTTTTCTATGAGTATTTGATAGAGGTTAACTTGAGTGGTGCAACAGAGCCAGTTCGTTTCCAGTGCTGTGAAAGTTGTGATGCATTTCAGTGAGGGAGACTTTATTTCAGTGAGCAGATACCTCAAGGCTGTACGGTTCCCCAAATTACCTCATCCTTTAGGTGTCTTCTCTTAGCCAGAATCCCGTTACACCCAGATTCCATCTGTTGTCATCTGTGCTTTATAGGGGAGGTACCGTTGTTTTTGTGCGGCCGTATCTCTCTCAGGTTTTCTCCGTACAGTAGCAGTTTCACTTTCTTATGGTTCAGGGCGTTTTGGACCTTCATCTTTCGATTCAGTTTTGTGTTTCTTTTCGGAAGGGGGGAAAAAGGTGATTTAAAAAAAAGAAGCGTGGAAAGCAACGTGATCTAACGGGATAGTCCACAAGTCATTAAACAGCGTAAACTTGGTGGCGTTTGCAGGTAATGGGTGATCTATTGAGTACATAGCTGCAGGGGAGCTCATGCTAAGTAATCCATTCAATAAGGAGGTACTTTTCTGAAGTCCCTCTTCCTTCCCCTAAGACAGTGAATAGTGGGGAGAATGAAAGGCTATTAGGAAGCTAGGTTTCTGACAGCAGCCTGTAATTATTACTATTAAGAAGAACTCTTAGCTCTAATGTGATCAAAATTGTGCACGGCAAGAATTCCAACTGCATTGGCTTCAGATGTGCTGTAGTTTATTGAATGAAAGAACCAAACAGCATGTGTTCCGAAGTGCTTGAGCAAACTACATCTATCGTTACCATTTCCCCCTTCTTTCCTTCTCTTTGGAGAAGCTGAGCTGGGTTGATCATCCTCATTTTACAACCTCTGTGTCGTATTTAGGAGCCTTTCCCTTTCAAGGCTCGGTAAAGGATTTCTGGCCAGTGGTTGCAGCAAGAAACTGGGAGTCAGGACTCCTGGGTTCTGTTCTTGGCATGGCACTAACATCTGGTGACCCTTGGCAAGTCACTCTTTGTCCAGTTGTAAAATGGCAAGAATAGTTCCCCCTCGCCTCCCTGGGATGTTGTAAAAATTAAGTGATTAGTTCTCAAAAAGAACTTTTGAAATACCGGCTGTGAAATGTGCTGCAGAAATGCAAGCTGGTATGGCTGAATATGTAATTAATATTTATTTTCTTTACCAATGCAACGTGGCCTCAGCAGCAGTTGTACTGAGGGCCTGGTATGAAAAGTTGTCCAGAAGAGGAGGTGACTACAATGTGACGGCAATATGCAAAAGGAAATAAGTTGGATCCCTTTGATTTTTTTTTCCCTAATGAATTTTTTTAAAGAAATCACAGAGACCGGGAAGCCTGATCTTTACAGAGATGCCTTCGCAGAGCCTCGGAGTCTTGCCAAGATCAACCGCTCTCCTTGTACATGCACCCAAAGTTATTGAGGCAGCTTAACCCTGCGGCCTGCCTCCCACAAGAAGGGATCAAGAACTAATTGAATTACATGTTTAAGCATTCTCAGCCTTCTTCAGCACAACTGAAACCTCTTCTTTCCCGTCTCTCACATACATTTTGCAAATAACGTTTTCGCACGTCCTTCATCCGTGATACAGAGACGCCAGAAAGCAAGAGAAGAGCAGTGTGTCTGGAGGCAGCAGTTGGGGTCCTGAATTTTGGAAGCCAGAGTGAAAGAGCCACACAAAAACTGCCCCAAATCGTTGACCATATTTTTAGAGCCAAATGTGGATGGAGATCTTTTATGGGCCTGATTTCTATGCTCCCCAAACGCTGGTTTCTGATGCAAAGTAGAGCGAAAAATACCACAGACCAAAGAACACGATTCCTCCTCATCTGATATCAGCTAGAAACAAACCTGACAGAAATCCTTCAAGGAAGTCTGTTCTGAAGAGCATCCAGCCACGTTTATACAGATCAACGGTGTTTGATTGGGGAGGTGCATATCCTAATGTAGCCCCGATTCCCAAACGAGGTTCACTTCTCCCCTACGTAAACTAGTATCATTCTGTTCAGGATTGCCGAGGTAAAGATGTGCATCTTTAGGTGGATAAAGATGTGCATCTTTGGAAGATGCTAAGAATACAGTTGACTATGGGATCCATGTCCAGGCAATGTTAAAATGTTCTGACTAGGGATGTAAGCGACTAGTCAGCATAAGCTTATTGGACAGTCGAGTAGTGACTCGACTCGTCGCTCTTTCACCCCCCCCCCCTTGCTGCCTCTATCAGAGAGAGGCAGCAACAGGGAGGAGCAGGTACTGGAGGGAGCAGGCTTAAAAGCCGGTTCCCCCCAGCACCGTCTCTGCAGGGGACAGGTGTGGCAGAGGCACAGCGGGAAACGGTGCGAGTGGGGACTGGAGCAGTCCCCACTCGTGCCAGGTTCCAACTGCGGCGCTTCTCTGCTTTTGAAATGTAGCAAGAGCCCCACCCGACTCTTGCTACATTTCAAACTGAAGCACTGCAGCAGGAACCCGCTTGCCCCATGTTCCCCGCTGCTCTTCTGCCTTTTAAACACAGTAAGAGCCGACGGAGCCTTACTACATTTAAAAGGCTGAGGTGCAGCTGGTATAGCGAGCGCCCCATCT
Organism: Rafetus swinhoei; assembly: GCA_019425775.1. Lineage (NCBI taxonomy): Eukaryota > Metazoa > Chordata > Testudines > Trionychidae > Rafetus > Rafetus swinhoei. The sequence continues at coordinate 9,559,645 of CM033441.1, forward strand.
GCCCCTTATCGAGTAGTCGATGGAAATTCCATTGACTACTCGATTAGCTGATTCATCGAAATTTAACATCCCTAGTTCTGACTGCCCATCACTCTCTCACACACACAAGCATCTTCCCCCAGGTTGCCTAGACTTTGTCTAATCCAGTGTTTCTCAAAGTGGGCCGTGGGCCCAGGCCGCCACTTCCCGCAGCTCCTCTCGCTTGCAAACGGTGAACCAGACCTAAGGGGAGCCAGGAGGCTCAATGGCTCCGGACCCTTTAGGTAAACAATGCAGCACAGGCCAGCTAGTGGCTTTGAGAAATGCTGGTCTAATCCATCTATCTAGGCTCATCACTACTGTCTCACTCTCATATAGTGTATGTTCACTGGGACAAGGGCTATCGTCTTTGTTGTTCTTTGTTGTTCTGTTCTGTATCTTCATCAACAATTTAGATCATCATGTAGAGAGCATGACTTAAACTGCAGCAAGGCATTGAAGTCGGACATTAGGAAAACCTTTCTACTTGTCAGATGGTTAAGCACAGGAATAAATTGCCAAGGGAGGTTGTGGAACCTTCATCACTGGAGATATTTAAGAGCTGGTTAGACAACACCTGTCAGTGATGATCTAGACAGTGCTTGGTCCTCCCGTGAGTGCAGGGGACTGGACTTTATGTCCTCTTGAGGTTTCTTCCAGATCTATGACTCTGTTCAGTGCCTATCTCAATAGGGCCCTAGGCACTACCATAATACAAATAATTAATAGCCAAGTACCAGCTCCTCTGGTCTAGAGAGTAGGATATATGGTGGGTGGTGTTGGCCAGACCACATCTACCTCCCCAGCACTTTAGAGCTGGTTGGATGCTTTGAGTGAATATCCGGAGTTTCCGGAGGGTTACAGAATCATCTTTCTGAATCATTAAACAGACTGGCTCCCTTTCATAGGTGCATGTGTGAGAATCGGTTTGGTACGCTTTTCATGATCATGCTGTGCTCTGACCCGGTCTCCGTTCAGAAGGTATAATTTGCCCTTCACCTTCAGAATTCCTTTGATGTAATATGAAAAGTTGGCAAGTCAGAAGGGAATAGGATACATTATTCTTGAAGAAATCAGTAATGAAGGATGTACAAGATGGTGATTGATGGCAGAACCTCTGAGAAGATCTGGCAGGGTGGGTTGAAGAATGACCCAGCGTTTGGGTGCTAGTTCTCTGACCTCTTAAAGCCTGTAGAACCTGTAAATCTCATGGGGAAGCCAGATGCCTCTCTAGATTTCTGTTACTTCTTGCTTTTGTTCTGTCCCATTTTCTAGTGGTATTTTTACACCTCTGCTTCTGTAACACTAGCAACATGTCGGAAGCAACTTTTGTCTAATTAGAAAATAGCAGTCTATTGGTGGCCACCAGCTAAGTTTTAATGGTAGAAGTCGAACTTGTGATCTGGAAGACCGAAGTTCAAGCCTTGCTAAGGACTTGTTTCATTTCCAGCCTTGGCCAGAGCCCAGAATTGCAGAAGCAGCAGAAAAAATATAGGAGGAAAAGTTAACCAAGCTACAGATTGGTCAGAATATTTTAGTCACTCTTTTGGCCCTTCTTTTCATCAGACCAGTGTCCTGCGCATCTTGCTAGTGTTTTAGCAATAGACTGTATTTTCCCTCCTAGTTACAAGTTTCAATCAGGATATCTTTAATTGGTTTCAGTGCAATTAGGAACTGAACTAATTTTACCTTTGTATCTATCAAAGCTAGTTTTGAAACAGAGAGTCCCTGACTTGAAGGGGGGATTAAAACATCACCTCTAAGTACTCACAAAATCAGAAAGCAGCTGCATTTTTGAGCCAGCTTTACTATAGACAAACTTTTTTAGTTCATCCTGCCTGAGAAAATCAGATTGAATCCCTGGAACAATTGGTCTTTGTGTTCCTAAGCAGCGCTGTGTTGATGATCCTCAGAGCAGGAGGAATTGGCACAACCAGTCAGCGTGGGCATCTCGGCTGTATCCTGGAAGTACATGGTGACAAGAGTATAGACAGGGAGCAAACATGATACAGAAGCATCTTTGGGAAGGGTTGGAGGTGCAACTGGGACTATGTCTAGACTGCAGGCTTCTTTCAGAAGAAACTTTTCCAGAAGAGATCTTCCGGAAAAACTTCTTCTGAAAGAGAGCGTCTACATAGCAAAAGTGCATCAAAAAAGTGATCTGCTTTTTCCAAAGATAGTGTCCACACTAAATGGATGCTATCTTGCATTTAAGCTGTGATTACTATGGATGGAGTGGCCGCCAGGGTACCTGTGCTTTTACCTCTTTCCTCTTCTTCCGAAAGAACTCCCTCTTCCCGTCCACACACACATTTTTCTGAAAGAGCTCTTTCGGAAAAAGGCTTCTTTCTTGTAGAAAGAGGTTTACCGATGTCGGAAAAACCCCTCTGTTCTTTTGATTTTCTTTCGAAAGAACGTGATTGCAGTGTGGACGTAAGTGAAGTTTTTTCGGAAAAACAGCCATTTTTCCGAAAAAACTCTGCAGTGTAGATATACTCTGGGTAACTCCAGGTTACTGCGATGACTATGTAAGGCAAAACTGTGCTAGACTGGGTCCTGAAGATGTCTTATGTTTCTACCTAGGGGTCTAGACAAAGCATCCTTTGTGTGCGAGGCAAAGGAAGAACTCTGCTCTGAGGAGAAATTCCAGATCTTCTGACATTTCCGGCATGGTGTGGTTTGTGCACTTTGCCCTGTGGTGTCCCATCTCTTAACTCAGAGCCCACTGTTTTTAATGGGAAACAGCAGGCAGAGGCGTTAGTGATTGGCGTGACATTGTGAAATCAAACCAATGAACTGCGTGGGACATTTCCTGCGATCTGTTTATCCACTACAAACCAGAATCCCGCTCCTTAGGAGCGGGCAATGTCTTTGTTCTCTAGCGCAGTGTTTCTCAATGACTGGCCCGTGGATTAGTGCCCGTCTCTAAGATCTCCCTGATGCAGTCTCGGGAGGCAGCAAGCTGGTTCTTGGTACCAGAAAGGTCGAGAAGCACTAGTCTAGGGCAGTGCCTTGTAAACTACAGCTGACTTCAGTAGATCATTACAGACACTGAAAATCCACTATATGGTGCATAGCTGCCGGGCGTTCTAATCAGAAAGCACAGTTCTAATGAGAAAAAGATTACAGTATAAAAATTGCCACGTTTCAGCCTTTCTCTCTCGTGCCCCAACCCCACTGCGTTAAAGTCAATAGAAAGATTAGTGCATGCTCCACTGTGAGTCAGGCTGGACTTCATCCCTCCCCATGGCACACAGCATGGACTGGCATTTCTGCAGAGGGTTTGTTTGCCTCCTGAAGTGCTGAATTCCTACTCTTATCAGAGTAAGAAGGGCACTTGCCTCTCACTCAGACAGGAATCTGGTTGTTGGACTTGTGCCCAAGCAGGAAAGTTTCCACGGAGTCTCCTTTCAAGTAGCCGGCAGGTTCACTGGACTCAGGCAAACTTATTTCCCTGGATTTCATGTCCACCTGAAAAATTGTGTGTTGGAAAATTCAGCTTCCTCTTGAACATTGTTGGGTTCCTGCTCTACTAAGGGGAGACTCTGGACGGAAAGAGGGGGGAGTGAAAATCAGTGGGGGAAAACATTGCTGGCAAAATGGACATTTTGTGAAATTGACCTCTGCGCAGAGGAACCAACAAAATTCATTCCCCCCCGTAAACCGTTACCTGGGTTTACGCTGTGCACAGTCTTTGTCAGTAATGAAGGCATTCAAAATCCCCCGTCGCTTTTGAAAACGAAGGCCCTTGCCTCGCCACAAGGGACTGCCCTGCTGCCTGGGGGGAGGATGTGCTGGATGCTGATAAGCTTGACTTATTTTTGTGCCCTCGGAGGCTCAATCGAGAGGTTCGCTAACTCCCCGGCTCCGTGAGGTTTCCATCCCCAATATTCACTCCAGCATGCTCACGCCGCACACCTCTATTTTGCACAAGTTGGATACTCCCCTCGTGCGGGGATTCTCATGACAACAGACCCCTTCACAAGACTTCCAGGGTCTGTCCTCTCTGGTGGTGGGCCTGCCATTTGAACGTGGCCAGCACCTTGTAGATCACAGCCAGGTAGACTTGGAAAAACAGGTCCAGGGCTCCTCTTGCTCCGGTATATGAAGCAGAGATTTGTGTCATCCCATTTGCTCTTGTATGTTGTGGTGGTTAAAGACACAACATCATCTTCTTTGTCTTAGTCACTTTACAGGAACAGAGAGAGAGAGGAAGATACTCTCTCTCCCAGACTGGGAGTTGTGAAATCCTGGCCCCTGGATGCCAGACTGCTTGTGCGACGTGGGACAAGTTGCTCATTTCATTGTGTCTCAGTTCCTCCTCTGTAAAATGGGGATAATGCAGCTTCCCTCCCTCACAGAGAGGTTGTAGAGAAGAATGCATTAGTGGGTATGACACGCTCACACATTACAGGGCTGTAGAACACCATCAAAACAAAACAAAAATGAACACAATTTTCCATGGGGCTGTGACTTTCTCCATCCCACAGACAGAGAAGCCATTGGAACAAGCACAACTATTTGAGAGAGTTTATTCCTTTAGCTTTGAGACCCCCGCCCTGAAGTTCCTAGTAACGTGGGGATTCCAGCTGCCTGGCGGAATAACAGCCTGCTGCAGTTGCGCTGGAACTGGTTTTGGTGGGGGCAGGGAGCTGCGCACCTGTTTAGACCTCTTGAGATCAGGTTGCCAACTCTCCCAGACCAGACTCCATTGCTGCAAATGGCGTCCGGTCCATCCAGTCTGGGAGAATTGGCAACCATCACCGCCCCGAGCTGGGGCCACAGCTAGGAGCAATTGCAGAGCCCTGGGCCCCGAGGCTGGTGCAGGGCTGGCAGGCTGCAGAGCCCATGGCAGGGGCAGCAGGACCCTGATGGCCGGCAGAGCCTGTGAAGCTGGTGGGTGATGGAACCCCGAGGACCAGCAGGACCCCAGGGAACCGGCAAAGCCTGCAGTAGCAGGACCCCTGGGGAGTCAGCAAAGCACATGTGGCTGGCAGGGCCTGTGGGGACTGCCCAGAGGTTGGGACCCAGGGCTGGAGGAGCTAGCAGCAGGGCCAGCCCCCAGGTGCGGGGAAGCTGGGTGCAAAACCCGCACCCCTGAGCCTGTGGCACGCTGACAAGGCTCTTATTTCAGGGCTCTCAAGATGAAGCATCCCACGATTCTCTAGGATTCTCTGAGCTGGAGCCGTTCAGAGCAGAGATTAAAATCATTGCTTGGCCTACAGCTCTCTTCCTTGTGTTCCTTTTTCTTCATGGGACAGTGGGGTCTGGACCACCCTAACGTACTAGGCAATGCTGGGTACCTGTGAGCTTTAGGTGGTTAAATCAGAATGAGTTGTGTTGCCGAGATGGGGGCAGAATTCACTCTTGCCCCCGGAGAAAAGGAAGATAGTAAACGATTCTCATTCATCCAGGTTGTAATTTAGTTTGTAACTTGCTCGTCACGGATAATCCACTGCCCAGTGCATGCTACTAGGCATTCGCTGGGGGAAGTGGCATCTCAAGAGGGCCCAGGGATGCCTTGTGAGCCAGTTGCTGGTGCCTCCCTTACTGGCTGCCTCTTGGATCTTCAGGCTTCAGCTGTTTGTGGCAGCGTGGAGACTCACACATGGACTCGCTTTTATGCCCTTGAATTGTGCTTTGAATTCTCCCCAGGTTGAGTAGCTCCACTGAGCAAAGCACTTCGTCCCGGCTCATCCGGAAGCACAAGCGCCGAAGGAGAAAACAAAGGATGCGACAGATCGACAGGGTAAGGATGGTGCTTTAGCGCAGGTGGAGTGAGTCGCATTTCTGACGAGTGCGTGCTGGAAAGAGGTTCTAGGACTGAAGCTAGGAGAAAAATTCCTGTCTCCTCCTGTGGCAGTGGTGGGCAACCTGCGGGAACCCCTGCCTGCCCCCCTCCTCCATGCACCTCTCGTGCACTGGGACACTGGAGTCCGGCACTTCCTGCTCCTCCCCTATCCGCCCAGCACCTTCAGAGCACCACGAATCCGCTGAGTCTTGCTCCTCCTCCTTCCTCCCAGGGCTGGACGGCTGCAAATCAGCTGTTTGTGACTGTTCACGCTCAGGGAGGGAGGGGAGGAGCAGGAATGGGAGCGCGAATCAATAGATTCATGGTGCTCTGAACGTGCTGGGAGGGAGGAGCAGGGAGGTGGAGGACTCCAATGCCCCAGTGTGTGAGAGAGAGGGAGGGAGGCAGAGGGATGTGCAGGCCGCGTACAGCCCACTGAGATGGAGGAGGGCCACTCATGTGGCCCACTCACTAATCTTGGCTGCCCATGGCTAGGGGCTTTGGGCCACATCCCTGACTTAGGAATCTTGAAGTATTATCATGGCTTGTTGATTTTCTTAAGAGCTCAGCTTTGGATGCTGAGTGACCCTGCCTCTTACCCCCTCGTCTCACTGCCACCTGCTCCCATGAGACCTCCTCAGTCAGCACACTGTCAGAATGGCCAGGGGATTGCCGTACTGGGTCTCCGATCAACCGGCCTCAGCCTCTGCTCTCATTCCAGTCAATAGGGGAGGATGCTCAGCCCTTAGGAAAGACTTGGCGACGTGCAAAGGAGAGTGTCTCGCTCCGTTCTGTGACCAGTGCCACAGCTGCAGAACCAGAGCGACTCCGCTGATGGGTTAGAATTTCACCAGGCTCTTGTTTGCATCTCATTAAAATATATATCTATCACTAAGGCCTTTTAAACAAACAGACGAGGTTAATATCTTACTGCTAGAGCCGACCTAACCAAAGTTTTGTCCTCAAACATGGCTGCTGAGCCTTGATTGCATTTCGATTCAACCAAGCGTGCACCATTTTCTGCTTGCCTTCCTGCGAACTTCGGTGGTGTCGCATTTTGTTCCCCCGGGGGTAGGGGAAGGAGCTTTGGTCCACGTGAATGCCAGGACTGGTGTGCAAATGGGTATCTTCACAAGAGGAGTGCTTTCTTTAGGTCATCTGGTCAGAAACCATACCGCATGACTTAGCCTGCACTGCTCAAATAGAGAATCCCTGATACTGAGCGTTGCAAAAAACACTTTCCAATCAACTCATTGGGTGCAGGTCCACTGACAAAGGGGGGCGAAGGGGGCAGTTGCCCCAAGGCCCAGAGATTCAAAAGTGCCCAGGGCTCCTTGCCACTGATACTGTGGCAGCAGTGATGGCCAGAGCCTGGGCCCTTTAAATTGCCTCTGGAGTGCCACGTGGCGTGCTCCGGGCAGCTCTGAGGGCTGGCAGGAGGGGGTGGCGGGGCAGTGCGCCCTGCGAGATGCTGAAGGCTGGCTGCCCCGCCCCCATCCATCTGAGGTCACACCTCTTCTGGGAGCACAGAGCTGCCTTCCCCCCCCCCAACTTGTCCAGGGTGCCTGGCAATTCTGTTCCCCCCCCCCTCCCCCGATTGGGTGAAATGCATTTGTTGAAGGTTTGGGAATAAGGAATGAAGTTCAGAAAATCAGGTTGGGTTCCTTGGTGGTTTCCATACAGAGGGGAAGGTCCAAATCTGAGCCGTTGGTTGCTCCCAATGAATTGCTCCCAACTAGTTATGTTCCTTGCTAGATTTCTGAACCCTTTAAAAGCTGGGATTCTGATGAAGACTTTGTTGTATTTTTCTAGTCATCCTCATTCAGCAGCATCACAGATTCCACCATGTCCTTGAATATCATCACCGTCACGCTCAACATGGGTAAGATGATGATGTGCCATTGCGGCTGTTGAGCTTTATTCTTCATTCCATTTGTTGAGAGCTGTAAATATACAATATTTGCTATTCAACTAAAAATGTAGCATGATACAATAACTGAGCTACTGAAATTAGGGCCTGATCCAGAGTTCTTGAGAAGTCCGTGAAAAGAGTCCTGCTGATTTTAAGGGACATAAATTTTGGCCATTGGACAGACTGCCAAATGAAGCATGTGGGTCTCGTTCTAGTTTAGTGTGGATGTGTGTCTGTAACATCAATAGGCAGACCCAAACCTGGGACCTCTGGAGCTTAGTGCATGAGCCTCTATAGCTTGAGCTAAAAGCCAGCTGGCTCTCAGCTCAGGCTGTAGAGCAAATTCATTCGCTCTCTCAGCAAGTGGTCTAAGTCCTATTAGGTGGGGCAGTGAACCATACCAACTAGGTGTGTGGGTTACATGTCCACATCACACAACCTGCATCATAACTGTCTCTGATTTTCAGTCTTCCTGGCAGACACAGCAGATAGGCCATAACGGTGGTTGTTGGAGATGGAATTCTCCTCAGAATGGAGTAGGGTGGAAGGTAGCTGGGTGATGGAGGTTTACATTGCTGCCACCTAGGTTTGGATAAATAGTCATTGGCAGGGCCTTCAGTTCAACCCCTTTCACCTGCACTGAATTCCTGCTGTCCCAGGGCTATATGGAAAAACAAACGTGACCCAACGCCGTTAAGTGTTTTATTTCTAGGTGCAGACAGATCTTTTCAGTACAGTTCCCCTTGCTTATTTTCTTTAAAATGTGCACATTTTCAACAAGTTGTATGAAAAAATGATCCAAGATCAAGCTTCTCCCTTCTTGGACGAACATGCCAGGTCCATATAACCAGATGAGCTTAGCCTTTTGGTCTGAATGTCTACAGTGCTTCTGGTGATCATGGGGTGGCGTTGAAGAAATCTAGAAAACATCTGTCTCTCTCTGGACCATAGAGTAATGCTCCTCCAGCTTGCAGAGTCTTTCCAATCACCTCGCTCACTTCTTTTTTCCTTCCCTCTGCCTGTCTAGAGAAGTATAATTTCCTGGGGATCAGCATCGTCGGCCAGAGCAACGACCGAGGAGATGGTGGCATTTACATTGGCTCTATCATGAAAGGAGGCGCTGTGGCGGCAGATGGCCGAATTGAACCAGGAGACATGCTTCTACAGGTTGGTCTGTACCCCCAAAATGATGCCGCTTCCAGGAGCGGTTAGTGGCTGCAGCTTGGCCTTTCCACTAGCTTCCCTTGCTCCAGAATCTGTGAGCAAAATTCACTCTTGTGCAAAAAGCTTGCACAAGGCCTATGTAAGTCTCCAAATCATTGCCATTTCACTTGAGCTCCCCCTGCTGGCTGGCTGTCCAACTCTTGCTTCAGTGGACAGTCTCTTCAGATTCCCCACCAAATGAAAGCAAAGTTAAGACTAAAGTTGAGGCCTTACTCACAGTGCTTGATAATTCAACATAATTCGTTGCTGTTGACATGGGACAGGCTAATACTGGTTGAACCTCTCTAATCTGGCACCCTTGGGACAAGTGCTGAACCAGAGAATTTACCAAATCACGGGAGGTCAATATTGCCTAGCAGCATTACAAATATTTCCACTGTTTATTGGGCTCTTAGAAGACATTTAGGAGTAAATTAGAGCTAAATAACAGCACAGAACACTGAGAGCCAGGACTGGTGGCTGTAAACAAACTTTATGGGACCATGGGAAATTTGGCCACACCCTTGATAAGTGGTCATCTGGCTACTAAAATCATGCCAGACCACAGCAGTTGCCGTACCAGAGAGTGCGAGACTAACCTTAGGTAAAATGCCCTTTCTCCTTTGGTTAGCACCTCTGACCATCATTGTCTTTTGTGACATGTTCCAGGTGAACGAGGTCAATTTTGAGAATATGAGCAATGACGACGCAGTACGGGTTTTACGGGAAATCGTCTCCAAGCCTGGGTGAGTGTATCACCAGATCCCCATTTCCCCGCTTCCCCTGACATTTAGTATTGGGCAGAGCTCAAACAGTTCAATGTAGATACGCACCGAGAGTTTATCCCAACTCTCTAAACCACTTGGATTAAGTAAGGAAGAGGTCAGCCCCTGGCTGCTAATATACCCGCTAAAACCGACACAAGCTGGTAGCTATCTTGCTGATTATGAATCCCTATGGGGTACCTAGAGCAAAACACTCCACAAAAGTTGGTTTTTCTCTCTGGCCAGCCCTGGGGAGAAGCAAATTAGCTCACCATGGCAGAGACTCGTTCTCCCAGTTCTACAGGGAAAGGTAACCGAGTCGTCCATATTTTATTTTATTTTCAGACCCATCAGCCTAACGGTGGCCAAGTGCTGGGATCCCACGCCTAGAAGTTATTTCACTATTCCCAGGGGGTAAGTGAGCAGCCAGTGTAACAGTGCTAGGTTGCAAGGTTTACAAAATCCATAGCGCAAAGACCTGTGGGGTCAAGGCATTTCCGGCTACCCTGTCTCTTTAGGAAGTTTTTTTTCTTTCTCCGCCCATCAGAATATCCAGTTCTAATTTGGGGAAGCAGCGGGCGGGGAGCGGAGGGGGGGGAGGGAGGGTTGTCTCTTTCTTAATCTGCTCTCTCTTGACTTCAGTTAGCTTTGGGTCTTGGCCCGGGGGTCCCATTTCACAGTACAGTATGGGTATGTCTACACTTGCAGCCTAATTCGAACTAGGGCTGCAAATGTAGGCATTCGAAATTGCAAATCAAGCCCGGGATTTAAATATCCCACGCTTGATTTGCATCTTCCCGGCCGGGCGCCATTTTTTGAAATTGACAAGACCGGACTAACTGCCTGCGTCTACACACGTCCGTGAAACGGCCGTTCCAAATAAAGCCCTATTTCGAACTACCTGTTAAACCTCATTGCAGGAGAAATAACAGGTATTTCGAACAGCCGTTTCACGGACGTGTGTAGACGCGGGCAGTTAGTCCGGTCTTGTCAATTTCAAAAAAAAAAAAAAAAATTGGCGCTCAAGTTGGAAGATGCAAATCAAGCGCGGGATATTTAAATCCCGGGCTTGATTTGCAATTTCCAATGCCTACATTTGCAGCCCTAGTTCGAATTAGGCTGCAAGTGTAGACATACCCTATGAGAAGACTCCTGCCTAAATCACAGGAAACTGATCATCTTGGATATACCCCTCCAAATCTAACCCAGTCCCTGGATGAAAGCAAAAGTCCTTCATAGACCATCCAGGGAGACAATTCCTTCTGGTCCCTCCCCACTAATAACCATCTTAGCCCTGTGCACGTGCGAATGACCATGATTCCAAGATGTTAAGAGTGTCCAAATAATTGTCTCCTATCCACCCCCCCCCCCAACTGAATCCCTCTGAGGTGGATTCTGTTTGAAACCTGATTCGTTTCTTTTTTTGTTTCTTTGCCGTTCCAGCTGAACCAGTGAGGCCAATAGATCCGGCAGCCTGGATCTCTCATACCACAGCCATGACGGGAGCGTACCCCCGTTACGGTATGAGCCCCTCCATGAGCACCATCACATCTACCAGCTCCTCACTAACAAGCTCAATTCCCGATTCGGAAAGTAAGTCGCACTGCGGCCAGCACAGGGCAGGTGTCTTCTGCTCAGGGCCGGCAGTGTAGAGCTGCACAGAAAGCAAAGCAAGACACAAACGAACACGACAGCCACAGCAAGCTTTTTTTTTTTTTTTTTTTTTTTTCATTCTTCACTTTAACTTGTGGGGAGCAGAAAACTTTCTGAAGGTTGCCACAGTGATACCTCAGCATAGGAGGAGCAAGGCTTTGTGCTAACGTTTTGCACCATGAGTTAGGAAGATTTGGGGGTCGCTCTTCTATCAAATCATGGGGCAGGGAGTACATCCGCATTCATCAGTCCCTTAAAACGCCAGAAAGCATTTTTCCTCCGGTGGATAACCTTGCAGATCAAAAACCAGGGAATAATGTTAGGAAACTTTCTGTGTGCTTTCAAAACAGCCTTCGCAGAGTTTTGAATATGGTTTAATCGAGTTGCCTTTTCTTTTTGAGAACTTAATAAGCGCAAAAAAAAAATCCCATACAAATGAAAACCAAAACCTGGTGGCTTTTGTCCTGCAAGAGGAAATTAAGGGTAAGATTCCCTCCTCCACTGCTCTGGTCTGTTGTGGCAATTCCTACGTTCTCTTATCAACCTATCGAGAAAATTCTGGTGTCTTATCTTGGAAACTTTAGAACTGAAGAAACAAATCCTTCCTTGTTCTCTAGTGTCAGTGTAGGGCACAGTGCAGCATTTGATTTAAAACCACATGGCACTCAGGCAAGACACATGAACACAGCAGATGACTGTTGGGCTACTCACTACTGAGGGCCCCCATTTAGCCGATCTCTGTACTTGCAGCGTTTTTATGCTGTCAGTTTCACCGGTGATAGAGAACCGGTAAAAGAAAAGCATTGATTTGTGTACTCAGAGTCACAGGCAGTGTGGCCTGCAAGTTGTGCTCTTGTGCAGATTCCAATGCTGCCCGGCTGATTAGCACAGCTAGGTTTGTGTTTCTTCTGGTGGTGCACATTCGCACATGCCTTCGGTGCACATAAAAATTATTCTGCACATGGATGAAAAAGATTAGAGGGAACATTGGTCACAGGCATCGGAGAGTGTTTACATTTGTAGCACTTCCATCATGGATGAGGGCAGCTATCCCACAGTGCAGCTCTCATGGGAAGGGGTGGGTGATTGCAGGGTATCCTGGGAGCCTCTCCTCGACCACTGGTCAGATCCAGTCGCTCAGTATTGCTGTGAGCAGGGGATGGTTTGCTCCATGGAGCAGGCATTGTCACCTGGCCAGATAAGTGAGCACTTGCCAAGAAAACAAGAAGGGGGGTTTCAAAGTTGCCAGGGCTTTACAGGGGTAGGGGTGGGCCTCTATTTACCTGGCATCAGAGCAGCAGGGGTGCTGGCTAGAGTGGTCACCGAGGCATTGTGGGATACCCCGTGGAGGCTAAAAGCTCTAAAACAGCAAGAAAATGTCTTCACTTGCACATCACCGCAAAAGCATCACTGGTAAGAGCCTCGCATGAAACATCTGAGTTTTCCTGCAAAAAGTCATTGGCGAGTATAGATGCTCCCAGAGTTTTGGCGCACAAAGGGACCTTTTCCGCATCATGTGCCAAGTGTAAACCTGTCCTTAGGAGAGCGTCCCTGTTTGAGACCACACTCAAGCGTGTGCTGAAGGGACTTAAATGAGTGTTAAGTGCTGTCTTCAATAGGGATGGGCTTAAGCACCAGGCGTACGTGTTTTCCTGAATGAAGGAAGAACGAAGAGATTGGAAACCAAATGAATTCTGCAGGACGGGTTCACAACTTGTCCCAAACGTTGCCACCTTGGGTCCCACTTTGAACCACTGATTCCAGCCGGTTCTATTGATGCCCCGCAGGCAATCCATGCACTGACCAGCTGAGGTCCTGGACCCACTTCCCTATGACTCTGCAAACAGCAACATTAAGCGGCACTTTTGCCTAAATCGGGATCAAACTCTTGTCCTGTTCTCTTACTCATCAAGTGGAAAAGCCGGGGCTGTGCCGCCAAACCAAGCTTCCACCTCTGATTCCTTTGAGTCCAGCAGGAAAGCTTCTGTGCTTTGATGGCCGGTATTTGAAAGGAAGAAGAAATAGGGAGGACTAGTGCAAACTGGGTGCCTTTGGGGGTTATTCATAACAGCGCATCCCTATTTAGAAAATTCGGGCCACGTTTTTCAAAAATGGCCAATAATTTTAGGGTGTCAATTTGAAATACCTTTAGCTAACTTCAGGGTGCTCCACGCCTTCTAAAAATCAGGCCCTCCCCTCGAACATCCCAAAACTGAAACCCCTCAAATGACTAGTCATTTCGGAAAGTGTTGGCTTTTCTGAGAAGGTTAAAAGAAGGGGGTGAGACTAGATGGAGCTAGCTTTTGTCTTGTTCCCGCACAGCTCCTTTCATCTCTTTGTGGTGCACTGAAAACATTTTCAGCTGTGCAGGGTAATTAAAAAAAAGAGAGATTGACTCTGTTAATTAGCCGTGACACTGCCAATGAGAGTTTAGGTGCTGTTTCCACTCCAAGACTTATTTTGCAATGAAATCTAAATTAGAAGCTCTAAGGCACTTTACACCTTGAATGGTGTTTTTCTTTTCTACCAGCGTCCTATAGGAAAAACCGTGAGGGGAGGGGGGTTAATACAGAATGATGATAACTTTTCTGTAGAATTTTGAACCCAATTGATAGCAAGAGCTAGATAGATTCATGGAGGTTAGGTCCATCAATGGCTATTAGCCATTGTTTGTCTGGAAATGGATGACAGGAGAGGGATCACATGATGATTCCCTGTTCTGTTCACTCCCTCTGGGGCATCTGGTATTAGCCACTGTTGGCAGACAGGACACTGGGTTAGATGGACCTTTGGTCTGACCCAGTATGGCCGTTCTTATGTTCTAAGGGTATACAATTCCCCATTGGTTCTGTAGGTTGCCTTAAAATTTCTGTAGAGAACCTCTGGTTCAACAGCATGCCACTGAAACCAGCTTGCATAACTCATGCGCTTAATGTTAGGAAGCGCTTAAGTACATTGCTGAACTGGGACCTATAATCTATAGGTTGTTTAAAGTAATTTCTGTAAACCCTTAGAGAAACCCGATTGGTTTCATTGCCAACACAATATATTGGATTTTTCCATAGAGGAAAAAAAAAATAATAATAATGAATAAAGTAGACCTTCATTGATCATTTAAAGACCTTTGGGCTAATGATCAATGACAGAATCTTTCCTAGACAAATGTTTGGCTGAAGTATTACATTCCTGGAGTTCTCTGTGCATTGGTGGTGCCTTTATATTTAAAAATACCAGCAGACTCGGCCAGACCGCATGAGGGCTCGTGCTCTCTCTGATCTCGTAAGCTGACAGCAGCTAAAATTACAGCCTCACCTTGAAACTATGAAAGGGGAGTGATATCTTGTATGGGTCTCGTCTCTGCATCTCCCTAGACAGTGGCGGCACCAGCAAGTGGGGGAAGGGGGCAAATATTATCAGCAGTCAAAGGCAAGACAACCCTTACCCCACCATTGCTTTATCTTGAGGTGCATATTTTCAGTCTTAAACATACTAAAGATTACTGGGGTCTAATATATCTGCTGATTGCTGTCAAACAATGCGACTCTGTTACTCTGTTTACATTCCTCTTGAAACATTCATGTATCAGGTGCCTTGATACACAGTACAGTGATTTGGAAATGTGGAAGGCAGACACCCTCTTACTCATGCTTCTGAAATGAAGGTTGCCTGGAAGTGAAACCAGTTTTCTGTGGATAGCTTTTCATTCTTTGTGCGGATGGCATATGACATTCCCTTTTCCTAATGTAAACAGGAG
The DNA here is from genome assembly GCA_019425775.1 of Rafetus swinhoei. Classification (NCBI taxonomy): domain Eukaryota; kingdom Metazoa; phylum Chordata; order Testudines; family Trionychidae; genus Rafetus; species Rafetus swinhoei. Next base: position 9,574,740 of record CM033441.1, read on the forward strand.
AAAAAAACCTGAAACCTGAGCAAAATGGGAGATAAGTTTGGAGAGGGTGTGATTATGGGAGGAAGGGGCAGGGACTTGGAGTCCTTTCCTGACTCTGCCACTGTCTCACTGAGTGACCTTGGGTGAATCACTTATCTTTCTGTAGTTCAGTTTCCACATCTGTAAAGTGGTTATCTTGACACAGATCAGAGGTGTGTCCGGAGGCTTCATTCATTGCAGTGCTCTTTGAGATCCTCAGATGGCAGGGGCGATAGAAGGGTAGCGTTTCATTATAAACAAGGCCAGCATAGCTAGCAGTGAGGTGGGCAGCAAATTGCACTGCCATTCATTTGATTTCCCTCTTTCTGTCTCCTCCACTGGGAACCTGTCTGATGCACAGTGGGTGCAGCACGCCCAGCTCTCGGGGGTGCATCAGGAGGAAGAGAAGACCTCACACATTAATCTCTCAGCTAAATACGGTGGAAGGTGAGAAACACTCATCTCAACCCAAAGGGAGCAAACAAAGAGCTTAAATACAAGATCCTCCCATATTCTCTTCGAGTTACATTACTGAGACTTGCAGCAAATATAAATATCAGTTTTACTGTTTGGGCTGTAAATGTGGAAGCAGCCAGTTAATGGAGCAGCATTAGATGAGCACAAGTCTGTCACGGTTCCTTAGTGCGAGTACTGCAGTATGTCTCCTGTTTTACTCTGTTTATATAACAGGGCTGGGATACTATAAACTTGAATGACTCCTTTTCTTCCTGTCCACCCCCCTTCACCCACTTGCCTGTGGATCAGAATGAATGTTCCTAACAAAAGAAGTATTAAGTGCAGCCAACACTTTGTGACTAAAGCACCTGAGATTTGGGGGTTTCAGGTGAAACCCATCACGCAGCAGGGCTTGGATTTCTTTTCTGGCTCTCTGGTTGGTTTTTCCATCTCTTTGTATCTTCAGGTTTGTTCCCTCAAACACAGGACTCCTCAGGGACCTGAATACGCAGTTGCTGTCAAATCAGACTTTTTTAGTGCCAGATGGATCCAGTTCTTCATATTAATTATTATTGAAAAAAGTATCTTGTTCGAGAATGATTTTAAGCCTATTCCAGAGCAACACACTCTTGCAGTAGCCTCTGGTTTTCTCTGCAGGGCCAGCTGCCTTCAGCCAGCACTAGCAGCAATACTCTCTATTCACGGCAGAACATCTTCACCTCCCCCCCCCGCATTGTTAAAAGAGGAGCTTGCTTACTGCCAGTCAGGACTGTCCAAGATCACCCTAGATACCCGAGGTGTATAAAAGCATTGCCGTTTTCTATGGTGCTAACCCCAGAGCATTGCAAAGTTCCTCTCACCAGCTGTCGTGTTTTGGAGTCTGGTGCAAAACCCATTGGAATCAATGGGAGGGTTTTTTCCCCATTGACTTGAAAGATCAAGCCCTCAGACCACTCCTGTGGAATTCTGGCTTGGCAGGGTATCCTGCCCAGAGCAACTTGTCCCTTCTGCGTGGGCTCTTCTCTTCAGCAGAAAGAGCACTAAAACGAAGGCACAAAATAAAGATGGCAGGAGGACTAGTACAACTGCATTGTCCTGATGGATGTACCCTTCTCACTACAGGTTGAACCTCTCTAGTCCGGCATCCTCGGAGCCTGACCGGTGCCGAACAAGAGAATTTGCTGGACCACAGGAGGTCAATATTGTCTAGCAGCATGACCAACTCTTCCGCTGCTTCCTGGCCTCTTAGAAGACATTAAGGGGTACATTAGAGCTAAATAACAGCACAGAACACTGAAATCCAGCTGTAAACAAACTTTATGGGACTGCGGGAAACTTGGCCACACCCATGATAAGTGGACACCCGGCTACTAACAGCCCAGGAAGCAGCGGAAGTGTTGGTAATGCTGCTAGACCAGTGTTTCTCAACCAAGGGAGAAGTCGGGGGAGGGGGGGTACATCAACACAACTGAAAGTTGGAGAAAACTGAATTTTTGTTTTAAGCTTTACAGCGCTTTATTATTTGTGTACTTTTTACACCCAAAAATTTCATCGCCCGCCCGGCTATGATTAAGTTGTTTAAACAAAAGTGTTGCAATAGTAGAAAAAAATGTGTGCATCTGAAAACTGTAGGTACCAGGGGTACTTACAATTTTTTTTTTGAAAAAGGGGTACTTTATAAAAAAAAGGTTGAGAAACACTGTGCTAGACAATATTGACCACCCGTGGTTCAGCAACGGCCAGGTCCCAAGGGTGCCAGTCTAGAGAGGTTCAAGCTGTACAGCTTACAGAGCCAACATACTTCTACTTCCAGTGGTATCTAAAGGGATAATATTGGTTTGGGGATGGACCACATGAAAATTGAGTTTATTGCTCCTCACATGTTTAAAACAGATACTCTTTATTTTTTAAAAAATTGCTTTTTGTTACTAACCACGCTAACTTAAAGCAAAATCCAAATCTCAGTGTTGCTCAGATGGTGTTAGGAGCTTAGAAGCCTCATGTGTATATGGCATGTGACAATATATCTCAAGTGTGTACATGTGCATGTTTCAAGTTCACCGTTTTCAGCTGTCACTGTGGCATACTTGTAAATGTGAGGGTGGCTGAAGCGAAGTGAAATTGGTTCCGTTACCTGCCTAGAAAGGTGGGTGGCTCATGACTTGCCATGTGTCTGCCGGACATGGGCCTGAGCTGCAAACTCTGGAGTTTCATGATGGATACAAGTTTTCCGGAGATGGGAGGCAGGGAGGCAGAGTAAACAGAGTGAGTGTGGTGGGCAGCCCACTAAAAAGACATTACCGGCTGTGAAGCTGGGAATTGGACCCAGCATTTGATGGAGCTTGGGGGGGTTCAGCCCTGTCTCTAATTACTGTGATCATTAGTGAGCTGAGGGCTTTCCCTCGGACACTCTGCAAGAGGAAGGAAAGGCAGATCCTAGGGGTGGCTGGGCAGGGTAAACACAGAGAATAGCTCTCCCATTCAAGGAACAGGAGGGCCAGGCTTAGCCCGGCCCAGCCCGCATGGGAGATCTTGCAGGTGCTTCCTGTTGGGCTTTATTATCAAACTGGATCAGCAAAACGCATGGGTTTTGTGTCTAGCTGAACCCTCAGGTCAGGGGAGTTGAGCACAAGTTGGGGTGATGAAATCATAGAATCATTGAACACTAGAACTGGAAGGGACCTCGAGAGGCCATCTAGTCCAGTCCCCTGCACTCACGGCAGGACCAAGCACCATCTTTCTAAACCATCCCTGATAGATGTCTGTCTAATCTGCTCTTAAATATCTCCAGTGATGGAGTTTACACAACCCCCCCCTAGGCAACTTATTCCAGTGTTTAACTACCCTGACAGGTAGGAAGTTTCAGCTGATTGTTGGCACAGCACAGCAGTCTAGACGGGGATCTGCCAACCCCAGAACCCTTCGTCGGCAGATCCTTTATGCCTCGTGAAACGAGGCTTACAGGATCTGCCGACGAAGGGTTCTGGTGTCGGCAGATCCCCGTCTAGACGGTCGCGCTGTGCCGACAATCAGCTGACCGGCACAGCGCGGCCATTTTTATTTAAATGAAGCCGCGATTATTTACATCGCGGCTTCATTTCCCCTTTGCCAAGTGAACAAATCTACATGGCTCCGTCGATGGAGCCATGTAGTTTAGACGTATCCCTAATGTCCAACCAAAACCTCCCTAGCTGCAATAAGCCCATTGCTTCTTGTCCTATCCTCAGAGGCCAAGGAGAACTATTTTTCTCCCTCCTCCCTGTAGCACCCTTTTAGAAAAGCAGCAACGACAGATCACGGCTGACACATGGAGAATTGGCTTTTCCTGATATCCTGCAAGAGAGGGGCTTGGAGTTTGGGGGAAGGGCATAGGCGTCCTCATGGGGGGTTGTTACGTCAGGGGCTGACCATCATTGGCGACTGCAGAACAGGTCGTTTTCAAGGCAGCGCCAGCCTAAGACTGGTTAATGATATGGGCTGTTTTCTAGCTTCCTGATTCCCTTCCCTCCTCCCTTTGGTGCCTGCACCACGCCCATTGACCTCAGTGGGAGCTGCAGGCGCACCAGTAGCAGAGTAGATTCACCCGATTTTTTTCCATGCCAGGTGGCACCATTCATGTTAATTGACCCCCAAGTGTGAGTTCAAGACATGATTGTTCCCCACGGAGCCTGTTATGCACTTGCCCCGTGACCGAGGCTGGGTTTGAATGTGGAGGGAGCATTGCTGGACGCCCCCATGAGTGTCCTGCAATTTAAATGGGGAATTGCTGATGACTGGATTGGCCTCGGGTGCACCCCCTTGTGAAAGGGGCCTGTAGTGACATGGGAACTGGCTGGGGAACCCAAGCCTTGTAGGGTGCCTATACCAGGGGTTGGGAACCTAAGGCCTGGGGGCCAGATGCAGCCCCCGGCTTGCCTGGATCTAGCCCCCAAGCTCAGGCTCTCCCCCTCCCCCCCAGCATTGGGGAGACCGTGCTGGTGCTCCACGCCCCTGCCCTGTGGGGCAGAGGCACACAAAATCTACTAGCCTGGGCCCTCCTAGACTCTGGTGTGTGAGGGGAATGTGGGGAGTGTCTTTCTTCTCTGTTGGGGGCCACGTCAGTGAGGGGTTTTTTTTTCTTTTCACTTGTGTGCGGCCCCCGACTGATTTTTCTGTGGGTCAGCAGCCCCTGACCCAAAAAAAGGTTCTTCACCCCTAAACTTTTCATGCCAAGCAGCATCACAGGGAAGTGGTCTGAGAGCCATAGGCGGGGCCGTTGCTGAGCGCAAGACGGGGGAATCTTGTGGGACCGAGTCTTGCCTCTGCTCCCGATAGCTGTGTCTGGGAAGGCGCCATCCCAATAGGGGGAGCTGAACCGAAGTGACTCTCTCTGCTCAGAGGGCTGAGCTCCGAGAAGCATCTAACCTCTCTGCCTTTCAGAATTAGAAGAATCTCCCTTAACTGTGAAGAGTGACATGGCGACTATTGTCAAGGTGATGCAGTTACCCGACTCAGGCCTGGAAATCCGGGACAGAATGTGGTTAAAAATCACCATCTCCAATGCAGTGATAGGTAAGCGGGTCGTCCCGACGGCTGCGTAGGTCAGACGGCGGCTTGTTAGAAACGGGCTTGGGGAGCTGCCTTTTCGAGCTGCGTTGACTCCCCCCTCTTCCCTCCCCGTGTATATTTGTGAAAGAATCTGGCTGTGCCGGGGAAGAACGAAAGGCTCGAGTGTGAACTGCGTGTGAGCCCGCACTGTGCAGACCTCCCTTCCTCACTGTCCTTCTGCACCTGAACCCGCACTGCTGCTCCCGCCCTGTGCCTCCCGCGTGGCTCTGGCAGCACATCTCAGTCCAGCCTCGCAGCGCCCCCTGCTGCTCCAAATCTGAATATTCACACAGCCCCACTCTTCAACAGAACTGCCAAGTGACCCTTGGTGTGTTCATGCTGCACACAAATGGGCACTGAACTCTAGACCAGTGTGTCTCAACCAGGGGTACGAGCACCCTTAGGGGTACTCGAGAGACGTCTGGGGGGGTACGTCAACATCACTGAAATTTGGAGAAACTGAATTTGTTTTCAGTTTTACAGCGCTTAATTTTTGTACTTTTTACACCCAAAAATTTCATCGTCCACCCGGCTACGATTAAGTTGTTTAAACAAATATGTTGTAATGGTAGAAAAAAATGTGTGTGTCTGAAAGCTGTAGGTACTGGGGGTACTTATAATTTTTTTTTTTTTTAAAAAAGGGGTACTTTATAAAAAAAGTTGAGAAACACTGCTCTAGACAACCTGAGTTCCTTTTGCTTGTGATCTAAACAAGACACGAGGCTGCCTGGAGTCTCCACCCATCCTGGCCCCTTATATTGGTTGAAAACCTGTCACTGTATAAATTCAACAACCTGTCACCCTATAAAAGGCCATCTCACTTTAGATTGTCTTAATTCCTTCTCATACGCAACAGATAAAAAAAATTCCAGTATGATTTTTTTTGAACATTTAAATGAATAGGTGCTCCACTCGGATGCAGGATTGTTCTTCACTTCCTGGCTTAAACTGATGGCAGCTGGGGGTTAGCGCTGTTAGACAGCTGCTCCCACCCACCCCAAAGGTGGATGCATTTCAGTGGCAGGCCAGGTGATCTCCAGATGAAAGGTGCTTTGGAAGTAGGCTATTCCGAAGCTTTCTGAGGCAGGGCCTGACCTGCCTCTGCTTTTTAGACAATACCTAGCATAATGACGCCCTGTCCTGGTGGAGGCCAATAGGCATTACTACATTGCGATGATAGGACTTTGAAAATTGTCTTGCCGGCTCTCAGTGACATTGGGCTGTTTCTCCTCTCTCCATTCCCCGCTCCCTGTGCAGGGGCAGATGTGGTCGACTGGCTGTACACGCACGTGGAGGGCTTCAAAGACAGACGAGAGGCTAGAAAATATGCCAGCAGCATGTTAAAACACGGCTACCTCAGGCACACTGTGAACAAAATCACCTTCTCGGAGCAGTGCTATTATGTCTTCGGGGACCTCTGCCGCAGTAAGTTCCTCATCCGTGAAGGGCAAAGCTGGGTGTGCTGGATGCCAGCGCCTCTGTTCTCTGCAGCCTCCCGTGGGAGTTCACAAGTGGAGATTTCCACACACACAAGCACCCTCTCCCCCCCACCCCAGTCACGTGATCATTAGTCTATTTTCCCCTAGGAGAAGCAGCTGGGTTATCTGGGGAGGAAGGATGGTTCAGTGAAATCGGACATTGGGCTGGGACTGGGGAAATCTGACTCTTGCCACGCGCCTTCATGTCCTCGGGCCTCAGTTCCTCATCTGTAAAATGGGGATAGTCTGACCCCACCTTACGGGGATGTTGTGAGGGGCAACCTAGGCTAGTCAGTGGGATGCATGAGTGGCCTGCCTTCATCTCCGTGGCCCACAAGATTGTCGTAACCAAGACGGTCTCCTGGGATAGGGCAGTTTTGCTAATTGCACTTAGGTAATTTGCAGGAGGTGCTGATTGCACCATAGCAGTGCCTTGATTGGACACAGAGGGAACGCACGCACCTCCCTACACGTGCCCCGGCTTTATGTGCATGTCGCTTGAGTAACACTGGTAGGAAAAAAACAATGTGGATGAAAACCAACAGAATCTGACAAGCATGTGCCTGGGAAACGATAAACAAAACATCTCGTGGGCCACGCACAGAACCCCAATAAACTGCGTGTAGCCCTTGGGCCGCAGGCTGCCCACCACTGTGCTGCGGGCTGTGTCCGTACCCTCTGAAATCGAATAACGATTTCCTGCCCGGACACAAATGTGATCAGCACAGGCATTCCTTGTAAATGGAAATAGCCTGCCAGTGTTCTCCACTGACCCCTCTCGCTCTGCATTCATTCGTCAGGTCATTTCAGGGGCCCCACCGGGGCAGTAGGTTAGCAGCCCTATTACGGTAATGGCTGTGCCCTCGCAACAGGCCTCGGCATTCTGGACAGGTCTCCCTTTTACAGGAGGGTGCTGAAGCACAGAGGGGATTGAAGCTACGTTGGCACTTGGCGCTCAGAGTGTGTAGACACGCCAGCTCTCAACAGGCAGCGTGCTAAAAATAATAGGGTAGCCACTGTAGCACAGGCAGCAGGAGTGGCAGTGTAGGCTAGCTGCCCTGAGCACATTCCCCTGGGGCCCAGGCAGGTTTGTACTTGGGGCAGCTGGCTCCTTGTTTTAGCACACTCGCTCAGTGAGACCTAGCATGAGTGCAAATGTGCACCCTGGGAATCACACCCCTTGCAGCATGGGAAGACAGTAGCCTGGACTCGCCAACCGTCACAGTGAGTCCAAGGCAGAATCAGTCATTGAAACCTGATCTCCTGAGTCCCAGTCTAGTATCTTAAACACAAGGCCTCTCTTCCCTAGCCTGCCAGAGCCTGGCCTGGTTAACCTTGGGGTTCTGCCACAGGGCCCATCTCCCCCTGAGGCGCTGCAGCTAAACATGAGAATGTCTTTGCGGGCAGCAGGGAGCGACAGGCAAATGATACGTTTGGGGAGTCGAATCAGACCAGCCCAAGTGGCTTTGCTCACGCAGGCTTGAGACTATCAGTCCCTCCATATTCAATATTCATGCTGGCTTCACCCTGGGTGGCATTTTGATTGAACTGCTGAGGTAACGTCTCAGGGAAAACCCACGAGCTGTCATTTATACAGGCCGGCAAGAGTCTGTGGTGACCAGGTGTGAGGGACAAGCACCGTCCTGACCTTTTCTCTCTCCCTCCAGATATGGCTGCCTTGAACCTTAACAACGGTTCTAGCGGCGCCTCAGATCAGGACACTCTTGCTCCCCTCCCACATCCTGCTGCACCGTGGCCGTTAGGTCAGGGGTACCCCTACCAGTACCCGCTCCCCCCACCGTGCTTCCTGCCAGCGTATCAGGACCCAGGCTTCAGCTACGGGAGTGGCAGCGCAGGTAGCCAGCAAAGTGAAGGTAAGCCTGTGAGCTGAGCATGTGCCAGCCCTGCTCTCATTCGCCCTGGCCATTTGCTTGAGTGTCCCTAGACCTGCCTGTGCGCCCCCCTTCCTGGTGGTTTTGTACGCGCCATGCATGGGGCTGGCTGCAAATGCCCTGAATCGAAACTCCCTTTGCGGACTCCAGGGAGCGGAGGGCCGGTCTTTGAGCCCCACACTGGCAGTGCCTGTTAGTTTAATTGTGCCGGTACAATGTTCCATCCATGTGCTTAGCTAGTGCTCATCACACAGAGCAAGAACCGAAGCCGAGTTAGAGACAGCGCTGTCAGTCATGACCAATGCGGCGTAGGTATCCCAAAGCATCACCCAATCACACATAGCACTTCTAGATCCCACATTTTATCCAGAGTGAATGACCCAGCCCTCACCCCAGGAAAAAGCTACATCCTTGCCTTTTCAGCAGTCAGCAAGCTGAGACCCTGAGAGGTGAGGGGCCTGATTTTCAGAGGGGAGTCACAGATTTCAGTGGCTACTGAGCGCGCTTGATGGCCCTGACAATCGGACCATTACTGATTTGCTTGAAGCTATCAGCCAGGACGGAGAGGGACAGCAGTGGGCTTCCAATCTAAGTGCTCCCGGCTTCCACTTCTGTGCTGAGTGCCCAAGGACCTGCGCAAAAAGAGTGCCGTGTGGAGCAGCCAGCCAAATAGACTGCAGTCCCAAACCACCACGGAGCAGGGAGCACAATTGGTTTTGCTCTGTTGCTTGTTGCATGGGTTGCATAACTGTGCTGTCTCCTTTCCAGCCTCAGGATCACCTTGCTACTTCATTCTCCTGAGCAGAGTAAATAAAACTTGATTCTGTTTTCGGAGTGCAGCGCAGCAGCTACCGTTTCTTACGTTCACTGCTTCCAGTGTGAATATCCATTTTGGAAACGCTGCCAGTAACCAAAAGGAAAGGCTCAGGAGGAGTCTCTAAGTAGAGCCTTGCAAAATCCATGGATATCCACGGGTATCCGCATCCATAAAAATGATCCACAGGTATCCGTATCCGCAAAAAGGATCCGGATGTCCGCAGATGATTTTTGCAGCTATGGATGCGCGTACAAATTTTGTATCTAGAACCCTGCAAATTTGTGTGGCTGCGCATCCACGGATGTGGGTGCAGATATCCATGATAAGTTTTGCAGATGCAGATACCAATTTTGTATCCACACAGGGCTTTATCTCCAAGCTCGAATATGAATATAAACATCCAGTAGCTGGCCTGCAGCCCCTCCAGGCTTAACCCCACCTCTTTTGTTTTGCAAACCCATGCTGGAAATCCCATGAGAAAAAGTTACTTGTGAGATGTCCAGCACTTTGCCATTCCAGCCTCTGCTGGAAACAAATGTGTGGGAAGGAAATCAAAAAAGTTCAGATCTTTAGAAAATATCCACATCAGGTCTGTTCTGCCAATGTGAAGAGACTGATTTTTCCTCGGGGGGTTCACCGGTCATGGTGAACACCAGGCTATTAGCTCTTTGCTGCTGGAGTAGGAAAGATGCCGTGTTTTGATCCATGCATCCTGGGCTCTCAGCTAGGAGAGCTTTGATAAAGGCGATGGGAGGGTTTCATTCTGAAGGGTTCAACGCCTTTTTTTCCTTGTTCTTCTTTTCGAAACTACACTGCTGTGTTGTTTCTTGCTTTGTAACTGTGTTATTCCCTTGTTTTGTTCTGAGCAAGCATTAGACTGAAGGATTCAGAAAGGAATGGCTGACGCTAGGGGATTGGTAAGCTTCAAACGCCTCCATAATAATACCAGATTCATAGCATGATCATTTAGACTCCTGTGACCCAAACGTTTAGCTGTTTTTCCCCCCTTTATTTTATTTTTAATTTCCCAGAGGTGCTTTGCCTGTCCCAGCGCACCCAATTGTAATACCGTGGTGTTAGCAGAGGGAGCAGTCTGGCCGCAGAGCTTAGCTGTGCGACAGTGGGTATAACAGCGACAGGGGAATGGCACCCGAATCCTCCCCATCGACATGCACGCTTGAAAATGGTGCCACTCGTCAGCCTGTGGACTTGTCTTCCTGGATCCTGCTTTATTAGGCCAATAAGCGGCTTCTGGGGATGTCTGCCACTGTTGTCCTGTGGTACTCCTGTGCGTGCCTGCCATACACCGCAGCTGTTGGGGGCGCAGAATCTAAGTCACACTGAGCATTCACCAGTCTGAAAGCTGACAGGGCTGGGTGACAGCGTGGCCGACAGACTAACCAGGCCCCTGGGCAAGGCAAGGGGGAAGGGCTTGCTCTGTACAAGGGCCGGGGACATGGGCGTCTGGTCTTTAAGGCAAAACAAGGCTGTGTCCAGCCAAAGCTGAGCTGTGCTGGCCCCTCCCTGCCTTCAGCTGCCCCGTGGGGTTGCAGTGGAATGGTTGGTGTGGCGCAGGCAGGTTCCAGGGCGGCTTGGAAGGCAGAGTAGCAGGAACCTCCTCAGCAGCACACATGGCAGTGGGGTGGCTTAGGACCGGGCTGCCTCCCTCCTGCTGCTCCTGGGAACAGGGAGGCTTGGGTGCGCCTGCTCTTCTCCTCCTCAGGGAGGGGGGGGCGCACTGCTCCGCCCCATCGTGTGGGCGGGGCCTCAGCAGAGGGGGTGGGGCTGTAGGTGGGGCTGAGGGCCTGCCTACCCCAGCCTCGGCTGCACCGACCACCGATGGGCGGGGCTTGGGGCTAGCTTCTCCCAGGCAGCCTCAGTGCCGCCCAGGGCTCTGGCGTTGATTTAATTAGGATCCAGGGCAGTTCTCCCCTTCCCTTCCCGCATCTCCAGTCGCACCCTGGCAGCCCTGAGGTTGCAGCAACAGCGCAGCTCTTCAGAAAAAAGACGGTGGCTCTGGCAGGTTGGTAGAGGCTCCCAGACAGCAACGGAGCCATCCCAGGATTGGAGCGGCCAGGCAGCGAGCGGGGGTCTGTTGAGAGCTGGAGAGTGAGTGGCCAGTGTCACACGGTCAGCCCCTTGCTGACTGTTTTCAGTGCAGCTGATGCTGCATTTGGCTCTTCTCTCAAGAGGGGATGGTCACGGGTCCCTCTAAGCTTTTCCGTCCATGTGCGGAATGAAATTTTCTGTGTGCGCCGTGGCACGGGGGGGCTGGAACAATGTGTGCAGTGGGGAGGCGAGGGGTGCGAACCAAACTGTAAAGCCTGTGTACAGTGGACACCACTTCAAGTCAGGGGTGCTGCAGCATGCCCCCCTTCCCGCACCCTTAGTCCCAGCACCTATGCTGAGGCAGGGACAAATGGGCACCTCCAGTAGAAACAAAAACCTGGCTCCTGGCGCTCTGCTAATCTGCCGGGCGGCATTTGAAATAATCCCGCCTGAGCGGCCGCCCGAGCGCCCAGCTTACAGGGACGGCTGGGGAGGGTCCGTTGGGACTGGCAGTGAGCTGTGTCGGAAGGGAGCTTGCCCTCCCGTTGCCTGCATCGTACTGTTCTGGGGAGGACCTAGATCTGAGTGAACAGGGGACTCGCTTCTCCAGAGCCGTCAGTCCCAGTCCTCTCACCTGCATAGACTGAACGTCCTGCCTGTGCTGATGGGGAAGTGAACCTAGGTTCTGGGGCCCTCGTGAATGGTGGGTGACCCATGGCTTAGGGAGGCAATCCCCAACCCCAGCCCTGCCCACCAGAGCCCAGGCCTCACCTCCACTGTGGCTATTGCTGGCCCCTGCCCAGCCTCCCTCCCCCCCTTGCAGTGTGACTGCTGGCCCTTGCCCCCTCCCTGCCCCAGGTAACACCCCCAGCCTGGAGCTCTGGAGAGCCGGCAGTCAGCACGGCCGCAGCCTCCCCTGGCCCCAGAGAGCTGGTGGGCAGCATGGATGCAGCCTGCCCCAGCTCTGACGGCCTGGGGAACTGGTCAGCAGGCATGATACAGGGCCCACACCCCTGACCAGCAAGGCCCTCCCCTCAGCCGAGCCGTCAGCCCCAACACTGGATGGGCAGGGTGTTCCCAGCGCCAGGAGGACAGGTGGCACAGCCCCCGACTTGCCTGCCCCACCCTCTGGCATCAAAAGAGCAGGCTGGGGGAGTGTGTCTGGGGGACTCCAGTGGAGCATGAGAGGGCCAGGCAGGGCAGTTTGGGAAGGCCTTGCCTTCCACTGCCCATGATACCCACCACCCATGGGAGCGCGAACTCAACTCTCACCTCACACAGACACCTTCCATTGACTTACACTCCAGCTTTCATCTAAAAACACTTTGGGTTGAACCTCTCTAGTCCGGCACTCTCTGGTACGGTAACATCCGTGGTCTGGCATGATTTTAGCTAGCCGGATGTCCACTTACCATGGGTGTGGCCAAGTTTCCCGCAATCCCATAAAGTTTTACAGCCACCAACCCTGGCTCTGTGTTCGGTGCTGTTATTTAGCTCTAATGTAGCCCTAAAGGTCTTCTAAAAGCCCAGCAAGCAGCGGAAGGGTTGGTGATGCTGCTAGACAATCTTAACCTCTTGTGGTTTGACTAATTCTCTGGTTCAGCACCGGTCAGGCCCCGAGGATGCCAGACTAGAGAGCTTCAACCTGAACTGCAGAGTCAGCATCTCAGCCCAGCATAGAACTAGGTGTTAGTGCACGGGAGGAGAATGGCAAGGGCCAGTTTGTGCCATCAGGTTTCAGACCGAGTTCTCCATCCATGGTAATTCTGCCTTGGAAACTGGTGGGGAAAGGAGACTTCTCTAGTGCTCAAAGGGTTGCCACAATGTGAGGATCTTCTGCGGGGAACAAGCCTTCCTGCTGCACTGGAATTTCTTCTTGAGTTTGCAAAGCAGTTGCCAGAGCCCTGCAGGAAGATTTGTATCGTGGGTGCTGCTGTTTGGGTGATGATGGGCAGAGCACCATTCACTCTGGGATGAACTATAGTCCGGGCCCCGTAACAACTCCCTTGTCTGTGTCCCTCTGGCCTCGATCCTGCCTGGACGGAGGGCAGGAAGAGTCAGCCTGTTAATTCCCAATGATGCTCTGATGCATGTTTCTATTGGCTCATTCAGAGATGGCTGATCATGAAACTCAGCATTTATGTAGCACTTTGTTTTCAGAGGGCTTCGCTGACCAATCCTTACAACACCCCTTGGAAGGAGTGCTGTAAAAACGATCCCCTCTATTCATGGATGGGGAAACTGAACCCCAGAGCAGATAAATGTCTTGCCTACAGCAAATGGGGGTTGGTGGGGAGTAGGAGTAGAATTCACCCGTTGCAGGCTCCTAGTCTTGGGTTTAAAACCCCTAGTCCACACTGCGTCTTGGGTATACCACGTTCTAGTGTGGTCCTCAACCCTTCCTGCGTTCTGCGGGAAACATTGAGCTCTCTACCCACGCCAGGGCAGCTTGGTTTTCAGTCCTCCATCTCTGGTTTTGCCTTTTCTCGATTTTCCATTATAATCTCATCAGCAGAGGGAGGGCTGTGACTAGCAATGGGGGTGCCTGTGGTTCCCTTCCCGTGGCAACCACCATCAACACTGTGATGACTTGAGTGGAGCCGCAAGCACTTGTTCCAGTTGAAAATCTGGCTTGTTAATGAGGTTGTGGCGTTTGTATGTGCATGGAACCTCTAACGAAGGGCTTTGGTTTAAGTGGCACCGTTCATTCCTTGTTGAGTGATGGCTTGGAAAGTTAGGGTTTAGAGGGAAAAAAAAGAAGAGAGGGTGAGATTTAATGCAGAAATATCTACCTAAGCCTGTGCTCTTCTTTATGATACCTAACCAACTGCTGCAGCTGTTCACATAGGGCCTGACTCAAACCCCAATGAAGTCAATAGCTCACACTCCTGTACTATGCAATTTGCTCATACCTACTTCACACATAAAGAATGGGAAGCGACTGTCTAGGAAGGAGTACGGCTGAAAGGGATCTAGGGGTCATAGAGGTCCACAAGCTAAATATGAGTCAACAGTGTGACACTGCTGCAAAAAAAGCAAACATGATTCTGGGATGCACTAACAGAAATGTTGTGAGCAAGACACGAGAAGTCATTCTTCTGCTCTACTCTGCGCTGATTAGACCTCAGTTGGAGTATCGTGTCCAGTTCTGGACACCACATTTCAAGAAAGATGTGGACAAATTGGAGAGGGTCCAAAGAAGAGTAACAAAAATGATTAAAGGTCTAGAAAACATGAGCTATGAGGGAAGACTGAAAGAATTGGGGTTGTTTAGTTTGGAAAAGAGAAGACTGAGAGGGAACATGATAGCAGTTTTTAAGTATCTAAAAGGGTGTTACAAGGAGGAAAGAGAAAAATTGTTCTCCTTGGCCTCTGAAGCAATGGGCTTAAATTGAAGCAAGGGAGGTTTAGGTTGGACATTAGGAAAAAACTTCCTAATTGTCAGGCTGGTTAAACACTGGAATAAATCGCCTAGGGAGGCTGTGGAATCTCCATCATTGGAGGTTAGACAGGCATCTATCAGGGATGATCTAGATGATGCTTGGTCCTGCCATGAGGGCAGGGGACTGGACTCGATGACCTCTCAAGGTCCCTTCCAGTTTGCGTATTCTGTGATACCTGACAGGTATTTTTTTACAGCCTCTGTTGGGAACATCTTCTAGACTTGGCATTTGCATGATCCATGGCACGCGACGTGTAACAACTCTACACACCGGCTTTTGAAGGTCACAACTAATAGTGGGTTTTGTTGGAATCTGCATTTGGGTCAGGCCCTATTGCAGGGGTGGGCAATAATTTTGGCTGTTCAAATTGGCTGGTGGTTCCCTCTAGGCGCCACACACCCCTGGCGAGGGGAGGGAGCCGCCAGCCACTTTGAACAGTGAATGACTTTGCGTACTCCCCCACCCCCAGGTCACGATTGGCCTTAGGGGCAGGGGAGTGGCAGGGCAGCCGCAGGCCGGATCAAATGGCTTGGTGGGCCGGATGCAGCCCGCAGGCCACCCCTTCCCTAATGCATTGAAGCCAACAGAAGGACTTCCTTTGACTTCAGTGGGTTTTGGATCAGGCCCAGAATTTAAATCTGCTGACTGATGCAGGAAAGACCAGATGAGATTTGTTTTGAAGAAGAGGTTCCATGGCGGGATAACCCATTCCTGTGCCGGCATTTCTGGCATCCGCACTTGGAATCAGTTCTACCATGAGAAGGAACCTGTGTTGTGTTTCAAAATAAAACCCTCCCCGGCCCTCCATTTCCTCCCCTTTCTGTCTTTTCCCTCGCTGTGGACCAGTGTCCGGCCAGAGGGGAGGCCAGGAAGCCGAGGGGCTGAGGTGGTTGTTCTAAGCTAGCCAGAGCTTTCACCGCATTGGCTCCGGAGGGAGGGTTCCAGATATACCCTTGCATGCCCCAGCCTCCTCAGCTTTGTTCTAGCGGCTTTCGCTGCCCAATCCTGTCGCCATCCATAGCCTGTTGTGCTTAATGTGGGCCGGAGTTGGTCATCGTCCCTGTTGCCACGGTGGGTCGGGCGCTGTTGGGTTGATGAAGGAGGAGGGGAGGAAGCGTGACTGGCTAACCCGCACATTCTGTTCCTGTCGCTTGCCATCCGCAGGAAGCAAGAGCAGTGGCTCTAACCGGAGCAACAGTGAGAACAGCCGGAGGGCTCTCGGCAGGGAGAAGGAGCGCAAGTCCACCGGAAGCGGCAGCGAGTCCGACCACACCGCCCGCAGCGGGGGCGGGGCCAGCGTCGTGCGCCGCGAAAGGCCCGCCAGCCAGCTCAGCCACCGGAGTCACGTCTCTGCCACCCACAGTGAGAGAAGCCACCACAGCCACCATTCGTACGGGCCTCCGGGGGTCCCGCCCCTCTACAACCTGCCAAAGCTAGGCTCCAAAGTCTACGGGACAAGCGGACCTCCCGGTGGACCGCCTGTGAGAGAACTGAGCTCCGTTCCTCCAGAGCTGACGGGGAGCCGGCAGTCCTTCCAGAAGGCGATGGGCAACCCTTGCGAATTCTTTGTTGACATCATGTGAGAGGAAGTGCCTTCAGACTCTGTTTGGGGGGAGGGGCTTGTTTTCATTGATGCTGGGGTTTGGGTTATTTCCGGGCGGGATTCATTGCTGAACACTTTAAGAAAGCTTGGCTGTATTGCATGTAACACCTTCCTGAATCTCAGTCGTGTGTTGCAAAAATCAAAACAAAAATCACCTGGGATAGTTAAATTTCAGCAAATCAATGGAATCTTTTCTTTCCTCTTTTTTCCCCCCTTTCTCCCAATGTTTTTAAAATGTGATTGACTGGTGTGTATTCACAGCCTAACGAGCTTCGGTAGCTGTGGCACCTACTTTCAGTGCAATTTGTGTGTCTTCTTGGCTGATTTGAGACAATTATTTCATATGACTTATTATTAGCACCTTTTATTTCTCTCCCTCTGTCTTACCAGAAACACTGGCTCCTGTGGTTGATTACCCAGACACGTGTCAGGTATATAGCAAAAAACCAACACCGACGGCCATGACGCCTGGAAGTGTGTGGGAAATAAGCAAAAGGGGCGGGCACAGAGTGAAATTTCCAGCAGTAGGCACAGATCTGAATGGATGTAGAGCCGCACCTTCCTCTGCTGAGGGAAGAGTAGAATTGTCTTTCATTTTGGCATCATCCTATGGCAGTCGTGACCCCCCAGTGTTCATTTTTGTGTGGTCGTAACATGCACCTTAATTGCTGTTGTAAAGGTTGTTCCTGCAGCAGTGGGACCGTTGCTGCTATCTGGTTATGCAAGGCACAAATGCAGCTTTTCCCCATGAAAGAGGGGATATTCCATCCTATTTCCTTCCCACGTCAGTGGCTTTGCTGGTAACTGTGGCAGCTCCTTCTCCTCTTGGTTGCTGAGTAAGGTCTTCCTAGCTGTGCACCTCCCAGCTTCACCTCTGCAGTGAGTCAGGCTTCTGGAGCTGGCCTTTTGCAGCAGCAGCGTCACCAATTGGACATGTTCTAAAGCAGGGGTGGGCAATAATTTTTGAAGGGGGGGAGCCCTTGGACGGAAGGGGCGGGGCCTCAGGAGGAAGGGGCGGGGCCCTTAAATAGCAGGAGTTGAAAGGGCTCGCGCCTCCCCTGTGGCTCCCAGGCAACACGTTAGCGGGGGGCAGGAGCTGCGAGCCCTTTCAACTCCTATTATTTACAGGGCTCCCACCTAAGCAGCCCTAGGGAAGGCATGAGCCCTTGAAATAGAAGCAGTTGAAAGGGCTCGCGCATCCCTGGCTCCCAGGCAATGGGCTAGCAGCGGGGCCGGGAGCTGCGAGCCCTTTCAGTTGTTCCTATTTAAAGGCCCCGCTGCTTGCACGTTGCCTGGGAGCTGCGGAGAAGGCGCGAGCCCTTTAAGTAGAAGCAGTTGAAAGGGCTCGCGCATCCCCGGCTCCCAGGCAATGCATTGGGGGCGGGGCCAGGAGCTGCTGCGCAGGCCAGAGAAGAGCAAGGCAGGTTGGATCAGGCCGGCTGACAGGCTCTTGCCCAGCCCTGTTCTAACGGCAGACAGGGCTAGGGGCTAGTAAAGGTGGAAAGGATTTCAGCCCTTCAGTTAAAATCCACTTTCATTAGTCAGCCCTTCCTGATGGATCTGAGGATAGGGACTTAAATCACACTTCAGAGTATATAATTTTTTTTCCCCTGGTATGATGGACCACACCTCCTGCTAGGTCTCTTGCATTGTTGGCTTCCATGCCTAGCAGGCATGCAGAAGACCAGGTGGATAGCTGCTGTGATCCTTGTAGTCCTGCGGCAGCGCTGACTTCTCGGCAGTCTGTTTATCATAGGCTGTGGCCACAGGCGGCTGCCACGGCTTTTTCTTTCACTTTCCTTAGCAGAATTAGAAAAAGGCAAAGGGTGAAACTGGCAAATGTCGCCAAATGGCTTTGGATTGTAGGGCTCCTTTTCAAAAGCGACTCAGGTGCAGAGCAGCCTGAAAGCCAGTGGGCCTTAGGGCTCGTCTAAATGAACCGTTTGTGCCCGGCAAAGGGGTATCAAGCAGCAGCACATCACGTACCAACTGTGCATGTGGATTCTGCTGTTGCACCCTGCGGGTTCCCTAGGGTGCAGTGGCTTACAGCTGTTTGAAACAGCCATTCAGTTCATCCGTGCTAGACAGCGCTTAGTGCACAGTGGCAGGTCCACATGCATAGCTAGGGCCTGTCTACGCAAGGAAACTCTTTTGCAATAACTAAACTCGATTTAATAACTCCTGAAATAAAATCGAAAAAGCGTGTCCCCACTATGGGGAAGCCTCCATGGAGGCTCCATTAATGTGGATGCGCTACCTCAACTTAGAGCCCCAAGAAGCACTGGGGAGTAATTAGTTCAGTAACTCTGGGGAGTCGCTATTTCGAAATAGCGACACTGGAGGGTCCACGCTATTGCTATTTCAAAATAACTATTTCAGAATTACCGTTATTCCCCGAGAAAAGCAGGAGTGCAGATTACGAAATAATGGGGTTGGTGGTGTGTACGCTTCCCTTATAAATTCCACCAATGGGTGCATCTACACTGCAGGGCTTAACTCAAAATAAGCAATGCAAATTGAGCTACGTCAGTTGCGCAGCTTATTTTGAAATTGGGAGCGTCTACCCAGCACGTATTTCTAAACGGAGCACTCTTCCTTCCTCCCTTACTCCTCGTACAATGAGGGTTACAGGAGTCGGGGTAAGAAGTCCTCCAGCTTGACGCTATTCGAAATAACTACCTGCTGTGTAGACGCGGACCAAGTTGTTTCGGAATAGCGCTAGTTATTTCGAAATAGTGTTGCAGTGTAGACGTATCCAATGGGGGGTTATTTCAAAATAACTACCTAGTGTAGAACAGGGTTTAGTTTGCAATAGATTTACACTCAAGACTGACACCTGCCCATTCCTCGTTTAAGCCCCTCAATGCCCCGTTCCCTTTTGCCTAAATCACCCATTTGTTGCCATCACCCAGTGGTGTTTCTGGAAGCATCACTCCCATTGTTACTCGTCTGGAATCTGAGCCTATACTGGCTAAGGAGCAAAGTTGCCAGTGACCAATAGACAATGACATGATCCTTTTAGATGTTCAGTAGCAGTCTTAATCATTTTGTATCTAGGCCTGGCACAGACACTAATCGCACACTAATTCCATTTTTAAAAATCGAACTGGACAGCAATCAAGAAATCAGGCTAAATATCCCTTCCTTTTGCTGCATCTCAAGGAGGCACTGTTTAAAAAAAAGTTTATGACTTTACTGACAATCTCTGATGGTTCTGCTTTTAAACCAGCTTGTTACATCTCTCCTCACTTACGTATTTCTTTTTTTGGATCACATTTTCTCTTAAAGCAAAAGTTATGGGATCAGGGGGAAAGACTATACAGGTTGAATCTCTCTAGTCCGACACTCTCTAGTCTGACATGATTTTAGTTACCTGGATGTCCACTTATTATGGGTGTGTCCAAGTTTCCCGCGGTCCCATAAACTTTGTTTACAGCCACCAGCCCTGGCTCTCAGTTTTCTGTGCTGCTATTTAGCTCTAATTTACCCTAACAGTCTTCAAAGAGTCCATCATCTGAAGAAGTGGGTTGTGCCCACGAAAGCTCATGATACCATCTACGTGTTTTGTTAGACTTTAAGGTGCAGCAGGACTATTAGTTGTTTTTTAAGTTTTTCCAGTTACAGGCTAACTCGGCTACCCCTCTGAAGCTTCTAAGAGCCCAGTAAGCCGTAGAAATGTTGGTAACGCTGCTAGACAATATTGACCTCCCATGGTTCGGCATATTCTCTGGTTCGGCACTGGTCAGGTCCCGAGGGTGCCGGACTAGAGAGGTTCAACCTGTGGTATTAATCTGGTGGAGCACACAGAAAGGGGAGTGGTTTCAGGTTGGGTGCCTGAAGTATTTTATTCCCTTGTACGTCTTTTCAGCAGTTGCAGTTAAACACTTGCTGGTTTTTTTTTTTTCTTTTTGTTATTGTTGTGGTAAGTGGTATTGGCAGAAAAACTGCTCTGTGTCGTGTTGCCCTTTGCTGCTGTGTTGCAATGATTGTGTTACGTATTTCCGTGTGCATGGGGGACGCTGGGGTCAGACTGACCCAGTCCGTGCTGTAGGTGTGTGAAGGAGCTCATCTGCTGAAGGAAGCAGGCTGCCAAGTCTGGCTTTCACTGTGGCTTGGAAATTAACCTGGTTCTGTCCAAATTGGCTTCAGCTGAGATCAAGCACCCAGTTCAGGCGAAACAGAGCCTGCTCTGTGTTTGAAGGCAGGTTATGAAACAATGAACAGCATTTAGCATCTCCTGCTCCCCTGAAGCGCCCTCGGAGAATCTAAGTGCACATTCTGTTAACAGTGCAATACATTGTGGTCACGCTATAATACATAGGGCCCGATTCCTTTCTCCCTTCCCCTGGTGGAACGCAGAGTAACGCCACAGAAGTCTGTGTAGATGCCCTGTTGGGTGAGTGGGGGAAGCACGTGAGGAACATTGGTCACTTCTTTGCGAGTGAATGGAGGGTGATCTCCAAAATCCTGCTGATGCCTTTCAATATGCCCGAGTTTACATTTCAATATGGGTACATCTGGGCATCATTTTGAAGGCATCGCCTGCATGATGACCTGCTTTCTCCTGAGAGACGTGCTCTTGACATCAGGGAGGCAGTTGTAAATGCCACTCCAAGATCCGGCCCTTCAAGAACCAGTAGTTTCTCAGCAGAGCCCAGGTTAGTTTGCTCCTCTTAAGGTTGAGAAGCTGGCAGAGGTCTGGCGGTAGAATATATCTTGACCTGTCCTCCTCCCGCTGCCATGAAAAGTAATGAGCTTGCCATGAATAGGCACCTGAAGGGTGATGCTGAAGGTGATAAATAACAAGCTGACATTATAACAGGAGCCTTAAATAGTATTTGAATTCTAGGAGAAAGAGTGAGGGAAGAACGAACGTGACCTGCCTGTGCTCTGCAGCTGGACTTGCACTATTATTTATTCAGCGACTAATAAGGACAAGCAGGTGTGTTTTGTGGATTAGAGGTAATGTATGTGGTTATGGTTTTGGGGTGATGCCTTCTACCGGAATGGCAGGGTAATGCACCCACCTAATGTATTAACCCAGCTCTCCAAGGAGTAAGATTTTGGTGAATGGTTTGAGTGTCTTCAAGGCAGGGCTGTTGTCTTAGATCTCCTGTTAACACATTTGCTTTTCAGAGGTAATAGTCCCTGGCCACTTTATCTAAAGGTGTATTGGATGGCAAACAATGCACAGGCGCTGACTTCTGATGTTTCTGTTGTTTTTTTGGTCAAATTGACAGTCCCACCTAGAGGCTGACAGCTGATGAGATGGTGTAATTGTTTTTTGTTTTGCATTTAACTGGATTGTAATAAGATTGACTTTTAAAAAAAATGAATTCTAATCAGTGATTAGAAATACATGTAAAGAATTTATGTACAGTGGGGGGGGGGGCGTTAAATGATTTTAAATAATGAAAACCCAGACTATCACCTATCCTAGAATTGGTTCTACTCCGAGAGTAACCTTTTACTAGCATGGACTGCACTGTTCCTGGTAAATGTCTATTGCCTAATTGAATTCTTTTTTTGTAGATATTGTATTAAAACCCAAGTGTCTGTATAGTTAATATATAGCTGCTTATGTGTAAATGCTATTTTAAACACTAAAAAAAGCTTTTAATTTTATGTGACAACTGCATCCAGTGTCTTCCCTCTATTGACAAGGAGGCTTTGCATTTCTACAGCTCTTGCCAGCCAGGGCTCTCAAAGCATACACTGTGTCTCACAGCTTCTCCCCCCCAGCCCTTGAGGGAGGTAAGTGTTCGGTCCAGATGGTAGGAAGGCATGTGGTCTGGAGGTTAGGGATGTAACAGTGTAACCATTTAAATGGTTAACCGATAAGCATGAGCTTATCAGTTACCGAAACGGTTACATGATGACATCCGGCCCCATTCCCACGGAGCCAGCTGCCACCCCGCCCTGCTGGCTCTGTATCTATTACAAAGGAAAAACAGAATTTCAGTTTAAGACCCAGTTTTTGAGCCTCTCTAACATCTATACAGATAGCAAGACCAGCCTGAGAATTGACAAGAAAGATCAGCCTGACAATGCATCAGAGGCAAGGAGCAGGAGCCGGATTCCTGGGAGCCGGACCGGCAGGTGGGAGCCAGTATGCTCCAGGAGCTGGCTTAAAAGCTGGCTTCTGGAGCGCACCGGCTCTTGAGGAGCCAGTTGCTGCCCCAACTGCAGGCTGTGCAGTATAAGCTTTATATTGCAGAGCCCGCAGCATGTAACCACTAAGATTTGTAATGCTTACACAGTTACCTAATTAACCGCTTTTTAACATCCCGACCAGAGGTTAGAGCAGGGAACTGGATTCAGGACTTCTGCAGCCTATCACCATTTCTCCTGGCCCTCAGGTATGACTCGAGGGAGCTAAGGTGGGTAAATGGAAACACAGAAGTTAAATGAGTTACCTACAAAGCGGGACTAGAATCCAGAGGCTTGATTGTGTCCATGCAGGATAATGAGGGGAAAGAGAGGCACCCAGGAGTTATTGGCAGTGCTCAGTACATCTGATAACCTGATCCTCAGCTTGTCACCAATGCATTTGTGCAGAAAGTGTACTTGTCTCTTTAAAAGAGAGGAGGCTAGGTTAATTAGCATATCTCCTCCCTCTCCCTGATCCTGCCTTTGGGAAGGGAGTGGGCAGAGCTTGTGTGAGCACAAGTAGCCTAGGGTGTGTCTAGACTACAGGGTTTTGTCGACAAAAGTGGACTTTTGTCAACAAAACTATACCTGCGTCTACACTGCCTCTGAGTTCTGTCAACAGAACTCAGCATTTTTGTCGATGGCAGTAAACCTCATTCTATGAGGAATAACGCCTTTTGTCGACAGAATTCTGTCGACAGAAGGCATTATTGCATCTACACTGTCCTTTGCGTCTACACTCTCATGTCGACAAAGCAGCTTGCTTTGTCGACAGAACTGGATGTAGTCTAGACGCTCTTTGTTGACAGTATCTGTCGACAAAGCTTCTGTCGACAAAAGCCTGTAGTCTAGACGTACCCATATTGTAGATGGTGGGATATTGAGCAGTAGGTGGACCAGTGTTGTGAGTCCTGGGCCCTGGTTGGAGGAAGCTGCAAACCCAAGAAGTGAATGAGAAATCTCTCCCTCTGTCCCCTGGAGTTGCTTGAACCCGCTAATGCAGTCCGGTGGCTACACTCACTTAGTTCTGCACTCTGCATGTCTGCCCCAGCTGAGATGGAAAGCAGGGTTGCCAGATGGTTTAACCAAAAGTACCGAACCTCCCAAAAAAAAAAACACTGGGGAAAAAATTCTGTTGAGGGGGGGAAAAAAAGGGGGGGGGGACCAAAGTTGTTGAGAGAAAAATAAAAGCCGTCAGGCTCTTACTACATTTAAAATGCAGAGCCGCAGCGGTTCCAGACCAGCACGTACTGGAACTGCTAGATCCTGGCTCACGCCAGGTCCAGCAGCCCCCTCTTTGCAGCAGCTGGGGCTGGCTGTGGACAGGGGCTACTGCCCTTAGGGAGCGGGGGGAGGGAAGCAGCACTACGGAGATGGTGCTGAGGGGACCCAGCTTTTAAGCCAGCTCCCCCCAGCTCCTCCCTCCTCCTTCCCCCCTCCCCCCCGTCCCATCTTGCTGCTTCTCATACAGAGGCAGCAAGAGGGGTGGGGGGAAGCGGAGTAGTCAAGTACTCCACTCGACTACTTGATAAGTTTATACTTATCGGGTAGTTGAGCAGTCAACTACTCACTTACATCCCTACTTCACACCCTACATGCCTGTGAAAGGTGGTTTGGAAGAAGTTGGCTAATTGTTGGATACTAATCACCATTTAGAGTGCAATCCAGAGCTGCCCCACTGTGAATGAGGCCTTGTCTAGCCTGGCACATTTTGTCGCCAAAAACTGCTTTTTGGTGACAAAACCGTGAGAGCGTTTACATGGCAATGCAACTTTTGTTGGGAAAAACACTCAGTTTTGGCAACAAAAATCTTCCACCCAAGAGAGACTTTTGTCTTTTCCCCTCCCTTTATTGTTGGCAAAGAGCCAGTGTGGACTCTGCTGTTTGTTTTGTGGAGAGAACTGGCTTCCTCCAGTATCCCACAGTGCCTGCCCTGATGGCTCTGCTCAGTGTTCTGTGACCTCTGCTGCTCTGTAGGCATGCGCCCCTCCCCTTTCAAAGCTCTCAGAAGTGTCTGACAGCTGAGTGAGCTGCTCCATTTGGGAATCAAACAAAGAGCAAATCATTGGACTGCTCCTGTTCTGTCCTGTTAGGGACACAGCGGCAGGCAGACAGCTGCTGCAGGGGGAGGGCAGGAGGGGCTGCTGTGCTGCTTTGACATTCCTCAGCACGGAGAGCTCACAGAGCTATGAGGGACTCCCAAGAAGAGCAGGGATCAGCCCTGCCTTCCCAACACACTGCACTGTGGGACGCTGAGCCACATGGCTTTGCTCTATCTGTCGACGGGGTGCAGCACGGCCATGAAATGTCGACAACAGGAGGCAGAAGAACTGGCTTGACCGGTTTTCACTTTTGCACGTTCATCACCAAACCTCCCCAGTGTCGACATCGCCGGAGAGGAGAACTGGGCCCAGTATTTCTCTAACCTGGCCAATCTAGGTTGTGCCGCCTGCACTCCGCAGTCTGAGGGAGGCAGATTGACTCCAGCCTGAGTTTCAGAACAGGTGGCTCCCCTTGGCTATAAAAACAAGGGGTCAGCTTAATCACGGCTGACCTCAGCAGAGCCCCATCAAAGAATGTGGCTCCCTGTCTTTCCTGTCTTGAAAATGGCATAGGCTGCTGCAAGGTCACGAAACCCCCATGTGGTTCCTCTCCCATGTGACATTTTTGAGCACAGTCTCTGGCAATGGGCACTGCCATCCATACGGCCAGATTGCGATACCTGGGCTTGCGCTGACTAGCACCTCGCGCCACAAGAAATCCCACTGCTGTGTCTTTCTATACGCACACATGCCCGGGCTCCTTTTCCAAAAGAACTTCCGTACCCAGGGAGTTAAAGAAATGCAGAGGAAGAGTTGTGCATGGGAGGCAATGCCAAGGCCTCATTTCTCTCATGTTCAGTATATCACATGGATGAGTGTTTGCTTATGTCTTCAGGTGAATTAAATGGATGCGATCATTTTTGTCCAGCCCAGTGACTGGCTGATAAAGCCCCAGTGATAAAAAAGGAGGTAAAAGACCAAACGCTTTGGGCCAACTTCCAAGAGGGGAGGGAAAATAAAATAGGGAGAGCTCAGGAAAAAAAAAAAAAGACTTTTTGCTTTCAAAAGGTTCTGCGTTGGGTGCTTCTGAGGGGAACTCACCTTCGAAGGGACTGTTGCATTTTAATGCCGCTGCCTAGGGCCAAATATTGATCTAGCGGTGTAAATCAGGAATAGATCCATTTTAAGTCAATACATGTGAATAAAACTGAGGTAAAAGACAGTGGATTTAGGATCTCTGTGTGTGTTACAACTGTGATAAAATGATGCTTTTTTTACCTTAAAAACGAATGTGATTGTGGGCATGTGTGTAGCAAGAACAAAGAGCTTTTTATTTTATACTCTAGGATCTACATTTCAGTAAAGATGGATCCTGCCTTGATGTGCCTTTGAAAAAAATCTGCCCACAAATTCAGACACTGGAGACCAGGGGAGAACTCCCTGACATAAGGCCCTGCTTTTATTTTCACCACAGCCCGCGGTGCCCTTTGAGCGGGCAATGAAACGGAATGCGCACAGTGTAATTTGTTTCTGTGACTTGACAACATTGAACCTGAGCCTTTGTTAGGGCAGAGTGTGTGGAAAGGAACAAGTAGCTTTGCACCCCACATGCTACAGCTCTGCCACGGAAGCGCTGTCGTGGCAGCAGCCAGAGCTCCGGCCCTTTAAATCGTGTGCTCCAGGAAGCTGTGAGGGCTGGCTGAAGGGGGGGAGCACAGTGTATTCTAGGTAGTGCTGAGAACTGGCTGCCTCTGGCCAAACCCTTTCCGCCGGAGGCCCTGTCCCTTTTGGGAGCACGCAGCCGGCCCTCCCCCACCTTGCCTAAGTGCCCAGTAAGTAATTCTGTCCGGCCCCCTCTACTTAGCTATCTCCCTTCGGAGAGGAGATTAACTACAGCAAGTTAACCATGTCACCCAGGGCTCTTTGCTGGGTCTGGCTGAGCCGCAAGCCATGTGGGAGTGAAGAGAACCCTGCTGCTTTCTCTTCTCCTGACCTCTCCAGGCACCTGCCTCATGACCTACAGCACCTGCATTCTCCATGGAGGCTGGCTGCCACTCGCCTCTGCTCGGCACCATGGCCACTTGGACCCCCAATCTCCACCCCTGCTGTCTCCAAGGTGAGGCATCCACACCAATTCCTCTTCAACTCCCCACTCTCCTCTGCTCATCTTAATGTCCCACGGTTGAATTTTGGGGTGCTTAATTCTTGGGCTCTCTGAGCTTAGGGGTGTGCCTTCAGACCAGCACTGGATGTGCAAAGCCAGAGGACAGCTCCAAAGTTCCCTCTAATCTTTTCCATCCATGTGTGGAATAAATTTTTACATGCACTGAGGCATGTACAAATGTGCACCACCCGTAGAAACAAAAACCCAGCTGTGGGCACTCTGCTAATCAGCTGGGCAGCACTGGAATCTCTCCTGAGGGGCTGCACAAGCGCCTGGCTTACAGGGAACCCTGGACAGTTCCCTTCCCAGTTTTCAGATCAGGGTAGTTGCTCCAAAGGCAGTGACTCAGATTTCCAGGCTGTGCTGAGGCCCCTTGGAGCATAGTTCCCAGCAGATACAGTTCCAAACACACTGTCCTCTCTCTGTAGGTGAAGGCAGTATGGCCTATTGGTTGGAACACTAGACCAGGTCTCAACAGGCCTGCTTCTAGTCCCAGCTCTGATAGGGTGACCTTGGGCTCTGTGCCTCAGTTACACAGTCTGTATATTGGAGCTAGTGATGCTGACCTCCTTTGGAAAGCACTATGCACCTCAGTGCCGTCAGTGGCTCCTACCTTTCTCCACAAACAGCTAAAAATCAGCAGATCTCCAAGGCACCAATCAAACACCAGCATTGGTGAGTGGGGGCAGAGAACCCCCTGCACAGCTTTCGGAAGAGACCCCAAGCAAGGCATGATGGACCCGTTGCCCTTGTGCAGCTTGGGCTATGGTACCGCTATTGTAGTAATAACACACAGAGAATTTACATCTCCAACTAGTGCGCAGTGGGTCTGATTCTAATCACACTTGCACTAGATTTAAACCCACATACTCCCATTGAGTTCAGTGGCCTGATTACACTGCAACTGAGAGGAGAATCCGGCTGAGAGAATTTAGCAACCTCTGTTCAACAGAATGAGGCAGCCCACTGGGACACGAGTCAATGGGCAGCGAACCTGCAGGATTTATCCATCGACTCTATGGAACAACAAAACCAAAGTGTCAAGCAGTTTGAAAGAGCAAATAGTAATTGAATTGCCCAGAGCACAAATGCTCCAGTCAATTGATGGCAGGAAAAAACAGACCTATGAATGCTTCTAAAGCGGCCTGCATGGAGCTTTAAATGCGCCCACTGGCGGGCAGCCTGGCTGGGTTTCATCAGTCCCATTGCCATGCTGCCAAAGCCAGTCTCCCTTGGGTTGGGTGGTTTGCTTCCAGGCTAATGTGGCTTGATTCCGCGGGAGTTTCACTATTGTCTCCAATGGGAGCGAGGAGCAAGCCCTGTGACCCTTAAAGTTCCAAAACAGCTGTTCCGATGCTGTCTGTGAACCATTTCATTAACTGATCACTGACTAGATAAACTGCTGCGGTTGCTGAATCCAGCAATATCTCTGGAAGTTCCCAGCGCAGTTGTTTGGGTTTTTTAGAACATCTGAACAGCCACACTTGGTCAGACCAAAGGTCCATCGAGCTCAGTGTCCTGTCTTCCAACAGTGGCCAATGCCAGGTGCCCCCGAAGGAATGAACAGAACAGGGAATCATCAAGTGATCCATCTCCGGTCGCCCATTCCCAGCTTCTGACAAACAAGAGGCTAGAGACACTATCCCTGCCCATCCTGGCTAATAAAGTTAATGAAGCTAATTACCGGTCCTGCAATTGACAGGTAACTGCTTTTGCTGTTATATACCTTGGATTCTGTAATTTCCACTCCCCTTCCCCAAGCAGCATCACCTCAACACGATCTGACGTCACCGCATCCCAATCCGCTGAAGGCTGGTCACCTTCAGGAGGCAGGATATGGCAGCCTAATGCCCAGGAAGATTGCAGATCTTTTTAATCCTGCTCTGAAGGCACAGCCCCGTTGCAGCCTCGGCCCCTGGGTCGCAGTTTCCTTTTGCCCCATTCAGAGCAGGAGGAGAGGAACCAGCATGAGAGCAATAGGCAGGATGGAAGAGGAGGGCTAGAACCAGAGGAGTGAAACAGGGCCTTGGGGGTGTGGATCTGAAGAAAAGAAGAAGGGTGAATTTGCAGGAAAAGTGTCATCATGATGCAAAGCTGGGGCTGACATACCATTGTGTCTGGTACCAATACAAGCATGGTTAGATAGATCTTATGAATGTAAAGGGATTTCTGGTATTAGGATGGTCCTAGAGTAAGAGGACCTGTTCCCCTGACATGTAGGCAAAATGCACACAGGGTTATCCAAAGCCAGGGTTGTGATTTAAGATTATTTTCCCTTGTCTATTCCTTACATGCTTCCCCCAACAACACCCCACCGTACAACCCAGCACATTGAGTGGATGTTTTCAGAGAACTAGCCACAATGACTCCAAGATCTCTCTCGACTGGTAACAGCTAATTTAGTCCCCATCATATTAGACGTATGCTTGTGATGATGTGAGTATGGAGGTATCTCAAGATACAGGGAGGGGCCTAGTGAAATTTGCAAGTGTCCTAACTCCCATTCACTTTCAGTGGGAGTTAGGCATCTAATCCGATTTGTGAGTCCCTCTAGACACACATCTGCATCTTTAGGCTCTCGTAAATCTGATCCAAAGTAACTAGTCTCCATGCTGCACTGAGATTAAGAGAAGCTGAGAGTTCACCTGCCTTAAGACTTGTTCCCTTTAATGCCAGTGGAAAGACTTCCATTGACTGCAGTAGACATTGGATGAGGCCAATGTTCCTTCTATTTTTTTCTGTCCATGTGCAAAATACATTTCTTTATGGGCACCAAAGCATATGCAAATGTGCACCACCAACAGGAACACGCAACCTAGCACTGGGCGCTCTGCTAATCATCTGGGCACCATCTGAATTTCCCCTGAGTGGCTACACAAGCGCCCAGCTTAGAGAGAACACTGGATGAGACACATCATTACTGTGGTTTTGCATTGTGGCAGCCTGAATGCAAATTATCCCTAAGCCAGTTCCCCCTCCAATACAAACAGAAGTGAGGGCTGAGTGCACAGATTTTCTGCCGCCTTCTTGCTTTTGATGACCAAGCTTTTGCATATCCATGCGCGGCAGTGCCACATCGGGCTGTGATTGTCCCCCAAGCTAACCAGAGTTGGAGAAGGGAGAGTAAGGAAAGGCCAAGATGGAAGTGGTGGTGTTAATTCAATAGGAGGCACTTTTCCCTGTGAAGCAATGCCTCAGTTGGGTGTAACCCGCTGCTGCTATGCTCTGGGTAGCTCCATCACTCAGGTGAGGTGTATCCAAGAGCCCGACCAGCTGCAATCATAGAAACTCGGATTCACCTCATCCGGAGCCTACTGAAGTCGTTGTGAGTCGTCTTTTCCATTGGGCTTGAGGATCAGGTCCCAAATGCCTCCTGGTTCTTGTAGCGCAAATAGGGGTATTCCATCATAGAACTCTACCTCTCGTTAAGAAAATAGTCAATGAAGTATCAGATGCAGCGGAGAGGTAACCAAAGCATAACTGTCCTGTCTTTGTTTCAGGTGTACTGAGAACTTTGGAGCGGGGGGTTGAGTTTAACGTGCTTGTTTCCTATGGAGTCAAACCTTCCCGCTCTGGGATTCTGTAACTTTTGCAATAAATAGTTTGCACATTCCTCTGTGCTTCCCCTCCACGGAGCATGCGCCTCTCTGCAGAGTGCAAACGGTGTGTAGAAGGCGGGCACCAGCAGCAACTGCTTCTGGAGCAATCCATATACAGGTTGGACCTCCCTGGTCTGGCAACCTGGTCCCAGATGGGGATTTTGCCAGACCAGGGGAGATAATTTCTGTCCCTCCTGCTGCTGGCCCCACACCCTGCTCCCCCACTGGGTTGCTCTGAATTGCTTCCCCCCACACCCAGATGAGCTGCGTGCCGGTTTCTCCCCTCTTTCTCCACTCCGTAGCCCAGGTAAGCCGTGCACCATGATGCTTCCTCTCCCCCCTCCTCCCCCACACACATTGGGCCGGGACCACAGATGTTGCCGGACCAGAGTGTGCCGGTTTATAGAGGTGCAGCCTGTATCAGAAATGAACTGAAATGGCACTTGGCAGAAAGATCAGTTCTAGGGGCGGAATAGCTGTGGCTAACTATAGAGATAGAAAGTGGAAGTAGCAGTTCTTACTGTCTGTGTTTTGCTCCTGTCCAATTCCATTAACAAAGCTGTTCACAAATCATATCTTTGGGATCTGAATGTGGCCATTGTGAAACAGGTTGAACTGAAGGAGCCTGGCCTGATGCTTGTAGCAGGCTGACAAACTAGAATATGGTTTTTTGTACCATGCAATAATTGGCCTGTGGAACTCATTGCAACGAAATGTGCCAAGAACTTGGCAGGGTTCCAAAAGGATTTGGATTACTCTATGAACAATGAGAACCTCCATTTACAGTAGGATCTTTTCAAAATGAGGGTGTGAACCCTTGTGTTCAGAGCATGAGCTAGCTCCGAAGGCCCCCTTCCTCTGACGCAGCTGCTATTGGTCATGGTTGGTGGCAGGATGCTGACCTAGATAGGCCTCCGCTCTGACAATTCCTGGGCCTGTTTTATGAGCAGGCGAAGGGGTGGGGAGGAGGTTACATGTAATTCACAATCTGCTTTTGCTATTTTATCCCAGTGCAAACAGTCCCACTGGGTGAGGAGTGGGTCTCTTGGTGGTTACTTTGCATGTTTGCAGAAGCCATGGGAGCGTTTTGCTCTGACTCGGGATGCTAAGATTTGCATTTTCTATTTTCACTTCATTTCCGTGTTCTTTGCAAAGGCAGCTTGGCAAAAAATACACTAGCGCCAATTTGGAGGATTGTTCCTTGCATTGTGCCAGCAATTCCTTTTGAAGTTCGATCTAAATGTGGTTTCTGCCGGCTTCAGTACAGAAACAAGCAGTGGTAGACACAGGTATAAATAAGGAATAGCACATCATCTTACCTGTACATTGAAGGGTCCTGAGGAGGAGATAAATGTTAAGAGGAGAGCATGTCACCAGACTCCTTCGATAGGATTCCAGCATTGCTTTATATCAGTTATAAGCAGGGGGCTGGAACAATTTTTATAGTGAGGATGCTGAGAGCCATTGAACAAACTGTAAACTTTGTGTATGTAACGGAAATGACTTCAAGCAAGGGGGTGTGGTCGCACCACCAGCTCCAGCCCCTATGGTGATGGAAGAAAATGTATTCTCTCTCTTGTTCCAGTTCCTCCCTTTCCCCCCATTTCAGGTCTGGCCTATTCTTGATCTGTTTTCTCCTGTATCTTTCCCCTCCTAGGTCCCTCACCCTCCTTCCACGTAGCCTCAAGGTGAAAACAAGGACATGCAAAAATTGCCCCACCCAAGGCCTCATTGGTAATTTTCCAAGAACGGGAGCTAACTTGAAGATAGAGCCGATTGGAGCCACCCTCCTCTGTCATGCAAAAGGCAACACACAGAAATGACAGGTCCTAGCATGAAATATTCTTTAGTGCTCTGAGATGGATCCAAGAGTCCCTGTGGGTCTCATCTCATATCGTCTCACGAGAACGTCATAGGCTCACCCTGATGGAGATGGTGGAATGATTTCATTCACTGCAACTTCTACCAAGTAAACCCAAAGCTGCAGAGCGTTTTGGATTTATTACGTTTAATAGGCAAGGAAACATATAGGAATGTATGCATTCCTGCTACACTAGCCTTAGGTACACACCTGATGTGTTGCGAGACAAGCTCGTGCACTAGAAACGGAGCAAAAAATATACCAAGAGGCATCCAGGAGGATGGAAGACGGAAGCCAGGGATGAAAGCAACTGAACATTTCTTCCAGGTCCTGTGCTATTGCAACGCGGGTCCCTGCCAGCTCTTTCAATAGCTCCCTGCTGGCTTTTGCTGGAGCTCAGGCAGCTCTTTCTGGACCTGCGGATCAGGGCGCCCCTGCTTACTTTCACCTCTGACGGAAGCAAACACCAGACTTTACACTAGTGACTGGGACTGGACAAACTGATCCTTGACACGGCCTTGAAATGATTCTACCTGGGATCTTACCCTAGCAGCCAGCAGAGGCACTGCAGTGGCATCTCTCTCTCCCATCCGTGCTGCCGGTGGGGCGTGTTTGGAGAACAGGAATGAAGGTTCTGTGTATATGTACTCGGCAATGCCTGGGCCCTAACAATTTGTCCCCCTAACTTGGAGTTGGAATCTGAAGCTCAGCCACTGGAAACTTGAGGGGAACTGAGCACCTTCCATGAGGGCAAGTCCTCTCCTTCCCTACCCTCTGCTATCCCTTCTTTCTGTGGGCCCTCCTGCCTTTCCACACGCTGGGCAGGACCGGAAATGGATGTCCAGAAATAGCAACCGAGAAGCAGGTCGGCTTTTCCTCCTGCACTGTCCAAGAGTGGGAAATCTTGGAAATCTCTTGAGGGTCTGGTGAGGTGCAGCTCCGATAGGAACAGCTGCTGCAGAGAAGCATCCAGATTTTAGGGTGCTGAATGGAGCCTGTCGTGGCGCTGGCTTTGAGAATGACTGACTTGAGCAATGTCTCCCTCTGCTTATTGTGGGTCTGAGAAGAGATCAGGGACCCACTGCTCTTACCACTGCGGGCATTTTCTTTTCGTTTGAGCACCAGAACCCTGAGATTTTCTCTCTTGAGCTGGAAAGGTTCTGGTCTTCCGTCCACTGGATGGGTGCGTGGGGGTGTTTTATAGAGCGATTTGTGTCTTCTGACTGCCGCGCCTGCATTCACTGCGAACCAAACCGCCCTCGCTAATATTGAAAGTCCTCCCAGCTTCTCTCTCACAGCTGCCTAGCACAGGTCTGGCTAGCGAGAGTCCTTCTCCTGTGGCTCCTCTTTGGCGTAACTCTGGAAATAGGCCTCCGTGTTCCATTCGGGCTTGAACAAGAGGATGTAACATTTAGGAAGGTAGTAGGAGGCCAGAAACCCCAGCGCACACAGCAGCATGCTGAAGAGCTGCGCGGTGGGCTGCTGCACGGGCCGCACCATGCTGTAGGTGGTGGTGAAGGCGATCCAGGTGATGAAGTAGGACAGCATGCTGAACGTTATCCCCCGGGCAATGTTGTACTTCTTGGCAGGGGTCTGCACCATGAAAGTGCAGAGGAAACAGACGAAGGCCAGGCCGCCGTTGTAGCTGTGGATCACAATGAAGCCGAACCAGGACTGGATGCTGCACTGGATCAGCACCTGGGAGTCCAGCAGCTTGTAATTGCTCCGTGGGAGGGATGGAACCGAGTACATGTACCAAAAGCAGAGCATGCTTTCCATCAGGCAGATGACAGCCATAACCAGCCAGGCCCCCTTCTGGGCCAGCCAAAGCAGGGGACTTTGGGGGCCGCTTTTGAACTCCGTCAGCAAGAGGATCTCCAGTGACTTGACGAAGAAGGTGGAGAAGCAAGCGCAGAGGCACAGGGCGTAGATGGGCTGGTAGACCATGCATTTGGCAGTGGTGGGCTTGCCGATATGGAGGCACAAGCTGAGGCACATCACCAGGAGGCAGAACAGGGCAAAGATGCTCCGGGTGCCCCCGGACGCCTGCACCAGGGATGTATTGAGGTTCTTAAGGAAGAGCCCAGTGGACAGGCAGGTCAGCACAATGGCGAAGAACATCAGGATCAGCAAGCTGATGATGAGCGGCTCGTCCCAGAAGAGGTACCTCTCGCTGCGGTCGTAACACTGGGTGCTTCGAACAGGTGCCCACTGATGCTCTGGGCACGCAGTGCAAAACAAGGCCTCTGAAAAGCAGCAATGAGAAGGGGGCGTGAGCAGTGTTCCCTCTATTCGGTTCCATCCGCGTGTGGAATAAATTTTGCTACATGTACCAAGACGTGTGTGAACGTGCACCACCAATAGAAACAGAAACGTAGCTGTGAGCCTGCTGCTAATCAGCTGGGCGGCACTGGAACACTGGACATGAGGCTGGGCACGGCTCCACACACCATCTGGTCTGCAAGGACGCTGCTGCAGGCAGCATGATGGCAGATCACCAGCCTGGGCCAACAGAGCAGCCAGTTTGGATCCTACAATCTCCAGGTTCATCGTGCCAGCTCAGAAATATGCAAGTGTATTCAGGGTCCCCACAGCCTGTGACTAGTCTCTCCTTTCCTCTCCTCTCCCCTCCCCAGTGCCAAAGCCCAGCTGGAGATGGGACGCCCCAAACTCCCCAACCCCACATCACTAATGCCAGTACCCACTCAGCCTGTTTCCCCCACCTACCCCATGCAGTCTGCTCCCAGCCCAGCCCAGGGGAGGAGGAGAGACCTGGGTTTCTCACAACAGCCAGCTGCTGTAATCTGAGTAGTCCCTCTCCTCTCCCCACTGCCTCAGCCCGGTGGGGAGACGGGATGCCCCAAACTCCCCTCCTCACCGACCCCCCCTCCTTGTGTCCCCTCCCTATTGGCTGGGAGAGACTTACTGCTCTGTCCTCAGCAGGGAGCTGCTGCTGTCACTGAGGGAGAAGTGCCCCTCTCCCTGCCAGGCAGCTCCGTGCGTGGAACCCTGAGCCCCTAGGTGGGGCTCATTAAGCAGCTGCACAGCCGCGCTACTGCACAGCGTAGAGGGAAGCTTGGTGACTCCCCAGGCCCCTTCCCTCTCTACTCCCAAACGAGCAAGCCCCATATTTTCTGCTTCTGCTCCCTTTCCCAGGCAGGGCCCCCTGCTTCCAAAAGACCCTTGAATTTTGCCACCAGGATCATTGTCACCTTCTTGCAAAACCAAACAATTTCCCATCCAATCACAAGGGCTCACTCCCGCTGCTTAGTTCCTAAGTGGGCTGTCAGCTCAGCCCTTCAGAAGGATGCTGGGCAAAGCACCGGAGAATATATTACAGGGGATGATTCTGCACTGGCCAGTAATGGGAGCAGACCCTCAGGCGACCGAGCTGAGTGAAAGATTCTCACTCACCCTACCCCCACCTCTCCATGCTGGACCCTACATGCCACTCAAGCTGTGATTGCAAAGGTGTCATAAGGCACTGGGGAGAATTTCCCCCCCTAGGAGTGGCAGAATTGTAAGTGGGGATGGTCTATTGGCAGCGTGGAGTACACGAGGAGCAGGCCAAGACACAGGAGGGCGATGTGCATGCAGCCCAGACCACTGCAGAAATCTGGAGATGTGATTTAGCCTTTGGAGACTGCTGTACATTGGAGCAACCCTGGGGCTGCTCTCGTGTGTGGTGGGGGCAGCGCTGGCCCAGAATCAGGTTGGGCAAAGATGGCTTCCAGCCAGCGTTCTCCTTTCTCCCCATGGTTTGCATCTTCTACACCATGCCTCTCAGAAGAGCCCCGCAGAGTTGGACACCCATTTACCTTAATGGTGCCGGGAAGCTCTAAAATCAATAGCCAGTTGGGACAGGGGTTAGCGGAGAGCTGCCTTTCCCGAGCCTCACCTTTGGCGCTCTGGTAGGTGTTTTCTTCACAGTCGATACAGTCGTAACAGCAGAGGTGGAATCCTTTCACTCTTTTAATCTGCCC
Source organism: Rafetus swinhoei (assembly GCA_019425775.1). NCBI lineage: Eukaryota > Metazoa > Chordata > Testudines > Trionychidae > Rafetus > Rafetus swinhoei. The sequence continues at coordinate 9,610,882 of CM033441.1, forward strand.
TGGTTCGCAGCGCTGAAAGCACGTGGACACAGGCTTCTGGAAGAAGAGCAATGCCACAGACAGTCAGCAGGTTAACACACTGGCTGAGTAGGAGCATCACTGCCCCTTATTAGATAGGACCAGAGCTGTGTGTCTGAGGCCCTATACTGCTAATGGGGACTCTCCTTTAGCTCACATCACATGGGGTCTATTAGGGAACAGGAAGGTCCCGAGTAGCTGCAGCAAGCAAGCTGTGTAATAGGCAGAGGAGTAGCAAGGGTGTTATGCGCCTGGCAAAGGCAAAATTTGTGTTCCTCCTCCCCCCCCCCGCTGTCGCCGCCACGCAGCAGGGCCCTGAATGTGGCGCATGGGTGAGCCTGACCCAGGGAGGAGGTGGGGGAGCTTGTACCGCGGCTTCCCCTTCCCCCTCCAGTTTGGGGCTGGGCCCCTGTATGCACTAACCCGCTGGCGGAGATGGAGGAGGGTCGGGCTGGGGATAGAGAGGCGGGGAGGAGGCTTCAGCCGGCGGTGGCAGGCGGAGGAGGAGCAGGCGAGCAGAGGGATGACAGGAGGAGCGGAGGGGGGACTAAATTGATGCCTCCCTAGTGTGGCGCCCGGGGGCAACTGCCCCCCCTCTGGCCCCCTTGCTACACCACTGGTAATAGGTGAGGCTTTGTCCCCATGTTGTTGTGACTAGCAGCACCTTTGCCCTCACTCTTTACCTTGTTATCCATGGTGTGAAACCGAATCTGGGACGTGTTGATGCTTAAGGACGTCTGGTACTCTCCGACAGCCACATACTGGAGTCTGCCTTTCTCCCAGCTCCAGAACATGATGTCGTAGCCCTGGTTCACGCTATGGAACGGGTCCATCATGAAGGATTGGTTATCCAGGGTGAACTGGAGCGATTCCATGATGTCCACCAGCTGCAGAGAAAAGGGGAGAATGCCCGGCCGGCAGTGGGTTGTGGGAGGCTGGTGGCTGGGAGACTTCACCAAACGCTCCCAGATGGGGGGGTACGTCTGGATGGCTGTCGCTAGCTGTGATTGCGGCCTGTACCCAAGCTAGCTTCATCTAGCTAGGTCAGTAAAGCTGGGGGCAGCAAGAGTTTCGGGCTTTGGGATGGGTTTGTACATGCTTAAATTGGTTGCTGTGGGACCCAGGCAAAGTGGACGCAAGCTGACTCGAGTATGTGTGCACAAGCTATAACCACACCCCCGGCCTGCAATGTTCTGGGTATGTCTATGCTGCAGTGAGAGCCTTGGGTTCAAGTTCAGGTTTGAGGCCTTCCCCTTTTGGTCTATACACAAATCACACTAACCCAGGGCTTGGCACCAAAGTCCCAGGAGCTGGGACCTAGTGATCAAGCCCTATTGCTTTGTAATGTAGACACAGTGGCCTTCAGAACACCTGGTTCTTGCTGGTCCCTCTTTGTTCTACTGTGCCCCGGTCACTGCTGGATGCACCGTCCATGGGGAGTAGTGCATCCCACCGCTGCCACCAGTGGCTGCCAAAAGTATTACACTATCATGGGCTGACTTTTTGTCCTCAGTACGGTCAAGTTTGGTGGACAGTCATGTTTGCCCATGTTGCTCCACAAACAAAGGGCTGGAGTGGCCACCTTACAGGAGGGAGCTAGGAAATCTAGGATGTGGCTGGTTGGCCTCAGGCGTACATAATGCAGTGTAAATGTGGAACCCTAGGTTCAACCATTCCTGATCTTGAGTTACAAGTGAATGTAGACACTCAAGCCCTAAGTTAACAAACTCACGGGCTGCTGACCCCAGTTCTACTAACCCTGAGGTTATGTTGCAGTGGAGAGGGAACCCCTCCAAGTATGGCAGCAGGCTGGGTACGGGTGCCTCATTTTCTGGTTGAAACCTCTTGTCACCTGTGCAGGCTAAGATAGCAGCCATTAGCTCTCAGGCTCCTGGACATCAGCTGGGTTCAGGAAGGAATTTCCCCCTCTTTTAAAGCATTGACCAGCATTATCCTTAGTGTGGAACTGACTCTGACCTGTCTCATGTCTAACATCCCTTTATTGCAGGGTGGGGCTGTATTCAAGTTGCAGTGGGGGGAGGTCTAGGTTGGATATTAGGAAAAACTATTTCCCAAGGAGGGGGTGGTATCTCCATCCCTAGAGGTTTTTAAGTCTCGGCTTGACAAAGCCCTGGCTGGGATGATTGAGTTGGGGTTGGTCCTACTTTGGGCAGGGGGCTGGACTCGATGACCTCCTGAGGTCTCTTCCAGCCCTAGGATTCTCTGATTTTCTGATGAGCAAATACTAGGTCCGTACACAGCACAGTTCACATGTAGATCACAGAGCATCACTCTCCCACTTTTACAGCTGCAGAAACAGGGGCACAGAGGGCAGGGAACTTGCTTGGAAGCCCCCCAGAAAGCCAGTGGCAGAGTTAGGAATAGAATCCAAGTTGCCAGACTCTCAGACCCCTGGACCACATCTTGGGCCACTGCCAGAGGCAGGAAATTGGATCTGACGGGCCAATGGCATGAGGCTTCATTATGGGAAACCCTGGGCCTGATGACAAGTTCATACTGGGAGGCAGCTAGCGGGCTCCACCTTAGCACTGGAAAGGGGCCGATGGGAGGAAACCGGCAGTGGGACAGAGGTGTAGGAGTGAAAAGCTGCTGCTGCGGCCCCCGCCCTCACGTACCTCCCAGGATTTGACTGGAGTTTTCGGGCATCCTTGGGCCGTGCACTCCAGCGCCTGGTGCAGCGCGTGGGCCGTGCTGTACACGGCGACGTACACCGCGTAGATCTGCTGGTTCTCCAGCAGGTGCGAGATGTCCTGCAGGGAGACGTTGTCGCAATGCCCGCACTGTGGGCTGAGCACAGCCGAGTTGGCGTCGTGGCTGTGCTCCCGGGAAGCCTGGCAGAAACTCTCCTGCTGGATGGACGCAAAGAGGTCGGTGACGTAGTCCTGAAAGCCAGGGACGATGCCTCCCTTGATGGTAAAGCCGATGACTGTCCCGATGGTGTGGATGTTGGGGATGGAGGTGACTATGTCGGACATCACCCAAGCTTCGGTGGCCACCCAGACCTTCTGGCTCAAACCTTGATGGATCCACTGCTCCAGCAGGGCCTGCACCGGCCTGTCCACAGAGAAGAGGACAATCACGTTCACCTGGGTCTCGTTGATGTACCTGATGATTTTCTCCAATTTCTTTTGATCTTGTGGGAGTGACGGGTCAGCGGGAATCAAAGCCTCATAGGCCACGCAGATGCCCTGGGCTGTGGCCAAGGTGGAGAAACTGCCCAGCCCTTCCCGGCCGTATTCGTTTTCACTCCCGAGGGCAGCGATCCAGTTCCAGCCGAACTCATCGAGCAGCTGCACCAGGGCTTCCGACTGGTTCCTGTCACTGGGAACTGTCCGGAAAAAGGACGGGTAATACTCCTCTGAGCTGAGTCTCTCGCTGCTGGCTCCATAGCTGACCTTGAAAGGGGGGAAAGACCCGTGTGTCTGGATACGTCTGCACTGGACTGGAGGTAAGCTGTTAGTGGCAGCTGTGTCAGTCCCAGGGAATTAGAGAAGGTGGGGGAGAGAGGATCTTTTACAAGATCATCTTCATGGGCGGTGGGTGAAGGCAAGCCCTAGCCCTACCCACCCCCAGCCTGATCCTTCCTGGACACCTGGAGGGCCAGGGCTGCCATGCTGCAGCATGGCCACCTGGCGCGGGGATGGGGCTCCGGTGCTTGATACCGTGCGGCTTCCCCCTCCAGCCACCTCACCTGCATGTGCCTCCTCTCCTACGTGCAGGACAAGCCGGAGGTGTCCCCAGCTGGCGCTGCAGGTGAGGTTGGGGTGAGGTCTCTATGCACGGCCGCTGGACCCCTCCCACCTGCAGCTTTGCATTGGACCCCCCGGGGCTGGATTGAATTGTTGGGGGTGGGGAGGAGGTTCCCCATCCCCAGAGCAGATTTGGTTTTCATTCTGATGCCTGCAGACCCCCGGTGACTCCCCGGTCTATAAACTGCCCCCTCTGGTCATTTCCTCGCTTGCTCTGCATTGGCATCCGGCCCCCTGTTTAACAGGGATTTATGAACAAGAAACTGATCTGCCCTGTAGCGGTCTGGGGGAGGGGCTGCTGAGCCCCCTGGACTCCACTGATATTGATAGGAATCTAGGGTGCTCTGCACCTCCCGGGCTGTGCCCAAACGCTACCCAGAGAGCAGCATTTAGACCAGGGCTACTCAACTTTGGAAGTTCCGGGGGCCACAATGATATTCACAGCACGTGCCGAGGGCCGCAACTTAAGTGTGGTTGCATAGACATGCAAATATATGCAAATAGCTTCTTTCACACTGACGGGCATGAATACAAAGATTAAGGCAAGACTACACAACATGCAGGCCCCATTGAAGTCAATTCTGCTGATGTTAATCAAATGCAATATTTACCTGCTTTCCACTCATGTGACAGCACTTTTAATGAGCAATGACAGTCCAGGAATGTAACTACTAAAACGCCTATCAACAGAAGACCATTGTATTGACTCCTTTTTTGTTTTGGCACCCACATGTTGAGCCCCACGTTAATCCAAACCGCACCGCGGGCTGCAAACAAACGGGCCAAGTGTTGAGTAGCCCTGATTTAGACTTATTAGAGCCACAGCAGCAACTCACACCGCAAGGGGGCTTCAGTCTCCAGAGCTCTCTGCCGGCTCCAGCCTGGGAGCTTGCGTGGCCTCAAGAAAACCCAACTGGACTGTAGGCCTCCCTCAGCGCAGTGTCTGAGCCCCGCACGGTCCGTGTAGTTATCCCCTCCCCCTGCCGGGGAAGCAGATAAATGAGGGACACAGAGGCTATGGTGGGTGTGTGTGTATCAGGGAGTGAATCCAGATCTCCCAAGGCCTAGGTGAAAGGTCTAACCCAGTGGTGGGCGACCTACAGCCTGAGGGCTGCATACGGCCCTTTGGGGTACTACCTGTGGCCCTTGAGACATTTTGTTTACCATTGTCCATGCGCAGGGTTGCCAGATTCTGCTGGTTTTCGTCCATGTCGTTTTTTCCCTGCTGGTGTTAATGAAGTGACATGTGTGAGGAAGTGGGGAGTTTTGGGGGCTGAAAGGGGGCTGCACGCAGAGGGGGGGCACTCAGTACCCGGGGATGTTACTGGTTAAATGTGACAAGGGGAGAGAGGGAGTTTGTTGTTGCAGAGAACAGCACAGAATGGGAGCCCTGACGTCTGGTGCCCTGGTGACCGGCCAACCGCGCTCAGAGGACACAACCGGTTCTGGCCAGACGACAGACAATGGGCTGCAGAGGGGAGACCTCGGTGACCGGCCCAAATGGTTCCAGTGTGGGGAGAACATTGGACGGAGAAGGGAGGGGCCCGGGCTACCCTGACTACCTGGAGAGAAGACACTGGGCAGGGGAGGGGCTGTTGCTGGGGGAATCGGAGGCTCTGCTAGAAGACGGGGCTTGGGATCTGGTCAGGGAGCAGAGCAGGCAGAGCTCACCTAGCTGCAGGGGAGACTCAGACGTGCGGGGCTGAGGGGGGACCAGGCCTACAGGCCTGAGAGATCCTTTGCTGCGTTCAAAGCTCAATAAAGCCTCCTGTTTTGTGCTGGCTAAGAGTCGCTCTGGGCTGGAGAACAGGGCTGCACTATTCCCTCTGGGAGTGGAGGCCCCGGGGGTCCAGAGGGAGTGGACCCCCCGAGGGGGCTCACAGCGGAGGCAGGCATGCGGAAGGCCCTGAGAGGCACCAGCCTGGAGGTGGAGGGGCAGACCCCCAGGTGAGAGCGGGCACCCCAAGAGAGGGTCGCCACACGGGAGTGGACTCCCTGCAAAAGGGCTGTCTCACTGCCGCTGTGCCGGAGTGGGCTCCCCGAGAAGGGGCTGCCGCACTGAGAGGGGGGTTCCACCCGGGGACTGAGGGGCTGAGTGTGGGCACGACCCGTGAGCCGTGACAACCCGCACGTAAAGCAAAGGCATGTGAAGCGAGGTGGGTGCTGATTGCACAACACTGACTGGGAGAGCCGTGCGCTCCCTCTGCTGCTACGGTTCAATTGGCACCTCCCGCAAATTCTAGCCACACAAGCGCAGTGAGCAAAACTGCCCTGCCCTGCGTGTCTGAAAACTGTAGGTACTTGGGGTACTTATAATTTTTTTTTTAAAGGGGGTACTTTATTAAAAAAAAAGTTGAGAAACACTGCTCTAGACAACCCTTCCTCTCATCACTGGCTCTATAATGCCAAAGCCATCTTTCTCCAGAGACATACCTGTGGGATGAGAAAGAAGCCGAAGAGTTTAGCTGTAATCAGCGCGAGGTCTGACACGTAAGGCCCAATCACGGCTGTTACTCGGGTCTGGTAGTCGGTGTAGTTGCACAGCACATCGATGCCCGTGCTGCCCTCCTTGGTCAGGAATAACAAGCTGGGCTGTATGACCACCACTGGCTCCAAGCAGCTGTCATAGATTTCATAGCCCAGTTTTATTCCCGGGAGGAGCGACGTGGAGTTGTTGATCTGATCAATGGCAAACTTCATCCCGAGAGCCCATATCAGGCCGGCAGCATATAACCTGCAGGTAGGGCAAACCGCAAAGCAGTGACCTAGAACAGCATGAAGCCAAATGGATCAGGGCAGTTGTGCTGGAGATCAATTTATTCTATGCTCTTTACTCTCTCAGCAGCCGTGAGTTGTGCAGAACAGTACAGTTGAACCTACCTCTAGCAAAGCCGTGTCCTCTGGGAAGTGACAACTATCAGAGACGCTTGACTGTAGCCAGGACCTGTGTAGGACTCTGCACAGTCTGCCTGAAGATCTCCGAGCACCAGTGAATCCTGCTTTGCAGCCCCATTCGGTGGTAGGTAAATACATGAGCTGCATTTCATAGGTGAGGACACTGAAGTACACAGAGGGGAATTGATTCACCCTGTGTCACACAGGGAGGTGTGTGTGGCGGAGATGGGATTCAAACCTCGTGTCCTCAACTCCCTAGGTGTTAACCACCGGACCATGTTGTTCTATGTGGAGTGTGCTATTGACTTCAGCACTGTCCAGCACTTGTGCATGGGACACAAGGGTCCCTTTTCGGCTCCCTGCAAATGGAAGTGTGTGCACATACTGCCATTGTGGGCTAATGAGTTTTTGTTGGTAGCCCAAATAGTCCTTGTAAATACGACTAATTTGGTGCAACTGACCAAGAACTATCCATTGCAAGTACACTGGTAAGAGCTAGTGCGCAAAACAAGTGAATTCTGTAGCCCTGCCTGCAACAGTCAGCTGCAGAGTAATACAACATCTTGTGTGACTGTGCACTGTGGGGGGGAGGATCCTATTTGCTGTCTGGGGTTGGTGTATGGCAGGGATGGGCAATCACTTTTGCAGGGGGGCCACTTTACGAACTTTGGTTTGAGATCACGGGCCGGCTATGGCCCCCCCAGAAGGGACGGGGCCTTGGGCAGAAGAGACGGTTCCTTCTAGGCTCTGTGCACTCCCAATGGGGGAAGAGACTTTGCATGTTCCCCAGGCCAATCAGTCTCTGGGGCAGGGGAGTGCGCAAAGTCATTCGCAGTTCAAATTTGTCTGGTGGTTCTCTAGGCACTGTGCGCCCCTGGCGTGGGGAAGGAGCTGCCAGCCACTTTGAACAGCAAATGACTTCACACGCACCTCCACCCCTGGGTCTTGATTGGCCTAGGGGTGGAGGAGCGGCAGGGCCAGCCGGGGATGGATCAAACGGCTTGGCGGGCCAGGTGCAGCCCGTGGGTCATATCTTGCCCACCTCTGGTGTATAGAGTCCCCCCTGCCCATGTGTGTACCAGGTGAGGTTTGCTTCCTCTGGGGTTGGCTTTTCCTGGGAGTTGACTCAAAGCAAATGATAATCCAGAAGGGCCAGATTTCACCCCAAACTAGCAACGCTGCTGAGATGCATGTGACTCCCACCCGAAGCAATGAACCGCTCCCACGTCTGCTCGTGTCTCGGCACGTGGACTTGTGCAGTCTTCTCCAAATGTGTCACCGGGGTTTGTGGTCTCTTATCAACATGGGACCCATTCCACAAACGCCTGGCTTGCCTCTGTGTTCTGAGACGTTACCAGAGCTGGTACTGGCCAAGGAAGGGTCCCCTCACTTTTCAGCTATGCCTTTCTGACTCCTCAAAGCACATAAGCACGTTGTTGCCTCCTATTGAGTTCAATGCCTGCACTTAGAGTGAACGTGTCTGGCTGGCGGGTCTTGCCCACATGCTCCAGGTCTAAGTGATTGTGCCAGATTTGGGGTCGGGAAGGAATTCCCCCCTTCCTGCCCCTCCCTGAGTCAGATTGGCAGAGATCCTGGGGATTTCTTTGCCTTCCTCTTTGGCACAGGGCACGGTTCGCTTGCCGGTTTAAACTAACGTCAATGGTGAGTTCTCTGTAACTTGAACCCTCTTGACGTTCAGTGCTTTGCTGAATAGGGATGGGAACACTGAGGTGCCTGGGGCCCAGTCACGCAAGGTGCTGCGCATCCTCCGCTCTGGTTGCATTTGTTGAGAGTGGAGGGTGCTCATCCCCCCACCAGGATCATCTTCTCCTTATTTGTGAGCATCTTCCTCCAGCTGGCCTGGAGAGCTTCCCACAGGGCAATAAAAGTGGTAAAAAACTTTCCTGATCTGTAGGAGTACAGGGCATATTTACAGCCCTGTCTTAAACCACAAAATAGGGAAACCCTCATGCCAGACCCAGGAGACTCCTTTCCATGTTAACAGCCAGACAGGCCAGCCCCATTCACATTTATGATCCAGATGGGCGCGGGGCAGAGGCATATGATAGGATAGTGAATAATCTCAGCAAGAGAGTTCTGGCGATTTCCCATCCCAACACCCGCCACCCCCATAGTAATGCCCTTGGCACCCCGTCACGCTTAGTACAGAGCGCTCTCTTCTTCCCAACATGCCTCGCATGTCACCCTCTGGGACTAAGACATCGGAGCGTTTGCTGCATAAAAGACTCTTCTGCTTTCCCTCCCCGCTGGGGCGACCAAAGGCCCTCGGTACCGATTAGGCAGATATCCTCAGCAGATCCCTTCTTACCTTTCACACACGACCACGTTGGGCTCCATCCGTGTGCTTAGGTTCACGGCCTTCATTCCAAATGGGAATAAGCCTCCCAGGAGATAATCACCCGGCTTTTTAAACTGGGCCGACATGCACGTGCGTCCGTGGGCCACAGAGCAGCCAATGCTCAGATACAGCAGCAGGAGTCGAACCATGGCTTGGCTGTTTCAGGGGTTTGGGGGAGAGGGGTCCTTCCCGGGAAATATTCAAAGGCCACAGGGAACTGGGAGGAGAGTGAAAGTCTTGCAGTGGCCGGGCTCAAAAATCTCTTAATTCTGTTTGACGAAAGAGGTGGGACTGATGCAGGCGCATTTGTTTAGCAAAGTCTGTTAAATAGACCACTCTGGGTTTGGTCCTCGGTAGTCAAATATTCAGCAATGACCTATGCGTGGGCTCTTCTGTAAACCAGACCAGCTTGATCCTGGTTCCCTTCACTCCGTGAATGGCCGGTATTCAGGCCTGGCATGCTCAGTGATTGGGATGTGTTTGCCCAAGGGAGTTGTACAGGCTTGGAGACAATGCAGTTTGAATAAAGTTGCTTTACATGGCCTCTTCCATGGAGCTGCATTTGCAAAAACTGTCTCCTGTTTGCAAATTTCCCAGACACCTGGATTTGTGTGTCGCCTTTGTCAACAACAGCTCTTGATTCCTGCAGATCATCTTTCCCCAAGTGCCTCTGCGTGGAGGTTGTGCTTTTATATATGGGCCTGACTGAGTCTGGGTAAGAAGTGCTCTGCACCTGGCAGGATCTGGCCTTTCAGTGGAGTAAATATTTGCTTTCCCCATGCACTGTCTGCTGGGCGTTGTTTGCAGTGTGGGTAACACACCCGGATTCCACAGTGATGAGCTTTGTAATGGGGTCGACCCATCAACACAGCGCCCCCTGCTGGTGTCCTCGGGAATTAGCTTAGTCCAGCCTCAGAGCGCCCTCTGGCCGGCGTCTAGGCCTCAGTTGTCTGTCTTCGATGCTCCTTCAGGCTCCATGTCCCTTCCAGCCCCGGTGCCCTTTCCTCATAGTACTTCCCCACAGCAGGATCTGTGGGTCCTCCCCTCCCAGGGAATCCCAATCCCCTATACCCACCTTGCCTCAGTGACCCACTGCCTGTCATCATCTAGCTCTTGCCTCAGGGGCCAACTGCAGTCTGAAATGGCCACTCACCATTGGCAAGGGGGGTGGACTTCTGCCCTGGCTGTCTCCCTGCAGCCCTAGCACCCTCAGGCCCCTGTATCAGGTCCAGACGCCTGGGAGTTGGGTCAGGCCAAAGCTCCCCAGCTCTGCCTGCCCTTCTCCAGCACAGCTCTGTGTCAGGAACCCTCTATAGCCTACCAGGCAGCCAGGTCCCTCCTGCTCCACAGCTGGAACAAGAGTGAGCGCCTCTCAGCCCTTACAGCCTTTTATAGGGCCCAGCCTGGCCCTGATTGGCTGACTGCTCCTCACTCTAATTGGCCAGGGTTGCACAAGCCTCCTCTGACATATCTGTATCCCTCTGTCTGCTGGAGTGGGCTACGGAACCACTATGGCCTTATACTAGCAGGCCAAGATTTTCCATAGTGAAGAGTGCTTGTCTGAACGGCTTAACAGATCGCTTGATGATTTGGATCACTTGATGATTTCCCTGTTCTGTTCATTCCCTCTGGGGCACCTGGCATTAGCCACAGTTGGAAGACAGGACACTGGGCTAGGTGGACCTTTGGTCTGACTCGGTATGGCCGTTCTTATGTTAGAGACCTTAGATGGGCCACAAATTTCAGAAAGTGCTGAGCGCCCATCAGGACTCTTTTTGGATTGATTTTAAATCTCTGATTTCAATCATGATTTACATCAGCAAGCAGCAACCCTTCCTGATTTAAATAACGGATTTTAGTCTTGTTTGGTATTTGTCGTTTTTAGTTATTTTCTTATATTAGTATGTTGAAATCAATATGTATTAAGCTCCTAAATACCTTTGAGTATCTGGACCTCAGGCACTTTTGAACTTGGATTCTACAAGATTTCCCCAAGCTCCACAGAGCTAGCAACAGAGTTGGGAACAGGGCCCTGTTCTTTTGAGTCCTAGTCCAATGTTGAAACCACGGGACCATCCTTCCACTGCTCTCAGGTTGGTGCTGCTCTGCTGTAGTTATTTGGTAGCACCACATTCTTTCTTTATTATGCCCATCTAACCTTAGAGGTTTATAACTCAGCTAAAAATTATGCTGGAAATAAACAAAAAGATTCTAGTCCAAACAGCAGCTCGTTCTGTCCTTTCTTCCCCTCCTCTGGAGTAAATCTCTCATTTGGTCTAGCAGACAAAGTCACAGAAATTGTTTGCAGTGGAGACAATAAATATGCCATATCTGCTTGCGATAATAAGCCTCAGTGGGAAGCATCAATCATAGCAATCTGCTTTCAGAGGGCTCCAATATATTATTTCCTGCAAGGACTTGATCAGTCATCTGGTGCCACAGTTATACAAATTGAAGCCGTGTGGTTCTATGGCACTGGGAAAGACAACATACAGTATTCATCACTGCTCTGAGCCATATGGTGCCATGTAAAGGATGGGCCTGCTTTGTGTGTATTCGGCAAACACAATTAGCTGCACGTGGTTCTCTGAACAGCTCATTTGTGAGATTTCCCCACTCCAAGTTTGTTTACAGTCAACAGTGTCACTTCTGCTGCTGTCAATGTAGAGGGGGCGGATTACAGGAACTGGATGCTTTCCAAATGCCCACCAATGTGGGGAAACAGCTCTCATTTACTGGAGGGTGGCATGGGGCCCACAGCTCATGATGGGATGGGGAGTCAGGATCCTGACCGTGGCATTGCCCCTGACTTACTGTATGATCTGGGGAAAGTCACTTTCTCCCTCTCTGTGCTTCAGTTTACATATGTATAAAACCATTCTAGTCCAAATGAGCAGAGAAGGCGGTCTCCAAAACCGCTTGCATGCAATTGGCCGGGTTTGGTGTATTAGCCAAGGGAGAGCACTTGGCAGTTCCCAAAGGAGCTGAGCAGGAAAGCTCTTATCCATGTAGGACGTCTTGGCTATGATAGACTGGACTTTGTTTAGTCCCATCCAGATGGTACAGCCTGGGAATAAAAAAAAAAATCAACACTGCTAATTTCTGAGGTGTGGCAAACCCTCTCCCCACCATGTGGGTGAGCTAAGCTGCCAATTTCTGTAGGGCACAATCTTGTGGGAAGGCCTTCCCAACAGCCAGCAGGCTAGAAATGGGGGGGGGGGGAGGGAAGGAGAGACCCCACACGTGCAAGGAGGGTTTTAAGGAGTGGGGATCCAACAACAGGGCAAAAGAAGGACTGAGTTCCCAGGGGATTGAAGCTTCAGCAGGAATAGGCTGCAACCAGTCAGAGGAGCCCTCAAGTGGTGTCTGGGGGTTACTGCTGGGTCTGGGCCCCGCAGTTGGGTGTGGTGGGGGTGAAATGTGCAGGGTAGGTACAGAGGGATCTGAACTTGCTGCTGGCTCTGCCCCCTGTATCACTGTCAAAGGCCCTTCTGGCAGGGTGAATTTTTCAAGCCCAGAGCATGACTCTGGCCACTCCAACAGGCTGATCTTGTTCAAATGCATTCTGAAATAATATCTACACGAGCATCCCCCCAAGATGGGAGCGAGGTCTGGGTCCGCTTCCACATTCGTCCTGGAGCAGAGGGTTTGGGGCACTGTCACGGGTCGAGCACTCGCTGCCTGCTGGTCACTTGGGGAATCCGCTCTCCTGCCTCAGAGTGCCCGCTACTGGTCGGTGTCCCAGCCTCTGTTGTAGGTCTGCTGGTTCAGCTCTGTGTCCGTTCCTGCCCACAGTGTCCTTTCTTCCTTGTACTGTCCTAGGTCAGTGCCCCTACCCACTGGGGTCCCCCTCCCAGGGAACCTCCAATTCCCCTACACCCACCTTGCTTCAGTGACCCACTGCCAGTCATCATCTAGCCCCTGCCTCAGGCACCAACTGCAGTCTGAAATGGCCGCTCAGCATTGGCAAGAGGTGTGGACCTGCTGCCTTCTACCCTGGCTGTCTCCCTGCAGCCCTAGTACCCTCAGGCCTGCAGCCTGGGAGTGGGGTCAGGCCAGACCTCCCCAGCTCTGCCTGCCTTTCCCCAGCCCTGCTCTGCCTCAGGAAGCCTCTAGCTTCCCTGGCAGCCAGGTCCCTCATACTCCAGGATAGAGAATGAGAGAGAGAATATATCTTATTGCCGCTGTATAAAACCATGGTACGCCCACATCTTGAATACAGCGTACAGATGCGGTTGCCTCATCTCAAAAAAGATGTATTGGCATTGGAAAAGGTTCAGAAAAGGGCAACAAAAATGACGAGGGGTTTGGAACGGGTCCCATATGAAGGGAGATTAAAAAGACTTGGACTTTTCAGCTTAGAAAAGAGGAGACTAAGGGGGGATATGATAGAAGTCTATAAAATTATGACTGGTGTGGAAAAAAGTGACTAAGGAAAAGTTATTTACTTATTCCCACCGTATAAGAACTAGCGGTCACCAAATGAAGTTAATAGGCAGTTAAAACAAACAAAAGGAAGTTTTTCTTCACTCAGTGCATAGTCAACCTGTGGAACTCCTTGCCAGAGGATGTGGTGAAGAGTAGGACTTTAACAGGGTTCAAAAAAGAGCTAGATGGATTCATGGAGGTTAGGTCCGTCAATGGCTAGGATAGGTAGGAATGATGTCCCTACCTTCTGTTTGTCTGGAAATGGAGGATCATGTGATGATTACTTGTTGTGTTCCCTCCCTCTGGGGCATCTGGCATTGGCCATTGTCAGCAGACCGCATACTGGTCTAGCTGGACCTTTGGTCTGACCCAGTATGGTCGTTCCTTTGAATGAGTCTCTCCTCCCCTCCAGGATCCCTTATATATACAGCCCCCAGCTGGGCCCTAATTGGCTGTATCTGTCTCAGCTTCTGGCTCCACCATCCCAACCCTCTCCCAGGGCTGATTTTAACCCTTATAGAGCCAGTGTAGGCAGATGTCCCATCACAGGCACATAGAGTTATTGTTCTGAGCTGCATTTTATCTCCTTCCAGCACAGCCGTCAGGCTGCAGTGTCTCATTTTCCTTTTGCTGTAATGGCTCCATTGCAGTATGGACAGGGGGTGCCTCAGGGGTTCATGCTGCATGGCACTGTCTGTTCCAAAGTGCCTGATGTTTATATATCTGGCAACACTCGTGCCTGGGGTGGGGAGGGGTGACAGCCCTCGCTAGCTCTGGCTGCTCTTAGTCTATTAGCTCATCCAACCCAGCCTCTGCCAGGGCAGGGTAGACTCTTTCCGAGATAGCACCAATCAGCTGCTATTCTGCTTGATCAAGCAGAGAAGCAGAGTGTGGTTGTTTTGCTAGCAAAGAAAGGGGAGGCAGTTGGGATGTGGGTGTATCCGATAGTGTACGTACAGAATCCTTTTGGCATTGTTTGGGCAGCGGGTTTATGTGGTGTATGAAGATCCCACGCAGACGGCCCACGCACACACATGCCGTTTCAGTAGCAGCATGATGTCCATAATGAAGCCTTGGACAAAAGACTGAAGAAAAAGATGAACTGACAGAAATCTTACAACTTAAAATTAAGGGGGAAAGAAAATCTGATTGTTAAACTGTTTGTACGTGTGTTGGTTCACTTTCCTAGTGAGGTGCTAGTGTGACTAGGGGTTTGTTCTGACACACGGCAGGTATTGTGTATATAGGCAGGCCCACCAACAAGGGGGGCAAATGGGACAATTGTCCTGGGGCCCGGCGCTTCAAAGGGGCAGCGGCTGGAGCCCTGGGCCCTTTAAATTGCCGCCCGAGCATGTTGCACTCTGGGCAGTATGGAGGGCTGGCTGGCCCAGGCCCCACCCCTTCTGTCAAAGGCCCCACCCCTTCCGGGAGCATGGAGCGGCCCCCACATACACCTTGCCTGGGACCCCATGGAGGCTGTTGGATCCCTTGCATATAGGCCCTAGGAGAACCTGATTCTATACTAATGAGTGTGTTGCTGGGTGGACCCCATGTTATTCCTGCTTGGTAGCAAGACTGAGATCTGGGAAGGGAATGAGAGTCTGGCCTGGAGCCCTTGAAATCAATGGAAAGACTCCTATGAACTTTAATGGGCTTTGGTTCAGACCCTTAATTACCATTACTTAAGCTTATTATGTCTCCTTGCATGTGCCTTGGACTTTTCAAATCTAATCACAGCTGGGGTGAGGGTTTGCTCCACGTACATATCAAAGTTGTGTTAAGGGCTTTTTTTTTTCTCAGTTTGTATTTTTACCTGATGCCCTTGGAGGATAATCTCTTCAAATTGCCCTGCTATTATGATAAATACCATCTCCACCTCAAGTCAAGCTGTGAGGAAAAGCTAACCTTTGCAGGAAACAGCATTTGTTTTTAGTTAATAAAACCAAAACTGTTCAGTCCTGGCACTGAAGCCGTTGGCTAGGAATATGGAACCAGAAACTTGTTTTTAATTCTAAAAGGTCACAAATAAGACTCATGGAAAGAGTCTGCTGTGAGATGGCAAATGCTGACAGTCCGGCTCCGTGATGAATGTTATGGACCAGGGCCACATAGCAATCATAGGTTGCAGGCCGAGAGGCGATGCTGTGAGACTAACGTGTAATAAACAAACTCCCAATGTATAATGACCTTAACTCCAAATGAATCCTGTACTCTACTTGCTGAACAATTTTTATATTTCATGGTACTTACCAAGCAATTAACAGAGGAATTATACATCAGTTTCACTGGGGTGCAGGATAAAAAAAAAGCGAGTAGCCAATAAATCCCCTTTCCTCCATTTTTACATTGAAGTTGTACTGTTCTTTAAAGCAATAATTCCAATCCCCAGTGAGTGATAAACTCATGCTATGTGCTAAGGTGTTTGGGGATGTAATAATGCCTACTCAAGTAGTTACATTTCTTTTGACATCTCATGTTTCATTGCTGAATGAATGGTACCTCTGGCTTATTTATTTGCTTGAGACAACAGAAATGGGAGGCCTTGTAATAGGAATGTTTTTCCTGCTGAAATGACTTTTTTCTGATACCACAGGGATAGTGCTAATTTTGGGGTAGAATGTATCTCTGTGAAGTCAATGGGGTTCAAGGGCACACAGCAAACTGCAGGATCGGGCTCCTTAGATAATTAAAAGGACTCTCTGAATATCCTAGGCCAGCGATGGGCAACCTAGGCTAGTGAGTGGGCCGCAGGAATAGTCCTCCTTCATCTCAGTGGGCTGCAAGATTGTCGGAACCAAGACAATCTCCCAGGATAGTGTAGTTTTGCTAGCTGCGCTAGTGTACCTAGAATTTGTGGTGTGTGCCAACTGCACCGTCGCAGCGCTTTGCTTGGATGCAGAGGGAGCGCATGGCTCTCGCAGTCAATGTTAAGAATATAAGAATGGCCATACTGGGTCAGACCAAAGGTCCATGTAGCCCAGTATCCTGTCTGCCGACAGTGGCCAATAGCAGATGCCCCAGAGGGAGGAATCACAACAGTGATCCCTCCCTTGTCACTCATTTCCAGACAAACAGAGGCTAGGGACACCATTCCTACCCATCCTGGCTAATAGCCATTGATAGACCTAACCTCCATGAATCTATCTAGCTCTTTTTTGAACCCTGTTAAAGTTCTCGCCTTCACCGTATCCTCTGGCAAGGAGTTCCACAGGTTGTGCGCTGAATGAAGATAAACTTCCTTTTGTTTGTTTTAAACCTGCTGCCTATTAATTTCATTTGGTGACCCCTAGTTCTTATGTTGTGGGAATAAATAAATAACTTTTCCTTATTCACTTTTTCCACACCAGTCGTGATTTTATAGACCTCTATCATATTTCAACCTCCCCTCCCCAGTCTCCTCTTTTCTAAACTGAAAAGTCCAAGTTTTTTTAACCTCTCTTCATATGGAACCTATCCCAAACCCCTATCAGCATGCACCTCCCTTCACCTGCCCTTGCTTTACATGCGTACCGGTAGGGAAAAAAATATCAGACAGAAACCAGTAGACTCTGACAATCCTGCCACTGGGCAACAATAAACAAAATGTGTTTTGGGCCATGCATAGAACCCTAATAGGGTGCATGTGGCCCGCAGGCCACAGGTTGCCCACCACTGCTCTAGGCTGTTTACCACTTGGGTAGGAGGGAGAAAAGTGATGGCAATAAAAAAGGGCTGTAATCTATCTGATTTAAAGCTATGTTTTAGACTGAGGTTCAAGTGAAATGACTTAGTCAGACAGTAGATCAGTAGCAGAACTAAGAATTAAAACCCGGGCTGCCTGGCTTCTCATCCCCTGCTCAAATCGCCAAGCCATTGGAGTCTGCTGATACCAAAACCCAAAAAGTTCAGTATGGACAGACATTCAAAAGTTCAGAGGTTTAGCTCACTTTCTTGGGTCCACCGAAATGTCACTCCTCCTATCAAACAGCCCAAAGCATGGGGACAACTTTGACTGGGTATTTACTCTCAAATCTGTTTTAGATCAGGTTGCTGATTTGATACAAACCACACCCAGTCACCAATGTTTCCTGTAAGATGGGTGCTCATGTGACCACTCAGGAGAAATTCAAATGCCACCCAGCTGATTAACTGAATCCATAGCTAGGTTGTGTGTTTCTACTGATGGTGCACATTACTTGAACATAGAAAAATTTATTCTGTACATAGATGGAAAAGATAAAAGGGAACCTTGCCGGTCACCCTCTCCTGTCCACATTATGTTGGTCCCAGAAAACCTAAAGCAGTGTGTCTTCCTCTTTTCCATCTCAGAACCCTGGCAGCACTGTCAGGATGTTGAGGGTACTTGGTCCTGCTGTGAGGGCAGGGGACTGGACTCGATGACCTCTCAAGGTCCCTTCCAGTTCTATGAGATGGTATATCTCCATATATTATTTTTTTATTATTATTATTTAGGGTCCCTGTCATCCTGGCTAGTCATAAAGAAAAGGAACAAGCAATATGTGGAGAACACGTGATCAAAATAAGGGCAGAGATTAACTAGGCACTCTGAATAAATTAGCTACCACTCCCCTGTATGGTACAGTGTGACTTTAACATGGGGGTGGTGAAATACTGGAAAAGGGATAGAGAATAGTTACTGCTAGAATGTGGAGTAAAACATTAAATGCTGCCATTCAACTCAGTGTTCTCTAGGGACATTTCTTTCCCATTACAAATGCACTTTCCCAGACTCAGCTCTTCATTCTCTTTGGGACCTATTATCCCTCCACAACTTTTCAAGTTGTTCCTCGGGTACTATAGATATTCTCCACACTCCTGATTCTTATTTGAGCCTTTTCATCCAAAGGCACAAAGACTAATTTTCTGGCTAAAGCGCCACATGTTGCATCTCCTGCTGGTTTTCAAATCACACTGGGAAAGAAACCCTCTAACTACTAAAAGGTGACCTGTAATGAAAGAATGGCATGGAACTTGTTTTCAAAGAAGCTATGGAAATATGTGCTCAAGGGCCCAGATGGCAAGCTTAGGAGCAGTATTCAGACAGCAGGGATCCTAAACTTTTTAATTGTAGGTCATGCTATGGCACAGATTTCTGGGTCGTCTTCAGAATCATCACTGGAACTTGTCTGATGCAGAACACTAATCTGTACTTCAGGGCAGGTAAATTGTGCTGCTATTTTTAATAGTTGATAGGCAAAATTGTGATTTCTTGCATATGGGGTTGTCACATCATCCTTTGTGCAGGTCTTTGGGGGATCTCTGTTCTGGAACATAGTCATTTAGGCTTTCCTACAAGCTTGGTGCCTTAGGAGGAAGGATAGATCTAAACTGGAGAACTTCTGGTTTTAGCACTAGAGCACACTTCTTACTGGTTCTGCGTGCACTGATATTACATCATGCACCCGTCAAAGCACCAATGGGAAAAAAACCTGTTTTCGTCTACTAGATGTTAGAATGTTTCCTTCAGTAAGTCTAGTAGGCGAGTGATACTTGTGTACTTGAATTTACTATTTTGATAGACGGAGTTGTGAGTTGAAGTTCGATGGGTTGTGTTGTAGTGTTCAGTTGACATGATTGCAAATCTCTTGGCAAGATTTCTATGTATCATTCCACAATCTTCAGTAAAGGGCCAGACTGCAAGCATAGAACTACAGTAAAACTCCAATAGTCCGGCATCCAATAGTCCGGCACTCCTGATAGTCCGGCATCAAAATGGCAAGAGCCTAGTGAGTGAGCTTCGGCAAAAAATGAGTCACAAGGTAACAGCGGCAGCAGCTGAACTGAGCAAAAAGGGTAAAAAAAGCTTAAAAAAAACTAAAACATTACAGTATACTGAATACAGTATGTATAATAAAAAGGGTTAAGAACACTTTATATACAGTATATAATGTATACAGTATAGATATAACCATTTTATAGTACCTCCTGATAGTCCAGCATATTTGATAATCTGGCACCACCTAGGTCCCATAGGTTCCGGATTATCGGAAGTCTACTGTATATGTAAGGACATGCGCATGTCCCTGCTCAAGCTTGCATCACTATGAGGGCACTTCCCAAGGTAAGGCATGTAGTTGGAGGGGCAAGGCCAAAGGGACAAGGTAGCCATAGTGTGCATGCGTGCCAACTAACTATTTACCGCCCCGCCTGACGCATGCTATACAAGTGTGATGCTAAAGGGCAGGGCCAAAGTAATTTAAATGTGGGGCGAGGCTTAGGAAAGGTTCCTCCCCTCAGGGATGGTAAGCTGCGCTCGGGTGCAGCCCTCCCAGCATGCATGCACAGGAGGCTGGGGTGACACACCTGTTGAAGACTCTGCCCTTAAAAAAAGCCTTGCGGGCCACCAACCAATACGCATGCGCCTTAGCCCCTCCTGTTCTCACTGTGCATGTGCGCCGGAAGAACCCAAACCCCTGGGATAGGTGTTAGCGCATGCGCAATGACATGAACCTCTGGGGACTATAGAATAGTCAAGTAACCAATAAGAATTCATGGGGTTAATAGACTATTCAATTAACCAATATTTAACATCCCTAATGGACATCCAATCCATGCAATCTGTAGGTGCATATGTCAGACTATACTTGCTGCTTAAAACCACCTCTAATCTAAATGTCATTTGGTCCTCAATCCTGCCACTGCTCTGCATGGTTGGGCCCTTATATCGCGCAGAGGCCTTTCAGGGCTCATGTCATTGTGCATGCGCTAGCACCTATCCTAGGGGCTTGGGTTCTTCCTGCGTATGCCCTCAGTGGGTACTGCTGTTGTAGGTGGCAGAGGTGCCTGTGTGTGTGTGTGTATTCCTGCTTAGCGCTGCCTGCTGCTCACTTGGCCCCTTTCCCCCTAGTGGTTGCTGAGTTCAGCCGTGTAAGCAGGGAGCCCCCCTTCCTCGAATTCCCCCCCACACACGTAGCCTTCCCCCCTCCTCATGGTAAAGGAAGTGGTTGTCAGGAACCAGACTAGGCCAACCTGAGTGTACATCTACCGTCACAAAAGGATGGGTAATGCTAGTACAAATAAAGGAGCAGAGGGGGAAGTGATTAGTTGTTAAAGTATGTAGTTTCGTAAGACTAAACTAAGTTCACACGCACTCTGCAAGGAAAGGAAATTTAGAGCAAATGGTGCACGATTAACACAGCTATAGAGGCAAATTGCACTTGTTCAATTTGTCAATATCCAAGATACTCAATGAACAAGCTCCCTCTGGTGCACAGATATGTTCACTGCAAGCCTCTCTCAAGGTTGACATTAGGGACGTATTAGTCAAGGGCCACTCAATACGTGGCTCATTTGTTTGCGGCCCGTGGTGCGGTTTGGGTTTACGAGGGCTCAACACGCAGCCTGCGGGCAGAATCCTTTGAACATGGCCTCCACTAGGAACACGCTCCACAATGGCAAGTCAATATAATGGTCTTCTGTTGACATGCATTTTAGTAGATAAATTCCTGGACTGTCATTGCTCATTAAAAGTGCTGTCACATGGGTAGAAATCAGATAAATATTGCATTTTATTAATATTAGCAAAACTGACTTAAATGGGGCCTGCGTGTTGTATAGCCTTGCCTTAATCTTTGTATTTATGCCTGTCAGTGTGAAAGAAGCTATTTGCATATATATGCAACCGCATATATAAGTTGCAGCCCTTCGCATGTTCCATGAGTATCATTGTGGCCCCCGGAGCTTCCAAAGTTGAGCAGCCCTGGCAAAGTTGATTAACCTATAAGCAAAAGCTTATCAGTTAATGCTATAGACTACACGCATTTCCCCCCCACCCCACCAGTAAATTTTTTAGCAGGCTGGCCAGCAGCCCACTTCAGTCCCGGCTTGCGCCCCATCCGGGACCTACCCCTGCTGTGGCTCTGCATTTAAAGTGTAGTAGGAGCTGGGCAGGCAGGCTGGCTCAGTTCTAGCTTGGGCCCGGTCTGGGAGCTCAGCACTCCCCGCAAAGGGGTGCTGCCTTTTATCAGAAGCAGCAGCGCAGGACAATAGGCAGCTGGTCCACGAGTAGAGCTGGTTTTTAAACTGGCTCCCCTTGTGGACTGGCTCCCGCCTGGCACCCCACGCTGCTGCCTCTGATACAGAGGCCGCAGTGCTGAGTGGTAGGGGACTCCTCCGGAGTGGGGACAGAGTGCGCTGGCTGCCAGCCCCACCCCCGGAGACTATCTAATAGTTGAGTAACCAACAAGAATTCATGGGGTTAATAGACTATTCAATTAACCGATATTTAACATCCCTAGTGGACATCCAATCCATGCAATCTGTAGGTGCATGTCAGACTATACTTGCTGCTTAAAACCATTTGTAAGCTAAATGTCATTTCATCCTCAATCCTGCAGCTGCTCTACATGGTTGGGCCCTTATATCACGCAGAGGCCTTTTGTGCAGAGCAGCTTGTACAACCCAGACCATAGTAGGGATGTTAACTGTCATTTTAAAAGTTAAACCGATTAACCGAATTGGGCAGGGGCTGCTTCCACTGAGCTGGGCTGCCGGTTAATAATAAGCACCGCCCAGTAAGGCTGTAGCAACATGGCCAGGGCAGGAACAGAAGAGGAATCCAGGATTTGAATAAGCATCACTAAACAATGCATAAGCATAGGAATTTGCTAAAGATTCCATACAAGTTGTAGGGTGCTGCTAAAAAGTTGCATATTAAAGTGTGTGTACACCACACAGGGATTATATATTTGGTGGCTAGATTCCACTATTTAAAAAAAAAAAAATTAGTACAAACAAAGCAAACTCAGTTTTTCCACTGATCAGTGACTTTAATTCAAAAGCCACTTGTTGGAAGTCACAGAATCAAGTATTATAGCTTTCATATAATAGTATTTACCTTGGACATACTGGTGAAGAACAGTTTTCACATGTTTCGTTTTATATTAACCTTATAGAACAAAGGCATTATGAAAATTTCACTTACATGCAGCTTTTTCACATATGTAGTGCATAATTAGATTTCATAAAATTTTAATCATCCACAAAAATCTAACCAAAAAATCTCACTTACCTAAACAAAACAAAGTCTTAGAATACGGTGTTACCTGAATTGTCTTAATATGTGGGGCATCTACCCCATGGCATTGTGTGTAAACAGAATTTTTAAACTTATAAGTTTAAAGGGGTTCTAAATTAAAATCTTAACATAGAAGGAAAATGGATCATTTCCCAGAGCTATACTAGAGGCATAAATATTTTAATCACCGGGGGTAAACATCCTTCCTGGAATCAGATAGGAAAAAAATCCTCCTTTCCTGATTCTTGAATTAAGAAATATTCTATGTGCATGCTGCAGATGAGAGTTTAGACTCTGTTAAAATGTATTTAGTCTCATTTCTGCACTCTAGCTAAATGGTTAATTAAGCAACTACTCATTATTGGGTTCGATAGCCCCTGAATATACAAGATCGAAGCACACATGCCTTCAAAGGCAAGCATTCCTGTACTACACCACTCTTTGGAGGCAAGTTATTAATGAAATTTAAAGGAAAGTAGTGTGGCTAGCTAACCCAAACCCATGAGGTAATATTGTGTTCCAGTACTGTAGCCTTATTGGCCATTTAAATGCTTCCTATTATCTACATCACTTTAAGTGTTAATAAAATGTACAGAGGCACAGTGTGAGGTGTAAATGTTGTCTTGAAATAGTTTTACAGCAGTAGTGTTAGTGCCCTTTCTGAAATATTAATACATTTTTGTGAAAGATACATTTTAAAAATCTGATAAAGTACAATTAATTATTGTATAACCACATTGTGTACCCCCTTCCTATGTATAAGCCATACACACAAACACCATATATACTAAGAATTCTTGCTAAAACAATTGTACACAGACCACATCCATGAAGTTTTACCCTCCTTTTAAAGCTTATGATTTGATTTGGACTGGAAGGCATTCAGCTTCAGCAAACACTATGCTTTTATGTATTGCACAAATTATAATTACCGCACCCAGCCAGCAGAACTTAGGTTTCTCTAGGCTTTCAGCATTCCCTTTCTAGGGGTAGTCTCTGTAACAGTAGCCTCAACATCCATAAGGCTCTGAATTATTCTGTGATTCAGTACTGTGCTCTAAAGATTATTCCTCACCCCAAAAAGCATGATGCCAAATAGCAAAACTGTAGGGAAGAGGAAGAGAGTAACAAAGGGACTTCATGTCTCAACATCTCCAAAGAAGGGGTGGGAAGGAACATATCCTAATACCACACCTCCACACTACTACATTTTTTGGGAGGATAAGTGGGAAGCTTAAGGGTTGACCAGTTGCCATTAAAGTGGACTGAAATCAGTCGCTCTTTGTGAGAAAGCATCAGCTTTACAGTGAGTATCAAAACCAAAATACCAGCCCCTATAACATACATTATCTTTTTAACCCCAACAGAGAACAAGTAACTGAAGTCAATGAGTGTCGTCTGTACGCAAGCCCTACAATAGCACAGTGAGGGGTTCCAATCCTAGTTTAGCTGAATTTTAGCACTCTCACGTGAGTAGGACAAGGAGGGATTCCTCATTGCTTTTGTTTAAAGGCATTGGAGCTACAAAGATTAAGTAACCACTCATGACAGGGTGCTCTGTTTGGCTTTTGCAAAGAAAAAAGATCTGATAGTTTTGCAAAAAGGAGGTCAGTGCAGAGAAGAGAAATAAGTCTCTTCAATTTAAACAGGCTAATATGGGATTTGGAATGTTTAGTCCAAATTGCTAATAAACGAAGAGCCAAGAATTAAGTTAGCTTTCTTTTAGAAGGCCAAAGAGTACCAAATCAAATTAGTTACGAGCTCTACTAGAGACATATTGGAGATGGCAGGGAAGGGGGAAGAGGAAGAGTATCCAGGCCATAGTGCAAATACACTTATTTACATGAGTGAACCCCTTCCCCAAATACAGTGAACTCTTCCAGTAGTTACAATATTGAGATACTCTACTCAAATATCCCCTATGCTAGGGGAGATCAAGCAGTTTGTGTTGAGCATAGAGCTCCTCTGTGATATCATAGACCTTGCAGATAAAGGGCAAAGCATCCCCCAGCATAGCCACAGCCTCATCAGCTGTGCCTACATTCATGTTTTCAAGGAATGTATTTCGAGTGGGTAAGACACAAAAAGCCACTGTGGCAGCCTTGCGAATAATCCAGGGATGATAGTTAGCCAAGGAAGCATTGTATGCCTCTGAGCAGATCACAGAGGTTTTGGAGTCCTCCTCGCCAGTCCTCAGTCCTTCCAAGAACATCTGCAGCCAATGAAGGGCTCGGTGGAGGCGCAAGAAGGTTCTGCAGCCTGAGTCAGGATGCTCAGATCGCTTTTTGAGATCAACCAGGCCATTAGCCAGCTCATACTCCACCATGGATTGAACAGTCAAGTACTTTTCTCGCTGGTCACTATTACGATAATTCTCTAGGATCTGTATTTTGGTCACTGCGTCTTTTGAAATGAAGGAAAAAATTGTGCCCAGGGTGTTCAGAAACCTAAATTTTAAACCAACAAACAAAAAACCCAAACAATTATGTGTTAGGTAACAGAATAAGGGAGCTTGAGAAATGATGCTGAAACAGTGCCCCTAGTTAAGTGGTTAAGAGTTAGATCAGACTTTGTTATAATACCAAGTTATTGGACATACCAGAATTGGTGAACACATTTAATTTAAATCTAAGATGAAAATACATGTAATAAGGTAGTGGTGGTGATTTTTATTATAATGTACTAAATAAATGGAACAGGCCTCCAAACTAGCTAATGGAGTCAGATGTTAGTTAAGAAGTGTTTGCTTTATATTACCATGTAGAATATATTAATAGTCACTTTGTACCTACTAGCAGCTTAGACAGCCAAGCCATTCTTACCAATGTGCAGAATACAAATGAGGCAGCTGCATAGGGCAGCCAGGAATTTGGGGCACCACTGGGGCTATATCCACCACCTCTTCCTATCTCTATTCTGTGGCTCTGATTCTTCTGGAAAGGATCTGGTTAAGTGAAAAAAGCCTGCCAGCCCTATTAGCAAAAACTGTAAAAGAGCCATTCAAGGCCATTTGCCAGCCTCAGGCATATACTATCATTTTCTGAATTTACTGTCTCAGAGAAAAGTGCACACACAAAAAAACCTGTTAGTCTCTAGGGTGCTACAGGACTGTTTTTTAAAATTTACTTTGAGAGTCAGCAGGACATTGGTTTAAAATATGAGTGTGTTGCTGAAGATTATAAAAATCACAGTTAAAAAATTGTCATCTCTCCCCCCCCCCCCCCGGGAACATAAGGGCACTAGCTTAGCAGCATTGCACAGGGCCCAGGAAACCCTAAACACAGCCCTGATAGACAAGCCCCACGCTGGCCACTCTACGTTCCTTCCCAGGACTTCCGGGAAGGGGCGCGACTCGCGCCTGTCACGTGATCCGCGAGCGAGCCAATGGGCTCCCTCTGACACCGACCAACCCGGCGGCCAGGAGACGTAACGTCTCCTCCCTTTTCCCCACCAAGCTGGCTTTAAAAACAGGGGCGTGGCCAGGAGCAGTCAGAGTCCCCGCCCACCTCTCACCTGATCAGGCCCTTCCAGCCCGCGAGGTACGGGTCCACGCGCACCTCCCGCTGCTCGCCAAGGCAGGCCGTGAACGCCACCAGCACTTCCCGCAGGCAGAACGCGTCCGCCCCGTCCGCCATGGTGAACCCGGTACCTCGCCGCCGACCCCCTCAGCCGCCTGCTTCCGCTTTTCCCGACTCCTGCACCGCCCCCAATCGGCGCACGCCCCTTCCGGCGCTCCAGCCAATCACCGCCTTCCTGTCCTGGTTCCGCCTTGCTTTGGCCAATCGCACATCGGGGGGAGGGTGGGTAGGAAGGGCACGGCCGCTGGTCATTGACTTGGCGCGCGCTGGGAAGGTGAGAGACCGTGCCTGCGTCATGGGGAAGGCGAGCGGGTCCCGCCCCTTTTCCAAGTCCTGGGGGCGGGGCGTTGCGCGGGCTGTCAGCGCGGTGCGTCCGGGGAAGCACGGGCCTAGGGTAATGTGTTGCTGGGAACGGGAACGAGCGGGGGAAGGGCCCTGGGCTGCGCAACGGGGGCGGGATTCGGAGGGCGCCGGGCTGCGCGAGGGGGCCGGTTTGTGGGGAGGGGCGCCGGGCTGCGCGAGGGGGCCGGTTTGTGGGGAGGGCGCCGGGCTGCGCGAGGGGCCGGTTTGTGGGGAAGGGGCGCCGGGCTGCGCGAGGGGGCGGTTTGTGGGGAGGGCGCCGGGCTGCGCGAGGGGGCCGGTTTGTGGGGAGGGGGCGCCGGGCTGCGCGAGGGGGCCGGTTTGTGGGGGGAGGGGGCGCCGGGCTGCGCGTAGGGGGGGAGGGCCCGGTGCCGGGCAGGGTCTCTTTCCTTGCAGTCAGTGCCGGCGTACGCCCCTTTCGCTGGGCAGACCTTAGAGCTCGGTGGGGGCTGGATCTTCGCTGTCGGGGAAGTCTTTGTGTTGTGAGACCGAATAAAAACAACACTCTTCGATGTTTCCCACAAAATAACTAAAAAAAACCCCCAAACCCCACTCTGGTTTCGGGTCAGTCCGAACATTTTGTTTTGTAATTGTTTTCTGTTCTCAGCCTCTCCGAACGGTTTAAAATGTTTTAAATAAACATTTATTCTTGTTTCGAAAGAATTTTTAGGAACCCAAATCTCACAACGTTGTATTCTGAAAATGGAAAGGGTTGTTTTATGTTGTGTCAGGGTATTTCAGTTTTATCAAAACATTCATTTTTAATGTCAAAAATTACAAATAAAACCTGTCACCTGAAGAAGTGGGCTGTGCCCACGAAAGCTCATGATACCATCTACATGTTTTGTTAGTCTATAAAGTGCTACCAGACTATTTGTTGTTTTTTTAAGTTTAACTTTTTCCTAATGTTTTGATTTCAACTGAATCAACATTTTTGTAGTCTCTATGGTCCCATCAATCCTGGAGTAAGTGACTGTAAAACACTGTAATAATTCTGCCAAGGAAACCAATTTATGTTTTGGTGGAATCTTAGCCTTAATTGTACTGGAGACAGGCATGCAGTTTTAAATGATTCTTATAATATGCAAGCTAGCTGACCCTTTTCTTTTCTGTATTCTTGCCTCACTCTAGGAAGCCATGGGTCACCAGCTGAACTCTTCTGTGTGATATTAGTAAATAGATCAGTGGTTTGAAGAAAGGCTGAATTTTCCTTTTTTCAGTTATGGCATCTCTTTGAACCGCGTATAAGCAGGCTACTTCAAAGTTATTCTGTGCTTAAAATGCCTGAAATAAAAGTCACCCCCTTGGGTAAGTTCAAACCACAAAATCGAGCTGAAATCGATAGAATAGTAGAAAATGTTTGGATGCTGTGATAGAGCCTTAAAGGAATTAAAATTAGTTAGAAATATTTCCAATACAGATAGTAAGAGATTCATGCTTCGTTCTATGTTTTAGCATAGAAGAGCTCATTACAGTATCATACTTGCACTTACATGTTACTGTGTTACATTGGTGTAACTAGTATGCTGCATTCAGATTTGTTTTCTCTTTAGGTGATCTTAATCTTGCTTTGCAAACATGAAGACAGAAACATGTTGCTAACCTTGCTTTTGGATGGTGAAAGGAATAATCAATTTTTATAAGCTGCTTTGTAGATTAAGAGCTAGATGAGTGCAAAATATTATTTCCTGTTTTGAATTTGGCAGACACTATTTTCTGCCAACCCCAAAAATGTTTCTTTCTACTGAAGTTGGAATGTGCTGTGAGCCTCTTGTTTTCTAGTTTCTGCATACATATTAGCACAGTGTGTGCAGAGTATTAATTTTTTAACAGTGCCATAGATTCAGTGGGGGACTTTGTCCTATGGAGCACACAAATTCAATCATGGTTGCTGTTATTTTGTATGGCTGTGGCTCTGTGTGTAGTCTGTATACAGAGGATGATTCTGAAAGATGGTAGCAGTTTTAGTGAGAAACTGTTTGACATCTCCTTACATGTATCAGCAGAAATGCTTTTTGTTATATATGTCTTCTGGTCTGAAACTGACAAACCAGGGGCTAAATGGATAGATGCGCTTTCACGAAACAGTGAGACGCTATGGCATAAAGGAGTGACTATAGGATATGGAAATCCAGGTTTCTAATCCATCTCTGTCAATTATTTACTGTGTGCCACTGGGCAAGTCATTTCCCCTGTCTGAGCCTGGGTTTTCCTGCCTTTGTAAATGAAGATAATGATACCAAGGATGTGCATGGGTAACCGGTTAACCTTACGGGGTGATGCTTACTGGGTACTGGTTAACTGGTATCGAGGAGCAGCCCCTGGCCTGCAGCCTGCCATGGGTGAAGGGCTGCCCCAGTGGGGCCAGAAGCCTCCTGCTGCCAGTGGTGGCAGCAGCAGCAGCCTTGGGTTTGGGGGCCTCATGCCACCGGTGGTGGCTTTAGCAGTCCTGAGGCTGGGACCTCATTTAGCTGGTTACCGATTAATCAGGATTTTACATTCCTAAATGATACTTGCCTATTTAACAGGGGTATTGAGCTTCATCTAGCCAGTGTTTTCCCAGAGCTTCAAATCTATAGATTCTTATAAAGGTTTAAGAGGTTATATGGACATGTGATGCAGCTGTCTTTGTTTCTTGTGCTCCAGGGGCTGGCCAGGATGTGGGCCGGAGTTGCATCCTTGTGTCCATTGCAGGGAAAAATGTCATGCTAGACTGCGGAATGCACATGGGCTACAATGATGATGTAAGTATGGCAGAAAGACTGACTGCGATATGTAGACTCTTTACGGTTCATCTGCTGAGCATTTTCTAATACTGCTTCTGGTTCTGTGGATGCCTGAGCTACATAATCTACTTGGCTAGCTGTACCCTGCATCATTTAGAAATTGTCTAAAGAATCCAGCCCAGTGTTTTGGTGCACTCTTAGGTGGGGGCTGACTTTCCTCTGAAAACTTCAGTATTAACCACTGCTGGTGTTATAGTACCACACTTGATAGAGCAATGTTCCATTTGGCAAATTCTGTGCTCCCATGTAGGGGCTATATGTCCCCTCTTCCTCATGTATGTTTCTGTTCTGCAGTTCTACCTCCCATCCTCCGGATATTGTGGGGCAAATAGAAAATCTTAAAAAGACGATCAGCTGGGCAATGAATGCTGCATTTCAGCATCATTTCACTTTGTGGCAGGAGGTTTCCTGTGTCCTTAAAACATAAACACCATCATTAGTTTGGTGCTGGGATGAGCTTTGTTACCAGCCAGTTGATTGATGGGACCCAAACCAACACCTGAAGCATGTGTGCTTTGTTGGATATAGGGTGATGTAAGTGGTGGTCCTCTCTTCTCCTGATTCTGTTATTTTGGCTCACAATGCCTGAAAATTGATGGCTTCAAATAAAGAGAAGCATAAGCTTAATTTCTGTGTGAAGATAAGAAAACTCATAATACAAAGCACAGACTATCGTCTTTATCAGAACTCTGTGAAGGGGTCTGAAACCTACTAATGAGAATTATCATGAAGCTCAAATGAATCAGTTACCTATCTGTAATTACTGATTTGCAACATCAAATAAAATCTCCCATTGGTGGTAGTCTTGTTTTTTTTTTCTTGGCGCACTCTGTACTCCATCCCTTTTTTGTGGATTAGCCTGCAGCAATCCACCTTATTGGTGACACCAGCATTCCCTGTTCTCCCTTGTAATAAGATCACAGTGCATTCGTAATGATACATGGTCGGCTGCCATTTGTTTAATGTCATGTTGTGAATTCAGTAACCTGCTTTGTTTAATATTTGATAATCTGCTTTTATGTCTTTTAGAGACGCTTTCCTGATTTTTCATACATTACCCAGAATGGAAGGCTGACTGACTTTCTAGACTGTGTAATCATCAGGTAAAACAAAAACTTGCTGTCGTCTTATTCTGATGCAGAGGAGGAAAGCACTGGAAAATAATTCTCCCACTTTCCCTTCCTACATTAATAATCTGGCCACCTTTAATGGCTTGCAGTTCCCTACTGTAAAGGTTAGATAAGGGTGTCTCAATACTTTGCATGAACAGCTAAATGCCTGTGTGTCATCTCTTCATTCTGGATGTTCCTTCACAGCCACTTTCATTTGGACCATTGTGGAGCTTTACCGTATTTCAGCGAAATGGTTGGCTATGATGGACCCATATACATGACGCACCCCACCAAAGCCATCTGCCCCATCCTGCTGGAGGATTACAGGAAAATCACAGTGGATAAGAAAGGAGAGACTAACTTCTTCACTTCCCAAATGATTAAAGATTGTATGAAAAAAGTGGTAGCTGTCCACCTTCACCAGACAGTCCAGGTAAAATGACTCACTCTGGGGAACTGTCAAAGTAAATCAGTTGGTCTGTCGAAGACGGGGAGGGACAGGGTCTTCTATGTCTTCACTTCAGAAAGGTTAAGTGATGTGCCCAAGGTCAGACAGTGAGTCAGTGGCAAAAAGGGAATGGTGCTCTGCCCCGCTTTCCTCATGCCTGCTTTAACTAGGAAGCACTTTCACTCTTAAGTTTTAAGATGTGTTTCTTGTCAGTTTTCTGTTTTAACCAGCTGTATGATCTAATCAGTTTCCTCTACAGCCCTTCCATGTATCAAGTGGGGCAGTGTTCATTGTTCCTCACCTAGCAAAGATACAAAATAAGTGGGTGAAAAAACAAAGTGTATATAATGAAAAAGAAACAAGCAAAGGAGACCAGAAATGGGCAGGGTGGAGTGGAAGAAATCAAGAGAAAGCAAGACCGGCAGAGACACAATACAAAATAGAAAGAAGGTGAGACTAAGATTACCCAGAGTCCTTTTAGCAACTGCTGTGGAAGCATCGCATAAGCTGGTGCATCTGTCTTGCAGGCTATGGATTTTGAAACACTCTCTGGGCACAATCAAATCCCTTATTCAGGGTAGTACTGCATCTGAAGTTGGCTCTGCCCTAGTGTGACTTTTGATATAGAGCAGTGTTTCCCAATTTTATTTGGCCATGGAACCCTTTTCAGCTTTTCAGAATTTCAAGGAACCCCTAGGTTTGTCAAGCCAAAAAAAAAAAAAAAAAAAAAGGGAACCCACCAATGCATAAAAATCACATTCCTTCCCCAAGACCCCATCCCTTTGAGGCCTCATCCTCTCTTTTCCCCTCCTCTCCATCACTTGCTATCCCCAGCCCTTATACACTCTCACTGGGTTGAGACAGGAGGTGTGGGCTCTGGGGTGGGAATGAGGGATTTGGGTGTGGGAAGGGGTGAGAAGTGCAAGCTCTGGGAGGGAATTTGGATGCAGGAGAAGGGATGCTGGCTCGGGGGAGGAGGCTCCAGGCTGGGGAGCGTTGGGCTCAGGTGGAAGGTTGGGGTGCCGAGCAAGTCACAGGCTTGTGGATGTGAGGGTGCAGGAGTTTGGGTTGCATATGTGAGGGGCTCAGGGCAAGGAGGCT
The DNA here is from genome assembly GCA_019425775.1 of Rafetus swinhoei. Lineage (NCBI taxonomy): Eukaryota > Metazoa > Chordata > Testudines > Trionychidae > Rafetus > Rafetus swinhoei. The sequence continues at coordinate 9,642,753 of CM033441.1, forward strand.
GTGAGTATGATGGGCTCACGACACAGATTTGCCATGTGTGGATGGTGCAGGAGTGTTGTGGCAGAAGACTGAAGATATGAGGATGCAGGAGTTCGGGGATGTGAGAGGCTCAGGACGGGCCTGTATAATAGACTCAGATTTGGGGTCAGGTGGTGCAGGAGTGTTATGATGCTGCAGTGAGATGGGGATTTGGCCCCAAATGGGGGCATGTTGGCCAGGCTTCATTTTTAAATAAAATATTATGTCAAACTCAAAAGGTTTTAGCATTGTCTTTATTTATGAAAGGGGCAAGGAACCTGTTTTGAGTCAAGGGTCACTGACCCACAGAAAAGTCAGTTGGGGCCACACAAATGATATGCAAACCCTCCCCCAAAGCCTCACTACTGGTCCCAACTGTGCTGGTGCGGGCAAGGGACAGGGTGCTAGTGGGTACTGGGGCCGGGAAGAGGGTGCTGCTGGGTGGCAGAATACTGGCACAGGTGGCAGGGTGCTGGGGCAGGATGCTGGGGTCAGGGGCTGGGCACTGGGGTGGGTGGCAGGATGCTGGGGCTGGGGACAGGGTGCTGCTGGGTGCTGGGACCGGGGACTGGGTGCTCGGGACAGTGCTGGTGGGGGCAGGGGACAGGGTACTCGTGGGGGGTCTGGGCAGGGGACAGGGGCAACTGGGACCAGTACCTGGCAATCCTGCAGCACCTCTGGGTTCCGGGAAGTGTGCAACTGCACTTCCCCTCCCCAAACAGCTGGCATGCGTGCTGCCTGAGCAGCAGGGGCTTTTGCACTCCAGCAACTTACTTCTGCGATGCTGTCCTGCGCGGGGTGGGAGGGCGCAGTGAGTCCCAGAGTAGAGCGCGCTGCCTACACAGTCGGAGCTGCACAGACCTGGGTCTCCTGACCACCCCCCGTACCGTGCAGAAAGGCGGCGGAACTAAGTTGCCGGGTGTCACAGTCCCATCTGTTCAGGCAGCATGCGCTGGCTCCTTTGGAGAGGGGAAGTGCTTCACGTGACCCACAGCGGGGAGGGGAGTCACCCCTGTCCAGCATCCCCCTAGTGTGCCGGCCGGGAGAACTGTTCCCTCTGCCCCCGCCTCCCTATGCCTCTGCGTCGCCAGGGAGGAACGGGAAACAAGCTAGCCGGCTCTCTCTCTTTCAGAGGGGGTGGGGGAATGCCGGCTCTTTGCAGAACCGCAGGGTTCTGTGGAGCACCAATTGGGAAACACTGATATAGAGGATGATGCCTCTCAAACTCAAAGGGTGGGAAGAGGATAATTGTATTTGGGAAGGGATCAGAAAACTAGCAGTTAAGAAACCATAATAAAATCAACTGCCATCAGTGCTTATAATTCCCAGCTCTTGATTTCTCTTTAACCTCTGAGAGGGGTGTCTAAAATTGACTATGTGGTTTTGATTGTCTATGTAGGTAGACGATGAGCTGGAAATCAAGGCATACTATGCAGGCCATGTGCTAGGAGCAGCCATGTTCCAGATTAGAGTTGGTTCTGAGTCTGTGGTATATACTGTAAGTATATACTTCGAGATGCATACATCTCCTTTGTATGGTATGTGTCCATTTATCTTTGAGGCAGTAAATGGGTTTTGTTTTTCTTTTCTTCCATTAGGGAGATTATAACATGACACCAGACAGACACTTAGGGTAAGTAGGGCACCGAGACGTTGTGAATTTTAATGTGTTTACCCCATATGTGGGAGATCTGCAACTCCTGTTAATGTATGGGTAACTATTTGTGTTGATTCTGTGTTCTAGGATAGGAGACTAAATCACTTAGTACCTTCTCTTTTGGAAAAATAAATGAAGGTTTCAAATATAGAACTAAATGGGTTTAGGCAGATTGTGAATGCACTTCTGCAGTATTCTCTCAGCTGTCCAGTCAAGATAATGTCCTTTGTAAGGCTGCACAATAATTGGGTTTAAATGTACCATATGTTTTCCTGTCATGGCATCTTTTATAGGTGTTAGTTTTCAAAGATAGTTCAGATCGAATGCTATTTTTGCAGTGAGGCATGATTTTTTTTTGTCAGTACTGAATGTTGCCAGTGCTAAAATAGAAGTATATTTATGTGTATCAGAGATTTCAGATGTTGCTTGATCTTTAATAAAATGTAACCTCTTAAATTACAGTAAATAAACTACAAATTGTCATAAAAATCTGTAGTGTTAGTCTCCATATTGTAGACTGGATTTATTTAGCGACCCATAATTGAGGTGTTGTCTAATGAAGTTAGGAGTCCTTACTCTGCTGCTGACTTCCTGTGTGGCCTTGAGCAAGTCACTGCACATTTCTGGATCTTAGTTTTCCCATCCATAATATAGAGATAATTATGTTCCTTATTCATCCTTTAAAGTTCTATGTATTGTCTATTAGATAGATAGTCTTGTCGTTGTTTTGTTTTAGAGCTGCCTGGATTGATAAGTGTCGTCCGGATTTATTAATCAGTGAATCCACGTATGCCACAACTATCAGAGACTCCAAACGCTGCAGAGAGAGGGACTTCCTGAAGAAAGTCCATGAAACTGTGGAGAGAGGAGGGAAGGTATGGTATGGGGCATAAGCTAATTGGGGCCTTTTCTAGTCTGTAGGAAGCATGAGCATCTGGTGACTCTGTACGGCTTTTATTGCTAATATTTGAGCTGACTTCTTGCACAGCCTGATAACAACCCTGTTGCTCCACCAAGTAAAGTTGGTGGTTGGTTTTACTGCTTAAACCTAAGCTGTGGGTTAAATGTATATTTTTGTTGTTCTAGCAGAAGGGAAATGCCAAGGTTATAGTGTTAATTCTCTGTAGTTTAAAGATACAACGATAAGAGTGCCTGAGAGTCAGGCATATGCACTTTGTGCCCTACACTGTTCTTAGTCATATAACTCTAGAAACTGACACTGGATCCATTAAAATCTTTGCTCTTATGCTAAAAATTATTTCTAACTAATGGTTAACCAGTGCGCTCATCTCAGTATTCCATGTCCCACTGTGACCCTTAGCAGACTTTGGTGTAAAAACCCAAAGATATGGGAAGTATTAACCTACAAACAGGTTCCTACATGATGTTTGAGTGCACTGCATGTAGCGTTCCCATTTTTGTGTGTTCAGATCTTTTCTAGTCAGAAGTAAACAACTGGTCTTGTTATCTACATGATGAGGCATGGTGGTACTTATAATGTTAATAACATCTTAGTGCAATTTTTAACTCTAGTTGGCTCTTGTGATTTTATGGGTCTCCTGAGGCACTAGTTTGTTCCTTGCTCACTCAGAATTTTGTTCAGTGCCTCCCTCTGTTAATTAAAAGATGATTTTCTGTATCCAGGGAGAGAATTTTCAGAATAAAACATGCCTTAAAGCAATCTTATTAAAAGGTGGATGTTGGATCAACACTAAAATAAATAATATAGAGCCAGTGGTCAAGTCACTGGATTTTCAAAGAAAATAGGCTGATTTATGTGTGGCTGTAGCCCTTAATTCCTGAAGTTTTAATCAAATTAATCGCTGATAAAATGGGAAATGCAGTCTGTATGGCAATCAGATTTATAGTTTTAATGGTTTTATCTTGGTTAAAGGTACATTAGTTCATTCTCACTAACTTTGGTCATATACTTCATTAATTGTTCTGGTCCTAGTGAGGGAAAAATCTGGATAAAAAGTGAGTCTTCTGAGCACAGAGGTGGTGTACGCACAGATATCTCACTTGGAGACTCATCTTAGAACTAACTGATGACTTCTTAAGTATGAAATTGTCACTGAATCTGGAAAACAATCAGTAATGTAAGGTCCTGCTAGTTGGCAGCAAGCATCAGTGAACAGTTTGATAGAAGAACATACAGTAAAACTCCAATAGTCCGGCATCAAAATGGCAAGAGCCTAGTGAGTGAGCTTCGTCAAAAAAATGAGTCACAAGGTAACAGCGGCAGCAGCTGAACTGAGCAAAAGGGTAAAAAGGCTTAAAAACTAAAACATTACAGTATACTGCATACAGTATGTACAATAAAAAGGGTTAAGAACACTTTATATACAGTATATAATGTATATAGTATATATATAACCTGCTTATAGTACCTCCTGATAGTCCGGCATATCTGATAATCCGGCACCACCTAAATCCCATAGGTTCCGGATTATCGGAAGTCTACTGTATTAGAGACATAAATGACATGTGAAAACTGTCCAAGTAGGCAGCTGTGTGTATGACCTGTGTTTGTCTCCTATGCTCTTTATCCCCTGGCATGCTAAAATAGTTACTGCTAGGATATGAGTGGCTAAACTGCAGTAGAGCAGTTAAGATGAAAAGTGCTTGGCACAGTGTATTTTACCATAGATAATGCCAGAAATGTGGCTTTGTTTTTATTTACGGTGTTTTATTGGAAGCTTCCTTGCAGTGCTAAAAAAACAGTGTGATTCCCTTAAAGCGTGTACCCTGTTATAGTGAAATAATCCAGGGAGCTTGGGAGGTTGCTTTCAATAATTGTGCACTATTTCCTTTCCATTAAGAACTAATTATGAATGGGGGGGAGGGGAAGCAACATCAAGAAGATTGCTCCCTCTGGAGGGAGAGTTTTGAAAGGAGGGCACATGGAGTGCATCTGCAAAAGTAATGGGCCTCTGTTGTGAGCAAGTGCAGATGTTTGTGGACACAAGTAAGGCAGGTTATTTTGGCATAGTGTTTGGAAGTAGTGTAGTAACCCTACACTTTAATTGCAGGTTCTTATCCCCGTTTTTGCTCTGGGACGAGCCCAGGAACTCTGCATTTTATTGGAAACTTTCTGGTAAGAACAGCCTCAACTTCTCCATTTAAAACCTGTATCTGTGCTCATTTTTTCCATGATTCTGTGGTGTCTGTTTTGACTGTCATAGACGGTCTTATATTAATCTCTTTGTCCTCTAGTCTGTATCTGCCCATGCTGGCTAGCGTACATTCGTTCCCTGTAGTGTATTTTTGGTGCTTTAGTCTCTTCATCTCTTCCACATTGTTCTAAAATATCTTGCTCTTTTGAGTCATGTCTCACCTTGCCCCCAAACACTGAGTCTACATTTTTCCCTTCCTGAATTTCATAATACCCTCTGGCCTTGCAAAACTCTACATCCTCGCAACAAGTAACTTTTTTTTGGGGGGGGGGGGAGGGAGGAGCGATGGCCAAATAAGTCTTTTTTCATGAACATTGTCATGGTAGGATCAGAAAGGAGAGGCTGTGTCTGGGATGGAACCACATCCATGATAATCTAAAACTGTATTACTCTTAATTATGCCCCGTAACATCATGTTTAACATTTGAAATTGGAGAAGTCTGGAGCAGCTAACAATGAGAATTAGATTATCTAACATTAATGTGACATAGCAGTGATATTGATTTATTATTTTCCCCATGTTAAGTATATGACTGAAATCTTAAGTTGCTACACTGATTCTTGAGCACACCTGAAAGGTGTTTGTCAGGACCAGTGTTCCCTCTAAGATTTTCCATCCATGAGTGGAGTGAGTTTTGTCTTGTGCACCAATTTTGGGGTCATGGGTACTTGTTCGGATGTGTGCCACTGTGGCACCCAAGTTATAAAACTCTCCCTTTCCCGTCTGCTGCCATGTCTCCCATCCTCCCCTTGCCCCATCTGCTCCCCTGGTGCTTGCTGCTGCCTCCCACACCTCACCCTTCTCTGCTGTCCTGGCTCCTGCCCTTCTCACTCCCTTCAGCCCTCCTGGGACCTGCTCCTCTCCCCATCCTCTCTGCACCTGCCCTTTCCTCCTCTAGCCCCCTCTCCTAACACCTCCTTCTGCCCCCCTGCCCTGCCTCTCTCCTCTGGTGCTTGTCCCTCCGTTCCACTCCCCTCCCTGCATCTGCCCTTCTGCTTCATACCCACAATCATCCTGGCACCTGCACCTTACCCCCTGCTGGTGCCTCCCCCTTCCCTCCCTGTCTTCCCAACACCTGCCCCCCTTGCCCTCTTCCTCCCTGGTGCCCTCCCCCTCACCAACCTCTGCCCCAGTTCTCCTTACACCCCTCTGCGACCTCACACATGACTTGCTCCATCCCCCGCCTTGCTCATGCCCGTCCCTCTTCTCCTGGAACCCACTCCTCCCCTCTCTTCTTCCTTCCTCTTGCTCCCATTGACCCTCCTCTCTCCAACCCCCAATGACACCTTCCTATCTTCCCTCCCGCCCTGCTCCTCCTGCCTTTCCCCTCATTGTCTCCTCTTGGCCCCCTGGCATTTGTCTCTCCTCCACCCTGCCACTTGGTGCCTTCCCCTTTCTTCTCCTGCCTTGGCTCCCTCCCCTCCCCTCCACACAAGCCCCTTCCTCTCCTCATCCCCACCTTCCCCTTGCCTTCTGTTATCCTGACACCTGCACCTTCAGGGTGGGGCAGCATGGCGGGTGGCTGCTCTGTGTGCTGGGGATGGAACCGGAGCCAGGGCTGCAGTGCTCTTTTTAATACTGTGGCTCCGGATCAGGAGCAGCTGCACCGTGGCCTGGCTCCAGTCCTGGCACGCGGGGCAGCTGCCCACCACGCAGCCCAGCCCTGGGAGCAACTGGGGCCAGGGCTGTGTAGTGGCTGGGGCTGCAGTACTAAAAATGGCACCTTGGCCCCGGCCCCAATCCTGGCAGAGGGGGCAGTGCGCCCTGTGTGCTTGTACTCAAGCCAGGGCCGTGGTGATATTTCTAGTACTGCAGTCCTGGCCTCAGCAGCTGCCACACAGCCACAGCCCCAGCTGCTCCCGGGTGCTGGGCTGCATGGCGGGTGTCTGCCCCATGTGCTGGGACTGGAGTTGAAGCCGTGGTGCTGGTTTTTAGTGCAACGTCCCAGGCTCCAGCTCCAGCAGCTGCCACGTGGTGGCTGCCCAGCTGCTCCAGGGGAGGGGCAGCCACCCGCCATGTGGCCCTGCCGCTGGGAGCAGCTGCGGCCATGGCTGCACAGCTCTGCTGAGGGATGGGCAGGGAATGAAATTCTTGTTGTACACCTGCACGGGTGGGCACCTTACAGAGAACTCTGGCCAGGACTCCACATATGCAAACACAACTGGCTGGCTGACTCTTCTCTCTGCCCAAAGGGAAAGAATGAACTTGAAGGCCCCAATTTACTTCTCCATGGGGCTGACTGAGAAGGCCAATCACTACTACAAGCTCTTCATTACATGGACTAATCAGAAGATCCGGAAAACTTTTGTCCAAAGAAACATGTTCGAATTCAAACACATCAAGGCGTTTGATAGGGCCTTCGCCGATAACCCTGGGCCAATGGTATGTAGAGGTTCAGAGCGTCATAGGATTGATGAGCATGGTTTGGAGTTGCTTTAGTGCTGTTTTTTGTCAGGGCTAGGAAAGTGCTTGATTTACTATTACAGAGCCTGTTGGTCCTCAGCTTCCATTGATAACAGAAGCCATGTAGCTTAAGCATGTTTATGATCTCCATTACCATAGTATCTGAACTTCTCACAATTGTCAATGTCTTTTTCACAGAGCCTCTCTGAGATAGTTACTGTTATCCTCAGATGGGAAACTGAGACCCAGAGAGATTAAGTAACTTGAAGGTCATAGTAACTTGCCCAAGGTCACATAGGCAACCTGTGGCAAAACTGGGACTCAAATCCAAATCCCTATTGAATACACATTTTTGCATGAATACATCCAATCACATGCAGCATAATGAATCTTTTGTCTTAAACATACCTGATAAAAGGAATAAATATGTTAAAGATCTAGGTTGCAGGGCACTGAAGTCAATGTATTAGTATATTAAACTAGCATTGGCAAATCTGTTGAATGCATTTCCTCTGCATTGACCCAAACTATATATTTTTTTTATAACCAATCCCTTTAAATTTAAACTTGTGAAATAAACCCTTTAAACATGTTCTATATTAACTTTTGATTTTGACAGATTCCTATTCTAGCTACTTCCTAGTAAATCCTTCAGAAAGCATCATAATACTACAGGCTGATTAAAAACTCTTGAAGGTTTTATTAAGAAATGTGAATTTTGAAGTATTTTGTTTTCTGGAAAATTATGGGAATCTTATTAGATGAAAATAAGGTGGTGTTTGAAAAAGTAACCTGTGCCTTGCCCTCCTTCCATTCAAAACCCTACAGCTGTAATGAGTGTAAACAGTACTGTATTTTATGTGGTACTGTATAGATTCAGGGATGGAACTTTCCTGGTTCTGTCCATACGTGCGCACTCCATAATTTGGGACACCTGTTTTCTAATCCTTAGGGAAAAACACATCTTGTTGCAGCTCCTAACACTCTTGTTTTGAAACCTAGGTTGTATTTGCAACCCCGGGTATGCTTCATGCCGGACAGTCCCTCCAGATCTTCAGGAAATGGGCAGGGAATGAAAAGAACATGGTAATAAATTCACTGATCTTAAATGATGCCTCGTGTGGGGCTATAGCGCAGAAGTTTTAGACATAAGCTCTCACTATAATGTGATAAGAATGGCAGGAAAGTCTTTTGCACGTACTTACTTTATTTACTGTAACAGTTGTTATCTGAATGTGCTACCAGTTAGTAATAACCACTAGCTAGGTGACTTTCTTAATTAAAGCATGATTCAGAATTGCTTTTCTAAATGGCATGTTGCGTTTGGTCCAACTCTGAGCCCTGTAATTAGTGAATATTTAGCCATTGACTTCACTGGAGCCAGAATTTGTCCCTGTTGGACAAGGATTCAGGACAGATGCAGCTTGATGTCAAAATCAAGGTTTAATTATTGTGGATGAACATGGTGTGTTCAATTTTGAGGGCATGTCTACACTACAGACTTTAAGTCAATCTATGTTAGCTACCACATTGTGCTTCAATTGGGAAAACCTAGTATTAGCTCCTTACATGCTGCCTGTGATCTATGCACGTGGACACATCAGTCCATATATTTCAGTGGGATCTGATCTGTTAGAGGCTTTAATTTTGAAGGCATCCCATGAACCTGAATGAATGATAACTAGGTTTTTATAGTTGGGGAGAGAGGGATTCTCTGAGGAATTAATAGGGGTATAGGTTTTGTGCCTGTTAAAATGTCATATTATAGACAATAGGCTCGGAAAGGATGAGTCGTGCAAGACTTTGTCTTATGGAAATCTTATTTTCAGCTGTGCTTATCTGTTCAACCTTTTCTTTTTAGAAACTACCCTATAAAGTAATAACCCTTATGTAGTAGTATGTTGATTTTTAACAAAAGCCACCTTTTAATCTTAATGCGTGTGTCATACTCAGATCTTTATCATGCTAGATGTTGAGGGCTAATTCCACAGAACAGATTCAGTAGGTTCTAAACAAAGAGTTGTTGTGTGCACGTTGGGCAACCTGCCATCAATATTATACACATGGATGTGTGGCTAGCTCTATCCCAAGAGAACAATTTACCGTCGCTCGGTCAGCATGCAAATGCTACATATTTGTCTGGATTCCTTCTAGGTCATTATGCCAGGTTACTGTGTGCAAGGAACTGTGGGCCATAAGATCCTGAGTGGACAGCGGAAGCTAGAAATGGAAGGAAGACAAATAGTAAGTTAATTTTGAAAGGGCACCACTGGCTTTCAAGAGGACTTGCACATTGGCCTGCCCTCTGTCTGCAAAAATCACCCTCCTGTGTTGCTACGCCAAGTGACAGTTTAGCCAAAGCAGTTAAATTGGCTCTTTTGGTTGTGCTGACATTGCTTTGCATTCTGCTGCCATCCTTCCATGTGTGGACCCACAGCTGCAGTTGGTGGGAGTTTGGCTACATGGGCAATAGTTAAACCATTGTCCCATCTGTTACCCCCACTGGAATCCTGGTAGATGTGCCCAGAGACTTTGATGGGTGAATTCGTATACAGGGAAAAGCAAATCAGTTGCCTGGAGCCACCGAGGCAGCTGCCTCAGATTCCTGCTGAAAGGGACATTGTAGCTGGTAATTAAAATGCTTACAAGGTGTTTTACTTCGGGCAAAGCTGGCAAGGAGTGTATCCAGAATTATAAAGTCTGATCCTGCAAGGTGCTAACTACTTTCCTGGTAGTGGGGCTGACTGCAGTCAGCTGCTCTTGAAGTCAAGGATCTGGCTGCCTTCCCCTTTATTCGGCTCTGGTGACACATCAGGAGTATTGTGTCCAGTTCTGGGCCCCCCACTATAGAAAGGATGTGGATGTCTTGGAGAGGGTCCAGCGGACGGCAACCAAAATGATTAGGGGGCTGGAGCACATGACCTATGAGGAGAGGCTGAGGGATTTGGGTTTTAGTCTGCAGAAGAGAAGAGTGAGGGGGGATTTGATAGCAGCCTTCAGCTTCTTGAAGGGAGGTTCCAAAGAGGCTGGAGAAAGGCTGTTCACAGTAGTGGCGGATGGCAGAACAAGGAGCAATGGTCTCAAGTTACAGTGAGGGAGGTGTAGGTTGAATATTAGGAAAAACTATTTCACTAGGAGGGTGGTGAAGCACTGGAATGGGTTTACCTAGGGAGGTGGTGGAATCTCCATCCCTAGAGGTGTTTGTCTCAGCTTGACAAAGCCCTGGCTGGGCTGATTTAGTTGGGATCGGTCCTGCCTTGGGCAGGGGGCTGAACTTGATGACCTCCGAGGTCTCTTCCAGCTCTATGATTCTATGAATTGTCCCACTTTCTGATGCCAGGTGTCTGTCTCACGCCAGTTACATTTGGACCCTAAGAGGTCTGGTTTGGGTATTGTATGGCTTGTAGGCTGTGAACAAGCAAAGCGTTGATGGGGGTGGTGGTATTTTTCTCCCCTTGCTCCCTGCAGCTGGAAGTGAAGATGCAGGTAGAATACATGTCCTTCAGTGCCCATGCTGATGCCAAGGGAATAATGCAGCTGATTCGCCAGGCTGAGCCACGCAGTGTTCTTCTAGTCCACGGGGAAGCAAAGAAGATGGAGTTCCTGAAGCAGAAAATTGAACAGGAATTCCGTATGTAAGGTGTTGGGGTGTGGAGTGAGAAGGTTAATTATTTGTTATAGCTCAGGTACTTTGGCCAGGACACACAAATTGGTTGAATAACATGTTTTGATTGGCTCAGGCCCTGTGCTATTGGAAGCAAATGGGTAGGATGACTATCTAGATTTCATGCTTTACAGCAAGCCCCTGCTACAGGTTTAATGATCTTTGGGGACCAATCAGATGCAATGCAATCTAAGCAGTGGAGAGTTTTTATTGTGTGTGTGCTTGTGTAAGTAGAGATTTATTTATCGGAGCTGTGCCTCTTGGAGTACTAAAACTAGCAGATACTGTTGGAGAAAAGTTCTTTCATGTTTATAATACTTAAGTTACAGTGAACAAGAGTAGAGGAAAAATAAAACATCTTTTTTGAAAGCAACTGATGCTAAGGCAAGGCAGAGACTGATCAGCAAAGAGACCTTTGTGTATCACTCTCTGAAAGCTTATTTATTGGGTGCCTTTTCCAAACAGTTTCTGGTGACTATTTCATTAACTTGTTCTTATCGTGGATGTAAGTTCTGGTGCAGCCTGTGATCTTTTCAGTTCTCACAAATTCTCCAAGACTCAGGTGGAAACCCATGCTGCTGCATGAGATGGTGTTGGTGATTCAATAAGCAGCGTTGTTCCCTTTGTGAGAACCTGTGCTGACTTCCATGGGAGAAGTAAAAAGAAAACAGTAAGGCCTTGGCCACTTGTGTCCAATATTCCCATGGAATTTAGTACATGATTAGGGGTGTTAACTTTGATGTCCTGGCAAGGTTCTCTTTAGAATAACTATACCGACTATTTGAATTACACCAAGTTTCAATTAGCTATAATATTCTTAGTCCCTGTCCCAAATTGTTAAAAACCTGCCGTGTTCCACTCAAGCCGTGAGTGCAATGATAGTGCCTGTCTAAAAAGTCCTTTGGGATTAGAAGCTCTATATGGATATTTCTCCCAGTATGATTTGCTTTTCATACAGATGTGAACTGTTACATGCCTGCAAATGGAGAAACCACTACATTGTTCACCAGCCCCAATATACCAGTGGACATATCCCTTGGATTGTTGAAGAGAGAGACTGCAATAGGTAATAAACCAGTTAACAGTGACTTTCCACTTTCAGGCACTGCAGTTATATTACACCTTAGGTTCTTAGTGCTGAAGGTAGAATTATGAATGGATAGGCAAGACGGGGATGTTGTGGGCACACTTATGTGATTCTCTCCCCTCCCTCCCCCCATATAATGGAGCTTCATCACTGTTCATTGTTTGAGAGAGGCTTCCCCTAGGATGAAGTGGCTGCCAATTTATCCCCATTCATAGCATATTCACTGTTTCTTAAAAGACCCATATTGTAAAGTCAGACACAGAATGAGGCTGCCGTTCTATTCATCACTCACGCACCCTGCAGAAAGATTACATGTCACTTTACTTAATGGATAAAAATAACATGCTTCAGTGGACAGTTCTGCCCCTTTAGAATTACAAAATAACCTGGCTTTAAACCCACTCACCCCCAGGGTCTGTCTATAGCAAGGGAGCAGTGTGTGCTGCAAGTTTGAGGAAAAAGTAAGTGGTGCTGAGTGTGATTTGTCCCTAACTGGTTTAAGTACACTGTTTTTAAAGGGTCGCTGCCCAGGTCATAAGACCATAGACTTGCATTTCAGTGGAAGTGCTGTGCAGACCCTCTTCTCACCAAGGTGGTGCAGTCTGTTAGATCCCAAAGTGTTGGACTATGTTGTTTTGAAAGGTGCTGGATAAGACAAGCCCATTAATGACTTTGCCCTTTTCTGTTGGTCTCCCTCTAGGTCTCGTGCCAGACTCCAAGAAGCCAAAGCTCATGCATGGCACGTTAATCATGAAGGATAATGTAAGTGGAAAAGGAGATAATTATTCTAGTTCTTGTCTTGTGGACTCTGTTAGTGTCAGCTCACAGTAAAAGTGGTGTGCCCAAACCTGGTTTCTTGGAATCAACTCAGCAATGGCTTTAAAGTGTTGTGGGGCAGTGAAGGAAATCTAGGGCTGTGTTCCCTGTAGGCTAAGTGCTTTGTTGACCACCTAAGAGAGATTCAAGTGCTGCCCAGCTAATTAGCTGAACACCCACAGACTACAGCTTGTGTTTCTGTGGGTGGTGCACAGCCGCACATGCATCTGAGCCTGTAACAAAATTTATTCTGTACACGGGTGAAAAAAATTGGAGCATCGATCCAGAGTTGTGTAAATTGCTAGCCCCTCAGCCAACAGGGACCAGACTGACCCACTGGCATGGCACCATTACTCTGGAAGAGAACAGTGGAGATCAAACTGACCAATCCACAGAGCCACTTCCAAAAAAGTTCTGCTTTTTGCCTATGGAAGTGCTGTCATGCTCTCAACTCCTGCTGCTGCATTGTGGATGCATCTACCTAATGGTCTAAGTCGAGAGATCTTACCCTTAGCCTGGTGGTTGTAGTCTAATAACTCTTTTGTCATACAGGTGAATTGTGCCAACTTTTCTCCGTAGAGCAGCTGTGCTTTAAGGCAGTTTTGGGAATGTATACCAGGTAGATGTGTATCTATAGCTGGACATAAACGTTATGTAACTCAGCAGTTCCCAACCTTTTCCAGATGGGGACCCATTTTGACAATTCAGGAAGACTTGGTGACCCAAGGCAATTCAAAAACAGGGGGAGGAGGGAGGGCAGAGCCACCTGGGGAGACACTTGGCAACCCTTTTAAAATGTCACGGCGACCCATATTTGGGTCCCGACCCATAGGTTGGGGCACCCTGATGTAATTAGATCTGTATCTACAGTGTGCTAGGGACATTCAAAAAGGGGTGGTCCATGCTTTGAGGAAATCTGTCTGCGCCCTGTAGCTCTCTGTAGAGCGCTATCTAAAAATGGAAAAAGGAGTCGAGCCATGTGAACAGCAGCCTGTGATTAATGGATTTCTCCCTTTCCTTGGCAGAGCTTCCGCTTGGTCTCTCCTGAGCAGGCACTGAAGGAACTGGGCCTTGGGGAGCATCAGCTGCGTTTTACCTGCCGAGTCCACATTCAGGATCCTCGCAAGGAGCACGAGATGGTGCTTCGGGTCTATAATCACCTCAAGGGGTAAGCATGCCACAGGTGTTCACAGCTGCTCCTCCAAGGGTGCCCTTGCTGTACCAAGCCAGCTGTGTAGCGGGGATAGTATTAGTGACTAAAAGGTACAGAGGATTCCTCTCTCGACTGCTGACCCAGCCCCCAGAAGTGGTTTATGCAGAAAAGTAGGAACCAGAATTTTACTTCATAGAACTGGTAGAGACCTCAGGAGGTCATCCAGTCCAGCCCCCTGCCCAAGGCAGGACCAATCCCAACTAAATCAACCCAGCCAGTGCTTTGTCAAGCCGAGACTTTAAAACCTCTAGGGATGGAGATTCCACCACCTCCCTAGGTAACCCATCCCAGTACTTCACCACCCTCCTAGGGAAATAGTTTTTCCTAATATTCAACCTAGACCTCCCCCACTGTAACTTTAGACCATTGCTCCTTGTTCTGCCATCTCTCACAACTGTGAACAGCCTTCAGGATCTTGCCTGTCCTGTTCAGATGGACCAGAACTCAAGCCTATAGGACCCATGTGGCTTTCTGATGATTGGTATAAAAAGGCATAAACAGGCTTTGAATAAATCTTGTTCTGCCCTCCTTGGCTGGTGGGTATTGGCTCAGAGCAGTGTTCCCTTAAACTATATGGTCAGGCAGCCACCCAGGAGAGATTAAAATGCTTCCCAGCGGATTAGCAGAGCACCCACAGCTGGCAGCATATGTTTCTCTTAGTGGTGCACAAAAACACATGCCTTAATGCACATAATGAAATTTATTCCACACATAGATGGAAAAAATTAGAAGGCACATTGGCTTCATACTCGCCTGGGTATAGCAAAATCATTTTGGGCAAAGAGGGAGGATGGGTTGTGAGGTGCAGAACAGGACAGCTCAAGAATGCCCACTGTACCTTACATCTTCCTAGAATCCTGAAAGATTATTCTGTTCAGCATCTCCCTGATGGATCCATCATGGTGGAGTCCATTCTGATCCAAGCCACAGCACAGTCAGAGGACCAAGGAACCAAAGTTTTGCTGGTGTCATGGACCTACCAGGTAGGAGTAGACTTCATGTCACAAGGCACACATTCACAAAGTGACTTGACTTAGCTAGGTTCTAACAGGCCTGTGCTGTGGGTTGAATTGTAAGGATATGAAAAGGGTTACTACATCTCAAAGAGCTTTGTTTGAACAGTCTGGCAGGCACCACATAGGCTACATCTGCACTGCAGCTGAGAGGTGGGCACTGATGACACCCATCGATTTTAGGGCGGTGCCTGATTTTGTTTATTTCTGGCTACTTCTCGTATCCTGACTATCAGCAGTATGATGTAAGTGGCAGAGTGCTGGTAACACAGGGAAGGCTTGGGGGGAGGGTCGTATGAAATATTTGAGCTGTGACTAGCATGAACAAAGTCTCACTTGCTGGCTAGCAAAAAGCTCGCCCAAGCAGAGTCACTTGTGTTGAATTTAATGAATAGAGTTCTCTAATGCCTAGGTTTTGTGGGTTTCAAAAGAATTTTCTTTAGAGGGCAAATGTTTTCCTGAGAGCAAAGCAGAAATCAGTAGTCCTTTCTTGTCTCCTTAAGAAAAGAGACATCTGTTATCTGGGGGAAGAAGGGACAGATTTTGTTACTGCCAAGTCTGCAATTTTTGGAAGAAGGCCCATTTATCAAACAATCAGATATGGGTTCAAGCCAGGCAATTCTGAAACATGCTTAATGTTTGGGTCTGGATTTTTGGTTTAGGCCTGTTGATGGGCATTGCCACCTGATTGATTTCTGTGTATAGGATGAAGAACTGGGCAGCTATCTTACATCCCTGTTGAAAAAGGGACTGCCACCAACTACAGCTTGAGTGATGCAGCAATGGGGAAAATGGAACGTCAGAAGCCTTCCTTCCACGTTTATCTCTGTTTTTTACATTATCTAGAGCATGTAAATACTTAAGTTTCTTTTTAATAAATGTCTGTTGTAAAATATCCCGCAGGAGAGACTATTAAACTAGTCAGACAAAATTTTGCTTGAGCAATTCTGCCAGCCTCCATTAGAATTACAAATATCCGTCACTGCAGAAGCTGTTTGCATCAAGTTACCTGGAGCGGCTTTGGCCACTGCTCCTTGCAGGCCATGGTAAGAGATTTTCAAAGTCCTTCCATTCACTTAACTTTTTTTTTTTTTTTTTTTTTTAAATTATTAAAATAAACATACCTCAGCCCTTCACAAGAAGATGCTCTGAACAACATTTTAATTCACTTAGCTGCCTTGGAAGCTGGTGAACAAAAGGATTCAACTGTCTTGTTGCTTCTTCACTGAACACAGGATCAGAACTTAAAAGCAGACTTGAGAGATTAAATTGTGCATTATTTTTAAGCAATTACTTAGTTATTATCCACTACCACCTATTTGTGCACTTCTTTGAACACCAGTTGAAAACTCTGAACTCCAAGCTGTGGTTCTGATCAAGAGGAAGAAAGTCCCCCACAGATTGTGAAAGTTAGTTACTGTGCTTTCTCTGTTCAGCAAATAATGAACCCCACACTTCTCTGAGGTGCTCAGTTATTCCTATTTTACAGATGGACAGAGTCAGTGATGTACCAAAATCTTGCAGAGCAACTGGGATTAGCACACAGTCCTCTGAGTCCCAGTTCTTGACCAGACTGCCTCGATAGCAGTTAAAATAAAGAATACCTCAGAAATCTGAGAAAAGGATGCTAAAGAGGAAATGAGTCAGCTGAGTATTTAGTAAAGGCAAAGGTCCCTTAGCTCTGAAAATTCATATTTGATTTATTAATGGTAAAGGCCAATTACATATTTCATACAGTACACAAGGACTGGAATTGTTCTCATTCTACAAGGGTATTTTAAATAGCAGAAAGCCAGCTACCCAGTTTACTTTGGAAATCAGCCTACAATGGCACCACTTTCCAAATACAGGATTTCTTTTGTACTGCTTAGTAATACTGATGTGGGAGTATTGCCGTATACTCTTGACACTCTTCGGTGCTTGGTTTAGAATCAGCAACCCCGAAAACTGAAGTCCTATCTATTCACAACACCGGCACCTCTGCTAATGTGCCTTGGAGCTGGCAGGGGAAGGGCAATTGTCTTTCTTGCCACTTAACACACTATTGGGGGGGATGCAGGGGTTGTAACAGACTCTGGTCGTGTAGGAAGCAGACTGATGCCACCAATAAATTCAATTCACAGTCCCTGTCCTAAAGAGTATGTGTGTATAGCATCTAACACAGTAGGACTCTGACCTCAGGCTGTTTTCTGACTATTCTTCAAAGTTCAGATGGATATGAACCAGTAACCTATGGATAAATAACTTTTTGACCTTACTTTAGAAAAGGCAGCTCATTCCACTGCTGTGGTGTTGGTCTCACTGCTGCCTTGTCTTTGTAAGGAGGGGAATGGCCATTGAATTGTCTGTCACAGATGGTATAAACTTTGGTTCTGGATCTCCGCTTGAGGCCAAGACGCCATGGCTTGCTGGAAGATGAATAGTAGTAGAGGATGGGGTTTAGGCAGCAGTTGAAACTGACCAGGGCCAAGGTTACCCGGCGCATTTTGTAAATTAAAAGGGCAAACAGGTGACTCTGGATGAGCTGGACTCTCACCAGGAAGTGGAATAGGTGAGTGAGATGATAAGGGAGGAAGCACAGTGTGCAGATGAGCAGGATCATGTAGATGGTCCTCAAGGACTTCCTCTTATGAATGCTGCGTTTGGTCCGGGCAATCCGCTTGGCCACGAGAGGGTAGCTGATGAGGATGATGGCAAACGGGATGACAAAGCCAAACACCAAGGCACAGATGTTGTAGGGCATCATGCGATGGGTCCAGCTGGCCAGTGAGAAGTTCTCAAAGCAAGCCGTCGTGTTCTGTAGGCCCCTGTTGTGGAGGGGGCCGCCAAGGATCAGCGGGACCATGATGCTGGCAGCAGCAAGCCACAGGACAGTGACCACTATCAAGTAGTGGGTGGCTCTGATCCTGATGTAGGTGAAGGGGTGCAGCACTGCGATATAACGATCCATGCAAATGCATGTGAAGAAGGCAATGCTGAGGTAGATGTTGATATAGTACAAGGTCCCGGTGATCCTACACGCCATGTCGCCAAAGATCCAATTGTTCTGGTTCAGATGATAATGAATTTTAAAGGGCAACATACAAACAAACAAGGTATCAACCACGGCCAGGTTGATGAGGTATAGGTAGGAATGCGAGGTGTGCTGGACTTGGCGGGTCAGAAGGTAGAGAGCTAAGATGTTTTCTAGCAGGCCCAGTACAAAGACGATGCTGTAGATGATGGTGAAGAGATGGTACTGGAAGTCTGCTTCCAAACTGGCATCCACCGTTGTTGTATTGCTGTGTCCCCAGGCTACGGAACAGGAATTGGTTGCCATGCTTTTGGCTGCAGAAGGAGTAGTTCTGAGGGGATAGCTTTGGGAAGAAGAGGCTAATGCAGTGTTTTACCTTAAAGTTCAAAGCTCCAGGAGCTCTCTGTTCTGGGGTTAGAACCCAAGTTGTTACATCAGAGTGTGGTTAAAAAGGCAGCTAATGCTCTCACGCAGTAAACCTAATTAGATAAAAATAAGCGTTAGTGTGGTGGGGAAAGAGCTCTCTGCAAAGTTACAACCAAAAATATCCTCTAAATTAAGTGGAGATAAGCAGCCCTAAGACCTGGCTCATTTACATTAATGAGCAACTGGAAGGGACATGTTACAGGAATGAGGATAGAATACGTAAACAATTAAGGAGCAAATCAGGAGCAAATCCATTTGCAAACCTCTACAAGGTAATATAGTGATAGGTAACTGTATGCATTTGTAAAGAACAAATCACGCCAAACTAACCTGATAGCTTTCTTTGATAACAAGCTTTATGGATAAGGGGTAGAGGTAGATGAGGTATATCTAGACGTTAGTAAAGCATTTTATACACTCTCACGTGAGCTTCTGATAAACAAACTAGGGAAATACAACATAGAGGGGGCTAGGTGGTGCATAACTGGTTGGGTAACTGTTCCCAGGTAATAGTTACAAATGGTTCAGATTTATGCTGGCAGGACATGAGTGGGGTTCTACATGATTCAGTTCTGGAACTGGTTCTGTTCAATATCTTCATTAATGATTTAGACAATGGCATAGAGTATATGCTTATAAAGTTTGCAGATGATACTAAGTGGGGAGGGGACTGCAAGCGCTTTGGTGGATAGGGTTATAATTCAAACTGATCTAGACAAACTGGCGAAAGTCATCAGGAAATAGGATGAAATAAATACAAAGTAAACTACTGACGATGGAACACTGTTGCACACGTACAAAATAGGAAGTGACTGCCTGGGAAGGAGTATTGTGGAAAGAGATCTAGGAATCGCAGTGGACCACAAGCTAATGCGTCAACAGCGTGACACTTGCCCAAAAAAAAAAAAAAAAAAGGCAAATTTTCTGGGATGTATTGGCAGGAGTGTTGTAAGCAAGATACAAGAAGTAATTCTTTTGCTCTAGTCTGTGCTGATTACTCCAGTTGAGAATTATTGGCCTGTTTAGGTGCCATATTTCACAAAAGATGTGGAGAAATTGATAGAGGGTCCAGAGAAGAACAACAAGAATGACTGAAGGGCTAGAAGACATGACCTATGTAGGAAGATTGAAATAATTGGGTTTGTTTAATCTGGAAGAGAGAAAACAGAGATGGCACATGATAGCACTTTCAAGCATCTAAAAGGCTGTTACAAGGAGGAGAGAAAAAAATATTCTCAAGTCTGAGGATAGGACAAGAAGCAGTGGGCTTAAATTGCAGCAAGGGAGGTTTAGGTTGGACAGTAGGAAAAACTTCCTAACTGTCAGGGTGATTAAACACTGGAATAAATTGCCTAGGGAGGTTGTGGAAATCTCCATCATTGGAGAGTTGTAAGAGCAGGTTAGCCAAACAGCTGCCAGGGATGATCTAAACAGTGTTTGGTCCTGCTGTGAGGGCAGGGGACTGGACTTGATGACCTCTCAAGGTCTCTTCCAGTCCTATAATCCTATGTAAAGGGGATACACCAATGTAACTTATAATGTGCTAAAGAGCTAAATAGTGGACTGTCCTTGACAGAGCTGTGCTGTATGTTTATTTAGCACAGGCAGATTCCTTGCAGTGAGCAGTGGCCGCACCTGATTAGAACTTCAATTATTCCAGAGTTCTGACCATTTGGGCACTGTTTGCTACCACTCTTGGGCTGCGTCTAGACTGGCATGATTTTGCGCAAAAGCGGCTGCTTTTGTGCAAAATCTTGCCGCCTGTCTACACTGGCGCTAGTATTTATAAGAAGAACACTGACTTTGTAATGTACAAAATCAGTGGTTCTTGCGCAAGAAATACTTTGATGCTCCCATTAGATAAGCCCTCTTGCACAAGTATTCTTGCACAAGAGGGCCAGTGTAGACAGCCACCTTAATTTCTTGCGCAAGAAAGCCCGATGGCTAAAATGGCCATCGGAGCTTTCCTACGCAAGAGAGTGTCTATATTGGGCACGGATGCTTTTGCGCAAAAGCAAATCTTTTGCGCAAAGGCACATGCCAGTATAGATGCTGTCTTGCGCAAATACTTTTAACGGAAAAACTTTTCTGTTAAAAGTATTTGTGCAAAATCTTGCCAATCTAGACACAGCCTTGGATTGTTTCACCAGACTACTGACTCCGTGTAACCTCCTTTACAGTGGTTTTAAATGGCAGGCAGGGGAACATCTTCTAGTTAAAATACATGCTCTGAACCAAATCTAAGAACTGAGGGCTAGTGCTAGGCTATTTCCCATTAACTTGCTGCATGATTTCAGCTCAGCATGGTCAGAAGTGCCCCCTAATTGTAGGTGCCCAGCTTAGGACAGTTTTAAGTGGTGCTGACACCTCTTCCCCCCCACAGAACTGAATGAGACTGCAGGTGCTTAGCAGCAGTGAAAGTCAAGTCCCCGTTCTCTGCACTGAGACATCCAAATTAGGAAAGTCAGTAAGATTTTGAGCGCAGGATTGGGCCTAGCAGATCTGGGTTCCATTCCGGACAGATCATTTCACCTCTCTGGGTCTATTACCTTCCTACCCTTTGCTTTTGCCTGCAGATTCTTCAGAGGAGGGGCTTACTCTCATTCGGCAGCTGCACAGAGCCAGACTCAAGCAGGCCTGGATGTCAGCGGGAGCCGCTAGCTGCTACCGTAGTACAAATAACCTCCCAAAATAATGGGGGTACGCCTTCCCAAATGGAGTGAGGTTTAATGCATTGTTTGCAAAGTGCTTTGAGATCCTGTGCTGGCAGGCCCTAGGAGAGTGTAGAATGTCACTATTCATTATACGTTAAAGGGGCATTCTCAGTCTGTCACACATCCCATCGCTTCTTGTTGCAAGAAGCACAGAAGATTGTTACGATAGATTAGAGAGTGGAAAAATAGTTTCACTTTGTTTTGTCAGACTTGCTGTTCCTGTAGTGCCCTCTGCTTGCCCTGGTGAAGTGGGTTTTTTTCCCCTCCCACTGACAGAGGCAAAAAAGAGAAAACAGCAAGTCCAGATGGTGGCAAAACTCTCAACTATTAAGTGGCTGGGATCCTGTGCAAAAGAATTTCACCAGAGCAGGAGCTAAACATGCATTGACAGCTTTGTGACACTGTCCCTAACACAAAAGAGGGTGACCAAGAACAAATAGCGGTGGGTCTAAAACGAGGTTTCTGGCTAATGCACACAAACAAGGTGGTTTCATTACATCAGTGTGATGTGTGAGTGGAGCGGATACAAGCAAATGAAGTGAGCAGTGGGGTTTTGAAGAGGCTGCTGAATATGCCAAAAGGAAATAGGAGGAAAGGAAATAGTAATTTTCCTGCCCACTAACAGAAAGGAGAGGGGCAGAGCAAGTTGGGTCAATCAGTAAGAAGCGGAGGTTCACCCTGGGAAAGTGCAGAGTGGTTTTCCATAAGTGGTATTTTTACTTAAGTGATAACCTCAAGCCACTCGAGTTAAAGGAAAAACTTGGCGTAAGAATTTAGCCAAGGCACAAAGTCTATCTGCCCAATGTTGCCATGATAAAACCAGAGACTGATATTCTTATTTGCTGAGAGTAGTTTTGCACAGTTGTGCTAAAGCCATCATCTACATGGGTACTGGAGACTAGGTCTGCCCTACTGAGGTTGTCTACACTGCAGAGTTTTTGTGCAAAAACCTGTGGAGTGCACACTACAAGTGCGTTTTTGTGTAAGAAAAAGTACAGTAGATTGTCAGAAGACAGGGCTTTTGGCCAAGAGTTATTCCTCTTTCTATGAGGGAATAAGCCTTTTTGGGCAAGAGCTCTTGCCCAAAAAGGCATGTGTGGACAGATTGGAAAAAGCACAGGTGCTCTGATGGCAATTCTATGAATGGCCATCAGAGCTTTCTTGCGCAAGAGCGTCCATGGCAGTGTGGACACGCTCTTGTGCAAGAACTTTTTGCGGAAGAGCTCTTCAGCAAAAAGTTCTTGCGCAAGAAGCCTGCAGTGTAGACATAGCCCGAAAGAGGGGAGCAAGCAGTAAAGTGTATGCTGGAAGGGGCCTCGAAAAATCATGAAATTCAGCCCTTGGTGCTCACATAGGATCCGATGTTTCATTCCCTTAAAGTGAACCTGCTTTGGATTAATTTTGGCAAAAGGATCAGAGCGGGAAGAAATAACTGAGGACATTCCACCACAGGCTCTGCACAAGCAATTCAGCATCCTAATACACATGGGAAGGAAATAAATCCAGGTATCTTCACTATGCATGAGAGTGTAAAGATAGCAGCAAAATGACTGACCCTATGTCACCCAGCTAGGAGAACCTCCCCTCCCGGTTAGCCAGGTACACACAACTTCTCGCCATTGTAACCAAACTAAGTTGTTTACTCTCGGCTCACCTATTAACTCAAGACCTCCAGTCTGTTAGTAAATCAGATTGCAGGACCAGCGTCTACATTTCCTTACAATCCCAATTCTTTCTGCCCCATGTATCAGTGACCATTTTACTTCTTGCCTTTCCACTCAGCTAATGAAAATCACCACTGTGCGTTTTACTTGTCAAGCTCTCCACGGGGCAAAGCTTCTGGTTCGCAAACCCAGGGGTAAAGCGAAAATGGGTCTGCTGGAGTAAAAAAGAACTTTCCATTGTTATTAATGGAAACATTGCCATTACTTGCAGGATTGTTTGTTTTCACAACATTTGAATTTTGGGTCAAATGTGATTTGATAGCATCCCTGGCAGTGCAAGTATTCCCAATGTCAGGGTGCAGCATCCTATGTAGAATACATTCACTTAGAAGGAATTAGCATCAAAACAAGATATTTAAAGAAAAAAAAAGCTGGTAGGTCATTTTCAAACATTTTCCATAGGAGTTCCTAAACTAATTCAGCCTAATACTTTGGAGAGGGACTTTCCAGCTTTTATTAAAGCATTACTTTCCTTTTAAAAAAAAAAATCCAGACACTAATCCCAGGGTTACACTGGTTAAATGTTTTTACTTTTGAAGTGGTAGTACAAGGCACTAGCTTCAGAATGTGGCACTGACCAACTACTACCAGCTCCTCTAGCTAGTTAAGTTGGGTGGTTCGGATGTTGGACATAACATTTTAGTTTTGCCATATGTTGAGAAACAAGATGGCAGAAGTGGGTTGGAAGGGGGGGAGGATTACAGCTATTTTACCCCCCAAAAGGCTGTAATTTTAGAGCCTGCACTTGTGGCTGAATTGATGGAGAGCTAAACAGCACTAGCGGCCAGTTGCCCTCATTCTGTGCCAGATGGCATCTCCTAACAAATCAAGGGAAATAAAAGAAAAACTCACCCACCAGCTCATGCCATCGTATCACCCTCAAAAATGCAACCAACACACTGGATCCTCTGAAGACTCTACACAAAGCAGCAGCTTGATGCTGAAGTCTCCTCTGTGAAGGGTAGCACCAAAACAAGTCGCCTTGCAAAGTATACAGCAAAACCCTCCCACTTTGCTCTGCAGAGAGAAACCACAGGAAGCGAAGCGATAGGTTGAAAGTTCCAGTTTATACTCGAAACTGGCCCGTGGGTGAACAGAACAGTTCACCTCATGCCCAGCGTATGTCATGTAAAACTACAATAACATGTTTCAATTTTACTAGCGAGTGAAAGGCTATCTTTCTGTGCACTAATGAGTGAAAGGCAAGTCTTTGCACTAGCGAGTGAAAGGTAGTTCTGTGCACTAGCAAGTGACAGGCAAGTCTTTGTACTAGCAAGTAAAAGGTAGTCGTTCTGTACACTTGCGAGTGAAAGGCACAGTCCCATGTTCATTCACAACTGCAACAGGCATCTGAGCTACTAGGCAACCCCCAGGTCTCCCCTTAGCAGTGAACGCCAATAGCTACGGAACCATGGACCAATGCTTGACTTCAGCCTGAGCCTAAATCAGACTCATTTCACTTGCGGTTTTTATCTGTATTTCAATTAAAGCTTTTCCCACTAAGGTGAAATGGCAAAGATGTGGCAAGATTTAGGCCACTGGTAAACTCCTTTCTAGGGAAACAGGTGCCTAAATTCGACCCAGTGTCAGCGTGCCTGTGTATTTGTCTCTATGTGGAGTTCAGATACCCAGGTGAGTCCTGTCACTTGTGCAAAATAACATCACAGCTGGGCGCTTAACTGTTCTGCAATATCTTCAGTCTCCACGGCAACAACATGGGGAGCTCTAATGCTGGAGTAGATGCATGAAGCAGTCGTATGACATCAGTGGGCACCATCCCCACTGAGATACCATGGTGAACCAGCCCAGCTGTGTGGAAGGGAGTGGGTGGCATTTTCCAGGGTGCCAGTTTGTGCTAAGCATGCAGTGCCCAACTCCCCCTTGTGCAACTGGATTAGAACCAGAAGAAAGGGCGTAGGATCCAACCTGCTGTGCATGAAGGGAGCGTCTGCAGCAGCAACTTCTTACCGCTCCTTCAGTGGGTGGGAGGAGTGAGTCCACTGAGAACCTTGCCACCAACAGCACCAGTAAGGGGATGAAATACTTTATTTCACCATCCCAAACTCTCATCCCCAGCTGTGCACATTGCACACATCTCGCAGCTGAGTATTAAATAGGATTTTTAATTTAGGCCCCTGTGTAGCCAGTCTAACACCCCCATCCCCCAACCCATCACAAAAAGCATCCTCTTACCTTAAGGAGCAGACTGAACACCAGCTCTGCTGTCAAGGAGGCAGCTTGTCTCAGAGCCTTAGAGTTTAATTTCTCGTCCAAGCCGCCGCCGCCACTGCCACTACAAAGCAACCAACCGACCACCAAATATTACAGCCTTCGGGAACCTCGGCTATTTGTGCCATGGGCTGAGACTAGGTGGGGGCGAAGAGGCACCTATGCCCAAAGTTGCCACAATGGCTGGGAAATAATTGCGATAGCCCCAAATAACCTTGCCAAGTCACCCACACTCAAATGCAGGTGGGGGTAAAACATGGACACCATCAATCTGACCCTCTTTCTGGCCAGTTGCATGGATCTGCCTCAATAATAGCAACACGGGCACACAAGGAGGAAAGGGGGAGGGGGGGGGGGTAATTAATAACGTTGACATTGGGCACCTTAGTGTGCACTAAGCAAGATGTTTGCAAGAGGGCCCAGACACGTACTAGTGTTTAACTGGGCGATACGGTCGCTTGCCTTTCAGCAAGCCACACGGCACTGAGGTTTGTCGCAGGTCAGGCCGAGCAGTGAGATACCACCCAACGTTAAAAGAGGTAAAGCAAAAGGCAGGCGCACGAGGCTGTTAGACACGAGCAACTTCTGTTTCAGTCGCTCTGCAGAAGGCTTTTGCCACAAAGAGGAGCTGTTGTGTAGCAAACCCGGTTAGCCTAAAGCACAGATTTTTTAGCGCCCATGTGACATCACTGCACAACACTACTGGGGGGAAAAAAAAAAAAAAATCAGGTGCCAGGTACTCTAATACCTGCAGCATGGATGGGCCTTTGCTAACAGCATTGCACACTGGTGTTTTGGTGCCATCCACGAGGCAGGCCAATTAACATGCACTATGATGCTGAGCATATCAGAACTATTCCTAAAATGGGCAAAAACGTGAGGCTTAAGTGTCACAAAAATGAGCCGAGTTCATTTTTTTAAAAAAGGCACCTTGATGCACGGGCGGTTTATGCGCTGATAAGCACGTCACCCAATCCGCAGCACCGGCACAAGCGAGCCAAGAACAAACTGGAGGCTGATTTGCCTCCTGCGTCAGCAAAGAAGAAGGCTTCCATGACCATTTTGTCAGCCGGGCAGTTGGCAGCGGGACAGGGGAGCCCACAGCGGTTGGCAGCTGGGCAGGTCCACTGTTAGCCCTGGGCAACTGGGGATCCCATTGTCCGCCCCACGCATGACTAACCATTACACAGTTACAGCAAACTGTCTGGCTAGCAAATATATTAGCAAGCATAAGGGACTACTTGCGTGTGTCTCTTTATTCTGGCCTGGATTTTTTTTCCTAAACAAATAAGTCTTCGCTGGCTTTTCCAACCAATCAGAAAGGTCCATTATTGCTTTGCCGCGATTTTTTTGCCACCTCTTGTCCACACCTCAGCGGCACGTCTTTGACAACTGTCCCGTAATTCAAGCGCAGCCTTAATGTTATGTACAGAAATGACCCTCTCTCTTGCTATGCTGCAAAATAACAGGGCGTATAAAGAAGAGGAGAGACAGAGGGTGGCCTACTGTGGTCTGAGCCCATTCTGAGTCTTGGGGAAGAGACGCCCCGCCCCCCCCCCCCAACAGTTCCTGTCCCTGCATGTTGGTGGAGGTGAAGGGAAGCCAGTATGCAGGTGTGGAGCCTGTGCATTGCCCCAAGTAGCACAGAATCTACAACCTAGCCAGTTGTCTGTCGCCTAGTTACCACTCCTTCCATCTGGGCAGCTCATGGACAAATGATGTGGAGATGCCTCCAGCCACAATGAATGAGGTTGATTGAGCCCCAGCCATACAGAGCGTTCTGGAAATTTCCACCGCAGACACCCCCAAGTTCTTCCAGGCACAGCTGCACGTCTCACAGAGCCGCTAGTTTGCTGCGTTATCTTCCGTCTCCACGTCTGTGAGGCAAAAGAGGGAAAAACATTGATGTGGAAAGAAAGAAAACCCCAGGCCCACCTGAAAGCACTTAAGTTGCTGTGTTTCTTCATTTCCTGCCTGGGCTTCGTCCCCATAAACACGGGCAGATGGCTTGGGGAGGCGCTGCAGCCAGCACTTCTTGGGAGATGTGCCATTCGCCTGGGCCAAAAACGACAAGCCGCAGCACTTTCAAGGCCTGCCCAAGAGCTCTGCTGTGTCTCCACGCTGGCTGCATTGCGCTTTTGTTTCCCTGCTTTTTTTGTTCCCTAAATCTTGCTCTGGTACCGCCAAGAAAAATCAAAGACGGCCCTCGTCTCGTGTGGTGGGGGAGGAAACGTAACGCCAGTTTACCAGAGGCCAGGGGAGCCTGGACAGGTTTAGCAAGGCCTGGCTGCAACGGAGCACGCCCAGGAAGGCCCAGTGGCGCTAGCTGAGAGGGAGGGTCGGTGTTTGTTAAGGCCCCTAAGTTCGAGCTGAGTGAATCCCTGGCTAAAGCAGAGAGGAAGCGTCTACGGCGAGCTGCAGTGAGGGGCAGTGGCTCATGGGGAGGCCAGTCCAGGGACACGGGAGCCCTACCAAGCGCCAGTAGACGGTGCACCCACCACTGCACGCCCATTTGTCCCCAGGCCACCTGAAGAAGGGAATCTATTTTAGTTTATTCCAGGGGTGGGGAATTTAAGGCCTGGGGCGAGGGGGGGATCCGCATTCGGCCCCCGGTTCGCCTGGAGCTGGCCCCCAAGGCTCAGGGCTCTCCACCCTGAGCATTGGGGAGCCTGAGGGCTGGAGCACACAAAAGCTACTAGCCTGCCCCACCCCCCCCAGGCTCTGGTGTGTGAGGGAACGTGGGGAGAGTCTTTCGCCTCCTCAGTCGGGAGCCATGTCAGTGAGGGGGGTTTTCCTCACTTGTGTGCGCCCCCCCCTTCCACTCCCCACCTGATTTTTCTGTGGATCAGCGGCCTCTGCCCCCAAACAAGGTTCCCCACCCCTCTATTTACTACCGCTGCCCTGTGCCTAGGGACAGCTCTGGAAGGCCTCTTCCTACACAGGAAGCTCACCAGTTACACAAGCTTCCCCATACTGCCACGCCCCATCATCATTTGTGCCCTCAACGGTGACCTGGCCAGGTCGGGCCCAGTGCTATGCAGCTGTCAGGACACTTGAGTTCTAATCCAGGCGTCTGCCATGGCTCCCATGGGACCATGGGCAAATTGGGGTGTGCTGCGCCGTGCCTCAGTTTCCCCAGCGACAAAGCCTGGACAATAACACACACCTTTGTAAAGGGCTGTGAGAGCTATCGAGGAAGTAGCTCCGCTAGGTACCTTGTTACTGTATCTGTCAGAGTGGTGGCTCAAAATCCGTCTCTCTTAGAGCGTAGCACTGAGCTTGTCAGAAGCAAGTACAGGTTGAACCTCTCTAGTCCGGCACTCTCTGGTCCGGCAACATCTGTAATCCAGCATGATTTTAGTTAGCCAGATGTTCACGTATCATGCATGTCGCCACATTTTCTATGGTCTTATAAAGTTTGTTTATAGCTGCCAGTCCTGGCTCTCGGTGTTCTGTGCTGTTATTTAGCTCTAATTTACCCCTAAATGTCTGCCAAGAGCCCAGGAAGCAGCGGAAGTGTGGATAATGTTGCTAGACAATATCGACCTCCCATGGTTCGGTAAGTTCTCTGGTTCAGCACCAGTCAGGTCCCGAGGGTGCGGAACTAGTGAGGTTCAACCTGTAAGTGCGGTTATTGCAAAGATTTCATTTATTCCCTTTAATGAGCCACTTACACTGAGGCTGTATTTGATTTAGAAACACAATATTCTTTGCCCCCTCAAGATGTCACGGTGTCACATTCTGCTGGCAATAAAATGGCTTTTATTGTTCAAAACAGCAACGCTCCTCCCTTCTGCCAGGGGATATGAATTTTGTCCTGTATTTATTTATACTCTTACAAGAGAGAGATTGATTTTATTTTTAACTTCATCAAGCAGCACCTGAAATAACAAGCTATGATCACACGGACCACCTGTGTTCTGGGCAAGCGAGGCAACGGGCCTTATGATGATAGGTTCTCTGCCGTAACAGCCCAGTGAGAAGTGGAAATGACGATGCAAGCAAATTAGGGAGAGTTGGGTGGCACCCCCCCCAACCTTCTCCATCCACTATTAAGTATCTGAAGAGTGAAGGAGATCCACTCATCAGCGCAAGAGACTGGGGCTTGGTCTACACTGGAGGTAAGATATGCAATTCCAGCTATGACAACTGTATAGTTGGAGTCGACGTACCTTACATCGATTTTCTGGGGCGGCCCCACAGCAGAAGGTTGAGGGGAGAAACTCTCCCGTCGACTTCCCTTACTCCTCGTGACTGCAAGGAGTAGCATGGACAGGAGTGCCTTCAGCATTTGATTTAGCAGGCCTTTACTAGACCCGCTAAATCAAACCTGGAACGAAACCGGAATGAAACCAGAGCATCGATCGTTTGGAAATTATAGACAAGGCCTAGGTCTAGAACACTGGGTTCTGTTCCTTTCTCTGGGAGGGAAGAGGCCAGGTAGTTAGGCAGGGGACCAGGTATCAGAATTATTAGGTTCTAGTCTTTGCTTGGCCACAGATTTGGTCTGTAACTATAAGCAACTTACTACACTTCCTTGTGCCTCAATCTCCCCACCAAAATGACCATACTATGTGGGTACAAGAAAGCTTCATTAGTTCATTTGTACTGATACGGCATCTTTCCTCCAGGGACCTCAAAGCCCTTTGCCAACATTATTATGAACGTTTTACCAAAGGAGGAAATGGAGCAGGAAAGAGAGCCATCAACGACGTCGCTTTGCAGTGAATGGCCATTATGACGCGGGCGCTTGCTGGAAAGTGGCTGTAAATGGCCTGTGAGGTGTTTAATAGCAAGACTGGGGAAGGTCCCTGCTGCCTTCAGAGGCGGATCTGATGCCTGTGAAGGAGTCTTGCGATGCTTGGTGTTCCCTTTTACCGGCACTCCGTAGGTTCACTCACCAGCTTCGGCGTACTCCACAGATTTTAGGAAGAGTCCAGCTGCCGGAGCCATGGTGCTTAGTGGATAAGCCAATGGGTCTCTAATCTCTAATAGTTCCTTTATGTGGTAAGGGGCGAGCCTGCCTCGGCCAACTGCTACCAGAGCCCCTACCATCCTGCGTACCTGAAACAACAGAGAATCCGGTTTAGAAATACTGTGAAAACCCTCTGCCCTGAAGCTGAGGTAAACTAGCAAGGCCCAGGGGCATGTAACGTCCTGTAACGACCCGGGCCAGGGAATCAACATATGGAGGGATGGGCCCAGCCCTGCAGGTCATACTGGTAAGTCAGGTTGCGAAGACATCCCAGCACTGCCAACCAGTAACGTAAGCCCGGAGCTCAGAGGAAGATCAGGGCACATTGTGCCTCTGTGGCTTCTGCAGGTATTTTTGGCGCCAACGGTGTCTGTGGCATCTCCCCTGCCAAGGCAGCTGGGGAAGGTCACATCATAAAGGGATTGGCAGCTCTTAGTGCCTGGAGCTGGATACCCGGCATACAGCACAGGAATGAGCGCGCGCTTCCCTCCTCTCAGCTAACGCCATGCCTCTGTCTGGACCCAAAGGGCACTGGCGTGAGGGGCTCAGTGGGAACTAAGAGGGCTCAGGCCCCTGGAGGGGATTCCAAGCTCCCGTCTATGCTTGGTTTTGTTACCGAGATGCCAATTCCAGGGACTCATTCCTGACATGGACTCGCTGGGTTTATCTGCACTGGCCAGTGTCAGCTGACTTGGGCTCAGGAGGCTGTAAAACTGGAGTGGAGACGTTCAGGCTCGAGCAAGAGCCCAGGTCTGGGGCCCTCCCCCAACCCCCATCACGGGGTCTCAGAGCCTGAGTCCGAACATCCACACTGCAACTTTGCAGCCCCACAGCCAAGTCCGAGTCAGCGGCTAGGCTCAGCCGTGAGTGTGCTAGGGCCGTGTAGACAACCCCAGGCTGTGAGACCCCTCACCCCAAAGAACCCTGACTCTGTCCATACACACCTGGGCTGGACTGGATGTGGCAGCCTGGAGACCCACACCCCCTCAGGCCGTGCTCTTTTCGCTCACAGGGTCTGTCTGCACTGCTGGGCAAGCCCGGGGTTAGGAGAACTGGAGTCCACAGGCCCTGGGTTTGTTCTCTGAGGGCTTGAGTGTCAACACCTATCTGGGTTAGGAATTGTTGAAACCAGGGCTCCACCATCAGGCCCAAGTTCAACCATACCCAGCCCAGACTTCCTAGTACCCTCCCAGCGCGTAGCTGCTCCAGCCCTTTGTCCAGGGGGGTCCGGCGGCAAAACGACTGGCCACCAAACTCGACTGTCCCATGGGACCGTGCATGAGTCCAGGGTCTACACTGCAAAGCAATAGGGCTGCAATCCAGGCGTGGAGCCCCAGCTCCCATGGGGTCCTGGGCCAGAGCAGTGTGTGTGGACAGACGAGGGGCTGAAGGCAAACCCTGGGCTTACGCTGCAGTGTAGACAGCCCCTGGGAGCCCACCTATGTGACGCCCTCCCTCACACCTGGCCCCTGCTCCCACTATCCCCTGCTGAGCTCCAGCAGCTGCCCCCCATCTCCAGCCTGCAGGGGGCAGGACACTGCACTGCAGTGGTGAGGGAGGGGGCAGGCAGGGAGCAGCTCCGCTCTCATTTGCTGCTCCATGCATCCGTCCCGCTTGTGCAGCCGTGGCGGCCGCCCATTGCACAAATCAGCACAGTGACCTCTAGTGGCCAGCGGAGGAAGGGGGTGAACTGCCGGCGAAATTCCCAGGCCCTCTGTGTTCCCTCCCTTTGCAGCGTGCCTCTGTCTGGCAAGCGTGCGTGGGCAGAGAGCTGAGCCGAGGCGAGGTGCAGCCGCGCCCACACATCCCTCTGCAGCAGGAAACTAACGAGCATGCGACAGAGCTGGGCTTTCACACTCCAGTTACGCAACCC
Organism: Rafetus swinhoei; assembly: GCA_019425775.1. Lineage (NCBI taxonomy): Eukaryota > Metazoa > Chordata > Testudines > Trionychidae > Rafetus > Rafetus swinhoei. The sequence goes on from CM033441.1 coordinate 9,674,755, forward strand.
CTGTTGTTTCCAGGCGGGGGTGACTCGGGGGCCTGTTTCTCTCTTCAAAAGCCAAAAACCAAGTGAGTCAGAGGAGGAGGAAATGGCCCCCGCAGCCGGCAATTTGATATTTCAAACATCTCCTCTGATCTGCAGCAAACACTCCCTTCCCCCCCTCCTGCCACTCACTGAGTTTGCCCAGGCTGGGAGGATGACAGTGCTACGTGGAAAATGTGACCCTCACATCTGTCCTCTTGACATGCCCCTCACCTGAGCATCTTCTAGGCCGGGGTAGGAAATTATTTTTTTGTCAAGGTCCAAATTTCTTGGTCTAGGCAGAGTCAAGGTCCAGACCCCAGAGAAAACAACAATCTAACGTCACAATAACTATGTATTTGCTCATTTAGTGTCATCTGAGATTCCTGGGTTCACTGAAAAGCAGCTGGCGGTCGGGGTTTGGACCAATCTGCCTGCTGACGACCCTGTTCTGCTCTCCCGTCCTGGCCCTGCTGCTGCAGCACCACCACTGGAGCTTGCATCCGCCGGGGCCTCCGGCTTCCACGATGCCCAACTCCTGTTGCAAAGCCAGCAGCCTCCTTCTCTGCAGACAGGCCAGGCACTCAGGCAGGGGTGGCAGAAGCCAGTGCCTACTTGCAGCAGCTGTTTTACCGCGAGCAGCCACAGCCTGACAGTTCCTCCACGGAAAGGGAGCTGACATGGAAAAGGAGAGCAGCCAGGGTGTGCATAGCGACTAGGGTTGTAAAATCCTGGTTAACTGTGCAAACAGGGGAGGGTAGGCTGGAGTGCCCCCCTTGCCCCCGCCATGGACAGGGATGAGGCCCTATCAGGGGCGTGCCAGGCCCACCATGGATGAGGGCTGCGTGCCCCCTTCTCTCAGAGGGCTGGAGCAGCCCCCCGCCCACAGTAGGCCGGAGACTGCTCCAGTCCACTGGTAAACTATAACCGGTTAAGCATCACCCGGCAAAGGTGAAGTTTGCTGGTTAACTGGCTAACCATTCCCAACCCTCGTAGGAACGACAGCTGCCTACAGGATCTGCAGTCGCGAGATAACAGAGCTTTTTGGGGCAGGGCCAGCTTTTTCTTCCCTTTGTACACGCCGGGGTCCTGGGCCGTGTCTGCGACCATATGAAGGTGCTGCGTCGTGTGTCACCGCCGTGGTGAGCATCGCCTCCACGCAGGTGCACATAAGAAAAATTCATTCCGCTCAAGGGAGCGAACCATCAGCGGGACCACTGGGCTGCACCATTCGGCCCCTAGGCGCGGACATTTCCGTGTTATGCAAAAAGGACACTAAAAAGTTACTTGCTCCCTTTTCTATTCTTGACAGCCTGTCATCTGTCATGTAGCTGCTGCCTCCCCAGCTCCCCCACAGCCTTCCCCCGCATGACTCAACGGGAGGCTGATTCCAGGATCCATGCTACCAAAAGCTGCCTCTCATTGCCTTCTGCGCTGGCTCCAGTCTCTGCTCTCTCCCTGTTACAGCCCAAGGCAAAGGCCGAGCTGTCTCAGCAGAAGAGTTTAAATATCTTGTCTCCCTTCACCGTCCAGAATCAGAGCAGGATGAACTGAGGTTTCATGCAGCAACTCAATTGCAGGTTGCTAAGCGTCTGCCGGATTTTTGTACAAACCCTTGAAAACCAAGATCCTGGCTGGCTATTAAAGACAGCGAGTGGGCAGGCACAGAGCTAACCCTGCTCTCATGAAGGACGTCCTAGGGTCTTTATGTCCCAGTAATGAAAAACAGAAGTATTAGGCATCTCAATCTGTTTTTGCTGAAGAAGCCAAAACCCCGAGTTGGGACTTCCTCAGCCCTTAACTGGAGGGGCAGGAGGATGATTAAACTTTAACAAAAAGGTCTTTTCTCCCAGCTGTTTGGCAGGCACTTGAGTTAAAAGGGGGTTATGATTATTGAGTATTTGAACTATGGCAATGCCTCGGAGCGCCTATCACATCTTATCTACAAAGATCCCTCTTCTCAATTACTCTGGTTACGCTTTCTTGAGAGTTAAGATCCCATAATCCCACTAGCTCACCAGTCAGCCATAGTGTCTTCCAGAAAAAGCAGTGCAGACACAGCTGAACTGCCACTGTAAAAAAAAAAAAAAAAAGGCGAAACAAAACCACAAAGCCCTGCCCTTTCTGCAGTATACCCTGCTGCAGCAACAAAAGACACCAGCACTTTCTGAAAGCCACCTTCAGGGGCTGCCCACAGCCTGAGCCTTTCCCTCTTGCCAACAGAGCCAAGAAAAAACTCGGCACCTCCTTTCTGAGCAGGGCTGAAGAAAGCTCCTTTCTCCGGACAGTGCTTCCAGAACTAGAGTCCGGCAGCCTCTGAGCTGGGACTTCTGCAGCCCAACGGCTCTCGGAGCACCGACTGAGCAAGGCTGAGTTTGCTAGCTAGGCTGCACGATTTTCTCCCAAGCCCTTCTCCCCCCGGTATACTGATGAGCTTATTCTGACACTAGACTCCTAGCTCTAATCTCCTTGCCACTGGCATACTTCATGTTTGCTCTGTGCCTTTCCCATGAGGCTGCAGTCAAGAAGTGTCGTAGGATGAAACACTTTAAAGTCCCACCACAAGCCCTGCTGGCGATACACTGCTAGGGGCAGTGCTGTCTGGCAAAGAGGTTGTCTAGTGGTTAGAATGCCTAGTGGTTAGAGCAGCCAGGAGATCCAGAGCTGGGGAAGAGCAGTCAGGAGGTCTGGGTCCTGCTGACTGCATGGTGTAGACAAGTCAACTTGCCTGTGAAAAGTTTAGTGTGGAAAGGGCTTGGTGATCCTCAGGAAAATACAGAGGGAAGCAACAGAGCGGGTTCCAAACCTGGGTGGCCAGCTCCTAACAGGGGCAACCAGCAGGAGAGAAGGTTCAGTGGGGCTGCATCCCTTGTCTTCCCTGCCCACAGGAAAGGGCTGAGGCAGTCCCAACCCAGGGTTTCGACTTCTCCAGCAAAACCAGACTCCATATGCCTGAGATTTCTGGTTTCATGATTGGGTGGCACCTTTAAAGATGCTAAAGAAATAAAAAGGGTTGGGGGGGGGGCGACAGTTTTATTTCCATGTTTTCAAGTCACCTAAAAAGGAGGGATCTCCTGATACCAGTGATACAACTCCTATGTCTCTAGCAGTTTGCATCACAAAATGCTCCCCCAGCCAGCAGCCCTGCGATCTGCCCGCCCAGCCAGCAGCCCTGCGATCTGCAATGCAGCTACCTCTGGGATGGCGGGGAGCAGAGTGGGAGGGCCAGGCGTGACAGCCAATGGGCAAGCACTGGGACTAACCTAATGCACAGCAGCCCCTGGTGCAACATCCCAGCCATCCTGGCAGTGACCAGCCATCCCTCCTCAGCGCTGCTGGAGCTTTGTGATTGTCAGTCTCCCTGGCCCTGAGAGGGAAGTGACCATGCAGGTTCTGGGGAGACACCAGATCTAGTTTTCTGCCTGCATGTCACACATTGTGGGGATGGGGAGTCACATTGATGTTTGGAGTTGGACCCGGTAACATGCTACTGACGCAGCACTTGCTTGTGGGTTGAACTTGTAACTCTCATCACCTCCGGGCGGGGTCTCTCTCATATCCGGCTACTGTCCCACCTCTGATTTTGGCCACCCAGCTGATTTTACCAGCAACTCCTGAACGCAGATGGGAGTCTGTACGAGGGAATCAGGTCAAACCCGGCTGACACGCTTACTTGTGCAAACAGCTGTCGTGCAAACACAAGTCCACTATGTGCAATTGGTTATGCCCACACAGACTAGAAGGCTAGGGCTAACATCTGAGTTATGTTTCTATTTGTTGTATTAGGTAGTTTGTGCTGGAAAATGAATGAAGGAAGAAATGCAAAGTGAACCCCCGCAGAGAGCTAAGTGCAACCCTATAAATGTAGAGCAGGAAACAATTATCCAGGAGGTTGCCTTTCCAGTGGGGTGAACTGAAATCCCTTGAGCAACTAATCAGGTTTGTCCTCCTTAAACCCACACACAGGTCAAGCAAGCAAGGAGTTATTTATATGAAAACAAAGCACCACTACTTTCCCACTAATCCAATCAAGCCTGCCCATTCCAAGGCAGTTAGCAATTTGGGGGTGTGGCTTTGCTCTCTGAATCTTCAAGATTGATGGGCTAACAGGCCACTGATAAGTTTTATGGATCTGCCCTGGGCAACCCAGCTAGGTCGCCTCCCTGTCTATTTGCTAAGCTCTGACATTTCAGCAGGGACAAAACAAGCCAGGTGTGAGGCTACGTCTAGACTGCAGGCTTCTTTTGGAAGAACCTTTTTTCGAAAGAGAGCTTCTGAAAAAACTTCTTCCGAAAGAGAGCATCCACACACAAAAAAGCGCATTGAAAAAGTGTTCTGCTTTTTTGAAAGATAGAGTCTACATTGAATGGACGCTCTCTCACATGTAAGCTGTGATTACTATGGACGGAGTGGCCACCAGGGCACCTGTGCTTTTTCCGCTTTCCTCTTCTTTCAAAAGAACTCCCTCTTCCCCGTCCATACACGCCTTTTTCCAAAAGAGCTCTTTCAAAAAAAGGCTTCTTCCTCGTAGAAAGAGGATTACCAACGCCGGAAAACCCCCGCTGTTCTTTCAATTTACTTTTGGAAGAACATGATTGCAGTGTGGACGTAACTCAGGTTTGGTCGGAAAAATGGCCGTTTTTCCGACAAAACTCTGTGGTGTAGACATACCCTGAGTGAAGAAAGGCCCCTTTTAGACACACACAATTTTACATTTTCCCCACTAGAGGTCGCTGCCTGCTGTGACTCTCACTTGGATGCCTCTGTGTTTCAGGTCTGCCTGTCTCAAAGGCAGGCTGCCCTTTGGGATCTGAGACCGCCACCCCACCCGCTGCAGCCGTACGGGGCACACATGCTACTCTCCCCGTGACATTTCTCCTGGGGTGTCCCACCCCGCTTCCCTTGCCAAATGCAGCTGGCGTGGGCCGCTGCACAGGGTTCCGAGCTGAGCGGGGTTTCTGCAGGGCTGGGGCAGGCTGGCGGGGCAGGCTGCATTAGGTAGAGCTGGGTTGTGAGGGAGCGGAGGGAGCTGAATAGCCCTTCCCAGGAACATGGAATGGGCGGGAAGAAATCCCTCCCACACCCTTTCGACCCGCTGCGGCTCAGTCGCTGGACGCCGGCAGCCAGGGAGCCGAAGCTGCTCCACCCAGGATGCAAACGAAGCCGGTCTGCCGGAACGGCATCCAAAACAGCCGCTTATTGCTCCCGCAAAATAGACCCACTGGCCCCCTGGCTATGGCCAGAATGCAACCAGCGCTGAGCCCCACCAAACCAACCTTTTCCTAACAATGAGCCCCATTAAAGCGCGGAGTCCTTGGGGGGATGAGAGGGTAGGGTGGTGAAAACCCCGCTCCTGAGTCATTTCAAAGAAGCCAGGACAAAGCTAGAGGACAGGGCAGAGGAGGGAACAACCCTGCAGTAGGGAATAATCTCTCTGGGAGAGAACCTACATGGTACACCGGAGCTTTTCCTTTGTATAGTCCTGTGCCGCAGTTCATGATCCAAAACACAAGTGAAAATCCAGACTGACCTCTTTAAGCACCATAACACGGTGTGCGATTGCCTGGCTCAGCGAGGGGCAACCCAGGCTAGTGAGTGGCCTGCAGGAGTGGCCCTCCTTCATTTTAGTGGCCCGCAAGATTGTCAGAACCAGGACGGTCTCCCGGGCGAGGGGAGTTTTGCTCACTGCGCTGGCATACCTAGAATTTGCGAACTGGGCCAACTGAACCGTGCAGCACTTTGATTGGCTGCAGAGGGAGCGCCCGGCTCTCAGTCAATGCTGTGTGCAACCAGCACCCACCTCACTTCCCGTACCCTGGATTTACACGTGTGTCACATTAGTAATACAGGCAGGAAAAAAACCTACATGGATGGAAACCAGCAGAATCTGGCAACCCTGCCCGTGGGCAACGGTAAACAAAATGTCTCGTGGGCCACACACACAGAACCCCGATGGGCTGTGGGCAGCCCCAGTGTCACCGGTTGCCCACCACTGGCCTGGCAATTGGCGGTAACCACTCACACTGCAGGGCTAAGACAAGGCAGTTTGGAGAAAATCAGAACTCCCGCCTTCAGTCATTTCAGAAGCAAGTTTAGAGATTCCGGTTCTACTGGCCTAATGCTGAAATAAGAACATCTGGGTTCTAGTCCCGATGGCTATGGATTCACTGCACCTCCTTGCCTCAGTTTCCCCATCTGTAAAATAGGGAAGATCCCCCCCCCAAGGGTGTAGCAAAGTCTGCTTAGTGCTTGTCAAGTGCTTTGAGATCCTTGGGTGGAAGGGGCTGAAGGCGGATAGAGCTGAATACTACTGCACCGTACCTGCCTGTAGAGGAAAGATCTGCTCTTGAATTCTAGCTCCCAGAACTGCAGTCCCCTAGAAAAAGAAACAAAGATCAATTTTTAAAATTCTCTCAAACCGGGACCCCACAGCCCCAGAAATCACCAGTCAATTCCATGCAGGCAGGTGAATCAATGCAAAGACGTAAGTTTAAACTGATGTAAAGGGGCCTCCCTAATCTCCAAAGCTGCAGCGATATGATAACTTCCTACCGGGCCCAGATGCCAGGGGGAACTATGCTGAACCTGCAAACAGTCAGTGATACCTGGAGCGAAGCCGCACAGAGAGCGCCGCTGGCTGGAAATGTCTGCAAAAGACGAGCAATTTCACAGGCCATGTGGGCAAATTTCACAGTCCTGGAGTAAGGGAAACAGCATTGACTGAAATAAAGGAGACTCTAAAAACATTGTTGGGCAGGGGGGGAGGGAATTGAAATGCTGCTTTGAAGATGGATGGTGCCAGACCAGACAGGGCAGATCAGGGCTGCATGGGTCACGCATTGCACCATACCCAAAGCAATCTTCTCCCGCATGGAGCTTAGAGGAAGCACGACCTGCAGCAGCAACTCCAGGCTGCATGCAGCAGATGCGAGGGCCTGGTGTACAACCAATGTGCACAAAGCGCATCGGCCAGGCTCTGGCTGGGCTCATGTGGGTGGGGATGGGAAGAGGTCCCTCCCCTCCTGCCCTCGGCATCTGCCCTAATTGCAGAACCACCACATGCAAACTGCAGCCCGCCTGGCAGGCGCTCTCTGCCTGGCGACAAACTGGAAAGAGGGGCAGCTGCAGAGGTGGGAAGGGGCAGCGGGTGCAGCAGGTCTGGGCCGAGCAGCACCATCGTCTGGGAAAGGCACTGTGGGTCCATGGCTCATGCAGGCACCACGACTCTTTCCCTTCGCTCCTCAATGGCAACTGCGGACAAGTGGTCTCTCTGCCCCCTCCAGCGAGCAGGGCTGAGCCCCGGCCTCTCCCTCAATCTCTCTGTGCCCTAAAAAAGAATCAGTTTAACCTCACGTGGAGGGAACAAAAGACTAAACGGGCTCCTGGGGAGGCGAGATTAAGGAGGAACAATTCCGCTCGGAATCTTCTTAAACGTTGGGAAGGAGGAGAGAGAGACACACACACCGGTCCTGTTTCCAGGCCTCCTGGCTGGCACCCACCCGACTTGCCCACCAGGTTTCTGGTTACAGAGGAGAAAGTGCCCATAGCCTGTGCTTGGCTGGGGCCCATGGGGGGAAAGAAGGGTTTGGATCTCAGCGTTAGTGCAATCGATACCCTCTCCCATAGAGATATTTTGGTTTTTTCCTGGCACTGCAGCGCTAGTCCCGAACAGAATGAGCTGACGCACCTCAACCCTGATCTGCAGCTTACCGCCTCCCCTTCCGCTCTGAGCTGCCCCAGCCCTCCCAGGTAGCAAGCACAGGTGGTACCATGGTTGCAATCCCAGGAAAAGCACCCCAGTGAATCACCTGCGGCCGACACTCCTCAAAGGGGACAGCTACAGGGGGCCCTACGACCGAGTCTTCTTACTGAAGAGCAGGATCACTACTGGTTTCAGCCCCAGACGCAGCTGTCCCTGCACAGCCTGGCGATGCCACTTGGCAGCAGAGACACGGTCACTTTACCACTTGGGGGGGTGGTAAAGCAACGCGGGTGCAAATTGAATCTCCCTATTCATAGCAGGGGCTACAGCCCCATCAGTCAGTGAAACGGGTTGGAATCCCCGTTCATCTGGCCCTGCCCTGGGGCAGTAGCCTCCCCTGTATCAGGGCTAAGATTCTTTCCCTTTTCTTACCAGCTTTGGGAGTGCCAGAGGGGTGGCTGAGCCTATGTCGCTTTTGAGGAAGCCGGCGGGGAGCTGGGGGTTCTGTCAGGAGATTCTTTTCCTGCCCTTTCAGGTGGGACACGTTCCCCTGAAAGCCTGAAATTCGCCCGCCCCTTACCGAGTCACACAACCCTCAAAGGCCCCAAAACAAAGCAGGTCTGGGCCAGGGGGGGGAGGCGATGGCCAGGCACACTTAGCAGGAGAAAGCTTTTATGGCATGGGACAGCTGTGGTGAAAACCTGGTCAGTTTCACAAGCACTGGCATGTGCCTGGATGTGGTGCCTCAGCCAGCTGGGCTGAGGGATGACGTGCCTTAGCTTGGCTCAAGGATGCTCCACACAGGTGCTGCCTGTGGGCCAGGAGGCTCCATACGGGCTGGGAAACTGACGTTTTATTTGCACCGGGCGGCTGATCCCTGCCGATCCACTTTAAAGCCCAGCAACCTCCTCGAGCTAGCTCCAATTCAATGCTCAACAGCTGCAGAGCCAGCGCGCCTCCTTGAACCTCCCCAGCCTCACACATGGCTCCGCTGCACCATCGGGGCCACGCAGGACACAGGTGTCAAGGCGGGCAGGGCCCCGATGTGCAGACGGGATGCCTGGAACAGCAGGGGGGCTGCAGGCACGGAGCTGTGTGAGTGTTCAGAACTGTATCAGCGGCCATGGCAGAGACCTCGCGGCTGGAATGGCGAGGGAAGGATTTTTAGATCAGGGCTTTGGACCCAGTTACATCGAGGTGGAGGAGACTTGCCCAGCATTTACCCATGGCTGCTGACCCCCACTCTCCACACACATACCGAGCCAATGGGCCTGCTACTTTCAGAAGCACTAAATTCACACAAAACCAAAATTCGCCTCTCCTCCCCCCGTCTCCAACCCCACGATTGCTTTTGGCATTTGCCGCAATTATGCAGCTTCTGTTCAGGAGGCAGGGGGAGGGGACAGGGGATTCGTGAGGCTTGTTCGTCTGATGTAACCCAAGCAGACATCTCCCAAGAGGATGCACAAAACGCACTCTTCTACAGCAGATGCAAAATTGGCCTTAATTGAAGCACTATTATTTAACAGCAGGCATGACAGCCCTTATGCACAATTTTACTCTAGGCATCTGGAAGTCGCAGGGTTTGGAGGGTTAGAATCAATGGTTAATAATGACACCAAAGTCAACTCCGCAGCCAGAGGCAGATTTTTCCACTGCAGCCCGGAGTGGCTTCTTTTTCCGGATCCGTCACTTGACCTTGGCCAAAGTTTTCACCTGAATGGAGTCAGAGATGGGAAATGAAGGTGGCAGCTGTACTGACAGTGGCTTGCTCTGCAGCTAGCAGTGAAGCAGTGCGGCAGGGAGTTAAGAAGAGACAGTCAGTTAAGAGCGGTCATGGCAGAGGCAGGCAAAATAACGAATGTGCTAGAAGAGCTGATTAGAAACCAATATGACCCCTGTGTCATGACACAAAGACAAGGGGATGGTCAGCAAGTTTGAAAAGTGGCAAATTCAAACCTGATCAAAAGAAAGATTTTTTTCTTCCCTGACAGGATGCATAAGTAGCTGGTGGAACTCACCACCACAAGATTTCATTGACACCAGAAGGTTAGCAGAATTAAAAGGACATTAGGCATTGATAGGAGTAACAAGACTAGCCAGAGTTAGAAGAATGCATACTAAAAAACCCCCCACTGAGCCAGGGTTTTGGGAGGATAATCAGTAGCAGTAGCGGTATTGCAACACCTAGGAGCCCTGTCATGGACCGGGCCCCATTTTGCTAGGTGCTGTACAACCACAGAGCAGGCAACCTTGTCCCCACCGAGCTAATAATCTATGTATAAGACCAGAAGAAACAGGCAGATACAGACTGATGGGGAAGCACAAGAAAACCACGAGACAGTGCTGCTCAGCACATTGTCAAGTTTTTGTAGGCACTACAGGAGAGGAGAGTCTTAAGGAGGATAATTCATTAATTTTGTGGATGTTTACGGGGAGATGCACCAGACAACAGGGCAGCACAGGAATAGGGATGTGAAAGGGTAACTGGTTAATCAGTTATCCGGGCTACATCTATACTGCAGTCTTCTTCCGCAAAAGCTTATGCAAATGAAGCATGAAGTAGTATATCGTCGCGCTTCATTTGCATAATTAATTAGCAGCTGTTTTTGCGCAAGAGGCTTTTGTGCAAAAACGAGCCGTGTAGACGGCTCCTTTGCGCAAACCCCCCCTCTTGCGCAAGAGCTGTTCTTCCTGAAAAAATGAGGACGAACGGCTCTTGCGCAAGAGGGGGTTTTTGTGCAAAAACGAGCCGTCTATGCAGCTCCTTTGTGCGCAACAGCCTCTTGCGCAAAAACGGCTGCTAATTAATTATGCAAATGAAGCGCAGCGATATTCTACTCCGTGCTTCATTTGCACAAGCTTTTGTGGAAGAAGGCTGCAGTTAAGACGTAGCCCTGGTAAGCATCACTCTTAGTGGGTGATGCTTACCAGGTAATGGTTAACCGTTAGTTGGGGGGGTAGCCTCACCCCTCACCAGCTGCTGCTTCCTGCCCTGTGCGAGCTGGGAGCCTGCAGCCCAGAAGCAGACAGGCTGAAGCAGCCCCTGCCCATGGCACAGGCCACAGCCCGCCTGCCTCTGTTTAATCAGTTAGACTTAATGTTTAACTGGTTAGCGAATTAAACAGGATTTTACATCCCTCCACAGGAGAGAGCACAAAAGGTGTTCCATTTCTCAACCAAGCCCTCGGGGAAGGGAGGCGGGGATCCTGGGCCAGCTGGCGGTGGGAGTCTGCCTCATGGCGGCGAATGAGAGACGGGAAAGGGCCTTGCCAAGACAAGCAGCTTATACATCCACTGGCGAAGAGAAAGGCGACATGGCCAAAGCAACAGGCTTCGAAAATCTTTGCAGCAGCGTCCTGAATGGATTGGAGCGGGACAGGGCGGCATTTGCCACGGCCAGGGAGAAGTGTGTTGCCGTAACAGAGGCGCAAGGTGGCGAGGGCCTGGATAAATCCTTCTGCTGCGCGGCAGAAGCCAGGCTCTTGCCAGTGTGATTTGGGAACAGGCGAGATCAGAACTGCCAATTGCAAGGCCTGTGTCTTTGACATAACTGGCACCAACCACGGCTGGAGACACAAGAAACTGGACGAGATGGCGCACCAGTCCAGACTGGATGCTCTTAGAAGTTGTCTTTGAGGAAGCTGTGACAAAGCCGTTGCCCCATACTGGTATGTAAGGGGTTAAAACAGCTCTGGGAGAGGGCTGGCACCCAATCAGAAGAGAGCAAGAGACAGCCAATCAGAGCCTAGCTAGGCCTATAGGACAGGCTGCAGAGTAAAGGGAGCTCAGTCTCACTCCTGCCCTGGAGTGAAGGTCCTAGCTGTCCGCTAGCAGGGGGTACCTTGGACAGAGCAGTGCTGGGGAAAGGCAAGATGTGCCGGTGGATATCAGGCCTGAATAGATTCCAGGCTGAGGCTCCATGACAGGGACCCAGGGAAGTACTAGGGCTGCAGAGGAGCAGCCAGGGCAGGAATAGGCAGCAGGTCCAACCCCCTTGCCAATGGTGAAGTGAGGGAAGGGGCTAGATCAGTGGTGGGCAAGTACCAGCCCGTGGCTGGATCCGGTTCTCCAGGGTTAGCCCCTGAAGGGCCACCACTAAATTTACCTGCCCCTCTGCAGGGCCAGGTGCTTGCAGCGCCTGCTGGCAGCAAATCACCGTCCCCGGCCCACAGAAACTGCGGGAAGCTGTGTCCTGTTCCGTGCCACTTCCCGCAGCTCCCATTGGGCGGGAACAGTGATCCCTGGCCAATGGGAACTGCAGGAAGCAGTGTCCTGTTCCATGCCACTTCCTACAGCTCCTATTGGGTGGGAACAGTGTTCTATGGCCAATGGGAGCTGCAAGACCAGTACCAGCGGAGGTGCAAGTAAATAGAGTGGCAGCGGCCAACAGGGGCTAACCCTGGCAAACTGACTGTGTTATTGCCCACCCTTGGGCTAGATGATGAACAGCAGTGGGTCACTGAGGCAAGTGGTGGCTTAGGAGTAACAGGGGCAGGAGTGCCACAGTCTGGGAGGGACATGGGGCCTGGCGTGCCAGGTAAGAGCAGGCAAGACACCGGCCAGAAGAGGGCGCTCCAGAGCTGGAAGAGCTAATTCACAAGACCAGCCAGCAATTGGCGCTGGGGCAGGGAGCAAACCCGTCACATCCTCCATAATAAACTGACCAGCAGCCAATACTCGAGGGGTGGCTGCTTCAAGTGTTGCGATGGATGGAGCCAGCCGTTCCCGCTTTCCTGCAGCCCCCTCCAGGAGTGCTCCCTTGCACAAGCCTAGGTGCAAAAATTAACTTTCTCTTGCAGCTTCCAAACCGGGGTCAGGCATGGAATGCATTGGCAGCCAAATGCCCAAAAGGGATTTCTACCTATCCAACCAGCAGGGGTTGCAGCCTCCCGTTAGACAGCCAACCAGAGTCATCTGGCGTCTGTCAGCCCGTTGTTTGAAACAAACAGCTCTCCCAGGCCAGACAAGCTTATTAAAAGCCATGTTTATTTCACAACTATGTAAATCCCAAGGAAAAAAGAAAAATTCTAGAGTACCAACATCATCCACTTTCCACATCGCTGGCCGCTTAACACGTGCTACAGACCTAACCATGGATTAGTTCAGCCACTGGCTCAATATGATTAGCTTGAGGTTTGCATCTTTAACGAGTAGAGAGATTCCCCCTGCACTCTGTTTTGCACCTGTCTGAGTTAATTAGTTGTGAGCTGAAACAGCAGAGTTTTGAACATCAAAATCCCCCTCCCATTCCATTTAATCAGTTTTCAATTGTTTGGTGTCTGTGACTAGTTCCCCAGTTGTCCAAAGTGTCTTCCAGGGAAACAATCCTGAAAAGAATGGAATTCACAATGTAACAAACACACCGAATTGTTGGGGGCTGGAGGGGCTTCCCCTTCCAAAAACCTTTCAGATCTTTTCTCGTTCATCATGAAGCACAAAAATAAAGCAGGCGCAAGCCCATTTCTCCCATTCTTTGCAGGTCACCTTTAGGAGATGGTGCAACGCTCTGGGAACACTGAAGGTCTTCTGAACATGGCCTTACATTGCCCGTGCATCACTGCTTCATTGTTACTCCCTTTCCATGGGATAGAAACCCACCAGGTTCCTGGCCACCACTGCTTAGCTGGGGTCAAGTGGATTATTCCATAAATGTCCACTAGTGGGCGGGGGCTTTCTTCACCGTGGGCTGAAACAGCTGCTTCATCCACTGAGCCAGGATACGGGACCAGATGGGCCGCGCTGGTACAGCCTGGTCCCTCTATGGCCATGAGCAATTGCAGGTACAATTCCACAGAGCCTCGTGGGGCTGGGGAGCCTGCAACCGATGAAGGACAGAGGAAGGGAGCACTAGAGAGAAGGGGAAATGGGGCATTCCTAGCCCTCCCCTCGTCCCTGGCAGTCACATTTTGGATGAATAACGTGGCCAACCTTTCAACCAACTGCAGCAAGTGGAAGGATTCGAGGGATGGAGGGTGAAAAGGATGAGGAGAGTGTGATGGGACCTTCCCTATGCTTTTTGAAAATATGCTTATCAATATGCATAACTGGAAAACAGTTTATGCAAAATAGTTCTTGTAAGGTATCATTGGAAAGCATGTAATCTACTGACCGTGGATATTCTATTTGTGTGCATATACCTTTCCTGTATCTGCAATTAGGGATAGTGACTGTAGATTTATTGCCAATGTGTCATGTACCAGCCCGTCAGGAACAATGAAGACGCCGGACACAGAGCTAATCGTCCATTAGCAAGAGACAATTGAGTGGGGGAGAACGGTCTTCCTGCCGACAAGCTACACAGCTCATGTAGGCTTGGGGCCATGTTACCTGGTGCTGGAATCCACCTTTAATTTTGTACTTTTCCACAGTGGTGGGGGGGGGGAGTCAAATAAAAGCTTCCCGCACTAAGAAAATTCTATATAACGCAAGGTACGTAAACACTGAGGCTATGTCTACACTACAGTTGTTTTTGCGCAAAAATCCGCGGCGCGTCCACACCTCAAGCATGTTTTTGCGCAAGTAAGTTTACAGTAAATCACAAGAACAGAGGGGGTTTTGTGGTGTAGGTATTCCTCTTTCTGCAAGGAATAACTCCTTTTTGCACAAGAGTTCTCGCACAAAAAGGTGTGTGTGGACGGGCAACAGGGGCGTTTTTGCGCAAAAAGAGCCAATCGAAAAAAGCACAGGTGCCCTGGTGGCCATTCTGTGAATAGCAATCAGAGCTTTCTTTCAAGAGAGCATCCATGAAGTCTGGACACTCTCTTGCGCAAAAGCGCATCGCTTTTGCGATGCACTTTTGTAGTGTGGATGCGCTCTTGTGCAAGAAGTTTTTGCGGAAGATCTCTTCCATAAAAAACTGCTTGCGCAAGAAGCCTACTGTGTAGACGTAGCCTGATTGTCTTCAGCTGGCTTTACAGACACCCTCTGCTGCCCCAAGAAGATACATGAAGGCACCCGGAAACAAAAGGATGGAAACCACAGGGGTACAGGAGATCTGCCAGACCCAGGTGAGAAAAGACTTGACTGAAATAAGAACTGGGGTGAGAAATTATTATTTGTACCAAGTTCTCTTAGGGTGCGTCTTCACAACACCACAAACTCGAAATAAACGTATTGAATAGTTTATTTTGAGTCTATTTCGAATCTACACAGCACTAAATTTCAAAATAAAGTGCTATTTCGAGCCATCCCTTACTCCTTGTACAACGAGGTTTACGGGGATGGCGAAATAGCGTGTCCGCTATATTTTGGAATAGCGAACATGTTCAAAAGACGCAGGGTAGCTCTTTCATGTGAAGACATACCCTTAGTGTGTTTTGTTTTACCTTGTTTAGTAACCTACATTGTTCTGTCTGCTATCTCTTATGACCACTTAAAAGAGATTTTACTAAGTATAAAAGGAAGGATTTGTTATTAATAAACCCAGTGTAAATAACTGTTACCAGGGGAGGAGGGGAAACAGTCTCTGTGACTGAGCCATCCCAGAGCTCAGCAGCTCTCAGTGTCTGCTACTTGGCTGTGGACTGTGACCCCAACTCTGTGCCAACGCTGGAGGAGACAGGAGGGTCTGGCTCAGCAGGACAGGGTGGTGGGGTGCCCCAAAGGGCAGCGAGACAGGCTCAGTGGTGTTTCAGCATGTCAAGTGACAGTCTCAAGGGGATCTCTGTGACCAAATGTGTCAGAGGGAACATGAGAGAAATTTTCAAATATCTAAAAGGGTGTCACAAGGAGGAGGGAGAAAAAATTGTTCTCCTTGGCCTCTGGGGACAGGACAAGAAGCAATGGGCTTAAACTGCAGCAAGGGAGGTTTACGTTGGACATTAGGAAAAACTTCCTACCTGTCAGGGTGGTTAAACACTGGAATAAATTGCCTAGGGAGGTTGTGGAATCTCCATCATTGGAGATATTTAAGAGCAGGTTAGACAAACACCTGTCAGGGATGATCTAGATCAGGGCTACTCAACACGTGGTCCGTGGGCCGCATGCGGCCAGCGGCCCATTTGTTTGCGGCCCACGGGTGGGAGCCAAAACAAAAAAGTAATCCATGTAATGGCCTTCTGTTGACATGCGTTTTTAGTAGTTAAATTCCTGGACTGTCATTGCTCATTAAAAGTGCTGTCATATAGGTGGAAATCGGGTAAATATTGCATTTTATTAATATCAAGAGAACTCACTTAAATGGGGCCTGTGTGTTGTGTAGTCCTGCCTTAATCTTTATATTCATGCCTGTCAGTGTGAAAAGCTATTTGCATATATTTGCATATAGATTTGCATGTATATGCAACCACGCTTAAGTTGCAGCCCTCAGCATGTGCTGAGAGTATCATTGTGGTCTCCAGGGCTTCCAAAGTTGAGTAGCTCTGATCTAGATGGTGCTTGGTCCTGTCATGAGGGCAGGGGCCTGGACTTGATGACCTCTCGAGGTCCCTTCCAGTGCTAGTGTTCTAGGATTCTATGATAGTACAGGCTGGGGCGAGGGAAGGGCCTGGACTGTAGGTAACAGGAAATGATGCACTGTGGGATTTGAGTCACGCTAATTTCAGCCTTTGCTCTGTGAAATCCCATCTGCCCCATCTTGTCCCCTTGGGAAACACTGCCTCCGGCATGTTCTCCCTTCTGCTTGGGGGCACCCAGCCCTGGGTCTGGTCTGGCTGCTCACCCAACTTCTTTAGTGGCAGAAAAAGGGCCAGGAAAGCAGCTACCCCTGCCAGGGTCAGAAAGCCGACGAGGCACGCGCCCTGCCATGGCAGGCTGGTGACTCTGTCTTATCAACTGCCAGTTGAACGCCATCCCGGTGAACGAGATCAGGGGATGGGGCTGATGACAGAGGCTGCTCTGAGGCAGCGCCAGGATAAGTAAGTTAGCAAGGTCCAGAAGAGACAAGCATCAAGCCACACTGGAGCTCTGGAGGCAGCACACACTAGGGTCTCTCCCCATAGCGGGACACCAGACATCCTGCAGGGTGTGTATTTCCAGATGGATCGTCACATTTGCTCCCCACGCCTGGGGGAGCCGGTGAGGTGGAAGTTACAGCCAGGGCGCGTCCGCACAGCAGGGCTTAACTCGACATAAGCTACGCAAATTGAGCTACGTCAATTGTGTAGCTTATTTCGAAATCAGGAGTGTCTACACAGCACTTATTTCGAAACAGAGCACTCTTCCTCCGACTTCCCGTACTCCTTGTACAACGAGGGTCACAGGAGTTGGAGTAAGACGTCCTCCAGCTCGATAGCATTTTGATATTAGTTCGAAACAACAGCCTGCTGCGTAGGTGCAGACTAAGTTATTTCAAAATAATGTTGGTGTGTAGACGTACCCCTAGACTCTGCCAGCCTCATAAAGGCCCTCATTTCAGAGATCTCCCTGCACACAGACTCTGCACATCCCATCCAGCATGCAAGGAATTAACAATGTGACTTGTATGGGAGCGAGATCCTGGAGCAGGGCGAGGGCAGGGAATCTTGGGCACAGCACTTTAGGCTTCTCATATAACAGGTATTATTGTAAAGGAAAACTTTATTTTACAGATGGGGAAACTGAGGCATGGCAAAGAATGTTCCCAAGATCACTCAGTAGGTCAGCAGCAGACACTAGATGTCCTGGGTCCCAGTCCCTCTGCTCTGATCCCTAAGTAAGGCTCCTTCCCAAACGAGAACTGGCTTTACCAACTACAGAGAGCAGCTATTGCTAGTTTACTGCAGGTTACATTTCTACTTCACGTATGCTTTTCAGCACCCCGTTCAAAGGGCTGTTTCAAAACAAGTGCTGCAGGAAATTGCAAATCGAGAATCCTGTTTCCTAATGAATTGGAGCCATTTAGCAAATAACATTTGCCAGTGTCAACCGGGAAGCAGAGCCAGGCAGCTCTGTTCATTTCCTTCAAACACAATTAGCCAGGCATCATACAACCAAGATAATGAAGTTAAGGAGCCCCCAAGCAGGTCAGATCTAACCCTATGTCTTCCCCTTCTTTCCAGAAAGGCAGTTGGAGAATTGATCCCTGGCCCTTATGTTCCAGCCCTGTGTGTTTCTTCCACTTGAGTTAAAGGAGAACTCCCTCAGCCTGTCCTAATGGGTCTGTAATACTGGGTACGTCTAGACTGCAGAGCTTTTCCGGGATACTGGAGGTATCCCAGAAATCTCTGCCATGCCCAAGGAATGCGTCCAGTTTTCTGAAAGAAAATGTCAGAAAAGCAGACGCATTTTGTCGGCATCCCTGTAAACCTTGTTTTATGAGGAAGAAGGGATGTTCTGAAAGAAGGTTTTTTTCCCGAAATTTGGCCCCGTGTAGATGGGCCAAATTTTGGAAAAGCCTCTTTTGGGCGTAAATTGGAAAAAGATATGCAATTTGCATATTGCAAATTGCGTTTCTTTTTCCGATTTATTGTTGTAGCATAGACATAGCCACTGTCTCCCGGGCAGTAGAGTCTGCCACCAGAGGGCGATCGCTCATTCATACTCTCAAAGCCAAACTCCCCCTGTAGCCTATGTCAGTGAGGGGCTCTGACCTATCCTCCCAGTGGAAGAAACTAGGCCCTATGCACAAGCTCAGTCGGCGCTGGGGCTAGCAAGGCAGAGAGTGAACATGCCAAGCACAGGGCCCCCACTCCGCCCCCCAGGCCAGCGTGACTCTTCCATCAGCACTGTAGGCAATGCATGCTCAGCCAGGCTAACGAGCACGGACTGAACGAGCATGTTCTGATGCTGTTGCAGATCAGGTCTCAACGACAGAGGCTAAAAATAGAAAGAACATAGCAGGCGGAACAGGGAGCCCAGGCAAAAGCGCCGGGGAACTGACAAGATGCGTTTGGTGCGAGCCACCACTGAGCTAGCCGGGCAGCTAGTGTGCAGTGAACACACAGCCAGCCTGGTGGGGGGGGGGGGCTGGGAACACGTTCTGCTGAAGGAAGAGCCTGTGGTTAAAGCCCTGGAGAGGAACGCAGGCCAGGTCTACGCTACGCGAGAAAGTCGTCCTAAGATGCACCATTCCAGCTACGAGAAGAGCGTAGCTGGAGTCAACGTCTCAAGTCGCATTTCTGCGGCGCCCCCACTGTGGGAGGTCAACGGGAGAAACTCTCCAGTAGTCTTCCCTTACTCCTTGTGACCCTGGCGGGTACCAGGGTTGATAGGGGCGCAATTGGCAGTTGATAAACCGAACCTGGAAGATCGATCTCTGGAGCATCTATCTGGGGGTAAATGTAGAGCTGGCTGGGGATGGGAAAGAAAGCATCACCCTTTATGGGTGCTGCTTACTGGGTAATGGTTAACCAGTTCCCGGGAGCAGCACCCAAGCCCACCCCAAGCAGAGAGCTGCTCTGTCCTGTATGGGGGCGGAGTGGGACAGAAGCCGGCAGCTTTGCATGCACGGGGAGCCGGCAGCAGAAGCTGGCAGCCCTGCGGACAGGGGGCTGCTCCAACCAAGCTGGATCAATCCCCGCTGGGATCCTGCTTAATAGGTTAAATCTAACGTTAAACCTGGGATTTTACATCCCTAGACCTGGCCTCAGGTTTTTCACCCATTCATAGATTCTAAGGCCAGGGGGCCCACTGGGACCCTCCAGGCTGGGCTGCTGCAGGGCATGGAGCCAGGACCCAGCCCCAAGCAAACCCAAGGGCAGAGCTTTGAGAAAAACATCCTGTCTGGATTTTGCAAAGGCCAGTGATGGAAAATCCACCACGCTGCTGGGTAAATCGTTCCAATGGTAAATCACCCTCCCTGGGAAACATGTACGCTTTATTCCCGGTCGGAATTTGTCTGGCTTCAACTTCCAGCCCTTGGACTGGGCTCTACTTTCTCTGCTAGAATGAAGAACCCATGATTACGGGGTTGCCCCCCCATGCAGGGACTTACAGACTGTGACCAAGCCCCTCTTGATCTAAAGTGAGCCTGAGTCTATCACGACAGGGCAGGTTTTCTTCGCCTGTCGTCCTTGCAGCTCTTCTCTGCCCCCTCGCCCATTTATCAGCACCCTTCACGAATGGCGAGCACCAGAACGGGACGCGGGATTCCAGCAGCAGTGCAGCTGTGCCCCGCACAGACGTCAAATAACTGCTCTGCTCCTTCTCGAGGGGGCTCTGTGGATGCATCCCAGATTTGCATGACCCGTTTGGCTCCAGCATTGCATGGGGAGCTCATGTTCGATGGATTATCCACCACGACCTCCAAATCTTTTTCAAAATCCCTGTTTGCCAGGGTAGAGTCCTCCACCCTGTAAGCGTGGCCCATGTTCTCTGTCACAGGTGCCCACATTTACATTTAGCCATATTAAAATGCATCTTGTTTGCTTGTGCTCAGCTTAATAAACCATCCAGGTCAGTGGTGGGCAGCCTAGGCCAGTGAGTGGGCCGCATGAGTGGCCTCCTTCATCCCAGGGGCCCACAAGATTGTCGGAACCAAGATGGTCTCGCAGGCTAGGGTAGTTTTGCTCACTGCAATTAGCTGATTGCACCGTTGCAGTGCTGTGATTGGCTGCAGAGGGAGCACCCGGCTCTCACAGCCAGTGTTGTGAGCAATCAGCACCCACCTCACTTCCTGTGCCCTGGCTTTACCCATGTGTTACGTTAGTAACACCGGTGGGGAAAAACTACGTGGACGGAAACCAGCCAAATAGAGCAACTCTGCACATGGGCAACAGCAAACAAGATCTCTCGGAGGCCACGAGCTTGGTCTGTATCTGTGATCCGGCCTCTTCATTACTTACCTCTCCCCCAGCCTGTGCATCATCTGCAAACGTTCGCCACTTTCTTCCAGGTCATTGATAAAAATGTTAAATAGCGAAGGGCCGAGGCCTGATCCCGGCGGGATCCAGTAGAAACAGACGATGAGTCCCCATCTACATGGCCATTTTGAGAGCTACCAGGGAATCTGGGTCTGCCATGGGCTTGGGCGAGTCATTTCATCACTCTGTGCCCCGCTCCCCAACGGGGTTACAGCACTGCCCTTGTCTGCTTGGTCTATTCTGGCCCTGATTCAGGAGAGAACTTAAGCACGTGCTTCACTTACCATTGACATCAGTGGGATTGAGACACGTGCTTCAGGGCTTTGTGAATCAGGGCCGGCCACTGTGAACCATTCAGAGCAGGGAGCGTCTCACTAGGTTTGTGCAGCGCCTAGCACAACAGGGATCCAGGTGCGACCGTCGTACAAGGGCAACTCCACAAACCCAAAGGGCCAAACACACTCTGGCTTGCCACTTTTCTCCTCTCCTCCCAGTGTACAGCTGGCATCGGCGAGGCTGAAAGGCCAGGAGAGGCTGCCCTCTTGTACCCCGAGATCTCACTCATCATGCCATCTCTGCACCGCTGTGGCAGGCGCGGGTTGGCACCCCTGCCATCTGGGCTCTTTGCTATTAAAAGAAAGGGAACTTGGAAGAGCTAATGAAACACTAGACCAGGGGCTTTCCAACTTTTTTTTCTTGCAACCTAGTTGAAGAAAATGATTGATGCCCGTGACCCAGTATAATTCTGTCTTTTGATGAGAGTGCGGGGCTCAGAGTGGGGCCACAGGGACGAGGGTGCAGGGGGTGAAGGCTTTGCCTGGGGAAGTGGACTCTGGAGTGGGACCAGAGATGAGGGGCTTGGGGTACAGGCTGGGGGGGGTGGGCCAGAAGGGTTCGTTATGTAGGTGGGAACTCTGGGCTGGGGGATGGGGTGGGGCACAGGGGGTGCAGGCTATGGGATGGGGTTGGGGATGTGGTGTTTGGGGTACAGGAGGGGAACAGACAGTAGGGCTACATCTACACTACACCTCTCTTGCGCAAAAGCATATGCAAATGAAGTTCAGATTAGCATATTGTCGTGCTTCATTTGCATAATTAATTAGAGGGCATTTTTGCGCAAGGGTTTTTTTGCAAAAAAAGGCTGTCTACACAGTTTTTTATTAAAACCCTTCTGGCGCAAGAGCCATTCTTCCTGAAAAAATGAGGAAGAACGGCTCTTGCGCAAGAGGGGGGTTTTGCGCAAAAGCCTCTTGCGCAAAAACGGCCCCTAATTAATTATGCAAATGAAGCGTGGCAATATGCTAATCCACGCTTCATTTGCATATGCTTTTGCGCAAGAGAGGTGAGGTGTAGACGTAGCCAAAGCTGCCTTAGCAACCCCGCTGTTCACCTGGTCACTCTACAGCAAGACGACCCAGTCTCTGACCTTCCACAACCCCGTACTGGGTCGCGACCTGTACTTTGAAAATCACTGCACTTGACGCCTGAACTTGCTGATGGACCACTCGACAATTCGACGCTCCTCAAGGCGAGCTGGGTGATAGAATCTGAACACTGTCATTCTTTTCTGCCGGCGTGGGGGCTAGGGATGTGATAGTGTAGCTGATTAACCAATAAGCATTATCGGTTAATGCTAGACTACATGCATTGCCCCCCACCCCGCCAGTAAATTTTTTAGCGAGCTGGCCGGCAGCCCAGTTCAGTCCCAGCTTGTGCCACATCCGGGACCTACTCCTGCTGCAGCTCTGCAATTAAAATGTATTAGGAGCCAGGCGCGCAGGCAGCCGGCTCAGTTCCAGCTCCTGCCCGGTCCAGGAGCTCAGCCCCCCCACCCCGGACAGGGACTCCTGCCAGCCCACGCTGCTGCCTCTGTATCAGGGTGATGGGCAGCTGGTCCGCAAGGGGAGCTAGTTTTTAAACTGGCTCCCCTCGTGGACCAGCTCTGGCCTGGCACCCCAGTGGCAGGGGGCTCCTCAGGAGCAGGGATGGAGTGCACTGGCCGCGGGCCCCACCCCCTGGGACTACAGAATAGTCGAGTAACCAATAAGAATTCACGGGGCTAATCAACTATTCAATTAACTGATATTTAACATCCCGAGTGGGGGCTTGTGGTTATTAAGCAGATCAAGTGTCGCCAATGGGGATTCACACTGCAGATCCCTCTCCTTCCACTGCGAGCATCTTCCAAGGGGGAGAGACTCCTCCAGGTGCTGGACACAGGCAGCGCCCTGGGAAGACGCTGGCGCTGTGGCACTGCTCACGAATCAGCCCAGACACAGGAGTGCTGGAAGCAGGGGCAAGTTCCCCGCCTCTGGTTTTCATTTCACGTCCTGGGAAAAGGCAGAGGAGCAGGGCTTCGGTGGGGATATCACGTTACGGGGGCCTGTGGCAAGGAGCAAAGGGGGTTGTGTGCTTGGCTCGGAGGAGGGAATTCAAAACCCGCTAGATTGGCTGGGGCGGGGAGAGCACTGCTAGCAGACAAAACAAATCTCTTCCCCCTTACCCAAGCCTCCGCAATGTTCGCCTGCAGGCATCCCTGGGGCATCTGCCGACAGGGCGTCTGTGCTTTCCTCTAAGCTGCAGCTCGCTCTAAACCCGCCCCTTCCCCCACATCGCCTTCCCTCTGTCTCCATCCCCACCCCGCGTTTAAGGATTTTTTATGGGTGTGATTTCTAATTGAATTTGCCAGACGTTACCCGACGAGGCTTCGGGATGAATTACTAACTGGAACCTCATGGCGCTGACTTGCTGCACACTCTGTCTCACCCCAGAGAAAGCAGGGCTTTGCCAAGCTCTCAGGGCCGGCATCTCCCTTCCTCGGAGCCTCTGGCTAAGCGGCCGCACTCCGTGGTTTGCAGCGTCGCCCTAGATCCAAGGGGGTGGGAATGAGCGTGATTCTCAGGAACAAAGGCAACCAGTCTCTGAGCGAGAGGGGAGGATGGTTCTGGCAGTGGGTTGGACACCGTTTGCGCTGTCTTCCCATGCCGGCCTGCAGCCGGGCCGGGAGCTTCAGGAGCTGGCCCCGGAGGTTCTAATCGCACTTGGTCTTGCGGCTTGGCCGGGCCTGTTTGTGCCTTGTAATGAGGCGAAGGAGCTGCGCTCCAGCCACGAGGGTTTGCTCAGCACAGCGGGTTTGGCCCCAGAGCATTACACCAGGGGGACGCCGGCCTGGCAACATCTGGCACGTAGACAGGAGGCCGCTGGTGTCACTAATTGGGCTTGGCATTGCCTGGGCATAACACCTGACCACGCAGGGTGGCCACCAGAGCCCCCCTCGCCCTGCGCTGCCCACTCCAGCAGAGCAGCCTCTTCACAGCCGTTCTGGGGCGAGGCACCACCCCGGCTGCAGAAAGGGAAGGCTACACTTCCAGTGTCAATAGAATCTTTTCTCCTGCCTCTCCTCGCTGGCCTTCTACCTCTTCCCCTTCATGGCAACCCTGGCAGCCCGTGTCCAGTCCCCGCTGGAATCCTACCCAGAGCTGGCTGCATCTGGCCCCAAGCAACAGCCGTCCCAGCTGTGTCCCGAGTGCTCTGTGCCCTCACTGCTTTCTAGCACCGCTGCCCCACTCTGCACCCATTAATGCAACATCTGGGTCCCTTGCATTGATGCAAAGACCAACCCCCCCGTCCTAACCCCTCACAATCTGGGAAAGCTCGGATGGGAACTTGGTGGGCTGGGTTCAGTGCTGATAACCACAAAGCCCAAATTCAGACCGATGCTGACCACATATGCAGATGTCCTGCAAAGAATCTGGACTGTAAACCTCTGTAGCGCCCTGTTCTGGACAGCACTTACACTGGGGTTTTGCAGGCAGCTGAATGCAATATTAAAGGAAACTCTAGTCTTCCCTCCCATTTTCTCTCTAATTTTTCCCATCCATGTGCAGAATGAATTTTGTTTTGTGCACTGAGGCATGTGTGGATGTGCACCACCAGTAGAAATGCATGCAGCCAGCTGTGGGTGCTCTGCTATCAGCTGGGTGGCATTTGAATCTCTCCTGGGTGGCCACCCACGCACTCAGCTTACAGGGAATACTGCTTCCCACCCATGTTAGGGTAAGCAGAGCAATGCACTACACACTTGCAGCAAAACTGCTACTGTAGTTAGCAGAATTGCTATTGTATTCTACCTACACATGGCTGATCATCTGTATTAGCAGCAGGGACAGATACGGGGGGCCCCATCCAGGACCCCAGGATCATCAATGGACCCCCCAATCCCGGATCCAACCAGAATAAAAGGGCCGTTCACAGCGCCCTGATTCATCACTCGGCATTCCCAGAAGAGATGAGTACTAGACCTAGGGGGGAGACATGAATTCAGAACTTCGGGTACAGATCTCCCAGCTCTTTTCTGCAAACCCAGGGAGCCTGCGGTGCCGAACGATGCCGCTTTGCCTTCGAGGAGCTGCTGTCGGAAGTCTACCCTGGAGAGCCACCTGCAAACGTAACCAGTCCAGCTCGCGGTGGTGCCACATCAGGCCTTGGGGAGGGGCTGGGCCTCAAATGAGAAACTTCCAGTTGACAGACTTCAGTGATAAGGGAGCAGCTTCCCCAAAAGGAGTTTAAGGGACATGAACTGTAGACTCATCCTCCACCCACACCCACACCCTCTCTCTGCATCCATCTCGCCTTGCGCTGCTATCCCGTCAAATCTCACACGCTAAGCATGGTGAGGCCTGGCACAGAATGGGAAGGGAGACCTCTACCAAAAAGGAATGCCACCCCGACAGCAGGGGAGGGGAACCTCAGGCCCGGGGGTCAGATGCAGCCCCCAAGCTTGCCTGGATCTGGCCCCTGAGGCTCAGGCCCCTCCTCTCCCAGCATTGGGGAGCCCATGCTGGCATCCAGCCTCACACTGCAGGGCTGGAGCACACAAAATCTACTAGCCTGGGCCTCCCTAGACTCTGGTGTGAGAGGGGAATGTGGGGAGTGTCTTTCTCCTTCTCAGTCGGGGGTCACTTCTCACTTGTGTGCGGCCTGAAACTGATTTTTCTGTGGGTCAATGGCCCCTGACCCAAAAGAAGCCCCCACACCCCTGCCCTACAGGGTCAACAATGAACCAGTGTCCCAGACTGGTGTCCCAGACTGCTCCTGGGTAGCAGGAGGAGCAATTAGAGAAAATATGAAACCCAAGTTCAGTTTTTTGGTTTGTTTTTGGTAAGAACTTATAATTTCATCATCCTGGTCCAAACATAACAGTCGCTACATTATTCTGATCTAAAAACTCTTCTATCACTTCACCTAGAGACAGCCTTCAGCACCAATTCCTCTCCTAAACAAACGTGGAAAATTGCTCTGAGCTGTTAAACAGCTGTCATGTTCCACCCCAGAGGAGGCTGCCTCTGAACAAACCCTTCCTAGTTTGTATGTGATTTCCAAGCTTGTAAAGAGCTTTGGGATCCTTTAGATCAGTGTTTCCCAGATGGTGTTCGGCAGAACCCTGGGGTTCCGTGAAGTGAAAATAAGGGTTCCGCAAGAAAATTCCATTACAATAACATTTTACGATTAAAAAGATAATAATTAATATTTAAGCATTTGTGAATTTTATTGAAAACAATTTTCATTTGTGTTGATCTCATGACCTTGTTTAGCATCTGTTTATTATTATTCTTACTTATTTGTGGCCTGCTTTTTCAGCTCCATATGTAAGACTGTTATTAGGGGTGCCACAAAATTCTTTCAAGTTTAAAAGGGTTCCGTGGCCAAATAAAATTGGGAAACACTTCTTTAGATACACAAGGTGCAGGCAGAATGTGCTACAGAGCAATGACTACAACATGAGCTACCTGGTATAAAACAAGGTGCAATTCCACTGCCTGCAGAGAAAGTGCTGACTCTGGGAATGCTCCCTGCTCGGAGCAGAAAAAAACAACTCTCCCCTCCTACCCAGAGCGAGCCCCCAATGCGACTGCATCAGCGCGGACTGGGGAAAGTCATGTGGTCACCACCGACTTTGCAGAATGCTTTTCATCACTCAGCAATCCGCACCACAACGTCCACATGCTGCTGGAAAGGCCAGAGCAAGCAAATCAGGAAACTGACGTGCACGGGAATCCATCTGTACCCGTCAGGAAGGCAGGCTGGAGCAGACAGAGAGGCGTTCCCGTGCAGGGGTGAAAGGCAGGGGAAATGGCCAGATGGAGATTCTGGTTCAGATGTTATTTAAGCAGGCATTCCTCTCCCCTTGTGAGATCATGCTGCTTGTACAGAAACAGCCGCTGCTCTTAGCAACCTGGAGATCATTTGGATTCTAAAACCAGCTGGGATGATCACTTACGTTCTTTAAAGAGGATCCTACCAAGGCAAGTTCTCCCGACAGTTCACTTAGGCTTGCAAACCCCACTTAATTCTTTATTTTTTGCCCTTGAATACTTTGTGCCTTTGCACCAACCCCTCCCCCCAAAAGGCAGAAGACCCAGTGGTCACACCCCACTCTATAACAACAAAACAATGCATGCCGTCCAACGCTCCAGAGCAACCCTACAATAACAAATCTGTACCAGCTTTCCTCTCCGACAGCCATGAAAACAAAAACCAGCCTGCATGGCACAGCGCTCCAGAGCGACCCTGTAACAGCCAAAATGTGCGCTCCTGCTCTCAAGCGCAACTCTGCCAAAAAAAGCCAGTGCCCATGTGATGATGGCAAAAATATTAGCTTAAAAATGGATACCACTCGTGGACTTCCAAAAGCTTTGGACTTCTAAGCCTCATGGAAAACAAGCTTTGAAAACCTCCGAAGGACATCTTGACACCAGCCCACTGAGGTGGTGAGATTTTTGTTTTATGGCAGCTCAAATATGGTTCCTTTCTGGAAAAAACAGTTTTGAAAATTCATGGTTCGGTGGCAGATTCTCCAAAGAGACATGCCCAGAGACAAAACACTCTCCAGTCCATTAGGAGTACAGATAGGGTCCCACATAGCAGCACATTTAGGCTATGTCTACACTGCAATGCTACTTCAGGATACTGGAGTATCCCAAAATAGCTATCCCGCGTCTTCACAGCAAGCCTGTTATTTAGAAATATAACAGGCTCGTTATTCCGACATCCTTGTGAACCTCATTCCATGAGGAATAAGGGAATAGTGAGTTATTTCGAAAATTGGCACTGTGTAGACAATACCACATTACGAAATAAGCTATTATGAAATAAGATCGAAATAGGATACACAATTCGCGTAGCTCAAATTGCATATCAAGCACCATGAACATCCCTGACAGGTGTTTGTCTAACCTGCTCTTAAATATCTCCAATGATGGAGATTCTACAACCTCCGTAGGCAATTTATTCCAGTCCTTAACCACCCTGACAGCTAGGAAGTTTTTCCTAATGTCCAACCTCAACCTCCCTTGCTGCAATTTAAGCCCATTGTTTCTTGTCCCATCCTCAGATTGAGGAGAATAATTTGTGTCCCTCCTCTTTGAGTACCCACCAGTATTTATCCATGCTCCCAAGTGCTGCTGGAATACATCTGATCACTAATGGAAAGTGTCCAATGCACCGGGAGTTCCCAAACACCTCTGCTCCCTCATTCATCACCTCTCCCTCCAGTCCTTCCAACTGCCCCATGGGATACAATTTCCCTTTGCGAACCCTAACTGCTGACCTCCGTGTGTCAGTGACCATGATTGCTCTGTGGTCGGTTCCCACACCCCTGCCAAATTACAGGCAGTTATAAGCTGGGCAGCTAGAAAGATGTGGACCATCTGTGCTTTCTGAACCTGCAGGCCTGTGGGGAAGGACTCGGCTATCTCAGAAAGGGAGGGCACCAGCCAGCTTCCATGGGAGGTCAGCGAAGGGTGCAGAATACCATGTTAGAAGGTTGGGAGGACGCTTTTAAAGACAAATCACTGATAACATTCTGCCGCAACATGTCTTTCTATTTCAGCTCGGTCAGGTCCCACACCCCCAGACTCTGCTCACGTCACAAAATGTTCATATCCTACAACGTCCCCCTGATAGTACTTTCTCGCTGGGCATATTTTGCACACACTACACATTCTCACACAGCACACACCATGTCATGTAGACGAAGGCCCTGATTCAGCAAAGCACTTATGCACAGGGTCAAGAGTTCTTCTGAGTCGAGGCTAATTTATTGCTGCCTCTCTTAATTTTATGCAGCACCACAAGCATGATTTCTTTGTCTCCCGACTCTCCAAATTCCCTGATCAATAAACAGGGAAGGAAAACTCAGGGCTGACCACCCATTAAGACTCTGTGGTACTAGGAATTTGTATACATGCATTCAGTTCTTGGCTTTGTCACTGTTTTGCTGCATGATCCTGGGTAAATCAATTGTCCCTCTCTGCCTCAGTTTTCCAATCTGTAAAACAGGGCTAATAGAGGTGTTTAGGTCCCTGACCTAGCTGATCTCTGAATTTTAGGTTTTATTTGTGATCAGGACTATGCTGAAATCTTGCCACACACTGCTGGGGTCAAAAGGCTGGAACTGCCTGTGAAATCTGACTTCCTAAATTAACACAGCCGGTGACATCTCCGGTGGCAAAGTTGAATAGGATTTAACAAGGATGCAACCAAGAGCCATCTATAGAAGCTACCCTAAAAACCTATGAAGCTGAACAGAGAATGAGTTTCTTTCTGAATGTTTTCTGAGCCTTCCAGTAGAATTTTAGAGCAGGGACAGAATTCTCTATTCAGTTATATAAGATGATTCCATAAACCTAGAGAGAACCAGATCCTATACCAGACTTTTCCATAAGGGGAACTTTCTTCTTCTTGTTAATATCACACACAATTCTGTTTACAAGCAAAACTTTGGGCTGGCTTTTCACTTGGCAGAACCGAGCATGTCGCATGGCTTAATGCATATTCCATGAGAAACAGGTGATGGAAAATAACTCCCAAGGAAGCTGCGATCGGGCGAAGACTTTCGCCATTTAAGAGTGCTTTGTACTATGGGACACAAACCTAACTTCCACTGTTGCCAGGCAACACTGAGTTTGATGGAGGGAGCCGTTTTAACAGCTGCCCTTTTATACAGACAAGTGGTCAATTCAGAAGCTTGGTTTTAGTTTAGAGGGGAAGAAAGACTCAGGAAGAAAAGCTGCATTATTTGGCTAGAAGATCATGGTTTACCATTCTCTGTATCCCACCCACCAGAGTAAAAAAAAAAAAAAAAAAAAAAAAAAACAGCCCCAAAAAAACAAAAACCTCTTAGCTTAGTCTTAAAACCTATTTATATGCTGTTAACACAATCTCAGGCCTTGTGCTGCAAATTGTTGTCATGTTGCTACTTCAGTGAAATGCTGCAGATACACTGGCTGTCAATTACAGGTTTGGAAAGGTGAATGCTGAGTTTCATAAGAGACAACTGCTCCCCACCCTGGGAAAATCTTACAGATTAATTATAATCAGGAGATGAATACAAAGGATAAATTACCTCAGAACTGTATTTATTCCCTAAATCAGAGAAATCGTGGCTTGGTTTAACAAGATTTTAATAATTAAGGCTGGGATTTTAAAGGCATCTACGGGAATTAATCATTCAAATCCCATTGAAATTAGGATCCTTTGAAAATGTCAAATCTAAATGCTCGAAATATACATAAAATAGGAGTGCACCATAAAATGATGTTATAAAATCGCTATCTTTGTGCATCACCAAAACACAGCAGAAATATTCCGCCAGCAACTAGTTTGATGCTGTTGATTCAGCTTTAAGGCTCTCTCATGCTGCTTGGCATGGATTTACAAGCAGGATATACTAGAAACTGTGCATTCCCCTTTTCAAACAATTGAAATCCACAGAGTTCCACTGAACTCAAGCACACAAAGCCAAGCTGGACCACATGAAACATTCACAAGTGGGTAACAGACCTGTAAGAAGAGAAAGCTCTGCCAAGCCAAAGCTTTCCTCGGTAGCACCCTCCTTACCAGTCGATTGGGCTTTTTTTCCCCTGGAGCTGGGCTCACTGCAGGGAGATTTCACTCTGAACCAAAGAGCAACAGATGGGTTTGAAGAAGCAGCCTTAGTACTGAAATATGCCTGTCCACATTTATGATCCTGGCACTGGGGTAGCGACACTGCTCTGGTTACTCCACCGCAAACCCCTAATCTAGACGTGCTGCACTGGTGATACGTGGCATGTATCCCACTGTGGCCACTCACTGGAATAAGCAGAACTAATACAGAAGGGTCTAAATTAAACTTCTCTTCCCCTGAAGTGTGATCACTTAGGTTACCCAATTCCAGATTCCCGGCAACACATTTCCCCATGCTAATGACTGGCTATGCTAACGTCACAATGGACAGGCCCGTGGCTTTGGATGGATTGTGCCAGTAAAGATTCGCAATTCTGGTCTCCTCCTTTGGTGGCTGGACTTGGAGCAATATATTGTTGAGGTGTGAGACTGGAGGGAGAGCTCCCTGTCTTGCCACATCACCTTCTCTTCTTGGCTGCTTTACCTCCCTTCTATCTTTTCCCCTAGCTCCTCCCTGCACTCCTGGAGCAGACTGCAGGCCTGTTGGTTGAGGTGAACCTGCACAGGTCCCATCAGAGACAGGCAGGGAAGCAAGGCCACACAAGCTGTATAAATATAGGGGAGCATTGGCTAGTGGTTAGAGGAGAAACTCCAAGACAGCATCTCCCAAGTTCCAGTCCCAGCTCGGCTGAACTCACCCAGGGTTTACCATGGACCAAGAGGTTGGACGACCACCCTTTCCCCACCTGTGATTCTTGCCTCTCCACCTGAGGTGCTGAGGGGATTGGTTAGCTACCGTGGCAATGCCCTCCTTCCATGCTAAGCATGCCTAGCTATGCAGAGCTGTGGGGTTTAAAGAACAAGAGCTCCAGGATGGACAGGAGGACAAGCCTTTAATGGGAAGGCAGCCTGACTCCTCACAGCGCTGACGGCTCTGCCACCGTCGCCTCCTTGCCACTGTCCCCTCAAGCAGAATACAGCCAGGGAGGACACACTGGTTTGAGGGTGGCAGAGGGGATCCCCAAAATAAAAAGGCCTTTGAACTTCAGCTCCATCCAATGGAGGAAGGCTCTTTGCCTCCAGCAGCCCAAGAGCAACAGCAAAGAGGCTGCAGGGCACAAGGGGCCGGCGATCTCAGCTGCATCCCAGCAGCCTGCCCCCTTGCCGCCTATCTCCAGACACTACCTGAAAGGCAGCTTATTCAGAAGCCCAGCGGAGCAGAGTGGCCACCGTTATGATCACGCAGTGGCGGAGTTAGTACCAAGATGCTGCCTCGCCCGGAAAACACACGGGCGTATTCTCCCCCCACGATGGCTCATCCCTATAAGCACTGAGTTCTTGTTGGTGCCTTTCTAATATGACCCACTATGTCTCTTCATTTCACGGGCCATCATGATGCCTGCTTTGTTCTGGACGTGCATGCTAGACCCATTGATTCTTCACTTATCCTAACAAGCAATGCCAATGATGTGCTGAAAATAACCTTCCTTTGCACGGCTCTGGCATATTAACTCCTGATTAAGCCAGCCCCACTTTGCAAATTAAATACAGGGGCCTCCCGGCTTCCTCCACCACAAAATGCAGCTGCCTCTCGAGTGGAACGCAGCAGGTAACGGTGCCCCACGGTCTTGGCAAAGACAGGAGACGGGCTTTCTGAGACTGAACCACTCCCAGGGCTGGGGAGGTGGAATTTCAATGTCTAAACTGGAATAGATGAGGGCAACCAGGGCTAGAATTCCTGCTCTGGGGAAAACATGCCAGGGAATGTTTCATGAACACGTCATGGCCTGTGTGTTAGACTCAATGCAAGAGAGGGCATGTTTGGCATGCAGGGCTGTGGCAGCCAGAGAGAGCGTCTCCCACTGAGTCACCAACCCCAACCCAGAGAGACCCTGTTTCTCCTCCCTGGGTCTCCTGTACAGATCTCACAAGGGATGTTAAAAGACATTGAAGAAGGTAACTGTGTAACTGCTAAAAATCTCAGCGGTTCCACGCGCAGCGATGAAGCTTAAATAAGCTGCTGCAGCAAAGTAACCTCTGCAAGAGCTGGGTGGGCAGGGGCTGCTGGATCCCCTCCCGGGGAGAGAGCTAAACTCTAACATCCCTAGGTCACACCCAACCCCGCTTGGCTTAACATGTCTGACCCAGCTGGGACAGCTGTGGTCATTGCTCTTTCACTACCCTATGAACATGGGTGTAAACGTGGCTCCATTTTCTTTTCCACGGGTCTTTTCAAGGCTTTTAAAGGCTTCAATTTTTTTGTAAATGTGGTTCATGGAACAAAAAACTAATCTCTGGGTGCTGTAAAGCTTGGATCTCGGCTGACCCTTCCCAGGCACCTACACAGATCACCCTGCTGCTATACTCAAATTGTGCCACTGTGCCTACCAGGATTACCACAAAGATCTGAGATGGCGCAGGACTCCTCCTTTAACTGCTTCACTTGCAAGCTGCAAGGCTGGGCAGCTGGCAACAGAGGAAGGCGTGCGTGCTGCTAGGGATGTTAAATGTAGATTAATGGGCTAATCGAATAGTCGATGCAATTTGCATCGACTATTTGATTGGTCGATAAGGCGTCTCCTCCTTTGAAGTGCAGCAATGGCCCCAAGGATGTTGCTACACTTCAAAGGCGAAAGCACCATAGGGGATCACGGGGTGAGCAGGGGACTCAAGCAGGGCCCCGTGCTCCCTGCGGCGTTTCAAAGTGGCAGCGCTGCATGGAGCCTGGGGTCAGCAGGGGAATCCCCAGCTGACCCCGAGCTCCATGCAGTGCTGCCACTTAGAAGCACCCCTACCTCTTCCTTCCCCCGCTGCCTCTTTCTGATAGAGGCAGCAAGGGGTGAGGGAAGCGACTAGTTGACTAGCGTGTCGACTATCCAGTAAGCTTTTGCTTATCGGATAGTTGACTAGTCGTTCACATGCCTACGTGCTGCAGCAACGTCTGCCGCTTACATCGCACGGGATCAGACCCTTATTTTGCCCCACTTGGCCAAGGCTGAAGATGAAGAAACCTGCCTCTTGGAAGCTCTCACAGGCAGGTTTGTCTCAAGTGCCCCCTCTAAACCAGCAAGTGAGCTGGAGTTGGCGAGGGGGTGGGGCACGCAATATGGCTAATTCACTGCATACTTAATGCAAGCGAGACTCATGTGGACGCAACAACAATCCAGCCCAGCCTTCCGTAGGCCACAAGGAACTGGCTCAGCGCTCCAGTTTAGATTCTTGACCTTAATGAGGGGTACATCACCGAGCAGGAGAAAAAGGCGAATGTTTTTTAAAGACGGATTTGATCCTTGCAAAACTGAAGCCCATCCCCTGCAGACGAGCGGCTCTTGGCCTTCTCAACTGTGTGGCAAAGAGGCGCTAGGAAAATGCTCCATCCAGCGCCACCAGCATGTGTCCTTTCACTAGAAGAGCAGAGGACACAACGAGCCAGAGCCAGATCAGGTTGGATGGTTGCCGGCCATGTGGCACTTCGATACTGACTAGAGAGGGCAAGAATGACACTACATGTCACTCCCTCTGCCGGATCCACGCTCCAGGGTGGGACAGGCAGTGAGAGGGGCTATTTGGTTTGTTCTAACACGGACTGCTGCTTGCAGTCCCCTTAGTTTCTGGTCTTACGTTACAGAGCAGGGCAGAGGACAGTGGAGAATTTGCAAGCTGCAGTTTGTGGTCATCACTGCAGAAGCAGTGGCCAATCATGGTGTAGGATCAAAGAAGGGTCTTACAGGTCTCAGGGCGACGTGGGTTCTTACCTGTATTCATAGTGGTGTGACATGAAGCCAGAAGAGGGTCTGATTTCTGCCCGGTCCAGGGTTTTAAGGGGCGATTTGAAAGGCATGTCTGTGCTGACCGAACGGAAAGTGCTGAAGTCATGGGTCCCTAGCAGCAAGCCCGCTGCTTCCTGCATGGCAGGCACATTCAGATGGCTGAAACAAAAGGGAGCGAGATACGTAAGAGCAAGAAGGAAGGGACTGGAAGCAAGGAAAGGTTCGGCACAAGTGTTGTGGGGCAGAGGAATTAAATAAGAAGTTTCAAGGAAGGATCCAAGTCCAAGCCCTAGATTCAGACATGCTAGAAAAGAAAAACAGAGGTGGGGAGGGGTAAGTAGAGGCAGAGGAACCCCCATGTTGCAAATGACCCCCTACTGCATAATGGCCCAAACCAAAAAACATGGTGCCATACACCCCTGAACTTTGGGGCTGTTCCAAACCCCAACCCAGCTGTGAATTCCATTCACCACTCAGGACCTATTACTGCAAAGATCTGCACAAGGCAGCGTCTATCAAAGAACTTTGATCTCTCCCCTCACTGCAGGAGCGGAACACCTCCGTCAAAGTTACTGCCCTGGAAAGCAAAACATGAAAAACCTCTCTGGAGGATCAGGGGCCTACACATTAAAAAGGAAAGTGCAGAGAAATTCACAACACTTGGACAATTCTCTAACTCACCCATGTGGAATTGCCTGCTACAGCCAAGCCATGGTGGAACTGACGAGAGATGGAAGAGGAACTGGCGGTCAACTGCCCAAACTGAATGCACTGCAAACTCTCCATGAACAGACAGTGCAAAGGGAAAAGAGTGAAGTGCAGATTTCTAATTGCCATTCAGATTTAATAATCCAAAATGTTTAAAGCTGGTTGATGGGTTTCCTTTTTAAGGGTGGGGGGAGGAAATGGTGGCTTTGTTTTTGTGGGGTTTTCCCCTTGCCCAAAAAGGAAATCACCACAGGAATTGTCCATTTTTGACGAATTTTTTGTGAGGGGAGGGAGTTGTCAGAAAACCACCAACCCCCTGCAGCTTTTCGCTGAACATTTTCAGTTTTTCAACCAACACCCAAAAAACTTTTGAAGAACAAGTCAATCAAAAACTTTTCCCCATTTTTGTGGAAACTTTTCACAGGAACAAGAAAAAGCACTTCCCAACTAGTGCTAAAAAGGATACTGGGAATACAGAAAGGGATCTGCTTAGGGGATTTGTAACTGACACATTTAGGGCTGATTTTGCTTTCCACTGAAATCAGTGGGAATTTTCTCACTGGTTTTTGTCAGAGTAAGAATCAATCCAATTAGGAAATTGCCTCCCACTCAGAGTTTGTTACAGTCGGTCTTTTGTCATTGTGCGATATTGTCTTGAGAGAAAATTAACTGCAACATCTGGAGTAAATTAAATGTCATTTCATTAAAACATGAGATTAGGGTTTATTGTGTGCACACAACATATAATTTTGCAGTTTTAAGCTGTTTTTTTCCCTTTTCCAGCCCGCAAAAAAGAATCCACCTATTTAACATGAGGACAATATTATTCTGATTTGTCTGCTGGGACAGTTTGTCATTCTAATGCTAGATCTATAAGAATACGTGTAATGAAAAATGTCAAGCGATTCCATTAGTGGTGATAAAAACTATTGTAACTGACCTTGAAGTTATAAAACTGCTTTACTATAACGTGATGGAAAATCTCCAAAAAACCCAATGGTCATGAATGGTATATTTATTCTAGTATATGCTAGTGAAAAAGAATGAGGCTAGCTTGACACTGTTTTATTCTTAAAGTTACTATTTATAATATCTTCAAGCTTGAAACCAAAATTTTGTTTCTTTACTAAAATGTTTGTATCCTCCTCCGCGTGTATACTGCTGTGTTACTAAGGTACTGTTTCACAGGTACCAATCTGCAATAATGGGTTTGCTATGCCAAGATTGTTGTCCTTATAACAATCTAGGCATAGCAATCTGTTGGCCTCTGTAAACTCCACTCCAATTCATTGGATGAAGTGGGTTTTACCCATTAAAGCTTACACCGTAATACATCTGTTTGTCTCTAAGGTGCCACAGGACTCCTCGTTGTTTTTACAAACCCTGGCTTATGCAGATTGATGTGTTTTTGTAGGGTTGTTCATGAATGATTGGCACCTGCATTCATTCATTATTCAAACACACAGCATTGTAAAATGTGACTCAGGAGAAGAATTACATGAATTCGCAAACGGAGGCAAGACAAAAAAACTGAGCTGTCAATCTGAATAGTCCGCTCTGTACAGTCCCACCTGAAATCTGCAAAGTCATGGGTTTCTGCACAGTTGTTTCTTGTTGGATAGCTGTGCCCTCAACTGTCAGAATTAACTAGCCGTACAAAAAAAAGTCTCCATTTTAGATGCTTCTCACTCTCTGCAGACACTGCAAAAAGTTTGCTCCATTGCGAGTTTCTGGCCATGGCAGGGCTGAGAACGGCAGTCAGATGCACTCCTTTGTGACCCAGTCACTGAAGATATGCTATTAGCGATAAGCAAGCTAAGCTAAACCTCTACACTTACCCCAGATCTGCTGGAAGTCAGTGTGGATCCACTGATTTCAATATACAAACCTGACTTGCACCAGCTGAGGAATCTGGTCTCACACCTGGAAATTTAGGGTTTGTTGACACAGGAAAGTGAATCCGAATTAACTAAAGGGGTGAACTTAAAGTGTATTTGTTACGCCATATTGAACCCCTATGTCAGGAGTGGGAACCTAAGGCCCAGGGGATGGATGCAGCCTTTGGCTTGCCTGGATCTGGCCCCCAAGTCTTGGGGCTCCCCCCCTCCAGAATTGGGGAGACTACACTGGCACTCCAGCCCCCTGCCATTCCACTGTGGGGCTGGAGCACACAAAATCTACTAGCCAGGCCCCTCTAGGCTCTGGTGTGTGAAGGGAATGTGGGGAGAGTCTTTCTCCTTCTCAGTCGGCCACGTAAGTGAGGGTTTGGATTTTCTTTTTTACTTCTCACTTGTGTGCGGCCCCCGACTGATTTTTCTGTGGGTCAGCAGCCCAAAAAAGGTTCCTCACCCCTGCCCTATGTGGACATACTTATTCAGAATTAAAACAGACTTACTTCCACGCATCTTAATTCACTTTGAAACTTATAAAACAACCCACCAGAAAAACATCTGCATAATCCAACAAGGAGGATTCTCCTGAAAAGTTCTGTTAGTTGAATTAACTTACTCTTCTGAGAGAGCCCAGCACAGATCCCTTTCAAACACTGGTATCTCTGAATGATGAGAACAGCCAGTCACCAGCCGGTAAATGTAGGTTCTTGACAGCGCAGAGAAGCGTGCGTGGAAGTTACCGGACACCCGATAGGCACTCAGAATGCTGTTAGGAAAGAAAAGTGGAGAGCCTCTTGAACCCACAGGTTTAAGCCTGGCCGACGCATGGACCCCCAGAATTAAACACACAACAGTTTTCTCTAGGAAGCTCCATTAGTGAGCGAGTCACTAGCTACCACCCATCCCTTTGAGCTGAAAACAAACCAAAGCTGTAGCCACTCCAGGAGCGTAAGCGATACAGTGCCCCGACACTGCGTTGCCCTAAGCGCAACGCCTCTCGCTGAGGTGATTTTGTTCGGGCAGCATCGCGGGCGAGTTAAAGCGGCAGGAGGAGTGTTGTAGTGTAGACACTGGGATAGTTCGGTTGATGTAAGCTGTCAACCTAACTCTGTAGTGTAGACTAGGGCTTAAAGGTTTAGGGACAGCCGCCAGAGCATAAGGTTGCATCCCCTGACCACCTGGACCAGTGATGGGCAAGCCAGGCTAGTGAGTGGGCCACAGCAGAATCTGGCAACCCTGCATGTGGGTAACAGTAAACAAAACATCTCATGGGCCACACATTGAACCCCGATGGGCTGCATGTGGCCTATGGGTGGCAGATTACCCACCACTGATCTAGACTAATAGCCACTGATGGACCTATCCTCCAAGAACTCCTCTCATTCTTTTGTGATCCCAGTTATGCTTTTGGCCTTCACAACATCCCCTGGCAAGGAGTTCCACAGGTTGACTGTGTGTTGTGTGAAAAAAAAATACTTCCTTTTATTGGTTTAAAACCTGCTGCCTATTAATTTAATCGGGTGACTCCTGGTTCTTGTGTTATGTGGAGGGGTAAATAACACTTCCCAGTGGGGTTTCAATGAGTTTGCTCCCATGGAGCAAATATCAGGCACACACTCGAGCACTGTCCTGAATCAGGGCCCTGAGTGGAAGGTCTTGTCAGGACCCCCCGGATACTCAAGGAGCACACTCCTACGCTAGCTCTTTCCGAAGGCGGTTACTCAGCTCATTGCAGCAGATGGAGACAGCAGGAAACTAGGTCGCTCCCCCGCCCCCTAAAGACAGACACGACTTTGCCGCAGTCGGGTGGAAATGCAGAGAGGTATGCTGCTGCCTCTGAAGACGGATTCTGCAGCCAAGAAGGAGAGCACGTTGGCTGAATTTAGGAGACCTCCAGGAAATCACAAGCTCTTGTGGATTCAGAGGCAAAGCCCTCGGACAATGTTATCCCCCCGAGCATCTCCATGGACTGCAGAGCCTTTATACCAGGGAGGAATTTGCCAGGTTCCCGACCGGCCTTGTTTTCTATTTTAATCCAGCAAGAGCGGGGAGGGCGGGGGCCAAACCATAGCTCAGGAGCCACATGCAACTTCTTCACAGCTAAAGTGTGGTCCCCACAGGCCCTCTCCCAGCCATTCTCCATCCCCCAGACTTGGGGACGGGGAGCTCGGGGCTCCTGTCCTGCGGTGGGGCGTTGGGATAGGAGGCTTCTATCCAGCAAAGGTGGGGAGGTGCCTGCCGGGGCTCAGAGCTTCAGCCCCGCTTTTGCCAAATCCTCGAATCCCGGCATGAGTCCCCTCCCGGCCCCCGGGCTGAAGCCCCCGGCTCCGACAGATGTGCCTGGCTCTCGTACGTCTGAAGATTATTGTAGGCTGCTCAGAGGGTCAGTAAGTTGGGCCACCCTGGAGCTAGAGGAGCAACCGCCCTGCCTCCGTAAGAAGCTGCCATGGCGACGATCAAATGGGGCCATTTTGGTTTAAAACAGAGTGGGGGGGGGCACTGATTATAGCAGGGGGAAGCCGGGTTACAACTCCCCCTCCTCTCTCTGGCTCTGGGGAACAGTCCCATGGTCCCATTAGCTCCCCCACTTCTTTCCATTGATTTAAATTACTGGAGAGGAGAGGCGACATCCAGAGTGTTTCCCCCAAGGGGCCTCTGTCCTGGAGCTCAATTCCCCCTCTTGGCCCAGCAGAGCGCAAGCCTGTTCCCCTGCAAGGACAGGCCGAAGGCTGTCACCCCGCAGCCTCTGGAAGAGGCGGAGGCTTTTCTCCTCAGGCGGAGTGCATGTACGCGGAGGGGAGAGGTCCTTACCCTCCTCTGGCACGTGCGGCTAACGGGGGTGAGCAGCCCCTCTACAAACTGTCGGGTGCCCTTTGAGGGACGAGGCGCCCTGAACCCGGCATGAGATGAGGAATCAGATCAACAGCCATTACACTGTCCACAGCAAATACCTGAGCCGCATACGTCTTTACAAATATTTTTCTTGTGCCCTGGGGATTTTTGGCGGCCAAGTGCCTGCTGATCCTCCCCCCAGCAGCCCTGGAGCGGATCAGGAAAGGGGAAGCTAGGGGACTCCAAGCAGTTTTCTGGTAACAAGCCTCATCTGACCCCAGCAGCGTAACAAAGTGTTCCATTTGTTCCCCCAACACACACACGGCAAGTCGGCAGCCCCCCCGGAGCCTTCCTTCCCAATGCTCATAGGCTTATTAGGAAATAATCACCCTGGTATGGACTCTTGCGCAGCTCGGTCAGAAAAGAAACACATTTATGCTCACATGATTCTGCCGTGCGCACTTATCTCCTGTCTCACACGCTCAGCTTAACGAGGGGAACGTCTTCCCGCAACCTAGTCCACAAGGCCTCCCTCCTTGCTCCATTTCAGTCATTCCTAGAAGCCCATTGAAGCAGCGCAGCCTGCAGAAAAGCATGCTAGGCCCTGACAAAGTCTGGGATTGCCAAAGGAATTGGAGTCCCTTGGTTGCATGGGCTGGGATTTCGCCAACGATATACAAGATGGAGCTGTCAAAATGCATGTGCATCTTGTAACCACAAAATCACGGATCTGTAAGGTGTCTCCTTTCCATCCCTCGCCTCTTCCGCAAATGAGGTGGTTCCTCTCAGGGCGGAGGGCAGCTTCTGCTGGTCCCCAAGCAAGGTGTGCGGGGGGGGAGCAGGTCGGTGCCCCCTGGAAGAGGTGGGACTTCAGGCAGAAGGGGCAGGATTGGGGGCAGCCAGCCCTCGGTGTCACGGGGACTGAGGTGTTGGGCCCTCGCAGCCCTCAGAGCTGCACAGAGCATGCAGAATGGTACTCCAGCGGTGATTTAAAGGGCCCAAGACTCCAGACACCGCTGTTGAGGCAGCAGTCTGTCTTTCAGACGGGGATTAGTTTGAAGAATGAAAACAAAGAGAGCTGAATTTAGTTTTCTTTCTAAAAAGATTCCGATTCATTTAAAAAATTCGGAATGTTTTGAGCCGCCAGCCCTCCTCAGAAACCTGCCTTGTAGGTGCTGTTTATGGGGCACTGAGCAAACTTGCAACGCCCCCTCTGTATTGCTTTTGCCTCTAACTCTGCAAAGGGAATTAGAGAGCTGATTCGGCATGTCTACACTAGGAAACTATTTTGAAATAATTAAATTTGAAAGAATAACTCCCGAAATAACAAAATAGTGCGTCCCCACTACGGGAGAGCCTCGAAATGAGTCCGAGGCAGGCTCCGTTATTGTGGACACGCTGCCTCGACTTAAAGCCCCAGGAAGCACTGGGGAGTAATTACTTCACATTACTCTGGGGAATAGTTGTTTCGAAATAACAGCTGCGCTGCATCCCCACTAGCACCATTTTGAAATAACTATTTAAAATAAGCATTTGTTCCCCAAGGAAAGCAGAAGCCCAGATTTCAAAATAAACCAGCCCGTTATTTTAAAATATTGGGCTTGGTAGTGTAGACGCTCCGCTTATTATTTCGAAATAAGGGGGGGGGGGTGTTATTTAGAAATAACTCCCTAGTGTAGACTAAGGATGTGAACAACATGGGAGTCCCCAGCTGGCCTGGGCTGCACGTGGCATTTCAAAGCGGCAGCACCGTGTGGAACATGGAGTCAGCTGTGGACTCCCTCGCTGACCCCAGGCTCCATGCGGCACTGCCGCTTTGAAACACCACGTGGACCCTGACGCCGGGCTCCCCGCGGCGCTTCAAAGCAGCAGCGCCTTATGGAGCCCGGGGTCAGCTGGGGACTAAGAATCCCCAGCTGACCCCGGGCTCCATGAGGTGCTGCCACTTTGAAATGCCATGGGGAGCATGCAGCGGGGGACTGCTTTCGCCTTTGAAGTATAGAAACAGCCCTGGGGAGGTGCCCTTATTGACTAATCGAATAGTCGATGCAAAACATATCGACTATTCG
This sequence comes from Rafetus swinhoei, assembly GCA_019425775.1. Lineage (NCBI taxonomy): Eukaryota > Metazoa > Chordata > Testudines > Trionychidae > Rafetus > Rafetus swinhoei. The sequence goes on from CM033441.1 coordinate 9,716,413, forward strand.
ATTAGCCAATTAATCGAAATTTTACATCTCTAGTGTAGACCAGGGCCATGAGAGCCCCGCTGAAATCACTCAGCCTCCACGCAGGAGATTGTCAGGGCAGAAGCAGCACCATGCCTAGTGCATGGGGATGTTTGCTGCAGGCTGCACTCCACAATCGAAATAAAAGTCAACACACAACAGATGGGGACAGACACACAGATGGGGGGGGCACAAGGAAAGAGGCACGAGTGGATTGCGTCTCCGCACACCAGCAGCCTGACTGTTGTTGAGTTGCTTGGATACATCAAGGTAGAGGAGAGCTGTGAAGGTGATGGGTGGGAAAGGGAGCCTCAGCAGATGTTTACGGGACTCTTCTCCCACGAGGGAGGGGCAAACCCACTGGCCACATTTTCCAAGCGACTTGTGATCAGCAGCATCTTGGTTTTGGCAGGGGGCCCACTGGAGATGCTTTAGGAGGACCTGATTTTCAGGGGTAGGTGTTCAGCACTGTTTGAAAACCAGGTCCCTTTTATCCAGGGCTACTTAACTTTGGAAGCTCCAGGGGCCACAATGATACTCACAGCACATGCTGAGGACCGCAACTTAAGTGTGGTTGCATATACATGCAAATATATGCAAATAACTTATTCACACTGACAGGCATGAATACAAAGATTAAGGCAAGACTACACAACACACAGGCCCCATGTAAGTCAGTTCTACTGCTATTACTAAAAGGCAATATTTACCCGATTTCCACCCTTATGACAGCACTTCTAATGAGCAACGACAGTCCAGGAATTTAACTACTAAAACACATCTCAACAGAAGACCATTCTATTGACTACATTTTTGTTTTGGCTCCCACCCAAGGGCTGCGTGTTGAGCCCTGTGTCAACCCAAACCGCACTGTGGGCTGCAAACAAATGGGCCACGCGCTGCGTGTTGAATAGCTCTGCTTTAATCCATCTCAGCTGGATGATGCAAAAATCACTAGTGACTGTGAAACCCCTGATTGGATTCTCAGGGCCGTCCCTAGGGGTAATGGCACCTGGGGCAACCCTCCCCCCGCAACAAGCCCCACCCAGCTCCCGCTCTACCCCTTCCCCAAGCGGAGAAGCGAGGCGCAGCGGGTCGGGAGAGGGTGGCAGGGTGGAGCAGAGCAGGCTGCTGGGCCACTTTGGCTCCTGCTGCTGTGGGGGGGGGTGTGTGTGTGTGTGTGTATCCCCTGCTGCCACCCCATGCTAGACCCCCTGATCGAGGTAATTAACTACCTTCCCCTGCGGATACGAACGAAGCGAAAGTGACCCCAACAGAATCTGTATGCAGTAGTATTTTATTGGCAGGTCCTGCTACGGCCCTGGGGAGCCAAATCTTTGGCTTCCTTCACCTTCATCTGACACGGATGTTTATTTGGCTCTGTCCGTCATGAACCCAGAAGGCTCTTAATAAGCAACGATGGAACTGAAATCAGAAACTAAACGAATACAAGTCGATTTTCCCGCCACGCTTCCATCCCTCTGACAAAATGCCAGCAAATACATGGCGGGGAGCCATGGCTGGGGAGACGAGATGCCTTTCACAGATCTTCTGTGGTACAAACTGGAGCTGCATGGGCAAGATCCTTTCCAAAATGCTTCGCAGCCCTTGCGTAAGGCAAGACTGAGTGGAGATGCGGTAGTCGCTAAGGGACTACGGATGTAAAATCCCGTTTAGCCAGTCAACCAGTTAAACGTTACGTAATGTTTAAATGGTTTGAACACGGGCAGGCAGGGAGCTGCTCCAGCCCTGCCAGGCCACTGGTTAACCACTACCCGGTAAGCATCTCCCACTAAGGCTACGTCTAGACTACAAGCCTCTTTCGAAAAAGAGCGTCTAGACTACAACCAGTACTTTTGAAAAAGCAAGCCACTTTTTCGAAAGAGAGCACCCAGGCAGTCCACAGTTTGCATTACATGGCGCCTCTTCGTGAAAGATCACTTTTGAAAAAAGACGTTCTTCCTCGTAAAATGAGGTTTTCCATGGTCAAAAAAACTGCTGTGTTCTTTCTATTTACTTTCGAAAGAACACAGCAGCAATCTAGACACAGGGGAAGTTTTTTCGCAAAAAGGCCACTTTTTCCGAAAAAACCCTGTAGTCTAGACACACCCTAAGAGTGGTGCTTACCACTTAACTGGTTAACCGCTGACATCCCTATAAGGGACTGCAACCAGACTAGCTTTCAGGGAATTACAGGATCGTTAGGCAAGTAGAATCCTTTCCAAATAGATAATGCACGAGGTACCCCTGCCAGGGGGCTATGAAACCACAGAATACACCATAATAACGGTCTTTGATCCTCCATGTCTTTGTGCAGCAAGGCACACAAGACTTGTCCACTCCAGTGCAAGGCTTAGCAGAGACAGGGGGCTCCCCCTGTTTTTCCCCTGCGCTCTGATTCAGAGAGGAGCTACCTTCCACTGTGGATATAGACTACACAAAAGTGATGCTTAAGGATCCCAACAGAATCTGGACTGCAGCAATATTTTATTAGCAGACACAAGCGAGAGTTAGAGTTAACGGGGAGGGGGGGAGAGAAGAGGGGGAGAATGGGGACCAAAATCGCCTAGATCAGCATTGTGATGAGTACTTGGCTACCCACTCCTTAGATAACCCTGAGTGCTGCTGGCAGGCTGGTGCAGGATGGAGGCCATGGCGCCATGCTTGCACCAAGATGGGATGGGGTCCCTGTGCCAGCCGGGCTCAGCCCCACCATGGTTCACTTGCTGCCGAACTTTGTGTCACCTCTTCAGCAACGGAACATCAGATTGGACCCTGTCAGCAAGAAACCGTTGTTAAAGCCAGTCTGAGCCCCTGAGCAGCACAGGTCAGAGAACGTCACCGAGCGACACCTGTGTCCAACCCAATAACAAGACACCAGATTGGTTTCCCTGTGAGGTTCCTCATGCATCTCTCCAGGTTTGCAAGCAAACAGTAACAAGGCCTAAAACCACCCTCAGTGAAGCCAACAGGAATCAACAGGGGAAATGGAGGCCCAAAGAAGTTAAGTGAGTTGCCCAAGACACAATGAGTCAGTGGCACAGCCAGGAATAGGGCTGAACAGAGGGATACAGAAATCCTGCCATACAAAGCGACCTCATGCACTGTTGAGTCAAGCAATCTGTCGGGGGAGAAACCTGACTCGTTATCTAGCACACAGCGATGGGCTGAGATAGAGGCTGGGTTTTAAACTGCTCTGCAATGGGTTAGGAATTCCTCGAACATATCTCCAGCTCTGGAGCATGGGTTTTGGTGGAGCATCATCTTCTGCAGCCAGTTTTGTGGGGAATAGATTAGACGATAGACTAGATCAGTGGTAGGCAATCTGTGGCTTGAGGTCTTCTGCGTGTGGCCCGTGAGACATTGCCCATGCGCAGGACTGACAGATTCCACTGGTTTCTGTCCGTGTCAGTTTTTTCCTACTGGTATTACAGGTTGAACCTCTCTAGTGCAGCACTCTCTGGACCTGACCGGTGCCGAACCAGAGGATTTGCCAAACTATGGGAAGTTAATATTGTCTAGCAGCATTACCAACATTTCCACTGCTTCCTGGGCTCTTCGCAAACATTTAAGGGTAAGGTAGAGCTAAATAACAGCACAGATTCCTGAGAGTTAGGACTGGCAGCTGTAAACAAACTTTATGGGACCGTGGGAAACTTGGCCACACCCTTGATAAGTGGACATCTGGCTGACTCATATCATGCCGGACCACAGATGTTGCCAGACCAGAGTGTGCCGGACTAGAAAGGTTCAACCTGCACTAAGATGAAATGCATGTAAAGCCAGGGCATGCAAAGGGAGGTGTGTGCCGTTTGGACATAACATTGACTAGGAGAGACGTGTGCTCCTTCTGCAGCCAATCAAAGCGCTGGGACAGTTCAATTGGCACACACTGCAAATTCTAGGTACATAAGCGCAATTAGCAAAACTGCCCTCTCCCGGGAGACTGTCTTGACCCATCCTAAGCCATATGGGAGAGCTATACAGAAGGATATTAGTGGTGATAATGAAGCCAGCCAGCCTGGAATCTCGTTTCCCTTCCAAACTCTATCGACAATAACATGCTCCCACAAAGACCGTCCCCTCCCCTCCCCGATCTCAACCACATGAAAGGGCTGAGTTTTCTGTTTGGCATTAGGAGAGAATTTTTTTCAGCAGGGTAATATTTACAGAGGGAGAGCGGCGGTTGCTGAGTCTGCTCTGGCTCATGCCCGTCACCGATGCCTTAATATGAAGCAGATGAAGAGTTTTGAAAAGTACAGCCAGGGAAAGGAGGGGGAAGCAGCACCAACCCGAGTTTCTCTAACTTCAAACTCTAATGGATCAGAGCGACAGTGTCGCTGGTAAAAGACCAAATAAAGTCAGACTCCCCACGGCGTGGCTCAGTGATTGTAACTGTATCAGAACAGGCCTTGCAGGAAAAAAAAAATGGATCCCTTTCTTTCACTCCTACCAGTGTTCTCTGTAAGTTGACTCTTGGGCGGCCACCCAGGAGAGAGTCAAATGCCGCCCAGATGATTAGCAAAGCACTCACAGCTGGCAGCCTGTGTTTCTACTGGTGGTGCACATCCACACATGCCTCAGTGCACAGAACAAAATTTATTCTGCACATGGGTGGAAAAAGTTAGAGGGAACATTGGATCCTACTGCCAATTTTTCCCTGGGTGTTGTCTTACTGGGATCTTCCATTGAATGCCAGTCTCAAAACATGAGCTTCTTTATAGGCAGGAAGGAATAAAACTCTGAGCTTTCCTAATAGTCATCAAAACCAGCTTCCCCTAAACTTCCAAAGCCCAGCACAGAAATCCAGAGACATGGTGTAGATCAAATCCCTAGTCCATCATGTTTATTCCCACAGCATCCATTAACCCATTGGGAGGAAAATAAACCCATAGTCTGATATGTATTAAGTGTGACCTAGAGTTTGCCTCATAAAATGTTTTGACGGGGAGATTGCTATCTGGCTTTCAAAGGCCTTGTAGTAAAAATAGAAGACCAGTCCCTTAGGCCTCGAGCAAAGTTTGAACCTAAAATGTTCAGTGCTAGAATGGTGGCCCCCTACTGCTTGAGCTAAGAGGATAACTCCACTAGCTTGCAGCTGTAGTAGGCTGTTATCCCCTTCGGCAGACCAGCCACTATCAGGAGGACACAAAGGCCCACACTTCCATAATGTGTGTTAGACATTGGGCAAATGGTTGTTCTGAATGATGTCACACTTCTCCCCCAAGTCCCTGTTGAACCAATGCCCCAGCAAGGCCAAAGGGACCACTGCACGGTGTCATTCAGAGGACACAAATCCTGACCACTCGTGGCCATTAAAAACATCATAGTATTTAAAAAATGAGTGGCATTCTGACCAAATTCCATCCCAAGCAATTACTATTCACCTCCCTCAATCCTCACTAGTGTTTCACAGAAGTACTGTGTTCTTTACTGCCTACTCCATAGCGTGATGCTGTAAAACAAACACTATGTTCCACCCCAGAGGTGGATGCATTTCCACCATGGTGAAGTCATACCTACACCTCCCTTTCCTCCCCCCCCAGAGAGGTTGAGGAAAGGGTGTTCAGCTCCTCAGATCTCAAGGCCGGATAGAAGTGGGTAAAATTCTGTGGGAGCCTCTGGGTTGTCATTAGTTAACAGCAGTGAGGAGAGCACAGCTTCTGGCAGGCGGCTGGGCTAAAAACCAAATCTTTCACCCCGTTGCCTTCATGCAGCAGCTGCAGAGGTTCTTGGAAACGCCACGCTTCCCGATTCAACTAACATACGGGCTCCCTACACCTCAGCATTCCCAAAGCTCTTATTCATAGCACGTGTGGCGCCAAATTTCACCCTCTGAAGTATGCCGGGAATCACCCTCGACTTCCGACAGAGCCACAAACACACACCAGAAGCATTTTTGGGTCCTCAGCTCCACTTCTCATTGTTTAGCTCATTCGTCCCTAAAGCAAAATGCTCTTTGCACGTGTTTCCCCCCCCCCCAGGAACAATCAGCCATCAAATCAGACTGTAATCACAAAGGCACCATCAACTTATGCGCCAGGATTTTAAAACCATTTCTCGCCAGTCCCCTTCCCCCCCTCCCCCCATTTGCTATTTCGAGTCGCAGGAGAAACACATCACTGCAGACTATTTCCTTATGGAATTCAGTCCCTCCGCACACCCTGTCCATGAGACATGCACTTACTGCGTTGGAACTGAATGACAGCCAACCCCAAATTTGGTCTGCTGGGAAGAACAACTGCAATTTTGGGAATTTTGCAAACAAAAACCAGAAACCAGTTTGCAGTTCCGGAGCGCCTCTCACGAGAGGCTTTCTGAGCACCAAATGCACGTTAACGAAGGCTAAAGCCACCCCAATGAAGCCAACAGGAATCATTTGACACAACGGGAAATGGAGGCCCAGAGAAGTTAAAAGCGACTTCCCCAAGTCACAATGAGTCAGTGGCAGAGCCAGGAATAGGATGCACAGATTCTTGCGTTTCACACAGGAGGAAGTGGACGCAATTCTGTGGTCAGTGGCATAAGGAAGGTCAGACTAAATGGTCTCTTCTGGTCTTTGTATCTATGAGTTCTGATTTCCAAATCACTGCTCTGACCACTAGGCCACATGGGAAAGAAATTGCACATGGGACCTCACTTTACACAGTGTTCCTTCCTACTGTCAGGGTGATCAGAAGTGGTTTGACTTCCAAACTGTGTTAAGTTCTGAGACTGAAAATATAAGGCCAAATTCTATTTGATGGTCTTTTTTTAAACCAAAGAGCTACCTGAAAACAAGCTCTCTCCTAGCTCTCAATACAGCTGCGCCCGTCATTTTCGATACGTGTTGTACAAGGTGAAAACTATCGAGGGACAGTTCCCCACAGATGTTAAACGTGTAACTTCAGCTGGCTTATGAGATATTTGCTTCATGCACTGGCCTCTGTGCATTCAGAGGCCACACGGTAACCACAGCCATTACCAGTCCATCTGGCTGAGGGCTTAAACAAGTGAAATTCCAACGATGCATTTGCTGTTTGCAATACAGCTGAGACCTATACGGGAGCGGTGCCGGTGGAGTCAAACCTGATTTTATGGCTGCTTTTTATTTTTCACCATAACCATCAATGAAATCAAGTTCATTTTTTGTTTTGCTGGTCTCACAGATACCAAAAACCCCAAACAAACCTCAAAACCATCACCAGGATTTTTTCCTGCATTTTAAGAGGGATATCTGGACTTGGTGACTTACATTTGTCAACACTGGTTTATTATTGTAGGGTTGCCTCCGAGTACTGGGCTGCACAACCTGGTTTGTTGTAGTAGGGCTGCCTCTGACTGGTGGGATGGTGACACTAAATTTTTTTTTTTTAAATCATCACAAACATTTGCTTTGAGGGACCTTAATGGACTTTGCAAACTACTAAACAACGTTTTTTGCATTTAGAGACACAGCATCAACTTGAAACAAAAATCACAATCCCCTCTGGAAAACTTTTGCCTAAATAGTCACACCTTAGATTACGCTAAACAAATGAGATCAGAAAAATCTCTCTTCTGGCCATTGTGGCTACTGTTTCCTGTAAACCAATGTTTCTTAAACTTTTTAAGACCAAGGAACACCAAACAATTTTTTTTTATGAAGAACACCAAGGATTTTTTGTTGAGGGGGAAAAAATAAAGGTTGGGGGGAAGGGGGCGAAGTTATTGAGGAAAAAAAGGGTTGGGGGAAAGTTATTGTGCAAAAAAAAAAAAGTTCGCCTACCCCTTTAAGGGCGGCCATTTTTAATTCTGTTGTTCTCCATGGCACACCGGTGTGCCATGGAACACAGTTTAAGAAACACTGCTGTAAACTGAGTGCCTGGGTGGCCACCCAGGTAGATTGAAATGCCACCCAGCTGATTAGGAGAGTGCCCACTGCCAGGCATGTGTTTCTGCTGGTGGTGCACATCCACACATCACATAGCAAAACTTATTCTACACACAGATGGTAAAAAAATGAGAGGGAACACTGCCCATCCATTTGTTTACTATGCATTCACCGTCATTTTGGGTATAGCCAATGTCACCCCTTCTTGAGGGCCTGCTGGACTGTCTGTCTCAGGCCCAGCACCCTGGGAGGAAAACTCCCTTTCCCAGGTATCATGAAAGGGCGCTTCTAAAGAATGCTAAGAGCAAAGCTACCACTGGAAGGTGCACGGCCAGAGAGGTAAGTGGGGGCGGGCAGGGGCATGTTCAGGAGGATCACTCTTTAGTTTACCCTAGTCCCTTGCAAACCTAAGAAGTGGAACAGTAATCTCTCAGAAAATCAGTCAATTACAATAATTAAAATTGATTGTCCCTTTAATAAGGAGGCTCTTATGACTCCTTCTCCCTCTGCATCTCCTCTGACTGAGGACCCAAATTCCAAGGACTGCACTTAAACGTCTCCTCTACCCCCCAGCAGAGACCCTGGCACTTGTTCAGACCTAAGCGCGCACAGCTGGCTCCAAGACAGCTGCTGCAGATGCTGCTCCTTTGATTCACTCAGTCAAGAGCCTTCGGACAAAAGGCCCCACTGTATTTAAATGCAAAGTAGCCTGGTCGCCCAGCTCCCGAAACATGGCAATAAAGCCAGAGCAAAGATTGATCCTGAGAGGTGCTGAGCACCTGAAGTCCAAAAGGGTTACCCTGCGTGCGACCACCATGGCAGCCAGTGTGAATTCACACGCAATCCCTGCAGCTGAATTTATGAGAGAGGAGGACAGCTCGCAACCAGGGCGTGTGAGACCTCCCGTCTCTGCCCCAACTCTTGCCAGCCAAGGCTGTCACCATGAAGGGGAACGCCTGTCCTGAGCTCTGTCAACCGCTGCAGGGGCTAATAGGGATGGAAGAGTTTCACCGGTTAACGAGTTTCACCACTCAAGAACCCACCCCACTCTACCTTCAGGCTGTCCCTTATCTTGCCTTCCTAACGCCGGAGCCAGCTACATGGTGGGAGGGGAGAGCTGGTGTTGGCTGCCTGGCAGCTCCCAGGGTGGCCTCCCCACGCAAATGCCTTATCCCCTAGTCTACTCCAGGACCAACCCCACCTCCCTACCTTCAGGGTGTCTCTTATCCTGCCTTCCTTATGAGAAGCTAGCTACAGCCTGGGGGCAGCTGGTGTTGCCTGCCTGGCCCATCCCTTACCAACTGATAAGCTGGTGCTTACTGGTTATCTCCACCAGTTAAACTCTTCATGGGGCTGCCAGCGCTGGCAGCCCCGTGGGGCCAGGGGCCCCGGCAGCGGTTAACCGTGTAACTGATAGAATTTGTATTGGTTACCCGGTTAATATTTTTATTCATTTTTTACATCCCTAGTGAATAACGCTCTTGAGGCTGTGCTGAAGGGAGCAAGTGCAGACAGAGAACTCCGGGGTATCGGCCGCTTGGATCACACTTCATTTTGTTCCAGCCACCAACACAGCGTGTGGCCTAATGGAGAAGGCACTGGGACCAGGTGCTCGGCCTAGCTCTGGCTGGACTCCAGCTCCGAGCGTGGACCTGAGCAACTCACAAAAGGGCCTAAGCAGGTCAGTGTTTAACTCCCACTGAAACCAATGGGCGTTCAGCCCTGAACTGGGTTTGGGGCTTCTGAAAACCCCACGAGATGTCTGTCTGCATCTTTAGGCAGCTAACGACCTTTGAAAATGGACCCAATTTTCAGAGGTGCTGAGCAAAGTTAAAGCCTAGCGCTCTGGGGGAATCAGGACCAAGCTATGTAATCTGTCTCACATTCTCCCGTGCCGTGATAACAAAATGGCCGCCTCTTGGAGTGCTGCAGAAATGGGCTAGTCCTGTGGGGGTGCTGTGCTTGAGGGGTGACGTTGCTGTGGGGATGGCTGTTAAGACTGGCTCAGCGTTAGGGCTGTTAAAATGTATGTAATTAAGTAACCACGTAACCGCAGAAAATTTCAGCAGTTACACAGTTATATGTGGGGTGACAGTTGGCTCCCCAGGAGCTGGTGCTACTTTTAAGCTGGCTCCCCGTGCATACTGGCTCCTGCTTGCCGCCCTGCGCTGCTGCCTCTGTATCAGAGGCAGCAGCATGGGGCGGCAGGCAGCTGTCCTGGGAGCCGGTGCATGTGGAGAGCCGGCTTTCCCCACACGTGCCGGGAGCATGCATGTAACCGTGAACATTAACCGGAAAAGCCCGGGCTCATCTGTTAACCATTTACACAGTTGCACTTTCACATCCTTACTAGGGATGTTAGCAGATAATTGATTACACAATTAACTGATAAGCCCAGGCTTATCAGTTAATTATATCAACTACATGCAACACCCCCACCACCCCCCCCCGTGTAAGAGACAGCAAAGGGTGTGGAGAGGTGGGAGCCAGTGCCCGAGAGCCAGCTTTTCAGACAGCTCCCTGTCCTCAACAACTCCCGCAGAGCTGCCTACCCCCTACCCCTCACTACCTCCCACAGAGGCAGTAGTGCAGTGGGGCAAGTGGGAGCTGACGTATGTGTGTGCTCTCCCTTGCTGCCTCCCAGAGAAGCAGCAGCGCGGGTGGGGGGGGGTGGGGGGGCGGAGAGCAGGAGGGAGCCGGTGCTGGGGGGAGCCGGCTTAAAAACTGGCTCTCCCTGGTCCTCCCCCAGCATGTAAACAGGTAACCACTACTAGACTTTCCAGTAGTTACATGTTTACACAAATCAACGATAGTTAACCCCTAATCCCTACTCAGCACCCTCACAAAGGACATGACAACTTCTCCCCTGCCCTGCGTGGCATTTCATACCCTGATTTTGGGAACCTCCCAAACAGGACAGGCCGCACCAAGAGGCAAAATCCAAGTGACGTTAAAAACAAACACACACAACACACCCATGCAAAAATCTCTCGGCGTCAGCGCGATGCGCAGCCAGGACTGGCCGTCCCCGAAAGCTGGACAACTGGATGCTATACCCTGCAATGTTGAGAGCAGATGCAACTGTGATGTCAGCCCCCAAATCCCAGGCCGTGCTGTGTCGGCATTTGGGCTGGGCCCTGCTATACAAAGAGGAGATTAGGATTTAAAGCAGACAGGGGCGCTGGGAGGGGGAAGGGCACTTTACAATAACGTTGCTGTGCTTAACAACAATCCCTTCACAGAGCGCATTGGGGATTTGCTTTTTGTCCTGGGCCCATTGGCTTTGGGCAGGAGAGTATTTGCCTCCGTAAGCGTCCCTTTGTTTAGTTTCACGCCACCAGACAGCAGGCGTGTCCTGGCGACACGTGAGGGAACGGGGCCATGTTCCCCATAAACACCATGAATGGGCCTCTTACATTAGGGATCTGTGGTTCAGGTCTGGGGCACTGACCCAAATTCCTGCTTTCCTTAATGCCCATTTGAATTGCAAAGCACTGGAGTCTGATTATTCAGCGTGGTAGCACCGGGGGCCAGGCGAGATGGGGGACCTCGCTGTGCTAGGGGCTGTACTAGCAAAGAGACCACCCCAGCCCCCACAGAGTTACAATCACAAGAGACAAGACAGACTATGGGTACAGTACACAGCAGGGATCTCAAACTCCTAGCCCGGGGCCCATTCCCAGCTGGAGCGATTGTGCCGGCCAGGGGAAAGCTGTCCAATACTGGGCCCCAAACCTTTCCCCTTCCCTCCTCTCCCCCCATAACACCCCATCCCCCGAGCACGCAGCTTTAGGGTTCACCGGGGGGCCTGGCGCCATGCAGCAGCAGGAGCCACGGGGAAGTGGAGTGCCCTGGGCAGGCGCACTTGTTCCTTTTCCCTGCTGGGAGTGTGTGTGGGGCTGCAACCACTGTGATCCCCAAAGCCGCATGCTTGGGGGATGAGGGCGGGGCAATGACCAGAAGGGGCGGGGCTTGGGAGCTAGTAATGGACAGCCTCCCACGCCCCCCCCAGGAATCCCTTGCTGCAGGCCTGCACAACTCGGAAAGCGACGAGGGCCATATTACTCCAAAGAAAACAGCTGCGGGCTGCAAGTAGGGATGCTCTCCCAAAAAAATACCAAACACATGGCTAAAAATTTTTCTTGAGCAAAAAAACAAAAAAACCCCAAAAAAACCCTGCGTGTCTCCCCCTGGCACTTGTCTCTCCTTCACCCTGCCCCTTGGTGTCTTCCCCTTTCTCCTGACCTGCCCCGCTTCCTTCAGCACAAGCCCCTTCCCCTCCCCTACCTGGCTTCTGCCTTTTTGAATCCGGCAGTTGCTGGCCATGACGTCATGACATCATGCCAGCGTGCTGGTGTCTGCCGGCGTCCCGCCCTCTGGCTCGAGCCCGCCCTCTGGCTCGTGCCCCACCTCCTCACGCCAGAGCTGCACGCAGGCAGCCCGGCAGCGAGAATCTCCGCACTCCCCCCCGGCCTCCCTCCACAGCGGCGCTCCGCTCCTCCGCCCGGCCAGCAGATCGGATGGGGCCGCGCCGCCCGTAGTTGTCACAGGCCGCACAGTGAGCCCCTGCGGGCCGCATGCGGCCCTCGGGTCGTATGTTGTGCAGGCCTGCCTTGCTGGATTGCACAATCGCTCGGGACAGGAGTTTAAGACCCTTGGCATAGAGCTAGCACGTGCAAGCAGAGTGACTGTTTGCAAACAGCATGTTGGCTCCACAATTTGGGAGGAGCTTTTGGGCTGTTTTTCACAAAACTTTCCAAACAATAAAAAAGAGAGAAGTAAACGTCACTCTTAAGAGTCCACTCAATAACCACTGAAACGCACCTGCCTCTGAGGAACAGAGCATCTATTTAAGAGCTCACAGTAACAGCACGTAACAGTTTAGCAAGGACACGGATGAACATTAAATTCACCCAAACCTTTGACAACACAGAAAACGAACAGACCATGCAGCCTACAAAATGCTTATATAACAAATGCAACTTTCCAATAAAAGCTTTTATCAGATTTTCCCCAGCAGTAAGGTCTGCGGGAATAGGTGTTTAGACCTGGGTTTTGTCCAAAGTACATTGATTTTGTGATTCTGCGACAACTAGTAAAAATTACAGAGAGGGAAAAAGTGAGAGGAAAAAGTCAGGAGTTCCAGGCTAGTCTACATAGACCTTCACACCATGCTTATCATTGCAGCTGCATGCTCCTTTGTCAAATTACTACCAATTTGGTACCAACTATTTATTTGAGAGAGTTTGTCTGTCTGTTCAAGAACTCTTCCTAAACGGGAAAAGCGAGGACCACCAAATTTGGTACACAGCTTCCTTTTATCAACACTTAAAGCAGGCTTGGCTGTGGCAGGACAATGGGATGTGCCTGGAATGGGATTGCTTCTCAGAAAACACTACAGAAAAGAGATAGAAGCACCGGGCAGGTGAAAGGAGCTGGCTGGGGGTTCCTCCCCGCATCAGGGACTGCCCTAGCCCCGAGCCTCTCACCCCCCAGCATCCCTTAGGGAGGGCTGCAGCTCCATCCCTCCCCCTGAGGGTCATTGCTGGCTGTTCCCCTTTGTCAGGGAGCAAGGGGAACGTGCACAGTTTGCTGCATTCCTCGCTCTGGCTGGGGAGCGCAGGGGGCAGGTGAACCTGGACCTGCCCCTGCCAGGGGACATGCACCTGTCCCCTGGCTGTGCCCTTTGGAGCTGGCCCCAAACTGCACACTGAACCCCTTCTCCCCAGTCCCACCTTAGAGCTGTGGTGTCTAACCAGTTCTGTAGCAGCAGCCACATGATATTGAAAATGTAAATAATATAGTAGCTACTACGATAGCTAACCAGCCACATTCCACTGGCCAAGTACCCACATGTGGCTAGTGGCTAGGTGTGGGACACCATGGCCCTAGAGCAACGACTGAAATGAAGCATAGGCATTTATTTTATTTTCCAAAACCAAATATTAATTGAGCTAAAGACCCGAGCAATGCCGGGTAAATCTTCTAGTTGGCTCAAAGACTGTGCATCTGCACCACTGAGCAGAGCATCCTAGCTTATGACAAAAATGATAAACGGGGGATTTTGACTCAACTTCTCTGAACCAGCTCAAGTGGCAGACTAGATCACGTTCAGAAGGGATGCAGCTGACCTCACTGAAGTGGAGAGAGACTGGCTGGGGCTGGCTCTCTCTGAGCACCTGCAAAGCCTGGTTATTTGTGCGGATGTCTTTGCATTGTTGGTAGCCATTGGGGATGTAAAAAGTCGTTTATAAAAGGTAGCCGTGCAAGCACTAAAGATCCTAGCGGTTACGCGCGCTGCAGGCTCTGCAGTATAAAGCTTGTATCCTTTCCATTAGGCCATGGGGGCCCACCCCACCGCCCGACTGTATACTGCAGAGCCCTAAGTGAAGTCCCCTCGGAAGCGGGGCCAGCAAGGGCTGCTGGCCTCATTCCCGGGAGGCTTTGCTGCGGGCTCTGCAGTTGGCTCCCCAGGAGTGGGGCTTGCAGCCCCTGCCCTCCCTACTGCTAGGGAGCCGGTGTGTAATCTGTGGAGGGGGGAAGCCAAGCTGGGCCTGCTATGCACAAGGGCTGCTCTGCTCCTGCCTGCCCCTCTCCCGCCGCTGCCTCTGTGGGAGGCAGCAAGGAGGGGACAGGTCGCTCCGCGGAGCTGGCATGCGCAGGGAGCTGGCTTAAAAGCCAACTCCCTGCACGTGTTGGCTCCCTCCTCTCCCTCTCTGCTGCCTCTGATAGAGAGGCAGCAAGGGGAAAGGGGAGTGCGTGTAGTTGATAGGATTAACCGATAAATCCAGACTTATCGGTAAATCATGTAGTCGACTATACATTGACATCCCTAAATGGAACTGGTTAACTATTTACATCTCTAGTAGCAATCAGATTTAAAGTTCGTTAGGTGGATAAAATGCTTTTGCAAAGAACTAACTTTGACTACAGGAGCGTCCTGTAAAGCCCTAGATGTTCTAAGCCACAGTCATAACATCATCGCTGGTTGACCATGTCCTCCATGTAGCAACTACAAGAGTAGGGTCCCCCCAGGATCTCCTTCATTCCAACCCTTAAAAGGTTCTCTCCAAGTACCAGTAGTGGGATACGATGAAACCGCCTGGCTGCCAAACTGCACTGGTGGGGTGGACCGGGCCGACTGGGTGTATGGATGTGGGCGGGGAGCCGGCAGGGCTGTTGGGAGGCAGCCAGACCAGTTCTGTGCATAAACAGGAGGTAGGAGAGTTCATGGTACCTTCCCCAGCAACCCCGGAGAAAGATTTTGTCCCCTCCACCCCACTCACCAGATTGGCTCGGCCTTCAAGTGGTAATTGAGGGCGGAGACAAGAACACTCTCAGGGAAAGGTGGCTTCCCGGCTGCTCGCTGGATGTCGAAGTGAGCGGCGTTGCAGAGGGCGTGGACGCCGGTGTCCGTACGGCTGGAGATGAAGAACTTGACGGGAGCAACAGGTCTGAGACGCTGCGCCGCCTGCTGCAATCCAACAGAAGGGACAGTGAGCGAGGCGTTCAGGAGGCTGCTGTATTCTTTGGCGCTCCCCCGTGCTTGCTCCTGCACCGCCGCAGTCAACAGGAACAGGAGTGCGGCATCTTACAGGCCTGGTGCCGCTGAAGCGATCTGACCTTTGCTCCAAGAGAGCATCAACTGTACACATCTAACGCAAGTTGTTCCCAAGCTGCGGGGAGTCACAGGGACGCAGCCAGAGGGGATTCTCAGCCGGCAGGTAGAACAGAAGGTTTGTCCGTCAACAGGGACACAGCGTAGAACAGACTTGGTAGCACACGAACCAGTAGCAATCAGTACAACCCATCCAGGGGAAGCGCCCAGAGCCCTGGCGGGCAAGACTGACTCCCCAAACCAGCCAAGACTGACTCACACCCCACTTCTGGTCCCTGCCCCCAGCCAGCCTCCTCCTCCTCCGGCCTTTGTCCTGTTTCCTGGGCGAAAGGTGTCACCTGGTCAGGCCCCCTCCTGGGCTCAGGTTAGGGAGGGCATCAGCCATTGTGTACATGGAGGAGGCTATCGCACAGAAAGTCCCATTGCCATTTAGGTATTAGCGCAGAGCCCAGGGAAACTGAGGCACACACACGGGGTTACTGTAGGATAGTAGAACTCACATGCAACATCACGAGGTGGATAAAATCCTCACCTTGTCACACAAGCAGCAAACAGAACTTCCTATGTCTGCTTCTTTCTTTGAAATGTCAAGGATATCAGCAGGAGTCCAGCTGAGAGCCCTTGGTCCCTTGCAGAAAGCAAGCCAAGACGCACTTTCAATTCTTGGAAGCCAACAGCCAAAATACCCAATTTGCAGATGACGGGGTATCTTTGGAGGCCCAGTTTGAGTCACCAGAAAGGGGCTTGATTTTCAGACTGAGAAGAGTAGTCGCCCTCTTGAGAATCAGGCCCCTTTTGGGCACCCCAAAATGGAGGCCCCCAAAATTAGGGATGTGAACGGGTAACCAGTTAACTTACCAGGTGATGCTTACTGGGCAATGGTTAACTGGACCCCAGAAGCAGCCCCCCACCTGCGGCCCATCGTGGGCTGAGGGCTGCTCCAGTCCTACCAGACCCATTGTGC
Source organism: Rafetus swinhoei (assembly GCA_019425775.1). Classification (NCBI taxonomy): domain Eukaryota; kingdom Metazoa; phylum Chordata; order Testudines; family Trionychidae; genus Rafetus; species Rafetus swinhoei. The sequence continues at coordinate 9,732,865 of CM033441.1, forward strand.
CATGGGAGCTGGCAGTCCCACACGGACTGGGGGCCTCATGCTGGGAGCTGCTTCAGCCGTGCTGGCTCCTCTTTAATCGGTTAACCTGTTACATCTAACATTGAACTGACTAACCAATTAAACGGGATTTTACACCCTTCCTCAAAATCCCTAGTCGCTGCTGAAGAGGCAGGCACTTGTTTTTCATGCAATTATCATCATGGAAAAGGAATCGCATATAAACAGATGTCAGACAGTGCTGGCTGGTGCTCAGACACTGTGATGAGGAGGGTATAAGACCCTAGACAGGGGACTAGCTGCCTGTTTTTTAATGGTGATTTCCCCTTTAAGGCGATGCAGAGTTTAAATCTAGTTTTCCACCAAGGGCATGTCTTCACTTCGCGGAAGATCGCCAGGGCCGCAATCGATTGTCCATTTATTCTTTTGTGTAGAGCAGGGGTGGGCAATAACTTTTTGCTGGGGGCCACTTTGAAAATTTTTGAAGTGGCCCTGGGCCACACAGGAAGGGGCAGGGCATCGAGCAGAAGGGGCGGGGCCGATATTTCCAGGTTCCCCAACCCCAGACAATGATTGGTCTGGGGGTGAGGGAGTGCCTTTGCCCCCACCCCAAGGTGCCCATGCCCCTGGTGTTAGAGGAGAATTCCCTCGCTCCACTGCCCCTAGGCCAATTAGGGTCTGGGGGCGAGGGTGCATGCGAAGCCTCCTCCGCTTTTCCCCCCTAGCAGTGCACGGTGCTTCAAAGTGGATCCGGCCCATGGAGGCCCTGCTGCTCCCCTGCCCCGAGGCAAATTAAGGCCTGGGGGCAGGGGAGCATGCAAAGCTTCCTCCCACCCTACCAGGAGCACCCGGTGCTTTCAAGCACCACGCGCTGCTCACAGGGCAGGGGCAGAGCGGAGAAGGCTTTGCGCACTCCCCCACCCCCAAGCCCTAATTGGCCTCGGGGCGGAGGAGCAGCAGGGCCTCAGTGGGCCAAATCCACCCGATTGGCGGGCCGGATCCGGCCCGCAGAGGCCCTTTTGCCCACCCCTGGTGCAGACCCCGTCCGGTCTGGCCAATGTACATGGCAGAGGGGCAGTGCTGGCACATGAGGGCATAGATCACATGAGCAGATGTGCAGGTGAATGAACCCTTGACAGTCTGGCTGATGTGGTTAGGTCCTATGAGGGTGTGGTTTGAGTAGATATGTGGGATACAGAATCAAAGAATACTCCGGATGTTAAAGGTAAGTCAGTTTCCTAGTTAGCATTAGGCTTACTGGAATGCCTACATGGTAACCGGTTAACCAGACTGCCAGGAACCTCCAGTCAGGGGCAGCAGGCAGGACCTGGCCATGCTGCAATTGCCCCAACTCCTGGCCTTGGCAGCCCTGGCCGTCCCTGCTCCCGGCCACGCCACAGCCCCAGCTCCTACTCTGATACTTAATACAATCACTTTTGTATATTAATAAACCCAATGTAAATAAGAGTTACCTGGCGGCGCGAGAAGTCTGGGCATCGCTCTCTTCCCAAGAACAGGGGTGAATATGAGCTTCTCTTGGATAAGATTTTACACCGTGCAAGACGGATTTATCTGGGGGTCAGGCTGTGTGCCTGGGAGTTGGGGCAAGCCCCCTTGGCTGAGCCTTCCCAGAGCTGAGCTGGTCACAACATCTGTATTCTACTCCCAGGGGCTGTGACCTCATCTCTGTGTCCATGCGGGCAAGGGGCCGGAGGGCCTGTCTCAGCAGGACGAAGGGCTGAGGGACGCCCAAGGAGGCAGGCAGGTGGGCTCAGTGGTATTTCAGCACATCAAACGACAGACCCAAAGGGGTCTCTGGGACCCAACCTGTCACACCATTAATAAATGCCAACACCCCAAAATCAAGTCCCTGCCCCGTTAATGCACACACGTAGCGTGGCAGCTGACGCAAGGACATACACACACGGCAACTAACGACACGATCAACCATAATGATACAAGTCACACCCTTCCGTTCACCAGTCACGTTTGTCAGTGTCACACGGGACTGGGCTGCTCATGTTTAAAAAAACAGCCTTGCTTTCCTATGGAGAGTCGTCTTGGCATTGAGGCCATGTCCCGCTAACACACCTGGGACCTCAATGTCACAGCAAGACTAAAATAAAAATGGCCACAGGCAATACATTATTGATACAGACCGAGGGCTGCATTTCACTAGAGCCACCTTCCTGCCCTTGACTCGCACGGCAGCTGTGCGGTGAGGTTTTGGGGGACGGGGAAACAAAGTTGAACACGACGCCCCCACAATACTAAAAATCATCATTTTTAAACCAAAGGGAACAGAAATAGTTTCCACAGTAAATTAAACACCTTTTGAAAGGGATTACAGTTCCCATTCCCCACCATGTCCCCCCTCCTTACGTTTCCTCCTTTGCCTCATACCAGAGGGCTGGGAAAACAAACGGGGGTGTAACCGATTACATTATAAATTGGTTATATGGTTAAACGAGCTCCACAGGACCATGCCCCATCAGCCTCTGGCGCCTGCGGGCTGCCGGCTTTGCGTGCTTCCAGCCCCCGTGGGTTTCTCAGTTAAACTTTTCCATCCCTAATGGGGGCCTGTGTATGGACATGCAATAGGATGAATTATGATGTCTTCAAAACAATGAGGCGGCGTGTGGCACCTTAAAGACTAACAGGTTGAGTTGAACATAAGATTGCGCGGGCAAAGACCCACTTTGTCAGATGCATGCAGTGGAAATCACAGAGGCAGGCATAAATAAACTCCACCAGTGCAGATCCCAAGCCCGGTTCAGGAAGGAGTGTTGGTCAATGGAGTAGCTTCCCTTCACTGCAAAAAACTCTTTGAGCTACAGAAACTACTCACATTACCATAAAATCCGCTGAAAAGCACAGGATGGACTAAAGTCTAAGATGAGAATGTAAAATCCCGTTCAGTTGGCTAACCGGTTAAATGTTTTTAACCAGTTAACCGATTAAATATGGGGTGAGGGCTGCTCCAGCCCTTACTGGTTAACCATATCCGTAAGCATCACCTGTTAATGGTTAACTGGTAAGCCTCACCCTTAACATCCCAAGTCTAAGGCATAAATATCCTAGTACATGAAATGGAGTTACTTATCAAGTGGAGGATTAGCATTACCTAGGCCAATTCAGACAGGGGATGTGCCCCACTCCCAACAGTTGATGGGGAGCTGTGAATCCCAAGAGAAGGAAAGTTGTTTTTGTAATGAGCCAGCCATTCCCAGGCCCTGTTCAGCCCCAGATTAATAGTGTCAGGTTTGCAAGGGGATTGCAGCTCTGCAGTTCCCCTTTGAAGTCTTGTTTTGAAGTGGTTGTGTTGAAGGGTGACCACTTCCAAATCTCTTACTGAGTATCCAGGGAGACGGAAGTGCTCTCCTACTGGGTTTTGCATATGACCCTTCTTGATGTCTGATCTGTGTCCATTTATTCCTTTGCAAAGAGACTGTCCAGTTTGGCCAAAGTACATGGCAGAGGGGCACTGCCGGCACATGATGGATAGATCACATTAACAGGTGTGCAGGTGAATGAGCCTGATAGTGTGGCTGATGTGCATAGGTCCTATGATGGTGTTGCTCGAGTAGATATGTGAGATATTGAATCACAGAATCTTAGAACTGGAAAGGACCTCGAAAGGTCATCAAAGTACACCAGGACCGACTTGACACATTTTCAAACACAGCTTGTCCCGTCTACACTTGAGCTTTCGAAACATGTTCGCTATCTCATGGTGCACAGACATCTTTCACCGGCCCTTAGAGAGAAACTAAGGCAGTGAGCAGAGGTAGGAGGGAGTCCGAAAGATGGGCTGTAAAAGGAGAAAAGCAGATTAATGGCTAGAAATTGGCTCTCCCTCCCCTGCCCCCAAGGAGACCAACCAGTGACCTTTATTAGGCTTCCATTTGGTACTGAGAGTCAATAAAGTTTTAATCGCTGCCTCGGAAATGCCTTCCAGGCTCCCACTGTTGTAGCAGAGCGGATTCTGGACCCTTCGAAACACACCATTCTAAAGCATGGGGAGAAGCGCAAAAATGTAACTGAGCTGCCTGCCGGGGGAAGGCCCCGGGAACCAGCAACTCCCTCCCCACCACCGGTGCCTTTTTCCTCTTGCGAGGCCTTTTCTTTGGCACTTACATGTGGCTCCCATTAACAGTGAGAAATCTGCATGTATTACCCTTGCGCAGAGAGGAGCAGGCCGAAGTGACACCATTTGCTTTAGCAGGCCTTGACACGCAGCTCAGCGGTTTACGGCAAAGCTGCGGCTGCAGTCAGAGAGCGAACTGGCAGGAGGGTGCGTCGGGGCTGAGCAGCCGTCCTCAGGCAAGAAGTGCAGCGAATCCGCACGTGGGCAAGCAGGACAGAGCACTGGAAACGCCCCGCTTGGCACGGGTGTGTGGCGGGGCTCAGGCTCTGGACTCAGCAGCCCCAACATTCGACACCCCCTTCTATAGCCACTGTGTCTGAACAGCACTGGAACGTACAACCGCGACCGCCATGGACTCAGGGCTCCCTGCAAGCTGAGCGCTTGGGCAGCCGCCCAAAAGAGCTCTAGGTACCGCCCAGCTGATCGGTAGTAAGGATGTCACTGTGTAGTCGACCACACGACTAACTGATACGCCTGGGTTATCGGGTCCTCCTGTCGCCTACATGCACTCTCCCCTTGCTGCCTCTCTGTCAGAGGCTCCCCACGAGCACTGGCTCTGCCTGCCTCCCCCATGCTGCTGCCTCGGGAGTGGGAGCAGGGAGGCTGCCACAGAGCAGCCTCTATCTGTGGTGAGCCTGGGTCCGCCCCAGACAGGGGCTGCTCCGTGGGATGCTGGTGCTGCCTCTGTCCGCCCACGAACAGGGTCTGCTGCTGCCTCTGAATCAGAGGCAGCAGCATGGGACGCAAGGGGGGCTCCCCAGGAGTGGGGCTGGGAACACACTGGCTGCCGGCCCCGCCCCGGGGACCGTCGAATAGTCGTGTAACCACTAAAATGTGATGCAGTTACACAATTATCCAATTACACAGTATCTAACACCCCTAATTAGTAGAGGGTGCACATCTGCACTTGCCTTTGTGCACATAACAGAATTTATCCTGCACATGGATGGAAAAAAATTAGAGGGAGCACTGCAGGGGCTGAAGTCTGGATCTCCCCCCTCTGGCTGGGAGGAGGTCACTCGCTTTGGAGAGAAGACTGGAAAAGAAGAGCGGACTGTAGGGTCCAAGCAAGGCTGATTGACTGACTGGCACGTGGGGAACAATGAACCCACAGAGACACCGCACTGGATGACAGGGACACAGAAAAGCTATTTTCACAGCTGCCTCCGTGCAGCCGGCGTCCTTCCCAGGAAACTGAAGGGTCTGTGCGCTGAACGTCCAAGGAATAACCAACAACAAAACTGGAGCTATTAAAAGCACTTTTCCCCTCCAGCCCAGCAGCCACGTGGTCTTTAATAGATATTACAAGTGACTCCTGCACCAGATTTCTTTAGAACCGCTCAGGGAAAGCACGTCCTAATTAATCTCCCAATGCGGAGTACTGCTGAACTGCTGACCCCGGTTGCAAGCAACTCACAAATGACCCCTTCTCTTACGTCCCATAATTGGACCATCCAGCTGTCCTCTGAGCGTACATGCAGCTGGTGGTTTGTTTGCCCCTGATTCCCACAATGCTAATCTGCTAATAGCACTCGCACTGAATTATAAAAAGGAGGCGTTAGTTACTCTTCACTGAGTTCAGGGGAAAAGCCCGATAATAAAAACACTTTGGACTTGCACAGTGCTTTTTGTCGGATGGGCTCCCCCAGCATTAATGAGATTAATTCAGCCTCCCAAATACCTCCGCTGGGCATTGTCTCGGTGATCCAAATGTGGAAACTGAGGCAGGAGGATTAAGCAACGTGCCCCAGGTCACCCACAAGTGGCTAGGACAGCTGAGATTATAGTCTTGGAATGGGGGGGAGGGAGGGGGGAGATTTCTCTTCCCTCGTGCAGTTTTTGTACCAGTATCACCTTTCTAACGCCTGATCGCACCAGTGAGGAGGACGATCAGCCCTTTAAGAAGTCCCCAGGCGCTGGCTTGGTGTTTAGATCTCAGCCCATGTTGCATCCAAGTGTGCTCATCTTAGCAGATGTTTGTGTATGCATGTGGCACCCACGCTCCTACTGGGTGCGGTGTACTGGCCCATGTAATCGCACTGAGACCACTTACAGAGAGAAAAGAACGAGTCTCCTCTACAGCCTCAGCTGAGTGCCAGCCAGTTTTATAACTCAAGCTGTAGGCTCATGCACTGAGCTCCAGCGGGCCCAGGTTTGGTTCCGCCTGTTGGTGTGACGTGCTCTGTCATTCGCTGGCTCGGCCTGTGTTGCAGGGGCTCCACTGACCTCGAGCCGCTCAGTTTTCTGTCTGATGTTACTTTCTGGTGTGCATTCTCCCCAGGCACCAGGGATACACCTCCAATGGTTTCACTTTACCCTGAATTCCCGCCTACGCTGTGACCATGAAAGGCACTACTTGGAAGAGCAGCCCAGCTGACTGCAACCAGTTAGCCACTCAGTGCTTCCCCATTGAGAGCACACATGAAACTTTCCACCCCGACGTGCCAGAATCGCATGGATCCACCTTCCACGTTGCTATAATTCTGCAGAGGTCTGTCCTCCCCCGCACCCGGGTGATACACCTGCGAACCACAAGGATCCCATCAACTTCCATGGAAACAGGATTCAGACCCCAATTAGAAGCCACAGCACAAGGGCCATTAAGTCAAGGCTGAGCTAAGAGATTTGTAGAGGGAGGTGGCGGGAAAAAAGTCCTGGTGTGTTGGAGGGGGAGGGTCTGAATCTCTGGAACCTTTCCCCATAAATACTTTAACACAACAAAACCCCTCTTGCACCGTTAGTACATTCTGGTGGTGCCTTGGGAACGTTAAGAATTTTTTTATGTTTCCAATCCAACTCCCATTCAAATCAATGGGCCTGACGTTGGTGGAAGCTGGACTGGAACCTGAAAGCATCATGAAGGAACAGGGAACACCAGGAATCCCAGTGAGGCTCAGCAGGATCCAGAGAAAGACAGGGCCCTGCAAAGCAAGGAAATCTCCACTGCCGGTTGAGCACAGCCTGTGCAAGGGGAAACAGACACATCACTGGCAGTGCTGCATCACAGAGAGAGAGCTGGTTTTTAGCTGTCTCACCCAGGTCCAATTGCCCAGCAAAAGTGAAAAGAAGGGATGTAAGAATTTAACTGGTTCACTGATAAGCTGTTGCTTATCCGTTCCTGTTAACAGTTAAACTCTGCAACTTGGCTAGGGAGTGTGGAGCCAGCAGCCCCACCAGGCTGCGAGACCATGAGGCTGGCAGCCCCACGGAGCCAGCAGCCGGGAGCCATGGAGTGGCAGCCCCACGGAGCTGGGAGCCCACAAGACTGGCAGCCCCAGGGGGCCAGCAACCCAGGAGCCTGCGGAGTGGCAGCCCCACGGGGCTAGGAGCCCGAGGCTGGGGGAGCTCCACGGGGCCAGCAGCCGGGAGTCCGCAGAGTGGCAGACCCACCGGGCTGGGAACCCAAGAGGCTGGCAGACCCATGGGGCCAGCAGCCGGGAGTCCGCGGAGTAGCAGACCCACCGGGCTGGGAACCCAAGAGGCTGGCAGCCTCACAGGGCCAGCAGCCAGGAGCCTGCAGAGTGGCAGCCCCACAGGGCTGGAAGCCCATGAGACAAGCAGACCCCCGGGACAGCAGCTGGGAGCCCACTCGCGAGGCTGGGGAGCATGGATCCGGCAGCCCCATGGGGTTGGGAGTCCATGAGGCTGACAGCCCCACAGGGCCAGGGGCCTGCTTGCAAGGCTGGGGAGCCCTCTAACACCCTTAACCGTGCAACCCGAAACCTCAACAGTTACACGGCTACCATTTTAATAATTTTTGTTTACATCCCTAGTTAAAAACAGACACTGAGGGCTCCCAGCCTGGGTTAAGAGACAGGCTAGCAGGATAATGCTTTGAAGTCACAGCTTGGGCTGGAGCGCAGAAGCCCGCATGGCAGGGTGGTGGTGTGTGTACTCGCGGGGGGGGGGGGGGAGAGATGACTATAGACACAGAGAACGGGGGGCTGTCAAACACATTTGAGAGCTGCCGACCAAAGGGCACCAAGAAGAATGGCTCCATGGGAAGCTTGCTGCATGAGGTCTTGCAGCTCTGCCCCGGCCCTCAGAAGTCAGCCTCTGGCTGCAGGGTCCAATTCAATTCTACTGGTTACAACCGCGCAACTGCCTTGATTCCAGTTAAGGAGGTTAAATAGCGACTGACTAATCAAATAGTTGATAGGACAATGCCACCTTTGAAGTATAGCAACAGCAAAAGCGCCAGATGGAGCCCGGGATCAGCTGGGGACTCCCCATGGCGCTGCTGCTTTGAAATGCCACGTGCAGCCTGACAGCGGGCTCCCCGCAGTGTTTCAAAGCGGCAGTGCCACACGGAGCCTGGGGTCAGTGGGGGAGTCCCCAGCCGATTCCGGGCTCCACGCGGTGCTGCCACTTTGAAACACCCTGTGCAGCCTGGGGACACCCCAACTGGCTCTGGGCTGCATGCGGCGTTTCAAAGCGGTAGCGCCGCGTGGAGCCCGCGGTCTGGCCCAGGCTCCACATGGCGCTGCTGCTTTGAAGTACCCCTTCCGCTTCCCTCCCCTTTCTTAGAGGCAGCAGGGTGGGGGGGAAGAGACTAGTCAACTAGCATGTCGACTAGTCCTTCACATCCCTAACTCCAGTGAGGCTACCAAAAAGGAAGAGTTGCAAAAACACTTCGCCCCTCCCATGGAGGCCCCGCAGCGTTGGGCAAACGAATGACAGCCAGGTGAGATAGGAGACTAGCATTCGCCCCTGCAAGCCCCAGGAACCACAGACAGCGAAGTGACAGGCCCAAAGCCAGACACAGAATGAGCAGCAGCACCCTTCGCAGAATCGGTGCTTCCTGAATCTAATCGCTGGACAAGGCTTCCTCTCTGCACGAAGGGAAAGGAGCAATAAGGGAAATAGACGCTTTGAACTGGGTTTTAAAGGTCAAAAGAGAAGCCCCAGGACAAACTGAAGGGAATTCCACCCAGCAGGGTGCAGATAAGCAAAGAGCCAATACACACAGCATGTGCTGCGCTGGCCCACAGGGGAGATTCTAAAATCAGAGGGCCCGACCCTCTTCTGGGGCATATCAGCATGGCCTCCTGGAGCGTAGACAGTGCTACACCAGTGGAGGATCTGGTGCTTAGCGTGATGTAGACAAGTTCTCATGGCAGCAAGGAGAAGCCAGGGGAGACAGTCACTGTGCCTGGAAGGAAGGGTCTAAGCCAGAGGTTTTCAAACTTTTTTTTCTCATGACCCAGTTGAAGAAAATTGTTGGTCCCCGCAACCCAACCCCATTTGACTAGAGTGTGGGTTGGGGGTGGGGCTGGGGCTGAGAGCTTTGGGGTGTAGGAAGGGGCTCAAGCTTTGGGGTGGGATTCAAGGGCTGGGACAAGAGGGGTTCACCTCGAGTCAGGGGTGCTAAGGCACCAGGTCAGGGGTGCTAAGGCACCAGGCTGCCCCCAGAAGCAGCCAGCAGGTTCCCATGGAAGTGCGGAGCTGGTGCTCGGGGCAGGGGCAGTGCATGGAGCCCTCTCCCCTTAGGAGCCGGGTCTGCTGCCGACTGCTTCTGGGGTGCAGCACAGTCTGCGGTACCAGGACAGGCAGGTCGCTGCCTTGGCACCCCCACTGGTCACCTGATCCCCCTGCACCACAAGACCCAGTGGCTGACATTCCACGGCCCAGTCCTGGGTCGCGCCCCTGCTCTAAAGCAATCCAACTCCAACAGGGACAACGGATGATTCATTCCTGTGTCTACCTTCTTTTCTTTGGAGCTTGTTCTAAAGCAGTCTCATGCCGGCCTGGGCTGCGCTGTCCTCCCCCTGTCTCTCCCCCCTTCCCCGCCCCTTGCATGGGAAATAATATCTGAACAGAGCACAAAGCTGCTGGCCAAAGCAGAGCTCTGAGCAAGAAGATTTGTTCTGGGCAGCGTTCACCAGCACGATGAGGAACAGCACACTCGGGAGACAATTCAACCCAAACAGCAAGCGCCACGGCGCACGTACATACAGGCAGAACAACACAATGAAGCAGCAGCATCCCACAGCCCAGGGCCTGAGGCTGTTTTCTCGGGGGGTGTATAAATCGGGGTTGGGTTTACTGCATTTTAGAGGAGATCAGAACAGCTGCAGTTTACTAGCTGCAGAACTCAATGAGCTGGATTCAGCAAATCCTAACTCTTTGGATGAGTAACAGCCATTCATTTCAGTGGCAGGGGAGGGGGGGGGGGGGAAGAGAGAGAGGGGGAGAGAATGAAAGACTCAGGCCATGTCCACACTACGAGATACGGTCAAATGTATGAAGATCAGGTTTTTTAGCAACCGATTTTGTAAAGCCAAAGATGCACATCTCCACCGTGCACACGAATTCAGTGTGGTTCAACGCAGCATGTCCCCAGTAGGGTGGCTACGCCGTGGGGCAGCATCCCCAGAGGCCAGCAGCTGAGCCCTGCGGTGAACCATTTAACCAATAGAATTTTTATTGTTTACATGGTTAATATTTTTATATGTTTTTTTACATCCCTAGTAAAGGACTGCATGGACTCCTAATCTCCAGAGGAAGACTGCTCCCTCCCCGCCCCCCCGCCACTTCCATACGCTTTGCAAAAGCACACGAGGCAGCCGAGACACCAATGGGGAACACTGCGAGCTGATCATGGTAGCCACTGATGGGGAAACTTTCTGGGGCTCACCCGCCACATGCAAAGAGATGTTGTCACGGAGTGTGTGTGTGTGTGGGGGGTGGGTCGTCACTGGGCCCTGCACCCCTGTCTGCAGCTAGACGTGACTCTCAGCCAGCAAGCAGAACAGAAGGTTTATTCGTTGACAGGGACACAGCGTAGCACAGACTTGTTGTTAGGGCAGGAGCCAGAAGCCATCAGTACAATCCAACTTGTGGAGAGGAGGGCCCAGAGCCAGCGCCCCGGGCCCCCTCCCTGCTTCCCTCCACCAGTGGAGAGAACTCACCCACCCAGCAACTCGTCCCCCAGCCTGGAGGCAGCTCTGCCCCCTCCTTTGTTCAGATTCCCGGGCAAGGTGTCACCTGGCTGCTCCCCCCAACCAGGCTCAGGTTACAGGACAGCCTGAGCTATTGCTGTGTATGTCCTAAGATGGAGCAGCCTCCCTCAGTTAGTGTCACACCCAACATTCCTGTCCCCAGCCGGGGACCGGTGCAGTGCCCAGGGAAACTGAGGCATACATACATACACACGGAGTTACAACAGAACAGCACAGGTCAGTAGGAATCACCCACCCCATAACAAAGTGAAGAGAGTGAAGACAATCTGCACTACGTCACAGATGTCCATTAAGTCAAGACAAGCCCAGTGCCAGCAGGAAGCTCCCAACTTTTGTGCTAGGCATAGTGGATCCAAGGCCTTTTGGAACCCAGTAGCATGGAGGTGCAATAGTGACAGACGCCAAGGCACTCGGTACCCTCAGATGGGGGCTGAAGTGCTAATTCCACCAGCACTGTGGAATTATAATTGTAATCTGGTTTCTCCCAATTTTTTCTGAATGGAGCCTAAAGTCCTAACAAGTGTGAGCCCCCCCACAAGATGGGGGTGAGTGTCACTCATGTGAGCCCCCCCTCAAGATGGGGGTATGTGTCACTATTAGGTTTAGCCTTGCCACAAAGGGGGCAGGCTTCAAAACCCGGTGGGCATAGCACATCTCCTGCACCGGACCACAAGCGGCATGCCAGCACCACACAAAGCCATTTTCCCCCCCCATACAAACTAACTAGCTACTAAATGACGCTAACAATATTGGGATACGAGATACAGGCATTGGGAAAAGACCAGCAGAAGCAAGGACGGGAGCCCCAACCACCATCCTGGGCAGAAGGAACTAAAGGAGACCGGGGCTGGTCAGCCCTTTCTGCATGCCCAATGTGCACGAGACAGAAAAGGGCGCTCAGACGCCCTGACCGGTATTGCTAAGGGTAAAAGCTCTCTGGGCACTGGAGTGCTCCAACACCTGCAGTGCAATGGGCATGTGCCGATGCTCGAAGAAGAACGCGGTTTTCAGAGTTTCAGGTTGCTAGAAGGTGGAGCCAGGGGAAAAATTCCTACAGGCTCCAGAAATTTGGTATGAATGTTCCTTTAAGACATCCCATGTGGTTCTCATCAATGCAACCCGAGCCAGCAGTACCCAACATCAATCCAACCACATGAAAGGAACGAGCCTATCCACAAATTGGCCAGCGCGCAGCTGCGGAGATCAAAATGCCGATGCCATGAAATGACAATCCCAAATAAGTTGATCTACCGTTTTCTGTTTCATTGCCCATTCTACCCCTTTGCTTGTTAAAACAAAAAGCTGCTCATTCAAATGTTGCAAAACAACTGCTGAGCTCACCCAAAGGCCCCACACGGGCCAGGGAGGGAAAGCAGTGTGGACCAGGTAAACGGGATACACAGCCTTTCAGGCTTTCTAGCTCCATGCAACACTGACCAGCATTCCAGATACACTTGCTGGGGATGGGGGCTTTATAAAGCAACGAGCAACACAAATATCTACTATGGAGAGCCCCAATTAGAGGGATGATTCTTAGCCCCTGGGCAGCACTTTCCTTCCATAGGTCTCGCCGCACTTAGCCGAAGGATGTGATAACCATGAATCCCAAGGCGCTAAGATTCGGTGACTTGCTTAAGGTTGGGCAGCAGGTGGATGACAAGTGGAATATAAAATCCAAATCTCCCAAATCCCAGACCAAAGCTCCGGCCGTGTTAACTTCCCCCACCAGAATGTCAGACAGCCCTAGACTAAGGATGTTAAATTTAGATTGATCAACTAATTGAATAGTCCATGTAATTTGCACTGACTATTTGATTAGCCAATAAGGGCGCCTACACTTCTGAAACGTAGCAAGAGCCCTGCTGGCACTTGCTACATTTCAAAGATGGAAGTGCCGCAGGGAGCATGGCCAGCGGGGGACGCAAGCAGCCCCAGGCTCCCTGCTTTTGAAGAGCCCAAAGGGCTCTTGTACATTTCAAAAGCATAGCGCCGGAGTGGGGCCAGCTGGGACTGTTTGAGTCCCCAGCTCACCCCAGGCTCCCCGCAGCACTTCTGCTTTTGAAATGTAGCAAGAGCCCTGCTTTTGCTATGTTTCAAAGGGGGAAGCGCCACCAGTTCCCTCCTGTGCCCCTGCCCCTTCTCCCCACGGAGACAGTGCTGGGGGGGAACCGGCTTTTAAGATGGCTCCCCCCAGCACTGGAGCCTGCTCCCCCCCTTACTGCCTCTCTCTGATAGAGGCAGCAAGCGGGGGAGAGGGGGAAGGAGATAAGCAACTAGTCGAGTCACTAGTCGACTAGACGATAAGCATTTGCTTATCTGATAGTCGATGAGTTGACGAGTCGCTGAGGGTACGTCTACACTAGCCTCCTAGTTCGATCTAGGGAGGCTAATGAGGGCGACCGAAATTGCAAATGAAGCGCAGGATTTAAATATCCCGCGCTTCATTAGCATGTTCGCCGTCGCCATTTTAGAAATTGACTAGCCCGAGTAACTGCCCGGCGTCTGCGCGTAGTGAAACGAGATTCTGAATTAAAGCCTAAATCAAATTGGCTGGTAAACCTCATTGCAGGAGGAATACCAGCTAGTTCGAGTTAGGGCTTTAATTCGAATCCCGCTTCACCGCCGCTGTAGATGCGGCAGTTACTTTGGGCTAGTCAATTTCTAAAATGGCGACCGGCCAGGAACATGCTAATGAAGTGCGGGATATTTAAATCCCGCGCTTCATTTGCAATTTCGGTCACCCTCATTAGCCTCCCTAGATCGAACTAGGGGACTAGTGTAGACGTACCCTTACATCCCTACTCTAGACCAGTGGTTTTCAGATGAGTCGTGACCCAGTACTGCATTGTCAGGCACTGGGTCTCAGGTGAGCAGTGGGGGAGGCTAAGGCAGCTACCTGCTCGTCCTAGCACCACAGACTGCGCTGCGCCCCAGAAGCACCCGGCAACAGGCCCGGCTCCTGGAGGAGAAGGGGGGGCATAAAAGCGCACAGGGCTCCGAGCACTGCCCCTGCCCTGAGCACTAGCTCCGCACTCCCACTGGCTGGGAACCGGCTGCTTCTGGGGTGCAGCATGGTCTGTGGTGCCAGGAGAGGCAGGAAGCTGCCTTAGCACCCCCGTTGCAGCACTGACCAGGAACCACTCAAGGTAAGCCCCTCCTGCCCCAGCCCTGACCCTCCCCCCCAAGCCAGAGTCCCCTCCTGCACCCCAAAGCTCTTCACCTTAGCCCCACCCTGAAGCCCACACTCCAGTCACACGATGTTGGGGCACGGCATCAACAGTTTTCTTCAAACTTTTTTTCTCATGACTCAGCTGAAGACTGCTGCCCTAGACTACCACAGCAGTGAGCGCTAAATGACCGCCAACACAGACCATCCAAAATACACTCCAGCATCCCAGTCAGAACAGCCTCTGCCTACAGCTCTGGAGAGCCCCTGTCCGCAGTGGGCCCCCTGCGGGGCTGGAGCAGCCTCCTGCCCACAGTAGCCAGGGAGCTGATACAGTCCCATTGCTTATTAAGGGTGAGGCGTGACGGTTAACCAGCGAAACCTTTACACCCCTATTGGGTACACAGCGCGCTGGGGTGGCTGAAAAGCACGCGACGCCGAGTCGGCCACGAGGAACGACCGCCAGATCTTTGCAAGGCTGTGCCACTGTGCACAAAGTCAAACCGCTTCCTGCTCAGGGCACGTGGAATGCCCCTCGCTGCCGCCACGTCTCTGAGGCACGTTCGGCTCCGTGACCCGCCCAGCCCAGCCAGGCAGAGCGCACATGGGTTTGATAGAGCCTGCTCCCTGTCTCAGCACAAAGACGGTTCTGCAGCCAGAAGGAAGACATGCACTTCATGCTGGAGGCGGCCACCCTTATTCGCCAAAGAACACAAAGAACCGTCTCAGACTGCTTACAACCTAGGCAGATGGAGCTGCTCCATTCCTTCCACAGAATGCCCAGCTCCGAGTTCGTGGACCGATGGTCTTCTGCCAAGAGATACTCAATCCCACAGTGAGGATGTAATAGCATAGTCGATTAACCGATAAGCAAAAGCTTATAGGTTAATGCTATCGACTACATGCATTTCCCTCTCCCCTTCTCCCTGCCAGTACATTTTTTAGCAGGCTGGCCAGCAGCCCGGCTCAGTCCCGGCTTGCGCTGGGTCCAGAACCTACCCCTGCTACAGCTCTGCATTTAAAGTGTATTAGGAGCTGGGTGGGCAGGCAGCCCGGCTCAGTCCTGGCTCACGCTGGGTCCGAGACCTATCCCCGTTTCAACTCTGCACTTCAAGTGTATTAAGAGCCAGGCAGGCGGGCAGGTCGCCTAGCTCAGTTCTGCCTCGTGTCGGGTCTGGGAGCTCAGAGCCCCTTAGACAGGGATTGCTGCCATCTTGCACTGCTGCCTCTCTCAGAAGCAGCTGGTCCGCGAGGGGAGCTGCTTTTTAAACTGGCTCCCCTCGCGGACTAGCTCCAACCTGGCACCCCACCCTGCTGCCGGCCCCGGCCCCAGGGACTATAGACTAGTCGACTAACCAATAAAATTTCATGAGGTTACTCGACTATTGAATTAACCGATGTTTAACACCCCAATCCCACAGCACGGGCGGTGTCTTGGAGAGCAAATACCCGATGTTCAAGTTGTTTGTGGCCCTAGGGAAGAGAAGACGAAACAGAACCTGCATGCTGCTGGGCTCAGGATAAGTAATCAATTCCAGTACTGAGTAATAACTAGGGATGTGAAAGGTTAACTGGTTAACCTCTAGGCATCACCCTACATAGCTAATGCTTACTGGTTCTGGTTAACTGGTACGCCATGGGGGCTGGGGCTGCTCCAGCCTCACAGGGGGCTCGCCGCGGACAGGGCCTGCTTTTGTCCGGAGCAGCCCCCGTCTGCCACAGGACTGGGCACCCCACAGGCAAGGGCTGCTCCGGTGGGGGGGCTGGGAGCCGGTGGCAGCCCCAGCCCCAGTCAGGGGGCTGGGAGCAGGCAATCAACTCCAGTGAAGGGCTGGGAGGGGGCATCCTGAGGGCTGGGGACTGCTCTAACTGGAGTGGTCCCCAGCCCAGATCCCACTTAGTTAGTTAATCAGTGAAATGTTAGGCTAACCTAATGTTTAACTGATTAACTGGGATTTTACATCCCTAGTAATAACAAGATTATCTGGGCATACAGGTTCAATGTAACATTTCACCAATTAACTGATTAAACAGGATTTTACATCCCTATTCACACCATCTCGGGAACTGCACACAGCCCCATCTTGCACAACGGACTTTTCCTCCCAAACACACACACACACACACTTCCCCAAAGGGGAAAAGCGGGGGAAGAGCTAAGCCCAAATCAGAGACACACACTCGCCTTAAAACCCACAGGTGATGCCAAAACAAGCTGCTCTAAGAATGCTCTGCTCAGTTACTATGGTGAGGGGAGGCATCATAAAAAACCTAGATGGGCTCTAGAATAAAACATATGGTTTCATCTCTGCATCTGGCAAGCTTAAACCCGGCCCAGAGACCTGCCAGAGCAGAATCTCGCCAGAAGTAAAGCTTATGAGAACCATGCATCATTGCTGTTGTTTCAGAAGTGCCTAGAAACAGTCGTGTGCGAGTGACATTCTGGATAGAAAGCGCAGCACAAGGTGCCCGGATCGTAATCTCTCCAAGAAGCTCAAATCTCATCTCCTACACAAACAGCCACGTGTTTCACTTTAGCTTATAACTGATCCCGATTGCAAGAAGCAAATTAAGACAGCAGAGTCTCCTTTTAATTACAGCCACTTGAGAGACAGGGGAATCAACCAACAGTGGTTAGAGATGTGCCGCTCAACACAGAACAGTAATTAACTTAGTATTACATTACAAAAGATGTACACGGCATTCATTTTGTCACCAGTACTAGCGACCCACCTTCTACTGGCAGACACAGGAATGGGTCTTTTTTCACAGCTACTGCACAGAGAGGGACGAATCCTATTAACAATTAATATACAGAAAAGACCTGACCACCTTTGGAGGTCTCCTGGCAGTTAATGGAACGCAGGCGCTACTCAGAGTGTTTGTAAGATCAAACCCATATGCAGGGTATTAAAAGGATATTTTCAGGTTAGAAATCATCTAAAAAAACCCACACATACAAGGATGTGTGTTAACAGTTATATCTAGCAGCATTAAAACTGAAGAGAGCTTTTAATGGCAAATTTCCTTCTTCAATTTTTGCATTTCTTTTCATCTGGACAAATAAAAGAGAACTAGTCAATTTCACTTTTGTTTACAGGCAGTGTGGCTGTCGCTGTGTTGATCCCAGGATATTAGAGAGACCAGGTGGATGAGGTAATCTGTTGATGTGAGAGACAAGCTTTGGAGCTTAACTACGTAAGCTTCTCTATTTTACCCCCAGAAGTCAGGCCAGTAAGAGAGATTACCTCACCCATCCTGTCTCACTTCAATAACAGGCATTACTAGTCAATTTCACCTTTGGATGTCACAAATTATCAGAGGGACGGATAATAAACAGCCCAGATGGGGTTTGTCAGGATTTGCCCCCGGTGGACCACCAGACACTACATTCACCCGTGTCTGCAGGTCCGGCTGCTCACACCTCCCGTTGGCCGCGGCTTGGGCAGGTGTATGAAGCGTCTGGCAGCCCACCAGGGGCTAACCCTGGCAAACCCCATCCAGCCCGTGGGCTCTTCATTACCCATCCCAGCACTACCACAATGCTATTTTTGGATTGCCGTTCTGCAGGGGAATGTTTAGCTTTAAAAATCAAAAACTGTTTCCGCTGGACTTTTCAGAACCATTCTACTGGGTCTGAGTAGAAAGTTCATGGAAAGTCCTTACAAGCCCAGCTTTTGGTTCAACTTCAATTCAGCAGAGAAGAAGGCTGCCTTGTGCTTAATGCTCTGGCGTGAGACTCAGAGACCGTAAGCTCAATTCTATACCCTGTCACAAGTCTCATAGACCCAGATTATCAGGTGTTTAGGAAGCTAACTCATTCCCAGGTGTTTAGGAAGCTAACTCATGGCAAAAATCCATAAAGGTTAGGTGCAATAAATAGCTTTGAGAATCCGTTCCTGAACTTCTCTGGGCCTCCGCTCCATATCTGTAAGATGAGGATAACAACACTTTGGCGTGGGTGTTTTGTGGGGATAAATTCAGTGATGTTCCTGAAGTGCAGTGAGGGGGAACTATGCAAGTATTAGGGAAGGGAATGGTTAACCAGTAAGCATCACGGCTTATGGTTAACTGGTGAGCTGGAGCAGCCCTCTGCCTGCTGTGCGCAGGAGGCTGTTTCAGCCCTGAGGGACCCGCCATGGGCGGGGGGCACTCCAGCCTAGCCAGATCAGCCTCCACCTGCAACAGGGGGAGGAAGGCCGCACCAGCCCAGCTGGGCTAGCCCAGCCCCTCAGCCCCATTTAATTGGTTAACCGGTTAAAGTTTAACTGATTAACCGGGATTTTACATCCCTAGCGATTACACAGGCAGACAGACACGCACTATTGCTTTTAATAGCCCTACCAGGAAGAATTCAACTGAGTACCAAGTCTCTTTACTTTCAAGCTATTTGGCTTTGCTTGTGCAGAAACAGAGAGATAGTCACTACCTGTCAATCAGTGGGAGGAGACAGAGGTAAGACTCCACTGCTGATTAAAAACTTCTGATGACATTGCTTCGATAGGACAGCCATATGACCCTCTGGAAAGGAATGCTCTTAAATAACGTAAGTATGATTAGCAAAATTCCTCTACATCAGACAAAATTCCTGCCCATTCGACAAGTCCTCTAGGAACCAGATGTTCCCTCGTTACAGTTCCTAGCAGAGATTACAGAAAAGCAATGGCTGAATGAAAATGCTGCCTCCTTTGAGAAAATAATGACCATGAGGAACATACATTAAGATTAAATCAGTCGTTCATGGCTGCATTTCTGGGACAACATGCTAAGTATGCCACTCTTGTGAATGTTTACATTAAAATTAAGCACAAATCATTAATTTTAATGTATCATAGCAATAACTGAGTTTTTGTTAATAGCAAAAAGCTATTAAATACACAACTTTGGAACCCAGCAGAAATTCTGTCACGTGGCGCCAGTTTAACAAGTGCATTTGTTCAGGCTTTGGAAATAACAATACTTCGCATTTCCATACAAGGATCTGAGAATGTTTTACAAACATCCTTCCAGTAAAACTCTCATGCCCCTGGGAGGAAGGTATTTTAATACCTCTTTTATAGGTGGGAAAAATTGGGCACAGAAAATGACTGCCACAAGGTCTGGTAGTAAACAAGGTTTTGTCTACACTCAAACTGTCACTCAGTTAATTAAACTGGTTTAGCTAAGCCAGCACTACATGGACACCAGTTTACCCGAACTGGTTTAAAATCAAATCTCAAAGTCTAAACGCAAATGCCTGCCCATGCAGAGCAGGTTGCAGAACTGGACATCCCCTCTCCTCAAAAAAAGGCATGATAAATGTGTCCTGGATCAAATTCTTAATGACAATGCCGCTGAATTGTTAGGTGACCTTGGGCAAGTCACTTCAACCCCTGTACTTCAGTTTCCCCATCTTTAAAATGGGAGTAGTAATACAGACCTCTTTTGTAAAGAGCTTTGAGATCTACAGACTGAAAGGGCTAGACAAGGAGCAAGGTATTATTATTATAAATGGTCCGCACAAGAACAAGTGTTCCACCCTATAGTAGTTGCAGCGAGGAGTCCTGTGGCACCTTATAGACTAACCAAAGTGTTGGAGCATAAGCTTTCATGGGCAAAGACCCACTTCTTCAGATGCATGTAGTGGAAATTTCCAGAGGCAGGTATAAATATGCAGGCCAGAATCAGGCTGGAGATGACGAGGTGGATCCAATCAGGGAGGATGAGGCCCACTTCTAGTAGCTGATCTGGAGGTGTGAATTCCAAGAGAGGAGAAGCTGCTTTTGTAGTTAGCTAGCCATTCACAGTCTTTGTTTAATTCTGAGCTGATTGTGTCAAACTTGAAGATGAACTGTAGCTCAGCAGTTTCTCTCTGAAGTCTGGTCCTGAAGTTTTTTTGCTGCAGGATGGCTACCTTTAGATCTGCAATTGTGTGTCCAGGGAGATTGAAGTGTTCCCCTACAGGTTTTTGTATGTTGCCATTCCTAATATCTGATTTGTATCCATTGATTCTTTTCGTAGGGACTGTCCAGTTTGGCCGATGTATATAGCAGTGGGGCATTGTTGGCACACGATGGCATATATTACGTTAGTAGATGTGCAGGAGAATGAACCAGTGACAGTATGGCTGATCGGGTTAGGTCCTGTGATGGTGCTGCTGGTGTATATATGTGGGCAGAGTTGGCACCGAGGTTTGTGGCATGGATTGGTTCCTGAGTTAGAGTTATTATGGTGCGGTGTGTAGTTGCTGGTGAGACTATGCTTCAGGTTGGCGGGTTGTCTGTGGGCAAGGAGGCAGACCTCCTTTTGCAGATTCAGACTAACACGGCTACCCCTCTGATACTTGACACCCTATAGTAGTTGTGATTTCAATATGTGACCTCTGGAAATTTCCACTACATGCATCTAACGAAGTGGGTCTTTGCCCACGAAAGCTTATGCTCCAACACTTCGGTTAGTCTATAAGGTGCCACAGGACTCCTCGGCGCTTTTCAGATTCAGACTGACACGGCTACCCCTATAGTAGTTGTGATTGCAATATGTGACCTTTCAGTTACTATCAGTGCCATCCCAACAGGGGGCCAACAGACTTGCCAGGCCCCTGGGCAAGTTGGGAGGAGGCTCCGTGCTCCTGGAAGGAGCAGGGCCTCAGGTGGAAGGGGTGGGGCTGCGCCAGACAGCCCTCAGTGCCACCCAGACCGCCCTCCACCCCCAAGTAGCTCTCAGGCTGCCTGGAGTGCACCCCACGGCCCTCCAGCTGGGATTTAAAGTGCTTGGGGCCCTTTTGAACGGCCAGGCAACTGCCCGCTTGACTCCCCCCCTTCCCCATCAGAAGACCTGCACCCCAAGTACCTACCTCCAAGTAATTCTGGACTCCGAGCACAGGCTGGTCAGACAACGTCTTCATGACGCCACTGCAGAGCAAAAGACAATCAACAGTTATTAGTCATGGTCAGGGAACCTCAACCTTCAACGAATGGCTGAACGCAGGCTATCATCATCAACCTTCAGCTGGGTACCGGGGCTACAGCAAAATAAGGTACCCAGCCGATCATCAGCTTCTCTATCAAGTGAATTGGGTTGGGACTGAGGTCCAAGGAATTAAATATCTAAAACATAACCCAGGATCACATGCTACCTTTCACTTCTATGCATAGGAGCAGAAAGCAGGAGGAGCTGGCTGAAGGGAGGGAGGGAGCCAAAAATAATGGTGCTCTCCCCGCACCTTCTCCTGCAAAGAAAGGGCTTTGCTTGTTTAGATGCGGGAGAAGCAGAGTCTCCTGGTTATTGATTATCTCAAAATTCAGGGGAATTTGAGGAACCGATAACTTTTACTAGCCTGGTTTAACCCTCCGCTGCATAAGCCTGACCCAAAACCCATTCAAAGCAAGGAGGGTTCAAAGCTAGAGCACCGAGCTAGGACTTCAGTGCCAATCCCTCCTCTGCCACAGACTTCCTGTTAGGGATGTAAAATCCCATTTAATTAGCTAACTGGTTAAACATTAAGTTAACCGGTTAACAGGGGTAGGCAGGGGAGTCACTCCAGAACAGCCCCCATGTGACAGACAAGGGCTACTCTGGCCCGGCTGCTTCCGATCCCGCGCTCAGCTGCTGGACTGCCCCTGGGTAACAGTTAACCATTGCCTGGTAAGCATCACCCGTTAAGGTTAACCGGTTACCTGTTCATGTCCCTACTGGCTGCTGCGGGCTGCACAGACATACCCCTAGGGATAGATTTTTTTTTAACATAGTTGGACGTCGACAGATGCTGTTGAAAATCCCCAGTAGGTACCCGTGTGCATCTTTAGACACCTAAATACCTTTTAAAAATTGACCTTTGGTTTTCTCTGCCCCACTTTTCCATCTGTAAAAATATTTCCCTCTCTCACAAAGGTGCGAGGACAAAAGCATTCAACACTGTCAAGTGCTCAAATACTTCAGTTACAGGGGCCCAACGAATATTTTAGATAGACTGTCATTGACTTTAATGGGCTTTGGATCAGACATCAATACGGTGCACTGAAGTAAAATACATATCTATATGTATATTTTAGCTTAAGACTGCCGGCCAGTCTGTTTGATCAAGAATTCCTCCTAAACAGTAAGAGCTAGGGCCACCAAATTTGGTTTGTAGCTTCCTCTTATCCTAACTTAATGCAAGGTCAGGGTTTGGTTGTGCCAGGGAAACAGGAAGTGCAGGGAATGGGACTGTTTTCCAGAACACAGAAAGTAAGGAAGGGCTGCTGTTCAGAGGGGTGCAATACTGCAGAGTGACCACTGGGGGCAGTGAGCGTAGGGGAGAGCTATATGCACAGTGACCAGTGGAGGCAGCCGCGCCACCAAGAGAATGGAGATCCAGAGCTGGTGCTTGTCATCTTACCTGCACCAGACCAGTTAAGTGGACCCCCTGCCCTGAACCTCTTCCCCTTGGCTGCAGTGCTGGGTCGGGGTGGGAAAGAGAAAAGGCCCCTGCCTGCCAAGGGGGGGGTGACTAGAGGGAGAGAAAAGGCCCCTGCCAGCTGAGGGGGAGGGGGAGAGCTCGGGGAGAGCCCCCAACCTTCACTCTTGCATTCCCCTAGCCTCCTGCCCTACCCCCCCACGCATATCTCCAAGGCCCTTTTCTGACTCATGCGCGCCCCCCCCCCCAAACCGCCAGCCTCCTGCCGTGAAGGACCCGGGCAATGCCAGATAGGTCTTCTAGTTCATTTATATAATGTTTTCCTACCACTATATGCTGCTAATTTAGTCAGGCCCTTATTTAAAAAGCAATTAAGCACATGCATAATCTTAAACACATGCTTATGTCCCCTGACTTCAAGGGCTCTGATTATTGAACTGTATTGAATTGGGGGCCACATGACCAGGAGTCAAAGTTTTACAAAGACTTATTAACAATTCACGTTGGATGGAGTTTGCTACTCCTAGCTACAGTAATTGTGCCATTAATAATAATGGCCTAATTGGATTATAGCCAAAGAACAATATTTAAGCAGCAGATGCAGACACGAACCTATGACTATTGTTTTAACAACAGATGACATTTGCATCTCTTATTTCAGTTATTCCTTCTCTAGTCTGCTTTCATTGTCTGCCCAATAGAATGTCTCACCGAGATTTAAAGAGAGACTCACACAAAGGGGAAAAAAAGAAAAGCAAAATAATGCAATCTCAGCTGTCAAACTGGATTACGTGGCATATCCAACATTCAAACGCTCCCCGCAAATACCAAATGGCCCCTTTCCCATGTCTACAGAAGTGTTTATCTGCCTTAGTCCTCTGCATCCTTCACAGATGAAAGGAAATGGTAAAATACAACACACTGCATTTTTAACAGCTGTGAATTATTTTGCTTTTCATAGAAACCCCAATCCCCAATTTTCTCCTTGTTCTCTAGCCAGGCCTTGCTCAGCCACCATCCCATTTACACAGGAACCACCATGATGGATCACACCGGATCCATCCTTAGCTACTGAGATTTCCTCCTCTCTGGTCATACTGCTTTTCCCTTGCTCCGCTCCCCACCCCCCCATGATGTCCGCACACAATCCTGCCAAAAGCCACTTTCCTTCCTCCCACAATGTTCTACTCACTTCACACTCTTCTCCGAGTCTCCTGCAGCGGGGATGCCGCAGAAATTAGAGATGTTAAAATGCATTTATTTTTGTAAACATGTAATGGCAGAAAATTTCAGCAGTTACATGTTTACATGCGGGGCGGGGGGGAAGAGGAGGGAGGAAGCAGGTGGGAGCCGGTGCTCCCAGAGGTAGTTAGGAGGGGGAGACAGGGCTCCGCAGGAGACGGTACATGCTTGAAAGTCGGCTCCCTGTGCATGCTGGGTCCCACAGAGCTGCCTCCCACCCACCCCCCGCTTCCATGCTGCTGCCTCTGATACAGAGGCAGCAGCGTGGGGGGGAAGGGAGAGGAGTTTGCATGTAACGGTGTACACGAGTACATATTCACACTCCTAGCAGAAATTCAGCCTAAGGTATCTTGACTCCAGCTACGCTATTCTTGTAGCAGGGTTGCATATCCTAGGTCAATTTTCTCAAGGTCAAACTGTTCTGGATGGTGCAAAAATCAACCTACATGGACCCACTCACTGGATCAGGGCCTCAGTCTGTCTCCATTGATTCAAATGGAATTACTCTGGCTTTACACCAGTTTGAGATCAGAACCTGGCTCTTTTTTTCTATCCTTCAAGGGAAATGTGTTGTCCTTCCTCCATCAATACCTCCAGCTAGGGACTGAGGGAGGAGGGACCCAGGACAAAATATTCCTCCACCCCAAACTATGTGTCCTCCAGTTTCAATTTCTAACCCCCAGGTGATGTATTCCTGCTCTCCTCCCCCTCTGTATTCAAACACGTCACTAATATTTACCATAAAGACAATGCATTATTTACCTTCACAACTGGTATGTTGTTTCTTTACCTCCCACTCCACTAGGACAGAGAGCAAGCGTGAAAAATGAGGGCATTTTTATCCCCCTGAAGGAAGGGGTGATAGTTGAGTATATAACCCTGCAAATTCATGGACATCCGCGTTATATCCGCAGGTATCTGCGCCCACTGCCATGGATGCGGATGCAGCTCATTTTTACAGATACAGATTTTGTATCCACGCAGGGCTCTCTATGTAAGATAATGCCCCTACTATCAGGGCATCTGGTCACCCTGCACCCACCCTAGGACAGTACAGGTCACTTGTTTTCACACCACCAGTTCGGGAAGGTAACATTCCACATCCTAATGACATAAAAAAAACCCAAACGATGGGTACATAAGAACAATTTGCAACTCCTCTATCAGCTTCATGAAGCATGGAGACTATTTATTTCCCTTTTTCCCCCCCCTTCTCTCCCTTTCCATCCCATTTATTTCAAAACTGGGCTTTTAATAACTCCATTCAGCTGAAGAAGTGGCTTAGAATCATAGAACCATAGAGCTGGAAGAGACCTCAGAAGGTCATCAAGTCCAGCCCAGAGCCATGGACTTGTGCCCACAAAAGCTGGTGATACCATCTACACGTTTTGTGAGTCTCCAAGGTGCTGCAAGACTATTTGTTCGGGGTTTTTTTTTTTTAAAACAGCAAATAGTCTAGCAGCACCTTGGAGACGAACAAAACATGTCGATGGCATCACCAGCTTTCGTGGGCACAAGCCACTTCTTCAGAGGCCTGGAGTATTAAAAGTCCAGATCCGAGCATCCATAAGGGAAGGAAGCTGTTCCAGTTACAGCCGAACGCCGCTACCCCTCTGCAGCACTCTTCAGGGTACCTACCTATATTTGGTCCCCAAGTACTGAAAGAAAACTAAGTACCGCGTGGTGGGCGAACTCATGGCTGGCTTCCGAAAGCCCTCGCTTAGCACGCTCGGATTTCCGCCCAGGCTCGCGCGGCAGCGACGCCTTCCCTGGCTCCGGATTGAAACGGGTTTTGAGCCCCTCCCTCCCCAGAGCGGCCCTTCCTCGCTGCCCCGGCTGGCGAGGGCACCCGGAGCCTCTCCCCACGCCCGAGCCCGCGTGGGAACCGGCTTCCTGGCGCAGGCCCCGAGCCGGGCGAGCTAATCAGCTGCCGCCTGTGCCGGGGGCCGCCCAGGCCGGAATTCCCTCCCCCGGCTGGTTTCCTCCGCCGGAGCGCGCGGCCGCCCAGCCCGGGGGGGCTCCCAGCCGCGCGCCCCTTCCCACGGGGCGTGCAGCCCGGCGCTGTGCAGGCAGCGCCAGGGGGAGCCACGTGGGCGCAGCCGGGAGAAGCGTCCAGGGGCCTCTGGGGGTGGGCGTCGCTCTGCAACTTCGGGCGAGCGCTAGCCAGCCAGAGAGCGAGGGGCGGCGCCGCTACTTAGTTGCCAGCCGCCTCAGGGAGCGACGGAAAACTCCGCCGCTGGGCTAAAGCGCGGACCGACAATGGCCTGGCCTCCCCCGCCCTGTCGGTTTTCGGCATATAAATAGGGTTACCAGAGTTGAGCTTGCAAAAAAGAGGACAAGTATCCGAGGGGTAGCCGTGTTAGTCTGAATCTGCAAAAGCGGCGAGGAGTCCTGTGGCACCTTCTAGACTATCCGAGGGGTAGCCGTGTTAGTCTGAATCTGCAAAAGCGGCGAGGAGTCCTGTGGCACCTTATAGACTATCCGAGGGGTAGCCGTGTTAGTCTGAATCTGCAAAAGCGGCGAGGAGTCCTGTGGCACCTTATAGACTATCCGAGGGGTAGCCGTGTTAGTCTGAATCTGCAAAAGCGGCGAGGAGTCCTGTGGCACCTTATAGACTAACCGAAGTGTGGGAGCATAAGCTTTCGTGGGTAAAGACCCACTCCGGCAGATGCATGACTACATGCATCTGACGAAGTGGGTCTTTACCCACGAAAGCTTATGCTCCGACACTTTGGTTAGTCTATAAGGTGCCACAGGACTCCTCGCCGCTTTTGCAAAAAAGAGGATGTTCCCGAGGGGGAGTGTGTCTGGGTCAGTATCTACCAGCTCACCTTGTATTCGTGTGTTTGATAGATATTCCATATGGGAACCCTAATGTAAAAATGCCTTTTTTCATCCCCTAGCTTCCTTGTTTTGTTTGCAAGGGGAAATAGCAGGGGGGGGTTTAGCAAAAATGTTTCCCCCTGCAGTTTGCACCACAGGCAGCTGCTGGGGTGGGGGGAGCTCGCCAATGGAATTGATCAGAGACAGATGTAAACCCAAGGGGAAACTGAGTAGGTTATCAATATGGCCCAACCAGCAGTGGTCCCTGAAAGCTTATGCTGCCACCCACCAGAGCTTCAGATGCAGTCTGGCTGATTGGCCGAGCGCCCACCGCCAGGTGTTTTGTGTCTGCTGGTGGTGCTCATCTGCCCAGGCCTCCGTGCATAGGTAACCCACGCACCTTCCGGGGTTAGTGGCCATCTAGTGGCACTGAGACCACTTACAGAGAGAATAATGAAACCGCTCTCCAATCTCAGCTACCAGCCAGCTGGCTTTTTAGCTCATGTGTAGAGGGTCATGCCTAGGCCTCAGCAATCCTAGGTTCAGTTCTGCCTGATGGTGTTACTCGTGTAAAACAATTTATTCCACCCATAGATAGAAAACACTGCCGACACCCTGAGAGCAATGTGAGAAACACGATGCATAAAGAGTGAAAAAACAAATTTTAAGCAGAATATTCAAAAGCAGATAAGGAACTTAGAACCTAAGGTCCCCCTTTCAAAAGAAATTTAACACCCAGATCCTCAAAGCTATTGAGGTGGGGGGGGGCACCTAAATACCTTTGAGAATCTGGGCCTTCATGCCTAAGTCACTTATAAAAATGAGGTTTAGGCTCCCAAGTGACTTGGGAGTTTTGGAAAATGTTGCCCTTTATGTTTAAAATCCATTCATTTACAGTAAGCTACAGTCATCTGCAACAAAGAAATAATATTTTGTGGTCCAGAAGTGCAAGATTTTAGGTCTATGCCCCCTCAAAATAATTAAAACAAAAAACTAAGGGAGCCCTGGCAGAAGCAACTATATAGCTAGCAATCATCCTGGATGGGACCCTGCAGAAATGTGTGCTGTCAAATGCAGCACGAACTGATGCCAGAATCCCCTTGGCTAGGTATGGGAGTGAAGAAATTCTTGCCAATCCTCAAAACAGAGTTTCTGTACAGAGCACAGGCTTTCTGCTGGCCTGTAATACAAGTGTGAGCATCTCCTGAGCTGTGCAAGAGACATTGCTCTTTATCTTATCTGCTCCACTGAATCCCTTCTACCCAGAGGTCCAGCAAATGGTGCTTCTACAG
This sequence comes from Rafetus swinhoei, assembly GCA_019425775.1. Taxonomy (NCBI): domain Eukaryota; kingdom Metazoa; phylum Chordata; order Testudines; family Trionychidae; genus Rafetus; species Rafetus swinhoei. Next base: position 9,760,871 of record CM033441.1, read on the forward strand.
AAAGTAGGGAGGGGAGTAGACCTGTCATTACCTTGGATGCTAGCAGGGAGGGTTGCACTCAGGCAGGGTCCCCTGTTAGCACCATTACTGTGTCTAGATCTGTCACTGACCAGTGTCATCTCAAAATGGAAGTGTAGTCTAATGGTTAGAACAGGATCTTGGGAGTGAGATACACCACTACGTTACCTTCCCAACTCTGGGAAGGCTGCATGGTCAGTTGATTCAAGATGGAGCTTGTGGGTTCTGCTACGGTCTTTGACAGACCATACGGGTGGGCAAATAATAATAAATGTGCCTCAGTTTCCCCATTTGTCATGGAGAGTCTGATCATTCCCCGCTCATGGTTATGTGGTCTGGGAAGCGTGAGCACCTCAGGTGGGAGGGGCTACAGAAGGGCAACATATTGGTAATGCTAATGAAAAATACAAGCTGGAAATCACCGAGCTGAAGGGAGTCATGCTCCACAGAGCTGTGCACAATGGATTTGCAGGAGCATTTAGGTGAAATATATGACTTGAGACTGTGGCCTTTACTCACAGTGGTACTCATGCAGGTCATTCTATTACATTCAGTGGAATGACTCCTGTGATTAAGAGCTACTCTATAGAGCAGACCCTCAGCTGGAGTAAATCGTAATAGTTTAGAGGATTTGGGGGGTTCTATAACAATTTTTACCAGCCCAGGAGCTGCCTGAAGGTTGCAGAATCAGGCCCAGAATGACTCTCTCAAACGACCATCCATTTTAACATTACTCCAAAGCACATTTCGTTTTGCTGTCGCCACTCCATGGCTTCAGAGATGAATGGCTGTGCCATTAACCCATTCCATCACATACCTATTTCCCATAGTGATGCTTTCTGGTCAGGGTTACACAAATCTGCTATGATCTTCTCAGCTAGGCTCCCTAATGAATTAATCAAGAATGAGATTCTGCCATTTAGGCAATAGATCTTAATTGCCAGGATCTGCCTTTCTCCAAGGAATGTAGGCCCCATAATCCCTTCTAATTAGCACAAACACACTTAGCACCTATTTTCAATTTAATATCGGTATAAGGAATACCGTAGATTAACATACTACCAGACACATGCAGTGCTCTCCCAATCCATGGGAGCAGCATTAGGGCTATACACTTTCCTTATAATAAACCCACAAAGCAAGGCAATTCATAGTTAAGGTAGAAGCCTCAAATCAGTGCTGCGGACACAGTTGAATGACATTAAAGAGTTCCCCCCCGCAGTGCTTGCTTACAGAGGTGTAATCCTTAATTGCAAAGACCCAGACAGGTGGTAGGCTTGTCCTTCTATTTATATGTAGCATTCTTCTTCTGTGAACCTCCTGGCATGTTTGGGATGGTGGCGGCGTAGATGATCTTAAAAAAAAAAAAAAGTGTAATCGCTATAAATACTGAAAAGTCGTCAGCAGAAGATGTCATTGTGTTATTTAATTGAAGATCTTCCTGGAAAAGCTCTTCCACACACTGCAATACACATGGTCACCTAAAGATTTTAACTTTTTTGTCCAGTGGATAAAGGCAAAACAGGAGAGCTAGGTCCTATTCTTGGCTCTGCCACGGTGTGATTTTTGGGAACGTTTCTTTGATTCTCAGTACCCCCCACTTTTCCCCCCTGTGAAGTGAACCTGATGCTGCTTACCTGCCATCGTAAACTTAATACTATTCCTTCCTGAGTCTTATCACCCAGAGATCTCAAAGGGTTTTACGAAGTATCATTATTTCCATTTTACAGATGGAGAAAGTGAGGCACAGAGCCTCAACATGATTTCCCCCAAAATTACACCTTGGCAGAGACAGGAATAGAATGCAGGTCTCCTGGGTACCAGTCTAGTGCTCTGTCTACTGGGTCAGACTGTTGCTTTGCATATGATAGATGAAAAATCACTTAAACGCTTAAAAGTGCCACATGTTGTAGTTATTTACTTTATGTGCATGATAATATCTCTGGGTTGGGCCTTTTGTTTTGTGCCACTTGCAAGAGCAAGTAGGGCTAAATCCTAACTCAGATGGGGGAAGGGCTATTCCAATGCTGATTCAAATCAAATTAGCATGTCAAAAACATTAACACCCCAATTCTTCAGGCTAAGTTTACACTGGCACTTTACAGCGCTGTAACTTTCTGGCTCAGGGTGTGAAAAAACACCTCCCTCTAAGTGCAGCAAGTTACAGCGCTGGAAAGAGCCAGTGTGAACTAGGCTACAGTGCTGGGAGCCACACTGTGAGGTCAGTTTGCTACTCCCCTTGTGGAGGTGTTTACACAGAGCACTGGGAGAACTCTCTCCCTACGCTCGAGCCATGGCCTCACTTTCAGTTTAAAGCACCGCCACAGCTGCGCTTTAAGCTTTTAAGTGTAGACAAAGCCTTAAACAGCAAAACAGATGTGTAACTTTACACTTGTGAGTAGCCCAGCAGGAAACATAAGAACGGACATACTGGGTTAGACCAAAGGTCCAGCTAGCTCACTATCCTGTCTTCTGACAGTGGCCAATGCCAGATGCCCCAGAGGGAGGGAGCAGAACACTGAATCATCCAGTGATCCCTCTCCTGTCATCCATTCCCCCCCTCTGACAAACAGAGGCTAGGGACGTCATTCCCACCCATCGTGGCTACTAAGCATTGATGGACCTATCCTCCAGGAATTGATCTACCGGTAGTTCTTTTTTGAACCCTGTTAAAGTCCTGGTCTTCACAACATCCTCTGGCAAGGAGTTCCACTGGTTGACTGTGTTGTGTGAAGAAAAACTTCCTTTTGTTTGTTTTAACCTGCTACCTATTAATTTCATGTGGTGACTCCTAGTTCTTATGCTATGGGAACAAGTAAATAACTCTTCTTTATTCACTTTCTCCATACCTGTCATGATTTTATAGATCTCTATCATATCCCCCCTTAGTTTCCTCTTTTCTAAGCTGAAAAGTCCCAGTGTTCATATGCAGGGCTCGACAAATCCATTTATCTACTTGCCCGTGGTGAGTAGATTTCAGCCAGTTGCCCGTTCACCGGCGGTGCGCGCATGCACAGTGCAGGTCTGGCGCATGTGCGGTGCCGGGCTGGTGAGTGGATTTCGCCTTGGTTTGTCAAGCCCTGTTCATATGCTTAAGTCTTTGTTGGATCAGGCGCTAAAGTGGCAATGCTTACAAATGTGAGTGTAAGTATTCCCACTGACTTCTGTGAGGATACTCATGTAACTAGGTGTATAATTTAATACACTAAAAACACGTGATATCATAGCCTGGGTCAGTAGTAAACAAGGACAGTATGCAGGAGGACTCAAACCAATTAAAATCCATTGCCCACTTATATAAAATGGAAGTTAGAATTTCTAATGGAAAAATCTGACCAACTTCCCGCTATACTGGTCGCATCTGGACTCTGTTATAATGAAACTGATGAATCTCACTTTTAGAAAGCATAGTGGTTTTTAGTCCCCTAGCTCTCCTCCCTTTCACTTCCCCTCCCCTTCTCAACATGGGACGTCCTAAAGAAAATTCAAAAAATGTAAAAAGTCTTGCCTTATAACTTTCCATGAGCTCTTAGCATGCCTGCGACGTACAATGATCATGTTACATAAATCAGACATTCACTTACTGTGCAGTTTTCCTCCCTCTGTCCGACCAATGCCGGCTTAGAGGCCTGTGAGAAACATGAGCATTGTCTAGAGATACATTTTAGCTGCAATGTTTGCCTCCAGAACTGGGCCTGAATTCCCTCGAGTTTTTGGTTTGCCCTGTTTCTGAGATAAAGTTTTGATCTAAATCCAAATTTTCCCAGCCGTTTAGATCATTTGGCTCTTGTCTTTTGGTTCAAGGCGGCATTGACTGTGATTCATTTGCTTAAATATAGATTTACACCTAAAAAACCCCCCATGTAATTGTTTTAAAAATGTGAAATGACCAGGCCATGATGCAATCTGTACCGCTCCCTGCTTTGCAGTACAGAAACAGCTCCCTGTGCTCCTGCTGTTGGTGCTGCTTAACTGGGTAAGGATCAAGATTAAGCGCACCCCATTTATTCCAGTTTATCCGGGCCAATTAAATGAACTTGATCTGTGCAAAATGTCATCCATTCATAGATTTGCAAGGCTGATTATGCCCTCACATTGGCTCTACCCCTGTATGATTCCATCGATGTTACTGAAGTTACTTCTGTTTTACACCAGGATGGCCAATAGTAGCAGCAAACCCAGAGAATTTTTAAAATCACCCTGGAGCTTGGTGATTCAGAGGGACCTGGAGCACCGGCTGCTGCTGCTGCTGCTGCTACTGCATCAGTGGCGTTAGCTGGAGACCTGAGCCCTTTAAATTGCCATCGGAGCACTGTGCTGTGCACTCCAGCAGCACTGAGGGCTAGTGTGTGTGTGGGGAAGGAGAGGGGGGACTCCAGGCAGTGCTGAGGGCTAACTGGAGACTGGTGCGGTGCATTCAGGACAGTGCTGAAGGCAGGATGCCTTGGCCCCGTCCCTTCTGCCTGAGACCCCTCCCATTCCAGGAGCACAGAGCTGCCCCTCCCCCACCTTGCCCAGGAGCCCACGTAAACATTTGGTGCCCCTGATTATGAGCATCATCTTGCTACCTTTGTCATCAACAGTACAGGAAAGGGCCTTGTGTAATCCACAAGGATGGGCGTACTTTATTGCGCAGATCGAATGGTGGCAACTGTATAAAATGCGGAGGACTCGTTACCCTTTTCAAAACGCAACCACAGTCTTCGAAAAATCTGGCCCTGCTGAGTTAGAACCAGGAAACAGATACCATGTGGGTGGACAGCAAGACATTGCTTGAGCTTTCTCCTCAACCCCTCTATCCCTCCCCACTCTCCAGAAATAATAACAAAGGCTCTAAAAATGCCCGTGGCCAGTTCAATGCACATTTTTATTCCCCTCCAGTGAGTTGAGAAGGAAAACGCCAACCTGCTGTTAACTTAGAGGGCAAGAGTTTGATCTCGGTTATGTAAATCAGAAGTCACTGCCTGGAAGGGAACTAAGAGTGAGGCTGATTAAATAGTGCAGGTTGAACCTTTCTAGTCCGGCACTCTCTGGTCAAGCAACATCCATGATCCGGCATGATTTGAGTTACCCAGATGTGCACCTATCATGGGTCTGGCCAAGTTTCCCACAGTCCCATAAAGTTTATTTACAGCCACTAGTCCTGACCGTCAGTGTTCTGTGCTGTTATTTAGCTGTAACGTATCCCTAACTGAAACAAAAGACAGGACTATGCAGCACTTTTGTTTCCTGTCTTTTGTTTCAGCTAGACCAGACTAACACGGCTGCATCTCTATCATTATCCCTAACTGTCTCTGAGAGCCCAGGAAGCAGTGGAAGTCTTGGTAATGCTGCTAGACAATACTGACCTCCAATAGTTCAGCAAGTTCTTTGATTCGGCACCGGTCAGGTCCCGAGGATGCCGGACTAGAGAGGTTCAGTCTGTATTGCCCTTGCAGAGGTGTCCTGGCTCCCCCGGTAAAGACCTGTGGGCCATTGTGTTTGAGGGCTGACAAAAGGGGGAGGCAAGTGCAGCCAGTGGTACAGAGACCCCTCAAACAGTCTAACTGATGTGTGAAGACAGTGAAATGGGAACCAGAGGGGTTCCACCACATGGCTGCCCCCATGTTTCTCCGGGGGAGGAGGGGGCTGATTACACCTGTCTCTGAAGTATGGGGTTCAGGGCACTCTCTGACATATTCAGGCCAGCCATTGGCGGGGAGGAGGGGAGGCGTCAACCGGGACAATTGCCCTGGGGCCTGGCAATTCAAAGGGACCTGTGGCTCCTGGCCAGTGCTGTTGCTACTGTGGCAGCAGTGGTGGCCAGAGCCTGGACCCTTAAAATCGCTGCCGGAGCACTGTGAAGTTTAACCAGGTAACCAAATAAGGGGGGAAGGTGCTCCAGCCCAGCGAGAGCAGCCCTGGTCTCTACTCCCTACTTGGCCCAGCTGCAGGCTGGGGCTGCTCCCGGGATGTCCGGAGCAGCGTCGGCCTGCGATACACCCAGGCCATCGTAGACAGGGGCTGGGCCCTGTGGCGCTGGAGCAGCCCCCTGCTCACAGTGGCGAGCTACTCCAGCCCCCACCAGTTAACCAGAACCAGTAAAACTCACTGGTGAACCAGTTAGCCTTTCCCCTCCCTAAGGTGAATAGTGGTGGCTCATTTTGGCGGATACAGATGCAGATACAACATGTTGTGTCCACGCAGGTCTTGACAGACCAGTCGGGGAGGCCTGTGGGCGTTGCGTAGGGCCCAAAGGCTGCAGGACGAGGGGGCGGCAAGGCGGCAAGGGGTTGCCAGGACCCGGCAGGACGCACCTGGAGTCTCCAGAAAGGAAAGCTTCATCGCTAAGGAGCCATGGTGTCCGGAGCTGTAACAAGGGTGGGGCCAGGGCCAGATTAAAGGGGGGGCTAGACAGGCAGCTGCCCGGGGCGCCAACCTATGGGGGGTGCCTGATTGAAGTGGTAAGGGGCGCTGCGCGCCCAGGGGCGGGGCGCCGTGCGCCCAGGGGCGGGGCCATGCATGCGCCGCGTGCCCCCTGCCCGGGGCGCAAATATAGCTCGGTCCAGCACTGGGTGGGGCAAGTGGGGCACTCGCCCCAGGCGCAGTACATTTAGGGGCACAAAATTAAAAATTAGAAAGTTAAAATATTATTTCATTGATCTCTTTCCTATCATCCATTTGTAATCTCAGTATATGTGCAATTAACAAGGTGTGCAATGAATTAAATGAATACAAAAAATTAAGAATTTTATAGTTTTTTTTGGGGGGGGGGGCAGTTCAGTAGCTTGCCCCAGGCGCAGAAAACCTTAGTTTCGGCTCTGATGGTGTCATGTGACGAAACCTCCGGGGAATTCATCCACCCCCAAAGGGGCCGGGGCGGGCGGGAGCGTGGCTGCAACTCGCAGCTGTGCAGTTTGGCGACGCTCCCTGAGCGTGACAGGCCGGCGGGGCTGGAGCTGCCTCGCTCCCTCCTCTCGCAGCCAGTGACAGGCGAGCCCGGGGAAGGGAGCGTGCATGTGCCTGGCGGTGGCTCCACTCAGCCCCTGGACTGCGGCGGACGGAGGAGAGGAAACCGGGGGCCCCTGGCGTGCGGGGGGAAGGAAGCGCGGGGGGTGGGCAGCGGCTGGAGGAGGGGCTGGTTCCTCTCGGTGGGAGATGAACTTTCTCAATTAAAAGCGCCTGGAGCAGAGCTGCCAACATGACGGTGGAATTTGAGGAGTGCATCAAGGATTCGCCCCGGTTCCGGTAAGGGATCCCCCCTTGTACCTGTCGGGGGGTGGGGGGCCTCAGCTGCATCTCCGGCCGCCAGGTGCATGCAGATGCCGGGCACACACCTGCGGGGCAGGCTGCCCTGCCTTGCCACGCCACCCTAGAAGTGCCGAAATGAGATGGGAGAAGGACCCATTGGGTCCTGTGTCGCTTCCCAGGGCTCCATCAGAAATGCTGCAAAGAGAGCGGGGAGGGGGGGAAGGTGCGTTTGTTTTTTAGGGTCCTCCCATTCGTCGCCCCCATTTCCTCCGTGCGCACCCCAATAAGCACCGGGTGTTTGCCCTCGCATGCGCCCAGCCTTGGCGCAGCACCTGCAAATGAGCAGCGGCCGGAGGAGCCCGGGGAGGAGAGGTGGAAAGGCTGCTGGAGGGACGCGGCGAAGCTCCACGCTTTCTAATCGCATTAGAGGGGGAGAAAGTGGCCTGTGTAATCCGGGAAGGGGCTGTGTGTCTGTCTGAGGATCCGCACTGGGAAGGGGAGAAAGGGGCAAGCCTGGAGCGAGGCAGACTGCATGGCCAGGGCCTGTCTCCTGGGTTAGCTCGTGGGTAGAGGTGCTGCGCCTGTCTGTATAGTGCCGAGAACCTCTCAACCCACCAGCGATCCCTGTATCTGGTGGAAACCATTTCAATCCGGAGGGTGCAGCCCCCCCTCCGTACCCCTAGTTCCAACCCTGATGGCTGGGGGCTGTGGAGGAGAAAGCTCTAAGCCTCAGGGATGTGCAGGGCAGGGCTGCCCGTGTGCACGGTCCCCTCCACATGCCCTGCAGATGGAGATGTCTCAGTGTCAGCTGTCCAGCTGTGTTGGGATCACAGGCAAGGCAGGACTCTGATTCCTTGGGGCTGGGTGTTGCCTTGTGTTCCGCCAGCCACCAGATACAAACAAGTTCTAGGATTTTCCCAAGGCTAAATCCAGAAAGAGAGACCCCAACTGAGCCTGGAGAGACGTCTTGGGCAAAAATCCAGTTGCCTTAGACAAAGAACAGCTTGCACGGGTAGCCTTGTCACTCTAACGGGAGGCAATTACCCAGAGTTCAGAACCAACCCCCAAAACCTTGTAATTCATTTTTGTACTTAATGATCTTTTTTTGCTGTCAAGGTCATCTGCTGTGGTGGGGTAGGGGGAGAGCTTAAAGCACATAAAGGATTCAATTCAATTACTATCCCCTTATTCCGGGCTTTGATCCAGACAGTTCACAATTTATAAATGATTCTGTCAATCAAAAGGGAAAAAAAATCCGCCTCTCTGCCCAATACTCCGGAAGAAGGTGACTGTAAGCGGCCGCATTGGTACGAACAGACTCCAACGGCACGATGGGGAAGAGGGTACTCCATTTAATCTGGCAACAGCTGGGCTGATGGATGAGATTTTTCAATTAGTTAGAAGCTTTGCCCCCAGGTCTAGGTGATAAATGTCCCAATGCTGTTGCTGTAGCAGGGTTAGGCTCTGATTTACATGGTGCTGACTTTTGTTCTGTACATGCTGCCCGGTTCGTTTTGCTTCCCAGTGCTGTTAAAATCGTTAGCTCTGGCCTGCGTGTAGCGGTCAAAAAAAGACTCCCAGCTGCAGCTGGCGTAAATTGGTGTCGCTGGAGCAATGCTGATTTACCCGGGCTGAGGATCTGTCCCGGTGACACAGAACAGTTTTCTGTGGCATCAAATTCATTCTCTTTGAGGGTTGTTGGCAGCCGTCGTAACAAGGAATCGCAGGCTCTCACAACAAAAGACTCCATCCTAGTCCTACTGCAGTGAAGCCAGGCTACTGCACAAATGCAGGAGGCTGGGGAGAGGGTTCCAGCTTATGGACCCTGACAGTGCTGCCCCATTACACCAGACGCTTGCTGGGGAGGATGCTGTAACAGAAAAGATCAGACTCTCCAAGGTTAATGACCCCACTACTGCTGCTCCTACTATACTTGGGTGCTGACGGAAGCCAGGAAAGACAATAGATGGCAAAAACGGGGCGGGCGAGAGGGACACTGGTGCAGAAATAGGCCTGCAAATAGCAAGAGTCTCGGGGTGAGGACGGACGGTCACTTGTAGACGAGTCTGTCATCCCATGCTGCAAGGGCTTTTTGTGCAGCAAAACGAGGGTTTCCCTTTAAATGCATGAAGAAAAAACCCAGTGGACTGTGCCATTCATTAGAAAGGCTGCCATAGGCTATTGCTGGGGATGCTCAGAATGCCTGTGTTTGTGGGTTAAATGTAATTGTGTGTGTGTGTGTGTGTCAGAGACAGTGTGAGAGAGAGAATTTCCCTGTGTTTGTGTGTGGAAATGTAATAGAGTGTGTGTGTGTATGAGAGAGAGACAGAGAAAGAGTGAATTTCCCTGCGTGTGTGTGTAAATGTAATAGTGTGTGTGTGTGTGTATTAGAGAGACAGAGTGAATTTCCCTGTGTGTGTGTGTAATAGTGTGTGTGCGTATTAGAGAGAGAGAGAGTGAATTTCCCTGCGTGTGTGTGTAAATGTAATAGTGTGTGTGTATGTATTAGAGAGAGACAGAGACAGAGTGAATTTCCCTGCGTGTGTGTGTAAATGTAATAGTGTGTGTGTGTGTGTGTGTGTGTGTGTGTGTGTGTGTGTGTGTGTGTGTATTAGAGAGAGGCAGAGAAAGAGAGTGAATTTCCCTGTGTTTGTGGCATGTGTGTGTTTAAGGGGATTACAAAGAGGTTTCTTTTCCCCTGACACTTTAAATGTAGCTGAGCGTTTAGGCCCTCTTCTCAGTTGTCCCAAACCCTATTGCTAATGTGCAATGTCAAGTAATGCCGTGTGGGTAGTTTGAGCCAATGTGAGATGGCAGGGCAGTGCTGTTCCCTCCCCTGCTTTGCATTCGACTCTCAGGAGTTTTCCCTCAGCCAGAGCAGCTAGAAGTGCAGCAAGGCTTTGCGATGTGTTTGAGACTCGTGCCTCACACCTGAACGCACCTCGCATCAAACAACCCCCGCGGACGGGTGCCATTGTGTGGCAGAGCCTGTGAACGGGGCCGTGGCATCTTTCCAGGGCGGTGACTTCATGGGCCAGATGTCTTGTTCCACATGGCGGTGACCCTTTGCAGCGTGACGTCAGGACTGATTGATGTGTTTATTTATTTATTTAGCCGTTCGGCTGGGTGGGCGGTCGGCCAGGTTTCTCAGCAGGCCGGCAGCATCCTTGCTGCCTGGTCTCCTCTGTCTGTAAAAACAAAATGGCTCTCAGAATGCTCTGCTGGACCTTTACCAAGAGCCAGTTGTTTAAGCATGGAATTGTGAAGCCTTTTCCCACGTGGCTGGACACAGCCTGCCTGTCGCAGCGAGTGTGTGAGAAATGTTCTGGTAGGGAAGTGAGCGGTTGCAGTGCCAGTGGAGAATATCAGGGGAACTGACTGATGTGTCCTAAATAACTCAAAAGAACAGTGACATACTCCAGTGTTGGGTAAAAAGAAACAAACCCTCCCCAAACTCAATTAGGGTTTACTGTAGTCCTCCCTTGACACTTTTCCTCCTCTAACCGGGTCCTTCTGTTACTTGTATTTGTATTACAAGTGGTGCCCGGGCAGGATCTGGTCTTATTGTGCTAGGCGCTGCACCACTATGAGACAGCTCCTGTGCCAAAGAGCTTCCAGTCCCCATTCTACAGAGAGGGAAACTGAGAGATTGAGGGTACGTCTACCCAGCAGTGTTATTTCGGAATAACTGCTGTTATTCCGAAATAATCCAGTCCGCGTCAACACTATGAGCAGTTATTTTGACACAATGTCAAAATAATGGTGGGCTGGAAGACTTGTTACTCCAACTCCTGTAACCCTCATTGTATGAGGAGTAAGAGCACTCTTCCTCCGACTTTCCTATCTCGGACTTCCTGTGTGTAGACAGAGCCAAAAGCCAAAATAAGCTATTTCGACTTCAGCTATGCAATTGACGTAGCTCAAGTTGCGTAGCTTATTTTGGCTTTAGCCCTGCTGTGGAGATGTGCCATAAGTGAATTGCCCAAGGATACACAAGAGGTCTGTGGCAGAGACAGGAATTTAACCCAGATTTCCTATCTCCCAGCCCAGTGTCTGAATCAAACGACCATCCTTCTGTCCTTACTGGAAACCTTTGCCATAGCATCTAAGTGTTACCCTTATAGGCATTGTTCTGCCCCCCAGTTCTGTTGATTATTGCACTCTATTTGGTTTATTCCCCTGAGCAATAATCCCTAAATCATTGCAAATCTGTTTCACTGTCACACATGAAGGGAAGAAACACAGCTGCTTAGAGGATTTACGTATGCGGCGCATACCCACATCATGAGGCATCCTATAACAAGGCTGCTAACAATGCAATGCTTCTAGCCTCCTTTGGCAATCAAATCCAATTATACTTTACAATGCTCCACACCACCAGCTCAATGCAACATTAGGCCCAGTACCTCCTGCTTGATAGGGGCCATCTGCTGGGAGGAGAAACCTCTGTCCCCCCTCCCCATTTTTTCCCCCTTAAATATGTTCAGATCTATAGATTGGTAGGTAAACCTTGCTCCTGTTATGCACTTTGTCGAGACATGCACAGTCTCAGTTCCAGTAAACAAACATAATTACCTTGAAAGACCAGTTTTTAGTGCATTTGCATGCAATCCCCAATAGATACTAAAGCGTTCATCTGTCTGGCATGCGGAGCCTTTTGTTGCTTAACTCGCAGGGTAGCCTGTGAAATACAGGAAGAGATTTCGGACTTGTTTTTGTCAATAATGGAATCTCAAGAGCAGGGATGGGGAACCTTTTTTGGGCCAGGGGCCACTGACCCACAGAAAAATCAGTCGGGGGCTGCACACAAATGAGAGGCAAAAAAGTAAAACCAAACCCTCATTGATGTGGCCCCCAAATGAGGAGGAGAAAGACTCTCCCCACATTCCCTTTCCACACCAGAGCTTGGGTGGGGGGGGCAGGCTAGTAGATTTTGTGTCCTCCAGCTCCACGCTGGGATGGCAGGGGGGCTGGAGTACCAGTGTGGGCTCCCCAATGCTGAGGGGGGAGCCCTAAGCCTCGGGGGCCGGATCCAAGCAAGCCAGGGGCCACATCCAGCCCCCAGACCTTAGGTTCCCCACCCCCTGCTCAAGAGGAACCAGGGCCTGTGTTGAGATTAAATGAATTAAGGCCCGATTAACACCCTCATCTGTGCGGGTTTGTGATGTAACCAGCTGAGATCAGTTCTGTCCTTGCTGTGACTCAGAGGGTTCACATGTCAGGGGCAGGTCTGGCCACTCTTTTAGGATCTAGTGCCAAATCGGGAGGCTCAGACCCGGTCCTTAGTCAGTCCTTGCTGAGGGAAGACCCCTGCTGGAGCCATTGCAATCGGTACCAAGGGACAGGTTCTGCCACTCATACTCATGCTGAGTAGTACCTTCCTCGGGGGACAATCCCATGGAGGTCAATGGGGCTGCTTCCTGAGCCAGGGGCTACTCCTTGTGAATAAAGGCAGCAAAGTATGGCCTGAGTTTTGGGAGGCCCAAAACCCAAGAGGAGCCAGGGAAGGAAAGAACCACTGAGGAGGTTCCCTGTAGTTTCTAGCCATGGGATAGAAGAGGCTGTGGTACTGTGAGGCTCTACTGGAGGTGTTGTACCTCCAAAGCAGCTCCGGATGCAGTGGTCACACGGGACACACTGGGTCCTGTTGACAGGTGATCCCTCTGGCTACAGTTACCCCAGATACCCGTTTTAGCAGGTATCTCGCCCACAGGGAATAGGCAGCCTCCTTCTGCCCCACTCAAGCCCACCCGATCCAGAGACCAGCACAGAGGAGAAAGGAAAAAAAATTCCCAGGAGGCAGCAGAGCTCTTTCAGCACAGGATACCGTGCCAAGTGCATAGATCGGAGGCGCGCCATTCACCATCACCCCGAAGCTGTGCAATCCTTCCGCAGGCTTTGCAGATGTGGTTCCCAAAAGCACGCTCCCCCGGAGCAGCACAGTCATCAGGCAAAGGCACAAGCTAAGGTGTTTCCTTTGACAGCATGCAGGGGCTTGGGGGTTATTACTGGTCTCCTTAGAAAAAGGGAATCAAGAGGCATTCAGACCACTGAGAAAGGAGAGTGAAGTCTGCTCTGCAGCCTTCACAGAGAGGCCGCTGGCTTTTAGCTCATGCAGTAGGGGCTCATGACTTTAGCCCTAAGGTCGTATGTTCAATCCCACCTGCTGACAAGCCGGGTCTGTTGGCTTTACAGGTGGAGGGAGCACTTAGGTGGGTTACACGCGAATGCAAGAGAAACGCTACTGTTATTGCAAAAAGTACCTAACAGGTTGTTCCAAACACAGGTGAATTAAAGTCAATTAACCCACAAAAAGGTGCTGTCAGTCATCTCAAGAGTCTTGTCAAGGGCATTGATCATTTTCAGCTCCTGCTGTCACAAGATAATGCAGACTAATGGCTGGACTACACTGGAGTATTTTTGTACCAAATTGCACTGACTTAAATTACTGATCTTGTTTACACTTATAATTTACTACATTAAACTAATTTTGAGTAACTGGTATATGCGTAGTTTAAGCTGATTTAAAATGAGTCTATGTTAAGAGTTTGCACTGATATCAATGGTGCAACTGTTTAACTTAAGATATGATTTTACCCTGGTTTAGTTCAATCATTGCAAAAAATTAGATGGATGCTCTTATTTCAATGTAAATTAGATTTATTCTCGAGTAGTTTAAATTGACTTAATTTCAACAGAGTAGTTTAAACCAAAATGGGAGGGGCCACAAAGGGGGATTGAAACCTGCCTAATCAAATCCGTTCAAATGTGTGTTGACAAGACCAACAATGATTTGAAATGAATTGGGTTACGCCAGTGCAAGGTTTTATATACAGCCAGGCCCTTGGATTCTGTAATGGGATCCTGCTTGCAAAGAGATCCAACTACACTGAGCTCAGTCCAGAATGAGGGCGTAATGTGTAAAGTTTTTGTTATTGGCTGGCCTGTTTGCACAAAAGAGATTTCATCACCCAAACAGCACGTGCAATCTAAACTCCTCTCTCTTCTATCTATCACTGCACTTCCAAAGCAATGATCCACTTCACACGTAAATGGACAAAGGTGAAGCAAAAGTCTGATCTTACGGCTGCTGCATGGACCGTGCCCATAGCAGAAATGATTACAATCTAAACGTATCACAATATCAGCCACCGTAATCTTCCTTCCTCCCAACTTTGTTCAACCTGCCCCGTCAGGCAAGAAAGCTTGTGTATACAGCGTGCCCAGTAAGTAAAAAAAAATGCGAGCCCAGGCAGACCAAAGAGAGCGCAATGGATTTCAAATCCAGGGATTGTAACTTATGAATTCATGGCGGTTAGGTCCATCAATGCTTATTAGCCAGGATGGGCAGGGATGGTGTCTCTAGTCGCTGTTTGTCAGAGGCTGGGAATGGGTAACAGGAGAGAGATCACTTGATGATTCCCTGTTCTGTTCAGTCCCTCTGGGGCACCTGGCATTGGCCACTGTTGGCAGACAGGACACTGGGGTAGGCAGACCTTTGGTCTGACCCAGTCTGGCCGTTCTTATGTTCTAATGGTTTCAAAGGGAACAGGAACAAGCCCAACCGATGCATGAACAATGTTATGCACAATGAAGTGTCATTGAGCCATTCCTCTCCGTACACACTTGGCTTTCTGCAGTCCTTGGATGGACAAAGACTGGAACGCGGAGCCCCTGCGTGATGCCAGGACAATGCGCAAAGTGTAATGATCAAGCTGTAGAGCAGCCTCTAATGAGGGATCATTGACAGTCACTGATCTTAGCTGCTGGGATCAGGTACAGAGAGGTGGTAGCCACACCATGACCCCAAACCATGTAGCTTAAAGCCAGCTTTGAAACTTCATCGCTAAAATAACTGGCAGCGAAGGAGGCTGAGCTGTGGTGTCCCGCACGAGCTGGCTTCCATGCGGTCGTCGAGGTTGATGGTGTCGTGTAGGGCAAAGTGTCCCACACCCAAGCAATGGCTGCAGGCCTCCAGAGACTCCATTCGAAGCACTGAGGTGGGCAGAGCACACGAGCGATGCTCCACATGAACCCTGCGTTCTCCCATTGATGCCTGGGCAAGACTCCTGTTCCGCTGATGGGAATCGTGTGTGCACATGGAAAGTCTGCAGTGTCTGCTCCAGGATCTGCCACGTAGGAGAAAATCCTGGGCTTTTTGCAGCCCAGACTTCTAAGTGTGTATCAGTGCTTGTTATTGGATCTAGGCATGATAGGTCGTGGGATAGATTCTGCCCCAAATACATATACCTGATTCTTACTGAGTTCAGTGAGCATGCTATGCATGCAGAATTTGGCCCGACATAGGTATGGGATGAAGGACTTGGGAGATCTACATTCAATTCCCTTTTCCAGTAAAGGCTTCCTGCAAGACTGTGGGGAAGTCGCTTTGCTGCTCCATGCCTCGGTTTCCCCTCTGTACAATGGGGATATTAGGACTGCCCTGCTGCACAGGGGCATTGTGCTGATAAATACATTGAAGACTGTGATGGACGCCAATGCTACGGGACCATATAAGAACCATAGATAACACATACACTTGATATTTTCAGGGGGTTATTGGCAGCCACTCCACAATGGGGCTTGGGCTCTGTTGTACCTTGGAATTGCAGTCCAGGGTCCTCATACAGAGAGTTTTCAATGAGATTGTTACAAGTGAGTCAGAATTAGAGATGAACCTGGGTCGTAAAATTCAGGCCCGGATTTGGCTTTTACCAGTGTTGTTCTGGGGTCTGGGGAATCTGGATCTAGCCTTAGCGTTTGGGTCCATCTCTCATCTAGCGGTGTATCCTACCTCCACTCACTGCTTGTGTGACAGCCACAGTGTTTGTGCTGGTCACGCGATGCATGGAACGTAAATGTACCCTCACCACCCCGCGGATCCCTTTCTAAGGGAGGCTGCTTCGGAACTCGGCTGTTTCCATGGCAGGTGAATCATATTCACAACAGATCCTACTGGTGCAGTCAGGGTATTTTTCCCCCATTGAGCAGCCGTAGAAGGTGGCACATGGGGGTAGCATTCGCCTTTGCAGGTTCACTGTCCTCAGAGCTGCCATTTGCATCCTGCAATGCACTGGAAAAGCAAAGACCTTCAGTCTACGTTCTCAGGAGCCCACTCTGGAGACCCTTATTCAGGGTTTGCTCAAGCAAAATCCCATTGACGTTAGCGTGAGGATTGGGTATAAACCCATCCGGGAGCTTTCAATTTGGCCCTATAAATGGAGATTCACTCGGAGTGCTCTGTAGGCTGTTTCCTCTGTAATCTCTGAAATTGTGTCCAAACATGCTAGGCACAAGAGTTTGGGACCTGCATAATCTAAAACCCTCATGGTTCATCCCAACAACTCCAGATTCTGTCCCTAGTTTCTGAGATTAAACTCTCAAGGACTGAGAGCAGGGCTTTTGCAATGCAAGGTCTTACTTAAACTGTGAAACTCACTTCTTCTCTCAAGATCCTGGGATTGCAAGTTTAATGGTGTGGTACACAGGCAACATGAATTTTGCTATTTCCTAACTTTGGAGTGTTTGACTTTGCAATCTGAATAATGTTCTTTTAATGTACGCGGTTTGTGTGCTGGAGATGTTAGCTAGGTTTAAAGTGCGAACTGGACCTAATTCTAGGGTGTTGCCTTCTGGATTAGTTGAAGCAGGGCGGTTTTGGTTTTGGGAGCTGTCCCTCTCAGTTATATCTGTCCGTGGGTTGGGATGTACGTGATGAATTTAACTGATCACTTGAGCTATGCAGCAAGTGAAGACAAAATCTCTCGTGTCAGTGATGTTCTTCTCAAAGCGTTTCTCTCCGTAGTTTTCCCTGGAACTAAGTCCAACCAGATGGTGTAATGTATGTGCAAGGAGGGGGCTGGTGCAATTTGAATGATTTCACAGGAGGAGGTTTTGTAAAGTGCAAGCTTTGGCTATTGCATGCTGAGGGCGCAAGGCTGGCTTGCTTCCCCTGAAAGCTTTCCAGAGAGTGACAGAGAGCTGGGAACTGTCAACTGTGTTTTATAGGAGGGTCAAAAACCCCAGAGAACACAAAGATCAGGATGAGGCTAGTTTGCTAGTAGCCAGCTTCCTAGCTACAACATGGAAACACAGGTAGGTTGCAAGTTGGAAGATGGAGGTTGCTAAAATGAAAATCAGAGCTGATTAGGTTAATTAGACTGAGAGGTGATGAATTCGGGTGACTGAAATTAGCTTATCTCTGCTATTGAAACTATGCATCTGTCAATGATTCCTCTTTAGAGGCTGCTATACGGCTTGATAATTACACTTTGTGCATTGTCCTGGCATCATGCAGAGGCTCCAAGTTCCGGTCTTTGCCTCTCCAAGGTCTGCAGAAAGCCGAGTGTGTACGGAGAGTAACAGCCAATGACACTTCCTTTTGCATAACATCGTTCATGCGTTGGTTGGGCTTGTTCTTTTTCCCTTTGAAACCATAAGAACATGAGCACGGCCAGTGGTCCACTTAGCCCAGTGTTCTGTCTTCCGACAGTGGCCAATGCCAGTTGCCCCAGAGGGAATGAACAGAACAGGGAATCATCAAGTGATCCATCCCCTGTCGCCCATTCCCAGCCTCTGACAAACAGAGGCCAGGGACACCATTCCTACCCATCCTGGCTAATAAGCATTGATGGACCTAAACTCCATGAATGTATCTAGTTCTTTTTTGAACTCTGTTAAAGTCCTGGCCTTCACAATGCCCTCCGGCAAGGAGTTCCATGGGTTGACTGTGTGTGGCGTGAAGAAATGCTTCCTTTTGTTTGTTTTAAACCTGCTACCTATTAATTTCATTTGGTGACTCCCAGTTTTTATGTTATGGGAACAACAAAATAAGTTTTCCTTATTCACTTTCTCCACACCAGTCATGATTTTATAGACCTCTATCATATTCCCCCTTAGTCTCTTTTCTAAGCTGAAAAGTCCCAGTCTTTTTAATCTCTCTTCATATGGCAGCCGTTCCAAACCCCTTATCATTTTTGTTGCCCTTTTTTGAACTTTTTGTTGGCCTGGGGGCGGGGCAGCAGCAAGGCCGGCCGGATCAAATGGCTTGGCAACCTGGATCTGACCTATGAGCTGTATCTTGCCCACTTCTGGTCTAGGACATAAAGAGAAGCTGCTCTGGATACCGGAAGCTGTGATCTGTCTTGGCTGCAAAATGGGGGAGGCCTTTGCCTTGGTTCTGCGGGAGGTAGCAGGCAATACCGGTGCCTGGAGTGGTGCTGTTTTTGCAGTCCCGATGGCATCATCGGGGCTGCTCTCTGGCCTTGCCAAGGAGCAGGAATGGAGCTGCGTAGCGGGGGAGGCTTGGCTTGGAATGGCTTGGATTTAGTGGCTGGCAGCTTTCCACTCCCTCCTACCTCCCCGCCAGACAGCCTCTGACACGGGAGCTTGTGGCGTGTTCCAAGGGACGTAGCTGCTATGAATCTGGGCACTTTATGCAGCTTGGTGCTGTTTGACAGGGCAGTTTAGGTTTGTATCATCATCCCAGGGCAGTGATCCAAAGCGCTGCCTACTCTATGTAAACACTGCACTCGGATCCCGGCAGGGCAGTTGCAAAACTCAACATGGGGTGCTATTCAGATCTGCACGGAGCAGCCGGGCACTCCCCCCTACGAGTGCAGGCCATGTTCCAGGGCGAGCCACACAAGTGCAGTGAGTTAAGGTGGCCCCATCTCTCCACCTTGCAAAGCAAAGGGGTAGAAGGTTAAAAGCTCCGCAGCGGAAGCTGCCATTCCAGGTGGGTGCGAATGGGGTAGTTCCGTGGTGGGCTATGCATGGCCCACAGGCCGTATATGATCCATCAGGGTTCTGTGTGTGGCCCTCAAGACATTTTGTTTACTGCTGCCCACGTGCAGGGTTGCCAGATTCCTCTGGCTTTCGTCCACATTATGGTTTTTTTGAATCTCTCTAGTACGGCACTCTCAGGTCCAGCCTGATTTTAGTAGCCGGACGTCCACTTGTCATGGGTGTGGCCAAGTTTCCCACGGTCCCATAAAGTTTGTTTACAGCCACCACTCCTGGCTCCCAGTTTGCTGTTAATGAGCTCTAATTTACCCGTAAATGTCTCTAAGCAACCAGTAAGCAGGGGAAGGGTTGGTGATGCTGCTAGACAACATTGACCTCCCGTGGTCTGGCACCGGTCAGGTTCCAAGGTTGCTGGTTTAAAGAGATTCAAACTGTAATTGTCTTTCCTTTTCATTCACATTTGCCTGCTCCCCCAAACCAAAAGCAGTGAAAAGGGAGCGACCATTTTCGGGAGCCCTGAATTTTTACTAAAAAGCTCCTGTCCCTGTAAATCCTGGTTTTACAACACTGAAATTTCAGCTGTTTAATTATTTTTCTGAAGCAAGGAGGTTGGCAGAGCCATCGGCTTTCTCCTTCCCAGGCGCTGCCTGTGCATAGACCTCCACGCTGCAGTGCCCTTTGTGGGCCTGAAATGTGACTATTCTGTGGCTGGGTGGGTAACATTAAGGGGCCGGTTATCTGAGACAAAGAAACGAGGCCTTGGAAATGCGCTCCAAGGGGAGAAAAAGCAACTCACACATGTTTCAGGGAGGCCTTGGCGAGGCCCAGTGTGTTTGATTCCTTGCAGTTTTTGCTGCCTCCGGGGGGCTATGCTCAGAGTCTGTCTGCTTGTCATTGTCCCTATCACTCAGCTGTTTGTTGCACACTCAACGGCGGTTGCTTCCTGCTGCGGTTAATGTGGTTCCCCGGTGTCTGAGGTTGGGCTTCTCTCTGTGCAAAGCCTGTTTGAAATACAGGGGTGGGAGAGGAGTGTTTCTCTTGCTGGACTCCAATGGTCAAATCCAGCATCTGCTCCCACACTCTAGCTCGCTCCCTGCAGAATTGCACGGCGAGGGGGGAGACGGCGGTAACAGAAAGCAGAATCCAGTCCTTTACAACCACTGTGATCTGCAGTTCCACCAATGTCGAGGGCAGGAGCCCTTGGCTTGCCAGCCACCTTCTAATCCAGCAGTGGGCATCCTGTGGCCCTCGGCCCAGCAGGGTTCGGCGTGTGGCCCATGAGACGTTTTGTTTATGGTTGCCCATGATTCCGTCCATGTAGTTATTTCCCTATGGGGACTGCTAAAGTGACACGGATTTAAAGCCAGGGCACGTGAAGGGAGGTGGGTGAGAGCCGTGTGCCCCCTCTGCATCCAATCAGAGTGCTGCGATGGTTCAATCGCCACCTCCCGCAAATTCTAGGCAGGCAAGCGCAGTGAAGAAAACTACCCTCTCCCTGGATCGGCTTGGTTACCGCAATCTTGCGGCCCACTAGGATGGAGGAGGGCCCCCGTGCAGCCCACACCCTCGCCCGGGCTGCCCATCGCTGTTCTAACCAGCCCTTCCCCCGCCAAGGAGCACAGCAGGGGCTGTGGTGCTGAGGATCCTGCCTGGTTCCAAACTTGTCTCTCTGTTGCACTGCAGGGAGTGGGAGCTGCCACGCTCTGGCAGGGGAGGGTGTGTGAGACAGATAAGGGCAGCTGCAGCACCCCAGGGCCCAGCGCAGAGGCTGGATTGCAGCCCTTAGCCACAGCCCCGAGTGGCAGGAGAGGGCCACGCTGTACTCCCCAGGGTAAGCGTGGGGAGGGATTGTGCAGTAGCCAAAGGGGCAGACAGGCTCCTCCCATCTCTGTGAAGGGGCTCTGATCTGAGGGGGGTGCGGGGAGAGGTCAGGCTGCAGCCTGTCCAAACTGCAGGCCAGATTGGTCCTGAGCCCAGGCAGGACTGTGCACAACAGCAGCCTTCCCCCCCTTCCCCATCACCACTGGTCACAAACCTGAGATGGGAAAGCACCTGGCAGAAGCTGCTACTCCTGTCCCGACTGATGAAAAGTAGGGATGTAAAGTCCTAACCAATTAAAGGAGAGCAGGGGGGCTAGAGCATCCACCCCCCTTCCCCACTGCAGTCAGGGGCTGCTCCGGTGTCCTGACGGAGGTTTCTCCAGCCAACACGCTCCTGACTGCCTGAGGCACCCGCCCCGCCCCCCCCCGGTTAACCTTAACCAGTAAACATCATCTGTTCAGGGTGAAGTTTACCAGTTAACTGGTTAAACCACCACATCCCTAATGAGAAGAGGAGAGCGAATACCGATGTGTGGGTGTTCCCCCTGGCAGGCTCGGTGTGGGGTCTGTCCCAGGGTTCAACACCCCCTCCGCTTCCAATCAGCGTAACGCAGGTCTGACCTGAGCTGAGCATTGATGTGACAGTGGACCTGGCCCCAAAGCCGCAGGGCCCTGTGCCTCTGAGCAGGTGGCTGCCAGGGCAGAGAAAGGGTGAAATGGCAGCAACGTAGGACTTCGGTGTCATAACTTCACATGCGGCAGGGACCAATTGCCGCTCTGAGTCCTGTCCCCAAAAGGAGGCCGGCGCACGGTTCCTCCGCAGACCTCCTGGCAACCTGTTCCTTTCTGCTGGGGTAGTGTGTGCCGACTTATGGGGGAGCCTTTGTGTAATGTAAGTCTGTTGTGCCCCCTTTTATCTTTGCTCCTTGTCTCCTCCAGCCTCTGATTTCATGCTGGAAGGAATTTCAGCCCAGAGGGGTTGATTTTTGATTAGTGCAGGGAGGAGAAGGACTGGGGGGGGGGGAATAACTGAAAGGGCAGGGAGCTCCAGTGTGCTACAGACGATGCACAGTGAGCCACCTGCTGCCCTAACACTTACAACATGGGGGGGGAGGGATATCTCAGTGGTTTGAGCATTGGTCTGCTAAACTGAGGGTTGTGAGTTCAATCCTTGAGGAGGCCATTTAGGGATCTGGGGCAAAATCTGTCAGGGATGGTAGTTGGTCCTGCTGTGAAAGCAGGGGACTGGACTCAATGACCTTTCAAGGTCCCTTCCAATTCTAGGAGATAGGCATCTCCATCTCCATTCATTTAACATGGGCACAGGCAGCTCCTGGTTTCTGTATCCCAGGAACCGCAACCACACCCCGCACCTTTGTTGAGAGCCCAGACTGCGCTGAGCCTTAGCTCCGGAAGTGGGTCATCTTAGCTCAGCTCTGATCTGAGCCCAGTTTGTGCCATCCCTCTTCCTGCCATGATGCGCTTGTCCAAGCCAGGACTCCAGGCCAGCCAGGGGTGTGGACATGAGGCTGCACAAAGTGTGAACCAGTCCAGGGGTGCGTGCAACTCCTGTTCATTGCTCATGAGTTCTGCTGCTTCTTCATCGCAAGAGAGACAAGCAATGGGAACGTGATGGGCTGTAGGGATGGGTACGTGTACATGGTTAACCCTCATGGTTACATGCAACCCCCCCTCCCACTGCTGCTTTTGTATCAGAGGCCGCGGGGAGGGGGATGGAGCTGGTGCATCTCCTCCTGTCTGCCTCCTCCCCACGTGGTGATGCTGCCTCTGTGGGAGACAGCCCCCTGCCCCTGCCCCTGCTGCTGTCTCCCACAGCAATAGCAGTGTAGCAGCACCACAGGGGTTGGGAGGAGGCAGCAGGCGGGAGCTGCTTAAAAGCTGTCT
This sequence comes from Rafetus swinhoei, assembly GCA_019425775.1. Classification (NCBI taxonomy): domain Eukaryota; kingdom Metazoa; phylum Chordata; order Testudines; family Trionychidae; genus Rafetus; species Rafetus swinhoei. Next base: position 9,783,589 of record CM033441.1, read on the forward strand.
CCTTGCGAGCACTGGCTCCTGCCTGCTCCTCGCATGTAGACGTGTACCCACTGAAAATGTCAGCGGTTACATGTTTACTAAATGAATGCATTTTAACATCCCTTATCCTTACTCTGCTGCTGCGGGATAGGCAGGACCCTATGAGCAGTCAGTCTGACGCATTTAGCCAGCACTTAACTTAATTTATTAGGGAAAAAAACCCCACACATACCCTCTCTCCTCATCCCCCCCCCCCCCAGGAATCACTTTGGTACATTTAATGGCTGGTGTGTCGAATGAGACCAAGGAAGGGCTAAAAGGCCAAGCTGGGATAATACAGTATATTTATTACAATGGATTAGAAGAGTGACGTCAGAATTCATGGGTGGCACATCCAGAGCGAAACGCTCATTCATTCCCTACACGAGCATAGAGTGACACAGTCTAAACAGATTATATAATATCAGAAAGCGAGCTAATTCCCTCCCAGCGTACACACAGTCTGCTGCATCCTGCTAGTGCGAGACTCGATAATTACCATCATCTTTATTAGAAACAATCACTGCTGGAAACAGCACATGTAACTGTGCAGGAGAATGGGCATGCATGCAGGAGTTTCTGTGTGTGTGTGTGTGTGTGTTTCTCTCTCTCTCTCCGTGTGTGTGTGTGTGTAATTTCTGAAAACTAACCCAAGATAGTGGTAGGCCAGCAGGTATGTGAGTATACCCATCCCCATCATATATACATACTGGTGCAAATAGACTAGTCCAACATCAATGGAGTTTACACATGTTCAGCAACACACAGGCAGGCGAACGAGGAGACATTTGCAGCAGCAGACATAAGAAGTTACCTGACAAACTGTGCAATTAAGTCTCTGACTGTCAGGCCAAAAATACATTTCACTGCATGTGGAATTTTATGTGTCGATATTCTGTGTGAGCATAAAGGTGCTATTGCATGTACAGTATAATTTCTCTATGCACTGAGACCTGCTGTGATAACTCCTTTGCCTCTGGGACCCAGGTAAAGTCATAAGCTGATCATGCACACATACTTGTGTCCGGCTTTGGGGCCCCTTTAAAGCCATGCTCTTTAATCCCTCCCCCTTTCAGCAGCCCTAGCTCTGCTGGGGGAGTACGGCACTAGATGTAATTGCTTTAGCAGAAACCAGCCATCTAAGCGTGTCTGAGTTGTTCCAGCATCAGCGAAACAGGGCTCTTTCCCACAGCTTGCTCTCGGTTCACCAACATAGCACCTCTTTGTCCTCTCTGTTAAACCCTCTTTTGGCAGGAAGTGTGGGTTTGTCCCTGCACTGTGACCCAGCCAGAGCATGTAGGAAACAACCTCTATGAAACCCCCCCCCAACTCCCTCACTCCTTGGCCCTACCCCCGGTTCTCCTTACACTGCCTGAGAGCTAGGAGTTTGGGGTGGGTAAGATTTGAAGAGGAGGGGGTTGAGTCTGTGTTCAGGAAAGAGGCATCCGCAGTCAGACGTTCACAGGAAGGCCTCTGCTTTAACTATTCCAAGCCTGTGATAAAAAGATCTGCTGGACTAAGCCTTGGGCATGATGTAAGACTCCCTCATATGTAGATTAATGAATGCAGCCAAAAGCATGTGCTGTGGCAAGTTATATGTAACATGCATGTAGGAAAGTGGGTGTGAGCTTGATGGACGGTGAGATTCTAGAGGAACTCTGAGGTGGCATGATACAAGTATTAAGGAATTGGGAAGCAGTAAGCCTGCTGATAGCAATGCTCAGACCTTCCGGGGAGTCTGCATTCAGAGAAACTTGGCCCTTTGTCTGCATCCCCATCCAAGATCAGGACCGTCCTAGGTGAGGCACTGTGCAGACAGAGCGAGAGACAGCCCTTGCTTGAAAGAGCTTACAAAGACAAACACCTACTGTTCTATGCTTATCCTAGGCCCAGGTGTCACTAATAAACACTGCTTTCTCTAATGCAACCAGTAATCCCACTTTTCCAGCCAATTCTCTTACTGAAGTGGAGGTCCCAGGCAATCTTCCCTCTTATTTTTTCCAGCCGTGCATGGAATACATTTTGGTATGTGCACCAAGGCATGTGTGGATGCGCACCACCAGTAGAAACAGATGCTGCTGGCTGTGGGCACTTTGCTAATCAGCGAGGCAGCACCTGAATCTTTTCTGGGTAGCTGCCCAAGCACTCAGCTTACAGGGAACACTGGTCCGATGTGTAACGACCAATACAAGATTGGTTCCGCATGTCTGGGATATAGTTCGAAGTAGTAGCATGATGGGTGCGTAGTCTTGGACCTGTAGAAGTTTTGCTTGGGTAAGGCTGGAATAAAAACCTTGATAAGGATTTGACCCAGGGTGATTTATGGGGCAGCCAGTTGTCTTGATATTTAAGAACAATGTCATTTGAAGATGTTAAACTCTCAAGAGTTATCCTTCATAAAAGGCAATAGAGTTGATGTGTTAGACTTCTGTAAGTTGTTTGACTTGGTACCACATGATGTTTGGATTAAAAACTAGAATGATATAAAGTTAGTGGCACAGATTATGTGGGTCAAAACTGGCCAACAGATTGGTCTCACAGTGTCAATGTAGCTTTGTTGTCTAGATGGGCCTATTTCGAGTGGGTCCCATAGGGAATGGTTCTTGTCCCTATGATATTTAACATCTTTATCAGTGACCTGGAAAAATAGATAATCACTGATTAAAGTTTGCAGATGACAGAAAAATGGAGCTAGTGGCAAAATGTAAAGAAGACAGGTCACTGACTCAGAGCACAGCTAGATCGCTCAGTAAACTGGGTGCCTAGCAAACGGTGTTTTAGCACAGCTATATATACATCTAGGACCAAAGAACGTAGACCATATTTCTAGGATGGAGGACTAGCTTTGGAAGCGGTGACTCTAAAGACCTGGGGGATGTGGTGGATAGTCAGCAGAACATGAACTCCTAGGGTGCATCTACACTGAACCATAGTTCTAAATAAGATATGCAATTTGAGCTATGCAAATGGCGTATCTTATTACGATCTTATTTCGAAATAGCTTATTTCGTAATTTGGCGCTGCTTAACAGCACTTATTTAGAAGTAAATCGCTATTCCGAAATGTCCCTTACTCCTTGTGGAATGAGGTTTACAGGGACGTCGGAATAGCGAGCCCGTTATATTTTGAAATAACAGGCGTGCTCAAAAGATGCAGAATAGTTATTCCAGGATACTTTGAAATAGTGCTGCAGTGTAAACGTAGCCCCAGTGTGACAGTGGCCAAGAGAGAATTCAATCCTGGAATGCATAAATGTAAGCATCTCAAGTTGGAGCAGAGAGGTTATTTTACATCCGTATTTAGCACTGGTGATACGGCTGCTGGAATCTGCTGTCCAATTCTGGTGCCTGCAATTCAGGAAGGAGATTGATAAATTGGAGAAGTGGTCAGAGAAGAGCCCCGAGATTAAATAAAGCAGTGGTTCTCAAACTTTTTTGGGCTCCAGATCCCTTTACCTGCGTAAAAATTTATGTGGCGCCCCAGCGGTCCACTGATTGTATGTGTTGTACCTATCGATGTTTCCAGTTTGTCAACCTCGCAGAGCCCCTGGAGATGTCTCGTGGAGCCCCGGGGCTCCGCGGAGCACAGTTTGAGAAACACTGAACTAAAGGATTAGAAAATACGCCATATAGCGATAGACTCTCTGCTCATCTGAGGAAGTGGGTTTTGCCCCATGAAAACTTATGATATCATATGTATATTTTTGTTAGTCTCAGGACTACTCATTGTTTTTAAAGTTACAGACTAACATGGCAACCCCTCTGAGACTTTTAAGGCATTCTGTTTATTTAAACAAAAAATGTTAAGGGGTGACTTGGTTACACTGTGTAAATACCTGTAAGGGTAACAAATATTTAATAATGGACCTTTCATTTTAGCAGAGAAATGGCTGGCAGTGAGAGCCGGACAAATTCAAGACCGGAAATAAGGCAGCTTTTAACAGTAAGAGTGATTTAAAAATGGAACAGTTTACCCAGGGTTGTGGTGGATTGTCTGTCACTATTTTTAAATCAACATGGGATTTTTTTCCCCTTAAAGTTCTGCTCTAGGAAGTGTTTTCTGGGAGTTCTCCTGTAGAGCACAGGCCAGACGTCTGACTAGAGGGTCACCATTTGGCCTTAGACGTAATGAACAGCAATGATTACATAAGATGCCCATTTCAGGGGTGGACAGACATGCGAGGTGGCCACTGCGCAGATGGTCTTGGGGTACATAACTACTACAGCCGGCCTAAGACCTGACCCAAAGTCCACTGCAGTCAATGGGCAGATTGTCGGGCTGTGGGAGAGGGATTTGGACTGCCTGGCTGCAGAATCCAGGACCTTTCCCGTCTAGATCACCAGGGCGCACACATAACTACACACCCCCTCAGCCTCTCTCATCTCCAGGCTGCAATTTAGGCCCACAGTCCCTGGAGACCATTGTCTACTGAGCATATGTAGGAAGAAAGACATGAAGAGACCCAAAAAACCTTCCACTTCTCACAGGAATGTTGGTCTCAGGATACTAGAAGGCATCTCTCTGGCATGCATGGTGTTGGCCCCCGCAGCACCCATCCCCTAGGAGTGACGCTGGAAAATGGCAGCACCTCAAAGCACTATATTTGCTCACCCCAGCTAGAGAAGAAAAGCTCAAGCTGGAATCAGACCAGGGGAAGGGAGGGAAGGGATGGGAAATGGAGGTTGGGTTAAGCAAATAAATGGGGGAAGCAGCAGTAAAACATCAGCCTGGCTCTGGCCCGATGGAGATAGGAACAGAGGAAACGTCCTGTGAGAAGGGTCCCGACCTCTTCCCGCTGTTCAAGGAGCAGAGTCTGGAGGTCAACAGCCCCCAGCCCTCCCTCAGCCACAAACCACTGAGGAGGCTGTTTTGTACCCCGCTCGGAGACAGGGCCACGGCGATGGCCACCTCAGGAGGAACACGGGCGACTAGCCAAGTTCCCAGTAAAAAGGGAGGTGGGGAGCGAGGGGGAAATCAATGATCCCCTTGGGATTGAGCCCTGTGGATCTGACCCTTGGTTGCAGGCTCGAGGTTCTTCTTTGCATGCTGAGGCCCTGCCTCCACAATGCCAGCTTTATTCCCCGGTGCCTGGGAAGCGCCTGGGCCACATCCTCTGGCACAGAAAACCCATTCATTTTCGCTTCAGGCAGCGCGCATCCAAACTTCCTGCTCCGTGATTTCCCTGATGGTTTTATTGTCTGGCCTGGCTTGGGAGCGTTTTCGTCCGCGTCTGTTCCCATTTCATAAGGCCGGCCGTCCTGCGTCCTGGGCAAAGGCTAAGCTACCATCGGGCACATGCCAAGGTAACAGTGTTGAGAGCAGGAGTGTAAGGACTGGACTTGGAGTGATGCTGCCGACTAGTGGGTGCCCCCCCAGACGAGAGGAGGTATTTTTCACTGCTATCACCCAGAGAGAGGTTCTTTAGCTGGGCTGCTAGAGTTGCGAGTTTCTGACGCTGAAGGATCGCGGTACTAACGCTGGCTCCCTCGATGCACCCGAGAGTGACTGAAGCCCAGGGGTTTGTGCTGCTTTGCGTTTCCCTCACTGAGTCACATCGCCACAGAGCCACGGCTTAGGGGATGTGGGGGAGGCACAGAACGAGGAAACGGGAAGGAACAAGGTTCCATACTCAGCGGCCCTGTGAGAATTATATGTACAGGCCCACCGACAGGGCAGGGCAAAGGGGGCAACTGCCCCAAGGCCTGGCGATTCAAAGAGGCCGGGACACCAGGCCGCTGCCGAGGCAGCCGAAGCCCTGGGCCCTTTACATCGCCCCAGGCGGTGCACGGCGGACAGCGCTGAGGTGGGGGGGGGGGCATGGTCTAGGCTGCACTGAGGGCTGCCTTTGCCCCTTCCACCTGAGGCCCCACCCATTTTGGGAGCATGGAGCCAACTCCCCCTGCCCAGAGGCATAGCGGGGGTGTTACGCGCCTGGGGGCAAAGGAAAAATGTGCACCTCCTCCCCAGGGCCCTGAACCTGGTGCACAGCTGATCCCGACCCTGGGAGGAGCGGGGGTAGCCTCTGCCCCCTCCAGTTTGGGGCCAGGCCCCGCATGCACTAACCCACTGGTGGAGATGGAGGAGGGTCGGGCTGGGGGTGGAGAGGCAGGAAGGAGGCTCCAGCTGGCGGCGGTGGGCGGAGGAGGAGCAGTCGAGCCGAGGGATGACAGGGGAAGCGGGGGAGGGCAGAGTACTAAATTGGCGCCCCCCCCAGTGTGGCGCCCGGGGCAACTGCCCCCCCCCCCATGCTATGCCACTGCCCCCACCCCTTGCCCAGAGGTCCAGTGAGTCTGTCGGTTTGCTTGTATAAAAAAGAAAAGAAACCAAAACAAAAATCAGATGACTGGTGTCTGGCTCCCATGGAAATAAGCATCACACAGGGGCACTCCCTGTCGTCTGAAGCCCTGGGGTTTGTGCTGTTGTATTTCCCCCACTTAGTCACATCACCACAGAGCAGGGGCGGGGAGAGCACAGAACGAGAAAATGGGAAGGATCAAGGTTCCATACTCAATGGCCATATGAGAATTCTATGTACGTTGCCCCCCGGCCCCTTTCACCTGCTAGGCCATCAGCCCCTGCCCCTCCTCCCCCCAACCCCGGCATCTGTGGAGCTGGCAGAGGATGCGGCTGCATCCTGTTGGGAAGGGCCCTTTGTGTTACTCTGTCGCGTGGCAATGGCATTGAGAACAATGAGGGTTTTGCTGCGGTGGTGCGAAGAGGAGCAGGACGTAGGGCGAGACCCACAGCGCCCAGGGGAAGGTCCCAGTGGCACCCAAAGCTCTGAGGGAGTGTCAGCGCGCCCTGAGAGTTGCTCCCCACTTCTCCCGCCACAGAGGGCGAGATTGGAGCTGTGCTCGGCAGCCGGTGGCGCAGGGGCGGCCTTGCACAAAGACAAAAGGAGCAGGGAGAGGCTGGGGACCCTCAGCTGAAACGGAGGAGCGGGAAAGTAAGAACTGTGGAGTGTTCAGCGCTGCTGGGGGAGTTTGGATCTAAGCGACTGACTATGGAAAGTCTCTCCTCAGGCAGCTGGAACTGCTCCAGCCCTGCTGGTGTATGAATGCTGCTGGGCGTGCCTCGCCATCAGAGCTATTGGGGCAGCACGGAGGGAGGTTTTTGTCAAATCCGTTCTGCTTTTGAAAGAGGAGCTGTCTAGTCTCCCCCAAGGAGGGGCACGGCCAGGGAGCATTTCCTTCTGGAGCTACAGTCTGCTATTTTTGTGGATTCAAATGTTCCCCGCACTTCCTGTGTCCCAGATGCAACAGCACAGGCCTTGGTGCATGACACAGGGAGTGAAGCCAAGGCTGCAGAGAATAGGGGGACCAGTCAGTATTACTGCATGCTCCAAGCTAAACTGAAGTGTAAAGAGAAAAGAAACAGCACCCGTGGGGGTGGGGAGAGGACCAGAGAAGCCTTCCAACAAGATCTTGCCGATGGGGTTTATTTGGGAATCTGTGGACCTGTCCGTGGGGATGTTTTTGCTGGCTCCAGTGAGATCTGACAAATTCCACAGCAATGAAGGATGAGCTAGTGCCAAGAGCTTGAACGAGGCAGGTTCGTTCTTTCACTTCCTGCTTGATGGGGGGCCCAGTAGGCAGGCCTGGATCAGCACAAGGGAGAAGCCAGAAACCACATTTGTGGGTGGGAAAAGCCATCCCGATATCTTCCTGCACATCAAAGGCAGATTCAGGGAGCCTCCTGCTCAGGCATACATAGGGTGTGGCCACAGCTGCCTCTCCACAATGAACCTGGTTCACCTTATGACTGGTTTTGGGGGATTTCTCCTTCCACCCTCAGTGCCCATCCTTAAGTTAAGCAGCTGCTAGCTGGACTGAATTGCGCTGGATTAGGCTAACAGAGAACTGGAAAGCACTAGGCAACCAACCATTGGGATTACAATTTCCCTGTAGATTTTATACGATAGAGCCACATCTCTGCCCACCTGCCTTGTCATTTTTTCCTAAGAGATTTGAGGACTGGGCCTGGTGCATATTAACAAGGGAGTTCTAGTATTCCACGATTCTATCTGGAATAAATTGCCTAGTGAGGTTGTGGAATCTCCATCACTGGAGATATTTAAGAGCAGGTTAGATGGACACCTATCAGGGATGATCTGGTGCTTTGGCCTGCCATGAGGGCAGGGGACTGGACTTGATAACCTCTCGAGGTCCCTTCCAGTTCTAGTGTTCTATGATTTGATTCTATCTGGAGATGAATAGCATTGGATATTAACCAGAGAGTTGAAATGTTGTTTAACAGCACTACAAGCACACATGAGATTTTAGGACCTAAGTAGAGGAGAATATTGCCTCCACGTGGGAGAACTTTCAGGGGATATGTACGTAATGACCAGAAATGGAAATGGGCAGCGCTGCAGCAGAGACTGCTAGGTCTGTGCTGGACATTTTTGGATCTAGATAGTGAGTTTTGGGATCTCAGCTCCCATTTGGGACCTGAAGAGAGTTAGAACCTAGGACTCCACTTGTGAGCGCTTACTTCAGTAACCTGCTGTGCCAACCAACGCTCTTCTCTCATTGTATTTCACCTGCCGCTCTACCGATGTATAAGAGTCCCTGCTTTCAGCTGGCCTTTGAAGTACACAGTGTGGGAAATCAGTCACCAGCATGCTAGCAGACTTCTAAGTTAATTGAAGGCAGGGCAAGATCAATGCTGAACAAGAAGAGTGACCCCCTTGCTGCTTCGGTGAGCAGAGAAGCCTCTTTGGGGATAGGTCCTTTGCAAAACCAGCGGAGATAAATGCTGTGACCAGGAGTGCACACACAAGCTAGTCCGGAAATAACTGAATAGCAGAACTCTTGTAGAATTCCTGGGCAGCGTGCCCTCTAATTTTTTCCAACCATGCGCAGAATAAATGTTGTTATGCGCACAGAAGCATGTGTATATGTGTACCACCAGTAGAAACACATGCTGCTGGCTGTGGGTGCTCTAATCAGCTGGGTGGCATTTGAATCTCTAAGTTTACAGGGAACACTGCTCACGAGGATTTCTGCAACAGAAGCACAAGGGAAGAGATTTCAGCAGTAGTTTACATTAGCATCTGGATACTGCTCGTCTGACACCACAGAAAGGTCTGCTGACCTGGGATGGGCTTGAACCAGTAGCCTCACAGGGCACAGTTCTCTGGATCTTATTATCACCAGCCCCCGAGGCCAATCAACCCCCCAGTTTAGTTTTTCAAACAGGCACTTCTCTCCCCCACACAAGCTGTTTTTTATGGAAACAGAGTATTATGTGGAAATTAAAGCTACCATGGCATTGTAGACTGAGCTTTTCCTTTCCTTTCAAGATCTTGGAAGTTGCTCACGTTCTCAGGAAGAAGTGGGAAGTGGGTTGGGCTTATTTTGCCAGAAACAGCAGCGAGCTGCTCTCCAGAGTCAGGAAGACGAGTGGACAAAACTAACGTGACTCAGAATCGTCAGATACAGTGTTTCTTCTTTGTCTTGTATACATGAGCATCCGGTATAAGAGGCAGGGGAAGGCACGGCCTTTCCAAACCACCGCCCACACTCCACTCCCAGAACACTGATGTTAGGCATTGTGCGGGGTAGAAGGTGTTGCCCCCAGCACACGTCCTCCCTATGCTCCTGGCTGGGGAAGCTAGGGCTGTGCACCGCCCACCCTCCTCTTGCTCCAGTGGTAGTGGTGAGAACGCACGATGTGCTACCCTGCCTCCCCATGGTGGGGAGTGGGGGGGACAGGGAGGCAACTTGGCTCCCATGGGGGCCGGGCCTCAGCAGAAATGGGTAGAGCTGGGGACCTACCTTCACCGCCTGCCCATGTTTGTATATGTGTTGTGAGCTGCAGCTTGGTCAGGGTTTGAAAGGGAGAGACCCAGCAGCAACTGGAAAGGAGGCTAATCTAGCTGCATCAGAGTTTGGCTGGAGGTAGGGATGGAAAGATGGAAGCATTGGGAAGGGAAAAAACCCCCCACACTGAGCAAGTGTTACCATCCCAAGATGTTAGCTAAGGAGATCAACCTTTCATCTGTAAGCTTCTAAAGATCAAAGACAAGTGTTTTCGAACCTGTGGCAGCAGGAATTGCAACAAGCCAGAATTTAGCTACACAATAATGCGCCACCCTTCCAACTTCAAAGTGGGTTAGGCCCTAACCTTAAAAGTCCTCAATGCCCACTGAATCTAATGAGCGCTGAGGGTACACATCGTCCCTCAGAATGTGCCCTGTAAGCTTCATCCTCACCCTGTGAGGTAGGTGGCAGGCAGGAGAGTGTTGTCATCCCTGTTTTACTAGTGAGGAAGCTGAGGTCAAGCGAAATGGTGAAAGCCACAGAGCAGGGCTTGGCAGTGAGCCCTTGGGATAAGCCCAGACCTTGCGGTCTCTCCGTAACAGCCTGAGGGCTGCATGCGGCCCACAGGGGTTCTCTATGTGGCCCGCCAGACATTTTGTTTACCGTTACCCACGTGCTGGGTTGCCAGATTCCGCTGGTTTTCATCTGCATAGTTGTTTTCTAAAGGGACACACACATAAAGCCAGGGCGCATGAAGTGAGGTGGATGCTGATCGCACACAGCACTGACTGTGAGAGCCGTGAGCTCCCTCCGCATCCACTCAAAGCGCTGCAATGGGTCAGTCAGCACCCCCCGCAAATTCTAGGTACACAGTCTCAATTAGTGAAACTACTTTGTCCTGGGAGACCATCTTGGTTACGACAATCTTGCAGCCCAGCGGGATGAAGGAGGGTCACTCATGTGGTCCATTCACTAGCCTAGGATGCCCCTTACTGCTCTATAAAGAGTCAGTTGGTTTGAGGTGAGCATTTCCCGCAGAGCTAGAGAAGTGATTTTTCCCCTTTATTCGGCACGGGTGAGGCCACAGCTGGAGTATTGCGTCCAGTTCTGGGCCCCGCACTACAGAAAGGATGTGGACGCATTGGAGAAGGTCCAGCGGAGGACAACCAAAATGATTAGGGGGCTGGAGCACGTGACCTACGAGGAGACGCTGAGGGATTTCGGCTTATGTATTCTGCAGAAGAGCAGAGCGAGGGGGGAGTTGATAGGAGCCTTCAACTTCCTGAAGGGGGAGGTTCCAAAAAGGATGGAGAGAGGCTGTTTTCAGGAGCGATAGATGGCAGAAGAAGGAGAAATGGTCTCTAGTTACAGTGTGGGAGGTCTAGGTTGGATATTAGGAAAAACTATTTCCCTAGGAGGGTGGGGAAGCACTGGGATGGGTTCCCTAGGGAGGTGGTGGAATCTTCATCCCTAGAGGTTTTTAAGTCCTGGCTTGACAAAGCCCTGGCTGGGATGATTTAGTTGGGATTGGTCCTGTTTTAGAGAGGGGGCTGGACTCAATGACTCCTGGTGTCTCTTCCAGCTCTAGGATTCTATGATTCTATGATTTGGTTACAGGATACAAGCAGCAGTGGCCCTCTCTCCAGGTCAAATGCCCCTTTTTTATTTGATCTCAGAGGGGGCTCGAGTCGGATTGAGCTCTCTCAAATTTTAGAACCTCTCCCCTTGGGGGTTTGTGCTCCAAGGAAAAGCATCTCTTTCCATTTCGAGGTACCCAAGCAGCTCTTTTGGCACGTGGCAGAAGAGCAGCGCTAAAGAACCCAGCACTCTCAAGCTGCCAGGTGGTTTCACACGACTTGGATTTGTTTACACACGCTGTCGTTGCAGATTTGAGACTATGAGATATTTTACTGGCCTCCAGCCTATTTTGCTGGTTCCTTTATGACTTCAGGCCTGTCTCAGCTTCCTGCCTTTCCACCGGATCCTCTCGATCTGCAGCAACAGGAGTTTCTAGAAGTGGCGTATACATGGTTCGGCTACGTTCATTCCAATGGTCTGGATAGGGAGTCTCCTCTTTAGGTTAATGGCTGTAAGCAAGCACAGAGGGATAGTGATCAAAAGCAGCTGTTCTCTGACATCAGTCTGATGATCTGTGAGAGATGAGAAGGCAGTCGGCATCCATGTCCTAGGGCAGGACTTCTCAACTTTGAAAGCCCAGGAAGCCACAACGATACTCACAGCACATGCCAAGGGCTGCAACTTAAGTGTGGTTGCAGGTACATGCAAACCTATATGAAAATATATGCAAATAGCTTCTTTCACACTGATGGGCATGAATACAAAGCAAGGCTACACAGCACGCAGGCCCATTTAAGTCAGTTCTGCTGATATTAATAAAATGCAATATTTACCCGATTTCCACCCATATGACAGCACTTCTAATGAGCAATGACAGTCCAGGAATTTAACTACTAAAACGCATCTCAACAGAAGACCATTATATTGACTCCCCCGTTGTGGAGCGTGTTCCCAGTGGAGGCCATGTTCAAAGGATCCCACCTGCAGGCTGCGTGTTGAGCCCTGTGTAAACCCAAGCCGCACCGCAGGTCACATAAAAACGTCACTACTGGCTTTACATTGGTCCTTGGGGAGCACAGAAGCCAGTAGGGGGGCTGACAGCTTTCGCAGCCCTTCCCCCCCCCCTCCCCCCCGCCGAGCAAGGTGTGGGTGGGTAGGGCTGGCTCTGTGCCCCCAGAAGAGGTGGGACATCAGGCAGAAGGGGCAGGGCCTCAGGCAGAAGGGGCAAGGCTGGGAGCTCCAATGCCATTTTAAAGGGCCCCAGGACTCCAGTTGCTATTTCTATCTAGGAGTCCCAGGTCCCTTTGAATCACCAGGCCCCGCCCGGGTCAGTTGACCCCTTTTGTCCCCTCCTCCCCCTGCTGGCAGGCCTGGAAGCCAGGCTCAGGACTGAATGAGCAGAGAATAGTTCAAGCTCTCACTTCTGCTGTCACCGATGGGCTTTAACTGTGAAATAAGGGCTGGGGAGTGGATTAGGTTGGGAGTTGACCTGCCATACCAGACATCTGTGACGCTCTCTGTAAGGGGCTGTGGAGGGGAGGGGGTCATTTCTCATAGAACTCCATTGTCTGATAAATGCTGGAACATCTGCCCATGAACTACAAGTGGAGCACTGCTCAGCTCCACCTGTCCTGGCCAGCAAGCAGAATTGATAGAGGTCACCTGGCCACCTAGGGTACATCTACACAGCAGCGTTATTTCGGAATAACGGACGTTATTCCGAAATAACTATGCGAGCGTCTATGCAGCAAGCCCGTTATTTCGCAATAATTTTGAAATTATGGGTGGCTTAGTTCAGCGTTTGTAAACCTCTTTCCACGAGGAATAACACCTCTTCTGAAATAGCTATTTCGGAATAGCAGTTGTGTGGACGCTCCACTGCTGCTATTTCGAAATAACTCCTCCCCCAGGGCCATTCAAAGTAATTACTCCTCAGGGCGTCCTGGGGCTCTAAGTTGAGGTAGGGTGTCCACATTAGTAGAGCCTGCCTCAGACTAATTTCCTGGCTTTCCTGCAGTGTAGATGCGCTATTTCGAAATAAGCTATTTCAGAGTATTGCTTCCAAAATTGCTTATTCTGAAATAATCGTGCAGTTTAGACAGAGCCCTAAGGAGCACAAGGAATTGCTAAACCAACAGGCCATAACCACTTCAGTCACCCGTATACTGATCTTGTCATTATGGGCTCCTGCTGGTGCCATAAGGACGTGTTTTGGGGAATGGCCCATGAGTCAATTTTTGTGAGTTTAAAAAAAATAAATTAGAATTTGAGCCTGTTTCCTTCCAGAGGTGAGAGGTGTGTGGAGCTCCCCTTCCCGGGCCCTCTGCTTAGTCCTCTCTCTTTGCTTATCTTATACATGCAGGAGCTTCCAAAATCCATCAAGTCATGTGCTGCCCTTGCCCAGTGTTCAGAGAGAGACATGCTCTCGCACGGCAAAGCAGCAAGGATCACTTGGGGGGGGATGGTGCGGGAGGAAACCTCCTGAGAAGTTGCTGTGTAAATTGTGGGTGTGCCTATGTGAGAGGATGTGCATCAGAGCACACGTGTTGAGTGAGCGAGTGTGCAGCTGAAAAAGTGTATATGCATTGTGAGTGGCTGGCTGGCTCCAGGGGGAAGATGCCATTTTTAAACCACTGAAGATGCTGTGTTAATGTCAGCTGAATATTAAATCCCCTGACACAAGAAAATAGTTATTCATTATGCTTCAAATTTTCTCACCCTAACCATTCACACGCTTCTCTTCTCTGGAGGGCTACCCAGCGAACGGACACTTCCATGCACATATCTCCCAAGGAGATTAGGACGTGTCTATATACACAGGAGCCTGTTCATGGGCAAAGCATTATGGGTGTTTTCACGCCAGCTGAAGACGCAGAGGGTTGCTGCAGTGTTTCTTCACCTGTGGGAATATATCCTGGCAGCTCTGGGTTTTGGAGCTGGTTACCTAGCTATATTGCGTCTAAGCACCACACCAGGCATAGCAAAACTCCTTGAAGACGTGAGAACCAGAGGAGGCAAAGGGATACATTTCACTAGCAACGAAGCCCAATAAGCAGCGATACAATTAAGGGGAAGGGCACTGGTGTCACAATACTTCTGGCTGATTGGTGCCAGGGAAAATGAAGCAAAAGGGAACACACAGGTGATAGATTCTTTGCTCATTTTTGATAAGGATATTTTGCCCTTCTACAGCATCTTTCATGAAACTCTACAGACACTAATTAGTCTTTCCCACACCACGCTGAGAGGTAATTAAGTACTATTATCCCCATTTTACAGATGAGAAAACCGATACAGGCTATGGGCCCAATTCTTCAATACAGTACTTTCATTAAGTAGTACATCATATGATTAGTCTCGCTGAGATCAATGTATGCATGTTCTACTCAATGTGTGTAGAGGCTGCAGAATTAGGTTCTTGGACATGCCTTAGGTCATATAGAGCTAAGAACAAATCCCATTTCTGCCCACTTCAAGACCCTTAGTTCTAACATGACCACTAAGGAGTCCTGCCTTCAAGACTGTTCTAACTACTAGCTAAAGATCCATCTCACCAATGAAGGCGTATACGCTCTCTTATATAGCGTAGCCTCTATATGCCTGGAATAGGGGGTTAAAACCATCCAAGAAGAGACAGCCTTCTTAGGACCTAAGAGGTTTTCTACGAGGCCCAGACTGTCTCGAAAATGGATTTGGGGAGTGTCATCATTCCATGTTAGCTGTCAACCTGGCAAGATGTAGCTGATGAACACATATAATTCTTTACCTGCATGCCAACTCTAGTACCCAGAGATGGGCAAAATTCAGAACTAGAGCACTGATGCACTTTGCTTCCAAAAATGCAATTAGTCCTGTTTTCCAGGCGAAAAATGGAACTATTCTTTACTGGAGTTGTATTTACTGTGGAAATGTGCAAAATGTCATGACTTTGCACGTTGCAGGCAGGAAGTTACTGTGCTCACAAGATTTTCTACAACAGATGTGACATTTCAAGGCAGGAAAACTGAAGACAAAACTGTAGAGAAAAAAACTTTGCAAAAGTATTTCTAAAACAATATTTAAAAGGCTCCAAGTCAGGGCTTATTAACTCCATGTTCCCTGAGATGTTGGATAAGGTTTCTCTCTGCTGGCAGGTGGAATTTAATGGGGAACGTGACATGGCTCTTGTGTGGCTGGGTTGGAGGTGGTGATAGTATCTCCTTCTAGCCTTTGAGACTCAGTTTGTCTGCCCTTCATTACTTCACCTACTACATTCAGGAGCTGGAAGACACAAAAACCAGGCTCCCAGGTTAGGTTTATCTCCCCAGATTCACACATGAGGCAACATGTGGCTCTGGAGTTGTGGAAAGTGATCTTCAGCTGCTTTCGAGGGATGCTAGGGATTAGCGAGCATGACAGAGCATTCTATGACGGAGCAAGCGTGTAGACTAGAGCAGTGTTTCTCAACCTTTTTTTATGAAGTACCCCTTTTAAAAAAAAAAAAAAAAAAGTACCCCTAGTGCCTACAGTTTTCAGACACACCATTTTTTCTACCACTGCAACATATTTGTTTAAACAACTTAATCGTAGCCAGGCGGGCGATGAAATTTTTGGGTGTAAAAAGTACAAAAATAATAAAGCGCTGTAAAACTTAAAACAAAAATTCAGTTTTCTTCTCCACATTTCAGTTGTGTTGACATACCACCCAGACTTCTCTCAAGTACCCGTAAGGGTACTTGTACACTGGTTGAGAAACACTAGATTAGAGCACTGTTTACTGTCCATCCAGAGGCGGGGGAGGGGAGGAGAGCTTTAATAAAACATTGCACTGGTGACACCAACACATAGGGTCCAAAGAATGTTAAGGAGAAAGCTACACCGTGCCATAAAGCTGTTTTAATACACCTTAGCTGTGACCGGCAGCACCTCTTTCTATTTCAGTATTACACCTCACTTGATCTCTTTCAATGCTCTTCCATCCTGACTTGTACAAAAGACTCCTGTATTTCAAAGTAAGAAATTTACCCAGCATTGCTCGGGTCTGTAACTGAATTATGTTTTTTCAAACTTAAATTAATTTTTTAAAATGAACTGTATGTAGTTTTTTTTGAAACTACGATGATTTCAAAACTTTCCACACTGCTCTTTTCTGTGTACGTCATATGTATGTATTTTGAGTTTGCTATTTAATCTACTTCATATTTTACAGAGTTTGTCTGTCTGTTCAAGAACTCTTCCTAAATTGTAAGAGCTAGGACCTTGAAGCAATCCCATTCCAGGCGCATCCCATTTTCCTGGCACAACCAAACCCTTACCTTGCGTTAAGGTATGATCAGAGGAAGCTGTAGACCAACTTTGTTGGTCTAGCTCTTACCATTTAGGAGGAGTTCTTGAACAGACAGACAATATCCCTCAAATATATAGTAGATATAAATTAATCCATGGGTTTAGTGATGCATCTCAAACTGACTTGAAGCTCACCCTGTTATTCCAGTCCCATGCCTCCTACTGTGCCAGCACACCTCATTCTTGATCTAGAAAGTCCCCAGCAATTCCAGTCCTGGATCTCACCCAATAACTCTTTCCTTCCTACTCTCTCTCAATTTACATCATGGGAGGGGAAGGGAAGTGGCTTTTCTGGGCATGACTAATAGCATCATCTGACTTCTCCTGCACCAAAAAGCTCAATGCACAGATGGGTTTCGTGACTCAGAAGGTAGATTTCGCAACTCTAAGGATCCTAGAAATTCTAGCTCTGCCTTTAATTCAGTTTCAGTAATCCAACTGTAAAGCCAATGGACCCAGGTAGTTGGCAGGTGGGATTGAATTTGCAACCTTAGGGGCTAAAGCTATGAGTCTCTACCACATGAGCTACAAGCCAACTTGTAGCTAAGGCTGTAAAGCAGACTTCACTCTCCTTTCTCAGTGTTCTCAGGGCCTCTGGGTTACACAACTATTTACGTTCAAAGCCCATAACGGTTACTTTGATGGGCACACCCAAAATGCCTCGAGATGGCTAGATGGGAAAGGCAGAGTGCTTGCCATCCTGAGGAAGGCTTCCAACGGTCTCATGGTGTTTCAGTCGCCCCTTAAAGATGCTCAGGTGACTGAGCCAGGTGACCACAACAGTTGGAAGCTGTATGAACAGGTTAAACGCACTTATTGTGAAGTGGGGATAGCAGATGATGAAGCCTGAACCGACAGGTAAATGGCGCAGTGTGGTTACCATATACACCACTTCCTAGTGTGCATGTGTGTGACAATGCATCCCAGGCTATGGAGTTAGAATCGGGATAGCGATGAGGTTTAGGAAGAGGAAAGGTTGCCAGGATCCATTGGCGGTGGGTGAACATAGGGACTGGGGAATCCAAGGACACACACTCGCCTCTTCTGCCCAGGGCCCCGCCCCCAGGGGAGCCAAACCCCTCTCCTCTGCGGGGGGGCGGCGTGCGGCTCCAGCCTCTCTGCCCCGGAGCACGGGGCGGATGCACTGCCCTAGTGTCCCCCAGCAATAGTGCAACTGAAGCTCAGGGGCAGCAGGGGGCGTTCTGGGGACAGAGTGTGGGCGGGGCCACGCCTGGCAGTTTGAAGGCACTGCCTTCCCCCGCTTCTTCTACCCACCACCCATGCCAGGATCCTCTTCCCTTGCCCAAGAGCGACTAGTGATTTTTGGTTGTCCAACGTGCAATCCCTTTTAAAGAGGCTAAAATTTCAGAGCGCAGGGGCTCAGTGCTGGCTGAAATCCCTGCCCCTTGGGGAGTCTCAGTTTGGGCACTCAAAAAAACCCCCAACAAAACCCCACGGATCCTTTTTTAGAAATCTTGGCCTTCGTTGGTGACCTTTACAACAGAATTGGAGGCCTTTGAGACTCTGTTTGCCACTCATTACTTCACCTGCTACATTCAGGAGCAGGAAAACAGAAATACCACGCTCCGAGTTCGGTTCCTCTCCCCAGCGTCGCACGTGCTGCAACATGTGGCCCTTGAGAGGTGGGAAGTGGTCTTCAGTGGACGCTAGGGATTAGCAAGCCAGGCAGAGCATCCCATGACGGAGCAAGATGGAAGCAAAAGATGGTGGGTTTTACATGGGGAGGTTCATGGGGGACCTTGAACCTTCTAACAGATCTGGCTGGTTTGCGCCTCTATCCTTATTAAAGCAAGATGTAATTGTGGGTTTAGCTGCTAATTGGATTGTGTCACCCTGGCTTGTTGTTTTTAATCACCCCCATTCTGGCTGCCATCAAGGTTTCTCCCCCTTTGAAATGATCATTTCCTGTATTCCCTGGGATGCAAATCTGATTACGTGCAGGCCAGGGAAATGCCTCATGGGACGGGAGGCATGGTTCAAGCCCCATGTGCCACAGACAACAGCTGTTGGCAGGATTTTCCTCTGCTGCGTGTTCTGAAGGGCTTTTAACTCATTCATTCCTGTAGAGTTTTGGAGGTGCCCCAGGCCCTTGCTGGGGTGTGTCATCCCAGCCCAAACAAAGGCCTCGCTACATGGGAGGTCAGTGCCCAGTTCTGCTGTGATGACTCTGGGTTGACCCCAGAGAGGCCATCAGACCTATGGTTAGAGACCTGCAGATTTGGATTCACGCTGAGCAATGACCCAAATGGAGCATCCATCCCACCCTCCACTGCCACCAAAGAAAGATTGCGCTCACCCACAAGCCAAGGAGGTCTTGATGAAGGGGGAAAACAGTCCGGCTGTGTCTACACTGGGGCGATCTCGCGCAAAAAGCGGCCGCTCTTGTGCAAAAACTTGCTGCCTGTCTACACTGGCCGCGTGTTCTTGCGCAAGTAAACTGACGTTCTAATGAATAAAATCAGGGCTTCTTGCGCCAGAACTCTGACGCTCCCGCTCAGGAATAAGCCCTCTTGCGCAAGAGCTCTTCCAGAAGAGGCCAGTGTAGACAGGCAACATGAATTTCTTGCGCAAGAAAGCCCTATGGTTAAAATGGCCATCAGGGCTTTCTTGCGCAAGAGAGCATCTACACTGGCATGGATGCTCTTGCGCGCAAAAGCACATCTCTTGTGCAAAAGCACATGCCAGTGTAGACGCTCTCTTCTGGAAGAGTTTTTGCAGAAGAACTCTTCTGCAAAAGAGTTTTTGTGTGAGAATGCGCCAGTGTAGACGTAGCCGGAATAAATATGGAAAGCCTTCATAAAGGACTCCCTCGCCCTCCAAAACTACAACTCCTCGTGCCCCTCTAACATGGAGCAGTACTGTTACACACACCTGCCAAAACTCTCCATACAAAGACATACTGCAATCTACATGCCACGGTGGTTCATGGAGGCAATTTTGAAATGGCTTCAGTCACCAGTGAAAGTAGACTATATTGTTACAATAGGAGGTCTCATCTTTTCCCGATTAAAATACGATAGCCTAGTACAGTAGTGATCCAAAACAAAAACACCCTCTGCTTCTGCCCTTTTAGAGTGGAACATACCAACCTTGCCTCAAAGATCTTACATGTCTGGGCAGTTCCCAGCATATTCGGAATGCTATCATTTACACTCCCCCTAAACTGGGGTTAATTAGTCCATTTTCATAACTTTTTTCCCTTCTGCGATGTGCCAGCAGGATGTTTGTTGCTGCTGCATGTACGTATGAGTGATGTTAGTGTTCCCCTCCCTAACCCCCATTTTCAAATTTAAATTATTTCCAGGAACAGGGTGGAGCAGGAAATTAAATAAAATGTAGAGCTGGAATCATCCTAAAGCAGTCAGTTCTCGTCTCTATTTGTCTTCTTGCCAATGCAGGCTTGCTCCCTGCAACTCAGTCAAGGAGGGTACCGTCCAATCTCGTTTTAAGTGTTCCAAGTGATGAGCTTCCATTGTGAGACAATTCCACAGCCTAATGTTGCCACTAGATGTCACACAGATGTTTCTGACGGAGCATGGCAGGTATTTCAGACCGATTGCCGTTTGGAAGGACAGAAAGCACCCGCAGGAGGTCGTGGTTGCTTGGTCACTTAAGGGTCCCCCCAACACAATGTGTTTCAATTGCCATACAGTCACTGACACATGGGAGACCCGTGTCTTGAACATGACTTTGCAGCAAAGTCAAACTCCCCTCACCTCTGCTCCCCGTGCAGCTTCCCAGCTAGTTTGTTCTCCCTTCTGCTGCAGCGTCTGTCAGCCTGCGTGGTCCCATCTCCATGATGTGCGGTCTCGAAATGGGTGCGAAGAGCGTGAAGTGCTCTCTTGATGGGTACAGCAAGTGGCACCATTACTGAGTCACCAGCGTGGTACTGAGATACCACTGTCCATCAGCGTGGGGTCACAGTGGGCAAAAGCTGTCTATGTGTGGGGTATGATGGGAAAAAAAGTTTCACCCCACCATACTAGGGTGTGGCTGGCAGATTGTACTCCCCTAGGTCCCACAAGGGCTGTCCTGACCAGGCTGCCATGGCTACTGCTAGTAAATACTGGAGCTGGTTGAAATTTTTCAAAAAAAAAAAAAAAAGTGGAGGAATTGACTTTAAAAAAAAAAGTTTGGGGAGGGGACTTGGTATTTTTTAAAACCAGCTCCCTTTACTCTTTATATTACGGTAGCACTTCTTGTGCGAGGTGCTGTATGCAAGTAGATTTATGCCTTGCTCTGAAAGGCCGACAGTATAAGGAGTCAGAGTCCTTAGTCTCTATTCCAAAGGTGCTGCACTTGGAGCAGGTCCTAAGCAGGCAAAGGGGAGGCAGAGCCCAGAGGTTGAGCAGGACAAGGGCAGTTTTATTTCACTTTTGTGACTCCTCAATTTGGGACCGATGTGGGCGTTAGCCCCTAAAGCAGACATCAGAGCAGCCTTCTACCCAGCTGTTTGTGGCGCCATGGGGTCATTCCTGTAGCCAAGGCAGAGAAAGGTTCTGTTGTGTGCCTGCCTTAGGGGCACACGGTGTTGAGAGGGGCTCCTTGATGATGAGACCCCCTTGACGTCCATTCCCATTGCACTGGCAGGGCAGCACAAAGGGGCACCAAGGGGACCCCAGAATCGGGCCCAGGGACAATTGCTGAGAAGGTCACTGGCTTCTGAGGTGTTTCAGCTGCTTCTTGCTAGGCTGCTCGGCCTTCTCTTTTCCTCAAGCACGAGGGTGTTTCCAAAGGCAGAGCACTGGACGCTTGAAAAGGCTCCTGCCAGACTCAGAAAAGACGCGGGAGACAGAGCCTACAGCATATAAGCTCCGTGCTGCATGGGGACCCAGGGTCTGTCCCAAATGGCGGAGCTCTGCCGTGGATGGCCACGCTTGAGAGGGAGGGCTCACGATACAGAACGTCCCACCACGAGACAAGCGTCTCCTTTAAGAATAACCCCTCGTCTCATGAGGGCAAGTGGCAGCACGGTGGGGACAGAGGCCGTCCAGAGTAGGGGAGCGGAGTGAGGATGGGGGTGGGGTTGCTTTGCAGCCCGACTTCCTTTGAATGACTCCACAGGGGCAAGATACAGATGGGAGCGACTGCTCAGCTTCACGCTAAGGGTATGTCTACGCTTGCACCCTCTTTCGAGAGAGGGATGCAAATGAAGACATTCGAAATTGCAAATGAAGCCAGGATTTAAATATCCAGTGCCTCATTTGCATATTCATGTTATGATGCTATTTCGAAATAGCGCTGTTTCAAAATAACAGATGCTGTTAAGACGCGGTTATTTCGAGAGAAAACCCTTCTCTCGAAATAACCCTTATTCCTCATACAATGAGGTTTACCAGTTATTTCGAAAGAAGGGTTTTCTCTCGAAATAACCGCGTCTTAACAGCGTCTGTTATATCGAAATAGTGCTATTTCGAAATAGCACCATAACGTGGATATGCAAATGAAGCACGGGATATTTAAATCCCGGCTTCATTTGCAATTTTGAACGTCTTCATTTGCATCCCTCTCTTGAAAGAGGGTGCAAGTGTAGACATACCCTAAAAGGCGAGGGCTAAAAGGATTTCCAAGGATTGACCATTCCTCCTCCTCCCCGCACATAAGCTCCTTTGAGAGCCAGGCGGCACAGCTCTCTCACACACACATCACTCACATCAGCCGCAAACAAGGCGAACGGTGGCAGCCGGCTTCACTTGTCCTAGGCTTAAAAAGCCCCTGGAGCTGTGACATCCTACAGAAGCCCTTCAGCGCGACAGACTCCTCGGTCTGAGGGGCCATCTGAATCCACCTCCCAGTATCAAAGCTATCGGTACTAGAGAAATTAACAGCAGGTCATTTATGCCCCCAGACAGAGGTGCAGAGTTTAATTCTCTCTAGCACCTTCCATTCTTGGCTGGGCTTTCATCTGCGGAGTTTCATCACCGCCCGGCCAGTGTTATTAACCCCCCTTTGCCAATGGGAAAACAGAAACCCAGGGTGGATGAGTGACTTTTCATCTTCAATGGTGACTTTTAAGCTTAGAAAAGAGGAGACTAAGGGGGTTATGTTAGAGGTCTATAAAATCATGACAGGTGTGGAGAAAGTGAATAAGGAAAAGTTATTTACTTGTTCCCATAACAAGTGAGTTGTGCCCACGAAAGTTCATGATACCATCTACATGTTTTATTAGTCTTTAAGGTGCTACTAGACTATTTGTTGTTTTTTAAGTTTTTCCTGTTACAGACTAACTTGGCTACCCCTCTGAAGCTTTTGAACAAGAACTACAGGTCACCAAATGAAATGTATAGGTAGCAGGTTTAAAACAAACAAAAGGAAGTTTTTCTTCATGCAAGGCACAGTCTCAAAGCTTTTGAATGGGGAAGCTCAGCGCCCTACTGGGCATAACAGCCAGCTCAAGCCCAGCACCAAACAAAAGGCAGTGCTACTTCATGCAGCACAGTCAACCTGTGGAACTCCTTGACAGAGGATGTTGTGAAGACCAGGACTTTAACAGGGTTCAAAAAAGAATTAGATAAATTCATGGAGGTTAGGTCCATCAATGGCTATTAGCCAGGATGGGTAGGAATGGTGTCTGTAGCCTCTGTTTGTCAGGAGCTGGGAATGGGTGACAGGGGAGGGATCACTTGATCATTCCCTGTTCTGTTCCTTTCTTCTGGGGCACCTGGCATTGGCCACTGTTGGAAGACAGGACACTGGACTAGCTGGATCTTTGGTCTGACCCAGTATTGGCTGTTCTTATGTTCTTAGGACTTGCCCATGGCCAGGCAAGTGGTTCATGGCCAACCTGTAATGAGAATCCAGAAGTTCTGTCCTCTAGCTTGGCAAGAGCAGATGCTAGATCTCCTGACACTAAGTCCATTGCTCTGAACACCAGACAGTATTTCTCCAGCCTCGATGTTAACATGGAGCCTATTCAGTCACCCCACACAGGCGACCCCCCGCACTTACAACTTAGTTGGTTTCTGGAGAACCGTAATAAGTCAAACCGTCATAAGTCGAACCTTTATTTCCCATAGGCGCAATGTTATAAATGGCAGTTCCGTTCCTGGAAACCCATTTCGTACCCTAAAAATACCAAAATTGACGACGGAAATGGAGGAAAACTAAACTAAATAGTTCAAATAATGCACAAAAATAACTAAAAAGTGATGACCGATGTGGCGGCGGAGACACACGCAGTTCAAGCAGCAGCTGCAGACTGGCGCATCTGACTGATCTTGTGCGTTTCCTGTTTTGGGATGACGCGTGGAGTCTGCGTCATACGCCATCGTAAATGCGAGCTGCGGACGTAAATTTTTTTTTTCTTAGGAGCTATCGTGCATTAAAAAAAATGGTCGAAAATGCGAGGGGGGGGTTTGTAAGTTGGGCGGTTGTAAGTCGGGGGTCACCTGTACTATGGCACAGGTTGCACTGAGGTGTGAGATGCCTTTAGCTAAGGAGCAGTGGGATTGAGGGCAATTCAAGTCCCTCATCTGTACTAGGGATGTTAAAATAGATTTATTTTTGTAAATGTGCAACCACTGAAATTTACAGCAGTTACATGGTTTTTACATGTGTGGAGGGGTTGGGGAGGAAAGGAAAGGAAAGGCAGGAGCTAGTGCTTGCGGGAAACCAGCTTTTAAGCCAGCTCCCACCTGCCCTCTCCCCATGCTGCTGCCTCTGTGGAAGGGTGGGGCAGAGGCTGTTCCGTGGGAGCTGGCTCCCCATATGCACCGCCTCCCACCTCCCGACCCCCATGCTGCTGCCTCTGATACAGAGGCAGCCGGGGAAGGGGGCTGCATGTAACTGTGAGGGTTAACCGTCATTGGATAACAGTGTACACGCTCACATCCCAAATCTGTACCCAAAATACGCAAGCTTCTTCCTAGCCATATCTGACTGCCTGAGGCGCATTGAGACGGAAGTGGTGGGAGGGAAATAACAATCTTTCAAGGGAGCTTCTGAGACAGCAAACTAGGGAAAAACCAAGAGGCAGAGGGAGCATGTAACCTAGAACAATTTGCGTTGGCAGAAGTTCTGCCTTCCTAGCCTAGTTGTTCCACAGACTCCCGCACCTGGCTCTCGATATCCCAGCACCTTTGCTCTGCCTTGTCACAACGTCGTCACCTTGTCTTCAAGATGACCTGTCAAGATATTTTAGCCTCATCCCACAACAGACATGGAGACTCAGCAAACACCCCAGCCAGCACTGCGGTTGCCCCACTCGGTGGGCAGATGTGCTCCCCTCCCCCCAGAGTTGGCTGCATTGTAATGAAGAGTAAGAGCCCATACTGCTGTTACCTGCTTCAGAAGCACATTAGGAAATTAATATTTGCAAAACATGTTGAGATCTTCAGATGAGGAGAACAATAACAGTGCAAAGTATTTTTAGTTAAGTGACTCATGCTATCTGTGGCTTTGACAATTACCTCTCTGTTCTACTTTAAACAAGAGTGCTCCAATTATTAAAAATAAAACAAAACTCAGAACTCAGTTTGAGCTGGAGATTTCCATAGAGAATACACCACCGGAGATCAACAGAACTTCAAGAGACAAAATACTTTTTTTTTTTTTTTTTAACTAAATCACAGAGAGAGAGAGAGAGAGGACAGCATGCATCTCCCCTTTAACATGCTGCAACAATCTGAGAACAAAATGGCAGATGTCTGTACATAAAATCATAGACATATAGGGCTGGAAGGGACCTCGAGAGATCTAGTTCATCCTCCCCTCCCTTTCCCACTAAGGCAGAATTAAGTATACCTAGGAAGTTTACAGCAAAATTGACCACTTCCTGTGTTAGTCACTGGGGAAGTGATCAGATGAGTGTGGAATTAGCCTGACCTTCATTAAAAGTAAATTATAACCTGGCCAAACTAAACATCACCCCATTGTCTATTGGCCAGAATCATGATTCATTTCGGAACAATGCGGGTCCATGCTATATTCAGCGGGCTGGAGGAAGCACTTAGACCCAAGCCATAGCCAGCGTAGGCAATGGACAACTATCAAGCAGGTATATAATCACAAAGGCCAAGGCGACTAGCCATGCAGTTCACTTCCTATTACCTGGCTGCAGACCAAGTTCATTGCATCAAGTCCGCAGCGCTGCAATGATCGCTGTGCACAGCAACGCTGAACCCAACACGTTTTCCAGGGCTGCTTAAATCCCATCCACAAAGCAAGGGCTGCCAACAAAGCCTGCCCTGTGCTGGCTCTATTTTAGAAAGGGTCAGTGCTGACTCGACCTCCGTTCAGCCTTAGGGCAGGCGCCACAGTACCATAAGCAGCACAGTGCCCCCAGCCATTGCTGTGGGAGGAGAGGGGATAATGCTTGTGCTTTCCTGCCCTTGCTGCTATGGAACCAGCCCTATAAGGGAAGTATCCGGGGAGCAGATCAGCATGTGGCTTTTCCCCCATTCGCCAGGTTAGATGGGTCAAGGTCAGGTGCAGGAGAAATATCTCCCAGCGTGGAGGGTTAGGGGTCAAAGGCAAATAGACCACTTGTCGGCTGAAAGCAACCAGTTCCAAACCCACCAAGGGGGTCTTCCTGCCAGCTCTCTCCAGGTAACGGAAGGCCCAGGGGTCCGTCTGCAGGAAAGAAAACAGCTTGCTCGGGCCCTCCTCTTTTTGTGTTGCTTGGATTCCCCCCCTAATTGGAACATTAGCCACAGCTGAGTCCAGCCTGCACTCTGCTCCTCCTCCAGCTGGGTCCCTTGGGCCCTGCAGTGAGGGCAGGCACCTGTGGGAGGTTTATTTAACTCTTGCCCTGCCAGCCACAAACTGGAGATTTTATATTCCCCTTCAGAGAGCAGGTATAGGCGACGATTTTGTGATCAGAACCATCTTTCGGCATCCTCTGCCCCATCTCCCTGGAGCGGAGCTGCCCTCAGCCTAGATGGAGAGGCCATTTAGGTCTGATCCCTATGGAAACGTGGCCAGTTTTGACAGATTCCCCAATCCCTTCCCTTTTCCTCTGGCCGTAGGCTGAATGAAACGCACAGAGCTGCCCATCAGGTTCAAGTTCTCTCTGGATGTTGTTATTTTATTTGGATTTATGGTTTCCTGTGGGACGGGGAGGAATGTAAAGCAGCGGCGGCCGCAGCATTCCTGCTTTGTCACTTGTCGAGAAGAAAAGGAAACAAAGGTACCATTAGCAGAAGCGGGGCTGGATTATAACAGAGATTTGCAGGCTGGCCAAGACATTTTAGGAAAGAGCAGCAATCTTCGACCTTGCAGAGCTGGGGGAAGGACCCAGAGCCCCGGAGAACCAGGCAATCTTTCCAGTGCCACATCCCAACTCCACCATGCCTCATTCGGTGCTTTCCGCTCACACATTTTCAGTCTCAAGTCACTTTTATTCTAGAACATAAGAACATAAGAACATAAGAACGGCCGTACCGGGTCAGACCAAAGGTCCATCTAGCCCAGTATCCTGTCTGCCGACAGTGGCCAGCACCAGGTGCCCCAGAGGGGGTGGACTGAAGACAATGATCAAGCGCTTTGTCTCCTGCCATCCCTCTCCAGCCTCTGTCAAACAGAGGCCAAGGACACCATTTTATCCCCTGGCTAATAGCCTTTATGGACCTAACCTCCATGAAATTATCTAGCTTCTCTTTAAACTCTGTTATAGTCCTAGCCTTCACAGCCTCCTCTGGCAAGGAGTTCCACATGCTGACTACACGCTGTGTGAAGAAGAACTTTCTTTTATTAGTTTTAAACCTGCTACCCATTAATTTCATTTGGTGTCCTCTAGTTCTTCTATTTAGGAACTAATAAATAACTTTTCTTTATCGGCCCTCTCCACACCACTCATGATTTTATACACCTCTATCATATCCCCTCAGTCTCCTCTTTTCTAAACTGAAAAGTCCCAGTCGCTTAACCTCTCCTCATATGGGACCCGCTCCAAACCCCTAATCATTTTAGTTGCCCTTTTCTGAACCCTTTCCAAGGCCAAAATATCTTTTTGAGGTGAGGAGACCACATCTGTACACAGTATTCAAGATGTGGGCGTACCATAGTTTTATACAGGGGCAGTAAGATATTCCGGTCTTATTTTCTATCCCTTTCTTAATAATACCTAGCATCCTATTTGCCTTTTGACCGCCGCTGCACACTGTGTGGAAGTTTTCAGAGAACTGTCCACGATAACTCCAAGATCTCTTTCCTGATTTGTCGTAGCTAAATTAGCCCCCATCATACTGTACGATAGTTGGGGTTATTTTTCCCGATGTGCATTACTTTACACTTATCCACATTAAATTTCATTTGCCATTTTGTTGCCCAATCACTCAGTTTGGTGAGATCTTCCTGGAGTCCCTTACAGTCTGCTTCTGTCTTGACTATCCTAAACAGTTTGGTATCATCCGCAAACTTTACCACCTCACTGCTTACCCCTTTCTCCAGATCATTTATGAATAAGTTGAACAGGATTGGTCCTAGGACTGACCCTTGGGGACACCACTAGTTACCCCTCTCCATTCTGAAAATTTACCATTTATTCCTACCCTTTGTTTCCTGTCTTTTAACCAGTTCTCAATCCAAGAAAGGACCTTCCTCTTATCCCATGGCCATGTAATTTACATAAGAGCCTTTGGTGAGGGACCTTGTCAAAGGCTTTCTGAAAATCTAAGTATACTATATCTACTGGATCCCCCTTGTCCGCATGTTTGTTAACCCCTTCAAAGAACTCTAATAGATTAGTAAGACAGGATTTCCCTTTACAGAACCCATGTTGACTTTTGTCTAGTGTAAAGAAAACCACAAAAATCAAGAAAGAACCACAGTCAAGGGACTTGGTGAGAGAATGCAGTGTGCTCATGTCCCTTCTGAACTGGGTTGCCACAGCCTGGAGGACAAAATGGCTGCTGGTCTCACCACATGAGGGGAATTCTTAGAAAAGTAAAGATGCAGGATGCAGTGGACAGAGGCTCCACAGTCTGACAGCCTCGATGTCAGAGCATTTTAGTGCCTCTTCCCTGTTGCTCTTTAACTTTATTTATTGCGGGGGAGCTGAGTTCTAATTATAAAAGAGGCAGAACATAGAATCATAGAACACTAGAACTGGAAGGGACCTCAAGAGGTCATCAAGTCCAGTCCCCTGCCCTAGGATACCAGCCCAGGAGTTCTATTCCAAGATTTGCCACTCACCTACTTGGCCATCTTGAATGAATCATTTCCCCTGGCTGTGCCTCTATCTCCCCCCCCTTTGTCCATTGTGTCTATAAAAGGTTAATTCTTGGGGCAAGGACTCGTCTTATAGTAGGTGGCTATACAGCACCTGGTACAATGGGGCTCTGATCCTCTTTGAGGACTCTAGTCCAGCAATGGGCAACCTAGGTTAGTGAGTGGGTGGCCTGAGGGGCCCTCCTTAATCTTAGTGGGATGCAAGAGGGTTGGAACCAATATGGTCTCCTGAGATAGGGTAGTTTTGCTACTTACACTTGCGTACCTAGAATTTGCGGGGGGTGCCGATTGAACTGTAGCAGCACTTTGCTTGGATGCAGAGGAAGCGCATGGCTCTCCCAGTCAATGTTATGTCCAATCAGCACGCACCTCACTTCATGTGCTCTTGCTTTACGTGTGTGTCACTTTAGTAACACCATTAGGAAAATAACTACGCGGATGGAAACCAGTGGAATCTGTCAACCTGACATATTGGCAATGTAAACAGAATGTCCAATGGGCCACACATAGAACCCCAATGAGTCACAGTTTGCCCACCATTGCTCTAGGTGCTACTGAATATAAATAAAAATAATTGTCTTCTTTTGTTCCCCTTTAACTTTGGGAACCCATTTTATTTGTTCCTGAATATGTCAAATATAGAGAGATCCTATAAAAACTTAAATCATGACTCAGACCACTATAGAAAAAAATATAGCTCAAGGCTTGATGAGTCATGCAAAGGGATATTAATAACCACACATAAAGAAGATAATTAACGCATAGGCAGTGCTCCTAATTAAATGCTTCATCCTCATTCAAGGGAGCGAGGGTGTGAAATCCTTCTCTTCCGCTTGCCAGTTCTTATTCTGGAAATCAGTGGAGTTTGACTAACCTGTAGCGCAGATGGGGCTTCAAACTAGTGCCAATTCATAAGGAAGAGCTGCGGGTTAATTACAGCTGAGCGGGAGCAGGATCTTCCTCAGTTTTGAAATTGTTCCATTTTTGAAATAGAATGAAAAAAAAAGTGGACTGTTCCTGAGGGATTCATTTCGTGTGGATTGAAATGTTCTGTATAGATAAAATCAAAATGCTGTGCTCTGATTCTGACCATTTAAAAATGTTATATTTTAATATACCGCAATGATAGGCAGTGTAGGCTAGTGAGTGGACCTCTGAGTGGCCCTCCTTCATCTCAGGGGGCTGCAAGCTTGTCGGAACCAAGGCAGTCTCCCGAGATAAGGGAGTTTTGCTAACTGTGCTTGCGTATCTAGGATTTGCAGGGGGTGCCGATGGAACCGTAGCAGCACTTTGATTGGATGCAGAGGGAGCACATGACTCTCACAGTCAGTGTCGGGTGCAATGAGCAGGCACCTTACTTCCCGTGCCCTGGCTTTACGTGTGTATCACTTTAGTAACATCGGTTACTATGCGGACAGAAACCAGCGGAATCTGGCAACCCCATGCGTGGGCAACAATAAACAAAATATCTCGTGGGCCACACACAGAACTCCAAAGGGCTGCATATGTCCCACAGGCTGACCCTTTATATACAGTAAAATGTCCCCCAAAGTCATTTCCAAATGGAAAATGAAATGAAAAGCAGTCGAAAGGGAACACTCCATTCTGTTTGTTTTTTCCTAAATAATTTTTTTTTAATTGCCACAAAACGTGTTGCCGTTGACAAGTTGACAGTTGAAAATACTTTGAGCAGCTCTAAGTTTAATATAGAATCTTATGCAATCGATGTCAACCCAGAGCAAGCTGCAATGCAGTGAGCGAGATGCTGGCAGTGCGACGACTAAGTGGGCAAATGCAGCAGCCTTGGACGTGAAATCGCTCTTGCTCAGCATTGGGCAAGAGAATCTGTTTCACGGGCGAAGGGAGGCTGCAAGGGCGGTTGTCAGAAGACCTCAGTTATTCTCAATGGGGCCATGGACTCTTCCATTGAGGAGGTACCCCCCACCCTGTCTATGCAATAGCGGAGCTTCACACACATTAATGAAGTTCTCCTCACAGCCCCATTTTATAACTGAGGAGATTCGTCCCGAGGGCCAGATTCTGAAAGACGCCCAATGCGGCAGACAGGTGCCTGGTTTTCAAAAGCACCTCGGGGCCTCTCTCCCATTGAAATTAAAGGGAGTTAGGCACTTCTGAGAACCCCTTGGGCACCGTATCTCCATCTTTCAGTGCCCCAAGTACATGTAAGAACCTGGCCTGGGGTGATTAAGGCTGAGATTTACAAAAAGTCCTAAAGTTGCTAGGCACCCAACTTCTGTTACATTGGAAGGGGATGTGGATACATAACAGAGCTAGGAACTGAACCCAGACTTCTAGCATCCCAGTGATCTACCCATTAGCCCATCTTTAACCAAATCCTTTTCCTCTTCTTGGACCACATCAAGGTTCCCCTGGTTTGATCTCTCATGTGAAGGATAGTATTTCTACTCATACTATGTCACGATGTCAGTGGTGGGTAATTATGAATAGAAACTATGACTTTAGCACCCTGGTGAGAATGCTACCAATCAGATAGCTCTGCTATGATCTATAATAGTGCTACTCAACTTTGGAAGCCCCGAGGGGCCATAATGATACTCACAGCACATGCCGAGGGCCGCAACTTAAGTGTGGTTGCATATACATGCAAATACATATGCAAATATATGCAAATAGCTTCTTTCACACTGACGGGCATGAATACAAAGATTAAGGCAAGACTACACAGCATGCAGGCCCCATTTAAGTCAGTTCTGCTGATATTAATAAAATGCAATATTTACCCGATTTCCATTCATATGACAGCACTTTTAATGAGCAATGACAGTCCAGGAATTTAACTACTAAAACGCATATCAACTGAAGACCATTATATTGACTACTTTTTTGTTTTGCCTTCCATAGGTGGGCTGCGTGTTGAGTAGCCCTGATCTATAATATATTGGGCTTCAGGAAGTGCTAGATGCCAAAGAGGGGAATGTCTTTATTATTATTATCACTTATTGCTAATTAAAATACCAGTGAAAGAATCCAAAAGTAGCTAGGAAGGGCCAGTTGCAAAACTACCCAACCCAGAAATTCACACGGAAAGCTTTAAATTCCAGCCTTATCTTACCCATCTGTTGCAACAGATAATGCACACTGTAGGACTATATAGCCTAGCTACGTTGATGACTGGCCCTCTGGAAACATGTCATTCTTCTTCTTCTTAAACCCTTGTACTCCGAGTGGAGCATAGGTCATCTACAAGTCTCCTCCACTTCACTCTGTCTTGAGACAAAACTTCTAGCTGATTCCAGGAGTACCCCAGTTGTTGTCCTTCAATCTCAGTAGAACTTCTCCACGTTGTCCGAGGTCTTCCTCTTTTGCGTTTTCCTTGCGGGTTCCATGTGAGAGCTTGACTGACTATGCTGGATGATGGTTTTCTGAGAGTGTGGCCTAGCCATCCTCACTTTCTTCTCTTGATTTGAACGTCAAGTGGTTCTTGTCCTGCTCTGTTCCAAAGCTTCTCATTTGTGACAAAGTCTTGCCATTTGATGTGAAGGATATACCTCAGGCATCTGTTTAGGACAGGCCCAATAGGCAAACACACACATCTTGGACATCACAAATCTACAAGCACCAAATGTATCTTGGCTTCTGCGTGTGTCCATCAGTGCCACAGTGCAGTGTGTTTAGAGTTTGAAAAGTAAAACAAACCAAAGGGAACTGCTTTCGAAGTAGAGCAAGGAAACATGCCCTCATATCTCTCCATGCAACTCCCACTGGCTTTGGCCATAGTAATTGGTTACCAGGCCGGTTTCTGCCTGTGTTTACACGGTGAAAGCTCAGCAAAGGCCTTGGGCTTGGGATGGGTGTATGCAAAGGGAGAGAATGTAGTCTGCCTGGCGGGGGTGGAAGTCAGTGTCCGGAAAGGAAACCAGAACTCTCACAAAGACCGATCGAATTCAGTCATGAGTCCATTTGTGGTTTTCCTTGTGAAGCAGATAAGAATAAGAGAGTGGGAGAGGAAGATAGAGTGAGAATATTGAGAACCCAGCCTAACTGCAGCCCCCTCTGGGAGAAGACATTTGTTTCTCCTGGCAAGAGGAAAAAAACCTTTCCAGACGTCCTCTGAGAACAGCTCGGCAATGGAAGTAACAGGGCTGAAGGCTTGTTTCTGTACATTTTTGAAGAAAAATAACAGTTATTTTAGCACAAAGGAGTCTTTTTTTTTTTTTTTTTTTTGCATCAAGCATTCAGCCTGAGTCAGGTGCTTTTGATTTAATCATGCAGTCCCATAGAAAGGTCAGAATAGGCTACAAAAGACAGCAAGGGTCAGAAGGCAGGACAGAGACCAACTTCACTGAGGGGTCTTAGGTGAATCATTGGGGAGCTGGCATCAAAACTATTAATCTGTGTGCATGTAGTGGCATGTATATGTACAAGAGCTGGTCAGGAGGTTTTCAGTGAAACGGTGTTGCCATCCAAAAATGCCAATTCAGTGAAACTGAAATTCAAGAACATAAGAATGGCCATACTGGGTCAGACCAAAGGTCCATCTAGCCCAGTGTCCTGTCTGCCGACAGTGGCCAATACCAGGTGCCCCCAAAGAGAATGAACAGAACAGGGAACCATCAGGTGATCCCACCTCTGTCACCCATTCCCGGCCTCTGACAAACAGAGATTAGGGACACCATTCCTACTCATCCTGGCTAATAGCCTTTGATGGACCTATCCTCCATGGATTTATCTAGCTCTTTTTTAAACCCTCTTATAGTCTTGGAATTCTTAACATCCTCCGGCAAGGAGTTCCACAGGTTGACTGTGCATTGTGTGAAGAAATACTTCCTTTTATTTGTTTTAAATCTGCTACCAATTTGTTTCATTTGGTGACCCCTCATATTATGTTATGGGAACATAACTTTTCCTTATTCACTTTTTCCACACCAGTCATGATTTTATAGACCTCTATCATCTCCCTCCTTAGTCTCCTCTTTTCTAAACTGAAAAGTCCCAGTTGTTTTAAATTTGTCACAGGAAGAATTTCTTGACTTGAGAAAAATGTTGAAAACAGGTTAGGAACATTTTGAAACATCCCCTTTTGACATTTTTTAAACAACTGTTTGGTTTTCTGGTACAAGCCGACATTTCACTTAGAAACGTAAGCCAATACTTTTAGAAAACTGAAGCAAAACATTACAGTTGACCCAAACAGGACGTTTCTCCCATTTTGGGTTTGCGAAAATCCAACATTTTCCTACAGTGCCCTGGCGTTTACATGAGGATGTGTTACACTGCTGGATGATCAATAGCACCCAAATAATTTGTCTGCTGTCTCTTCTTCAGCTGTATTTGCTTGGAGTTGGCACTTCCTTTGCTTTTAGGTTACATGGCAGGTATGACCAGGCCCTACACTGGCTAAGCCGGAAGCACAGCTATCTGATACCAATTAGAGCCATGGGCAATAAGGCTCTGTGACCATCTGCATGGGGCACAGAGGCTAGTAGGCAGCCAGACATCCTTCACACCTCCCTTAGACATCATTGTAATTATACCTGATTGTAGTTAACCCAGTAGATATGAATGGTTGCAAAGGAATCCCATGGAAAGGTAAGATAGGCGAACAAGGGATACGCAGGGCTGGAAGAAAGAGAGTGGGATAGACACCAACCACATGGCGTGGCCTTGGGCAGGTTCCATAACTTGTCTGGGCTGAACTGATGTCTGGCATAAGGTCACTGCCCCCTCCATGTCCTAGGGCGAGCTGGTGGAATCATGCAACAGAAGAAAGACACAGGAGAAGTCCTCAGTGGGCTGCTCGTCAAGGAAAAGAATGAGTCACAGACAATTCCCCAAGTCCGGTCCTGTAATCCCATTGGCGCAGGGCCCAGGCTCCCTTCTGCCTAGAACGCCCCGTCAGCGCCTGTGTATGGCAAGGGGGAGGCTGAGATGAGGTTAACTGTTTGTCCCCCAGGGACCAGCGCCTCGCCCTGCAACACTCACTCCCTGATTCTCCTCTCACGCTGCTTTTACATCAGTGTAATTGCATTAACATCAGTGAAATCTCCCCCTCCCCCCCGATTGCACTGGTGTAAGTGGATGGAAAATAAGCCCTTGTCCCTCGCATAAGGTGGGGGAATTATAGAATCACAGAACTCTAGAACTGGAAGAGATCAAGAGGACCTCATTCCACCAGGAGTAAGGGACGTTTCGGAATAGCGGGTTATTTTGAAATTTAGCTCTGTGTAGACAGCGCCAAATTACGAAATAAGCTATTTCAAAATAAGATCAAAATAGGATACGCAATTTGCACAGCTCAAATTGCGTCTCTTATTTCAACCTACGGTGCAGTGTAGTCGCACCCTTTTAGACTCCCACAGTGATCTCATAGAATCATAGCACACTAGAAATGGAAGGGACCTTGAGAGGTCATCAAGTCCAGTCCCCTGCCCTCATGGCAGGACCAACCACCATCAATCATCCCTGATAGACGCCTATCTAACCTGCTCTTAAATATCCCCAATGATGGAGATTTCACAACCCCCCTAGGCAATTTATTCCAGTGTTTAACCACCCTGACAGGTAGGAAGTTTTTCCTAATGTCCAACCTAAACCTCCCTTGCTTCAGTTTAAGCCCATTGCTTCAGAGGCCAAGGAGAACCATTTTTCTCCCTCCTCCTCCTAATACCCTTTTAGGTACTTGAAAACTGCTCTCATGTCCCCCCTCTCAGGCTTCTCTTTTCCAAACTAAACATAACATATAACACCAACTTTCCTCCCGGGGCATGGTGATGGTTCATTAAGTCTGCACTATGCTCCGAAGGTCCCAGGTTCAGTTCAGCCCACAGATGACTGGGGTCTGCTGGTGTTACACTTGCCCAAGCACCAGACTCTGCTTAAAGCCTGATCCGATGTACCTTGTGCTATTCCAGGCCTGGGAGAGCCATGCAGCTCTCAGCATTGCTAATGCATGAGGACCTACTGCCTGGACTGCTCTCTGATATACTACCGGCTTCACTGCTGCCTGGGCCACTTCTGTAAGCACAGCCTGTTGTCTCAGTTTGCTCAAGTTCAGTGTTTCTGCCAAGGGGCAGGAGATGTCACAGTTGGGGGTTATCAGAGGGTGGGCCTCAGTGTTCCCTGAAGCTGAGCGCTTGGGCGGCCACCCAGGAGAGATTCAAATGGCACCCAGCTGGTTAGCAGAGCGCCCACAGCTGGCAGCACGTGTTTCTATGGGTGGTGCACATCTGCATGTGCCTTGATGTGCATAACAAAATTTATTCTGCACATGAATGGAAAAAAATTAGAGGACATGATGATGGGCATCTGGAACACCAACATTGGTTCCCAGGCAGATGGAAACGTGGCCCTTTCTGTTCTGAAGAATCATTGCCTTGAGAAGACAGACTGATTCCTTCCTCTTGCAAGCCAGGAAATGTTTGGCACATGATAGACTTAGGCCAGACTGAATCATGACACTGTCTGTATACTCATTCAGTATTCATGAGAGCAGCTGCATCAACTCCCCTGGAGGAGGAAGGGAGAGTTGGTTCTCCATGTCCCATTCAATCCTCGACTTCTATGCCGAGGGAGCGGCAAATGCGTTGATAGGTTAGATGATCTCCTGGGGATTAGAAGGCACCCCCCAAAAGTCATTTCACATGGGCTGCTCAGCAGCTGTTAGAATAAATGTTGGAAATCTTTGGCCACTAGTTCTGTCCAGGTGAATTTGAACAGGTGAGCTGAAAGCCACCTCCCCTCAACTCCCTGAGCCCATCAACTCTCCACAGTGAAAGTGAAGTGTTGCATTTGTACTCAGGAGATTGGGACCCCCAATTGACGAGGGAAAAAATGGTGGCAGAACAAGAAGGTGGGATTAAAATAAAACATGAAAGAGGCAATGTATTAGGCTACAGGGCTTTTTCTTATCTTCATAACATTCCTCCTGTCCTTAGGAAAGGCCGCGTAGCAGGGAATCCATTTTCAGGGCATGGCTGGAGTGATGGATGGATGGGTAGAAGGATGTTGAGTGGATCAGCGGATGATTAGATGGATGGGACTGAAGCATGACACTTTTCAGTCTTGTAGACAGGGAGTCTTTGTGTCTGTACCTTTCATCCGTGGCAAGGCGTTTCCCTGCTGCTTGCTGGTTAAGGAAGTCTAGCCTCGTGGGAGGTGAAAGGTGTGGATTTGGAAAAACACATGGCAGAGTTTGAACTTGGAGGCTTGCAGCCACTCATTTATCTTCTTAATGGACAGAGCAGAACTCTGCAAAAGCCTTTCCTGGGGCATGAGAACTTAGCCCCCCCAAAGTTCTTTATGACTGAGGAAACTGGAAAGGAAAGCTAGAGTAGATGGTACTGCAGCGAGTGTTTAAGATTGCTGTCAGTGGGGAGGAGCACTGGGATAGCTTCTGGGAGACATGCAAATGGGGATGAATGAAGCCTACTGCTTTACCTGCTGAGATGTTAAGTCTGGCACCATTATCCTGTCAGGAAATCAGAAATCCATCAGGAGCCCGCTTGGGTGGGCTGAAAGCTTTGACGAAATCAACCTGTTCCCACAAAAAATTTTGATTTAGAAGAAGCCACATTTTCAGCCGGAAAAACATTCTGCAGGAAAATGTCTGACCAGCTCAACATGCTGGCTCAATATGGGTCCCCTTGGATGTGTTGCTCAACGAGCTGCCCTAACACAGCCAGAAGATAAGGGCTTGCCCCAGAAATCAGCTGGTGAAATTCGGTGGCCGGAGTTATGCAGGCCAGCCAAGATAGTCCCCTTTGGCAACAACACCTATGAATATATGAAGTCACTTAGCTTTGCCACCAATTCAATAGCTGCAACTGATTTTTTCTTTAAGACCTTCCACTGTTTCATTAGCAGTGTTATAACCCCCCAGTGATGGGGACACTCAGCCTGGCCAAGGGCATTTTAAGAACCATAGGCAAGATTTTCTAAAGAGCACAGACAGCTGGGTGTGGAGCGATTTTGAAGAAGGGATGTGAATGGTTAACTGGTTAACCAGTAAGCCTCATCCTTAACAGGTGAGAGTTACAGGTTCCAGTTAACTGGGAGGGCTGGACCAACTCCTCACCCGACACAGGCAGAGGGCTGCTCCAGCCCCATGGGGCCCATCGCGGGCAGGGGCGCTCCAGCCCTGCCACAACAGGTGAGTGGGCTGCTCCAGCCCCCCTTTAATTGGTGAACTGATTAAACATTACGTTTAACCGGTTAACCAATTAAACGGGATTTTACACCCCTATTTGGAATATCTATCCGTGCACACCCAGTGGGAGCTGCCCATTGCTGAGCAGGGTTGAAAATCTAACTTTGAGATAGGTGCTTAGCTGGGAACTGAGTGCTTGTTAAAATTTGCCCCGGTGTCTTCTAACCAGGCCCAGAAGGGCTTCTGCTGCAGGTGGGTGCTTGTGACTTTGCTCCCGCCAGTTCTGGCTGCCGCAGTACAATGTTGGGCAATGTAGAGCAAAATGCTAGCTCACCATGGCCAGCGAGATCTAGGTTGGGCCCTGGGTAAGGAAATCTCACAGTGCAGGGAGAA
The DNA here is from genome assembly GCA_019425775.1 of Rafetus swinhoei. Classification (NCBI taxonomy): domain Eukaryota; kingdom Metazoa; phylum Chordata; order Testudines; family Trionychidae; genus Rafetus; species Rafetus swinhoei. The sequence continues at coordinate 9,821,983 of CM033441.1, forward strand.
CTGGGGAAGCCCAGATGAGCAGAACACAGCTCTAGCGTTCAGATATGAGGGGTAGCCGTGTTAGTCTGTATCCGCAAAACCAACTAGGAATCCTGGGGCACCTTCCAGACTAACAGATTTACTTGAAGGAGGGGAGCTGACACCCATGCCACCCCCCTGGGCCAGGTGGAAGGGGCCCAGCTCCGTGTTTGTGGAAGGGGTGGGGCTTCAGGTGGAAGGGGTGGGGCCAGGAGCAGCCAGTTCTCAGCACCTTCTGGAGCACACCACGCCCCCTCCCCAGCCCTTAAAGGTGCCAGGAGCATGCCGGGTGGTGCTCTTGTGGTGATTCAAAAGGCCCAGGGCTGCCTGCAGTGGCCAGGAGCACCGGGCCCTTTAGAATTGCCGGACTCTGGGGCAGTTGCCCCCTTTACCGCCCTCACTCCCATCAGCGGGCCTGACCTGAAGTGGGAGTTTTGCCCAAATAAATCTGTTAGTTGTTAAGGTGCCGCAGGACTCCTCGTAGCGCTAGTGTTGTGGCTTGCACCTGAACTCCTGTGGCAGGGGTGAGGGTCCCTCAAGCCCTTCAGTGTTCCCCATGCAGTTCTGAGCTAAAAATGCACGATCAAGTCTAGGGATGAGCAGCAATCGGTACAAGCAGATACTGTCCATAGAACGGCCAGTGTAGTTGCCTCTCCCAGACTCAATGGGAATAAGAAAGGAAGCGTGTTTGTGCTGGTTATGTGGACGGGGAGATATTTATCACTGTCATTACAGTCAGAGGGACACCAGTGATCGGCATTCAGGCAGGGTATTGTTGCAATATTTGTCATCGGCCTTGCCTTGAAACTAGTAACGTCCTGCTGCCGAAACCTTCTCTATTTCCCACTCTTTAAGCATGGCTGAAAATGCCAGCTGGCAGGCGAGCTTATGTAACAGGCAGGGGCTGTTACAAAAGGCTGCCATTTTGAAAGAAAAAGGGGGTGCGGAATCAAACAAAAGGCGCCATCCCGGACAGGTTGAAGTAAATGGCAAAACTCCCTTTCAGTGAGCAAAGTGCAGGGTGAATGTCTATGGGCCAGGTCTTCCACGGTGGTAAATTGGCTCAGCTTCATTAAAGACAATGCTGATTTACACCAGCTGAGAATCTGGCCCTAAGAGGGGGGAAAGAAGGAATTGCTTGCAGAAGCTGGTGTGCTTCTTCCCCTTGCTCTGTTAGTGCAGCTCACTTCTCATGCACTGTTGCCCCCGCTTCCCCCCCTGTTGTTATATAACTGGGTCCCCCCCCCCCTCCAGCTCTGCTAATGCACCTCACTTCTGACCGACAGCCCCTCTTCCTGTTCCGCATCTGGCTTTTCCCATACTGCTCTGGCAGTGCGTCTCAAAACCCCTTTGTATTCCAGTCAGAATCTGCTGGTCATGCCAGATTGTGTGTGTGAAAGAAGAAGGGGGAATAGGGAGGAAAAGAACATTTGCAGCAATATCCAAAATAGACTAAACAAAACAGTATCTACATCTGCAGACCAACTAACCTGGCTTCCCAGGATGGAAGGCGAGTGGAATTTAGTGTTGTCTGCCTAATACGGCATAATGACATTTTTCCCAAATTTTCTGCCCATCTCTGGTGAGTTTTTAGCACAGAAACTGTCTGAAAATTAGCATGCAGGCCAGCAGTGCTGCATAACAGAGTGGAGGGCTGGGAATTGTTTGGTAAAAAGGGGTCTGTTCTGCACCCACGGAGCTGTTGACTTCCTATTATGTCAGTAGTAATTACGCCCTGACGCAGAGAGAAGAGATTCCACAGGGTATATTTTTATGCCAAGATATTTTTACCAAAAATGGGAGCCAAACATTTAAAGAGTCACTGTCAAGTTTAAAAAAAAATTGTTACAGGAACTTCCTTCCCTTCATTAGCGCAGAAACTACCTTAAATTGTGAAAACAGAGAGAATTTTAGAACTCAGAATTGCTTTTTAACCCTTTATGTTTTGCATTTCATTCAGGTTAGTGAATCAACACTGGGCAGTTTCAATTTCATGTCCAGCTCAGGCCTTGAATAGCTTCATTAGTAGGAGTTTACAATGCTGTGTTGCAATTTATCACTTGGCTATCACCATCACTTATGTAGGATATTGTAAATAATTCCCCTTTTCACTGCTTAGCTTTGACAAGTCTGCTGTGAGACTCAATTAGACTCTTGAATCTAGGCTGGTCAGGTTCACATCTTGGGCCCAATTCATCCTTAGGCCCTGGCAGTTTCAGAGAAAAATTTGAACCCAAAAGGCTTTTAAAAATAAAGTAAAAATTCCAGATGTATTATTTTTAAATATTGCATGAGTTTTAAGTTAATTGTAAAGCTTTTTGTGGGAGTCTGGTTCCTGAATTTTGAATATTTGGGATTGGCACTGTTATTCCAAGGACAAACACAACATTCTTGTCTCTTGTCAGTTTCATATTTGACTTCTCATGCATTAGTCCCGTGTAGCTGCATCTGGTTTTCAAAAACGTCTGGGGATGTTTAGCTGCTTCCCCTCCCGCCAATAAACAAAATCGCCTTCCGCCCCATATCTTTACTGACATTTAAAAACAGAAAGAATCATGAGAATATTTTTATTACAGGTTGAACCTCTCTAGTCCGGCACCCTCTGGTCCGGCAACATCTGTGGGTATGGCATGATTTTAGTTAACCGGATGTCCACTTGGATGTGGCCAAGTTTTCCATGGTCCCATAAAGTTTGTTTACAGCCACCAGTCCTGGCTCTCAGTGTTCTGTGCTGTTATTTAGCTCTAATTTACCCCTAAATGTCTGCTAAGAGCCCACTAAGCAGTGGAAGTGTTGGTAATGCTGCTAGACAATATTAACCTCCCGTGGTCCAGCAAATTCTCTGGTTCCGCACCGGTCAGGTCCCAAGGGTGCCGAAAACTAGAAAGGTTCAACCTTTAATAGCAACTTAGCAAAACTGCAGTTTGACATACTGCAACTGCTGATATTTTCCCCACATTGTCTAGGTCTGGTCTCAGATGCTCAGCTGGGATTAAGAGACTGGCTTAGTGGCTGACTTTTATGTTGGATGCCCATGTGTTAGCAAACATTTGAACATTGTGCATCAAATTGTTCTTTAATTCTAAGCAAGGCACATGGAGCCTGACTGGGGAAAGCTCCCAGTGCTTTACCACCTTGCTTCTGTTTTAGCAAGATGTGCGTTTCACTCCCTGATCTGAGAGAATCTGGATGACTGGGTACCCAAAGGTGCATGTCTACCAGCACCTTTCAGTAACTCCTTGCTCTGCTTCTCTCCAGACATCACTGGGTCTCATTCTTGCTGCAAATGGCTTCACATGGACATTTTTTTGCTTTGGCCCCTTAGCAATCCACCAATACACAGCAAAATATTTAATTATGTGCTTAAGGACAGGTGTGTGCTTAAACCTGCTGACTTCAATGTGACCAAAGTACATTCTTAAAGCTAAGTATGGGCTTATGTGCTTTGCCGAATACAGGCGAGCTTAAGCAAGTAATCAAATGCTTTCCTGAATTGGGGGCCTTGCTTTCGTCTTACTATATAGTTTAGAAATGTGCATCTGTCTGTCCATCCGCCTGTGAGTCTGTTTGTTCAAGAACTCCTCCTAAACGGGAAGAGCTAGGACCACCAAATTTGGTAGGCAGCTTCCTATTATCTAATTTAAAGCGAGGGTCAGGGTTTGGCTGTACCAGGACAATGGGATGTGCCTGGAATGTGACTTTCATGTTAAATGGAAAGGAAGGGGTGTGAGAGCAGGGACAGTTACACTCATGCATGACCAGTAAGCCTGCCACTGAGCAGTTGCTGGCCAGCAGCACGGCCCCCTGCCACCCTAACCTGCCCTGGGGAGCAGCTGCTGGCTGCCGTACAGCCCCCTCTCACTCCAGGGAGCAGCTGGTGGGCAGGGTGCATGGCCTTCCCCCGCCGCTGAGCACTGCTGGGTAAGTCTTTTCGTGTCCTTTATAAAAGGGCATAAAAGCCATCAGAGTTCTAGTTAACCGTTAATCGGTGGGGGCTGGAGCAGCTCCCTAATTGCCACGGGCAGGGGCTGCTTCGGTTGTCTGGAACAGCCCCTGTCTGCAGCAGGCCAGGGTGTGCCGCAGGCAGGAGCTGCTCCAGCATCCGGAGCACAGGCACCCCACAGGCAGGGGCTGCTCTGGCTAGGCCTTGGCAGGCAGGGGGAAAGGGGGATGCTCCAGTCCAGTGGGACTGGAGAGTACCCCCCCCACACACACACACACTGCAGCCCCTTTAATCAGGTTAACTGATTAACGTAATGTTTAACTGGTTAACCAATTAAACAGGATTTTACATCCCTACGCTTAACTAGACTTGTGACTATACGGTACCCAGCGACTAGCCGAGAGCAAGCCAGTAAATACTGAAAGGGCCCTGGCTGCTTTCCTGACCGGCTGGATGTACTGTGGGGCTTGCTCCTCATCCCTTTGGACACTTCCCCCCCCCCCCCCCCCCCCCCTTTGTCTGGAGCTGTGACTTCCAGCCCAGACAGCCAGGCAGAGCACAAAAGCAGCTCTCACATTTCGTTTGGCTCCTTGTGAAGTGAGATCCGTGACCACAGGCCTTCGGGCAGCTGCTTTGTCACTGAATGGCAGGAAGCACTGAGGTGGTGGCAGGCCTCAGGGACACAGAGCCAAATCCACAGCTAATGCAAGCAGGTGCAACTCTGCTGAGGAAAATAAACCCACCACTGTCGGTCAGATCCAGAGCTGCTGAACATCAGCACGACCCCACTGAGACCACTAAAGGGACAATCATTTACCCCGTGGCCCACGAGGGATGTGGCCCATAGAGAAATTCTCAGATCTTAAACAGTGTTCCCTCTAATCTTTTCCCTCCATGTGAAGATTTTTTTCCATTCATGTGCAGAATAAATGTTCTTTGTACACCGAGGCATGTGTGAATGTGCACTACCGGTAGAAACAAAAACCTACCTGTGGATGCTTTGCTAATCAGCAGTGCAGCATTTGGTTGTCTCCTGGGTAGCCGCACAAGTGCACAACTTACAGGGAACGTGGACTTTTTGTTTTAATGCTTTATTAAAAAAGCAGCTAGCTTTAATTTGGGCCTTAATGTTTCTCTGTTAACCCCTTTTTTGCTACCCTCCATACTCTGGAACAATTCACAGTGATGAAATTGGCACTTAGAACAGAACCTAACTTGCATACTGCCCTGGACGCTGGGCCCACAGGTCAGAAACCAGCCAGAGAATGCACTGGGCTAAGTCAGAAGGAGCATCTCGAAAGCATCTGCCTCCATCATATTTATCATTACCATTAAGGTGCTCCTGGTAAACAACATCCTGTTTTTTCAGGGGTGACCATCTGTGCCCTTAGTGTTCCCATGTCCTAGGAAGACCAGTGCCTAGGAGATCTCCTGGTGGAAAGGGAAGAGTTTTTTGTTTATGTTGCTTCAGACTGATTTTGGACTTTGAGTGACCCTGCTGGAACCTAGCTGGAGAGGCAAGTCCTAGGACTAAGATGGAATTCCAGCTTAGGAGGCCAGTCAGCATGTGGTTCTGCACTTCATCACCCGGTATTCGCCGCTGTGTACGTGGGATCCCATGACTAAACCCTGTCTCCTTGCCGACTCTGCTGTGGACCTAGCTGGAAGGTGGGCAGAGTTGAGGTAGAAACAGGCCAAGTGGCTGCTGCTCTGCACAATGTCTCCAGGCCGTATACATCTGTGGGTGCCTTCCAGACACAATTTGCTCTTGGGCTTGTATCCTCCCTTGGGTTTGTGTTTTACCTTCAGCCCTGGAGACGTGGTAATGGATGGGACATGCAGCGCACTCCGTACAGACAGGGCCTGTCACGTGCCACACTGCCTCAGTGGGTGATGGGTTCCCATAGGGTCAGTGACAGTTTGGTGACACTGTGTTAAGCAACACAGCCTCCACTGAGGCAGAATGTGTAACCCTGTGTCACTTCCTAGTACCCCTCCAGGTCAGGTTCTGTCCCAATAGGGTCGCCCAGCGCAGCCGAGCCTTTTGGATGCTGTCTGTTGGCCTTTATGGTCGTCTGTGCTCAATGGCTTATTTCACTGAGGCGAGGGCTGCCTGGGATTGAAATGTGGCCCCTAGAGGTGGAAGCATGAGCTGCTTCAGCTGCAGAGCCAGGCTGTACAGGCAGGGGATGGACTATAAGGTTGTGTCTACACTGCAAGCTTCTTCCGGAAAAGCTTATTTCGACATAGAGCGTCCACACTACAGGGAAGCCTCAAAATCAGTCCAAGGCAGGCTCCCCTAATGTCAGGGCTGGCCTTACCATGAGGCAAACTGAGGCGGCCGCCTCAGGTGCCAGACTGTGTGGGGGGGTGCCACTAGGACCCAGAGTGTAGAAAATTGTGTTTGCTGCTGGTGCATATGTATTCTCTCTGCTCTAGATGCACAGAGATGGTGGAGTGCTGTGCTGGAGGGCAAAAGAGACATAACAGGCAGGCAGGAGAAAAGCGGGCATGGGGGCATCATTTGAGCTCCCCGCCTCAGGTGCCAAAATGTTGTGGACCGGCCCTGCCTAATGTGGACATGCTACCTCGATTTAGAGCCCCAGGAGGTGCTGGGGAGGAATAACTTTAGAATGGCCCTGGGGAGGAGCTATTTCGACACAGCAGCAGTGGAGCGTCCACACACCCCCTCTTTTGAAAAAGCTCTTTTGGAAGAGGCCTTATTCCTCATGGACTGAGGTTTACCAACGTCGGAAAAAGCCCTCTGTTATTTTGATTTTCTTTCCAAATAACGCAATTGCTGTGTGGACACTAGTATTGTTTTTCCGGAATAATGGCTGTTATTCCGGAAAAAGGGTGCAGTGTAGACGCACCCTAACAGACCCACATCCTGGTTGGAGTGGGGGGCACACAGCACACAAGGCAGTGGGTTACACTGACCCCAATCAGGGCCATGTTACATGAGTACAGCACATCAGTGACAGATAAATGGGTGGGTGGTGGAAAGGGGGTGCAGCCTGGGGGGGTTTATTGGCATGAGTTTGCCATGGCCAAATTATTCAGTGTGGAACACCCTGGTCTGGCACCTTTAGGACCTCAGTAGTCCTGAACCAGGGAGTTTCCCAGACCAGGAGATGTCAAGACTCTTTGTCTTTCTGGGTCTGCGTCTCTCCTGTGTTTCTGCTCCATCCAAGGCTAGCTGGGACCAGGTGCTGAGAATCTTTCCTAATTCATTCAGGAAAAATCAGCATCAGCTACACTTCAGCCTCTTTTTGGCAACAAATCACATGCTTTGAATGGTCTGTTTGTATGGCGGGGGCTGCGCTCCCTACTGCCGGTCTGGGCTGTGATCTCAACTGCTGGCCCCACTGCCACCAGCTGGGGCTGGCTTGTGACCCTCACCACCCCCACTTCCAGCCGGGCTCTCTCGTCCAGCAATATCCATGGTCCTGCCGGACCAGAGAGTATAGGATTTTAGAGTTTCGGCCTGTATTGAGCATATGCAGGTCATGCCTAAGGAGTGGGCGATCCGGGCAGAAATCGATTAGTGGGCAGAGCGGGGCTGAGGTGGCCAGCTAGCTTGTGGTTCTGCAATTCATCACCCGGTATTCACCGCTGCGTAAGCCGGATCCCATGACTAAATCCTGTCTCCTTGCCGAGTCTGCTGTAGAGCTCTGCTCTGGCCAGCCAAAGGAGTCCTGACCTCCGAAATAGTCTCTTACAGAACAGTCAGTTAAACAAAACCACAATGAAACAGCCAGGAGTTCATTCTTGAAAGGCTTCTCATTCCTTGCTGGTCTGGAGGGAGCCACTTTCATCCTTAACCCCTTGCCATTCCAGTCCCTTCCCGACCCTGGCAGTAGCAATGCCCCTGGGCAGTAATTCTTCCAACATAGGATGCTTTGGTGAGTCTGTACCTGGTCATCCCCAGTTGGGTTATTATTTCAGGACAGGCTTTTGTTGAAACTAGTGTGCTGCTGGCTCTTGGACTCTAATGTTTCCAGCTCCAAGGAGGGCTGGCGATGTCACTGCTGATAGCATCCCCTCCCTGCAACCAAAGGCTGCGCTGTCTTGCTCAGGGTCAGCGAGGTTAAGGAACCACAATTCATTTGCCAGGAGACTTCTTTCCAAGTAAGGATAGGGTTGCCAGGTGTCCGGTTTTGAACTGGACAGTCCAGTATTTGAGCTTTCTGTTCGGGAAACAAATTGAGAAAATATAAATGACAAAATATAACTGTCCGGTATTTTCTAAATAAGATGTAATGTCGATTGTGATGTAATGTCAAGTGTGTCCGGTATTTTTGTTGAAACCATCTGGCAACCCTAAGTAAGGAATGCGATGGGTCCCAGCTGCTCCTTGCTCGGAGGCAGCGTGAGGGGTAGGATGAGCAGAACTGACCAGAGAGGAAAAGTTGAAGGGTCTTTCAAGTCTGTGCAGCCGTGTGCATTTCCCAATAGTGGTCAAGACCGGGTGCTTCAAAGGGAACAAACAGAGCAGGGCAATTATGCAGTGATCTGTCCCCTGTCGCCCAATCCCATCTGGCAGTCAGAGATTTAGGGACACCCAGCGCATGGGATGGCATCCCTGAGTATTTTGGCAAATAGCCAGTGATGGCTCCATCCTCCATGAACTCATCTCATTCTTTTCTAACCCTGTTGTACTTCCCAAGTCCATTCTGCTTTTGCTGTGAGGATCAGATGCAGGTCTAATGAGCATTCACCTGGGATCAAACATGAGTTCTCACCAAGGTGCCGCCGTTCTCTCAAGGCTGCATACGTCTGAGCTTTTGACCGTCTAGTTCAGGGAACGTGATTCTCCTCGGGGAACCACCAACCCTGAATAAATGGAACCGTTGTTCATAAGTTCAGCCTTGAAAGCTGCTCTGGAGCCATAGTCCAGCCGGGCTTCTTTGGAACTTGATTCAGCACTGAATAGAGCATGTCCTAGACCTCTGTTCAGAGAATGTTTCCTCTTATTTTATCCATGCTGGTGGACTCCTTCCCACTCAGCACTCAGAAGAGACTGAGGCTTTCCCTGGGCATCAGTTATATCAGTGGTGGGCAACCTACAACTGTGGGCCCCAGGCGGCCCATCAGGATTCTATGTGTGGCCCATGAGACATATTGTTTGTTGCTACCCACATACAGGGGTGCCAGATTCTGCTGTTTTCCTTCCGTGTCATTTTTTCCCTACTGGTGTTACTAAAGTGTGACACACACATAAAGCCAGGGCACGTGAAGGGTGGTGGGTGCTGACAGCACACAGCATTCTCTCGGAGAGCCGGGCACTCCCTGTGCAGCCAATCCAAGCGCTGCTATGGTACAATGGGTACCCCCCGCCAATTCTAGGTGCGCAAGCGCAGTGAGCAAAACTGTCCTCTCGCGGGAGACCATCTTTGTTACGACAATCTTGTGGCCCTCTAAGATGAAGGAGGGCCACTCATGCAGCCCATTCACTAGCCTGGGTTGCCCCTTGCTGAGGTAAATACACTCCACCTCCACATGCTTTTGTGTTGGAGCCTGGTCCTTGGTACAGTTTATTTCTTACAGGCCATTCAGGGCAGTGTGTTTGTCTTGGCGGTGAGAGGAGTTCTCTGCTGGTCTGTTGTGTCTGCAGTTCGGTGCCTTTGGAATCGGGGTGCGAGGCAGTGACAGGCCCCTGCGGCTTCATGCCTTTAGCGGCAGCTGGTGGGAAATGTCCTAACCCTTATTTAACAAAGGGGAGGGAAATGAGTTAACAATTCACAGCTTCAGTCTCCTTTGGGATGATCAGCGGGTGCCTCTTGTGGAGCTGAATGGGAGGGGAGTCGTGTGGCATCTATGGGCGGAGTAAATTTTGCAAAGTGCACCAAGGCATGTGCAGATATGCACCACAAATGTGGCTGTGGGCACTCTGGTGATCAGCTGGGCAGCATTTGAATCTCTCCTGAGTGGCCTCCCAAGTGCAGAGCTTACACTGGAGGGGAGTTATAAAGAGGATGTTGATAAGACATCCACCACCTTACACATCTACCAACATATACGAGATCAGACCAGGTAAGTGAATCTTATGTTTCAAGGCATCACCTGATCATCATAAGCACCTGCCAGCACGACATACACCACTGACCAGGTGCATTATATAAGGTTCACTGTCACTTAAAGGTGAGGCTACTGGCAGCATCCCAAGCCCGGACTTTACCAGCTGGCATGGGGGAAACCCATGTGTGCGTGCACAGCTGCAGACACTGTAGGCGTGGGAACTAGGGGGGTGGGCCGTGTTTAAGTGCTTTCATGTGGGGCTCCATGGCTAGCCCCGCATGAGGGGTCCTGGCTCCCAGCCCCATGCCTGGAGCTCCACTACCACTCCTGTACCCACCTCCCAGCTGTGGCCCCTGCCTTGGCCCCCTTACCCCTGTCCAGGTTCCCCCATTCCTCGAGACACAGCCCTGCTCCTGGCCCCGGCTCTAAGGGTGTGTGTGTCCCACTATTAAAAGTGTTCCAGCACTACTGCCAGTCACTGTGATTGCAGGCTCTTTTTTGCTCACAGCTAACAAGGATTCAGGGGCCCGAGTTTGCAAAGCTACAGAATCGCAAGTCTCTTGTTGCTGCAGGGTTCTGAGTTGCCACGGTGTGGACCAGCTGTGAAAGGCTCAGTGGCTGTGATGCGGCTGTTGACAATAATTCGGTGCGCTTAAGAAGTAGTGGGTGAAAGCTTTATATTGGCCTGATTCAAGCAGGATTGCTCAAAAGCCAGGTCAGCATTTGGAGCTGGGGCTTTGGTGCTCAGAGTAACTGTAGGTACGTCACCAGGGAGGGTTTGTCAGTCGTCATAGTAACAAATAATAATAACTGCCCATCAATAGCCCCTTTGGTCTGAGATGTTAAGCCTCACAACACAGCCCTGCAAAGCAGGTATTATCCCCACTTTACAGATGGAACAACTGAGGCTAGGAGGGGGAAGCAACGAGTTCCCCAGGATCGCCGTGCAAGCCAGAGGACTGAACCCAGCAATTCTATCTCCCAGGCTCCTACTCCGAACCAGTAGGCCGCACTCTCTCCCGTGTCTTCAGACCCTGCTCCAGGACTAGGTTAGCAAGGCACAGTCACTGCCACTGAAATGAGACACATATTCGGGGCCATACGCTCAGAAGTCGCACACATTGCCAAAGCGCTAGGGAAACATTTACATTTACTGCATGTGTGTCTGCTGCTGCTGGCAGCGACTGGAGAAATACCCCTTCCTTTTGCACTAGCAATCACAGAAGGGCAGGGGACAGCTGAATTCCCAACCGGCCCTGAGGATCCCACACTGACATCTCACAGAAGTTCTAATACACGGGGCCCAGCTGGTGGCGGCAGCTTCTTGTTGTGGTGCGGGGGTGGAGAGGCTGCATGTGGAAGTGAGATGGAGGGAGGAGAGAGGAAGGGTGGAGGAATCTGTGTCTGATCCCCCTGCAGAGGACAGATGGTCTTCGGAGAGGATCCAGGGAGGAAATCTAGACCAGACAGGCAAAAGTTCAGGGCGAGCTGGCTGGCTGCCTGGCAGGATTCAGCGCGCGCTGCTGTGTCAGGACGTTTGCAGAGATAAATGCCTCGCACGGGGGGAGTGAAATCCTGAGACGTAAGCACTACCAGGGCTAAGAGGCTCCTAATCTGAGGGAGTGGGGGGCCGGGGAGGATTTCCATTGGAACGGGCCCAGCGGTAGCTCTCCGGCTATCTTGGACTTGATCCCTCCATCCTTTGCCTTGAGAAGCCATCCAATCCCAAAGCCATCTCGAGCTTCGCATCAGATGTGATAACGGCTGACGTCCGCCCTCTTTCTTGGATCAAGATCCTTGCGCACCCCAGATGTATCTCTCCCCCTCCCCTGATTGTCTCGAGCGGCGTCTGAATCGGTAGCCATCACCCGTGGGCAAATGCTTAGCGATAAATAGACACAGATGTTGCATTATGAGCAGCAAGGTGGAAGGACAAGTGACATTAATCATCTGAGAAGGGCAGTCAGCTCCCTGGAACACACGGTGCCGATGCGCCTCTCACTTACCCCCATGTCTTTTGACCTCAGTGCATTGCCACTGACTTCAGTGATTTACACCCATGGGGAGTGAATCCAGAACAAGGACTTCATGGGTGGGATTTTCCAAAGCACTTAGAGTTATCTTGAGTCTGCTGCCACTGAATGGAATGGGTGTTTTACCACTGATTTCAATTGGAGAAGAGTTAGTCCAATCTCCCACAGCTGGGAAATTCCATCCCACCGCCTTATCGTGGCTCTGATGTGGAATTTATCAAAGGAAACAGTTAACCACTTCCCCAGGCCAGGTCAACCTGTGACTGAATACTGTCTGACATCATTTCAGGCTGGAGCTGTGCAAAAAAAGTTGGCCTATGACGTTTCAACCAAAAATACTGTAAACATTTCTATGCACACACACACACACACACACAAAGTGTGGGTTGGTGGATGAAAGTGCGATGTATTAGAAAGCTTTCTGACATTATTTTCCTATTTTTCCATCAGCAACTAAGTGGCTGAAATCTTTCAAAATTTGAAATTTTGATAAAAAAAAATTGGGGAGGGAATTCATGAAATCTCACAATTTCTCCCTCGCCCCTTGTATTCGCATCCACTTTAGTGGCCAAAGTGGAGTGAACGTGATGGGTCTTTGTCCACTTCTCAATGGACAACTGACCTCAGCCATCACCCTAGTTCAGTGGTTTTCAACCTTTTTTCATGTGTGGATCCGAAAAAATTTCAAATGGTGGTACAGACCCCTTTGGAAATTCAACCTGTGGTCCACAGATCCCTCCCATAGAAGTCTTAGGGTGTGTCTACACTGCAGGGCTTAATTAAAAATAAGCTACGAAACTTGAGCTACATCAATTGTGTATCTTATTTTGAAATAGCTTATTTAAAAATAGAGCCCTCTTCCTCTGACTTCCCTTACTCCTCGTACAATGAGGGTTATAGGAGTCAGAGTAAGAAGTCCTCCAGCTTGACAGTATTTTGACACTATTTCGAAATAATTGCCTGCTACGTAGACGCGGACTAAGTTATTTCGAAACAGTGTTGCAGTGTAGACATACCCCTAGACGGAAAATTGACTGGAAAGAATTCAGCTACAAATGTTGCATGTGTTCAGCACGGCATTTATCACAGGGTGAGAAAGGGCACTAAATGGTGGGCTTCTATAGGAATGGCCACACTTCTGGGTTTGGCCTGTAAGTGGGGGGTGGTCACATATTTTGATTGATCAGAAATGCCTTTTCTGGGACCTGAAACTTTATGTTCAGAGTCACCTTTGTCAGACCCCTTACACACAGTCTACAGACCCTCAGTGGTACGCAGACCACCGGTTGAAACCCACTGCTCCAGTTGGTACTAGATGGCCTTCTTTGCAAGGGTCTGATTCTCTTCTCACCCAAGCTAGTTTAATTCTGATCTAACACCGTTGATTGCATTGGAATTTGACCTGGTTTCTAGAATCACAGAACTGAAAGGGACCTCGAGAGGTCATCAAGTCCAGTCCCCTGCCCTCATGGCAGGACCAAGCACCATCTAAATCAGTGTGTCTCAACTTTTTTTTTATAAAGTATAACCTTTATTTGTTTAAATACCCCCAGTATCCACAGTTTTCAGACACACTAAATTTTTTTCTACCATTGCAACACATTTGTTTAAACAACTTAATCATAGCCAGGTGATGGATGAAATTTTTGAGTGTAAAAAAATACAAAAATAATAAAGCGCTGTAAAACTTAAAACAAAAATTCAGTTTTCTCCAAATTTCAGTTGTGTTGCTGTACCCCCCAGACTTCTCTCAAGTACCCTTAAGGGTACTCATGCCACTGATTGAGAAACACTGGTCTAGATCATCCCCAACAGGTGTCTGTCTAACCTACTCTTAAATAGCTCCAGTGATGGAGATTCCACAACCTCCTTAGGCAATTTATTCCAGTGTTTAATCACCCTGATAGTTAGAAAGTTTTTCCTAATGTCAAACCTAAACCTCCCTTGCTGCAATTTAAGCCCATTGCTTCTTGTCCGATCCTCAGAGGTTAAGACAAATCGACGTGAGAGGAGAAGCAGACCTCAATGGCCATGGAAACATACTTACATCACTCAAGTTGGCTCCCTTATTGAGAGGCGAGGAGCCAGCGGGGCAGAATTTGCATGAATGCAGCCTATGCTGTTCTTGTGCAGCAACTCAGCTGAGGGCGCCAGACGCCAGGGCAGTCTAGCTGGCTCCTTTCAGCCGCATTAAATCCATGCAACAAATTATTAATAATAATAATAATGAATTGCTTCCCCTTTGCCTCTGGTGCGTGGAGAGCTTCCATGTGTCCAGGCTGTGCTTTGTGCATTGTTCACCAGTCATTCTAAAGAGCTGCGTCTATATGGAGGCATGGCTGGAGGTGCAGAAAGGCAGGGGGAGAGACTGGGGGGAGAGCCCTTGCCTTGATTATAAATGGTTATTATGCAACAGCACTTAAAAGCCATCAGCTGTTCAATGGGGCTGTGGCTGGCCCAGGCACAGGCTGTTCAGTGAGGAGAGCTAATAGGAAGGAGGAAAATGAGACGCAGATGGCAACAGACTTTTCTGCCCCTGCTCCTCAGTCAGAGAGTGGCAGAAGCCTCAGGTGCACCTTCATCCCAAATTAACACTCTTTGCCTCCAGGCTTCCCATCTCTACTGTGTGTAATTAGGGAGTGTGAGTGCTTGGCATCTTGGTCTGGCTTCTGGCCCGCATGGGGGGTGATGGATTCAGAGACGAAATCATCCTGGTCTGAATAGATGTCGCATATTAGGCCCCCAGGGTGGTCTGCTATTAGGGTGGGTTCCTGCAGCCCATTTCTCCTGCCCTGGGTTCCCGTACAGTTCTGGGATAAATTCCCAGATGGGAGTGGATGTGATGTCTAGTATTTAGAGCTGGGGGGGGGGGAAGGGCTCAGGACTCTTGGGTTCTACTCATGGCCCTGTGTGTGGAGTAGGATGAGTCCCTTCCTCTCTCTGTGCCTCGGTTTCCCCCCGTAAAACAGAGCTCCTGCCCAGCAGCGTGTAGTGTCATTCATGTTTGCAAAGGGCTTTCAGTTCCTCTGGCCAAAGGTGCGAGCGTGAGTCATAGAGGAAACCCCCTCGGCAGCTTCCTGGGAGACCTGGAAAGGGGAAACCCTGCCTCTCGGTTACATCATGAACCCATTTGTCACTAACCCACAACGGGGCAGGCATGTGATTGTCAGGGTGATACTGGGGTGGCGTGGTGCATTGCTGAGCCTGGAAGACTCAGCCCTAGGGAAGCGGTTAAGATCTTGAACAGCTCTGCTGCCTGGGATTCTGATGACCATAACAGAGCATGGATAGACAGACAGATGCTGATATGGGTCCTCTCTCACCCCCTGCATGAGAACCACAAACTCACTGCAGCTGTGGCTTCGAGAAGCAATCTAACCTAGGCCTTCCTGGCTCCTGAGAGTAGGCTGTTTAGATGGCATTTTATGATGCTGGCTGTAATTTCATGATCCCATGAGCCCTCCCACCTCTGAGCGCCATCTTCTGCTGATTTTCCTGAAGGCCCCTGATCTCCTCCGGCCTGCGGAGCATCCTGCCACTGGGCCCAGGCCTTTTCCACTAGGAAATGCGAAAAGCCACACCAATCAAGTCCTAGCTTTGAACTGGAAGCCACAGCCATTACTGGATCCGTTTGCCATGGAGACGGTCACCATGGAGCTGTTGCCATGGCGGTGTCTGCTCACAGTGAAAGGGAGAGAGATGCAAAATAATGTTTTTAAAAAAAGAGGGGGAAGGGCAGTCAATATCAGTGTGTGTGTGTGTGGTGGCGGGGAGGTTATATATTTTGTATATTAACCAGCTATTAGTGAGGTCAGCAATTGCTCCACCAAAGCTTTGCCCAACCTCCATTGTCCATTTTTCTCAGGCTCCTGCATTAAAAATCTGTTTGGACGCCGGCGTTTTGTGGTAGCAGCTAGCGAAGGGGAATTACAGAATGGGGCGGCGATGGGGGTTGCTGCCCCCAGCCAGTGAGCTCAGCACCCTTGTCTTTTGCAGAAAGTGCCCCCGGATTTCTCATGACTCTGGAAGCTCAGTGCCTTGGTTTCAAATGTCCTCTGAAAGAAGGCACCGCTAGCAGCACGGCGCCCCCTAGCAGGATGCAGGGGCATTGCAACGCCTCCCCCCTTGAAGAACATGTGCGTTGAAGAACGTGGGTGGGGTTTTTAACACAAATTAAGTCTCTGCTCTTTGGGATGGGAGCGCGGCAGCCACAAGTGAGCAGGCGGCTGGTGTTTCAGGGAGAGGGAACCGAGGGAGGAGCAGCCATGTCTGTGCCAAACTTCTTCAACTAGTTTGAGCGAGGGAGGAGAGGAGCTAACTCCATCTGGCCGTCTCTTTCCAATGAACCCCAGTCAGACTTTGTAAATAACCCCCTCGTCAAGCCTTGCCCACCTAAGCTCCTGCCTCTCGAGCACCAGACCATCAGTTCTCAAACTGTGGGTCGGGACCCCAGAGTGGATCACAACCCTGTTTTAATGGGGTCATTTTGGCAACAAAAAGGATTAGGGGTTTGGAAAAGATCCCATATGAAGAGAGATTAAAAAGACTTGGATTTTCATCTTAGAAAAGAGGAGACTAAGTGCGGATATGACAGAGGTCTATAAAGTCATGACTGGTGTGGAAAAAGTGAATAAGGAAAAGTTATTTACTTATTCCCACAATATAAGAACTAGGGGTCACCAAATACAATTAATAGGCAGCAGGTTTAAACAAACAAAAGGAAGTTTTTCTTCACTCAGCACACAGTCAACCTGTGGAACTCCTTGCCAGAGGATGTTGTGAAGACTAGGACTTTAACAGGGTTCAAAAAAGAGCTAGATAGATTCATGGAGGTTAAGTCCATCAATGGCTGTTAGTCAGGATGGGTAGGAATGATGTCCATAGCCTCTGTTTGTCTGGAAATGGATGACAAGGAAGGGATCACATGAGGATTACCTGTTGTGTTCCCTCCCTTTGGGGCATCTGGTAATTGGCCACTGTCAGCAAACAGGACACTGGGTTAGATGGACCTTTGGTCTGACCCAGTATGGCCGTTCTTATGTTCACCAGGCCTGACTCAGACTTGTTGGGGCCTGGGCCAGGGACAAAGCTTGAGCCCTGTTGCCTAGGATGAAATCCAAAACTGAAGGATTTCAGCCCTGAGTGGTGGTGCCCCTCCTGGGATGACAGGGCTAGAGCTTCCTCCCTGCTCCTTGGTGCAGCTGGGCTCAGGCTTCGGGCCCCTCTCCTGGGGTTGTGTAATCGTTTTTGTTGTCAAAAGGGGGTTCCGGTGCAATGAAGTTGGAGAACCCCTGTGCTGGACAAACATCACTTCATCCCTCCTCCCAGCACCACAGCTGGTCGGGAAGGATTCATTTCCCACTTTTTCAAATGATCAGGAGACGCAGAGGTGTGGCATGTGACTTTTCCAAGGTCGCACAGCAGGTTCAGTGTTCCCTGTATGCCGTGCACAAGGCAACCACTCAGGAGAGATTCAAATGTTGCCAAGCTGATTAGCAGAACGCCCACAGCTAAGCTTTTGTCTCTAATGGTGGTGCACATTCACACATGCTTGGTGCACATAAAATTATTCCACACATGGATGGAAAAGATTGGAGGGAACATGGAGTAAGTCTGTGACAGAGTCAGGATAACAGTCCAGGAGTGCTGGCTCCCAGCCCTGTGCTCTAGACAAGTCTCCATCCTGATTGATTCAAGGTACTAAGCTAAAGGGGGAAGCCCTTGAATTAAATGAAAAGGGGCCTTTTCTCCCCCAGTTCCCTGTGGCTTGGCAGAGAGCCTCTGAGCTGTGGTGTGAGCAGGAAGGCTTTACATATGCATAGATCGGGTGTCTCTGGAATCACTGTCATGCTCAGAAAGGGAAGTTAAGCCACACTATGCAGAGATGTGACTCTCATGGCGGCTCTAATAACCTTTGCCAGAGCAGCTACTGGATTGCTTCCAGCCACATTCGATGCATCAGTCCATCTCTTTTCCTGACCACAAAAAATGTTCTTGTGCCTATTGTCATGGCGATGGCTAATTCTCCTGCTCACCCTGCTTCTCCTTTTGCCGGGTGTTAGAGAATTTGGGCTGCGCGCAGACACCCGGCTGTGGCCGATGTGCCGCAGAAAGAAGTGGCTTTTCCAGGAATTGCAAAGCAGTTCCTTTGCCACTCAGCATGCGGAGCATGTACAGCATGAGGAGCAACATCACAGCTCCAGACGCTAGGTCGTTGGGAGCCCGGGCTTATTTCATGTGCGGTTTGGGGAGAACTGAGGTACTTGAGATCCCAACACAGGGTGGGCAATAATTTTTGCAGGGCGGGGGGCACTTAATGAATTTTGCAACATGGTCACGGGCCGGCTCCAACCCCCCACATGGGGCGGGGCCTGGGACGGAAGAGGCGGGGCTAGGGACTAATCTTTCCCCAGAACTGTCCGCGGCCGGAGACTTTGAAGTAAAAACACAGAAAAGGGCTCGCAGCTCCCAGCCCCGCCACTACTGTGTGTGGGTCCCGGTGCTACCCTGGCAGCCACCCAGGTTGCTGTGTCTATTTAACTGCCTCGCAGCTCCGGCCCCTCCCAGGGTAACACTGGGACTGGGACCTGTGAGCCATTTAAATAGGATCCTGCTGCCTGAGCTACCGCCTGGAAAATTGGGGCAGCAGGATATAAATAGAAAGCAGCCAGATGCAGTCCGGGGGCCAGATCCAAGTGTTAGGCAGGCCGGATCCGGCCTCCGAGCTGCATCTTGCCCACCCCTGTCTCAACATGTCTATCTGAGGCCGGGCCAGCCAACAAGCAACTGGGATCAGCTGGCCTGCGGGAGGGACCCCATTCAGAGTCTCCAAGGAAACCAGCTGTCATTAGGGTAAGTTGGGGGGATTTTACACCCAGCCGTGCAGAGTGATGGTGAAGAACATCCTGGCTACACGGTACAGGGGCTAGCACACAGGAGCGGGAGTAAGGAGGTATGAACTGCTGTGCATTAGAACCAGGATTGGCACCAGTGAAAAATCAGGCCCTCGGGGAATTGCTCTCACTCCGACTGAAGTCAGTGGAAGTTATGTTGAGTTTCACGGGAGCTGGATTTGTCTCTAAGATACAGCTCCTCTGTGCAAGGTAGGCACCTACCTCCCCAGGCATCTATGAGGAGCAGTCCCTGAGTATGCAAAATTGGCCACTCAGAAGAGAAGTACCTGAAATTAGCGACCGCATTTGGAAACATGAGTCTTAGGAGCAGATTTTCAAATGGAGAAGCCCAACTGTATTGTGAATGCCTGGTCTGCACGAGGGCTTTTTTGAAATAACCCCATCCTTAGGTTGAATTAATAAGCAGAGTGTCCATACTACCAAGTCTGTTGTTTCGAAATAACGGGCTGCTTAGTTCAAAATCTGCACTCCTGCTTTCCTCGAGGAATAATGCTAATTTCAAAATAGTTATTTTGAAATAGCATTTATATGGATGCTCCGGTGCCGCTATTTCAAAATAACTGCTCCCCAGAGTCATTTGAATTAATTACTCCTCAGTGCTTCCTGGAGCTCTAAGTCAAGGTAGAGCCTCCACATTAACGAAGCCTGCCTCGGACTGATTTCAAGGCTTCCCTGTAGCGAGGACATGCTAGTTCGATTTTGTTATTTCGGGAGTTATTAAATTGAGTTTAGTTGTTTCGAAATAGTTTTCTAGTGTAGACATGCCAAATGTGAATAACTCTTAAGATAGTGGTCACCGATAAAGTCGTTTTGCACGGAAATGGGCTTTAATTAGCCATTGGCTGGGGCAGTTGCATTGTTTTCATGCTCTTGTGCATCTAGCTAGTGTGAAAATCTGGCCCTTGGTCTCTCTATACCTTGGTTTCTTCATCTGTAAAATAAGGAATGATGATCAAATAGACATCCCCGTGGGATACGAGGTTTAGCTGAGCATTGTTTGTGAAATGCGTTGGCAGCCTCAGATTAAAATCATTGTTATTAAAGCAACATAATTGTGGGTAATATTTTATGCCATTTGCAACCCCTTGCTCTTGTAGCTCCCAGACGTAACTAAGCATTTTCAAAAGTTGTTTTGCTTCTTATTATGTACCGCTCAATGTCGGATTTCCTCCATTCTTCGCTTCCTGAAATGTGTGGGGTATTTGCATCAAGGGCTCCCAATTAACAGGGGAACGTCAAGCCAAATGACAATCATTATTCCCCCATGAACAAAAAAGGTGCTACATGCCACGCTAGGAAATGTATGTTGATCTCTTCATGCCTAAGCTGTTTAATAATATTTTAATTCTTAATGCTAAGGCTTATTAATCTAATACTGATTATACCGTGCAAACTTGCTTTCCTGTAGTACCTGTGACTTGAGGATCTCCAAGAATGTAACAAACATGAATCAATGAGTTAATTAACTTATTAATTAAGTCTCACACTAACAACTCCTGTGAAGGGAATGTCTATCATTTTAGCAATGGGTGAAGCTAAGGCTCAGAGATGATTGCTGATGATTGCCACTGTAATGATCCTGGCCGACATGCATCTCCCTACACTTTTACGCCTGTCATATCAGCCTGCACATGCAGACAAGTTGCAGACAAATTGTGACTCATGCTAATCGCTGCATCTCACCAAACGAGGTCCAGTCATGAGGCCTTCTGATCCGTAATGAAAGAACGTGGATGTTATTTCACATCACCACAATCCAGTCCTATTATCATCTTCTATTTTCATTGCCCAATGTTTCAATCCAATCCTAGCTCCCAGTGTGCTGGACATGTGGAAAAACAGTCTTTGCCTGGAGGAGTTTCTAATCTAACACAAGACACAAGTGAGGTAGGATTAGCTCCATGATCTTTGAAATAGCTTAATACCACCATCTGAAGATAAGGAACATGGATACAGAGCTAAGTCCATTCAATTATATTTCCGAAGAGAAGCTCTGCTTTCCGCACCAACAGAATACTAGTCAGCCAGTGGCTTTGTTTCCCCCCTCCCCCCCCACCAATAATGGCTGAGAGGGATTGGTTCTGGAGACTCTGACCTAATGACACTTGCAGCAGAAGATGCACTAGTATCTGCTTTATGGACCTCTTGCCATGGGGAGGGATCAAACTCTGCTGCTCAAAGTGATTTCAGAGCCATTTGGACATGGTGGAAAAAGAAATTTGCCTTTCCAATGCTAGTTAGAAAGGGATCTATGATGCATGAAGGGTCCACAAAAGGGTTCATGGAGTTTGCACGAGGTGCTACACGATGGTGACTCACCTCTGGGTTTACTAATCCATCCATGAATGTGTGCTTGGGTGAAGTCACTTTTGGAATTTACTGTTAAGACTGTGCTGTGCCGATGCTTTGGGCCCATATTTTGTTTTCCATTTTGTTTTGCCTCTTTTCACGCCCCCGACATGTCATGGTTTTAAATGGTTTGGTCACAAAGGCCTGCAGAACTGCAGGATTTTGTACGTTATAGCCAAGGTGACCGTTTATATAAAAAATGGATAATTTGGTTTGAAGGTGCCTTTTGGATTTTATTAGGGGATGTTTCACCCACCTTGCGATGGTCTTCCTTGGTAGAGAGTTTGTGTGGGTGGAATCCACAAAGTTCTATGCTGGAGCTCTTCAGCACAGATCATCCCGTGGCCTTTCCTCTGGAATTCATTCGCTTAATTAAAAACAAGTCGTTATTGTTCTCATTTGCCTCAGCACCTGAAATATAATTGCCATGAACACAACAGAAGGCTCGAAACCCCAGCAATCCAAGAGTAGCAGCCAAGTCAAGTAATGCCAGCCTGTCCTTGAGGTGTTGCAGGATAAATTACAAGCTGTGGTATTTATTTCTGACGCTCGGTAATTATACTGGAGTCGGAATGCTAGTGTAGAGAACCGCGGGTGGCATTTCTGAACTTGCTGCCTTGTCAGTCAATGGCCAGAGTCCAAGGGGTGCGGAGTGAGTGAGAGAGTGAGCAATGCTTGGCGTAGGCTGGGTTCCCACTCAGTCACCTGCCCCAAGATGGTGCTTGAAATGCAGCCTGGCGACACTGGCTACCATAGCTCCTGTACTCGCCGCTGACTTTTCATTACTCACATGGTTACCCTACTGGTGCATTCCCATCCACGCCATGGCACGGTGTGGCTCTATAGTTCCCCGCATCCCTTCTTCTGTTCTTACTGGTGCATTCAGGTCAGATGCACTCAGGGCTGGAGGACAAAGCTCCCAACCCCACTGGGTTTCAGGGATAGTTCTAGTAGGCACAGCACACGCCAGATGTAGCATCGCACAACTCTACCAGTGCATCTCAGCCCTGAGGCACTCTGCAACCCAAATCCTGCCTCCATCCCCACCCGCTTTGCCTGTGCACCCCTAGTTCTTCCATGTGAAAATCCCATCTTGGCTCACCTGCGTAGTTCAGCTAGTTGCTCTCCATGTGGCTCTCTAACACCTTCTGCTGCTCCGGGCTGGGGTTCCCACCAGATCTGCTGAGGCACCTTCGCACGGATCTGGTGCAGAGTCTGTCAGTGCTGGCAAATTTTTCTATTGTCTTATCCTTTTGTGCCATGGAGAAATGTCTACTCAGCACCTTGCTAAAACCACCTAACTGCAGTGAAACCACTTCCGCAGAGAGGAAAAGCCCAGTGCATTCACTCCATCTACACCAGGGGTCTCAAACTCCCAGCCTATGGGACTTGGGGGCCAGTAACTAACATGTCTCCTGGCCCACCAGGAGTCCTGGGCCGAATTAAGCAATTGCTCTGACCAGGGCTAGCCGACAGGCTGGGAGTTTGAGACCCCTAATCAACATGGTTTAATATTATCCCCCTTTTGCCCGGGATATAAAAATGCTTGTGGGGACCACAGCTTCCTCAGAGGCAGGGTACACTTCTCTAGGCTCAGCCTGAAGCAAAATGCAGATTGCGGACACCCTCAGAGTTGGGGTCTGGTTTCCCTCAATGAAACAGCATCTCTTCTCTCCATTTGGGAGGGCTATAGTTTGTACTGCCACTGAATGTTTAGGTCCTGGGCTGTTTTCTCTTCTCTCATGGTGGAAATAGCCTGAGGCCTGGAAGATCTTTAGGTGGAGTGTGGCATGAGGGAGCAAGCTGGGCACCTTGCCAGAAAGCGACTGAACAGCCCTTGGCCACTGGATAATTGGGACCAGGCTTTTGGGGTGCCAGGGAAACAATTAATCTCCTCTCGCTCAGTCACTTGTCTTTCTAGTTGGGTTCCTCTGACAATGTGAGCACCCGGGATGTTGCACATTCTTTCTGACACACAAGGTGACCGGGTGGTGCTCAGGCGTATGGCGTCCTCCATCGGTGCGGCAAGCTCTGAGGTGCGCCGTGGCTCATAGGAACGGCACATGCTGCCTATTATCTTGCTTCCTAAGTGCTAAGGGCCAGATTCTGATCTCAGCCACACGGCCGTGACGCCATTCTCAGTGGAGTACAGTGATTGCAGCACGTTTCTATCATTGAGGTCAGAATCTCAGTGTATAATGCACCGGAATGCTCCACTCCTGTCCAGGGCTGTCGATATGGTGATGGGGGGCCGGGGAGGGGGGCAAAAGGGGAAACAGCCCCAGGGACTGGCGATTCAAAAGGGGCTCCCAGCCACCCAGTCCTGCTACTGTGGTAGCAGTCAGAGCCCTGGGCCTTTTAAATCACCATCACAGCCCTGGGTGGTGTGGTCTAGGGGGCGCTAAGGCCTGGCTGGGGGGAGGGGCATAGTGTGGTCTGGGTGGCACTGAGGGCTGGTTGCTCCCAGCCCTGCCCCTTCAGCCTGAGGCTCCACCCCTTCCACCTAAGGCCCCGCCCCTGCCAGGGGCATGGAGCTGTCCCCCCACCTTGCAATTCTGTCGGCCCCTTGCTCCCCCCATTCTATTGATATTGACATAGAGGATGAAGTCAGCAGCGAATTTGCCCCGTGGCCTTTATTACTCATGAGGGGGGGATCAAAAACATTCAGTCAACACCTAGTGTTTCCCCTCGAGAACTGGGAGGCTAATGAAGCTATGCCAGGGGGAGAAAGCTGAAGGGCAGCTTGGAAGTTCCTAGTTTCTAGTGTGTGTTTAAATCCTAGAAAGCAGCCCTAGTTGGGTTCCTCAATCCACTGACGGGACAGGAGGCCACCCTGCAAATTCTGCTGGGCAGGATCCGACAGGTCTGCACATGCCAATATGTGGCTAGTTCAGCGGTTGCTCAGGCCAGAAGAAACACCCCAGAACCAAACATCTCCAATGCCTGGGGGGGCAGAGGGCTGGGTTGGACCCATTATTAGTTGCCTGCCTGGTAGCATCTTAGCCCAGAGCTGTCTAACCCCATGAAACAAAATGTTCCTCTCAGCTGACAAATAAGGGCCCGGTCCAAATCTCTTTAGGGTCAGTTGGAATCTTTCCATTGACCCCATCAAGGCTGGATCAGGCCCTGATGCTCCATCAACCGCAGTGAGCCCAGCCATGGGCTCAACCCAACTCCTGTGTTCTTGGGAACAGGCCTCTGAAAAGCTTCCCTTGAACATTGAAAAGCCAAGTATTTTAAAGACTTTGATGCAGCCTTTTCCCCACGCATCCCCGCACCCGACAGCAGCACGTTGGGGTGATCTCTGCTCTCCCAAGCAACCAGTTCCCTGTCAGAATGGAGGCTGGACAACCCCCCAGAACTCATGACCAGCCTGTTTGCAATGAATGACTGAATCTGGTGCTCATGCGCCTGTCACATGCAGGCCCCCGGGAGGACACAAGGGGGAGCTCCACCAGCTGGGAACAGAGGCGTCACCTGGATTTGACTCCCTGGTGTGCCCATCCGAGCAGCAGGCCCCATGACAAGATCATTCTGTAAGGGGAACTTGGGGACTGCTCCCATCACTGCTTACATGACCGAGGTGCCTGGACCTTCCCCCCTCGATCCCCAAGAGACCTTCCAGCAGCATTCTAAGGAACACTCTCATTCACCTCACTGAGAGGCGGAGGCGTACGGCTGAGCACTGATGCGCAATGGAAGAGCTACAGGGGGACCAGGCCTGGAATAGTAGGAGGTACTGCAGGTCAAGAGGCAGATGGATCATCAAGGACTGAGGTCCTCCAGGCATATCCACGAGGGCTGTTTGTGAACCACCTCACCGTGCTGTTACCTGGCACACCCTGGCCTCGGGGTCCATTGCTCAATAGGCCATACACCCTTTTTTAAAGAAAAATTGATAACTGTTCATCCTGCCTGTTCCGCATTCAGGTCTGGATACCAAGAGCCTATCCTGGCCTCTTTGCATCACCTCCTCAAATAACATACCGACATCGCTTTGGACCAAGTACCCCCACTGAGTACCAAGCCCAAGTCTCGTGCAGAACTTTCCCCCCTTGGATACATTTGCCTTTATTCCTACTTCCGAAGACTGGACCCAAAATTTCCTCCCATGCCTGGTCCAAATATATCAAAACCTTTTTCAGGAAGGACAAAGATGGGGAACGAATTAGAGGGGCTCCCTGCCTCACCTGCTTGGGTTCCCGCCGCTAGTTTGGCATTGAAGCTGCCTTCTCCCTGGATCTTCAAGTTGATCTGCAGTTTAACAGCTGTTCTTGTTTTGTTGCTGCAGAAATAAGCCCCTCTTTCAGATGGTTATTCTATCCCTGTCTCACAGGCGAGAGGAAACCAAGTGGAAAAATTGAATCCGGATGGGCAATAAGGGGATGATGCATGAAGACATGTGACTTCCAAGTCTGCAGAATAAAAATAGCTGAGAAATCTGCCCGAGAGAAGCCCTTTAATTATTTCTGTTTCTTGCCCAGGCTTTGCCGCCGGCTCAGACAGGCAGGCTGGCATTTCTGTTGGGCGTCCACATGCATGGGAATAAAGAGCTTGGCACCGCATTGTGAAAGGAGGAAATAAGGCTCTTTTTTTGGGAAGCTGTTTGAAAGGGCTGGGTGATGGATCAATTATGGTCTGACCTCCATGGGGAGTGGAGAATCTGAGCAGGGATTGAGAGTCAGCCGCAGTGTTCCCTCTAATCTTTTCCATCCAGCTGCAGATTTTGTCCATCTGTGTGTGGAATAAATTGTATGCGCACCAAAGCATGTGTGAATGTGCACCACCAATAGAAAGGAAAACCTAGTTGTGGGTGCTTTGATAATCAGCTGAGTGGCATTTGAATCTCTCCTGAGTGGCCACGTAAGTGCACAGCTTACAGGGAACGCTGGTCGCTAGGACTTTGTGTTCAGCCCAGTCATCACGGGGCTATGGGGGATTCTTGAGTCCCATCCTGATATTAGAGCTGTTGCTGGGGACCTGCCTGAGGTAGCTGTTGGGAGAACAAGCTTTGGAAAGGGACAGCCCAATGCTTACCCCAAGTCTGCTTGATGTTGTTGCCATGGCTAAGGAGACTGAAATTGCCATGATGATGCATTGGTCCCATGGCAAGCCCTAGCAACTATTCGGACAGATGTAACAGTATTTGATTTGGGTTAATGAGCAGGCCATAAGGCAGAAAGTGGAGCCGAGGGAAATGCCGTACTCACCCTTTCCTGGCATTTGGGACTCTCTTAATTCATTTCCCCAGGCTTTCATACAGGAAGTGTGGAAATGTCTGTGGACAGTGAAAGGAGCAGATGTAATAAGCATACAGGGGCCAGTCTCTGACCAGGAATGGTGGCTAGGTGATGTTAATTGACTGCGGCCATCCCATTGGCTGAGGTGAGGATTGGAGGTGTGTGGGGAAACTGGCATCATTACTGTCCACTATGAATTCTCTGTTGCGTGGCTAAGCAGAGACCCTTGTTCTCCAGCAGCATTAAATTCCCTCTTGCCTATGAGCCATCCCTCCAGCCAATTCTTCCTTTAAAATGCAGATCACCTCAGCAGCATTGTTAGAGCTGGCTGGCTGGGGCAAGCAGGAAGGGTCCGTCTACATAGCAGCATTATTTCGGAATAACAGACGTTATTCCGGAATAACGATGTGAGCATCCACACAACTAACCCGTTATTTCAAAATCATTTTGAAATATTGGGAGGCTTATTTCGGCGTTTGTAAACCTCATTCCATGAGGAATGACACCTCTTTCGGAATAGTCGTAGTGTGGACGCTCCATTGCTGCTATTTTGAAATAGCTCCTCCCCCAGGCCATTCACAGTAATTACTCCCCAGTGCCTCCTGGGGCTCTACATTCAGGTAGCATGTCCACATTAGGGGATCCTGCCGCAGACTAATTTCCAGGCTTTCCTGTAGTGTGGACATGCTATTTCAAAATAAGCTATTTCCGAATATTTCTTCTGGAGTTGCTTATTCCAAAATAATCGTGCAGTGTGGACGTAACCGAAGGGTTTCTATTGTGCTAGCAGAACCATGCCAAGATCTATCAATAACACCCTCGCTGTGACTTTGCTGGAAGCCTAGAGTCAGTGCGATTGTGGTCAGAATTCCAAAGAGGCACCAACGTGTAATTGACAAGTTTAGTTAAAATGCAACTGTGGGCGGGATACAGATCTTCATTAGCCACTTGAACACTGCTCACTTTCCTCTTCCAACCCAGCCTGGGGAGCTGCAGCAGAGCAGAGCTGTGTTTGTGGGAAATATGATAGTATTGTGCTGAGATCTTATTCTTAACAAATAACATTTTTAAAAAGAAATAGCGTTGCTATTCTTGGGCCCTTTGCTGGCATCAAAGAAGATGGCACTTGTCTGAAAACCCAAGGCAGCCAATTCCCTTGCTTTGCTTGGGGGCGAATGGCTTTCAAAGTGCTCCATCTGCAGAACTAAGTCAAGTCTCAGTGGGGGAGGTCTGGGTTGGATATTAGAAAAAACTATTTCACTATGAGGGTGGTGAAGCACTGGGATGGGTTCCTTAGGGAGGTGGTGGAATCTCCACCCTTAGTGGTTTTTACGGGCAGGTTTGATAAATGTATCTAGATCATATCACCAGTGTTTCTCTCTGCACCATATATTATCTTACATACATTTATAGTAGGACTTACTTAGCTCTTATAGGGTGCGTCTATACCACACCGTAACTCGAAGTGAGATATGCAAATTGCGTATCTTATTTCGATGCTATTTCGAAATAGCTTATTTCATCATTTGGCGCTGTTTACACAGTGCCAAACTTCAAAATAAAGCGCTATTCTGAAACATCCCTTACTCCACGTAAAATGAGGTTTACAGAGATGTCAGAATAGTGAGCCCAAAATAACAGGCTTGCTGTGAAGATGTGGGATAGCTATTTTGGGGTACTCAGGTATCCCGAAATAGTATTGCAGTGTAGACATAGCTATACAGTGCTTCCTAGCCCTAGATCTGAGCGCCCTTCACTCAGGGTAATAAGACTCATTAGCCCTTTTTTGCAGAAAGGGAAGTTAAGGCACATCACAGGTCAGAGGAGAAAACCTGTACCTAAAGGTGATCTGGAGCCAAATAATGTTTGGAGATGGAACCAAGTCTTTGGCTTTATATCTGACGGACACTTTTTTGAGGTTCACCAGTTACCCGAAAGGCTGGTCAAGTCTGATTAGACATAGGACTGCGCTGGTAAATTCTGGATCCAGATTTCAAATCTCCCATCCCCCCGGCCCCACAAAAGTGTAGGGAGTTCAGATCCAAGATTTTGGTTGGGTCTATTGTAGGGATAGAGGCCAGCTGGGAAACCCAGATCTTGATCCAAATAATGATTACGAACCTGCCATCTCTCCCTCTACTTTGGGATCCTTGGCTTTGGGTTCATCACTGATGGCAGGAGGAGGTCAATCCAGCTATTCTGGGTGCAAGAAGGGACTCTGAAGCTAGGGAAGGAAAGGAGTCTGGGCTAGGTACAGTAGCATCTGTGCCCAGCTGGTAGAATCACTTCTTTTGTCTGTGTCAGTACATGTTTCCCCCTGCGGTGTGGGAGCCAGCAAGACCCAGATGATTTATCACAGCTGCAAAGGGCACTTACATTTTCTCTATCCAATGTTGTTTGAAAAAAAAAAAGATCCCAGCTCATCTTCTGGAGCACAAAACAGTGATGAGCAATTCACGACACTTCCTCTGTGTTGAAACTTTGGCTTGTATCAGGAAGTAGATTTGTTTTGGGGGAGTGTCAGTTTCTCTAAGTAATCAGTGAGAAACTTTCTGCACAGCACATCAGTGGGACTTCAATACATCTCATGGTTGCAAGGAATCAGAGCACACCTGGCCCATGTAGGAATGATAGGTGCCTTGCTACAGAACCCAGACAAAGGAGAGAAAGCAGATCCTGGGCCCAGTACAATTCGGATGCAAGAAGATACAATTCCTTTGACTGCAAAGGATTTAGACTGGTTTAATCTAAACCAGGACTACTCAACTTTGGAAGCCCCAGAGGCCACAATGATACTCACAGCAAATGCAGAGGGCCACAAATTAAGTGTGGTTGAATATATATGCAGATATATGCAAATATCTTCTTTCACACTGATGGGCATGAATACAAAGATTAAGCCTTAAGCCGCGGACCCAAATGTGGCTAGTGTAAGCCAGTTAGCACCTCTCAGGCTCTGCCCACAAGGCTAAGTAGCCAGCACTTCCCACAATGCCCCGGTGCTCCCAGCACCTCCTTCCTGGGTGCTAGAAATGCCGACACTCTGTACCCGTCTGTTCCAGCCAGTCCATCCGCTTGTGTCTTTCAATGTTCACCCTGCCTGGGTGAGCTTGCCAGATGCTTTCAACAAAATCCCAAACATGGCAAACTTGGTTGAGCAAAAAAAAAACCAAACCAAAACCGTCGCTGCACCTTTAAATGGCCCTGCACTCCTCACTCCCACCCCAGACGCGGCAAGGGAAAACTGTCCCTGCCAGGCTTCCGTCCGAGGGAAACAGGAAATACCGGACATTTCAAATGTCTGGTATTTTCTGTTGTTTTTTTTTACCAGACGGGGGACCCGAATACCGAACTGTCCGGGCGAAAACTGGACACCTTGCAGCAGCCCTACGCCTCGCAGTTGTGGAGTGTGTTCCCAGTGGAGGCCATGTTCAAAGGATCCCACTCGCAGGACATGTGTTGAGCCTTCGTAAACCCAAACTGCACCGTGGGCGCAAACAATGGGCCGCGTGTTGAGTAGCCCTGATCTAAACCAGCGTATGGCTCATGTCCAAAATGGCCAGGAAGGATACAGTCAAACCACAAGACAGAAACAGTTTTTCATGAAAAGAGAGGATGCTGATAACATATGAAGCTTTCTCTTGCTCATGAGTAACATCATGTGGTTTGGTGGGGAGAGGGGATAATAAACTCAAAGCAGTATATCACAGTTCCCAAATATGCAGCTAATTTAGATTTAACAAGACAGTTATTAGATATTAGGTAACTAGACTCCTTAATTCTTAAAACAATACACATACTCTTTGAGGCTTAACAGCTATGGGAAAGATCTCTTTATGGAAACCACATTTATAGCAGATTGGGAAGGGCGGTGTGTAACCAATTAAAGCATCTGGTTCAGAAACAAATATGTAAAAGATAAACAATCTGCCCTGTAGCTGTTAAACCTCAGGAAATAAAGGCCAGCTCTTGAGCTGGTGTAAATCAGCAGACCTCCGTGGAGTGAGGAACTGGACTTAATTTAAGGGTGGGATAGTTTTCTATCGTTCAAAACAGGCGGTTAGAAATCAAAGGCTGTATTATCTGCTAGCGTAGAGTGGGCCCAGAGAGTTCCTATAAGCAAGAAGAGACAAGATGAGGGTCTTGAGGAGAGCTTGAACAGCAAGCACAGAGAGTGATGGCTCTGTCTTAGAAATGTTATGAAGGAAGAAGCAGTGAAGTTTTCTGGAGCTGTGTTAATTTACACAATTGTAGATTTCCTTAAGCTGTTGATTTCATTGGAAGTTAGGAACCCAAATAGAAGTTGGATGTGTAACTTCATTGAGTCCATCCTGAACCTTTTCTAAAGACAGTAGGGCTGTGCTTGATTTACACTAGTGAGTCTCAACATTTTTGGCCTGCAGCCCATCCTGCTCAACACAAACCTTTTTGCAGACCAGCAGCTAACCACCCATGATGACAAAATGGGTGCAGGATGGGGTGGGAATGTGAGATCTGGGCAGGAGAGAGGTTGATGACCTCCTCAGGTCTCTTCCAGCTCTATGATTCTATGCAGGAGGGGGCTGAGGATGCGGGGTCTGGGGTTAGGGGGAGAGAGGGAGCAGGAGTGGGCTGAGGGTGAGGAGGTCTCAGCAGGAGAGGGTAAGAGATGGCAGTGCAGGGTTTGGGACCTTGCTGCTCCCAGGCACCGCCCCCTGCTGCTCCCATTGGCCAGAGTTCCAGCCAATGGGAGCAGCAGGGAAAGCCTCCAGAGGAACTTTTTCCTGTGCTGCCATTCCCCCAGCTGGGAGAGGGGGAGCAGCAGTGCACAGAGCTGCTTCCTCCCCCCACAAGCTGGATCTGGCCCGAAAGGCTTGTCCCCCTGCCCCTGCAGTGGGAAGCTGACACTGGCAAGCCAAACAGTGAGGGGGCAGGGCTAGAACACCAGCTCAGGCTCCCCACTGGGGGGGGAGGGGGGAGCAAGCCCCAGTCCTTCGGCCCACCTGCAAGACAGTCAGTCCACAGACCACACTTTGAGAACCCCTGTGAGTTGCACCCCAGGACTCCTTGGTTCTTCTCCTAGCTCTGCCATAAATTCTCAAGTCATGTAATCCAAAATATTCCAGCTTGGCCTCTACGTTAGAAGGGTTCAAATGCTGGGGAGAGAAGGTCTCTAGGCACGGAGGTCAGACCAATACAAGGCCAGAGAGGTTGGATACAATAGCAATGGGGGA
The DNA here is from genome assembly GCA_019425775.1 of Rafetus swinhoei. Taxonomy (NCBI): domain Eukaryota; kingdom Metazoa; phylum Chordata; order Testudines; family Trionychidae; genus Rafetus; species Rafetus swinhoei. The sequence continues at coordinate 9,853,714 of CM033441.1, forward strand.
CTGACTGGAGGGAGGGGATGTGGACAGAAGACAGACAAGGCAAATGATCTTAGCAGCTCTATTTTGCATTGACTGGAGCTGGGGCGATCTCGGTGCAAAGGGGGCCCAGAGAAGAGCAAGTTACCACAATCAAGAAGAGAGCAGATGAGGATCCTGATCAACGTTTCCTCTAATCTTTTCCATCCATGTGTGGATTTTCCCCCTCCATGTGCAGAATAAATTTCATGTCCACCAAGGCATATGTAAAAGTGCACCACCAGTATAAACAAAACACCTAGCTGTGGGCACTCTGCTAATTAGCTGGGCGGCATTTGAATCTCTCCTGAGTGGCTGCACAAGTGCCCAGCTTACAGGGAACTCTGGTTCGGATGAGAGTTTGAGCAGCAAGAACAGAAAGTAGAAATGTTGTGAAGGAAGAAATGGTGAGATTTGGATGCTACGCAGAGAAGAGAGGGGAGGCAGTTCTGACTAGGCTTTTAGCACAAGTAACACAGAGCATAACAGGATCCTCTGAGATGCTAGTTCAAATCCAACCCTGGTTGGAGGAGACTGAAAAATTCATTACTGCAGGCAGAGCCGATAGCAGCCTACATGACACATGCTGATGGTCTCAGCCCCATTCTGAGCAGCTCTGTAAGGAGGTAGTGCTGATCAATGAATAGGCACTTTCTGATTCCACCTCTGCCACTGATCTACTGGATGACCTTGGGCAAGTCACTTCTACTATTTCCCCTCTCGTGCTTTTTCCTTGCTTGGATTGTAAACTCTTCAAGGCAGGGACTGCCTCTTACCAAATGATTGTACAAGGCTTGACAGACGTGGGACCCTATTTCATCTGGGGTCTCTAAGGGGTCGCCTTATACAAATAATAACTACATATACAAATGCCCTAGCACCGCTAGCCCTTCCCCTTGAGCGCTCACTGTGCCTGGAGAATGGACTCCCAGTCCTTGCTGGGGTCTTCCTAGAGCAGACTCTGTGTGTGTGTGTGTGTGTGTAGTGTGTGTGTTGGTGCTACCGTTGCTGCCCCTCTTTTAGTGGTGAAGAGAAACCTTTGATCTCAGACTTTCCTGCTTTAGAGGTTGGTCCTTGAAGCCGGAGCAGAGCACAGCCTCAGCATTCCGATCCAGGGCTTCCACATCCCAAACTCTCTGGATAGTGCAGGGAATGGTTCAGCCCCTTATAAGATTACGATGGGATCTTGGGTTCTTGGCTGCAGCCTGGAGATGCAGAGCGATTCTGCTGAGTCCACAGGCACCCAGGTCAGGTGGGTCTCGTTAGCCCCTCCCAGGAGTGTAAAACATGAGGGCAAGCAAGAGAGGGGGTGAGATAGAAGGTCTTGCTCAGAAAAATCCCCCCCCGCCATCCGGCTCTGGCGTGAGCCCAGCCTAACCCGAACTCTCTGCACGTGAGGAACCAGGCGATGCTGATGTCTGACAACGTGCACTTAATGTTCAGTCACAACAGGTCGTGCGGCACTGTGTCCTATGACTGTGAGCGCCCCGTGTGTGGAGCACCCTAAGGCAATGAAAACCCTTTCACACACCCTTCTAAACACACTGCTGCATTGATTGCTAGGAGATTACATGAAGTAGACCAGTTTGTTTCTGCTCCCCCTAAGGAAACAGTCCCACCGCTTGCCATGACCCTTAGGAAACAACAAAACAGCCACAGAACCTGAAAGCCCAGGATGGCAGAGAGGATCTCCCCTCGCCCCTCCCAGCATTCAGCAAGAACACCATCGTGATTATTTGCGTATTTCTGTAGCGGTCAGTAGCACCCAGAGACCAGAGTTGTGGATCAGGCCCATTGTGTTTGGTGCTGTATATGTCATTAAAAAAAAAAACTGTCCTTGCCCCAAAGACCTTATTGTCCTCACATACACTGGGTATTAATTCTCCTTCAAAGCAACTGTCTGTGTTACATTTTGAAAAACTTTACTTTCTTCTTGGAGGATGGATTGGATGACCTTACAGGGTATCTAAGAAATAGGGTGGGGATTGTCTATCTACCTAAGGGATTTAGACACCCGGTTCCCCAGTAAAAATCAACAGGAATTCTCTATTAAAAAAAAAAATCAACAGGAAACACATGTCCAAGTTCCCGCTAAAAATCTCGGCCCAGGCATGGAGATAACTAAAAACTGTTTTGTTCATAGAAGACAGACTGGAGAGAACAACAGAACTTGATTGGCTCATGCAGGCTCCTCTTAAAGTTAACAGAGAGGAAGGGTGGTCCAATAGTAAGGGGGCTCCCCTAGAGCGTGGGAAAGCTGTGTTCAGTTCTTTGTTCTACCACAGACTTCCTGGGTGATCTTGGCAAAGTCACTAAGACCTTGTCTATACTTATGGGATGATCGACGCCCCGGAGATTGATCTTCCAGGGCTCGATTTAGCTGGTCTAGTAAGGACCCACTAAATTGAATGCTGATGGGGCCTCCATTGGCCCTGATACTCCATGGGGTAGTGAGGAGTAAGAGAAGTCAACAGGACAGTTTCTTCTGTCGACCTCCTGCAGTGGGGATGCTGGAGAAATTCGATTTAAGGAATATCGTCAACTCCAGCTATGCAATTCTCGTGGCTGGAGTTGCGTATCATACATTGAGATTATCATGTAGTATAGACCTGGCCTAAGGCTCCATCTACACTGCAAAGAAAAAACATGGTGGTGAGTCTTCGAGCTGTGTCAGCTGATTCAGGCTGTGTGGCTAAAATACTAGCACTATAGTTGTTCCCACATGAGCCAAAACCTTCTGAGGGCTCCTGATTAGGGGTTTGGAATGGCAGCCATATGAGGAGAGATTAAAAAAACTGGGACTTTTCAGCTTAGAAAAGAGGAGACTAATGGGGGATATGATAGAAATCTATAAAATCATGACTGATGTGGAGAAAGTGAATAAGGAAAAGTTATTTACTTGTTCCCTTAACATAAGAACTGGGGGTCACCAAATGAAATTAATAGGTAGCAGGTTTAAAATAAACAAATGAAGTACTAGCTCACACAACTCACAGTCAACCTGTGGAACTCCTTGCCAGAGGATGTTGTGAAGGCCAGGACTTTAACAGGGTTCAAAAAAGAACTAGATAAACTCATGGTCCATTAGCCAGGATGGGCAGAAATGGTGTTCCTTGCCTCTGTTTGCCAGAAGCTGGGAATAGGCAACAGGGGTGGGATCATTTGATGATTCCTCGTTCCGTTCATTCCTTCTGGGGGCACCTGACATTGGCCACTCTTGGAAGACAGGACATTGGGCTAAATGGACCTTTGGTCTGACACAGTGTGGCCGTTCTTATAGTCTTATGTTCTTAAGTTGAGCCCAAGTCAATTGACCCAGGCTCTGAGACTCTTTGCTGCAGGTTTTTCTTTGCAGTGTAGACAAAACCTCAGTATCTCGGCTCCCTATGTCTAAAACAGAGAGAACAGTCCCCTGTGCATACACACACTTCCCAAGTTCCCAGGGATTTGAGTGGAATTTGAGCGTGCTTACTGCCTGTCAGGATCGGGTCCAATTATGTAACGTGGCAGGACTGTAATAGGGACAGGCATAGCGTGCAGGGAGGAGAATTCACATAGCCATGTGCCGTATCACATGGCTGGTGTTGTCACTGAATGTGCACTGTAAGTCTTCTGAATCATCTGGCTTCTCACAGCACCCCAAGGAAGGTTTCTGGGCATTGTTGGGAGAGGTGTTTGCTCCTGAAGCCGGGATCTGCAATCACCTTAAAGGTTCAGGACAGAGCTGGCCTGCTCGAGATCAGTGCCTGGACTTCCATTTGATTTATTTCCTTTGTGGGGAGGGAGTCTCCAGTCTCCATTTGGGCCACATGGCAGGATGTCGGCCACCTTGTAGCAGTGTTGGATGGGAACTGTGTTCCCCTGTAGAAGGTACTGTTTGTTTATTTCCCTTGGAAGAATGTTGAATGTGGAGAAGTGTTGAGTTTTCCCTGCTACTTGCATTACTTCTGCAAGAGAGAGATGGGCTGAATCACAACATCACATGGCCTGTCAAGCAATGTTCCCTCTAATTTTTTCCTTTCGTGTGCAGAATAAATGTTGTGATGTGCACTGAAGCATGTGTGGATGTGCACCACCAGTAGAAACACATGCTGCCAGCTGTGGGTGCTCTACTAATCAGAGGAGCAGCATTTGAATTTCTCCTGGGTGGCTGGATCAGCTTATGGGGAACACTGCTCTCAAGGTCGCCTCCAGCCTGATATTTATATGATTATATGATCAGAGCCAAACTCTCCTTCCAAATGCGGCAGAAGTTTGGATCTGGGTCCAAATTCTGTGACTCTGCCCTATCAATCATTTTTTATTTGTCCTTCATGTTGTTAGCAGCCTGTCCTTAGGCAGCTGTTCATCCACTTAAAACAAGAGCCTTTAGAGAATAGATTGTGTTGTCTGATCGACTAATGCCCCATGGATTTTCTCCTGTTTCCTTTTGGAATTGTGTGCATCACATCCTGGGCTGTAATAAAACCCCATGAATTGGTGCTTGGCCGGCACATCCTTCCGCTCAAACCTTTTACCTGGCCACGTGCCCAAGGCTGGACTTCTAAAAAGCAGTGGACTCTGGGTTGCATCTGTGTGGGGCTCCAGATTGCTGTGAGGTGGACCACATTTCCAGGTGCTGCTGAAGGGAACAGCTGCCCAGCTGTGGACATGTGATCCCAGCAAGCTGGTCTTCTAGGGAAGGCTTCTGCGTTACCTCACGTGCAGGTGGAATCTTGCCTGAGAGAAAAGTGGATTTATCCCAAAGCCTTTTGCCAACATCATTTGCATGTTTCCCGTAGTGGGGGAGGCCCAAATCTGAATGGCTTCATCTTGTCTCCAGCACCCAACGAATGGAGAGAAAACAGATCCTATAAGCACTGAATGGATCTCTCCCTCAGACGGCCAGGCTGCTAAGGGTAATGCTCAGGCCGTGTCTATTTTTTGAAATTAGCAAAGTTGACTTAACTCCCAATTTAACAAAATCAAACTTGTGTGTCCACACTGCGGGGAAGCCTCAAAATTAGTCCAAGGCAGGCTCCGTTAATGTGGACTCACTACCTCGGACTTAGAACCCCAGGAAGCCCTGGGGAGTAATTCGTTCGAATGACTCTGGGGAGGACTTATTTCGAAATGATACCGGAGCGTCTACACTCCCACTATTTTGAAATAACTATTTCGGAATTAGCGTTACTGCTGATGAAAAGCAGGAGTATGGATTTCGAATTAAGCGGCCCGTTATTAACTAACGGGCTGGGTCGTGTGGATGCTCTGCTTATAAATTCAACCTGAGGGGGGTTATTTCGAAATAAAGTCCTAGTGTAGGGCTCAGAGGCATGTGTGAGGGAAAGGGTAATGGGACCAAGAAAGGCCCATCTTGGGCTCAAGGCTTGATGGGCTTTAGAAGAGGCAAGCCAATGTGTGGGTGGTTTTGAGGTATCGTTATGACCGGGGATCCAGTTTCACCAGGGCGTTGAGCAGGCACAGCTAATGCTGGCTGACAGCGGGAGGTGCACCCGTTTAGCTCAGTTGTACATTTGCCCTTTAGGGTCTGATTCTCCTGTCGTTCATGCTGTAAGTTAACAGTTACTCCCTATTTACGTGAGTGTAAATGAAATCAGAATAAGACCCAGCGGGCGGTGGCTTTGCTGTACGTTGCCCTCGGTCGATACAGCCCAGTAACTAGCCAGTGACACTGACAGGAGATTGTCATTAATGACCTCCCCTCCTTCCAATAGCTTTTCATTGGCCTAAGAGCAAAATCCACCCCAGATAATGTAGGATCCTGGAAATGGAATTCTCGGCTTTTATGGCAACTTCTGTACAGGAAACCCCAATTGGGGTGTGTGTGTGAATTTTCGCCTCTCTCCTCTGTCTTTTGGAGCCCTCCTGATATTTGCCTTTCCAGTTTGGCTTTTCTGCCCATCACCTGTGTTTAGGCAACCAGCTGATTCCCCCTTTTTGCTGTTCTGATTACAGGGCGACCATAGATGAAGTGGAAACAGATGTGGTGGAGATAGAAGCAAAGCTGGACAAGGTAAGATAGAGAAGCTGAGGGAGAGGCATGGGGGGAGATGAGGGCGGGTCTTTGGGTTAGGAACGTGGCCTCCCTATCTTGTTCTGGGCAAAGGACCCCTGCTCAGACGGTCAGGAAGTCGTTGTTTGATATCCTGGCTTAGTGTATATGATCATGCTTTCCTGTACTGCCTGTCTGCAGCCACAGCTGCTCAGCTGTAGACAAGGGAGCTGGTTGCTCCCTTTTAGCTGAAATGCGGTCAGGAGAGCTCCGCTTTATTGTGTCTGTTTCCCCTTCCACACTGTGTTGCTCTTGTCTTTTTGGACGGTGAGCACTTTGGGGCCAGGATGTGTCTCGCGTGATGGCTGTGCAACACCTAATTCGGTGTAGCTGTCGCTTCAGCTACAGCCTCTCAGTGCCACTGTGACTGAAACAAACGTGCAGTGTTCATTGCCTGGTTATGATGTCTGTACATACGCAGCCTCAGTTGGTTACAATAGTGCACATTAACGCAAAGCTGGGGTTCACCCATGGAGAGTGTGTGGTGTTCAACTGGGAATGGTTTTGCCCATGTTATGTTGAATCGTTTCTAGTGTTCTAAAGTCTTAAAAACCATTTGCTATTGTCACATTGGCTGAAATATTTTCCCTTGGGGGAGGATGTCTGGCCTATTGGTTAGAGCTCCACTGAGGAAGTTCAGGATTCCTAGATTCTACTCCAGTCTCTGCCAGAGTATCGTTGTGCAACTCTAGCTTCTCTGCCCTGCCTTTCTTCCATCAGCAAACTAAAGATAACACCTATCACGCACAGACTTTCTGTAGCTTAATGAAGATTTTTAAAGGGCTTTGAAGTTCTTGGATGAAAGGTGCTATCGAAATGCAAACTATTATCAACTATATATTTGAGTGAGTTTGTCTGTCTGTCTGTCTGTCTATGTCTAGACTATGGAGTTTTTCTGGGATGCCGGAGATATCCTGGAAAAACTCCGCTGCGTCCAGGGAACTCATCTGCTTTTCCGACATTTTTTGCGGGAGAGCAGATGCGCTCTTTCAGAAGCCCTGTATTCCTCTTCCAAAAAAAAAATCGGAAAAAGGTACGCAGATTGCGCAGCGCAATTTGCACACCTTTTTCCGAAAAAAAGCAGCAGTCTAGATGTAGTCTCTGTGAGTGAGTGTGTCTGTGTGATCAAGAACTCTTCCTAAATGGTAAGAGTCAGTACTACCAATTTTGGTAGGCAGCTTCCTCTGAGTGTAACTTAAAGCAAGGTCAGAATTTGGTTGTGCCAGGACAATGGAGTATGTCTGGAATGGGATTGCTTCTCATAAAATGGAAAAGGAGGGTCTGCTGGCAGGGACAGTTATACTGTATAATGACCACAAGGAGGTAAGAAGGGGTTAGAGATGGGGATCAGGATAGCTACAACCCCACTGGGGCAGCAGGGGGAAGGGGTGGAGAAAGGGACATCTATCTACTATATATCTGAGAGAGTGCTCCTGCATCTGTCTGTGTGTCTGTCTGTCCCCCAGCCAAGACCCATGCACCCCTTCCCCGTCTGTGTACCGCTGGAGCTGCAATGTCCATGTAGAGGCACTTCTCACCTGGCCCCAAGCTGGTATGGTGAGAGAGGGATGGGTTTGTCCTCACTCTTTGAGGTAGCCTGGATACTGAACCCCTCCTCCCCAGCCCCATCCCAGAGCAAAGATTTAAATGAAAAAAAAATTATTTCAGTTAAGGACCAAGGTTCCCTCTTAGCTGCCTGGCAACATGGGGAAGGGGCATTTCTCCCTCAGGGACAGCAGCAGCTCCCTGTTGAGGACAGAGCAGCCGGTCTCTCCCAGCTGGTAGGAACATGTCCCTTCATAGAATAATAGAATCCTAGAACTGGAAGGGACCTTGAGAGATCATCGAGTCCAGTCTTCTGCCCTCACAGCAGGACTAAGCACTGTCTAGATCATCCCTGACAGGTGTCTGTCTAACCTGCTCTTAAATATCTCCAGTGATGGAGATTCCACAACACCTCTAGGCAATTTATTCCAATTTATTCCTTCCCTACCAGCTGTGAGAGACCTCAGCAGGGAGCTGTCTGGCCCGAGGGTTTGGGGAAGCCGTGCAGGCTGCCCACCAGTGCTCCCTGGGGGTGGTGGTGGTGGGGGCCACACTGTGACCAGCAGCTGCTCCCCAGGACAAGCTGAGGTGTTGGCTGCTGCCGGCCAGTGGCTTGCTGCTGGGGTGTTTATTGCCCCCCTGTGGTCATTCCACAGTATAACTCCCTCCTGCTGGACCCAACCCGTTCTATTTTATGAGAAACAATTGAATTCCAGACATATCCCATGATCCTGGCACAACCAAACCCTGACCTTGCTTTAAGTTAGGAGAAGAGGAAGCTGGCTCCCGAATGTGGTGGTCTTAGCTCTTATCGTTTCGGAGGAGTTCACCACTGGCCTCTGCTGGATGGAACCAAAACTGCACTGAAGCTAGACTTCCTGAGTCATAAGATCATCTTTTCCCCATTGGAAGTGCAAATCTGAAACTTGCTTGTCTACTATGCTTCCTCTCTCCTATTGTATGCGCATGCTTGTTATGGTAAGGTTGTGCGTGAGTGCTTAGCTTGGCATGGTTGATCTGTTTAATGTAGGGTTTCTTCTGCTGGGCATTACTCACTGACTGGTTTCTCTTACTGCATGTTTCTCTGGATGATGGGACTTTAATTTTAGACAACACAGCATTGAACCAAGTGCTAAACAAAAAAATGCATTCAAAGAAACAAAAAAGAAACCCATGGATGTTGCAAAAAGATGTGGAAAAAGCAACAAGGCAGGTCAAAATTTCCTGCTTTTTGACCTCAGTTGTGTCCCTTTAAAGTTTTCAAATATCTGTCTGGCTGTGCTACTGCATCACTTGGGGAGGTCTCTGTTACCAGCTATGGATCCAAAATCCTCCATCAGCAAAAACAGTTTTCAATATCCAGGCGCTTTAACAGAAAAGGAGTTGAAACAGTCTTGGATCCAAGTCAAGACACTTAGTGACATGAGATCACGTCATCCCCCTCCAAACATCTGAGGCATCAGCCAAATTGTTTCTGAACTGAAGCAGACAGGACAGAAATGTGGCAGAGGAGCCAGCAACAGGGTTGGATTTTAGCAGGAGATGGTGTGCAACTAGAAGGAGAGAGAGCTTCCGCATCAGACTCAGAGGTTGGCTTTGTTCACGCCACAAGCCCTAAGAAATTGGTAGCCTGCAGGAAATGAATAGGTGGTGTTAGCTTAGTTCCCAGTGCATAGGCACCTGTCTAAGTTAATCAGCCCCTATCATGGAAGTTGGAAAGAGCCCTGAATTGTCCACTGGCCCCTATCTTGTCCCTCTGAGGTAGGACTGAGGGACTTTAGCTGTACAGAGTCAAGGAAGCTCATTCTGATGATTTCATTAGTGCCATTATTTTGGCTAGTCTGTGGGTAAAGCCTCTTAGTTTCCAGACTTGTCAATCTGGAACACTTTGTTAGCACTAGAATTCTATGAACCGTCAGGACTCACAACGTCCTTGTGCAGATGAATAAATAAATGCTTATGAGTTAATAAGAGAGCTAATTAATTAGAGCTCCTTTGGCCAGGGACTGTCTTTGGGCACTCTCCAGATAGCAGTGATGGGCTGCTCTCCAAACACCTTCCATGTGGAATGACAGGTCTCATGAAATCAGGTCAGTTTTCATGCTGTTTACACCATCTTGCACCAAAATCTCCCGGGATGGCTGCGCCTGGGGAATTGTCAGAGTCAGAAACTGGTCCACTCAGCTGGGAACCAAAACAAGTAAAGGGGAGTTTGGAGCCAGCAATTTGAAGCTAAAGGCCCCCACTGAAATTCAAAGTGGTTGTGCTTTGAGGGTTCGTTCTGGACCAAATTCTGTTCATTTTGCTCACATTTAATAGCAATGTTTATATGGTCTGGATTGCCAGGGTGCTTGAGGGTTTCACAGTCCTTAGTCCCCAGGGTGGGGCTGAGGAGGAGAGACTTGGGGCATAGGAAGGGTCTCCGGCTTTGGGGGGGGGGTCAGGGCTGAGGCAGGAGAGGCTTACCTTGAGTGGCTCCCGCAGCAGTGCAGCGGGGTGCAAAGGCAGTTTCCTGCTTCACCTGGCACCACAGCCCCAGCCAGCAGCAGGTTCCCAGCCAATGGGAGTGTGGAGCTAGTGCTCAGGGCAGGGGCAATGCACGAGCCCTGTGTGCTCCTCCTCCTCCCATATAGGAGCCAGGCCTGTTGCTGGCCACTTCTGGGGCGCAGCACAGTCTGCGGTGCCAGGACAGGCATGGAGTTGCCTTAGCATCCCTGCTGGTCACCTGATTCCCTGACAGCAACAAGATCCAGTGCCCGACATTCCACCACCCTGTCCTGGGTCATGAACTGTAGTTTGAAAACCACTGCTCTATCCACTAGGCAATCCTTCCTCCTTGGGAACACCTGTGGAATAAGGTGCTATTCAGTACAAGTAAGGGTGTCAGGATCTGGCTCTTAAAGTTTAAGACTGAACTCTCTGCCCTTCCTGTGGTTTGGTGGGTTTCTCGGTCTTTAATTGCTTTCCCCAGTTAGAGGTAGAAACAGTTATTTCTAAACTGTGCAAACCTGGCTACTGCTTTCCCTCTGACCTCAAGTTTGCCTCCAGCTGTTGCAGACGCTTTCCTTCCAATGGTGCCCAAGCCTTTTAGCATTTCAGGAGTCTTTCTGAAGCTAGAGAACACGATTTCAGAGCGTGTGCATGCTGCATGACCCTCAGCTTCTAGGAACACAGCCTTGGCCGTGTGTGCGAGGAGGTATTTTAAAACCCGCCACGTTGCAGAATAAGCCGAGTTTCCTTTCCAGAGGATCTGTCCAAAGCCCCTGGTGTCCATCTGGGCTCCAGATGGCACAGGAGCTGCCTCGGTTTGTTTTCTTTCTTTTGGGTTGGATGGAACAGCACAAATAGTCTGCTAACACCCAGGTCTGTTCTGCCAAATGATAGGAACAAGAGAGAAAGGAGTGTGAGAACTGCATTCAGATCTTATTCTGCTAACGCAGCTGGGACAATCTACTCACCGGATGGGCTGTGGAGAGAGTTGGCCACATTTATCCAAAATGGTTTTCCCCTCTTTCAAATGGACTATTTTGGTTTCTCCCCCCAGTAGAAAATTGCTGGGTTTCAACTGAAAAAAAAAAATTCAGTTTCCAAACATTTTTGATGGTCAAAAGCCAGCGTTTTTCATTTTGTCCAAAACCGAAACATTCGGTGGCAGGTTTTGAACAAACCCTTCTTGCTTTTGTCATTTCTTTTGGAGTGGAGAAGCGGAGCACAGCGGGCTGGGAGGGTGGTGGAGCAGGCTGCTGGGCCTCTCCGAATACCCTCCTCCGCAGTGAGTGCTTTGGGGACCCCTGTTGCTGCCCTGCAGTAGGCCCCATAATCCCCTGGGCTGTGTTGCTCAGGGAGGCGGGAAGGGGGCAGAGTGCAGGTGGAGCTGGGCGGGGCTTGAGGAAGGGGTGGAGCTGGGGTGGGGTGGAGCAGAGGCAGGGCAGGGATGGGATCTGTGGCAGAGGAGTTGCCCTGGGCCCCACACCTGAGGGGTATTACCCCAGGCCCCATCTCCCCCTAGGAACAGCCCTGTATGTGTGTGTATGGAAATCCCTGGACACTTTCCAGGCAGTTGTGACTAAATTAGTGGGTTGCAGTGGGACTCAACCTAACTCAGCTCTAGAGCTTTACAGGACGTGCTGTGCACCCATCTTTAAAACAAAGAACTGGGCCATTTGGACTAATGTCAGTGGCGTGGTAACAGTCTGTAATGTCACACTAAGAGGAGAATCAAATGCCCTGCCTGCAGTGTTCTTGCTAACACATCCCTCTCTAGAGCCAGGGCCTTAGTGAAAATAACTATCTAGTATCGTGAGCCACTCAGTGGGGAATACCAGAATACCCTTCAGATCTTTACTACTCGCAGGTAGTATTTCCCTGGGCTACAGGACTGACATGGACAGTGACTGATTGTTAGCTGGAGTACCTCCGATGTTGCAGGGATCTGGTTCTTGGTTCTACACACATTACACAGCTTAAAAAAACCCAAATCCTCAGATCCTTTATATCTGATAAATGTCTGTCAGGTTGCTAAATGTCACAGCCTCTGCCTTTGCTTTCTTCCCCACCCTCAACCTCCTTCCTAGAAATCCAGAGAAAACATCTGGAGCAAACTCAGGCCCATACGCAGGAGGGGTGCGAAGGGTGCAAACGCACCCCTCCCTCCCCCATGCCATGCTGCACAACAGAGCTGCGGCGCTGCCCCCCAGCTACCACCTCAGTGCCCGCCAGGGCTATGCAACCATGTGCGCATGCGCCCAAAGCAGCTCCCGCCCTGCCCTTCAAGCTGGGTCCCACTAGCCAATCAGTAAGAACGTTCCGTGGCATGTGGTGCCCCAAACTTGCTCAGTTCCGGGGAGATGCCTGCAGAAACCGTTCCATGGAGACCATGGAAAGGGTGGCTGGAGCAGGCACTTCTTACACAGCTGTTTTTAGTACAAGCCCAAGTGAGTTGACCTGGGCTCAGAGGCTCTCTCTCCTCTCCCCTCTTAGGGGTGGGGTAAAGGCTGTCAAGTAGCAGCGCATGGAGGTACCCTGAGCTGTCAGTCAAGAAAGAGTGACCAATAGGTACATTAATGCAGAAGAGAAGAGTGAGGGGGGATTTGATAGAAGCCTTCAACTTCCTGAAAGGAGGTTCCAAAGAGGATGGAGAGAGGCTGTTCACAGTAGTGACGGATGGCAGAACAAGGAGCAATGGTCTCAAGTTACAGTGGGGGAGGTCTAGGTTGGATATTAGGAAAAACTATTTCCCTAGGAGGGTGGTGAAGCACTGGAATGGGTTACCTAGGGAGGTGGTGGAATCTCCATCCCTGGAGGAGTTTAAGTCTCAGCTTGACAAAGCCCTGGCTGGGTTGATTTAGTTGGGCTTGGTCCTGTCTTGGGCAGGGGGCTGGACTTGATGACCTCCTGAGGTCTCTTCTACCTCTTTGATTCTATGATTCTATGAATGCAACAGACTTAATTTCTGCAGACACTGCTTTGAAATGAGGCAACACATTCCTAAATTGCTGGTGCGTTGTGACCATGGCTTCTGAAAATAATGAGACCTGTTTTGCTACTCCCTTTCGTCCCCCACCTTGGTTGTTGTATGACCTGTTGTCTCTTATCACACGCTTAGCATGTAAACCCTTTGCAAGAGGGGCTCTCTTAGTGTGTGTAAACATGACTATTTTGAACCCCTTTACATTTAAAATAAATGTGGTCCACATTTACAAAAAAAAGGACCTCCTCAGAAATTCCTGTGTACGGGCCTGAAACTGTCCACAAAACTTCGATTATTCCTGCAGCTGAGTTCAGAAACCTCTACTGAATAGTTTTAACAAATCATTTTGAGCACACAAGTGGGCTGCAAACCATTCACTTCAGCTACTCATCCCCCCCTTTCTTCCTCTTGCTTCTGATATATTTGTAGAATGCCCAGGGCTGGCCCACATTTTGGTACCTGAGGCAGGGAGCTCAAATGACGCTCCCATGTCCCCTCTCTTGGGCCAAAACTTTGAAAGGTCTCAATTCTGCCCTCCTTCCTCCAGCAGAGCACTCCACCATCTCTGTGCATCTAGAGCAGAGAGAATACATATGCACCAGCAGCAGACACAATTTTCTACACTCTGGGTCCTAGTGGTGCCCCCCCACAGTCTGGCACCTGAGGCGGCCGCCTCAGTTCACCTCATGGTAAGGCCAGCCCTGAGAATGCCTTCTTGTTACCGTCTATGTCTTTGTAATTTGACCTAGTTTCCACTTTTTATATGACTCCTTTTAGATTTTTAGATCACATAAGATCTCCTGGTTAAGCCAAGGTGGTATCTTGCCATGTCTTTCTAGAAGCAAGAGGAAGACCAAGGACAGGGCAGGCCCATTGCTCAGTGAAGAGGGAGAAACAATAACAGGAAACTTGGAAATGGGAGAGGTGCTTAACGACTTCTTTGTTTCGGTTTTCACCAAGAAGATTGATGGTGACGGGATGCTTAACATAGTGAATGCTAGTGGAAATAGGGTAGAAGTTAAAATAAAAAAAGAACAAGTTAAAAATTACTCAGAAAAGTTAGATGTCTTCAAGTCATCAGGGCCTGATGCAATACATCCTAGAATACTCAAAGTGATGATAGAGGAGGTATCTGAGCCTTTAGCTATCATCTTTGAAAAGTCATGGAAGTCAGGAGAGATTCCAGAAGACTGAAAAGGGCAAATATAGTGCCCATCTATAAAAAGGGAAATAAGAACAACACAGGAAACTACAGTCCAGTCAGTTATTTCTGTTCCAGGGAAAATAATGGAGCAAGTAATTAAGGAATCCATCTGCAAACTTTTGAAAGATAGTAAGGTGATAGGTAACAGCTAGCATGGATTTGTAAAGAACCATGTCAAACCAATCTGATAGCTTTCTTTGATAGGATAACAAGCTTTGTGGATAAGGGAGAAGCCGTGGACGTGGTATACCTAGAGTTTAGTTAGGCATTTGACATGGTCTCATATGATTTTTTTGTCAATAAATTAGGCAAATACAGCCTAGATGGGGCTACTAGAAGGTGGGTGCATAACTGGCTGGATAACCATTCTCAGAGAGCAGTTATTAATGGTTCACAATCCTTCTGGAAGGGCATAACAAGTGGGGTTCCACAGGGATCTGTTTTGGGACCGGTTCTGTTCAATATCTTCACCAAGATTTGGATATTGGCACAGAGAGTACGCTTATTAAGTTGCAGATGATACCAAGTTGGGAGGGGTTGCAAGTGCTTTGGAGAATAGGGCCATAATTCAAAATGATCTGGACAAATTGGAGAAACGGTCTGAGGTAAACAAGATGAAGTTTAATAAGGACAAGTGCAAAGTGCTCCACTTAGGAAGGAATAATCTGTTTCACACATACAGAATGGGAAGTGACTTTCTAGGAAGGAGTACTGGAGAAAGGGATCTAGGGATCATAATGGACCATAAGCTATGAGTCAACAGTGTGATACTGTTGCAAAAAAAAGCAAGCATGGTTCTGGGATACATTAACAGGAGTGTTGTGAGCAAGACATGAGAAGTCATTCTTCCACTCTACTCTGCACTGATTAGGCCCCAATTGGAGTACTGTGTCCAGTTCTGAGCACCACATTTCAAGAAAGATGTGGAGAAATTGGAGAAGGTCCAGAGAAGAGCAACAAAAATGATTAAAGGTCTAGAGAACATGAGCTATGACTGGACTTGATGATCTCTTGAGGTCCCTTCCAGTTCTACTGTTGTATGATTCTCCCATCCCTGGCCAGCGTGAAGGAGCCTTTTACCACTCCACCATCAGACATGTGGTTGTGCCTCAGTTTCCCTACCACCTCCAGTCTTCCCCAGGGAGGGTGATCTGGCCAGACTAGCAGAGTGATCTGGCAGATTCATCTTGCCCTCTGACAGCTGATGCTCAGAAATCCTGGGATTTGGCCATGCCCTCACATGGGGGCCCCACCACCCCAGCAGAGTGGACAGGGCATGTATGCCTCTTCCCTTCCTGAGAGTGGTGGTAGCAGCCGCAGGAGTCTCTTTCCTCTCCTGGGCAGTGGAAGTGTAGCACCCACATGGTGCCAAGATCCCCCTGCTGTCCCTCCCAGAGTCCTGTAGGATCGTGGGGCCAGGTGGTTTTAGTCCCACTGCTCCTACCTCTACCGCAGGCTGTCAGAACGCTCAGGCAGACATCAGAGCATTGGTTACACCCAGACCACGTTTACCCCAGCTCAGGCTCTGGCCTGGAACTGTTTTCTTAAATGACAGCTGGGGATTTGACATCACTTCCAGATTCTGTCCTGCGGTGGTTCTTTCTGTTTGGATTCCGATGTTCAGACTGATAAACCTCTGGGCTAAAATTGGCAAGACTGTCTCCATTCAGGGGTGTTTCACAACAGGGGGGCTCTCTGACTGTAGCCCATGCTGGGAGTGCGCGTGTTGGTCTCCCGCTAGTGGCCAGTCAGTAAACTAGAGCAGTGTTTCCCAATTTTATTTGGCCACGGAACCCTTTTAAACTCAAAAGAATTTTGATGAACCCCTAATAGCAGTCTTATATATGGAGCTGAAAAAGTAGACCACAAATAAGTAAGGATAATAATAAACAAATGCTAACCAAGGTCATGAGATCAACACACATGACGATTGTTTTCAATAAAATTCATAAATGCTTAATATTAATTATTATTTTTTTAATAACAACATGTTATTGTAATGGAATTTTCTCGCGGAACCCTTATTTTCACTTTGCGGAACCCTGGGGTTCCCCGGAACACCGTTTGGGAAACACTGAACTAGAGTAATGCAATGGCTGCAAACAAAGTTACCGTGCTAGCCCAACAAATAGCAATGCAGGGTTTTAATGCTGAAGGTTGTGAGTTCAAGCCATGGCATTAATCCCATGGATCAGACTAAACCTAACTCAATGAGTTTTCTTTGGAAATCAGACAAGACCGTCCTTAGGATTGACGGGGCCCTGCACAGTACTATTAAACTGGTGCCCCATCCCCAATGGCAGCCGGGTCGGAATTTTTAGAGCTGTGAAGTTATGATCTTCAGCAACACACTAATGAAATAGTTTAACAGCACATTTTAAACTAAGGTCCTGTCGACTAACACAAAAAAATCAGAAACTGACCGGGGTTGGCAAACACCTGTTAAATGGCTTCATTCCCACTTGGCTGGCTGTTTCGCGGGTTCTGCTAATAGCTCTGGCAGGCTTTTCCCACTTGGAAGTTAACTAGACCCTCTCCGGAGGAAGCAGAACTGCTGGACAGGGATAGGAAGAGGTGGACAGGTGGATATTAAGACCCGGAGGTGCCCCAAATTTTCAGATGCCCTATGCATCTGCGTATTCTGCACATGGGTAAGAACGGCTCTGGGATCAGGTTTCTTTGCAAAACTCTTTGGCCAGCCCTATAGCACATTCCCCACTCACGTCTCTTCCTCTTCCTGCAGCTGGTGAAGCTCTGCAGCGGGATGATTGAGGCTGGGAAAGCCTACATCACCACCAACAAGCACTTTGTCAGCGGGGTCCGAGACCTGTCCCAGCAATGCAAGAAGGATGAAATGATTTCGGTGAGTTGCCTTGGGGGGATGAGGCATCAGAAAGGGTTAAACTTTCCAACAGGAGACTGGGGCCTTCTATAGAGGAGGAGGACTGCGGGGGGTTCTCTCTACACAGTGCTAATAGAAATGTTTCCCACGAGCGGGCAGACACCTGTGATGGTAGGTAGGTGCTTTTCCATATGCTGTGGTGCACTGGGTTTCTAGGTGGTGCTTCCTTTGATTTCCCACCAGAGGTGCTTTATGCTACAGGTTGGACCTCCCTGGTCAGGCACCTTCAAGACCTGAGTGGTCCCCGAAAGGGAGTTTGCTGGACCAGGGGAGAATAATTCTGGCCCCCTGCTGCTGGCCTTCAAGCTCTTCCAGGGGGCTGCCAGCCTCTTGGCCGCTGACTCCACTCCTGGACGTGCCTTTGGTCCCAGCCCTGTCTATCAGCCTCGACCGCACTCCCGGTCGCACTCCTGGCCCCAGCCCTGGTCCTGCCTGTTGGCCCTGCCAACACTCCTGACCCTGGCCACCAGGACCAACTGTGCTTCCGGCTCTGGCTGCTGGCCTGGTTCCACTTCCAGCCACCAGCCACTCTGCCGCCAGACTCTGGTCCAGCAACATCCATGGTCCAATAGGATGTTGGTCCCACCTGTAGTATCTTCTACCTATATATTCCCAGAAGGCAAGTGAGGGGACCAGGAATCAGGGCTTTGGGTCCCCTGCCCAGATTTGCCCCCAACTCAGTGTAAGATCTCGGACAAGAAAGACACATGAGCTCTTTGTGACTCAGTTTGCCTTCCTGTGAAGTGGGCTCAGTTTACCTGTCTCGCTAGAGAAGGACTGGAGAGCAGATGGTTGTGAGGCATAACACCTGCAAAGGACACTGAGGTCTTTGTAGTTATGTGCTGCTGCTATCAGCTGTGACAGGGAGGATCAGTGATATCCAGCGGACTCCATCGGAGGCAAGGAAGTCATGTCAACCCTCATTCCCACTGGAGTCAGAATTTTAACCGAAATCTCCCTGGGCCCCCTAAGAGTCTGTCCAAAGCATTTGGTCAATCTTTAGAAGGAAGCCATGCTAAAGAGATGCAAAATATTGGTCCCTTCAGGTGAAATTTGTGCCTGTAGAGAGGACCAGCCTGAGGTCTATTCACCATCTGAGTCTCACGTAGGGAGAGATTTCACCTGGGCGTCTGAAAGATTCCCCAGATAACGTAACGCTGAACAGGTTTCAGAATAAGCTTCTTGTTTGCAAGAGGCATGATGTTTTTAAGGAGCCAGAATGCAAGCAGGATCCCCGGAATGTAGGTCAGTGAGCATCAGTTATTTGGGAAACATGGAGAGCCACTGTGCAAAAGAAACAGCCAGGCAGGGCTGGTTTCAGAGCTAAACCGGAAAGGACAAGCGTCCTCTGGCTTCAGTGCCAGCCATTTATTTCAATGCACAGTTGCCAAAGCTCATCAAGGGCTTTCCCCTCCTGCCTGTGCTGGAGGAAGGGCAGCTGCTCCCATTCACTGCCTGTCCTCTTCTCCTTTCGCAGGAGTGCCTGGACAAATTTGGAGACAGTCTGCAGGAAATGATTAACTATCACATGGTAAGGTGCTGCTCGTTTTGTTTTGTGTGTTGGCTGCTGGCCCTTAATCATCTCGCCTCCCTCGCTAGATGCTCCTTAATGATCTGCTGGGTTGGGATCTGGCAGCAGTCGTGTGACACTGGACAAAGGGTGGGTCTATGAAGGGATCCTCTTAAGAGTCCCTTTGCTGGAACACTTGGCAGCAATTACAAGGGTGAAGGGGTTGGGGGAGGGGGGGATGTTGCTGCCAGTTGTACAAGGTTCTTGTCTCTTTAATGAGTCACGTCCCAGCTCAGGGACAGCCTTGCATTGACCAATGGGGTTGCATTGGTGCAATGACTAGCAGTAGTGCTCTTTGTGCCAGAGTCACTGGGATTGCATTGGGTGCACCAGTGAATGGGTTTGCACTGGTCTGCAGGGGTACATCGATCGGTGGGGTTGCACCAGGCTACCTTGGTTATTGTATTGATCAGTGCAGATGCACTAGTGCATAGATCCATGGTGGTGCAGCGGGCGCATTGATCCGGGGGGGCGTGAATGCCGTTGGTTAACAGGGCTGTGTGAGGGTAGTGGAAGGCGGGATTTGCCCCACTGGTTTTGACCAAACATGCAGGACACTGGATGGGAGGGTGGGCGAATGCTCTACCCAGCAAGGCAAATAGGAGACTTTCAGCACCCTCACAAGCTGCAGGGGTGCTAGCCTCACTCTCTTCTGTTGGAAAGGCAAGGCGCCAAACCAGGCCGTGCTCTCTGAAGAATCTGCTGTGTGCTCCCCATCCCAGGCACCAAAGGAATCTTCTCTGCCTCGAAAAGCTAGGCAGAGAGCAGAGGTAAAAGTAAGCGGTTGCACCCTGGTGCGCAGCTCCGGCAAGCGCGGGCTGAGCTGTGGTAAAGGCCAACAGGGAGCTATTTGAAGAGCTGGCAGGGACCCGGGTTGCAATAGGACAGGACTTGCACGAAATGTCAAGTTACCTTCAGTGCTGGCAGAGAGAGATACAAGCTGTGACCTTTTGGTGCCTGGGGCAACTGGAAAGAAAACTAGCGACTTTGCTGTCAGCAGCAGGTTGAGGGGGGTGGGAGAAGACGCGGCATCTCCGTCTTGGCTTTTGCTGGGGCCTCATGGCAGCCAAAGCGTCAGGGCCATGAAACCTCTGCCAGAGGGAGAGGAACTAGAATGCTGGTTTCCCAAATGGAAAAGCAAACCCAAACACCGTGGATGATTTGTTTTTCTTTGATGATTATGGAGGGGGCTTGTGTGTGAGGCCAGGGCAGGGCTAGATGGGGTCCGGAGGAACTCCAGGACTCAGCACTTCACCGTGAATGCCTCAGTTGCATCGCCTGCACGTATTCCAGACTGGAGGGGAAAGGGCAGAATCCTCTTGGAAGCCCAGCAGATTGACCTCTTCCCTACCTGCACTGACCTCTTCCCACCTTGGGTCCTGCACCCCCGTCTGCAGCCAGATGTGACTCTCAGCCAGCAGGTAGAATAGAAGGTGTATGAGTGGACAGGGACACAGACTTGCCAGCACAGAACCCAAAAGCCATCAGCACAATCCATCTTGGGGAGAGGGGGCCCAGAGCCAAGGGCTCCGACCCCCCTCTCTGCATCCCAGACCAGCAAGAGTAACTCACACACCCAGCAGCCCATCTCCCCCTGCAGCCAGCCCTGCGTCTAGCCTTTTTCCAGCTTCCCTGGGGAAAAGATGTCACCTATTCACACACCCCTCTCAGGTTCAGGTTATAGAAAACATCAGCCATTGTGTACGTGAGGGAGATACTCACATCGAAATTCCCATCCCCATCTAGCTAATGGTGCAGTGCCCAGGGAAACTGAGGCACACACATGGGGTTACTACAGGACAGTAGAAATCCCATGCAACGTAACAAAGCAAACAGAGCGAATAGGATCCCCACTTCATCACATCTGGCAGCTCCTGATGCCGGGCATGCTTTGGGGTTGTGCATTGGTTTGAGATGGCCATGTGAAGACAGGAGCCAATGCGATATTCCAGGAGGGGTGAGCCCTAGATGGCTTGGAGCCAAGAGCCTGTTGGAATGAGCAATCCCCTGGGACCACAGTCTGCCGGCTTGTGCGCAGCTTTGGGGTCAGGGACAAACTGGAGTAAATTAATGCCACAGTAAGAGTTAAGGAAGAAAGTCGCCAGATAAAGGCTGAGTCTAGACTTCCATGTGTCTCAAAACCAGAGCGCCTGGGCTGGGAGACCCCATCCTGCACCCCACACTGAATGCTCAGGCGCCATATTTATGAGCCTTGCAGAGGAGAAAGGGGATTCTCACTGTGGGCCTGAGACAGCTGTACTTTATGGGACTCAGTCGGGAACGAGAGTGCTGCAGACCAAAGAAGGCATCCGAGTGTGTCCCCGTTTAGCCCCCGGTGCTCCTGTCACTGCACGTTAGGGATGACATGTGCGTGTGGGATGCAAGCTAGCTGTATGCAAGCGGAGGCAAAGCCGCAGCGTGTCCATCTTATTCTCTGGGAAGCAGGTAGGCAGAGCAAGTTTCCTACTTGGGAAACGAGATAGGGGAAGAGGTAAAAACACACCCAGGCTTTCTGGGCGCGTTAGTGTGCGAGAACAAAGTCGACCAGTGATAGAGAAACCCAACAGCAGAACTGTCCCAAGCGTGGGAGCGAACCAGAGAAGCGGAGGAAGAGAAAGCAAGCGGTGTGAGAGGCTAAGCGCACCTTGCTGGAGTAGCTGGACCAGTATATTGTACTGGCAAAGCAGTCCCAGTGTAAACAGCTATACTCGGAAAGCTTTGGCAAGTATAGCTCATTCCATCTCCACCCCGGAGTGAAATAAGCTATACTGGTAAAAGCTCTGCTGGTAGACTTGTGTGTATAGTAGAGGCTTCTGGTAGTACAGCTCTGTCAGTCGGCGATCTGTCAGTCGGCGATCACACCTTTTCACACCCCTGACTGATGCAGTGTGTGTGTTTGTGAGAGAGAGAGAGAGAACGGAGTGTGTGGGGAACAAAGGAATGAGAAGAGAAGACAAAACCCTATGTTTTGGTAGAAGGCCCACAAGAGAACCCCCAGCCCTAGCTGTGCCTGCGGGAGGTTGAAACGTCTATTCATGTTTAACGACATGCAGTTTGCTGAACTAGAAGTGCCAAACGTGCAGCGTTAGAGGAGATTAGCTAATTAAACCCCTGTTGCTACTGTGGTGGATGTGGCGTGAGAGGGGAAGCCCAGAGCTGGCAGCACAGGCGGCATTTATCCCCGCAGACTGACGGCATGGACTAAGCTGGTAGGCATGGGCCCGCTCTTGGTCTCTCACTCTCTTTTTGCCCCTCCCACCAACCCTGGGGCCTAGTTTTTCCCTCATGCCTAGGGTTGCCAGGTGTCCGGTTTTGAACCGGACAGTCCAGTATTTGAGCTTTCTGTTCGGGAAACAAATTGAGAAAATATAAATGAGAAAATATAAACGTCCGGTATTTTCTAAATAAGATGTAATGTAGATTGTGATGTAATGTCAAGTGTGTCCGGTATTTTTGTTGAAACCATCTGGCATCCCTACTCAGGCCCCCAGTGACTTCACTGAAAGTCTCACCTGCCATGTGAGATCAGAATCCTTGTGGTGGGAGGGGAACGTCTTTTCCCTGTGACTCCCAGAAGCCCTGGCCTGAGCAAAAGCAACAGCAGTAAGAAGGGGAGGCCGGGATGTTCCAACGGGACTGGAGATCCTGGCTCTCCACCTTGAGGCCCAGCAAAGAGGTTGATTCTCCAAAACTGCTGAGCAGCTCCCCTCTGAAAATCCAGGCCCCTTTCAGGTGTCCCAAGTGGGGCATCAAAGGCTGAGGCACCCAGATCACTAGTCCCCAGGGCAAGTGGGGGTCTCTAAGCCTAGTCACGTTCTCTCCTTCATCAGTGGGTTAGCTATTTTGGCAACACTGTAAGCAGGAATTTACTCACATGTTACAGCACATGGTGACCCCAAAACGTGGAGAAGGCCTTCTTCCCCTGAGTCCTACATGTAATTCCTGTGAACTTAATCCAGGATAATCCTACTTCCAGTGACGTCAGGGGGAGTTTTGCCATTGAGCTCTCTGGGTGCAAGCCTGAAGCGTTTGGTCTACACTGGGACGCTGACAGCATGTACCCAGAACCAACCGCTGCACAGTTTTGGTCCCAGCGTGCATGGGGAGAACAACCCAGAATACAAAGGGACGTGGGCACTGAGATAGCTACCCACAGTGCATCACTTTCAAAGTTGACGGTAGCCACCCTACTGGGGACGCATTACTTTGAACCGTGTCGAATTCTTGCGCACAGTGGGGATATGCATCTTCGACTTTACAAAACCGAGCGCTAAAAAGTCGAGCTTAATAAATTCGATCTTATCTCGTAGTGTAGACATAGCCCCAGTTGTTACTCAGAGAGAGCTCTCCTTGGGTGGGAGTAGGTGAGAAGTGCAAGAGTTTATTCAGACTTCTGTTTAACTCTGGGATCAACGCTAGAGCAATGTAGGTCAACCTCATCTGCACGGATAGGGGCAGGTTTGGAGCATGGAGGTGCAAGGGGCTGGGGTAACTACCGTGAAAGAAAACTACATTAAGCAGGCCACTTGGTATGAAAATGACCAAACTCGATTTGTAATTTTCATTTGTTCCCCCAGAGGGTGGACTAGGTTTTTGAGGTTATGTCTGGAAATGTTCTGAGGTTACTCCTTCCAAAGTCTTTCCAGTTATGGGGGCACTCGGTCTCTGTCAGGTTTGTTCATGAAGGTGCAGTACGGCTAGATCTTGGGTGAGGACTTACCTCCAACCCCTCCCTGCTGTCACTAGCTTGTACCTGGCCTGGTGGATCCTTGTGGCCAGCAGAGGTTTGCAAGCTGTCTTCCTCCCAGCGGGTCTGTTGCAAGAGTCAGCGAACTCTGGGACACATCAGCCCCCCTTGTGATTGCTGCCCCTTCCCATGACAAACTCTTCCTTTTAGGTTTTCTTGGCCCCAGCAAAGCAGGCTCTGCAGCCGTGCTTATTAGTACTAGCTGAGCCCAGAAGAGTGTGCTAGCCTTTCCCTGACTGGGTTTTATCCCATCACACCCCACCTTTTCCAAAAGTGACTCTTCTGGGAACATCATCACCTCTGCCAGCCAATAAGCAATGGCAGCCTTCCCAGGTCCAATATAGAGGTGCTGCCTCTAGTCTAGTGTAACCCCTCCTGCCTTCAACGGGGAAGTTCACAGATACCCCACTTGCACTGTTTTAAAGAGACAGCAGCTCATTTTAGGCTAGCTGCACGCAGCAAGGAGTTAGCCGGAAGGCTTACTTCTGCTCATCCCCAAACGGCACTTCATTTGGGGCCTTCTCCTGGAAATGTCTTTGGCATGACTGTCACAGGCTTGAGCTAGCTATGAAGCCTGTGTGATTAGCCAAGCTTTTTAGTGGTTTTCTGCTGCCTCCTTTCTTGTGTATGTGTGTGAACGTCTTGACTCATCCGGGCACAAATATGTCCGTTACGAAGCAGTAACCAGCACTGACTCCAGGCATAGGTCCAGTACAGTATGTATGACTGGAACAAATTTCAAAGAAGGAAGAATGCCCTAAAACTCAGTTGGAGGAAGTTAAAATACTCATGCTTTAACTTTATTACTAGAGCATTGGTCTGGGAAACAGCCCTGTTTTTATCTAGTCCTACTAGGAGCATTCCCTGCAAAATCCATATATGAGATGTATTGTTGAATGGAGAAAACTAATATGCCAACGCATCCCCAATTTTTTAATACAAGATGCAAGCACAGAAAGAAAATAGCTTATTTGAAGCAAAATCCAGTCCAAAAGAATGGTTGATTTTATAGATGAGGAAGTGAACTAGGTCTAGGGTTTAAGACCTAGATCTACAACCACCCCTTTCTTTGGACTTCAAGCAGATCCCCTAATTGCTTTGTGCCTCAGTTTCCATATCCATGCAATGGGATCAATAATATGTTCCTACTTTGGAATGGGTGTTGTGCAGATAATTATACTAGCAATTGTAAGATAGCCGTCACGCCAACATTTTTATTAAGTTCTTTTTTGTCCTAATATGAGTGAGAGGTGGGGGGAGGGGAAAGTAGAGGGGTGGAGGCAAGGACAATAAGTTTAGTACTGAAATGAAGGATGCTAGGAGCAAAATTCTTCTCTCAGTTATGCCCTGGGCTACTAGCAGAGTTCAAAAGAGACAGTGTGAGAAAATAAGATTGTTCCATGGAAAAATCCCACACTGGAGGAATTCCAACTACTCTACCACAATGAAGAGACTGCTTGGCAGAGCACTGGAAAATACAGCGCAGAGAACAATCTTGTATTGGCGAAAGGAGCTCATTAGATGGGACATGCCATGCTCAGGATCCAACCCATCACCATGGTAGGGGGTCAGGAAGGAATTTGCCTCTAGGTCAGACTGGCAGGGACTTTGTTTTTTGGTTTTTGTTTTGTTTTAAACTTTCTTTTGCAGCATGAGGTGGAGGTCACTTGCCAGGATCATTTGGGTTTCTCGCACTCACTCAATTGCCTGCCAGGTACTGGTGCACCTGTTCTCTGCCAATGGTACATAATCGTTTTGTCTCCTAAAAGCTGCAACGCTTTGGTCTGTTCTGGTGGTTCAGTCTGGCATGCGGGTGTTCAGTAAGCGGCGGTCGTTTCCATTTCTAACTCTATGTGACTCTCTCACTTGATTGGCAAGTGACGGCAGCAAGAGGCAAATGCTGTGATGCGTTTGCCCTGCTGAAGACCAAATCTGCTTTTGCAGCGGGTGTGGTGAGATCAGTAACGCTGGGCAGGCAGACGGAAGGGGGTGCTGGTGTATGGAAGATCAGATGCCCAGACAACGTTGCGTAGCTCTGATGTGTGGTTAGTTCATTGAGAATGTATATTTTTATACCACAAAGGAGAGACCAAGAGACATTGTGATGATAACGATGATGAAGAAGTAGAAGGTGAAGGTCCATGATACCTTGAACTAATCACTCTTCAGTGGGTCTTGTTTGTTTTGGCTGATGTGATGGGGAACAGGGCTTGCTTTCCCAAGCCTGAAGGAAGTGTTCCTGTCACATGCCAGTAATGTCAGGGAGACTCATTTCTCTGGAGAAAATAGCCTTCCAACATCTGAAACAGTAGGCTTTCCAGCACATTCCTTTTGGTAGTGTGCACTTAAGGGCTTGAAACACAGAGTGTGACTGCATGGTAGACCATCCTCCTCCCCCCCCCCGGGCTGTGGGGAGCTTCAGGGCTTCTCTGTGCTGCTCTCCTTCTTCACTGTGCCCCCAAACCCCCACCAGAAACAATCCAGGCAGGGTCCATGGCTCCGTCCTGCCTCTTTGGGATCTACATTAGCTCCTGACAGGGCTAATGCACTCGGAGAAGCTACTCAGTAACAGGGATCCTGAGCCACTTAAGAGTTGTTCGGCTGATCCGTTCCCTCGGTCATCTTTTTCAGTAGTCGTATGTAGTCACATACTAAGGGTATGTGAAGTCACATACTAAGGGTATGTGAAGTCATCACAGCCTGGGCTGGCCTCTTACTGGGTCTCATAGAGGTCTTTGCAATCCAACTAGCCAAATCAAAGCCAGCTTGGATATGTCTGCATGTGCTGCAGTCCCCCCTCTAATTGCCATGTGGACCTGCCCTCAATGTTGTGCTAGGAGATTGTGGGTGGGGATTTTTTGGGTCAGCTCTCAACTGGTTTCTCCTTTTCCAGCTCCCGAACTTTGCTTGGGCAACAGTAAAGCTTGAAATGGAATAAACAGAACAAAGAAAATGTGAAAAATATATTTGGAGTACTAATATGGTGGGAGAACGGGGAAAAGCCAGGCCCCAGAAAACATGCCTTTTATTGCTCCTAACCTGGTGCCCTCTCCTCTATTGGGTCTGTCCGCGCTGCCCTATAGCTGCCCAGTAGGGCGTGCTGGATCCGTGCTTCTTATAGTACAACCTCTTCCTTCGTCCCAAATGCGTCTCCACTTAGGATCCTACTGAGCCAAGGGAGTTGGCCAACGGCTGCTTTCCCTAACGCTAAGTCACTGAGCCCCCCCTTTTCTTTCTCTCTCTGTTCCCATCACCTGCCCCAAAATGCACACAAGAGCCATCAGCCATGTGCCAGGCCCTTCAATATGAGAAAACAACTTTTGCCTCTTCTGGTGAACGTCCTGAAATGTGAGAGTCCCCAGATCTGCCCGCAGCAAAAGGGCTTTGCCGGCCCCGGATCAATAATTCTCAGCTTCACGGGTGGCTGGACCGAGAGTAACGAGGCAACACGGTGGCGGGTGGAATTATGGCCGTGCCATAGCTCACGTATGTTTCCTGTAGCCTCGTGCTAACAGGCATTACATCACGCTCTGGAGACTGGTCCCCAGCGAGGGGCCGATTGGAGATCCCAGCTCCCCATGCTGCTGCTAAGGACAAGCGTTCTGCCTAGTGGGGTCACTGGTCTCATCAGAGTGCAGAGCTGCTGCAGGGGTAGCGGAATCCCCCCCAGGGATGTAGGGAACAGAGACTGTCCTTTGCGGCACGGCTGACTGGCCGCCCAGAATAAAGTGTGTTTGGCATATTGACAGCTGGGAGCTGTCTGCGCCCCACTTGAAACAGCTAGGGAAATCCTGGGGATGTACCGAAGGGGCTAGCCCCGGTGATGACTTCACTCCCAGCATCTGTAGCCTAACGTGGCTCCCCCTAACCCTGGCCACGTCTCTGGTGAAATTTCCATGCAGGCTTGAAGCTGAAGGTCAGCTTTGCTGGCGGTCACTTCCGGCGGTCAGTTCTGTGAGAGGAGTTGGGCACACAAAGGATAACAAAGACACGGCCTGGTGATGCACAGCTAATGCTGCGTAGGCCTAGGGACAGGGTGTTACGCAGCCGTGGGCAGCGCCGGCTCGGCAGCCCCCAACCCCAGCCCCCGTGCGCTCCCCTTTCGTGTGGACTCAGTGCTGGGGCTCTGGTCGCCCTCATTCCTCCCTTGGCTGTCCCCCTGTCATGGGCTCGGCATTGGCTCTGACAGCCCCAGCTCCAGCCCCAGGGCACCGCTGCCCCTGCAGGCTCAGCACTGGCTCCAGCGTCCCCGTCCCCCCACAGCTCCAGCCCCCAGCCAACTCTGCCCCTGCGGGCTGTGCTCAGCGCCTGCTCACCAGGTGGGGGCGAGTGGTGCGAGCGGGGGCTGGAGGACCCAGGAGGAGCAGAGTGTGCCTGTGCAGCCAGCGGTTTCCCCTTCCAACAGCCGCTTCTCTCCGACTGGCAGCATGGCCGCCCTCTGCTCCTGCGGCCTGCGCTTGCGCTGCTACCCTGTGGCTGCATGTGAGCCTCCCTCCCTGCCCTGCTCTGGCATCCGGTCCGGGAGAGTTGACAACCCCCTGTTCCCTCAGCGTGGGGGTGGGGCGCCGTGCTGGGCTGCATAGGGAACCAGCACTGGCAGGGACGGCCCTGGCAGCTATCCAGTGATGACTCAAAGCCCAAGAGCAAAACTCTTGTCATCTGGACCCATGAGAGGGAACAAATGTCAAGGAGACACAGGGAAAAAAAACCCCTCAAGGGGCTGTTTCTGGTGACATTAAAATCCACAGGAGCACTCTGAGTCACAGAACCCGCTAGGGGAATTTTTGTCCACTGCAATGGTGTTTTAAAGCATTTTATGTTTATATTCCACTCACCAATGGTGCTAGCATGAAGGGGGTACCATGATAGGACTGACTGAGCTGTATGCGATCTTCCGATCTGTGGGAACGCACCAAAAATAATATTATACATATGAAATACTCTGAAGTGGAAAAGTCTATCTATCTATCTATCGATGTATCCATCTATCTATCCGAGTGGTTCTCAAACTGTCTTCCATTGTGGGCCATATATACAGCTCTCTATGTGTTATGTGGGCTGCATTCCCACAATATATAGACTACCCTATAGCCCTGAGAATGTCACAGGGCTGCAGCTGCAGGTAGAGAACCACTGATGTAATCAGTTGATTTGATGTATCTATGTGTCAGAAGTGGTGGGAAAATAGGGTGCATTTTACACTTTTTTTTTTTTTTTATGGAAAGTTCATCTGTTTGGTTTTTTTTTTTAATTGAGAAATTTCACTGAAAAAAAATCAAAATGAAGAAAATTTCCTACCAGGTTTATTTCCCCAACCCAATTCCCCCCTTTTCTGTCTTAGTATGCATCCATCCATTTCCATGTATCTGCCCCAGAGGTGAAAGTGAGATAAAGTTTCTCACAGGTACTGTCCTATTGCAACCCGGGTCCCTGCCAGCTCTTTCAATAGCTCCCTGCTGGCTTTTGCTGCAGCTCAGCCAGCTCTTGATGGAGATATGCACCAGGGCGCCCGCTTACTTTGCCTCTTATCTGCCCCTGAATGTTCCCCTCTCGCTCCCTCATCTATCAGGAATCACTGAGCTAAGAAGGAAAACCATGCCAGTGGAAATACAGGGGCAATACAGTTATTTGGGTGGAGCCCTTTATATCCATGTATGGCCCTTTAGCAGTCTGTTTTCAGATTTCAAAGTTGTGACATTATAGTTGCTCTCTCCAGCACGGTTCCACCCAGCCCACAGCTCTACTCTGTGCCTCATCTGGCCTTAAAGCGTGCAGTCCATCCCTAATTGCCGTGGCTACGTCACAGTGTCTAGCAGCCACCTCCCGAAGAGATGTAGCTTCACTGAACGGGCTGAGAAGCATTTCCTGCTGTCAAGGAAAAAAGAACCACCCAGGCTGTGAGGAGTCAGTGAGGCCGATGCCAGATGTCTCGGGGCTGACTGTGTTGTTTTTTAGGCCAAGAGAGAGAAATAGCTAAAGGATGGGAAAGGAGAATTCTTCCAAGCTCCATGCTCCCCACAGAGCTTGTGGGGCTAGGAGTAGTTTCCTACAGCACATGGTGATGTGCCAGATACCTCAGGCGGCTCCGCTGGGAAACACTTTCATGGATGCAGAATTGCCAGCTGACAAAGTGAGTCCAGTAGGATTAGTGTCATGACATCGGTGTCATCATGTCACGGGGCAATGACATTTTTCCCCCTACCCCAAAACTTTGGGATACCGTCCTGTGGGCTCTCTTAGATAATCAGAATTGGGATATAGATCAAGCATTAAAGCAAAAGTGCAGGGTCCCAGTGAGATTCCAGATTCTCATTAGTGTATTGAGTTGCCAAAAGTTTGGAGGTTGTGTTCAAAGAAACCCCCAAAGGTCTGGGTTTTTCTGTGACCTACTTGAATCACTTGGGGCTGAGAACAAGTTTCCTTGTGACGTTTAGGCGCTTCCTACTCCTGGGTGAAGCTCAGAAGCAGCAGTAACAACCTGTAAGGGGCAGGAGCATCTGATCTGGACTTCTTCAAGTTTTAGGTGCCCGTTGTATGGCAGGACTCACCGCCACAGTGCCTCCTGCTGGTGACTCTGGGAATTAGTCCTTCAGCCCTGGAGCGCCCCCTTTCAGCTGGTGTCACACCTGCTGTTATCAACTCTGCCACTCTGTTAGGACCCCCGTCTCTCCCAGATTGTGGCATCCTCCCCTCTGGGTAGCACCCTGCCACAGCACCCCACACTCTGGGGTCCTCCCCTTCAGGGAGCCCCCAACCCTTTATGTCCACCTTGCCTCAGTGACCCACTGCCAATCGTCATCTAGCCCCTGCCTCAGGGGCAAACTGCAGCCTGCAATAACCACTCAGCATTGGCAAGGGGGTGTGGACCTGCTGCCTTCTGCTATTCTGGCTGTGTCCCTTAGTAGCCTCAAGCCTGGCCAGAGCTTCCCCAACCCTGCCTGCCATTCCTCAGCTATGCTCTGTCTGAGGAAGCCTCTAGCTTCCCTGGCAGCCAGGTCCCTCCTACTCCACAGCTAGAGCAAGAGCAAATCTGTCTCTGCACCAGGAGCTCTTATTTATACAGCCCCAGCTGGGCCTAATTGTCTGTCTCTGCCTCAGCTGCTGGCTTCACTGCTCCAGCCCTCTCCCAGAGCTGGGTTTGAACCCTTAAAGGGCCAGTGCGGGGCAGACGCCCCCATCACGGTGCCCTTCACATTTTGGATGAATGATCTGCTTGGTTTGTCTTCCCAGCAAACTGTAACACCCACCCCTATGTGTAATCCCTGCTAACTCACTGACCGGGAATCTCGTCCCCTCCTTGTGACTCAGTTAACACGGCTTGAGCGAGAAGGACC
Source organism: Rafetus swinhoei (assembly GCA_019425775.1). Taxonomy (NCBI): domain Eukaryota; kingdom Metazoa; phylum Chordata; order Testudines; family Trionychidae; genus Rafetus; species Rafetus swinhoei. The sequence goes on from CM033441.1 coordinate 9,884,556, forward strand.
TTGCTGAAAAGCAGTTGGGGAGATTTTCCCATTGTGTTGAGGTGTCCCAGTCCCTCACTCTGGGTGAAACAGCTCAAGGAGCACGACATGCTGCCATGAGGTGGCTCGCTCGGCCTCTTGTTCCAGGAACCGCTACTGGGCCTCAGCCCGGGCCTGCTGTTCTTCTGCAAGATGCCTCAACAAATCCTCCCTTCCCCATTTGACAAGGGAGGTGGGGGCTTGGTCATCCCACTTCTCCCACCATGGGTTGTAGCATGCACTGATTATTAGCATGCCCCCATGGCTTAGGACAAGGCACTGCTGGGATTCTTCCTCTCTAGTGCCCCCTTGTGTCCTAATTCAGCTGTGTTCTCCCCTTCCACAGCCTAGCCTTCCAGCTAAGTCAGCTCTCAGTCTGGTTCTCTTTCGGTGTTCGCAGAACGCAGATTAAATCGGAATTTGGAATCGCTCAGAATACTCCATGGTATAAACGCTGCCCTTCACCGTGTTGTTCTGGGGTGGTCTCCTCTCTGGGCCAGGTTACTTGGGTAAGGGCAGAGAGACCCCTGTTCTAGCTTCACCCACAACTGGGCCCTAGTGAAAGCAGCCAGCCCTTTTTATCTGACCTGCTAGTGTAACCCACACACCAAGTGTGGTTCACTATCCCATGTAGTGGCACTTAGATCACTTATAGCAAGAGATAAGAACAAGAGACCTCTACAGCCTGGGCTGAGCACCAGCTGGCTTTTAGCTCACACAATAGAGACTCCTACAGTAAGCTCCAGAGATCCCAGGTTCAAATCCACCCAGTGGTGGTTACACTAGGCTCTCCTCGGCCTCTGTCAGCTCCAGGCCCTTCTCGGTGTCAGAGAACCACCTCTCATGGGATCTACCTGCAGCTGATCATGGGAGGTCACTTTCTAAGCAACCTCTAGGTGTCTGGACTCACGGCTCCTTTTATCCACCTTCTTAGGGCGAGGTGTGCCAAGGTGGTAGGGCCTCCAGCAGGGGGCAGTGAATGCCTGGTACATCCAGTCACACCAATGAACAGTATCCTCAAAACACCAGACTGGAGTCAGGGGAGCCTCCTGCCAGGTGGCTTGCTCGGTTCAGTCCCCTGACACTGGAGTGGCAAGGAAATGAGCTGCGGGAAGAGTATGACACCAGGGAGAAATGTTGTAATTGTCCAGTCTCATGTCTGTTGGAACAGCCTGCGAAGTGTTTGCTTGCTCTTTCTTTCCACGGCCCTGTCGGCCACACCCTTGCTCAGCACGGAGAGCTCAGCTCCACTACACCAGCAGTTGCACAGGGCAGGGGTTCAGGGAGAGACAGGCTGCTGCTGCAGCTGCTACCCTGTGCGTACAGGCGCAGAGGCTTGGATGTCAGGAACACTCTCTGCTGAGCTGACTACAGGCCTCGCTGTGGCCTGTGGAGTCATTCAGAGCTGCACAGGCAGCAGAACGGGCCATTCTTTTGGAAAACGTGGCAGTTACCGTGGCAGAGTAGCATGGATTAGTCTCCAGGTTGACAGGGCATCTATTCCAGCTCCCACTGAAGCCAGTGGGAATCTTTCTGTTGACGCCTGTGGGCACTGGCTCAGGCCCAGGAGGTGCTGTGTTGCAGGAGGTGCTGTTTTTTTGACAGAACATAAAATTAAACTTTGGAGTATTTTTGAACACAGATGATCCCAGGAGTCTTTTAGCAGGGATGCTTAACCCAATGCACTAACGATATTCCCACTCAGATATTACCTTATGCCTCCATAAAGATCCCTGCCTCTTCTCTTAGATGTGTTACTTTTCACTTCCTGTCGTATAGGTAGTGCCGTGTAACTATATGCTCTTACGGCTATCATGTCCCACCCCAAAAGTGGCTGCATTTTAGCGATGAACGGAATGACTCTCCTGCGATCAGCTGACACTTCTGCTTTGCCTAGAAATTAGTGTTACTTTCCCTTTCTCGGTACAGAACAATCCTTCTAGTTAATGTATCGGTGGGACAATACCTAAGCAACAGGGATGCTATCCATGGATGGCCGTACCTCCAAGTAACCATGCATTTGGTGTTTGCTGATCCCTTCTTGTTGCTCCCAGGGTGAAATCCTGGCCATATGCAAGTAAATGACAAACCTCCCATTAAAAAACAATGAGCAGTCCTGTGGCATCTTAAAGACTTTGGATATGTCTACACTATAGCGTTATTTCGAAATATCTCATTTCGAAATAACACGTCTACACACAAAATGCATTTCAAAATAGCTTTTTTCTATTTCAAAATAGCACGGCCACACTGATTGGATGCTGAATCGCAGGAGAGGGAGTGGGATTTGAGAGGGAGTTTGGGTGAAGGAGGGGGTTTGCAGTGCACGAAGCTGCCCCCTACCCCTGGCACAGAGAGGCAGATGGAGCAGCCAGCCACTCTGAGACTTGGGGCTGCTCCCTGCCTGTGGGTCTACTGGGGTGGGCTATGGGCCAGACTGAAAGGCTTAGTGGGCTGGATCTGGCCCCCATATCTTGCCCACCCCTGCACTAGAGCTCGTGAGTCAAGCTGACATCCCAGTGACCTGGCCAAGGCTGGGAGAAAGGGTAGGTGATAGAGTTTGGAAAATCTTAGCCCAAATGATGTCTTCTGGGAAAGCCAGGCCCAGACAAGGAACAATTCCATATTTAAAAATCAGGCTTATAAAACCCATTTGGATTTAATCCGTTTTATTTTGCTTTGAAAATTAAATGTAGGAGCCATTTATAAAGAGTCCGGTGGAAGATCTCAGCTGGCAGAATGAATAAAAGAGCAATATGAGAAGAGCTGGTACCAAAGCCGGAGTCTCTTGTTGCTCAGCTGGGATTTGGCAGGCTTGAAATGCACATCTATTATCAGGGGTCCCATGGAGAGGGTTGAAATTAGAGCTGTATCCTCACAGGCCTTCAACCTGCTCCCTGCATCTTCCAGAAGGGATGTGAAACAGCCCTCCTTACTCCATGTGCTCATTTAAGTGTCCAAGCAGTAGGGGCAGGAATGCTCACCCCGGTGCCATGGCCTAAATCCCAACCTGGGGTTTGGGACGAGGTGAGTTCTCCCACCTCTTATCATCAGAGCTCAGGGTACAAACCTTGTCTTCATTAGAAAAGGGTTTAGGGGTCAATCCACATCACCCACCCGCTGGGCCAACTAACAATCTACTCCGGTCAGGAACAGCAGGCATGGCTGCAGGTCAGGAGTGAGGGTCATTGGCAGAGCTGTCTGCAGCCCAGGACTGGATTAGTGTGTGCGGGGTGGGGGGATAGGCTGCAACTCAGGACTGAAGGTCTGAGCAGAGGTGGGTGTGGGGTGCTTGGAGGGAGCCTTCTGTATGACACCAGACCCTGGCTTCATTTCCACTTAACCCACCCATGAAAAGTGATAATATTGGATTAAATTAAGAAAAAGAAAAGGCCCCCACCTTCTCCCCCTCCCCCCCGTACCTACCCCAGGGTTGTTCCCGCCAAGCATCCCTGTCCCAGAATGAATCCCAGAGCGATGCCATGGCAACAGAGGGTCATTTCTCTTCCCAGTGGCAGATGCTACCTCCCTAACTAGGCATCAACATACACAGCAATCCTAGTCACCGTTTATACTCGGGGCAGGACATCCAAACCGAAATACTGAGGACCGCCTAAGATCCCATTCTCTTGTCCTGGACTCTAAGCCCTGGTCTCCACTGCAAAATTACTCCGGTTGAAACACATTGCTTGGGGATGTGAATAGTCCACATATACAGACCCAAGCACCGGTGTAGACAGCGCTGTGTTGGTGGGAGAGCTGCGGCCTCTCGTGGAGGTGGAATAACTAAGATAATGGGAAAAGCTCCATCCCATCAGCTTAGAGCATCTTCCTTAAAGCACTGTGCCAATGTGATGGTATCAATGCACTATTTGCAAGTGCAGACCCGGCCTGAGTAATCCCCATTAGGCACATGTCTTTATGCACTGCCCTGGGTTAGTTCATTACTCCGAGAAGCCTCATCCCTCAGCCACCAAGTCTGGAGCTATTCACTCAAATCTGTTCCTACGCTGGACCTCAAGTAGCCAGTCCCTGCAGGCAGCCTGTGTCCGGCAGAAAGAAGTGGCCTTTCCCTCCCCTTGACTTAAGCAAACATGTCCTCATGGCGGACGCCAATAATAGAAACACTCCAAATGCGGGCTCAGGTGGAAACCAGATGGCTTTGTTGCTCTTTCCTTCCCCTGAACAGCATTACAAGCATAGGGAGGCACGGTCAACATGTAAACATCACTCGGGGAGCAGCTTCATGGGAAACGTTGGAGGCCAGTGGCTTTTGTAGCTTGTTCCGAGAGGGCAGACCCATGCCAAAAGCAGCAAATCATTTACATTGGTGAAGCCAGAGAGCTGGGTGGTCTGTCCCCCCTCCCCCCACCTCCTCATTTGCATCTGTTCATATTTAGAGGCCATTCTTGACCATTTGTATCCGGCTAGACTCTGGCATCCCACTCGCTTTGCCCTTGGCAGCTGTCATCTGTGTAGCAAATGTATTGAGGATCCAGCCAACGCTGCTGTTGAAATCTCTTACCCACAATGCAGAGGGCCCTACGGTAGCAGGCCACTCTGTAGTCTAGGGCACGATTCACTTCACTCCCAACAGGCACCTAGAATCATAGAGTCCCAGGGCTGGAAGAGACCTCAGGAGGTCGAATCCAACCCTCTGCTAAAAGCAGGACCAACCCCAACTAAGTCATCTCAGCCAGGGCCTGGTCAAGCCAGGACCTAAAAACCTCTAGGGATGGAGATTCCACCACTTCCCTGGGGAACCCGTCCCAGTGCTTCACCATCCTCCTGGGGAAACAGTTTTTCCTCATATCCAACCTAGAGCTCCCCCACTGCAACTTGAGACCATTGCTCCTCGTTCTGTCATCTGCCACCACTGAGAACAGCCTCTCTCCATCTTCTTTGGAACCTCCCTTCAGATAGTTGAAGGCTGCTATCAACTCCCCTCCTCCCCCCACACTCTTCTCCTCTGTAGACTAAACAAGCCCAAATCCCTCAGCCTCTCCTGATAAGTCATGACCTGCCATGGAGATCATCCACTGCAATCACCTCTGCCTGTCACTGGAAGCTTCCCCTTAAAGTCTCACAGCACTGTCAAAAAGTGTAAGGGGCACCTCCTCCAGTGTCCTGGCTGTCATTCCCTCTCAGTATTAGAGGGAGGGAGGGAGGGAGAGAAATAGATAAATAGATGTTGAAAACTGCTGTGATTGCCTCCACAATCACTGTGCTGCATGTCTCCGGCCAAAAACTTTGGAGATGCTAATGTGTAAGTCTAATACTGTGCACAGGTTGAACCTCCCTAGTCCAGTACTCTCTGGTCTCGCAACATCCGTGGTCTGGCATGATTTCAGTTAGCCAGATGTCCACTTATCATGGGTGTGGCCAAGTTTTCTGCAGTCTCATAAATTTATTAATAGCCACTAGTCCTGGCTCTCAGTGTTCTGTGCTGTTCTTTAGCTCTAATTTACTCCAAATGTCTCCTAAGAGCACAGTGAGCAGTGCGAAACAATATTGACCTCCCGTGGTCTGGCAAATTCTCTGGTTCGGCATCCGTCAGGTCCCACGGGTGCTGAACTAGAGAGGTTCAACCTGTAGTGGAATGAATTCAAATTCCATTTCAGTGGGCTGACATGGACAACTGATTCCCGTGGGCAAACCTATCAGTCGATGCATTGTTTGGTCTGTTTTTCATTGGTAGACAAAGGGACAGAGAGCACAAATCTGACTGAAAATCAATGAGCCTTATCTTGCTAAATCCCTTAGGCACTTTTGAAAACCGTCCCCCTCCATCTGTAACTGGCCCCTTATAGGCCATACTTGACTCAGTATAGCCTGTGAGACAAGGCACTGGGCTGGTACTTGGGACACCTGGGTTCAGATGCTGGCTCTGTTAATGGCTGACCATGGGCAAGTCCCATTCAGGGGAGCGGACAGAACTGCTGGGCCTTTGGGCAAAGTTGGGGGTGGCAGTTCCACACTCCCAGAAGGGGTGGGGCCTCAAGCAGGATGGGCAGGGCTGGGAACAGCTAGTTCTCAGCACCATCCAGATTACACCACTGCTGCCGCTAGTCCATAGTGCCGCCTATGGCATGCTGCCCAGAGCTCAGGTGACGATTTAAAGGGCCCGGGCCTCTGGCTGCTGGCACAATAGCAGTGGCTGTGGCCAGGAGCCTCGGACCCTTTTGAATCACCATGCCCCAGGGAAGCTGCATCCTTTGCTTCCCTGCTAGAGTTACCAGGTGTCTGGTTTTCGCCCGGACAGTCCAGTATTTGTGGCCCCTGTCTGGTAAAGAAAACCCATAAAATACCAGACATGTAAAATGTCCAGTATTTTCTGTTTTTCTTGGATGGAACGCCGATGGGGACATTCTTTCCCTGCCGCATCTGGTGGGGGCAGCAGGGAGCACGGGGATTTAAAGGCGCAGAGGATTTTTTTTTTTTTACCCCAGTTTTTGAGATTTTTTGTGAAAGTATCTGGCAACCCTATCCCCCGCATTGGCAAGCTTGGTCACATCATCTCTCTGTGGCCTCCAATTCCCCATCTCTACCATGAGGAGAATGATACGGCTCTCCTTTGCGAAGTTGGAATTGGTCCTGCCTTGGGCAGGGGGCTGGACTTGGTGACCTCCTGAGGTCTCTTCCAGCTCTATGATTCTATGAAGCCCTTTCAGCTCGAACACTGCTAAGAGCGAAGGGTGTTCTTGTCTTGTATATTATTATTTTCACGTAGTTACAACCACCCATCCCAAACAGTTTGCGGAGATCATCTGGGGCTGTTTAAGGGTGACTCAGTCGGCATAGGTATTTATCTTGGCACCTATCGTGGGCTCTCTGAAGGTCCCGCCTATAAATCTCCCTTGCAGGAGACAGTGCTGATCTCAGTTTATTTGCCTAAAAAAGGATGAAAGTGTGACTCCCTCTGCCAGGTTTTGAAGCGGCATTTCTGAGGGATGGAGGCATATCAGAACAGGCCATTAGATCCCTGAGGGCCATGCTCTTGTCCTCCAACCAGGCTGCTGCCTTCTGCAGTGCCATCTGTGCTGGGTGTGAATGTGGCTGGGCATGGCCTGTGTTTGGGCGACTGCTCCGTCCTCTCAGAGCTGGGTCCTGGAGTGGGCAAGCCAGAGACCAGCCCGTCGCATCTGCGCCGCCAGTTCTGCTGGTGCTTTTTTTACAACCAGATGCAGCGGGGCTGACTGGGACTCCAATGGCAATTCAAAGGGGCTTGGGGCAGCCGGGATCTCTAGGCCCCTTTGACTCTCCAGGCCCTGAGGCAATTGCCGCCTTTGCCTCCTACTCTCGGCAGGCCTGGCAAGATGCGAAAGGCCACCTGAAAACAGGAAGGGAGAACTGGCCATTGCAGGGGCAGGATATGATGCCCTGGAGCCTGGCACTAGAAATCCAGGTGTGCAGGGCAGCCGCAGGGGGCCGTAAACCAAACCAAACCAAACGAGGAAAAGAGGCTTTTACAAGCCCATTGCGAGGGGTTAAAAACACGACCAGCCCAGGCCAGCTGCCTTGCAGCCGCCTCACATAGCCAGTGGCTGAGAACATTCTTCGGCACTTACTTTTGGGGCTGAATCAGCCTCCAGTGACAACGGTGTGGATCTTCTGGAAAGAACTTACATGGCCAAAGGAAAGTATTTTAAAGGCAGCTTCTGGTGACGGCACCCTCCGAAGGAAAGAAGCATGAACGGTTCACTGGCTTCCAGGAACAGGGGGCGAATCGGCAGCTCAGGGCACAAAGTAAAGACAGGAGGGGAGGGTTCCCAGTCTGTTTAGGATTAGTATGCAAGGAGCATCGTGGCTCCCCACACGTGGACATTGTGCTAGGCGCTGTACAAACACAGAACGAAAAGACAGCCCCTGTCCCAAAAAGCTGACAATCTAAGGGCAAGAGCAAGGGAGCCAGCAGCCACGCTGGGCCCCTGGGCAAGGTGGAGGGCAGGGCTGGCTCCATGCTCCTAGACGGGGCGGGGCCTTAGGTAGAAGAGGCGGGGCCACCCATGCTGCAGCAGCAATTTAAAGGACTCATAGCTCCAGGCCCTTTAAGTCACCAGGTCCGGGAGAAGTTGTCCCCTTTGCCCCCCCTCATTGGCAGGCCTGGGTGAAAGACACCACATGAATACAGACAGAGGCTGATCACAAGCAACACGGAGGCATCCGGGGCTGTTTACCAAGCTGGTTAGAGTAAGGGGCCTTATAGTAGGGCCCATGTTCCGCTCCTCCTCAGTGGCAGTTCTGTGCAAGGTGTTTTACAGGGAGCTCTTACGAGGGTCCAGCGCACAGTCTGGACAGCAGGATTTTAAAGGAAGGGATCCCCCTCAGAGTAACCATCTCTAGAAAGACTCAGGCACAAGAGCTGTGGGCTGATGGCAAATTGTGCGGCATGAGTTTGGTGGGTCTCAGCCCAGTTTCCACAACACAAGCGCCCTGGCATAAAAACTACCTGCATCTGGCAGGCTCAGCAGAAAGTCCAAGGGCTGAATGGGGCCAAGATACTGAAGCCTTTGCCATAGAGTGGGTCTCTCAAGATCAGAGTCCGGGTGTCTGGGTGGGGGGCAGACAGTAAGCAAAACAAGCTTTCCTCCATGTGTACAGGTGTCCAGAGTCAGGATGGTTTGGGAGGTGGAGAGCCAGGGTCCCAGCCAGAACCAATGAACAGCGTCATATTAGCAGATGATTTGCTGTTCGGCCTGTCTCCACATCTGCAGGATCTCGGGGTGTGACCAGAGAGCAGTGTTCCCTGTAAACTGAGTGTTTGGGCAACTACCCAGGAGAGATTCAGGTGCCACCCAGCTGATTAGCAGAGCACCCACAGCCTGCAGCAGGTGTTTCTACTGGCGGTGCACCTCTGCACGTGCCTTGGTGCACATAACAAAATTTATTCCTCCCAAGAATGGAAAAAAAACAGAGGGAACACTGCCAGAGATCCCCTGTCCATTTGACCTCATTTAGTGAAAGTGCTGCATCAAGAGCAGGTTGGATAGACATCGTCAGGGATAATATAGACCAGGGGTGCGGAACCCTGGATCCAGCCTCCGAGGCTCAGGGCTCCCAAGCTTTGGGGAATCCGTGGTGGTGCTCCAGCCCCCTCTGCTGGCCTACTGTGGGGCTGGAGCATAGAAAATCTACTAGCCTCTCCCCCTCCCAGGCTCTGGTGTTTGAGGAAAATGTGGGGAGTGTCTTTCTCCTTCTCAGTTGGAGGCCACATCAGTGAGGGGGTTTTTGTTTTTGCTTCTCACTTGTGTGGGGCGCAGCCCCTGACCGATTTTCCTGTGGGTCTGCAGCCCCTGACCCAAAAAAGGTTCCCAGCCCCGATGTAGACTGTACTTGGTCCTGCCGCGAGGGCAGGGGACTGGACTTGATCTCTCGAGGTCCCTTCCAGTTCTAGGATTCTGTGATCATTGCAAGGCATGTCTGAAATGCCCCTCACAGCCGTGTTTCCATGGGGCAGGGGGAGCAGATATGCAGACCTCACCCTACTGGGACAGCATCGCTTGGAGCGAAGAGACCAGATGCCTTTCAGGACAAGGAGGGGAGATTTTGGAATCACTAGAGCTATGATGGGTGTGATTGGGGTCCTGCTGGGACCAGTAGGGAAGGATGATGTTTAAATAATCCATAAGAGCAAGTTCGCCCTCTCGCCTTCTATACTTGTGGCTACGCTGCTTCTAAGGGCTCTCTGCGGGCTAGCACAGTGGGTGTGTGCCTAAAGAAGAGGAGAGGGGAGACATGTAGCTTGCTGCCTGGGCCTAACCTCAGAGGCCCGCATGCTTCTCCCACCACTGACATTGAAATCACTGGGGGCAGTTTGAGGGGAGAGCGCTCTCTGCTGACGCAACAAGGAACCCGAACTAACAGGAGCGGCGCAATCAGAAATACAAGCTAGTGGGGCAGACGCTGGGGAGCCGGGGTGTTTGCATATAAAGGTGCACTCTCTCGAGAGGCTGTCATAACCTTCAGTAGCTCATAGGACCCTCTGTCCAGGAGCCTTTTATGGTGATGGGAGCACTGAATGGGTGCTGTAAACCCGAAGTGGTTGTGGTCGCTTTAGTTAATGTGCACATCCTCTCCCCCGCCATGGGAGTAATACCAGCTCTCCCCTTAGGAGCCCAGGAATGCTTCATCTGAAACCCGTGTCCATGTTCATGGTCAGCCCTGTTGGCTTAACTCAAGGGTGGGGAACCTTTTTTGGGTTGGGGGCTGGTGACCCACAGAAAAATCAGTCGGGGGCTGTACAAACTCTCACTGATGTGGCTTCAGACAGAGAAGGAGAAAGACTCTCCCCACATTCCCCTTGCACACCAGAGCCTAGGGGGGCCTAGGCTAGTAGATTTTGTGTGGTCCAGCCCTGCTACGGTGTGTTCCAGCAGGGGGGCTGGAGCACCAGTGCAGGCTCCCCAACGCTGTGGGGGGGGGGAGCCCTTATCCCTGGGGGCTGGATTCAGGCAAGTCGGGGGCCGCTTCCCCACCCATTGCTTAGCTGCTGAGGATGCCACCTGACATGCCATTATGTCCAGACAGAGCAGTGCAGAATGGAGACACATCTGTGTGTCTGTGCAGTACAACCCTGCTACATTGGGCATCCAGAACTTGGGATAAACAGGGGAGCTGGCCAGACAGTTTGGGAAGGATGCGTTCTCATGTCTCACACTAGCACTGGCGAAGGGGAAACACTCATTCCTGCACCAGCCACTTCTGTGTTGTTCTTAGAGTAGGGAGGGTGCACAGGTGCCTGGCATGGACACTGGGCCAGTGGAGCTAGGCCAGGAATCAAACCCACCTCCCCCACACAGCAACAGAGAGCCCTGAACATTTGGCCTGGATTCCAAGAGGAGTCACGCTCAGGTTTCCCCCTTCACTTTGAGGTTGTCAGGCCAGGCCAGGTAACCCTCCCAGCACCGCGCTTCGGCCTCACTCTGGGGACAGCTTCCCATTTTCATCTTTTCTTGTTATTTTTTTTTCTTTTATCTTAGATCCTTTTTGACCAAGCCCAGAGGTCGGTCCGGCAACAGCTGCACAACTTTGTGAAAGAGTGAGTACCAGCTGGGGCTCGGTGGTGAACTACAGCCCTCTCTTGTCTGCGGTAAAAACAAGATTTCAATACACTGGCCATGCATATATTCCTGGCCCTGGTTGGAGTGAAGGGAGGGGACCCAGGGATCCAACTTTTGCAATGGGAAGGGGTGACCCCCACTGCTGTTGTGCTGTCAACTCCCCGGGCTGTCATGGGAGAGGTCCTTACTGGGTGCAATACAAGGTCCCCCAAAAGTTTAAAATTTAAAGCTGTGCATGAAGCAAAACCCCAGATCGGAGCATTCCAGAAAGGTGTGAAAGTTCTGTTCCCGTCTATACTTTACAAGCTGATTGAAGAACCTCCAACTTGAACACCCCACAAAAATCCAGATCTGTGAAGCAGGTTTTTTCCTACTGGTGTTACCGAAGTGACACGCACGTAAAGCAAGGGCAGGTGAAGGGAGGTGTGTGCTGATTGCACACAGCATTGACTGGCAGAGCTGTGCATTCAATCAAAGCGCTCCGAGGGTTAGAGCCCTGTGTGGATAAAAAATGCGTATCTGCATCTGCCTCTGCAAAAATGATCCGTGGATATCTGCATCCACATCGGCGCATGTGGATACCTGTGGATATAAAGCCCATATCCGCAGATTTGCAGGGCTCTAGCTACAGTTCACCCTACAAATCTAGGTACCCAAGTGCAGTGAGCAAAATGACCCTGTCCCAGGAGACTGTCTGGGTTCTGACAATCTTGCGGCTCACTGAGATGGAGGAAAGCCACTCATGCAGCCCACGCACTAGCCTAGGTTGCCCATCTCTGCTCTAGCTTGATATGACTTGTAAAGCACCAGGCAGCGCCCGCGGTCTGCCACAATGCACACAGACACTTCTTCCCACAAGGGCTTCACTTCACTTTGGAATCCCGCAGCGGCATTAAATTCAAAGCTTCTCAGGGCACCTGTATCCTTCAAAATCAAACCCTGCTTCCCAGGATGCCTTTGAGGCAGAAAATGGAGCCTGTAGACTTGGGTGGCATGTAAACGTTGCAGGTAGGAGAAAGGGTTCTTTCTGGCTGTGGAGGAAGCAGCCGTAGAATCCTAGGGTTGGAAGACACCTCAGGAGGTCATCGAGTCCAATCCCCTGCTAAAAGCAGGACCAATCCCAACTAAATCATCCCAGCCAGGGCTTCGTCAAGCCGGGACTTAGAAATCTCTAGGGATGGAGATTCCACCACCTCCCTAGGGAACCCATCCCAGTGCTTCCCCACCCTCCTAGGGAAATAATCTTTCCTAATATCCAACCTAGACCTCCCCCATCTCCGTGGAGAGATCAGCCAGCCATGAAATCATTGCCCCACTCTGGTTTGAAGTCTTGTGAGGACCCTGGCACTGTCAAATCCCAGCCTGCCTCCTAGCTTCCAGCTGGGTAAGATTTGGAGTCAGACATCCCATAACTCCCCTTGCCCTGATGCTGCACGGCCACCTGCTCTTATTCGTCAGCCTGAGTCCCCGCTGCCTTGTTCCTCAACACCTGTGCAAAGGGGGTGTAAAACGCCCACCTGGGTGACAGAGGATCCCTTGTATAAGTAAGTGCGGCCATGCAAAATAGCAGAGAATCAGGGCCTGAGAATCGTCTGGATGTGGAGGGCCTGCAATTTAGATCAACTTGCTCTTTCCCTTGGGAGGGGGGAACAGACTCTCTTCTGCCTTTGTAGGCTGTTCCCACCCGCTCCTCTGCGCGCTCGCACAGCCCATGGGCAGGTACGCAGGACCAGCGTGAGATCCCAAAGCAGCTGAATATAGGTCAGTGAGGCAATGGCGGCCTTCAGCTAAGCGGGAGCCGGTTTCCATGGGAACGGGTAATTGAGTACGAATCCAGCAGCAGCTGTGGGTGGCTTGATGGGGGCGGGACCTACAGTTGACCCCCCAGCACTCCCCTCCCCATCTCTGCCGAATCATTTCTCTGATGAGCTCAGATTTAATCCGCCTAAATCCTGGCAACCGGAAGGGGGAATTTCACCTTCCTTTGGGGGCTGTCACCGTGGCAGCATATTTGCATTCGATTTTCCTTTTGTCATGCCCATCAGACCCCACCATCAGGCTCTTTGATCTTCAAACTGCTGCCGTTTCTTGGAAATTGGTTCTGCAGTTGGCATAATTTTAAAGACGCCTCCCTTACCCCCTCTCCCCCGAACCCTGTTGGCAGTTTCCTGGGTGTGAACATTGAAAGGGAGGCATCAGTGGCATCATTTTAGCCACAGCCTATCGGATGACGGTCACTCTCTCATTAGCCCCTCTTGCTCCTTGCCACTGCGATGTGATTGAACTCACTGCTGGCTTGACAGCCATGGAGCCTGAAGGCTTGTGTTTCTCCAGGGGTCAGGCCCAGCATAGGCAGTACCAGGGTAAGTGTCCCAGCCCTATCAGGAAAGGGGAGAACAGGCCTGCCGGGCCGCCCTGCCCATGTCTGTTGGCTAAGGGGGTTGGCTAGTGACCGTCGCAATGGCAGATTTTGTGATGTGGACTCCTGCCCACTAGGGATCGTGTGGAGACCCGCCAGACTCTGTTCTCACTCGCTACTGAACCACCATCGGAGAGAAGTCATTGTTCACCCAGCCTGGCATGCCGAGGGGGTATCTAAGGACTGGTTTTCAGCCTTTCCAGGTGTACCCCTTTCAGGAAGCCGATTTATCTTGCCTTCCCAAGTTGCACCTCACGTAAAAGCTTACAAAATCCGACTGAAAAATACCGAGGTGTCACAGCCACACGATGATTGGGAAATGGCTCACCTCCTTGTTTTTACCATATACTCGGAAGATCCGTGATCTCATCAATGCAGATAATCTCGCCACCGATGCAGATTGCAACTTTTCCACGCCGTCTTGTTTTGTGCAGTTCTCGTCTATGTTCTTCCATGGATCCTCCAGCGAGCTGGAGGCCTCCTTCCTCTTGTTCTTTTTCACTCCACCGCCATGAGGAGGAACGGCACAGGACTGAACATTGTGCTGTATTAACATAGTGTTGGTAGTTGCTGTGGCCAAATCGTTACCTTCTGACGAACCTCTCCGTACTCTGCTAGGCTGGTCCATGGATGGAGGACACAGAGTCCGCTGCCAAGGCCAGACTCGAAACTTTTCCAGCTTGGTAGAACCTGCCAGAGCTGATGCTCCACTGCCATAGCCTTCAAGAGCCCAGGGTCACCTCCACGCCATGATGAGGCAATGGAATAGTATTTTGTGGAGGATTTTTACCATATAACCCTAAAATAAATCAATGGCAATATAAATACTGTACAGGTTGAACCTCTATGGTCCGGAACTCTCTGATCCGGCAACTTCCGTGGTCCAGAAAGACCATGGATATCACTGGACCAGAGAGCCCCAGCCACAGAGGTTGCCAGTGGCTGGGAACTCAGCTGGCAGGCAGCCTGGAGGGCCTGTGGCTTGGGGGCAGGAAGCCCAGCCAGCGGCCAGCAGCCCAAACAGGGCTGGGCAGGGAGTCCTAGCAGCCTTGTCTGGCTTCCACAGCCGGGTCTCTCATACTAAAGGGGTCCAATTTCCACACTGTCCCCAGGACCACTCGGCTGGAATCTCATGGTCCATGTGGCTTATGACCAGTGTTCCCTTGTAATCTGAGTGCTTGGGCGGCTGTCCAGGAGAGATTCAAATGCCGCCCAGCTGATTAGCAGAGCACCCATAGCCACAAGCATGTGCTTCTATTTGTGGTGCACATCCGTACATGCCTTGGTGCACATAACAACATTTATTCTGCACACAGATGGAAAAATATTAGAGGGAACATTGCTTATTACGTGTGCAGCTAGGCTGAGGGTGGGGTAAAGAGATAGCAGCCATTTTCCCCTCCCTCTGTTCTTTGCTAAGCATCCTAGTGAGGAGGAGAGGGAAGACACACCATTCATTTTTAGCCTTGGTGACATAGAAAGCCTGACTCCGGCTGTTGGGCTGTTGAGAGCCCATGCCACTTGGCTCTGCCAAGCCCACCGGCAAGAGCCCAGCAGTGCTAATAATAGAGTCTGAGGGGATAGTCTGAGGGGAAGAGAGTGTTTTCATGGAGAAGTTTGTGGCACTTGAAATTCAACAGATGAGTGTGCGGGCATGTCTTTATGTGCAGCAGCAGGCGAGAGACCGGGAGCAGGCCGTGGTTGTGCGTGGGTGCCTTCGTCTGCCATTCCAGCGTGAGTGGCAGTGAAGAGTTAAAGTTGAGGGCCTGTTGGTGTCGGGCCTTTGAGTTCAAAGCAGAGATGACGCCATGGTTTGGTTTCCGTGCCTACGTCAACAGCTGCTCAGGCTAATTTGCGTTTTGAACAGCCTGTGGCACATGGAATGGGAGGTGCCGCTGCATGTTACTTGATTTATTAACAACGGACATGCTGCTGTGGCGAGAGTTATGCTGCTGGCACTTCTGCTTTGCCTCAGCAGTTCTCCTCTGCTCATAGACTGTAGCTCCAGTATGGATTAGGGATGTAAAATCCCACTTAATTGGTTAACCAGTTAAATGTGATGTTTAATCTATTAAAGGGGGGCTCCGCTGCCTGTGAAGCCAGGCTGGAGTAACCCCTCCCCCCCACGCAGCAGGCCTGTCCATGGTGGGCCTGGGTGCATTGCAGGCAGGCGCTGATTTGGTTGTCTGAAGCAGCCCCTGCCTGCGATGTGCCCAGGCCTGCTGCGGAGAGGGGCTGCTCTAGACGACGGGAGCAGCCCCTGTCTGTGGCAATCCTCCCATGGGGCTGGAGCAGCACCTTGCCCACGGTAAGTGGGGAGCTGCTCCAGCCTCCACTGGTTAACGGTTAACCAGTTAACCTTCCACATCCCTAGAATGGTAATACTTCAGTGGTTGCCCTGCATACTCAGTTTCTGCTGGTTTTTTTTGTTTGTCATTTTTAAAGCAACCGGGGAGGTGAACACTCGTGAAGAATCTTATCAAACCACAATCATTGTCGGGAGATGCAGGGGCCAGGGCAGTGCGGATGTAACTATTTTTATTTAATTGACTAGATTTCAAGTTGAAGGTGTTTTTAAGACCCCACCCTCACCCCCCAGCCACTATTGTCAGGAACTAAAATCCATATCAGACTAGTTTCTCTTGGTCGGGGTGGGCAATAATTTTTGTGGCGGGGGGGCCATGCCAAGAATTTGGAAAGTGGCTGAGGGTCGCCACTCTTTCATGATATTAATGGAGGAGGTGCAGGGTCTGGGATGGAGGTTGGGTGCAGAAGGGAGCTTGGGGAAAAGGAGGGCATTTGGGTGAAGGAGGCAGTTGGGACCTGGGGATTGGACTGGGGTGCAGGGGGTTGGATTGTGACCTAGGGCAGGGAAGTGGGGTATGGGAGGGGGTGCAGAGATTTGGGTTCTGAGCTAGGACAGGAGGGGACTGTGATCTGGGGCAGGGGATTAGGATGCCGGATCTGGGAGGGGATATGGGTACAGGAGGGGGGCAGAGGATTTGGGTATGTGGAATAGGGGGCAGGAGTGGGGGGCAGAGGGTTGGAGAAGGGAGGGGCTGTGGTGCTAGAGGCAGGCTCTGGCCAGGAGACTTACCAGCCAGCAGCCTGTTCCTGTATCAGTTTCCCTGCCTTCCCTGCCCCTGCACAGGCTACAGCCATGTGCTCTGTGAATAACTAGGAGCCCCTTGTGTTTCATGGCTGCCTGTTATTGAAACAGGCAGCTCCCATTGGCCAGTTTCTGACCAGAAGTTGGCCAATGGGATTGTGCTGGGGGCAGGAGTAGCTCCTAAAGCTTTCCCCCCTCTCCTTGGGGCTCACAGTTTTAAAAGTGAAACCGCCCCACAGCCACGTTTCTGAATAGCGTGCAGGTGGGGTGAGCCAAGCGGAGAGCTTGCCTGGGGCTCCCTGAAGCATCCGAAGGCTGGATCTGGTGGCTTGGCACACTGGATCTGGTCCGCGGGCCGTATTTTGCCCAGGCCTGCTCTTGGTTGTAGTATTTTGTTTCACCTCCTGCTCTAAAGTGTCGTGTTGCCAAGCAGTGTAAAACAGGTGCTGTTTTCCATCCCAGAAGTGATTGCATTTCAGGATGGGTAAAGTGATTCTTGTGTTTGCAGAGCACTGAAATACAAACGTATTTGTGTGTAAGCATCTCATGTGGTGTGATGATTATCATCAAGCCAGCACTTCAGCCTGAACTATGCTGTGTAATGCCACACCTGAGATGTGTCACAACATAGAAGTTCTTGAATACAAGGTAGCGAGCTCACCCTGTGCCCAGCAAAGTCGGCAGATATGGTCCAGACATGGACTGGACCTTAGAAAACCTGAGTGCCAATTACCGGCTCTGACACTGACTGGCTGTGTGACCTTAGGTGAGTCACTTGTTTCCTCTACCCCCTTTATCTCTCTTGGAAGCTTTACAGGAAGGAGACTCTCTATACAGCACTAGCACAGCATCAGTTGATGTCTGTAGAGGTTACTAACTATTGCTAAAGGCCACTTTATGGTTCCAATATCTCCCCTCTTGCACATTAAACAAATAAATGTGCTGGCTAAAAGAATCCAAAAAAGTCTGAAAAAAAATGAAACGTCTAATTTTAACACTCCAAATCGACAAACCCAGCTGGCAGGCAGAGACACACATCTGGGCCATGGGCACTTGGCTGGGCAGTGAATTTTAAACACGAAAACTAGCCGGTTCGTGGCATTTTCACAGGCGCCAGTAGAGTATTTTGGGCGACATATAATTTGACTGTTTTCAACACTGCATGTTATGAAACATCCCAGTTTCATGCCAAGGCCGCTGGAGCGCACCGTTCAAGTCGTGCGGTTGCTGGGTATGGGCCTTGGCGGTATCACTGAATGTTCTGAAGGAACCACTTTTAAGGGCAGTGTTATTCTTTGCCTCCAAATGCTTTGGGTCAGATTCTGACTCATCATTGCATGGCGCTTTAAGGCCAGACATCCATCAGCCGAGGTTAAAGGAGCTAGTGGGTGGACGAACCATGAGTGAGACTTCCTGTCTATCACGGGCCATTACATTTCACCCAGATACCCCTGTGTGAATCCCAAAGACACAACATTTCAGTCCTCAGGAGAGTAAACTGTGTGCCACAGACACAGATGCCCAGATAATCCCAACTGGCAAACCAGCCTTCATGCCAAAGAGGAAGACAAACCCCTCCCTCCCTTCCTCCTTCCCTCCCTTCCAAGGTTCCTGCCAGTCTGAGTTGGGGGAGGGGGGATTCTTTCCAGTTTTGGCAGAGCTGAGTACGGTGTGAGTTCAGGACCTGGCCATTTAATAGATCGTTCACCACTGGGATCCTTGCTGTATTCCAATGCCGATTCTTTTCTTGTCCTGACTACCCTGTAACGGTGGTTTCTACCATTCTGCCCCCTCTGGGTTCCAGTGACGTCCGGAAGTTCAAGGAGACGAAGAAACAGTTCGACAAGGTGCGCGAGGACATGGAGATCTCTCTGGTGAAGAACGCGCAGGCGCCACGGCACAAGCCTCATGAGGTGGAGGAAGCGACGGGCACATTGACCATCACCAGGAAGTGTTTCCGACACCTGGCTTTGGACTACGTGTTACAGGTGAGGTTCTGGCCTACCAGCTCCATCCAGTCCTCCTGTCATAAAATCAGGTGTGCCTAGGATAAAGGCTGAGTATCCATCAGCCCAGGTTAGAGGAGGCAGTGGGTGGACGGATGTGAGAGGTGAGTGTCTGACATCTGGGTTTGAAATGGCATCTGTTGGGAAAATTATCCAGCACTTAACCTGCTGCCTCAACAGGGAGGGACTCCCTGGGAAGTTCTTAAAAGTCAGTGTATGATCGGGTGGGACCAGGTCAAAGACATTTGGAACAGAACTGGAACCAAAGGCCATGTCTGAGGGTTTGCCCCAATTTCATCTGCTGGGTAACCAGGCTGTGGCAGCTCCAAGGATAACCAGGAAAGTCACAGTTCTCCCTAGATCCCAGGTCTGCCTTGACCATCCTTTACATGGCCCAGCCTGTCCATATCAAATGCTTATTTTGACCTGCTTGAAGTGGGGTGGGGTAAGTTCCACTGTTGTACAACTGCTGGAGGGACTGCTCTATGACAACTAGACTTGATTGCTTGACAAATTGCTAGGGACGACAGAGCCTAAGGGAGAGCAAGTTTCTCTCTGCCTCTCGGATCTGACTGCAGATCTCTCCTGTAGGACACACAGGATGACATTGTGCAATTAGCCAAAGTAAGAAAGAGAGATAATGCCCACGAGGGTCTTTCCTCCCCCACATTCTGACTGAGTCACAGCCCTCTCCCGGGAGACTGTCTTGGTTATGACATTCTTGTGGCCCGCTGAGATGCCCACTCATGCGGTCCTCTCACTAGCCTAGGTTGCCTATCGCTGGCCTAGCTGAAATGGTAAATGCCATAATAATGTTTCATAAACAAATTCCCTTGATTGAAGCTTCTTTTAGCATTACAGTCTCCTCAAGGAACATAGTTTTTGCCCCTACGATTATTCCTTGCTCTCCCGCAAAGGTTTTGTTGCATCATTTGCAGATTTTATCAGCTGACTTCAGGTTCCTGCTTCCAGACAATGGATTTATTAGCTGAACAAATTCAGTGCTAATATTGATCCATGTGTCACTCCACTAGCCTTCATTCCCTGCAGCATCAAATTGGGACCATCTGTCAGCACCTTCTGTCTTATCACGAGCTAGTCTATGATGTCACAACCTACTGATTGCTGAGATTCAGCTGTGGGTGGAAAGAGGACGCTGTCCCTTTAATTTGCAAATCATGGGTGCTTTGCTAAACTTGGTGGATTGTAGCTCTTTGGTTTCTGGGATTTAGAGATAAATCCAGCTGTGGTTGCTGGCAAGGTCACCAGGGAAAGAAGTTCCTGTGTTGTAGGGCAGTATCCAAGGCTGACGAAGGTAGAAAGCTCCACTAATGCCATAGGCTGGCCCAATGGGATTTCTTTCCAGGAGGAACAATTTAAAAGGACACATGCACCCAAAAAGACACAGACAGAGGAAGGCAAGTGTCCCTTTGTACCTCTTTAGGCTCAAAGACATTAGCAATGGAAAAGGGTTAGTATTTTATGTATTTAGGGTTGCCAGGTGTCCAGTATTCACCCGGACAGTCCGGTATTCGCGTCCCCTGTCCAGTAAAAAAACCAGAAAATACCAGACATGTAAAATGTCCCGTATTTCCTGTTTCCCTCTGATGGAAGCCTGGCGGGGACAATTTTCCCCTGCTGCATGTGGCGAGGGTGGGGGAATGAGGAGCATGGGGCCATTTAAAGACACAGCGCTTTTTTGTTGTTGTTTTGCTCAACAACTTTGGTCTCAACTTTTTTTTTTCTCAACAGAATTTTTTCCCCATTTTTTTTTGGGGGGAGGAAGGGGTTCAGTATTTTTGGTTAAACCACCTGGCAACCTGATATGTATTTATTTATTTATGTGGACACACTAGGGACCCTGGATCTAACTTAAGTCTGTATCCCCCGTGCAGCTGTTTCACAAATCTCTGTCCCCCTCAGACAACTCCCCTTCCCTTTTTCATATGCCTCGGAAAAAAGAGGAGTCTCGCTCCAATGGCATAAAGGGGTTGGCCTGTAATGCAGAATCTGGCTTAGCTTTTTTTTTTTTTTTACTAATGTGCCTCTCACCTTAACCAAGGATGTGATTGGGGGAAAGTAGATTCCGGCTTCTCCCCTCCCTGTTTTATCCCAGCAACCATCTATCTGTCAGTGAAGTCCTGTTGGGGTCTGGGAGGTAGGTCAGCATAAGCCCACTCACATTGAAAGGATACCTCCCCCACCCCAGCCTATGGGGAGTATCCACAGACCCCAGAATACCACATAATTATAGAGGACAAATTGAATTAAAAACAAGGATGGGGTGGTGGCTGAAAGGCTAAAAGGAGGGAACTGGAGGGGGACACTGAACAGGAAGCCCCGGACAGCACGCACTGCCCCTCGAAGGCATCGAGAAAGCCAGGAGACATTCTGTCAGTGAGGTGTTCAAGGAAAGCTGGGGTTAAAGTTATTAACTACTGTGCAAATCTGCAAAGTCCCTCACAAACACACCCCAAAACTGGATTGCCTGACGCAGTTACTTGAGGTAACTGAGTATTTGTAAATGCCAGATTAATTTGTTTTTCCCAATATGCATTTGTGTGGCCTGGGAGTGCCATCTAGTGGCTGGTTTCGTTTCTTCGTTAGAATGTCTATATGAGACCAAACAATTAACAGAAGCATCCAGGGTGGCAGAAAGAGATCTGGCAAACAAAAAAACTCCTTTAGGCCTCAGGCAGAGTCCAGGAAACAACCCTAGCAAAGCCATCAATGGCAAACCTTCACCCTTATGGCTTGGTTCTTCCGCTAGCAGCAGACCAAAGCTCTCATTTCCTGGACCAGCGACCTGGGAAACGCAGGATGCCTGCCCCTCCTGCTTCCACGCCACACTAATTTCCATTCACCATGAAACAGACTTTGGCCACGGGCCCAAAACTGGAATGAAGGAACTTTGCTTTTATGAATGTTTGCCAAAAAAAATGAGAGTCCAAAAGGGGCTCGAAGCCAGGGGATTGCAATCGAGGGTCTGATTCTCCAGTGTGATCTGGGAATTTGCTCCTCAGGTGGTGCACAGAGGCTGGATTCTGGTTGTGAATGACCACGAAGTGTTCCCCTTGTAGAGTGGAACTCCCTATTTGGCTCCCACCCACCTCCTACTCCCATCCTGGCTGCAGCGGAAGGGAGGAGGGGAAGGTTGGGGTTGTGTCTGAGCCAAGTCCCTGTCCAGGAGCCTCACTGTTATAAAGCCCTCAGGGCATCTGTAGCAGGAGATGGGATATGGCTGAGGAAGAACCAGGAGGCAGATTCTGCCACACACAGATATACCCCATCCTCCACACCAAGCACAGACTCCTTCAACATGGGGGGAGGACTGGAGCCCTCAGGGCCTGATCCATGAAAACATGTGCCCGTAACTTTCACCCCGCTGCAGTCTCAGCTACGACAAGCACAGCCCTGTCCGAGCTAATTGGTGCCACATTTATAAATGAGCTACTAACACACCAGGACCTATTTTGCAGCTGTCATGGTAACATATTGTTCGTGACACTGACAGCTGAAACCCCATAGAAGTCTTCTGCTACATTTGACAGTCTCTTTAGTGCTAATTACAGCACTTGTAAGGCTTCCCAGGCTCACTCACGGGGTCCATGGGAAAGGTATTATGCAACCACAGGCCATTCCACTTTTATTTTGAAGGTGTCGCTATCGCAAATCGCTGCTGCAGCCGCTCACTTTTCATGTCCCTTTCATGGTTTTTTTTATCTCCAAAGTGTTTTTCATCTCATGACCTGTGGTCTGTGACCTGAGCTTACAAGAATTTCCTGGGCCTGGGAGCGTGTGCACTGGTTCACCAACCATGTAGCTTTGCAACAATCTTGCCCACCTGATTTTGGCATCTGTTATCTTGTGAGCCACTGGGGCTCACTAATAAACATAGACACAGTGCAAATATAACACCGACAGATGCCGGTTGGCTGTGGGTGGTACCGAACCTGGGACCTTAGTGCATGAACCTCTACTGCACGAGCTAAAAGCCAGCTGGCTAGTAGCAAAGGTGGTAGAGCAGACTCATTATGCTCTCTGTATGTCAGGCATGGGCAATAAATGGCTCATGGTCCAGATGCAGTTCACTAGGTTATCCTGTGGTGGGCTGCTGGTGTTTTATTTACCTGCACAGGGACGGCTGCTTGCAGCTCCCATTGGCAACAGATCACCGTTCCCGGCTAGTGGGAGCTGTGGGAATCTGTGTCCTGGTCCATACCACTTCCTGCTGCTCCCATTGGCCGGGAACGGTGATCCACAGCCAATGAGAGTTGCGAGTGGCCATGCCTGAGCAGATAAATAAAGCACTAGCGGCCCACCAGGGGCTAACCCTGGTGAACTGCCTCTGGCTTATTGCCCACCCCTCTTGTAAGTGGTCTTGATGCCACTAGATGGGGTAGTGCCCCACAACCAGGTGTTAGGCTGGCTTTATAACTCTTACAACAGTGTCACCTGCAGCCAATTCACCAAGCAGCCTCTGCTGTTCCAGTCCTTGTGCCTTTCCTGAGCAGAAGCTGTTGGTTGCTTCAGAAAGATGCTGTGATTAAATGAATGCGGGATTAAGATGAATGCCCACCAGACTCTCTGCTGCATCATGTTTTGTCTTGTATGACGAGGATTAAAGCTGCAGTGCGTTTCAGAAGCAACACTCTAGCACCCCACTAGATGGCGCTGTAGTAGAATCATAGAATCCTATGGCTGGAAGAGTCCTCAGAAGGTCGAATCCAAGCTCCTGCTAAAAGCAGGACCAACCCCAACTAAATCGTCCCAGCCAGAGGCTTTGTCAAAACCTCTAGGGATGGAGATTCCACCACCTCCCTAGGGAACCCATCCCAGTGCTTCCCCACCCTCCTAGGGAAATAATGTTTCCTAATATCCAACCTAGACCTCCCCACTGCAACTTGAGACCATTGCTCCTCGTTCTGTCATCTGCCACCACTGAGAACAGTCTCTCTCCATCCTCTTTGGAACCACCCTTCAGGTAGTTGAAGGTGTCTATCAAATGCCCCCTCACTCTTCTCTTCTGCAGACTAAACAAGCCCAAACCCCTCAGCCTCTCCTCATAAGTCAAGTGCTCCAGACCCCTCATCATTTTTGTTGCCGTCACTGGACTTTCTCCACATCCTTTCTGTAATTGGGGGGGAGGGCAGAATTGGACAGAGATGTGACGCAGTACTCCAGATGTCACACAGTACTCCAGATGTGACATAGTACTCCAGATATGGCCTCACCAGTGCCCAATAAAGTGCTTCTCTGACCATGGAAACATGGCGCTAGCTGAGACTGGGGACTGATGGGGACTGAAGGCTCCTTTCATCCCTAAAGTGACCACATATCAGAGGCAGCCTGGAGCCGCACAAGGGAAGTTTGCTCAGTGGGTGCCTGTACTCTGAGGCTAGAGTGTCAGACTCCAGGGCTGTCAGGCTGCTGGTGCCCTTCCCAAGCCTGTAAAGTCCCCGAACGGGTTCCCTTTGTGAATCACAATGTGTTATTTAGGAACAAGGTTTCAGTGCAGATATGGTGGATGCTGATTTTTTGACCCACTGAGCTATGGCTGACGGGTAGCCCTGAGCCAACAGATGGTGCACTGACCACTCGACCTAGCTGCTAAGAGGAAGCAAAGCAGTAGCCTACCAGGTTTTAAATGTGTATCAAAGCCACAGGCACTAATTTTCCAACACTCTCCTGGGGCCAGCCCAGCTGTTCCCATTAGCTGCAGTTACACAATGGAAGCAACATCTTCAAATGCACTTCTGTCCCTTAGGAGCCTACGTTTGAACATTTTATCCAGGGACTTAATTTTTACACATTGGCCCTTACCTGGGACTATCCCCATCTCTGAGCGGGCCAGTCTGCCTGCTTTGGGTTGTTGAAATGGGTGCTGCTTGTTATGTGTGGCCATGGACTACTGCTGCTGAGTTTCTTGTCTGGATTCCCTTACAGATCAACGTCCTCCAAGCCAAGAAGAAGTTTGAAATATTGGACGCGGTAAGGGCGCCATTCGGTACCCCCTGCTCTTCCCCAGTGATTCAATGGAGGGGAGTTGGGCACCCTCTGTTTCGCCCAGGCAGATACACATCTCCACGTGGCCCCAGCACTGGGGTCAAGTTTGACACAGGCAGCAAAGCTGATGTGGGCTGCAGGGTGATGGAACAATAGCACACCCAGAAAGAGACCAAACATCCCTCGGCACTCTGAAAAGGGGAGGGCTGTCAGAGGGTGATAATGACATGGGTGGAAAAGGCGCCATTATCACTACGTGGGGGCTGGGTGAGGACATATCTGCAAGAGGAATAAGATTAGAGGGAGCAGGAATGGAGAGAGAGAGGGTGAGGGAAGAGAACGTGGTGATGTCTGCAGAGATGTGATGTCATTGAGCCTGAGGGGGGAGATATGCATGGGCTAGAAATGGTATGTTCTGCCTAGCTACTTATAAGGCCACTATCCCCGCAGTATGGCTACGTCTAGACTACATCCCTCTGTCGGCAGAGGGATGTAAATGAAGCACTTTGAAAGTGCAAATGAAGCCAGGATTTAAATATCCCATGCTTCATTTGCATAATCATGTAATGGCGCTCTTTTGAAAAAGCGTTATTTTGAAATTGAAACCGCAGTCTAGTCGCGGTTCTTTCGAAAATAGAAGCCTTTTTCGGAAGATCCTGTAAACCTCAAAAATGAGGTTTACAGGATCTTCAAAAGCACCCGTTCGAAAGAACGGCGTCTAGACTGCAGTTTCAATTTCGAAATAGCGCTTTTTCGAAAGAGCGCCATTACATGATTATGCAAATGAAGCACAGGATATTTAAATCCCGGCTTCATTTGCACTTTCGAAGTGCTTCATTTACATCCCTCTGTCGACAGAGGGATGTAGTCTCTAGATGTAGCCTATCTGATCACTTCACAAATGGGGCAGTGTCCTCACAGCTCCTCTCGGTGGCAGGGCCTGTCTTATCATTCCCATTTCACAGAGAGATCAAATGACTTGTCCAGGGTCGCATAGCAACTCGGTAGCAGAACCAGGAATAGAAACAACATCTGAGTCCTAGCCCAGTGACTGAACCACAAGAGTGTGTTATTCTGGGCTTGAGGGTGTAGTAATATGAGGGCCTAAAACATAAGCCCATGCAGCACAGGCCTAGTCTGAGGCCTGAGGCCTAGCTAACAATGGACAAAAAAACCATGCCTAACATAAAGCAAAGCTAAGCTGTGAGCAAGAGTCAGGCTCACATGGCATAAACAGGGTGGAGAGAGCAAAACACTAATTGGTAATAGGCCGAGGTGTAGAACAGTAATTGGTGCTAGGTACTGACTGTAAAACAGTAATTGGCACTGGGTATAAGTTGAAAGCACATGGTACCACCAGCTCATTAAAAAAGACCTTGGTACCCACTCCCCAAGGATACAGACCCAGGTTCAGGAAAGGGTCTAAAATGACAGCATGATGGCTAGAGATGAGCTAATCACACCACGCGGTCCAGGGCGATAGGTGGTATCTAAGTAGCATCAGAGGGTGGCAACCTGACATGCAAGGAGTGATGTGTAACTTGTTTGTACCTGTATATAAAGTGGTGTCTTGGGGGGACAGTCTTTGTCCAGCCAGGGGGGCAGTGGGAATTTCCCACAGGTCATGCTGGGGCCACTGTTGTAAGTACATGTGTGTAGTGATTCAGTACAGTCTAGTGACAGCTATGACTGTACTTCGCTTAACAATAAACCTGGCCGGGCACCTTGATCCTTATCTGATGTGTGGTCTTTGGGAGCCCTTTCGGGGTCTGCTGTGGTCATTGGGCCTATGTCATTGAGCACCCACGCAAGCCGCCTTCTGATTATCATCATCGACAGAGCCAGAGAGCTGTCTGGCCACCACGGCAGTAAATCCTGACCCTACTCTGTTAGGCTATGTCTACACTGCCCCTCGCTTGTGGAAAAACAAGCAAATGAGGCTAAGCGTGGAATATTCATTTAAAAATATTAAATGAATCAACATGTTCAATAGAATCGCTATGGATAGTAATTCCATGCTCCAAAAATAAGAAATTAGCAGTAGGGATATATTACCGACCACCTGACCAGGACAGGGATACTGACATTGAAATGCTGAGGGAGATTAGAGAGGCTACCAAAACAAAGAACTCTATAATAATGGGGATTTTAATTACCCCATATTGACTGGATACATGTCACCTCAGGAAGAAGCGGAGATAAAATTTCTCAATGGCTTAAATGACTGCTTCTTGGAGCAGCTGGTGCAGGAACCCACAAGGGAGAGGCAATTCTCGATTTAGTCCTGAGTGGAGCGCAGGATCAGGTCAGAAATAACCGTTACAGGACCGCTTGGGAATAGTGACCATAATATAATAACATTCAACATTCCTGTGGTGGGAAGAACACCTCAGCAGACCAGCACCCTGGCATTTAATTTCAAAAGGGAATTACACAAAAATGAGGAGGTTAGTTAAACAGAAATTAAAAGGCACAGTGACTAGAGCCAAATCCTGCAAGCTGCATGGAAACTTTTAAAGACACCATAATAGAGGCCCAACTTAAATGTATACCCCAAATTAAAAAACATAGCAAGAGACCTAAAAAGAGTCACGTGGCTTAACCACCATGTAAAAGAAGCAGTGAGGACAAAAGGCATCTTTTAAGAAGTGGAAGTCAATCCTAGTGAGATAAATAGAAAGGAACATAAACACTGTCAAATCAAGTGTAAAAATGTAATAAGAAAAGCAAAAGAAGATTTTGAGGAACAGCTAGCCAAAAACTCAAAAGAAATAACAAAATGTTTTTAAGTACATTAGAAGCAGGAAGCCTGCTAAAAACCTGTGGGTCCCTAGGACGATCGAACTATAAAGGCGCAATCAAGGACGATAAAGCCATTGCGGAGAAACTAAATGATTTCTTTGCTTCCAGTCTTCACGGCTGAGGACGTTGGGGAAATTCCCAAATCTGCACCGTCCTTTGTGGGTAATGAATCTGAGGAACTGTCCCGGATTGAAGTGTCATTAGAGGAGGTTTTGGAACAAATAGAAAAACTTAATGTTAACAAATCTCCGGGACCGGATGGCATTCATCAAGGGTTCTAAAAAGAACTCAAATGGGAAATTGCTGAACTATTATCTGTGGTTTGTAACCTATCCCTTAAATCGGCTTCCGTACCTAATGACTGGAAGGTAGCCAAGCGTGACACCAATATTTAAAAAGGGCTCTAGAGGCGATCCGGGCAATTACAGACCGGTAAGTCTAACTTCAGTACCGGGCAAATTAGTCGAAACAATAGTAAAGAATAAAATTGTGAAGCATGTAGAAGAACATAATTTGTTGGACAAAAGTCAACATGGTTTCTGTAAAGGAAATCCTGTCTTACTAATCTATTAGAGTTCTTTGAAGGGGTTAACAAACATGCGGACAAAGGGGATCCAGTAGATATAGTATACTTAGATTTCCAGAAAGCCTTTGACAAGGTCCCTCACCAAAGGCTCTTGTGTAAATTACATGGCCATGGGATAAGAGGAAGGTCCTTTCTTGGATTGAGAACTGGTTAAAGACAGGAAACAAAGGGTAGGAATAAATGGTAAATTTTCAGAATGGAGAGGGGTAACTAGTGGTGTCCCCCAAGGGTCAGTCCTAGGACCAATCCTGTTCAACTTATTCATAAATGATCTGGAGAAAGGGTAAGCAGTGAGGTGGTAAAGTTTGCGGATGATACCAAACTGTTTAGGATAGTCAAGACAGAAGCAGACTGTAAGGGACTCCAAGAAGATCTCACCAAACTGAGTGATTGGGCAACAAAATGGCAAATGAAATTTAATGTGGATAAGTGTAAAGTAATGCACATCGGGAAAAATAACCCCAACTATACATTACAGTATGATGGGGGCTAATTTAGCTACGACAAATCAGGAAAGAGATCTTGGAGTTATCGTGGACAGTTCTCTGAAAACTTCCACACTGTGCAGCGGCGGTCAAAAAGGCAAATAGGATGCTAGGTATTATTAAGAAAGGGATAGAAAATAAGACCCAGAATATCTTACTGCCCCTGTATAAAACTATGGTACGCCCACATCTTGAATACTGTGTACAGATGTGGTCTCCTCACCTCAAAAGATATTTTGGCCTTGGAAAGGGTTCAGAAAGGGCAACTAAAATGATTAGGGGTCTGGAACAGGTCCCATATGAGGAGAGGTTAAGCGACTGGGACTTTTCAGTTTAGAAAAGAGGAGACTGAGGGGATATGATAGAGGTGTATAAAATCATGAGTGGTGTGGAGGGCCGATAAAGAAAAGTTATTTATTAGTTCCCTAAATAGAAGAACTAGAGGACACCAAATGAAATTAATGGGTAGCAGGTTTAAAACTAATAAAAGAAAGTTCTTCTTCACACAGCGTGTAGTCAGCCTGTGGAACTCCTTGCCAGAGGAGGCTGTGAAGGCTAGGAATATAACAGAGTTTAAAGAGAAGCTAGATAATTTCATGGAGGTTAGGTCCATAAAGGCTATTAGCCAGGGGATAAAATGGTGTCCTTGGCCTCTGTTTGTCAGAGGCTGGAGAGGGATGGCAGGAGACAAAGCGCTTGATCATTGTCTTGGTCCACCCCTCTGGGGCACCTGGTGCTGGCCACTGTCGGCAGACAGGATACTGGGCTAGATGGACCTTTGGTCTGACCCGGTATGGCCGTTCTTATGTTCTTATTATGTTCTCATTTGCATAATTAACAAGGCTTCGTTTTTGTGCAAGAGGCTTTTGCACAGAGACGGCTCCTTTTTGCGCAAAAACCCCTCTTGCACAAGAGCCGTTCTTCAGGAAAAAAATACAGACAAACGGCTCTTGCGCAAGAGGGGGTTTTTGTGCAAAAAGTAGCCGTGAAGATGGCTCCTTTTTGTGCAAAAGCCTCTTACGCAAAAACGGAGTCTCATTAATTATGCAAATGAGGTGCGGCGATATTCCACGCTTAGCCTCATTTGTATATGTTTTTCTGCAAGAGAGGGGCAGTGTAGACATAGCCTCAGTGACCTGACAACAAGGGGGTTAGCTCCTTCACCGTGAGCAGCATGGAGGAGAACTCCCCCCCACGCTAGCATCATCCCTGTTGTCACCCTACGGAAGGCAATGGAATGACAAGGGGGGTTCATTCGGCCCTGGAAGAGGAAGGGGCTGCTAGAGAGCTCCTTTACAGAGGATTGCGTCTGCTCAGGCTGTTTTCCTAGGCTGACACTGAAGCAGATATTCTAGAGGATGAGTGGGTGGCATAATCTCCCCTTCCCGTCCCAATGTCTCCGCTTCTGTTCTGACCATGTGCCTTGTTTCCCATGCCCAGATGCTGTCCTTCATGCATGCCCAGTACACCTTTTTCCAGCAGGGCTACAGCCTCCTCCATGAACTGGATCCTTACATGAAGAAGCTAGCCACCGAGGTGAGGGATCTGGGGTTGGTTCTGTTTGCCATTTCCCTGCGGTGATCGCTTCCCCGTCAAAGCTTTGAGCATCAGGACAGGAATGCTCTGGAAAATGTGTTTGCCCAGAGCATGGCTGGTGTGGGGATTCGGGAGTTCAGCTGTAATTAAACAAGTTGGCTGTTTCTGGGCATCTTCTGCTCGCTGGGCCAAGCAAGAATTCTATGGTCCATCTATGGCTGTGCACCCCTCCCAGACACAAGGCATCCTGGGGGAGCAGGGGGTTGTATTGCGTCTTTCTTGCTGAAGTTTAGGGTCTGGGCTGGAGATATTCCCTCCAGATTCTTGACCAGATTCTGTCCCTACTCTCATACTGCGCCCAGTGCATGCTGGGAGGGAGCTGGGAGTTCACAGTACCTGGTGCATAGAAGATGGATATGTGCCCTAGGATCAAGTCTCAATGCCTTGGACTAAGGAACCCCCATAATCAGGGTGGTGACAATGATCCCTCTAATTTTTTCCATCCATGTGCAGAATAAATTTTATGTGCACTGAGGCATGTGCAAATGTGCACCACCACTAGAAAAAAAACCTAGCTGTGGGTGCCCTCCTTTTCAGCTGGGCAGCATCTGAAGTCTCCTGAGCGGCCCGCACAAGCACCCAGCTTACAGGGAACACTGGTGACAGAGCATCACACCATATCCCGTTCTCTGGGAGGAGGTCCCAGTGGTGGAAAGGAAACTGCTCCCCCAGCCTGCAGCGCCCTCCCAAATGCAGCCTCTTTGGAACCGAGGAAATGCACATCCCTCCCGAGGCCGTAGGCATTGGCAGGGCTGGGCATGAGCCCAGAGCAGGGGAAGCGGGAGAGGTGGCTGGGGGCACAGGAAGGGAACCATCTCACTGAATTTTCTCTCTGGTTTTCTCCTCCATGTCTTCAGCTGGACCAGCTGGTGATTGATTCAGCAGTGGAGAAGCGGGAGATGGAGCACAAGCACGCGCTGATACAGCAGAGGGTGAGTCCCCAGGGGCTGCGAGCTAGGGTGACAGGACATCACGCTCCAGCAGCAAGGAGAGCTGAGCGGGTAGCAGCACCTCAGCCTCCCAGGTGGGGGGTTGCAGCAAGAGAAGCTCAGGATGTGAATGGAATGGCCCTGCAGCAGGGTTACCCGCCGCATGGCTTTTAACCCTCTGTCATGGCTCCTTCCCCACTCTGGCACAATAAATGCAGAAGTGGGGGCCTGCAAAAGTACCCCAAAACCTTATCTTTCCAGGCTTTGGTAAAAAACTTCCCCCCAAAATCTTAACAACCTAGATTTTGGGGATAAAAACTCCGCTGCAACCACTCAAGTAATGATAAGAAAATCAGGGGAGAGATCACTTGGGAAATCTCATCCCTAAAGTAAAATCCAGGACACAAAAATTAACCAATACCGGATTAATAAAAGAAAAGAGAAAGAACTTTTATTATCACCACAATTTCCTGATGCAAGCATCATGACTAGATGGAAAAGTCACGAAGTAATATACTCATGGGGGAACGCCACCATAGGCCCAGAACTTAGTTACAAAAGAGAGAAAAACCCATTTTAAATGCACAGACATCAGATCCCATTTCCTAAACCATAAAACAATAAAATCTAATGGATTTATCTAAACTTTACCCTACTTACAGAAGAGTGAAAAGTCTATTCTTGGAGGGAGACATTCTGTCTGACTCCCTCAGTAGCTGGAGAGAAAAACTGCCCCAGAGACAAAGGAGAGAGAAACCAAAAATTCCTTTGTCCCAGTTTGAAATTCCTACCTGCATTCCTATTGGCCAACTCCACCTGGCTTAGGTAAGGTCAACCCCTTAGTTCTCAGGCTGCTGGCTAATCCTCATGATCATGACACCCTCTCTGCTCCCATGTTCCGGAGCTGGGTTTGGATGCAGCTGCGGGGGGATCCCTTCCCAGTGGGCACTCTTCTGCTTTACAGAATGGGAGCAATGTCTAGTGGTTAGAACCAGAGGGATCAGGAGTCCGGTCTCCCAGGTTCTGGGCCCACTCTACCCCCGGGCAAATATTAAACCTTCCCATGCCTCAGTTTCCCCCTCTGTGTGAGGCTACTCTACTTCTCTGGGCGGTTGTGAGGCTTCATTGGTTAATGTCTGTGACGCACTTGGAGGTCCTCAAGCATAGGGGGCTGTTCCCAAAGCATGTTTTTGTCATGAGGCCCCATGTGAAAACAGTGTCATGTAAGGCCGGGATATTGCAGCAATATCTGGGAACCCCGGTTTGGCTTGGAGAACAGTTAGAGCAGCCCAGTACTCGCCTTCCCTTGTCTCAGTCCATTCCCTCTTTCCCCTTCTCCCCTCCCTGCCCTCACAAGATGGACAAAGCATCTGGCGAGCCCCAGCGGCTGCAGCTGCGGCAGCGCATCCCTCCCGAAACCTGTCAGTCTGCTCTCGCATCTGGCCAGCCGGCGTCCCCTCCACCTTTCCCCAGGAGGCAGCCGCACGCCTGAGTGCCCAGCTCCGCCAGATGGTCAGCGCCCCCTTTTAACTCAGCCAGCAGATGGATGAATGGATGGAGCCATTTGTTCCCTGGGGACTGGTCCGTTTCTTCATTCACATGGAGACCACACCCCTGTGAGTTAGGTTAATGGGTTAAGTGGAGGGAGCTGAGAAAGGTGCCTCTTTTCCCCACAGAATGAATTCTTAGCTAGCGGAGAACCAGACACCCAGCCTGCTTTGTGACCAGCGATCCCTGCTGCAGCCCTCTGTGGAGGAGCAGAGCAAAGCTATGTAAACGGAGGCCCGATAGGTTCAGGCGGTGGAGAGACCAAATTGCCTTTTGCAGCATGATTAGAGAGGGACTGTCTGGGGATGGGTGGATGTGTAGGCTACTGGGATGAATAAATGACCCTTCCGTATAGAGCCATTAAAAATGGCCTTATTAGAGGCCCTTTCCACGCCCTCTCTGCCTAAGGATCTCCAAGGGCTTCACGAACAATGATCAGTAACTCCTGACAAAGACTCTCTGAGACATCGGTACTAGTCACCCGATTCTGACACTGAGCAAATTGAGATCCGGGGAGCTGGAGCGACTCCCCCAAGATCATACACAGAGGGTGCGTCTGCGTGGCAAGCAGAAATCTGGAGCGAGTCACCGTTCTCCAGTCTTGGGCTCACACTATAGCCATAAAAATATCTGTGTATACATATGGGCTCAGGCTGGCAAGATGTTACCATGAACTAGGTCCCTTTTAGTTCACACTAGTGGCACCTCTGAAGTGGGTGTGTGGAAATTACTGCACGGCCCTTTGATGTATGCAGCAGTTCAAGCCCTCATAGTCTGAATGTGGCTGCGTAGCAAAGCCTTGAAAATCAGCCCCCAAAAGTTTATCTGAAGAATTTTGTCCCTTCCTTGTCAAATCACTTATTTGTAAATATATATTTTTTCCTGCTCTGTAGGTGGTCAAAGAATATCCATCAAATAAATTAGGCCTGATTTCTTTTTCATAGCGATTTATTCACCAACAATTTTCCCCTTGTCTGCTCGTTGCTCACACGTTACAAAGGAATTGTTAATAGTCTTCCCACTTGATTGTCTCCTGCCTGGTTTATAATCACAATAATGACCATGGCCTAGGGTACGCCTGAATAAAAACCAAAAAGGACTGTTTCCCAGGCCATCAACTTTCCCAGCCAGTTACTAACCCCTGGAATATGCCCTGTGTCTTGACCATTATAATCGAAGGGAAACCTCCTCTTCAGTGAGATTTGCCTTCTCCATCAAAAAGGCAGCTGTGTGATGGGTAACTTTTTCAGTGAGAAGAATTTTGGGGGGAAAATTTGTGGTGCTCCAGTAGACCTTCAATTTTATGATCATTAATCCTATGCATGATCAGTTATGAACCATTTTCCCCAAATGGAAAAGAAAAAAATTAACATAACGATGAAGAGTAAGTCAGCATCCTTTCATCTACCAGTGAGCCAAAGGAAAGAATGCCTATGGCTGAATTAACAGCATGTCATGCCACATAGATCCCCCTTAGATCTTTGCTGGAGCAGTGGTTCAGTACTGATGAAAAAGGAAGAGTGAGCTACTGACACCACAGCCTGGCTATGTCTTCACTATGCGTTTTGCCGGAAGAGGCAATGCAAATGAAGTGCGGATTAACATTTTCTAACATTAACAAGTGCAAAAAGGAAATGTCCACACTGCTTGTTTTTGTGCAAAATCTCTTCTGCAAAAACTGACCGGAAGAGATTATGCAAATGAAGTGCGAGAAAATGCTAATCCGTGCTTCATTTGCATTGCCTCTTCCAGCAAAATGCATAGTGTAGAAATAGCCCCCGTGTTTTCCCTGGACACCTCTCTCAGGTAATCCCTATTTAGCTTCTAAATTATGCTAAGACCATATATGTTGAACATCTTAATAGGTAACAGGTTTAAAATAAACAAAAGGAGGTATTTCTTCACACAATTCATAGTCAACCTGTGGAACTCCCTGCCAGAGGATGTTGTGAAGGCCAGGACTTTAACAAGGTTCAAAAAAGAGCTAGATAAATTCATGGAGGATAGGTCCATCAATTGCTATTAGCCAGGGTGGGCAGGGATGGTTTCCCTAGCCTCTGTCAGAAGCTGGGAATGGGCAACCGGGGAGAGATCCCTTGATGATTCCCTGTTCTGTTCATTCCCTTTAGGGCACCTGGTATTGGCCACTGTCAGAAGACAGGACACTGGGCACGATGGACCTTTGGTCTGTCCCAGTCTGGCCATTCCCATATTCTTAGTCCTATGGGGCACGGCTTCAGAAACAATCATGCCACATGTGTAACCTGTCTCCTTGTGGAATCACTCTAGGGTCTTTTCATACAACAAATCGGCTATTTCCTACGGACTGTTAATGTTAAGCATCTTGCTGAGTTGTGGGAGGGAAGTCAATGCTTCACTCTCTCCTCCCTAGGGCCTACGTAGGCTGCTTAGGTTGCGCTTCCTGGAGCTGTCTGAAAGGAAATGCCCAGCTGAGACCCAGGCAAAGCCCAAGACTGATTTCATATTGATGAGCGAGGAAGTGGATTGACAGGCTGGGAGGGGGGAGGGCAGTTTGGTTGTCGAGGGCAGTTTGGTCGTTGGCACGACGGCCGCTGGGGAGGAGGAGGGGGATTCCCGCATTTGGCTGCCAAAGCAAAGACCAGGCTCTGCCCAGAGAGACCTGTTGCGTTTCTCGCTGACCTGGAGCAGGACTGACTTGAAGGCATGCACGTGCACCATGTGCTTGAAACGATCCGGAGTCCAACTCTACTCTCAGTTGAAGTGGTGGCCGAGGAGCTAGTGTGGAGCCCCTGGATTCGGCCAATGAAGCCACTGTCACTTCCCTGCCTTGGCCTGGCTCCTAAGTGCCATATTCTGCTCCTGCCCACCCCCCACATCCAGAGCAACTCAGCTGCAGTCACTGGAGGGCAAACCCTCAGCTGGTCAAACTGGTACAATTCTACTGGCTGCTGTGGAGCAGTCCAGCAGCTGAAGGGGGGGCACTGGGAATTGCGGCCGAACGAGTTCTTGACTCTGGGCTCACATCCAGGGGATTCAAAGCTAACCCCCAGAGTTGGATAACCAGTTTCCAGGGCAGTAGGAGGGGAGGGGAGGCCTGCATGAGCAGGGAGGAGAGGCTAAATGGAGGTCTTCTCTGGCAAAAATTAAAGGTCCTGCAGCAGTGTGTGTAAATGGTAAGGGATAACCCAGGTGTCTGACCCCGACATCCCTTCCTTTTCTAGCATGGGTTCGAACATGGCCTGTTGCTGGGTGTATTCCAGTTGCTGCACTGATAGCTAGGGATGTGAACAGGTAACTGGTTCACTGATTACCCAGTAAGCATCACCCTTACTGGGTGATGCTTATTGGTTACTGGTTAACTGGTACCCGGGAGCAGCCCCCTGCCTGCAGCCCGCCATGGGCAGAGGGCTACTCCAGCTACATGGGGGGTGGGAGCCAGCCCTCCCCCACCCCCATGCTTGGGGCTGCTGGTTCCTGCTGTTGGCCCTCTCCCTGCCTCCCGCCTCTCCCCCACATGGAGGGGCCAACAGTGGCAGCGTGCAGCCCCAAGTGCGAGGGAGGGAAGGGGCCTGCTCCCAACCCCCGTGGGGCTGAAGTAGCCCTCTGCCCATGGCAGAAGCCAGTCCCCCCATGCTTGGGATCCCGCTTAATCAGTTAACTGGTCACATCCCTACTGACAGCCTCTAACTCGCCACTCAGTTCATCTGTGGAAGAGCCAATAAAATGCTGTTCCCTTGTGCTATTCCTGGACATTCAAGAGGCAGCCGCACTCCTGCCTTCTCAATTTGCAAGCCAGAACTACACACACACGCCCCCCCTGGCCCACAGTGCCGGTTTTCCCACGCACATCAGGCATTGAGATGTTACACTAGCTGACTTCAGTATGCAGCTACTGTCTGCCTGCAGAAATACAAGATTTGGAGGGGCCCGGACATTTTGAGCTAATTCTGAGCTGGCCGGTGGCTCCTGGAAAACCTGGCTGCTGAGCCTGGAGGGGTTTCGCTGGGGATTGATTTTGCACTTGATCACTCGGGAAGTGTCAAGTAATGTGCCTTTTCTTCTTTTCTCTTTCATCACCCACCGCTGACCTGTGTCCTCTCCAGACCCTCCTGCAGGTGAGTACAGCCACATTCCTTCATGTGAGAGCTTGGCTCTTCCCTTTGTGAGCTCTGTTTCTTAGAAGGAGTTGCGCTTGGCTACACTTGAACTCCCGTGAACCCTGCCTGTAGCTCTACACTGGCAATGGCACAGGATTCTGGCTGGATCCTTTAACGCACTTGCCTGTCATCTCTGGGGAACTAATTCCCACACTCAACTGCAACTGATTTTGGTGGTTTCATCCTAATCCCCTGTGGATTTTCCTTCACATAACGAAACTGTCATGTAACATACAAGAGGACTGGCAGTCTGAACCCAAGACAGGCCTGGTTCTAGAACTCCAGAGGCTCTGTGGATTGAGACTGAAATGTGTTGACTAAGCAGTGGAAATAGAATAGCAAGAAATTCTGCAAATGAGGATGGCTGGGCCAGATTTTTGAAAATATCCAGGTACCCAAAGATACATGAAGACACCTAGTGTGGTTTTCAATGGGTCCAAGGTGCCTAACTCCCCTGGGAACCCTAAATGCTTTCAAAAACCCCACTACATGTCTGTCCCCATCTGCAGGCACCTAAGTCCTTTACAAAATTCAGACTCAAAGTGCATGGGCAGAGCCAGGCAAGGGCCCAGGACCAGCAGACCAGGGAATGCTGCAGGTCGGGAATGGCAGAGCTGCGGGCCTGGAATCGCAGGGGAGTTTATAACTCAGCAGTGAGGTGCGTTGCCAGAGCTGCAAGGGGCCTCAGAACTGGAAGGGCGGGTGGTGGGGCTAGTCGGGTGTGAGGTATAAGGGTGGAGCTGGGTGGGCAATACTTGGAGAGCTCATACCCACGTTCCTCTTAGATCCAACCAGTGCTCCTCTGTCCCCAGCTTGGGGCACACGGCGCAGCGGAACAGGTTCACTAGGTGCAATGCGCTGCTCCCCTAGCTTGGGTTGCTTTTTGTCAGCACCATGGACACTTCCTCCTGTTCATTTTACCTTTGCCCACTGAGGCTATGTCTAGACTACAGGCTTCTTGCGCAAGAGAGCATCCACAGTGCATGGACGCTCTCTTGAAAGAAAGCCCTGATAGATATTCACAGAATGGCCACCAGGGCACCTGTGCTTTTTTTGATAGGGGTTTTTTGCTCAAAAAGAGGCAGTTCCACTTCCCTCACACCTTTTTGCACGAGAGCTCTTGCGCCAAAAGGAGTTATTCCTTGTAGAAAGAGGAATAACTCTTGCGCAAAAACCCCTCCGTTCTGTCGATTTTTTTGCACAAAAACACACTTGAGGTGTGAATGCTCCGCGAGTTTTTGCGCAAAAAAATCTGCAGTCTAGATGTAGTCTGAATGTTTCCAGAGGGAAAACCAGAGGCAGTGGAGGCGTTAGCTGAAATGCAGCCAGGGGCATACGTGTGATTCCCACCGAGGGGGAGAACACGCTCAGCTGTGGGATTCAGCAGCTAGGAGGCCATTGCTGAATGGACTAAATGATAAAGAGTCTTCTCCTCTTCTCCCTGCTCCACTGATCAGTTAGTCACAGCAGGTGCTGCTGCACCGTAGCTCCATTGCCTAAACCTGGTGACTTTAGCTCTATCGACACGGGACAGGAAGAGTTCTGCAAACCACCAGATGGACCAGCATGGGAGGCAGGAGCTAGCTTATCTGCTGTTTGTCTTGTTGGAGCGCAGACGTTCAATACCTGCTCCCATCCCCTTCATGCCAAGCATTAAGGGACCTGCAGCTGTCTGATGGGACCTTCTTTGATTTGGTAACCACGTGTGCATATGTTAGAGGGGTTATGATTTTGCACCGCTGGGGCAAGATGCATGGCACCTCTCAGCTTGTTAGCCAGGAAGGACATGAGGATACAAACCCTGCAGCTGAGTCACATCCACTTAAACTCAGCAGTGGGATCCCTCCCTCTGCTGTAGGTGGCTGACCGTGAAAGTCCACGGCTGTGCG
The DNA here is from genome assembly GCA_019425775.1 of Rafetus swinhoei. Taxonomy (NCBI): domain Eukaryota; kingdom Metazoa; phylum Chordata; order Testudines; family Trionychidae; genus Rafetus; species Rafetus swinhoei. Next base: position 9,923,148 of record CM033441.1, read on the forward strand.
GAGGCTGCCAGTCAGCTTGGTCCTGAAGGCTTGGTCCTAGCACCTGCCAACATAGTGACCCTTGTGGTGCTCCCATGGCACGCTGATGGCAGAGCGTATGTCGTGCCATCCACTTGGGTTGTGCCATCCATTTGGCAGCAGCCCATGCTATCTCCTGGGGGCAGACAGATGAGATATTGAGGCTTTTCTATTCTGATCCATTTAGGTCCTTTTCAGTAGGAGATGACAACAGTGAGGCCAAGGAATTAGGAACCTTTTCTGATGAGATTAGGTAACTGGCTTTAAAGCCAGATAATCTGCAATTGAATGGCTGAATAGCAAGGCAAAGGCGACATCCCGAGAGAGGAGTCAGAATTCGATTGAATCTGCTGCATGGTTTCCAAATTGCGCAGGCTTTCATTGTGAAGCTTGTTGGTGGATGGGCTGGGAGAGCTAGTCATGCTCGTCATGCCAATAACTCAGAATCGCACAAAGTGCACCCTGACAGATGTCCTTGCGCACCAGCTATCATTGCCAAGCAGAAGACAGGACAACAGGTAGCACAAACTCCTGGGGAAAAAAACAGGCCGTGTGCAGATGTCACTTGCCGAAGGGAAGGTTTAGAAGAATCCAAATGTAGAACCCTCAGATCTAGGCATTTCATCTGAGCCCTTCACTGTAATGGGCTGAACCAAACCCCCAGATCCAAACATGTCTCGGCTCCCAGGAAAGTTGGGAACTGGATTTAAAATGTGCAGCTCCAGCTCCTGCCTCATTTCTGCCAGAAACCAGGTAAACCCTAGGTTTGGAGGATGGCTGAAACTTGACTCTGAAATTGGAATGGCAAAGGTGTGAAACTCCCACACCAATCCACACCCAAGAAACTGATTTGCCTGTGTGAAATACATTCAGTTCCATGTTGTTGTGTGATGAAATCCAGCTGTGCCTGCCTTTCACTTGTGATTGGGCCAATCTGCAACTCCAGATCCTGAACTTCTCCAGGCTGGATCCAGATGCCAATTCTGCTTTGTTGATAAAGAGCCAGATTGATTCCTAGCAGCAGTCCTGAATGCTGGGGTGTTGGAACGCCAGGTTTGGGTTTTATAATATTAGTCCAGCCCTGCTTTGTTTTTCTTTGTAAATCACATGACAAGAGAAAAACATGCCCGGGGTAGTCATCCACTGTTCAGAACTGCTGACAAGCCACATTGCACAGTGTAGAGTCGGACCCAGAAACCACTTCGCATCTGTCAGAGCATCGCATGCGCTGTGGCGAAATAAGAGGTGATGTGCAAGACCCACTGACGTTCAGGATAGAAGGCAGAGAGAAAGCAACTGTGCAGGGTACAGAATTCATTGATAAGATCACACGTATCTGGGCTCTCATGCAGACTGACGTTCCTCTGCAGGGAAAAAATTGAGCTGTGCTTTCATGGCGCTTTTTGGGGGTAATGCTCTCTCAGGGGAATGTCATGCCTCATGAAATCAAAGTGCAACCACATTGGAAGACTACGGACAAGTGTTTCCTGTGTAGTGGTGTGTGCATATGCTCCCTTAGCCTAATTGCCCTCGGGGATGGGAGAAATCCATTTGTGAGCCACCTGTCCCCTTGGGGGTTTGAACGGGAGTGATGACTTCATCGGAGAGAACGGGAGAGAGTCTTTCTAATGCACTGCATTTGCAACAAACCGTTTCACACAAAGCTGCTCTACTCACCAGACTGGCAGGGAAGGACAGAGGAACGATTCGGGGTCAGACTTGGAGAAAGCAGAGGAGCAATTGTACTAGATGGGGATCCTTATGAACAGCCTCAGCGGGGGAGCCATGTTAGTCTGTATCTGCAACCACCGCAAAGAGCCCTGTGGCACCTTGGGCTACGTCTACACTGCACTGTTCGAAATAAGATACGCAACTTGAGCTAAGCAAATTGCGTATCTTATTTTGATCATATTTCGAAATAACCCGCTATTCCAAAATGTCCCTGACTCCTCGTGGAATGAGGTTCACAGGGATGTGAGAATAGCGAGCCCAAAATAACAGGCTTACTGTGAAGATGCGGGATAGCTATTCCAGGATACTCTGATATCCCAAAATAGTGTTGCAGTGTGGACATAGCCTTAGGGCACGTCTAGACTTGCTTTCGCTTTCGAAAGAAAATATGAAAATTTGGCACAAATTTGCATATCTTCTTCCGATTGCTTTTTCGAAAGAAGTTCTTTCGAAAAAGAAAGTAGTCTAGACATGGTTTTTTTCTCGAAAGAACCACATCTAGACTACTTTCTTTTTCGAAAAAACCTCTTTCGAAAAAGCGATCAGAAGAAGATATGCAAATCCGTGCCAAATTTGCATATTTTCTTTCAAAAGTGAAAGCTAGTCTAGACGTGCCCTTATAGACTAATGGATTTAATTGGGCATAAGCTTTTGTGGGGGAAACCCACTTTGTCAGATGCATTGGAGTGGAAATGGCAGCGGGGGGGATCTCTAGATGTACTGGTATATCAGAAGACGGGAGTTACTTATCAATGAACAGCGCTTCTCTTTACCATGGTTCCCTACCCACATGGCCCTGGGAAAGTTAGACAGCCACAATCGAGCTCAGAGCTGGGAGCATTTCACTTCCAGCTGCTGTAGGGTACGGGGTGCAAATCAGCTTAGTGCCCCTAAAGCCAACAGAGCCACATTGCTTTACAGCAGCGGAGGATTTGGTCCGACATCCAGAGATGGACACAAAGCAAACCATTGGTCTGAACAGCCCTGAATTCTGGACCTGCACCTGGAGGTCTATCCTGCGCCAAACCTAACCCCTGGACCAGTGGTCATTGAAGCCAGGCAGGAATTTTGTTTTCAAAGCCACCCATGCGTGGTGAGCATGTGCCCTGTTTGAAGGACCCAGCGTCTCTCTGGAGTCTGTAGCTATGCGGGGGCGGGGGTAAGAAGTGTCCAGATGCCAGGGTCAGGTGAGATTAGCCTGCTCCGTAATAGGTGCGCTGCGATCCCTGTGGAGTAGATCAGGAAACAGCATGGCCCAACAAAGAGAGCGTGAGACCAGCACTTCAGGAGAAAGGGGTTTTAGTCCCAGTTCTGCCACTCATTGCTATATCCTGGGCAAATCCCTTGGCCAGCTCAGTGCTTCAGTTTCCCTGTCGGTAGAATGGAGACAACGATCCTCCCTTTTGTGGCGAGCTCTGATTTCGCTGGATGAAAACTGATATTGTTCGGAGGAAGTTGTCAATTGTGCATGTCTTAGCCTGTGTGGCTGGCCGCTACGTTCGGGGGTTAGGCATGGAATCATGGGAAAATATGAGCTGAGATATTAATGCCTCTGACCACTGTAACAGTGATCATAATCACTGTGAGATAAAGATTCCACCCCCCTTAATCCCCACTCTCCTGTTGTGTTACAGGGACCCACAACTGCCTTTTCCCTTGGAGAGACCAGGCAGGAATCTATTTTGCCCCATCACAGCATCTCCCCAAACGACATGGCCCTGGTGTTGGCAATAGCCCAGGGAGAGCGATTCCAATTTGAAATATTGCACTTTGGGTCCTGCCCAGAGGAGGACTCTTCTGATGATGCCTTGCTAATTGAATTACCCCTTGTCAGGTTTGCGATGGGGGGAATGCAGGCCGTTGCGAATCCATTTGCTAGGAGGAACTGCTGTTTGGATTGAGGGTTGTTTGCTTGTTTGTTTTTTAAATGAAGTAGGAGAAATTCAGCCGGGGAGGAAAAACTTGAAATGTAGCTGGGTTGTTTTCCTCTGCACTGTTATTCAAGTGTCCTTTTCTTATCCCTCCCTCTGCCCCTGCTGTCTTGAGAGACATCTGTCACCTTTTGTGTGTATCCCCAGTGCAGCCATCATTTCAAGCTGCTTTTGTTATCTTAACAACTGGATACTCTGTGCTTCTTGCCTCCATCCCCAAAACTCGGATGAGTCCCATTTGCTGTTTGCTTAAACAGAAGGGACGCCAATAAAATTCGAAGGAGGTGGAGGAGGGGACCGGAATTGTTACGATTTGGAGCAAACCTTTCTAAAATCCTCTGCCAATTGGGAGAAAAGAGGGGGGCAAGGTTTTAACATGGAGCTTCTGGATCACTCTGCATTTACGGAGTGCACAGCCATGTACAGGTGGGGGAAAGTAACATGGTATTTAAAATGTGGCTGCAGAGCACAGTGACACATTATGTTACTGCTCTGGCACAGTTCCTTTGGAGACTCCTGTTCAAATTTGTCTTAAGCCACAAGTGAAACGAGTTTGTAGATTTCCTGTTAGACCCAACAGCGCAGAATGCATACACCCCCTGTTTGACATTTGAAAGTTGCAGAGAGGGATATTTAGGGGGAGAAAAACAGAAGGATGTCTCTTTAAAAGCCATTGACATACATGGGTCTGGGACAGCTTTAGGGAAGGACCGAGGAGAAAAGGGATAACGTTTAAGCCAGTGGTGGGCAACCAGTGGTCCATCAGGGTTCTATGTGTGGCCCAAAAGACATTTTGTTCTTGTTGCCTACATGCAGGGTTGCCAGATTCTGCTGGTTTCCATCCAGGTAGGTTTTTTCCTACGGTGTTACTAAAGTGACACACACGTAGAGCCAGGGCCCGGGAAGTGAGGTGGGTGCTGATCACACATAGCATTGACTGCGAGAGCCGTGTGCTCCCTCTGCATCCAATCAAAGTGCGGCTATGGTTCCATTGGCACCTCCCCTCACATTCTAGGCATGCAAGCACAGTGAGCAAAACTGCCCTGTCCTGCGAGACCGTCTTGTTTCCGACAAATTTGTGGCCCAGTGAGAGGAAGGAGCCCACTCATGTGGCCCCCTCACTAGCCTAGGCTCCCCATCTCTGATTTAAGCTAATAACCAGGCACTGCCCCTCTGGGCTTGGCGCCCTGGCCGTCACTTTGAAGTGATGAGCAGTCTGTGCGTAAGAGGGGCCCAGGGCATGGCTGGCGGTAGAGGGCTTCCCCTTTACCCCCTTTGCCATGCAGTCAGAAAGCAGAGCAGAAGTCCATTGTGCAGGCATTGGGGTGTTTATTGGGGTTAGTTCCCAGGCAGCATATCCCTAGTTCTACATGCCGGCAGAGCCTGCCTCCCACGATTCAGTTCCCAGTTCTGACACCGCCGAGCATTTACCCACGTCCCCTTTCCCAGCTCTGACGCCGCAGAGCCTGGCCTACGTCCCGGTTCCCCATTCCTATTTCTTGCTTCTTAGCTGGCCCAGACACCCCTGCTGCACGTGCCCCTTGTCCCACCCCTTGCAACTTATGGTCCTGTTCCCTTTTGGGGGTCGTGAGTCGGGGGTCCTCGTCCCCCTGTGGGTCCCATGGGAGTGGGAAGGAGTGAGGTTGTGTTCTGGACAAGGGCCTGGCTTTTCCTTGGCTTTTAGTGCCTCCCCTTCCCAGCCCCTTCTCTTGTCCTTCCTAACTGGTTGCTTGAACTTGGCTCAAGAGAGGAGCCAAGTAGCTTTTCAGTACCTGCTGATATATTGCACTCCCATCATGCCTTGTAACAAGTTAGCTCTTTTTAGTTGTTCCCATTATCCTACCCACAGCCCCATTTGGCCAGGCAGAAACCACATACACACAGTGTCTTTGGCCTTTGTTCACACATAGTAGTAAGGAGATAAGAGCATCAAAAGTCAACACCAAATTTCTCTCTCAGGCTAACACACAGGCTTATCTGCTGCTAGGGGGCGTGGTTTGAGGGGAGGCGGTAAGTCACTTCCGGCCATGGCTGGAGTTAAATACATAAATATTATTAAGTAATAGCTGGTCCTCCTCTAGTGCCCTCCAGGTGGGGATCTCAAACCACCCCGCAACACCCATGTGTAGCCGGGAACAGTCAGTGACATCTCCAGGTTACTGGCAGGGAAACTGAGGCACAGACCGACCTGCCTGGCATACTCGGAATCTCTGGCTGAGCGCGAGGAACAGCGCTCGGGTCTCTTGATTCCGTCTGTGCTTTAACCGTGAGTCTTTCCTCTCCCACCTCCTTGCCTTGCTGAGCCCTTCCTTTGCCTCCAGCCATTTGAAGAAAATGAGACGTTCCATAGGAGCCCATTGATTCTTCTCCTGGCCTGGAACACGGCTTTGTGCATGTGGGTGGGAAGGGAGCAGTGAGTGTCAAGTCTTGCCTGATTTAGTAGCAACGGTAAATAACACACCCGTTGGCCATATGGCATTTACATCCCGCCAACACACCCCAGCCCCAGCGGAGCACGAGTGGCGTCATCCGCCAAGGAGGGCTCCGTTTTCCTAGGGAGAGGGTCCCATGTATGGGCTGGTCTCAGTAGGAAGTCGCTCCTGTCAAAAGCATGCCAAGCTCTTTGAAGAGCCGCTCGGCTGAGAGGCCAAGGGGCATCAGCGGAGCATCCTCCTGTCAACTTTGCTCTGGCTTTGCTGGCTCCCCTCCAGGCCCCTCTGTCCCACGGTGACAGCTGTATGATAATTAGCCCTTGCTCTCTAAGCTGATGGATGGTGAATGAGAGGCAGGAGGAGGGGGCAGGCAGGTGGTCCCTAGAGTCTGGCACACTTCCTTCGCGCAGCGTTCCTGCTTTGACAGGAGCGGTGCTCGCAGCCACCCAAAAAGGAGTGGGAGGGGTGGGGAGGGGGGGGGGGGAAGACCTTGCCTTCGCTCCCATCCCACGGTGCCTCGCAGAGATGCTGCTGTAGAGAGGGCTCGAGAGGAGAGGCGCGCACAGAAGCTCCCTGCTCGCTCGGCTAGATCAGCAGAACTCTTTCCCCGCAACGGGCAGCATGAAGATTTTCGGCAGGCTTGAGTACCTCTTGGTAAGGCACTTTTCAAATGGGGAGGCTTGGCTGGGGTAGGAAGTTCAGGGGGCACTCTCCATTTGGGAGCAAGAGAACTTTGAGGGGCGTGAAGGACCAGGTCTCCCTGCTTGCTGGTGTGATAGATTAGTTAGTTCTGGATGATTATTTGCTAAGGGTGGATTTGTTGAGGTCTGCTGGTGTGACATAGACACAGAGAACGGTCCCCATGCATCACCTCCAAGAGCAGGGCGAGCAGTTATCATTAGACAATGAGAGAAACAAAAGGGCTGTAAATTGGACTTTTCCAGATCTAGCCATCAAATGTGTTTGTGCATAGTGTATGAGAATGTGTGTATCAGGGTTCCCACTTAGAACCTGTGTGTGCACATGGGCTCACAGTGTATACACAATCTACACACTTAGGCATATAAGTGATCATGTATAGAAAGTGCTTGAATATTCATATGTACTAGTAGAGTATGTACTTATATTCTTCTGTGCATATGTAAAATGTGTGTGGATTTATGCATAGGGAAATGTACACACACACACACACACACACACACAGAGAGAGAGAGAGAACATAGCCAAACAGGTCTCATATTGCATTTATTTTCATATGGTGTACATTATACACATAGACACATGCACATGTTTGTGTGTGTCCAGTAAAGTCTATATAATTGTTAAACAGAGTATAACTGAATGCTTTGCTCATTGAGAAAGCAATTTTGCATAACACCTTTCTGTCCCCTCGGAGGCGATGCACACGCAGCCTGTACATAGACCTCCGTGTGTCTTCCATTATCCTAATTGCTATTCATCAGAAATAGCATACGCAATGGGATTTGCTAATAACCAGGGTTTATACAAAACCAGAGCTGTCTATTGCCAGCTGTGCTGTACAAAGCATGAAAGCATATTGGTTATTAGAGTCCATGGAGGGGGGACTAGGTAGCAGATTGAATACCAGAACGTTAGTGAGGAATGTGATGGTAGCAGAGAGCAGCACCATAATCTCCATTCGCTCATGTGGCGCCCCCTTCAGGACAACGTTAGACCTATGTGATGGGGGTGTAAGCAAGAATCCCCAACTACAGTGGGTAGTTTCCAGAGGCCCATGGACAGTGCTCTGGCCTTTGAAGATGACCTTCCAGTGGTCACAGGGCATGGAGGGCGTCTCCACATGTCCTGTTACAGCTATTCACTTTATCAGGAAGTTTATTGAATTTGATCTGTCTCCTTCCCTGCATGCATGGCTGGCTCCACATAAGCAACTGGACAAATGCCTCTGCCACAGCCAGTGCCAGGAGTCACTGTGGAGACAGACAAGCAGCTTCTTAAAGGACCAGCCCTTGAAAGAACCTTTGACTTTTTTTTTCAATGCCCCTTTGTACAAGATCGTGTCTGTGTTGGGTTTTTCCCCCCTTCCCATTCGCCAGTTTGAAAGTATCCACGTCTAGGCCTTTTTCACATCCCTCTCTTGGAATCTGTTACCTCATTGTCATTGCTTCATTGGCATTCAATGCGCTCCCATGGAAACCATTGTGATGTCATTTCTAAAAGGCCCTCCGTTCCCAGGCAGCCTTGGGTGTAAATTCAAAGTGATGGGGCAGGGAGAAGGGGCACAGAGGGGTAGGATCGATGTGATTTATTGAAGCGGCATGAAAGGAAAGAGAACAGATGATGGAGGAAATGTGGATCTTATTTCTTGTGTCTGAGGGTGGCTTTATTTTAACATTGTGTGCTCCAAAACACAGAGGGTACCTTACTATTGCGTGGACACTTGTAGCCAGACCCAATGCATTCAGAACCCAATGCATTTGTCATTACCGAATGACGGGAGGCACTCACTCCATATGGATGAATAAGGATAAAACACATGGATGGCTAAATTAATGAGTAGCTCGCTTGTAATCAATAGATCTCAATGCATTTTACAAAAGAACTCAGAATCATCATTCTCCTTTTACATATGGAGAAACTGAGGCACAGAAAGGCAAAGTGATTTGCCCAAGGTCACCCAGCTGGCCTATGGCAGAGCCAGGCTTGGAGTCCAGCTCTCCTGGGCCTAGGCCAGTGTTCGCTGCACAAGGCCATGAGATAGATATAGCGAACCAGCATTAAAACCAAAACCAGCTTTCTTTAAGGTTCTTGCACTGCAGTGATGTTAAGGTTCTGACAAAAGGCGGCTTATTAAAATCAAGCTGAGTCTCCATCCATAACTTGTGCAGTGACGTGTAAGAGATGGCACAGCAGCAGGGGCTGGAGAGGAAGCAAGCGCGCAATCCCCTTGTCTTGTTCCATCAAACCCTTCAGAGTGTGATTGTAAGGGAAAGCCACTCGGTTTACGAGGCAGAAAGGTGATTTTCTTCTCACTCCATCTATGGTTGGAAAGTCCAACTGGGCTTATTGCATCCATTGTTGGTCGGGGGAGATGGTGTTGTTTTGCACATTTGCTGTGCCACACCCTGATGTTGTTTGAACACAGTTCAAGAGCTGCGGTAGCCAAATGGGATTGGGGGCAAATGAGGACTTTTAGGGTATGTCTACACTGCACAGTTATTTCGGAATAAGCTATTCTGGAATAGTTATTCCGAAATAGCTTATTTCAAAATAGCACGTCTACACTGCAGAGAAGCCTCAAAATGAGTCCGAGGCAGGCTTCCCTAATGTAGACATGCTATCTCGATTTAGAGCCCCAGGAGGAATAACTTAGAATGGCCCTGGTGAGGGGCTATTTTGAAGTAGCAGAAGTGGAGCGTCTACGCACACCTTATTTCGAAATAGCTATTTCGGAATAGGCGTTAGTCTTCGTAGAATGAGGTTTACAGAAGTCGGAATAAGCCATCTGTTATTTTGAAATTATTTCAAAATAACGGAATTGCTGTGTAGATACTCGCTTACAGCCGTTATTCCAAAATAACTTTGCTGTGTAGACACACCCTTACTGTTGACCGCAGGAAATCTCATGCCCTATTCTTGTCATGCATTTGGAAAGGAGACATTTGGTGGCTCACAGTGTTTACACTAAATGAAAAGGCCAGATTCTGACCTCATTTCTGCAAGTGTCTTTCTGGAGTAATTCCACTAAAGCTGGTAGATGGCTTGAAGTGAGATCAGAATCCCTTGTGTCTCTTTTTGTGAGGCTACATAAAAAGCGTCCACAAAGAAGACCATATACCCCCTTTCTGGTAAGTGAATTTGGGGCTGAGTGGACCCCGTTAAGTGGGAGCCTTACAGCATAGCCTCTCTGGCTAATTGGGCATCATGCTGTCTTTACAAGAAATGACTCAGTCTCATCCCATTATATCTCCTCCTTCTCCATCGGTATTGTTCTTATTATTATGATACCTCTCCGGCAAGCTGGCATCTCTGAACATGGAAATAACTCATCGTAATGAGACTGAAGTGCGTGTTGCCTAGTAACACAGCATTACTAGAGTCTCCATGCACTGAGCTGGTAAAGGCACTTAAGTTAATGGTGTTGCTTTTTACTGTAGTATGGTTGGGCCTCTTGAATCTAGCAGCGTGGAGAGAAATATTTATGCCCAAGAGCATACATTGATGGATTCCAAGGCCAGAAGGGACCATTATGATCCTCTAGTCTGACTTGCTGTATAGCTGAGATCAGAGAACTTCCCCCCCAAAAATTCCAAGAGCAGAGCTTTAAAAATAAAAAATCCCATCTTGATTTAAAAATAGCCAGTGATGGAAAACCCATCATGGCCCTTTGTAAATTGCTGCAATGGTTAATTGCTCTCACCATTAAAAATGAATGCCTTATTCCCAGCCTGAATTTCCCTGGCTTTAACTTCCTGCCATAGGACCATGTTGTACCTTTCTCTGGATCATGTCATACTAAGCAGGAGCTGGATACAGAGGACTTCATAATGGTGAAGGCAGCTTGCAGAAAGAACTGTTTAGGGTTGGAAGTAATTCAGGATCTGGTTTCTATCAGGCAGAAGATACTGCCCTCAGCTGGTAGCAGAATTCCATGAGGGTTTTCTGGGAACAGTTACTGTAGCCCTGTGGTTTGCCCACATGCGACTACAATCCATGGATGCTGTCTGGCACAGCAATGCCAAACCCAGGAAGTGAGAGAGAGAGAGAATGAGAAATGGATGTGACTGGCAATCTGTTTGCCAGGTGAATAAGGAGCTAACTGGAAACAGGATTGGTGATTTCTTTCCTCCCTCCTGGAAACACCACCAGTTGCCCCGATTCCTGACTGCATGGTGAATGAGATTGCACTTGAGGCTGGACATTTTCAGCCATCAAGTTATCAAGCCACCCACACGATCTCTCTCTGGCTGCTCGTGTAGCCACAGCTTTCACTGGAGCAGAAGCAGCGGTTAACTGCATGCGCATTACTAAGACTAGAAAAGCTAAGGATACTGGCCGGGAGCATAATTAATGGCTCTCCATTATTGCTGTGGCCTGCTAAGGCAAGGCGTTGCAGGAATGTTGTGTGCGATAGAGGATTCTGCTGGTTTAGTTTTTCAGGGGTGTTGTGTGAAAATATGCCCAGCAGGAGGCAGCGACCTTTTTATAAAAAAAACAAATCACTTAGTACTATCTTCCAAAAAGGTCTTATTTTGCCTAAACGTGACTGATAAACGTCTGTGCCAGGAAACTGGAAGAATTTGATGCGACAGTGAAGTGTCACTCTGATTTCAGCCCCCTTCCCTCGCCCCCCCCAGAATAGTGAGGTGGGAAATGCCCGAACTAAGTGAATTTGTGAACACTTTCTCAGGCCATAAGACAAGCCAAAACACTGTGGAGAGGAATGTTAATAGCCAGGACAGTGAGAGACAGAGATCACTAAATGAAACCAGACAGAGCAAGCTTCTCGGGGCGTCTTCTATCCTGCACCACCTCAGCTGTTCCCAGGCTAATGCTTAACACAGCTCCGCCCGTGTACCCCACTCCGGACCTCCAGCACTCTCTGCTCTTACTGTCCGGGTCCAGATCTGCCAGTGGTCCACCAGCTGATGTGTTCAGCTGTGCCAGGCCTGGAACACTACTCTGCTTTGCCATCACACCTGAGTCTGACCTACAACCCCCTCTGTGCTTTAAGCCTCTGGACCAGAATCTGGCCATCATGAGTGTTACTTCCAAAAGGGGATGTACTTTCAAGAGGCAAACCAGCCTCCACTGACAACACAGGCTGAGACCAGCCAACTTATTTTTTCTTGTAACCTAATCATGGATTAGAACATGGTCTTCAGTGGGGGGAAGGCAGCTTTAAATAAGCTCAGAGCTACAGAGCCTTCTTAGACAAGTTCATGTTTTCCTACTGGAGATGCTCATGGTCCTGACACCAATGTGCTGCTTTGGTGTTATGGGTTCCCACTTCATCTGGGTATTTTTACCAGGGTCATCCCCATCACTCTAGTTACAAGCACTGAGTGGCACCCACAGCCCCAGATGTGTTTTCTCAACATGTTTCCATCTGCAGGACTTCTCCTATGACGACTCCAAGGTGGAATTTAATGTCGATGCCCCCAATGGCGTGGTGATGGAAGGGTACCTCTTCAAGAGAGCAAGCAATGCTTTCAAAACATGGAATCGGTAAGTAACAATGTGCAGCCCAGTGGATAACTTGGTGAGGGCTCTGAAGACCTCTCCAGACCTGCAGCACACTCACTGCCTTTGTGATATCTCTGAGCACGTATTTTTGCATAAGAGGCCTCATCAGCTCCCGGCCCACACAGCGCAGGAAGGTTGGGCTGACACAGGGTGGTCTGTCAGTGCAGCATCACTTAACTCCTTTTGAGCTGAGCTTGTGAAGTCACTTAATGTAAGAAGGGTCCAGTGATACTGGTGTGTTCTAGACAGAAAGGGTTCGGCTCAGTAAACGCTATGTATTTTGTGGGAGGGAAGATTGTCTGCAGAACAAACTGACTTCACCTGGCCCTGAAACTGTTTGTGGGACCATTCAGCCCTCCCACTGAAAATCAGTAAGTCTTTCTGGTGTTAGCACTTCTTTATTTTACCAGCTACCGGCAGTCTGGTCCAGCTGGGCCTATGGTCACCATGGGAACAGTAGTGTGGGAGACCGTGCATGCATTGGGAATAGCCTGCTTTTTTCTTTGCTGAGAACTGGTACGGTCCTCAAGGGGGACGAGCACAGCCAGCCCGCCTGCAGTTTGCTGTTGCTTGCTAAATGCCAGCAGACGTGACAGCGAGCGCCTTCCATCTCGGGACAACCACCAGGTTTCATGCAGGGAACACAGGACACAAAGCAGCTGGAGTCTGGCCCTAGGGAAGCCGTAGGCTTGTAATCATCAAGAGGAACATCTAACGCAGCAGGACAAGCCTGGCTTTTGAGAGCTGCTGGTATCCAACCTCCCTGGGAGCCTGGAAATGTCGGGTGTGCAGCTGTGAGCTGGTTCCTCTGGGCAGTGCTTTGTCTCTCTGTCACATAGAAATATTTTAGAGGATGAGTCGTTGGGGATGCAATTTAATAAATGTCTCCTGCGTGGCTCTAGTGGCTCCCTAGCTCCCATGGACTTAGGTGAAGTGAAAGCAAAGAGGGTTCCGGGTTCTTTCCTCAGTGAATATTTGTGTGTGACTAGTAACCCTTGGGACAGTCAATGGGCCTGATTTATGCTCGCGCAGCTGAAAGTAGAATTCAGACCTCTGGTTTCAGTGCATAAAATTTAGACCTCTGGTTTTAGTGCCCCTATGCCTCGCTGGTGTTTTCCCCTCTCACCTGGCAGTGCAATGATATAATAGTTGGAGGTCACCTGCCTGTCCAAGTTCAGGGTAATTTCTGCAGCTTGGTGGAGCTGTGCATCATTGGAACCAACTAGCAGCTCACAATACCCCTGTATTTTTGTGCCAAAATGGTTGGTTTTATGCCTAGAGACAGATGAGATGGAGTAAGCCCCTTCCTCCCAAAGCCTTCACCCCCAGCCATATCAAATACATTTTGTTCTGTGCACCGAGGCATGTGCGGGTGTGCACCACCAATAAACACACACTGCCAGCTGTGGGTGCTCTGCTAATCAGCTGGGTGGCCTTTGAATCTCCCAGGTGGCGTTCGGCTTACAGGGAACATTGCCCCTAGCTCGGCCTTCTTTACAGTTCCAAACCAGTTTGTCGGCTTGCCCTTTGCGTGACATTCAAGTGCATTCTCTGCTCTTCGAGGTTTCCTGAGGGACCAGAAGCCAAAGTGCCAGATTCTGGAGAGGCCAGCTGCCCTGGTGAGGTTTGCAGCCCTGTGCTGCAGAGGCTTGGCTATGGTGCTCGCTAACCTAGGACCTACAGGGCACTCCTCTGAGCTGAATTTATGAACCATTTGGGAGTTTCGCCGCAGCATTTCTGATGCAGTTTTTCCTCGAATCTCAGGCTCTCCCATGGTGTCTTTCACTCAGCAGAGCCAGGCTTCCTGATGCAAAAGCACTCCTCTTCCCCGCCATTCCAGAATGCATCAGGTCAAATGTGATCAATGGTTACAGTGCAGGGATGGGTGTTTCTAAGTGAGTCCCCTTCTCTCCCCTGCTGACGATCCAGGGGAGGTCTGAGAAATATACCCCATTCCACCCAAGGCAGCTATTCCTATCCCCCCATAGCCCAACTGTTCACAGCCAGGCACATCCCCCCTGACCGTGGGTGGGAAGATACCAATGGGGCTGCAAGGGGCCCTGGGAAGAAGTCCCTGTTAGAAACATACACAGAAGAAAACGGGATGAAGACGACCCCTGGAGGTCAGAATGAGATCCAGCACCGTATTCCAGCGCATCCCCGGATGCTAGTGCCCCAGCTAAGCAGCCAAACAAGAGGCAGTACAGAGCGAGCCATGACGAGCAGCACCCAGGATCAAACAGCTGGGAAGGGAACCTTGCACTCGGCTTCATGTCACTGCACAGCGGCTTGAGAATATGCCATTGCCGCTGCTGGAGCTGTCACCAGGTGGAGCTCAAAGATCCAGACTCGCTTAGGAGCTGATCAAAGGGGGCTTCCACGCAGGCAGACTTGCCTCCAGGCTGCACGCTGCTCTGTTTCCTGGCAGATGCATCAAGTCCTTCACTGTAAGCACCTTTTCTCTCTGAGCAACGTCTCCGCAAAGGAGCTGAAAAAGCCTCTCTTGCCTCATTTTCCCAGGGCACCAACTTCCTTTGCATGGCAAGCATAGGGGAGATGCTTAAAATAACCCACCGTCTCTAGCGCAGCTGCAGCGTGGCTTCTTCTAAACCCGGGAGGATGTTCAGGCTGACTCAAGTGCTCTTACTTAGAAATGTGATGCAGATGGTTTGCGATAAATCCAGGGTTTTGTTGGCTCAAACAGAGGGCCACACATGGTGCAGACACAACGTAGGCAGCTCCTTTGAAAACCCGACCCAGAACATCCAGATTCAAGGCTGTTGAGCCCTCCCCTTCCCCTGGTGCGTGCCCACATATTTCAGCCGCCATGGGATGTAATAATATGTCTTGCTGTCAGCGTCCTCGGCCCCCCCCAGTGGCAAAAAGAGGGTCTTTGTGCCTAAATCACAGGAATGCAGTGAGAACACCTGGGTTATAATCCCATCTCTGATGCTGGATCTTTGTGTCTTGGGCAAAGCATGTAACCCGGGTGTGCACGCGCCATAGTTTCTCCAGCTGTAAAGCGCTCTTCAGTGCTATGGTGGTACGTGCCGTACGCGCCTTAGCTAAGCCATGAAGTGGGGGACGGACGGATGGGCCGCACGGAGGCTCAGAGGTCTTCGGCCACATGAGGTAAGGCCTAGCAACGCAACTCAATGGCATTCCGCTATCTGTGAGGTGATCACTTTTGAAGACAGCAGCTGATCAGTCCACACGTTTCCGAGAATGTCCTAGGCATCCCTGGGCAGAGCCCTGCAGATTTTGGCAAAAGTCAGAAAACCAGAAAGGCCTGATTGCCGCCAGTCAAACTGTCAGGGTTCAGTAGGCTCTCAAGACGAGGGTGGGGCAATGCTGTCACACAGGCCAGTGGCTGGGAGCAAAGTCGCTCTGGATATGTGGTGGAGGCAGTGACCTCACAAATGCCCGTGGTTGGGGAGCAGGGTCACTGTGGGTCGGGGGGAAAGGCAGGGATTGTAGGCTTGGGGCGAAAGGTTGGGGTTAGGGCTCAGGCATCACAGAGCATCCTCTGCCTGCCACACCAGTGGGCCCACTGGCAGTGTGATGTTAATTGAAACCAGGCCTCTGGAAGTCTTTTGCCCTCCCCTCTACTCCCTGGCCTGCCCGTTCTCCCCAGGGTGGCCCTGTCATCCCCACTCCTCTCAGCCAGGCTTCTGCCCCCAAACTCCCAAGTGAGGGGGCAGTAAGAGGCGTGGCCCACTTAAGAAACAATGTAGACAACTCCTCCCCCTCTTTCTTCCTGTGTGTGAATCTTTCTATAGCAGTCTCCAGGACACTGTCACCCCGGTGCCTCCATGCCAAATGCCATAATTCGTTAACGTTGCAAAGCACTTCTTTAGTCTCCGAAGGAAGATAAGTCTGATTCCCGCACCGGTATTCCCCACCACCCCAAAGTCAATGGCACATGTTGTGAGTGCAGAGATGTCTTGTTCAGCAGGCTGCTTCTCCCGCCTCAGCTTTCGCCCTGTTCGTTTGCTCTGACGCCTCTTCTTTCCTCTCTCTCCTCAGGAGGTGGTTCTCCATACAGAACAGCCAGCTGGTATACCAGAAGAAGCTAAAGGTCAGTGAGCATAGCTCCGATGACATTAGCAGATTAGCCAACTTGTCTGCTGCCCTGGGGACTTTGGCACTGTGGAGGGCAGAGGGGGGAAGAAGAATTGGATCCGAGGAAGGTCTGACAGCAAGCCTGGTCTGAAATTTCCTCTCAGATAATATTACACTCAGAATCCAAGCTGCTCTGACAACCAAAGGACAGTGGCTGGTAATGTCCCCAGTCTTGCTGCCCCGTGGAATAGCAGAGAGGTGGTGTGTCGAATAGCCTTGTTGCTATCTGTGTTTGCTATCCCATGTTTGGATTGCATGTGCCCAGATTCACTAGGAAGGACAATTCCAAGGGGCAATCTCTCCATTCCAGCCTGCTAAATCGGCAGGGCTCGGAAAGTGGGCTTGGTTACTCCTTTGGCTGGCTGAGAGGAAAAAGGGAAGGAGACAGCACCGTCGCACTCTGAAATCCAGCACCCTGGCAAAGTCAGTGGGGCTTCCCTCTGAGCTGGTAATTCCTAGGCTGGGGTCTGATTGTTATTAATTTTTATAATCATAGCACTTGGAGTCACAGATCACACGCACTCCATGGTGCTAGGCTCGGTACAAACAGAGACCAAAAAGACAGCCTTTGCCCCCAAAGAGTTTGCAATCTCAACAGACAACAGGCAACAACAAATAGATTCTAACAGACATACAGGGAAGTACAAGGAAACAGTGAGACAACATTGGTCAGTATGATAAGCTGCACCTGACACCCACTGATGGTCAGTTGCCAGTTGTATTGTTGGTGGATTTGGTAGGGAATTGGAAACACAATGGCTACGTCTAGACTGGCATGATTTTCCACAAATGCTTTTAACGGAAAAGTTTTTCCTTTAAAAGCATTTGCGGAAAAGAGCGTCTAGATTGGCACAGACGCTTTTGCGCAAAAGCACTTTTTGCGGAAAAGCGCCTGTGTCAATCTAGATGCGTTTTATAAGAAAGCCCCGATCGCCATTTTAGCCATCGGGGCTTTTTGTGCATAAAACACTTTTAGCTTTCTACACTGGCCCTCTTGCGCAAATACATTTGCGCAAGAGGGCTTTTGACCGAATGGGAGCGTCATTGTATTTGTGCAAGAAGCACTGATTTTGTACATTACAAAGTCAGTGCTCTTGTGCAAATTCAAGTGCTAGTGTAGACAGCTGGCAAGTTTTTCCACAAAAGCGGCTGCTTTTGCGGAAAAACTTGCCAGTCTAGACACAGCCAATGATCACCCCATCATCAACAATAACACCCATTCCTTCTCCCTCCCCAATTTCCCTCTTCCCCACACAAAATCCTTTGTCCAAAACTTAAGACAAATTGTCTCTGAATTATGCAAAGTTTCAATTGCCTCGTTCCTCCAATTAGTTATCATATCCCTGCTCTTTGGGATCCCTGCCGGTACAGGATGTGCTTAAAAATACCATGAAATAATAATCTGTAAAGTATTTCCAGCCTGGCCATAGGCTGGAAGCACCAGAAACTTTATGAGAGAACCAGCAGCCATGAGATTTGCCTCCCCAGTCTTGCAGACCAAAGAAGGGTGGCTGGGTCAGCGAAAGTGCTGACCCTTCACGCTGAAGAATGAATGCTCTGGACAGGGGAACTGGTGAGGTGGGGAAGAGCTCTGTGGAAGGCCTGAATCAGATGGAGATTCGGAGAGGTGTGTCAACTCACCCGCTCTCCTTCTTTCAGGATGTCCTCACGGTGGTGGTGGAAGACCTGCGGCTCTGCACTGTCAAGCCCTGTGAAGACATAGAGAGAAGATTTTGCTTTGAGGTCGTCTCGCCTACCAAGTGAGTTTAGTGCTTCTGCTAAGCCACAGACTGCAATGCTGTGATTTGTGTGTGGGGTTGTAAGATACCCAGCAAGTAGATTCCAACCTGGGGACCTCCTTGTCGGCACTCAGAGTTGCAGTTCTATCGGCTGTCGATTTTTTTCAACCAGACGCTGAGCGGTGTTTGGTGATAGCCTGTCGGATGGGGAGCTGCTAACGCTGATGAATAATGCTCAAGGGGAATTTACAAGGGTCTGGGCCTGCCTGGCTGTATTCCCTCACAAAGTGTTGAGTCACCAGCATGGCTCTCCATGAAGCAACCAGCTGCTGGGGGCATTAGAAACATCAGAGCAGAGGGAGCATGCATGTGAGGGGAAGTAGGAGGGAGCTGATAAGTCAGGGGAATGGTGAAGCAGGGGGAGCATGAGTGTGTTTTCAGGCATGGGTATGTTTGGGAAGAGGAGGGATTTTCTGTGTGGGTGAAAGAGGAGGAAGAGGGAGCATGTGGTGAGTGGGAGGATGAAGGGGGCGGATGAGGGAGGATAATTGTGAGGTGAGGAGTGGAGCAGCAAATGAGAGGAGGGAGGGTGGGGGGAGAGAGTGGGTGGGAATAGGGGCATGTGTGTGGGGAGGGTTGCAAGTATGTGAGGAGGAGAAGCTGAGCTGTACGTGTGGCTGGTGGTGCCCCTAATGTATTCCCCCCGTCTACAGGAGTGTGTGTCTGATCAGGAGACTGTGGTGCTGTCACCCCTTAAAGGGCAGGCTGAGCCCCTGGGGATTTGGGGGGCAATAGCTCTGACATGAGGGGATGCAAGGTGTTTTTGAGCCTCACTGCCCTGCAGAGGGGGCTCATGGAGGTGCCTACTCTGATACCTAATGAGGGCAGCACTGTGGGCAGTGAACAGCCGGTGTGAGGGAAGCAAGGCTCAGGCTGAGGAGAGAAGCTGTCACATTCCTGTTTTCCACCCACCCGACACGTATGCGGGGGCGAAAGCAGGGCTGCCTTAATGATCTTCGGCAGGATGAGGAGGAAGGACTTCTCTGCGGTTAATTTTGCCTCAAACTGCACTGGGTAACTTTGCCTCCTTACCACATATCTCCAAACCGTACTGGTGAAGCTAGGCTGTGAGGATGGTCATAAATTCAGGTGCCTCGCCACAGCTCCCCAGACCCCCTGCCCTGCGTCCTCCTGCCAACCAGCATCTCGTGTGCCTTTTCCCCACCCAGGAGCTGCATGCTGCAGGCTGACTCGGAGAAGCTGCGCCAAGCCTGGATCCAAGCGGTTCAGGCCAGCATTGCCTCTGCTTACCGAGAGAGCCCAGACAGCTACTACATCGAGGTGAGGCCAGGGGCAGGGACAGGCACTCACAGTCTTCTCGCAGTGTCGCTCCTGGGCACATGTGGTCTGCTAGCATGCGCGGGGAGCTGCTGAGCCTACGAGTGGCCCTAAAACTTTCCCTCTGCCCGGGGGCGTGGGGCTGATGACAGCGCCAACCCAAAGGCAACTGTGGTAGCTTACACAGCGGGGACGGGCAGGATGGGGGGGGTGATGGAGTGCAGACTGGAAACCCCCCACCTTCCTCCTGTCCTACAGAGGAACACTGAGGGGAGTCCATTCTCTCGGTAAAATGAGAGGAACACAAAGCAGAGACACGTTAGACACCATGCAGTCATTTGTGATGCCTGTTTGCAGTGGTGTGCATGGTGCGGGGTGGGCAGGGAGGGTGCACTGTGGGCGCCATCTGGTGGCAGAAGGCAGTAGCACAGGCAAAAGATTCCCTTCCCTTCCTTCACATTAGCAAACTCCAGTGGAAAAACTTAAAAAACAACAAATGGTCTGGTAGCACTTTACAGACTAACAAAACATGTAGATGGGATCATGAGCTTTCGTGGGCACAGCCCACTTCTTCAGATGACCCTATGGAAAGGGAAGGAACAGATCCATGTCTCCTCCTACCACCTCTCCCTCAGCTGACACAAGTTCACGTTTGCCCAGCTGACATTTTTCATCTGTGACTGCCCTCGCACAAAGCCATCAGCAGAATTGTAATGCCACCCCCCCGGGTGATGCTGGTGTCCCCCTGTAATGGCAGAGCTAATCATAGCTAACCCATCAGCCTGCACACATGGAACTCCCCACCATCTGTCCACCGGGAGAGGCTGTGCTGCAGGGCACACAATGAGTCCCCTCCTCTCTCTGCAGAGACTGGACCGAACCGCCTCCCCTTCCACGAGCAGCATCGACTCTGCCACAGACTCCCGGGAACGCAGTATGAAGGGGGAGAGCATCCTGCAGAGGGTCCAGAGCATCCCTTGAAATGACCAGTGCTGTGACTGCGGCCAGGCGGATCCCCGATGGGCCAGTATCAACCTGGGCATTCTGCTGTGCATCGAGTGCTCTGGGATCCACAGGTACCGTGGGTGAGGGCCTGGGGGAAGGGAGGTCAATTTTGCCAGCACTTCCACTGCTTGCTGGGCTCTTAGAAAACATTGAAGGGTAAATTGGAGCTAAATAACAGCACTGAACACTGAGAGCTGGGGGCTGTAAACAAACTTTATGGGAGCCGGGAAACTTGGCCGCACCTGCTAAGTGGACGTCCGGCTAACTCAAATCATGCCGGATCGCAGAAGTTGCTGGACCAGAGAGTGCCAGACTAGGGAGGTTCAGACTGTATATATTTCTGTATAGCTACACGTATTATTTTCTATCTGCAGCATACAGAGTATTGATATATGTAAAGGAACTAGCACAAGTCCCACTATGAAATACTAGCTAGCCAGGAGTGTAATTTCTTGGCTGTGCTAACAATACTTAGCATTTTTCATCGACAGAGCATTTTACAGTCACCAACTAATGACATCTTCAACAGCTAGAGGAGCTAATATTGTCTCTACTGCTGCTAGCTCCCCTGTGCTAGAATTGATGAAGAACTTGACTCCCAGTTTTAACCACTCAGGAGCTCTCGACTCTGTTCCCAACTGCTTCGCGTACTTACTCTGTGACCCTGGGGAAGTGACTTACCCTGTTTGTGCCTTGCTGGCTACTTTTCTAAAATAGGGATAGTCCTTGCACACTTTTGTAAAGTGCTTTGAGATCCTTGGGGTACAAGTTGCTATATATGTACAAATTGTTATTATTAATTATTATTATTAATAATAATAATAATAACAAACTATGTGTGTGTTGTGCAACCCAATTCTAGACACTGAGTGTGAGAAATTGGGATGGTGGGGCAAGGGGGAGTAATAAGTGCCTATATTAGACAAAGCCCCAGATATCAGGACAATCCTAATAAAATCAAGACATCTGGTCACCCTACTCAGCTCTCACAAACAGCCCTGCAATAACAAGCTGGCACTCACATGTACAGGTGGAATACAAGTGTCACAAAGACAACCTGTTTCCATTCCAGGTTTCCTAGCAGTGCCTGTGAGTAGGGAGAATAAAAGTAAAAAGAATTCATTGACAAATAACACCCCTGAGTGCCTTTTTCTTTTGAAGAATTAACTGGAACAGGAAAGGGATTAGTTCTGTATGTGTGACATTCTCTCCCTCTTTCAATCAGTGCCTTTTGCTATATACATCCGCAGCGTGTTTGCCCTCCTTCAGCCTGTGATCCACTAGCCATTCTGCGTTGATGTACAGGCCGTCCTCGCTATAAGTCCAAGATACGTTCCAAAAAACTTGGACTTAAGTGAAACAACTTAAAGCGGAGACTTTTTTTCCTGCGGC
Organism: Rafetus swinhoei; assembly: GCA_019425775.1. Taxonomy (NCBI): domain Eukaryota; kingdom Metazoa; phylum Chordata; order Testudines; family Trionychidae; genus Rafetus; species Rafetus swinhoei. Next base: position 9,945,084 of record CM033441.1, read on the forward strand.
TGACTTCCATTTGCACAAATTGTTTTCTTGAGTTTTTTGCATGACTTAAGAGCGGGGAATGGGAGGACTTGTAACTCATCAGTTCCTACAAGCATCAGTGACTTTCATGAGGAACGGATGTACACCGGGGCGACTTATAACAGGGATGCCCTGTACAGAGTCTGTTTTGCAGCCAGTAACCTGTCTCTGTCTCCCCTTTCCTTCTCTAGGAGTCTGGGCGTTCACTGTTCCAAAGTCCGCTCTCTCACCCTGGATTCCTGGGAGCCAGAGTTACTGAAAGTGAGTGCTGATTTTCAGAGCCAGGAGGCTGAGGAAGTAGGGAGAGGGGAAGCCAGAGGGTGCTGAGGGTAAGCTGGGAGGAGGCCGCTTTACTGACCTGCTTTGTCCCTCGCTTGGTGTATCGCAGCTAATGTGCGAGCTGGGGAACAGCACCATGAACCAGATTTATGAGGCTCAGTGTGAAGAGCTGGGACTTAAGAAGCCCACTGCAGGGAGCTCCAGGTAAGTCAGAGCCCCTCCAGCTCAGTCCGGTTTCGGGATGTCTCCCCACCTCTCTGAATTTGAGGTTCAGGCCAGCAGGGGGTCAGTATATCTTCAGGGAAGTGTGGCAAATGGAGTGGGAGATCAGCTCAGCCCGACACATGCCAGCTACACAGCATGGCCTGCTGTTGGCTGCCCCAGAGAACAAGCCGCGCTGAACCGTTCTGCTGTTCTTGGAAACAGGGACTATGTTTAGGTCTTTATGACAGATCTTGTTGCCCTGCTCCCTTCACAGTGCCAGCATCCTTGAAAACACTCCCATCTGCCCAGCCAGGCTCTGGCCTCTGCCTTCAGCCCCTTTCAGAGAGCTGCCGCTCCAGAGCACGGCCTCCAGACTAGACCTGATGTCACTGGGAGCTGCGGTTGCTCAGCATCTCTGAAAACCAGGCCATATGTTTAAGTGCCTGATGTTTGGCCCCCCACGCTGGAGGATTCTGCCTTTAGTGACATGCCCAAGGCTACGGAGTGAGCCAGTGGCAGAGCTAGGAACAGACCCCACCCCCGGTGTCCTGACTTTCAGTTCCTGGTTCTTCCTGGCCTCAACTCTCCCGTAGTCATTTGTACAACCTGACTAACTCAGGCTGCGCCTGGTCTAACGGCTGGGGAACCAGGCCTAAGGTGCTCCGCACTGGGCCCCTGAACCTGGCAGCATCCCTGCTGTGTCTCACTCTGCGATACATTTTCCTAAGCATCAGGGGCATAAACTGTCCCAGAGCCTCGGAGATCAGCCCCTGCCCATGTGCCATCAGGGTTCGACGAGTCACAGTGTGAGAAGAGCCTGGGGTTGCCAGGCTTCCTCGCTGGTAGGTTTAAATGAGCCACGCCCCTTCCCAAAGCAGCAGAGCAAATGCCTTTTCCTGCACTGCCCTTAGGCAAGATAAGGAAGCTTGGATCAAGGTCAAGTATGTGGAGAAGAAGTTCCTCAAGAAGCTGCCTACTGGGGAGGCCCTGGCAGAGAGCGAGAGGAAACCCCGGCGCTGGAGTGTGAAGAAATGCCAGAGGCACAACAGCACCACAAAAGCACCCACGGCTCGAAGGAAGTACCGGCATGAGGCGGGAAATGCATCGCCAGCCCCACTCCCATCTGGTGGGAACCTACTTTCCTATGTCATACGCTACAGCTTTCCCTCCATCCCCACTTGTGTGTATGTGTGTACGAGTGCGTGTGTGCATGGCACACAGTGGTGTCCTCTACAGTACATAGACCTGATAAAGTGTCCGTGTCCCTATCTCCCCCTTGTGGCTGCAGCCTGCAGAGGCTATAAAACCCAATACTACTGCACAAGCATATCCCTCTTCGCACAGCTTACCTAGGGAATTTCCTAACAAGCTGTATCTTTCTAACAAAGCTTCTTTGTAGTAGAGGATGGGACCATTCCACTGATGTGACCAGCAGGCTCTTTATTCTGCTTCCTTTATACCACAATGTTCTGTTCTTTCATTAGGTTCAAACCTCTTTTGTTGTATTTACTCAACTGGCTCAGAATAGTGTCTGGGGGCAAGGCTGGCCTTACCATGAGGCGAACTGAGGCGGTCGCCTCAGGTGCCAGACTATGGGGGGGGCGTCACTAGGACCCAGACTGTAGAAAATTGTGTCTGCTGCTGGTGCAGCGAGGGGGCACGAGGGCGTCATTTGAGCTCCCCACCTCAGGTGCCAAAATGTTGTGAGCCGGCCCTGTCTGGGGGTTACCCACTGCCCAAAATGTCATGGAATGGTGGTGATTTTACCACATCCTCTATTCTCCTTGCTTGTTAACTGGATAGATTTGTCAACTTTCAGGCTCCGCTTATACAAGTGCAACCCTGGGTGTGTTTCCCACCACCACCATATTTAACAATCTCTCCTTGCAAACAGCTGCCACTCTGGAGAGGAAATTCCGGCGAGACTCTCTCTTCTGCCCCGACGAGCTGGACTCCCTCTTCTCATACTTTGACACTGGTGCCGGCTCAGGACCACGCAGTAAGTACAAATAACACAGCTCTGCGCTCGGCACGTCTTTGCCTCCCACCACTTCTAGGGCACGTGTATTGCTCCTGGCCGATGGCGAGGTATCTGTCTCACTGCGGACCAAATCACATACACACCGGGGTCAGTGTTTCAAGAGAGAGACGGGGAGTTAACGTGCACAAACCCCAACCCATTGCCCTCTTTACTCCACTGTTTGTTTGTGTTTTAATCTCGTTCCAGTCAATCCCAGGCATTTGTATTTTGCTGAATGGGATTTTTTTTCCGCGCTCTGTACCCCCATCCTGTGCATTTCACCAGCTTTTTCAATTTTTTTTTAGCAAGTCTTATTGCTAATTTTTTTTTTTTTTTTTTTTTTGCGTGTGTTTGTGACGATTAACTCCCCTCACATTCCGTCCACCTTCCTCTTAGGTGCCAGCCACATCTCTATGCAGCACCCGCTGGCAGCTGGCCCCTGGAGTGGCATTGGTCCCGGTGGGAGCGGTATGCCGTTCCTCCTGGACGGAGGTAAGGTGACGCCCTAGCAGCTAGCAGCAAAAGAGCCCCAAAGATATGACTTGTTCCAACCAAAACTTGGCTGTATTTTTTGCAATCGCATCATTGGAACTCAGATAACATTGTGACAGGTACCTTAGGAATACCGTAGATGGATAAGTAGATATTCTAGTAAAGCAAAACAGCTGAGGTTTTTTAGGTTCTGATTCAGCAAAGCACACGCTTACTTTAAAAAACAAGCACCACACATCACACCTCAGATACACTCACCCAGGAACCTACCCCTGCAACAAACCCTGTTGCCAACTCTGTCCACACATCTATACAAGCGACAGCATCACAGGACCTAACCACATAAGCCACAACATCAGGGGCTCATACAACTGCACATCCTTTAATGTGACAAATGCCATCAAGTGCCAGCTATGCCCCTCTGCCATGTGTAGTGGCCAAACTGCACAGTCTCTACGACAAAGGATGAGTGGATGCAAATCAGACATCAGGAATGGTAACACACAGAAACCTGTAAGGGAACATTTTAACTTGCCTGGTCATGCAATCATGGATTTAAAAGTAGCCATTCTTCTACAGAAGAATTTCACTTACCAATTACAGAGAGTCTGCAGAGCTGGAATTCATCTACAGATTGACACCGTTACCCCGGGCTTGACTAAAGACATTAACTGGTCGGCGCATTACAAAGCCAGTTTCTCCTGCCTTTAACATCCGCATTTTCACTTCAAAAGCTATGAATGGGAGACAACCAGCCCACTTAATTAGCCTCATTAACATGGTCCTACAATTGACAGCTACTTCTGCTGCTGTTATATATATATATCTTGGATTTTGTTATTTCCACTCCAGTTCATCTGATGAAGTGGGTTTTGCCCACGAAAGCTCATGGTTCTCTCTATATTTTTTATTAGTCCCTAAGATGCCACAGGACTACTCATTATTTTTAAAGTTACAGACTAACACGGCCACCCCTCTGAAACTGTTTAACTTAAAGCATATGTTCAGTCCCACTGAAATCAGTTAAGTACGTGCTTTAGTACTTTTGCTGAGTCAGGGCTTTAAAGATGTCATAGCAGCTAGCAAGAAAAACTAGTTTGTAGGGAATTCATGGATTCAGAATTTTTAGCTAACCTGAAATGATTCTTTTACTAGAGTGGTTAGCGCTGGACTATTCCCATGCACTCAGCGCTGGCTTGACATGGCTCCCATTGATGGTAGTGGGAGTTTTACCACTGATTCCGTGGAGTGGAGTTAATTTAGTGCTGAGTGCTTCTGCGTACGTGCCACGGGCCATGTGCTGCTCACTCACCTCAGGGTTAATCACCTCAGGGTTAATCTGGAGTAATTCCATTGTCCTCAGTGGAGCTGCTGTTGTTATTGAGAGCAAAATCTAACCCTGAGAGCACAGGGTCCTAATCCCACACTTGTATATAGGGAGGCAGCTCTCTGCTCCTGCTCATTCATGGAGTTGTGCTGAAGCCAAAGAAGCTGCACACGGGCACAGGTGTGTATCCAGTTGCAGAACTGGGGCTTTTCTTGGCCGGAGCTGGTGAATCCTGGCAACCGTTTTCCTCAAACATTGGTTCACACTTGTAACAAAGTAGCCCGCCTATCTGCATTCACTTCTCTTTTGCGCTCCACAAAACACCGCCAGGAGTTCGCAGACATTTGTCAAAGCAGCAAATTGGAAATGAAACGTTATGGAAGATTCATGGACGGTGACGTTTTAATTCTTTACCCTGGATGCCTGATCCAAAAAGTTGTTCTCATTCAGAAAAGGGACAGAAACAGCCTCTGGAGGTCTAATCCAATCAAAACACTGCTGTGTATTGAGCCAAAGCAATACAGGGATCGAGGATTAATCACTGACTTTTTCAGCCAGTGATTTTGAATAATGAAGAAGTTGGAGGCCTAATCATGGTCTGTTTGGGAAAAAAGGAAAAGCAGCAAAATTCACCCAATTAAACTAAGAATTCCTTTCCCTTCTGTAGTTGTGGCCCAGGAGTTCACAGGCCTTTGGGTGCCTCTGACAGGTGTTTTATTTCTACTGTGGTGCACTTTGCACGTGCCTTGGTGTGCATAAAATTTATTCTGCACATGGATGGAAAAATCCACACATGGATGGAAAAGATTAGAAGGAACATTGCTCTGGATGATGCTATTACACTATCACTTTTATGAGTCCATTGTTTTTCATACAGGAATAGGACTTGGGACTTGAGCCTACCAGACGCTACATGCCACATGGGAGGTGCTTAGCAGCTCTTACAGCCTTCCACCATTAGTGTACAAGAAAGTCGCAGTGAATTGACAATCAATCAGCCACCCCTCTAAATACTGGTTCTTTATGTTAAACAAGTACAAAATCACACCTTACTCTTCAGCAGTGCCTACTAAACCGAAACGCTTGACAAAATTGTTCATCGCTCCATGAAAAATATGTGTCACTCCTAAAAACAATTTATTACTGATTTCCCAATGGTATATCAAGATCACTGATAAAAATAAAAGTGTCTGAAGTCTACAAATTTGGACCAGACTCTGTTCTGTTACCCCAGGGTAAGTTTGGCGGGATTCCATCTACATCACTGGTTTTATGCTGATGTAACAGATCAGTGGCTGGGCCTAATGTCTAACACAAAATGACTTCATTTATAAATTCACCACAATTGATTTTTCCCTTTATTTTTCTTGCAATTGGTTTTTATTGGGTACACTAGCAAGTCGGTGTAGAATTTTCTATTGCAAGGGAAGTGCAAGTTCAGAAGCCTGCTTTTAAACTGGCTGGCACTTTATTCAGAAGGAAAGATTGCTGATGCCGTTGCACAGAAAGGGAAGCCAAGCCAGCAGCAGGACATCATGGAGATGTCTCTGTGTCCTGTTTGCATCTTTAAACAGTGGTTCCAACTGCCGAATCCTGAAATGAGAGGTTGTGGGTTAACTTGGGGGAAATAACTTGGTGATTTGGATCTGGATCCTAAATTCAGTAATCTTCAGCAGTAAATCCTGAAGATTTTGGTTTGGGACCATACTGCTCTGCTAGCAATCCGCAAAGGGTTATAATTAATAACAGCAAATTTTGGACAGGATATTAAGCCTCGTAGCTCAGGGCTTCACGCATCTTTGACTATGGGAATGGGACATAATGTGAGGGGCAGATTAACCCCATCTGTCTTACACCTTCCTCTGATGCTGGCCCCTGGATTAGATGGGCCTCAGATCTGATCCAGTCTGGCAGGTCCTATGTTCCTGGAAGGATTCTTCTTTAGTTTGGCTGCAGCTGTAACTGCAGCGGGGACTGGAGCAGAAGCTTCAGAGGGTGCCAGGAGAGCTAGTAACCATGCCAGGTCCTTGGGCAAGGTGTGTGGGGGGGGAACTGCTCCGTGCTCCCAGAAGGGGAAGGGCCTTGAGCAGAAGGGGTGGGGCCAGGGCAGCCAGCCCTCAATGCCTCCTGGAGCATGCCACGCTGGTCCCCCCGCCATCAGCCCTCACAGCTGCCCGGAGCATGCAAAAGGGCCCAAGCTCTGGGTGTTGCTGCTGCCACAGTAGCAGTGGCCAGAAGCGCCAGGCCCTTTAGAATTGCCGGGCCCTGGAGCAGGGGTTCCCTTTTACCCCTCTGCCAGTGGGCCTGGAGAGCGCTTAATACAGGCAGACTTCAGAGCGCCAAGCTGGCTGGTCTCTCCTTCCTGGCCACAGTCCTTGCGGGATTCACTGGATATTGTTTGGGAGGCTGTGTGCAAGGGGCGCTCAGCTCATGTGTTCACGGGCAAAGTGCTGGGGATTGTCTAGTTGACTCCTGTGTAAACACAATGGATGGGGTATGGCTCAGTGGGGAGGGTCAGGCTGACTGGCACGATGTGGCCCAGGGCAGCAAGTTTCATTACAAACTTGGGAAAGCGAGTCTTTGCCACTGGCCTGGATTTCCCTGGAGCCTTAAGCGGGCAGCGGGTTCAGAGGGCAAAGGGAGCCTGGCTGGGGTTGTGGTGAGTTTTGAGAAGTGGATGAGGAAGAGGGGAGCCCTTCTCCGGGACCTGCACCTCAGTTCTCACCCCTGCTGCTGCTTTCCCTCCCAGCACTGGCGGGGATGTGCAGCTTTTGCAGAGGTAGATTTCCTTCTCTCTGACCAGCAGGGGGTGCTAGATCAGATTTCCCCCCTTCCCCCTGCCCACACACACACCTCAACCCAAGGGAAGCGAAAGGAGAAACCATTCATGGTACTATTGAATCCTTGTCATGAGATGCTAATGAGATTTGGTGAGGTTGGCAAGTACGGAGCAGCAGGGAGCTGAGCCCGGTGGAATTCCTGAAGGCGTGGGGCACTCTAATGCAACAAGCCAAAGTTTGCTCAGCGTCACGCTGGAGACCTTTCTTCCCAGCCACAGTGCTTGTCCCCTTGGCTATGTCTCAGCTGCCACTTCTGCAGAAGTGGGAGCTAGGAGCAAAAAGGCTTTGCCAGGGAGGTGCTGCGCATCTTTGGTCAAGTGGCTTCAACTCTTTGCACCTCCATTTCTGTGCTGTGTTTGCCCACCCTGGGATATTTAGCAACCCGAGGGGGAAAAGGGTGTTGTGGGGGTTCTAGGGGAGGGGCATCTCCTGGCAGATGTGAAGCACAATATAAATGAATGGCCCAGAGAGCTGGGAGAGTGACTCCTGCAGGGCGGTGAGAAATCACTTAGGAGGAGGGAAGCCAGGGCAGCTAAGGGTAAAAGCAGAGAGTTGTTGTTGCTGGCTTGAGACACCGCATGTCCTGCTGTAAAGCATGCTCTGCTGCTGCTGCTGCTGCTGCTGCTGCTGCTTGCCTCCTGTCCACCTCATGGCCTCCAGGATCCCCTCACGGGCCTTGTGCCAGAAGGAGATGCAGTGGAGAAGGCCGGAGCATCCCACAAATGCAGGGTGGCCCAGGGAGATGGGCGCCGTGCTGCACCACGAGCAGACTTTGTGGTTTGCCCCCATATTAAAATGATCTCGATTTGTCTTCTGTTGGCCCCGCAGGTCTGAGTAGCGACAGCGGGCTGGGCGGCAGCACGCACGGAAGCACTGACGTCCTGGTGTTTGGCTCGGTGGTGGACAGCGTCACGGAGGAAGGTGAGGGGGACGCACAGCCGGCGACACTGGAAGGAGTGATGCAGCGGGCCTGGCGCAACAGCGCATGGGCCTCGGTGTCACCTCACTGGCACATGCTGCACGGCATCATGTGAAGGGACCGAAACGCTGGAGTGGGCTCACCACGCAGCACACCTCCGTAACAATCCCTGAGGCGGTAGAGATCTCCCCTCAGCATTGCCAAGGGGAGCTGCCAATGTGCAGGGGCGCCAACAGCCTCTGTAGGCCCCTGGGCAAGGTGTAGGAAGGGCCAGCTCCATGCTCCTGGAAGAGGCGAGACCTCGGGCAAGAGGGGCAGGGGCAGGGCAGCCAGCCCTCAGCACCGCTAGGAGCGCGGCACTGCCCACCAGTTCTTAGAGCTGTGATGAGTTGCATTCCTGAGGTGATTTAAAGGGACCAGGGCTTCAGCGGCTGTTGCAGTAGCAGCGGTGGGCCCTTTTGAATCACCAGGCTCCATGGCAACTGCCCCCTTTGCCTCCCTTGTTGGCAGGTCTGCCGCTCTGTGTCATGCCTCGGGCCCCAGAGCAGGGAGCAATTCCCACTCATTATGCCTGGGCTCTCTAGAGAGGAAGACCTCACCCCGTAGTCCTCCCTCAGGTTTGCCAAAGAATTGCCCATGCATTGCCCAGTGTCTTCCCTGGTTCCTCCATTCATGCCCAGGAAGGAAGAGATCACCTCTTCATCCAGGGCGCTCGGGGCCTGATCCCCCTCGGTAAGGATGGCTCCAACACCAGCAGGGGGCGTAAGGAATGGGAAAGGACGAACCCCTTGGCAAAGCTTGGTGGCTGTGCTGCCGGCTCATCTCTATCTCTCTCTGTCCCCTCCCCGCCAGAGTGCGAAGAGTCGGAGGAGTCCAGCGGCGAAGCGGAGATAGAGCAGGAGGCCTCAGACCTAGAGGACCTGCGGGAGCTGCATCCTGGCCTGCTGATCTACAAGGCAGCGCAGGCCCGGAACCTGCCTGTCATGGCGGAGGCTCTGGCCCACGGTGCCGAGGTCAACTGGGTGAATGATGAAGATGAAAACAAAACACCCCTGATTCAAGCTGTGATGGGGGTAGGTAGCACTGGCAACGCTGACTATGCAGACTCTGGGGGAGCCGCTGGGCTAGTTCAGCTGGAGCCTATAAAATCATGTCTATGAAATCATGACTGGTGTGGAAAAAGTGAATAAGGAAAATTTATTTACTTATTCCCACAATATAAGAACTAGGGGTCACCAAATGAAATTAATAGGCAGCAGGTTTAAAACAAACAAAAGGAAGTTTTTCTTCACTGAGCACATAGTCAACCTGTGGAACTCCTTGCCAGAGGATGTGGTGAAGACTAGGACTTTAACAGGGTTCAAAAAGGAGCTAGATAGATTCATGGAGGTTACGTCCATCAATGGTTATTAGCCAGGATGGGTAGGGATGGTGTCTCTAGCCTTTGTTTGTCTGGAAATGGATGACAGGGGAGGGATCACGTGATGATTACCTGTTCTGTTCACTCCCTCTGGGGCATCTGGCATTGGCCACTGTCAGAAGACAGAACACTGGGCTAGATGGATCTTTGGTCTGACCCAGTATGGCCGTTCTTATGTTCTTATGTAATGCAGCTGGTGAGTGTCTTGGGTCTCAGATGCTGCCTAGTTTGGTGGTGTTAGAGGTTGCTTGTTTGCATTGCCAAAGGCCCAGTGCTGGGACTGCAATCAAAGTGGGTGCCACGAGCCATGTTGGAGGTGCATTGGCAAGAGTGGCAGGTTGGGTCTGTGCTGGGATGGCATGGGGTGCAAAAGTCCAGGTCAACATGAATTGGCAGAGAGAGGCCTGCACATCCCCTGTGTGTACCTCATCTGGTCTCAACCCCAGGGCTGGCTGTTTCTAATTAGAATCTCCCCCTCTGAAATGAATCCTTCCCTTTTTGGGGAAGGGATCGGATGAGGATTCATAGTCTAGTTTGATTAGCCAAGAAGCTGCTTTAGGGCTATTTATTCTTACCTGTCTCTCTCTCCGACTGTAAGGGATTATTTGGGGGTTTTCCTTTCTTGATATGCCCGACATCGCTGGGTCAGCCCCTGGGTGGGATTCCCATCCTGAATGTCGTGTTGATCCTCCTGACTCTTCCCTGGCTTTTGTCAGCAATCTGGCAATGCCACAGGGACCCGACAAAGCTCCTTTCTCCCTCTTCTAAACAGGGCTCCTTGATTGCCTGTGAATTCTTACTCCAGAACGGTGCAGACGTTAACCAAAGAGATATCCGGGGCCGGGCTCCTCTGCACCATGCCACATACCTGGGGCACACTGGGTAAGTGTTTGAACACACCCCCAAGCCCACAGACTGGGTCGGACGGAAGAGCTCTGGTGGGCTGGGTTTGGGTGAATCAATTACTTGAAAACCATATGTTTTCCTAGTGTCTGGATGACAGCCTATTTGGTGTGTTAGGAATAGCAGAGCCCAATTCTCTGGTATAACACAGGGCTAGTAAAAATGGAGCCTGAAAGGCTGTAGGTCTGACTCTGATCCCAGTCTTCCCATGGACTTCAGTGGAGTCACTTCTGATTTACACCAGTATAAATGAAAGGAGAAGCAAGTCCGGCACAGGATTTATTTTATTAGGCTATTTTTTCTCCTCTTTCTGCTCTGATTCATAGCTGCTCTCTGCATTTAGTATTATGGTCTGTGTAGGAGCCCTAGTCATGGACCCCAAGGATGCTAGGTGCTGTACAAACACAGAGACAGACCCCGCCCCAAATTCTCACCAATGTCTGCTCCGTTTTTCCCCCTGGGGATTGAGGTGTTCCCCTCCCCATTCCCTGCTGCCATTTCCCAGCTCCCCCGAGTGCACTATGAGCCTCCCCGGGACACAAATGTCAAGGTTTGAATTGAATGTTTGGTCCTGCCAGTGTCTGGGTGGCTTTGAAGTTAGGATACCTGCTGTATATCCGTGGGTATCTGCGGATGCGGGAATCTGTGGGTCATTTTTGCGGCTACAGATGCGGATACGAAATTTTGTATCCACGCAGGGCTCTAGTGCTCATCTCTGCTTCTGAGGGCGCATTCCCTTTGGGGTAAAATTCACCCTGTGCCCAGGGCCAGGCGGGGGCTTGTGCACCATACTGGCCACACCGCATATGTGCTGGTGTCACCAGCCGCTGGAGCCATCTGAGTGGGGCAGTGGGGTTTGGGCCCCCCCTTCATTCACTGTCACTCATGCAAAGATCCACACAGGCCTTACTCTAAACTGCCTTTGCTCCTGTGCACTGAGAGGGAGAGTTCCCCAGTCAGGAGAGGGGAGGGAGAGCTTCTCCTGTCAGGAGAGCGGCCTACGCCATGAGACTCACAGCATCCCGTTGCTCGGCGGTTGCGGATCAGGCCTCAGCCTGGGAACCTGCTATTCGGCTCTGACATCTTTCGTTTCCCATTTGCAGCCAGGTCTGCTTGTTCCTAAAGCGAGGCGCCAACCAGCATGCGGTGGACGAGGATGGCCAGGACCCTCTCAGCATTGCAGTCCAGGCAGCCAATGCAGACATCGACACCTTGTAAGTGTAGCCTACCCTCAGGGATATGCAGTGGCATGGAGTGGGGGAGCTGCATTGCGCCCCCACTTTCCTATGTCCTTGCCCCTCACTGACACTGAGAGCTTGGGCTGGCCACCAGGATCCCACATGCAGGGCTGGTGGCCAGGACCTCAGGCCCAGCGGCTGGGCGGGATCCCACAGAAGAGTCCTGGCAGGACCTGAGGCCAGTGGCTGAGTCCCTGTGCATAGGGCCAGCAATGGAGCAGGTCCTGGGGCCAGAAGAAATGCCCCTGGGCATCAGCTGGCCCAGCAGCTGGGACATTGGGTAGCAGGGGTGCAGGGTCAGTGGCCAAAAATCTGGGCAGCAGAGACATGTGGCCAGGACGCCCAAAATCTGGGGATGCTGCTGCACCCCCCATACCTGTGCTTCCTGCACCTATGGGGCTGTTGCAGCTGGATCTCGGCCCATTTTCGAGAGCAAGTCCCAGACTAGTCAAGATAGGATAATAAAACTTCTTCTCTCATTTCCCTTTGCCTCCCTCCAGGCTGCGTCTGGCTCGAATGAACGAGGAAATGCGGGAAGCCGAGGGTCCCTTCGGACAACCAGGTCAATATCCCAGCAACAGCCCCACTGAGCTCCAGTACAGGAAGTGTATACAGGAGTTCATCAGCCTTAACATAGATGAGTGTTAGTGACAACTCCCTACCTGCCTCTCCTTTGTTGTCTTGAGCGGGCTGAATTCCAGGATGCCGTCTGAGCCCCACCTTTGGTGTATATTGGTGTTTCTTGCAGATTGGCCTGATTTCTGATGCCTGCGGCAGATAGGCCGAGAGCCACAAAGGAAGGAGAGGGACTTTTCATGTTAGTGTACAATTCTCATGCTTGACTGGTCAATTTCACAGGGGAGGAGATTCAGGGCCTAACACAGATCATGGCTCATGGGTTTGAGTGTGCGGGGAGCACACGCGTTTGGGGTAAAAAAGAAAAGAAAACCCTTTACCGGCAGAAGAAAACCACCAAGGATACAGCTGCAGGATATGTTTGGAACCTGTTGCATACTTGTAGTGCTATAGATTGGCCATACACTGAATGACTGTATGAATCCCGTGGGTTTGGATAGCCTGCCCTTGCTGGAGCGCTCTCTTATCAACAGTGCTCAGCAACTGGAAGTGCTTATTAACAAAAGGGGTGACGGCAAAGCTTGGAAGGTATCAGATCCAGTTTAAAATGCTAACGGGGGGACTTCTCATGTCCGGAGGAGGCAAGCTCCGGGGTAGACATCCTCTGCTGCAAAAGGCACGCAGGACAGGGTAGGAAGGAGACATGGTCGCCCACCTTACGTGCTCTCAGGTTTAAACCAGCAACGCTCCCTTTTGTAAGTCACCAGGAGCTAGCTGGTCAAAGCCATAGCTCAGCTGCTTCCTGGAGTTAGGGCGCGACGTGTTTAATGTTCCTGAAGCAGCAAGGCTAATCTTCTGTGGCCAGGAGCGGCTCATTGCTGGCGATGGGCTTTGTGCCAGGGAAGAAAACGAAAATCAGACACCCACAGCCTGAGTGGCTAACTCAAGCAGCGGGGTTTTTTTCCTGGTCAGATTTCCTACTTGGCCCCTTTCTGGGAAGGGGATTTCTAGTTGCATGCGTCTCCCTTTAAATGCTGTTGTCCCTTATGCTGATGCATGCGAGCAGGTCCAGGGACTCCGGATTGCTCCATTTCCATTTATTGGCAGGACTATTTTGGTTTTTTTGTGTTTTTTTTCTGGAGCAGGGGACTTGTTTTTACTCAGAGCCCCTTTGGATTTTATGGGCTGTGTTTTGGATGAGCTCACGGTGTCTCGGCAGATACCGTGACCATGCGTCATTTCTTCAGAGGGCTTGGAGATCATGTATCCAATTGGAAGCTCAGCCTGGAAAACCATGGAAAGCCTCACTGTGCCCCTTTAGGAGTCCAGCCCCACAGAGTGGTGAGCACCACAAATGCCATTCAAGTCAATGGGATTTGGGGGCGATTGGTGCTTAGCAGGAGAAGTTCAGGATCTTGAAGGATGAAGTTCTTCATCATGAACACAAGAGGCCAGGAAGACTTCCCGAGGCCCCATTCCCTCTGTTAAGCCAGCAGGAATACACCATAATATTTCTTTCCATCCAATACTTGCCCAAATCCTTTAATAATAAAAGCCCTGCTCTGCATGCCTGTTGCTGCCCTTGGGAAGTTATACCATCTGCTGGTTGCTCTCCGTGGGCATATTTCTGCCCTCACATGCAGCATGAGTAAGTAGGTTCCACTGAAATCCTGGCCACGCCTCCACAGGTAGCACACTAAAGAAACACCACCCGTGTCCTTTAGTGTCCTTTCTCAGCAAAGCGGCCGGATGCTGCTTCTTGGGAAGTCCCGGAGAGTGTGGCAACTGACTTCACTGGGGCAGAACACATCCTGAAGGTGTGCCACCTGCTTCCTGTCTTCCCTCAGGGCTTCTTTCCTGTCCGCTCCCTTTGAAACCCATGGGATGGCCACTCCCAGAAAGCCAAGATCCCATCACCGTTACACCCCTGTGCTGTAAATCTGGAATAACCCTACTGAGTTTGCTGGTGTAGCTTCAGATTGCCCTTAGAGTACCTGCAGCAGACTGTGAACGGCTTCCCTGCCCCACCCCAGTATAAAAACCTATTTTCTCCAACCGTTCACTGCCCCCCTCGCCATCTAAATGTTGTCATGGAGAGCACAGAGATCACACCAGGGCTCTTTACATAGTCCTGCTGTCTTCCTGCCCTGGACCCATAGTGGGGCCCACAGTCAACCTCATGCTGCCTGCACTAGCCCCTTGAATCACACCACGCCTATTTTGGACTCTTTTATGCAATTTATATGAAGGCATTTCTCCCTCTGAACCCATCTCTGAGCATGTGCTGAGACTTTAGGATGCTTATCAATGGCTAAATCCTGCAGGTTGTGCTCAGGCCATTCTCAGGCAAAAAGCCCATCGACTTCACGAGTAAGGCCTGCAGGGTTGTGCACATTGGAACGAAATGGGCCAATGTGACCTTTTAAGTACAGAGAATGGACACTGATCTTTAGTCCCTGTCACTGTGGGGGCAACTTCCTGGTGACTGGATTCTGATCTTCGTGTAAATCTGTAGTCACTCATTTGAAGTCAGTGGAGTGACTCCAGATTGACACCAGCATAAACCATGTCTGAAGGAGCTAGAAGTGCGCATGGGATTGCAGAGGTGGCCTGCTGTGGGGTGGGAACTTTTCCCTTTGATTTGCACTTACAATGCCCCCCCTTAATCTTCTTGCTTTCTTTTAAGGGGGGTGCTTTTTAAGGGAGGTGCTGAAAGCTATCAGGTTCCACCTAGCACTTCTTCACTGCCCTCAGCCACTTCAGCTTCAGAGCTTTAAGCATAGACCCACTACGGGCAGATGCCATCTGCTCTCATGGTGCCTGGCCTAGTGACCTTTCATTTCTCTGCACTGGACTCGATCACCTCCTCTCCTGTCCAAATCACTTTATGTGTAAATAGCCTCTGCCTTAAAACAGACTGGTCCCTTCTAGTGTATCATCCTCTGACACATCCTATTGAGTTACAGCATGGCTGTGTCTACACTGCAGGCTTTTTGCGCAAGAACAGTTGTTCTTGCGCAAAAACTTGCAGAGCGTCTACACTGCCCGCGCATTCTTGCGCAAGTAAATTTACAGTAAAGCGTTGGAAAACAGGACTTCTTGCGCAAGAGCTATTCCTCTCTCCACGAGGAATAAGCCCTCTTGCACAAGAGCTCTTCCACAAGAAGGCAGTGTAGACAGGCAACAGGGGTTTCTTGAGCAAGAAAGCCCTAAGGCTAAAATGGCTATCAGAGCACACTGCCATGGACGCTCTTGTGCAAAAGCACATCTCTTCCACAAAAGCACATGGCAGTGTGGACACGCTCTTGTGGAAGACCTTTTGCATAAGAACTCTTGCGTAAAACAGTTCTTGCACAAGAAGCCTGAAGTGTAGACGTAGCCCATGAGTCTGCTCCTAGTGAGGCCAATGGGAATTTTGCTGTTGACTTTGGTGTGAGTAAGATCAGAAACCCATTGAGCAAAACTCGGGACTCATAACTCCTTGGTGTGAAATTTTCAGTGTGATGGTGTTGGCATCTGGGCAGAGCTGTGATGGCATAAGAAACTACCCACTAGTGAAATGCCCTTGCCTTCCTCGATTTACAGTGAAACTGTTACATATACGTAGACATGCTCTGTCCTCGGTCCAGCAATGCAGTTATCCACATGCTTAATGCCAGCAGGAATCCTCATGTGCTTAGACTTCAGCCTCTACTCCTGTGCTTTCCTGGACTGTGCTCAGAGTGCTCAGGACTAAGCAGGATTCAATCAATGTACAGCTGAAAGTCTGCTGTGTATCTTGGCTTAGGAAATAGGAGGCTCCTCTGTAATTAAGATTTGTAGATTATCCCATTTTATACAGAAAGGCTAATCTGCACAGTTTAGACATTTGTCAGCCTGGAAGTGGTTTCCTTCAAGCCACGTCCTCCTTTAGAAAAAGACAATATTGAATTAAAACTAGAGACTGTCAGGACACTCCAAAATCTCGGAAACGGGGAAAAAAAACCCACCCTGGTTGATCATTAAACCTGCTATTCTGCATTAATGAATCCCAGCATGGTGGTTGCTGGAAATGTTTTTCTTATGCTGCCTGTTAATCTGCTCCAGTTCACTTTCTGACTCTTAAGAGGAGTTAGAAATGTGGCTGATCCTTTCTCTATATCGGTGAGAACTGACGACATGGCTTCCACTTCAGGCCGTTTTATTTCACAGTCAGCAATAGGGACTCATGACAATACTAAACGATCGTGTACAGTTTGGCACGTACAAGCTTGGAACCACTCACTGCCCCAGTAAACATGGTTAAAGAATATGTAAATACTGACACTAAAGACAGTATGTCTGGCAAGACAATTGATCTATTTAAAATGGATTGGTACTTTATTTAGAGTCAATGTATAAAGCAACTTTGTGCACTTTTCCTACTTACAGTATTGGGGTTTTTTATGTTCTTTTGTTATGGATTTTGTGCTGTCTTTTTTAATTGGTGAAAATGTTAAGTATTTAATTTATTATTGAGATGCCCAGAGGACTAGTGCAATTTTTCATTCAATACAGTTTGGCTGTATTTAATGTCAGGATTTTTTTTGGTAACGTTGCTAGGGTATATTTTTTTAAACTTCACTTTTTCCCCCCTTTTCTTTTTCCCCCACTTGCCTTTCTTTTTGTCTTCTCTTTTTTTTTTCTTGTAACATAGATTGCAAGGCATCCGATGCCTCACAGCTTGAGATATGGTAGACCATTTAGCAAATCCCGCAGTTTCTAAAACAAAATGGTTTTCTCCAGGAAAAATACATGCCTAAGAGGCATTTTTCAATGTTTTCTATGTCTATTTTATTTTTTTGGAATGAGAAATGTGTGCGCGCGCATGTTTTGGGGCGTGGGAGGGGAGGGATTCTTGGGGAAATTGTATATAAAGTTTGTTTTCAGCAAAGCAAAGGACCAGTAAGGCTACAGAGAAGTCTAGACATAAAGTCACTGGGGTCTTTTATCTCTTTAAATATGGATGCATTTCTCTGAGTGTTGTACAATCTTATTTGAAAATTCTAATGCCAAAATTTCTGTCATTCTTCCTTATATCTCTTCTTTTCAATGAGTTTGTACATTACATATATGACAGTAACTTGGTTGCAACTGTGATTAACATGAACTGGTTTGCCTTTGTCTAAAAAGCAACACCCAGGGTATTACCTCAGCAAAGATGGGCCCAAGTGATGCTCCTCAAACTGAAGACTTTCATGTTTTGGGGGGTATTTGAGATCTGGGCGGAGCTTTGAATATTTGTTCTAACTATATTAGAGACCAAACTAAATTCCTGGATCCAAATACTTGAATTGAAGCCTCTGACTTGTGCATCTGAAGCACATCTCCAATTCTAGATTGGATGGTTACAAAAGACTTGTAGATTGAGATTATACCCCACTCACATGATTTAATATTATTAATTATAATAATCAGAGTCTGCATGCCTTGCCATTCCTTCCAGTAATTCTGTCAAGGGGAGCAGTATTGATGCTTGTAAAACAAGAAATTTAACAAACTGAGATTGAGACAGGCTTGAAATTCTCCGGCACTTGCAACATCTTAGACTGGCAAATTTGAGGGTTATTTACACAAGATGAAACTCCTAAAGAAATGCACCGAGAGGCTTTCAGTAGCCCCAGAGTAACTGACACAGCTGTTGCTGTCTCCTTCCATTTGGCTGCAGTTGTGTCTGTTAAACCCCAGGGCCTCCCTGCTTTCATACAAAGGCAAAAAAGCATGAACAGACTAAATGTGATCTCAAACAACTGATCAGCTGATGACAAATTTATGCGTGCATGGGTGTGTGCACGGAGCGATTTGATATTGAAAGGGCGTGAGGGGATGGGCACTGGGTGGGAAAGGAGAGGGGGAATGGGAGTTTGAAAGGACAAGAGAAAAAATAACTAACGATACCAAAATACTGAGTGCTGTTTCCTTAGGAATGTGATGTGTAACGGTCAAAGCCCTGACGTCTGCAATCGCTGCATCACTAGGTATGGGGATAAGGCTCTCAAGCTAAAGGACAAGGAGTTGGTGGGAAAATCAGGCTGTCAGAGAGCCAGATAGGTGTGGGAGGGAAAAAAAGATGGGGAGTCTAATGTTCCTTCTAATTTTTCTATACATGTGCAAAATAAATTTTGTTTTGTGCACCAAGGCACATGCAGATGTGCATCACCAATAGAAACACACGCCGGCTGTGGGCACTCTGCCAATCAGCTGGGCAGCATTTGCGTCTCTCCAGGGTGCCTGCCCAAGCTCTTAGTTTATAGGGAACAGTGCGGGAGTTACTCAGTTCTTAAATGTAGCATAGTCATGAATGTCACTTTGTAGGGCACTTAAAGGAACCCATCGGTGCAGGAATAAGATGTCAGAGAAGGGTCAGCCAGGCAAAAAGCCTGGGCTCCCTAGATGCATCTCAGTTCTCAGCACCTCCCCAATAGCTAGGAAACTTTTAGTTTGTACGTCCATGTGCTTCATGAAAGTGCATCTTCGGAGGAACCAGGCTGCTGCCTTCTCTCCACCACGTCCACCAACTAGCGCATGAATGTTAGTGCATGTTGGTCCTGGGCCAGACTCATGGCCATAGCGGAGGAAGGATAAATCACAGGGGGATACGCTTAGATTCGTGCAGGGTTAGGTTAGCTCGCAGCCCTAAATGAAGACCTCCAAGCCATTGGGGAGAAAGCCCAGCTGGCTTCTTGTCTGGCCCGAGACTCCATCCCTTCCTACCTAAACAGCACAGAAAGAAAGAGAATCTTTCAGCCAAGTCGAAGCTGCTAGGTGTGGTTTGTTTAATAGGCTCCGGACACACTAATGGCTGGGGCTGCTGTACAGAGGACTTAGACTTGCTGTAAATACGCTATAGCCTATTAACCTCCTTCACTTGCCTGCTTTCAGTACAACTTTGTGACCCTTTTTTTAAGCCCCCCTCCCTTTTGCCTCTCCAACCTGTACTGAGTATAACTATGGAACTGAATATTCTATATGTTATTATCTTTGTACAATTTTAAAGCAGTTGCCATGGTGTCAGCTTTTTCCTCCACCCTCCCATCCTCTATTGTCTCTTGAAACACTGTTAATAAAAATCTTAGATCAACTCCTTATCTCCTTCTGCTTTGGCTTGTTTTATTTACGTTGGGTCTCCTGCTTTGTTTTCTGTATTAACTGTATCTTATCCCCTTTGGACCTGTTATTCTTCCATTGCAACCCACACGCTGAACTGAGTCGGCAAATAGACTGGAATGGCACGTAAACATTCTGCATTTCTCAGCGGCTGTTTTGGCTCTATCCTGTGATACCATCGTGATTTCAACCAGCTAGAAAGGGACAGCGGGTCAAAGGTGGCAGGTTCAATATACCCCCTCCTGTGTCTTTTAAAAGTACTGATGGGACTTATCCAGTGAACGATCAGTCCTGGAAAAGGAGGCCTGGCCACACAGATAAGATCCCACATTCCCACCCTCAGGCTGTGCACTTTAAAGCCACTTCAGTTACAATGTAGTTGTCCTTTGCTTACCATCAAATAATCTAACCGCAGGCACCTTTTGTAAGGCGTCGCTTACCTCAAGGTTTCCATCACTCTCAGAGCAGCAGAAAAATGCAGAAACTGCCTTGCATGATTAGCTCCACTTTTCCTGGCGGTAAAAACAAATCTATTTTTTTTTTAAATCACGCTGGGTTTGTGGATTCATGAGGAGGGACTGGACAGTCAGAACCTCTTGATACGGGAAAGATCATGACAGCTACTTCACCTGTCTTCATACCTGGATGTGTCTCCCACCTCCCCAAATATGGCAAGGCCATTACATATAGAAAGGAAGGATTGGGGGCACTATGTTAGGACTTTGGAGACCTGCAGTCAAATCCCTGCTCTGACCCACATTTTTTTGGTGACCGTGGGCAAATCATATAGTTTCTCTGGGCCTCATCCCCATTGCACAGATGGGGACTAACAGCTCAGCCCTGCCTCACGGGTACTGTGAAGATAAATACATTAAAGACTGTGAGACACTCAGGTAATGACAAGATATTACTGTGATAATGGGGGTCAGATAGCTACCTGAGATTACATTAAGCTGTGGAACAGCTTGTTGAAGGATATTACTGAACCAGAGAACTGAGCAATTTTAAAAAGTACTAGCTATCTATGGGTATGTCTACACTGCAGAGTTTTTTCAGAAAAAACGGCCGTTTTTCTGAAAAAACTCCAGTTACATTCACACTGCATTGCATTCTTCCGAAAGTAAATCAAAAGAACAGAGGGGTTTTTCCGGCATTGGTCATCCTCTTTCTACGAGGAAGAAGCCTTTTTTTCCAAAAGAGCTCTTTTCAGAAAAAGGCAGGTGTGGATGGGAAAGAGGGAGTTCTTTCGAAAGAAGAGGAAAGAGGAAAAAGCACAGGTGCCCTGGTGGCCACTCTGTCCATAGTAATCACAGCTTAAATGCGAGATAGCATCCATTCAGTGTGGACGCTATCTTTCAAAAAAGCAGATGGCTTTTTCGATGTGCTTTGGCAGTGTAGACACTCTCTTTCAGAAGAAGTTTTTCCGGAAGATCTCTTCTGGAAAAGCTTCTTCCGAAAGAAGCCTGCAGTCTAGACATAGCCTATATGAATAAGACTACATCAAGGCTTGTGGGGATGATCCAGTTCTGGGGTGGGCAAATACTGGTCCACCAGGGTTAGTCCCTGGTGGGCTCCACCTCTATATTTATCTGCGACTCTGCTGGTATCCAGCGATTGCAGCTCGTTGACCATAGATGTGTCCTGGTCTGTACCACTTCCTGCCGCTCCCATTGGCCGTGAACGGTGATCCACAGCCAATGAGAGCTGCGATTGCCTGATACCAGCAGAGGTGAAGGTAAATTTAGCAGTGGGGGCGGCCTGCCAGGAACTAATCCTGATGGGCCACCGCTTTGTTATGGCCTGCCCCAGATCCAGGCAATGTTTCTAGTGACTTCATTTGGAGTTGGATGGGGCTTTATCTAAACAATAACAAAACCTATGAGTTTTCATGCTTCTTGTTGGATTATATGATTTGATCACCCACCCAGTGCAATTTCCTACCATGGTATATCAAATTAAATTATGGCAGTTTCACACCTTCTGTTCATGTCTTCATTAACGGTTGGAGACAGGCTACTGGAACAGATGGACCACTGGGGGCAGGGGCTTTGCCAATGTGGCAGTCCCAGTGTACTTAGTGACAGGATGTTGGGACATATACCTGCATATACTGGAAATCAGCCCTGCGTGATGCACTTACAGGGTTCCAAAGAAATATGCTCCCATGATGTAAAAAACTGCAAACGTAAGCGCACTCTGATAGTCCCTTGCCTCCTGCAAATGAATCCAGCTTGGGCAATTGTCAGACAGAGCCCGGCCAACAACCCCTATGTTAGAAATGACAGAAGGTTCTCTTCATAAGATATATACCAGAGGGTGCTCCAATGTGAAGTCACCACCACCCTTTGGTTTGCTCCAGGGTTAGCAGGTTGAGACACCATCTGCTTCAAGTGAGCACGTCAGCTCAGGTTGCCCTTTACATCTGTGCAAAATGGGTTTGAAAAGCTACCCTTGTGATCTGGCAGCTCACTTTTCACAAGTGTAAATGGTGCGAGACAAAGCTGCCCCGCAGAAGAAAATCTGGCCCAACACTGCACTTGTGAGCGCCAAAAATAGGCAATGTTCGACAAGTGAAACTCACCTTAAGTGTGTTAGAGAGACCAGTTGCTCCTGAGCCAGCTCAGTGAATGAACTGTTGCTCTGTTGGGGGAGGGGTGGGTGTTGTTCTGATTATTTTGGGGATCCAAGTGGGTTGTAGGATTATTAGTCCATGTTCACAACTAGCCTTGGACAATGCAAAGAAGCAGGCCTTTCAGAGAGCTAGTTATGATTCCCATGGCTGTTCTGAGCCCTGGCAGTGGTAAGAACAGCCTGGGTTTAGGATTAAACAAAGACTGTGAAACAGCATCAGTTTAGGATTAAATAAAGACTATGAATGGCTAGCCAACTACAAAAGCAGTTTCTCCTCTCTTGGTGTTTATACCTCCAGATCAGTTGCTAGAAGTGGGCCTTACTCTCCCTGACTGAATTAACCTCGTTATCTCTAGCCTTATTCTGGCCTGCATATTTATACCTGCTTCTGGAAATTTCCACTACGTGCATCTGACAAAGTGGGTCTTTGCCCACGAAAGCTTATGCTCCAATACATCTGTTAGTCTATAAGGTGCCACAGGACTCCTCGTCGCTTTTGCAGATCCAGACTAACACGGCTACCCTCTGATACTTAACAGCCTGGGAGTTGCTCTAACTTACACCAGCTGGCTACGGTCTCAGGCTATGTCTACACAGCAGTATTATTTCAGAATAACTGATGCTATTCCAAAATAACCAAGAGCGTGTCTACACTGCAAACCATTATTTCAAAATAATGTTGAGCTGGAGAACTTCTTACTCTGACTCCTGGTAACCCTTATTTTATGAGGAGTAAGGGAAGTCGAAGGAAGAGTGCTCTTCCTTCGACTTCCTGCTGTGTAGACAATGCCAAAAGCTGAGGTAAGCTATTTTGACTTCAGCTACGCAATTAACATAGCTCAACTTGTATAGCTTAATTCAACTTTAGCCCTGCTATGTAGACGCACCCTTAGGGACCATAAACCAGTTGTGCATAACCTGAGGAGTGTGCACTGCCGCTATATCTCCTCTCCATGCCAGTGTAGAGGGGGGCTTGGCCTGGCAGTAGAGACAGTTACAATGGCTCTGTGCCAGCTGAGAACTTCCCCATGCTGGGGGACTCCTCAGCACATCAAATCTAGCTGCTCAGGTGGTGGAAAGGGGCTGGAATGGACCTGGAGAACTGGCTCAGTGCATCTGTCACTAACTTGCTTCAATACGTGTGGTTCAGTGTCTATGCATTTGCTGCAATGCTGAGCTTTTCTTAATCCAACAAAGAGAATAAATGTGAATGCAAGTGAGAGAGAGAGAGAGAGGGAGAGAGAGAGAGAAATCCTGAATTAGGCTTCAGTGCCTCTCTGGAATTAAGTCTTCATACAGAGCTGCCCAAGGTGTGATACCCTCCATTCCAGTCCATCCCCAGCAATACCCTGACCCTCAGACATTATATCTATCTATCTATCTATCTATCTATCTATCTATCTATCTATCTATCCCCACACACCTCATCCATCTATCTATCTATCTGCAACCATCACCGTAGTATTGAAGTGCTGGGGGCCTTCTGAGTAACTGATGAACATTTTGAATGCACATGGGTCGCTCTGTGAGCTCTATGATTCCCCCGACGTTGCTTCTGTCCACTTTAGCTCCAAGGGCTTGACCCATCCATAGCCGCCCCTGTTACTGTCACATGTCCCAGTGCATTAGTACGTCCGTGGCGAGAAACGTGACGCCAGCATCGAAAGAGTTAATTTTTCCGTCCTTTGTAGGAAAATAGCTTGTGCTTCTATACAATCTCTAAGCCCTGGTCTACACAAGGGCTTATTTCAAAATAATCCCCCCTTAGATTGAAATAATAACGGCGCGTCCACGCGACCAAGCCCGTTATTTCGAAATAATGGGCCGCTTGTTTTGAAGTCTGTACTGCTTTTCACAAAGAATAATGCTAATTTCAAAATAGTTATTTCGAAATAGCGGTAGTGTGGATGCTCCCCAGAGTCATTGGAAGTACTTACGCCCCAGTGCTTCCTGGAGCTCTAAGTCAAGGAAGCTTGTCCACAATAGCAGAGCCGGCCTCGGACTAATTTCGAGGCTTCCCCATAGTGAGGACACACTAGTTCCATCTTGTTATTTTGGGAGTTATTCAACTGATTTTAGTTATTTCAAAATAGCTTCCTAGTGTAGACCTGCCCTAGGAGAGGAAGGTGATCTCTCTCATTCAGAAAGGGAGCAGGCACAAAAGCCAACCCTTCTGAAGGCGCAGGGTGGGTTTTATATATAAAAGGCTAGCGGTTCGGGGGTCATACTAGCCACAACTGGTGCTCACACAGTGGAGAATCTGCAGCTGGGTCTGGGGACAGGAGCCCTAGAGACTTGAGGGTAAAAGAGAATGCAGCCCACTCCGTTCCCTGGACAGCTCTGCACTGGAGTGGGGACAATGCCAAATTTACACCCGCTATGGATCTGGCCCCTAGACTGTTCTGAGATGTATCCGTGAGGGCAGACCACGTGGCTGGTTGTGTACCAGGCACAGGAATAAAGGCATTCCCACTGGCACCTGTAAATCAGGGTGAGTGCAAGCCCAGCACAGTCTTGGTTGGAAACAAGGCCCATATTATATTAGTAGCAGTATGACAGGAGCACCAGAGCCCACTGTGCTGGGGGACATCAGGGCACCTACCATAACCCCTGCCCCAGACAGCAATTCTCAAACTGTGGGTTGGAGCCCCAAGGTGACCCCCATTGTAACGGGGTCACCATTAGAATTGCTGGGGCCCAAGGTTGAAGCCCAGGCTCCATCTGTACCTGGGGGTGGGGGGAAGGGCTCGGACTGCAACCTCCTCTCCCCGACCCGGGAGTGGGCCCCCGCCTGGCTTATGTAGTAACTTTGTTGTCAGAAGGGGGTCGCTGTGCAAGGAAGTTTGGGAACTCCTGATCTAAGTCCCCAAGGTAACAGAAGCAATGCGTGGAGACATCATGTTCACATGAGGATTCAGGTTTGTGCTCGTGCCTGTATCTCCAACCACCTCTGGGAGACCACAGCTATTCTGCAAAAGGGGAACAAAGAGCCGGGGGCGAAAGGCATGGCCAGGGTCCGAGCTTATACTGAGCTATCAGATGGCATCACTCCCAACCAACCAGCCCACAGTGGGAATAGTGCAGCAGATGCTGCTCCTTACATGACTGGGAGGGGAACAGCCCCAGTGCTTAGCATGTCAGGGCTTCTGTAACGTGCACTGGGTGTGAGGCCTTTTAAATCCTGCCTAGAACTGGAGTGTCTGCTCAGGTGAAAAGGGTATCTTCAGTTTGGGCTTTACCTAAATACAAGCCATGGGACCAGACTGTTCCCAGCTGCTGCACAGGTGCACAAGGGAACTAACATAAGATAAGAGCATAAGATAAGAATGTCCATTCTGGGTCCTAAGGTCCATCTAGCCCAGTATCCTGTCTTCTGACAGTGGCCAATGGCAGGTGAGTGAACAGAACAGGTCATCAAGTGATCCCTCTCCTGTCATCCATTTCCAGCTCTGACAAACAGAGGCTAAGGACACCATTCCTGCCCATCCTGGCTAATAGCCACTGATGGACCTACCCTACATGAATTTATCTAGTTCTTTTTTGTACTCTGTTACAGTCTTGGTCTTCACAACATCCTCTGGCAAGGAGTTCCACAGTTTGATTGTGCGCTGCGTGAAGAAAAACTTCCTTTTGTTTGTTTTAAACCTGCTACCTATTAATTTAATGGAAGACCCTTAGTTCTTGTGGTATGGGAACAAGTAAATAACTTTTCCTTATTTACTTTCTCCACCCCAGTCATGATTTTATAAACCTCTATCATATCCCCCCTTAGTTGTCTCTTTTCTAAGATGAAAAGTCCCAGTCTTATTAATCTCTCCTCAGATGGCAGCTGTTCCATACCCCCCCTCATTTTTGTTGCTCTTTACTGAACTTTTTCTAATGCAAGATATCTTTTTTGAGATGAGGCAACCACATCTGCACACCATCTGTACCAGTATTCAAGATGTGGACATACCGTGGATTTATATAGAGGCAGTAAAATATTCTCTTATTCTCTATTCCTTTTAAAATGATTTATAACATTCTGTTTGCTTCTTTGACTGCCGCTGGACATTGAATGGATATTTTCAGAGAACTATCCACAGTGACTCCAAGATCTCTCTCTTTAGTGGTTATAGCTAATTTAGTCCCCATCACTTTGTATGGATAGTTGGGATTATGTTTTTCACTACGCATTACTCTGAATTTATCAACATTAAAATTCATCTGCCATTTTGTTGCCCAGTCACCTAGTTTTGTGAGATTCTTTTTGAAGCTCTTCACAGTCTGCTTTGGAATTAACTATCTTGAGCAGTTTAGTATCATCTGCAGATTTTGTATCTTCACTGTTTACCCCTTTCTCCATATCATTTATGAATATTTTGAATCAGATTGGTCCCAGTACGGACCCCTGTGGGACACCACTAGTTACTCCTCTCCATTCTGAAAACTGAGCATTTATTTCTACCCTTTGTTTCCTGTCTTTTAACCAGTTATCAATCCATGAGAGAACCTTCCTTCTTATCCTATGACAACTTACTTTACTTATGAACCTTTGGTGAGGGACCTTGTCAAAGCCTTTCTGGAAATCTAAGTACACTATATCCACTGGATCCCTGTGGTCCACATGCTTGTTGACCCCTTCAAAGAATTCTAACAGATTGATGAGGCATGATTTCCCTTTACAGAGACCATGTTGACTTTTCCCCAGCAAATTATATTAATCTAAGTGTCTGACAACTCTGTTCTTTACTATAGTTTCAACCAATGTGCCCGGTACTGACACTAGACTTTCTGGCCTGTAATTGCCAGGATCACCTCTAGAGCCCTTTTAAAAACTGGTGTCACATTAGCTATCTTCCAGTCACTTGGTACAGAAGATGATTTAAAGGATAATTTAAAGGAGCAGCCATGAGGCAACAATCTTCCTCCCTCGATATGCCTCCACCCCGTATAATGGCTGGGCCCAGTCGCAGTCTGTGTGTTCTCCCAAGTGCTCACCCAGGTAGCGGTGCACCCCTCCGGGATCAGGGAGGTGCTCATGACCCACCCACTGGCCAATGGAGCTGGCCTGGCACAGAGGGGAGGGCAGTGTGGCCCTGTTTCCCAATGCAGTCCAGTGACTGGAAGCCACAAGTGAGCCAAGCATGAAATACATAAATACAATCAAACACAGTCACCGCGGGGAGAACATTGCTTGTGACAAACCATCCTGTGTGCACATGTAACCCACACACCTGCTGGATGTGGGGCACTGTCCCACTTAGTGCCCCGAGACCACTTACAGAGAGAACAGGGAGTTTGCTCTATAGCCTTCGCTGAGAGCCGACTCGCTTTTAGCGCATACAGTAGAGCAGAGGTCACCAACCAGTTGATCGGGATCTACTGGTAGATCTTGGAGCCTCTGACAGATGATCCTGACTAGTTTGGCCAAGAGGCTGTCAAGAGCCTGCACTTCCGCTGCCCCTTCCCCCCACTGCTGCGCACCTCCTGCCCTTTGCCTTGGAGCTGCCCCTCCCCCTGGGAGGCTCCTGCTTTCTGTGCAGGGCAAGGGAGGGGTGCTGATGTCAGGGTGCCCCTTCTCCCACCCTATATCCTTTCTCCACAGAGCAGAGAGGGGGCACAACAGGACCTGGGATGGAGTTTGCTGGCTGCTTTAGGGAGTGATTCAGGGCCAGGGCAGGAGCGAGCCTTGGCCTGCCTTAGCCCCACTGCACCATCAATCAGGAGCCACCAGCAGTGCCCAGCTGGGGCCCACATCCCAAACTCCTACACCCAGTCATGAACCCCCTCCTTCGCCTCAAGCCCTTGTCCTAGCTGAGCAGCCCTGCATCCAAACGCCGTCCCAGAGCCTGCACCTAGAACCACTCCAACATCCCAATGGCCTGCCCCAAGAGCAGCTCAGAGCCCCTCTCACATTCCAGATCCCTTCATCCAAGACTAGAACCTGCACCCCAACCCTCTGCCCCAGCCTGATGAAAGTGAGTGAGGATGGGCAAGAGAAGGAGGATGGAGTGAGCAGGGGCAGGGCCTTGAATAAGGGGTAGGAAGGAGGCGGGGCCAGGGTATTTATATTTGAAGTAGATCTTGGATGGCACTTAAATTCAAAAAGCCATCGCATGCTTAAAAAGGTTGGAGACCCCTGCAGCAGAAGCTCACGCACAAAGCAACAGAGAGGTTCCAGGTTTGGTTCCGCCTGTCAGTGTTACACACACGGCTCCCTGGTGACTGTGTCTGGTGGCAGCAAAGACCCAGGCTGGATGAAACACTCATTTTCAGGCACTGTGTTATTTCCCGACGGGGAGGGAGCACTGTCTAGCAACCTATTAGCCTCAGCCCCCATCCTGCTTCCCTGGCCACATTTATCTCTGCAGCAGGCAGAAGGCAATGGAGAGGCACTGGATGCTTCCATCTAGCTGTCTTTGTGAGAGCAGGCTTCCTCTCAGGCATGTAGCACAAAGCCCTCATCACCACACCAACACCAAGTAGTCTAGGAGGAGCTGGTGAGGTGGGTTCACCTGCCCTTCTGTGGGTTTCCCTCTGGCCACATGCTGAGGTGTCTGCACAACTGGGAGTTAGCTTAGCAGCTTCGTCCTCTCAACTGAAATAGTCCCACCGCCCACAGTGACAGATGCAAGTGCTGGGATTAGTGATGGGATGCTGGTGTCTAGTTATCTCTGCGGGGCTCCGGTGTAGAACCTGCCCTGAAACCTTGAATACACTAAAGGGGACACGATGGTTCTGGGCAGAGCCATCCTTAGGATTTATGGGGCCCTGTTGTTGTGCTTATAAGAAGCACACGGGATCTTTTTCAGGGGGATAAGGCAGCACGCCACATTTATTGAACATACATAGATCAATCAATGCTTTATCATATGCATATGATACATTACATGCATGCACTCACACACACACACAAGCACACTCCGTCTTCTTGTTACCAATAGTTGCTCCCCCTAACTACACTGGCCAGGTGAGTTAGATGGGGGAGGGGTGGAGCTGGGCTTCTGTCAATCTGGATCGATGCTCCGATGTTGACAAGACGAAAACCCGGGGTTCCCCTGCAAGATACCTCATATTCATCCCTCTCATGCAGCCAAGTTAGTCATCATTTACATATGCAGTGAGATACTTGTGACGCCTTTTTTAATGCTGCTTCAAAGAGGCTCCTTCAGGCACTTGCTGCTTGACTCCCAAGGCCGTCTATATGTCCAATCTTCTTTTCAATGAGCTCACTTCACAAGTCTTATTGTCTTTAGATCTGGCTCCCAGCCCCTCTCCAGCCTTGCAACTGTTGCTGGAGGTGTTCATCTTTCAAGGCTTCTCCATTCACACCTCATTCATTTCAACAGGACAATGAAGGAAAGGGGAGAGATCTATTCTACCCCTAGGAAAAGACATTTTCCTATTCCTAAGGCCTATAACATAAAGGGCTTAATACAAAGTTTCTATGGAAAAGACTGAATACAAGGTTTCTCTCAATACAAGGGATTCTATAAGAAGGCTTAACACAAAGATATATATAAAAGGACAAGATCGATCTATCGATCTATCTATAAATAAAAGGACTTACAAAGTTTCTCAATACAAAGTTATATGAGAATGATACATGGTTATATGGAAATGTTACAGAGCTTTATCCACACTGTGCAGTACTTCTAACTAGTGTCCCTATGCCCATGGGCAGCCAGGGGGAAGGGAAAATGATATTTTAAGAATGTGATTTTTTAAATCTTCACCAACATACTAATTACATATTTTAAAGCACATTTTAAACTAAAAATGTAAACTAAAACTAAAAATCAACTAACACAATAAATCCAGAAACTGACACTATATACTGGGAGTTGGCAAATGTCTGTTAAATGGTTTCATTACCACTTGAATAGCTTTTTCCTAAGGCCAGTGTTCTGTCAATAGCTCTGGCAGGCTTTTTCACTTTCATGTTAAGTAGATCCTCTCTGGAAGAAGCAGAGACACAGACCAGGGATAGGAAGAGGCAGGTGGGTGAACATTAAGACCCAGGGGTGCCCCATATTTTCAGGTGCCCTACACAGCTGCATATTCTGTGTATGGGTAAGGACGGCCCTGGCTCTTTTTATGGACTTTCGCTCATAGTCCATAAATCTGTATCCAGCCCCAGACTGGCAGGAACAGAAAGTTATTTCTGTTTGGTGACTGTTCTAGAAATGTGTTGTTGTTTCCCTTCACCGTGGCTGGACAGGTGTCCCCCTCCTCCTGCTCCATCACTACTTGGTCTGGCAGCCAGCAGACAGGTCAGGGACCACAAATCCATTACCATCTTATCCGTGGTCCTTGCAGGTCACATGGGGTATGCCTAGACTACATGCCTCTGTCACCAGAGGCATGTAAATTAGACATACCGACATAGTCAATGAAGCGGGGATTTAAATATCCCCCGTTTCATTAGAATAAAAATGGCCGCCACAATGTGCTGGCTCAGCTGTTTGTCGGCATGAACCGACAGTCAAGATGGGGTTTGGTCGGCAAGGAAAGCCTTTGCCAACCGATCCGATCGGTCGGCAAAGGCTTTCCTTGCCGATTGATCCCTGTCTTGACTGCCGGTTCTTGCCGACAAACAGCTGAGCCGGCACAACGCGGTGGCCATTTTTATTCTAATGAAGCAGGGGATATTTAAATCCCCGCTTCATTGACTATGTCAATATGTCTAATTTACATGCCTCTGGTGACATCCCCATGCAGGCATGATGGCAAGGACCGTTGGGGGCAGCTTTCGCTGCTGGCTTTGTTGGGGGGAAGCATGGGGGGGTGGTACAGGGCTGCCAGGCTGGCTTCTTAACAAACCCCACCTCCTGCTGACCCGTGTGCCAGGATACTTAACAAGAAAGCAACGATTCGAGTGAGATGGGGGAATGGCCCCAAATCAGGGTGAGAAGCAAGAATCGTGAAGAGTAAATCTATCAAAGTTTAGAAACAAACCAATTCATCTGTACAAGGAGTCCAGAGTCAGAATATAACCTTGTGGCCAAATAACAAGAAGTCAGGACGCCTGGGCTCTATTGGTGTCTCAGTCAGGGACTTTCCCCTGTGACTTTGAGCAAATCACTCAGTCCAAAGCTTTCAAGTGTCCACTAACCCTGAGTGCCATTACTTGAAGGGGATACATAGGGCTGGGTTTTCGGAGAGGCAGAGCACCTGCCCCATGGTTGGAAGGCATCAAAGAAGTGCAAAGGATGTGGTTGGGATTAACACGTCTTCCCCTGTATTTCCCCAGGAGATGCGACGTACCTCGACATCTTCCGGGAGTTTTCCCACATGGCATCAAACAACCCTGAGAAACTCAACCGACGAAGCGTGCACTTCAGCCACTCCTGCAGATAGCCCCTCCTCCCATCTTCTGAGACCTTCTGTTGGAGAGACGGCGATCAGCTACCGGAGCTCTGGGAGAGCAGAAAGGGGGAGCGGTTTGGGAAGGTGGAATGGATCCGCTGGGCTCATCTGCTGGAGGAAGACCCAGCGACCTGTTCCCCGTCCAAACACACACTTACGGAGCACACAGGGTTTAGTCTGGTGCCTGCTTTGGTAGCCACATCCTAGAACAATGGGGAAGTGACCAACCAGCCAGGGTATACAACCAGGCCTGAGCCAACTGTGAGAAGAAAGCCCTGCTTCTTTGCAATTCACTCTCTCAGCCCCTGGGCCTCCCTCGGGCCATACACCTGCTCAAGTCAATACAATTCAGTGTGTTAATTACTGAGAGATGCTGCATTGGCCACACATCCAGTAACTAAAACTAAGGTGGAATCAGGCACTGTTTCTGCAGATTATGTTAATCCCTGTTAATCCCAATGCTGATTTCTCCTGCTCCGCTGGGATATCAAAGCTGACCCAACAGGTGCATGGGGCAGCAATGGAGAGCTGTTTCGATACAGATACCAACAAAATAATTTGCAAGAGACAGCAGCATTATGATTCACATTTAATGTCATTTTGGGGCAAACACCGCAGGAAGAGAAGTGACTGTCTGCCTTACAAAGGGACGCACTCCAGGGATGACATTCCTGCTTAATATCTGAATACATCCATTCTCGGATACAGAATAACCCATCAAGGAGAAGAGTCTAAATGTCCCAAAGTTGATAGAGTCTGGCAGCCACCTCGGAAACATGAAATATTGGCTCTGAGGCTGCAGCAGACCCCAGTTGCAAAGAGTTTAAAGCTACTTTCTGTTGCGGTTGTGGCTATTTTGGGGATCTTAGAGTGTTTTAACTGTATTTGCTTGTGTATTTGGTGTCTGAGCAGAGGGATTTGGTGGCTTCCCCCTGGAGAACAGGGGGTGAAGAACCTCTGAACTCCTTCCTGCCAGAGGAAGCAGTCAATGTGGCTTCTTAACACTTCCCCTTTGAGAACAGTTCAAGTTCGACTCTATGAAAACCATAAGGGTTTGAAAATTGCTACCCTCAATGTGAATGTTTCTGTGCACCCATGCAAGTTATCAGGGAGGCAGTGACACAAAGGGTGCTGGGTAATATTATCAGCTGGCTGAAGTGAAACCCAGTGTGGCGAAAGTGTTCCTTTGTCATGATACCAAAATAACCCAAACCAAGCCCAAACCAGAAGATTTGTGAATGCCACAGGCAGTGTGCTGTTGGGACATATTCTGCTCTCTGCTATATAAATGTGACCAAGGGCACAGGGAGAAACCAAAGATGGGTTCATGATGTAATAGTCAGCTGTGTATCTGGCTTCAAACACCTGACTATTTAGGGGTGGGTGAGCAGTGTTTGGATCTGGGTTCTCAGTACCGGCCTGTCTAGAATAAAAACTTCAGCATGCAGGGATCTCACTGAAAAAAACACGTTTCCAAAGGAGCATGAACGTTCCTGCGCCAACACACTGCCAAAGAAACTGACCTTTTACACTGCTCTGCCAGATTTGCAAATGAAGTGCATTTCGGCTGCTCCACAAAGCTCATACAAGCACAGCACCTGTTGCACTATTTCACGTGGCAGGTTTTCCCTCGCACCCACAAACTGTAATTCACCCACAGGCAGCCTTGAGTAGCCATGTGGCTCAATGAATAGAGACTCAGGCTAGGATTTGACAGCCTGGATTCTGTCCCTGGCTATATTACTGGCCTATTATGTGGCCTATGGCAAGTCACGTCGCTTCTGAGTGTGCCTCATATGTTATCATATCTCCTTTGTAAAGTGCCTTGAAGACTCCTGGGTGAAAAGTGCTATGTATTCTATTATACCATGGGAGTGATGCATGCTGATCTGAAAACAGATCCTGGGCCTTTCCCCCTTGAAGAGATTTATAACTAGGGCCCTGCCAAATTTGTGGTCCATTTTGGTCAATTTCATGGTCACAGGAATTTAAAAATAATTAATTTCATGATTTCAGCTGTTTAAATCTGAAATTTCATGGTGCTGTAATTGTAGGGAGCCTGACCCAAAAAGGAGCTGTGTGTGGGAGAGAGGGGATTGCAAGCTTATTGTAGTGGGGGTTGTGGTATTGCTACCCTTACTTCTGCACTGCTGTTGCTGGCAGCACTGCCTTCAGAGCTGGGCAGCTAGAGAGCCGCAACTGCTGGCCGGGAACCCAACTCCGAAGGCAGAGCTGCTGCCAGCAGCAGCAGAGAAGTATGGATGGCAGGGTATGGTATGGTATGGTATGGTATGGTATAGCCACCCTTATATCTGTTTTGGTACCTTGGAGCTGGATCATAAGAGTCAGCAACCACCACTCTCCAATCACTCAGCTCTGAAGGCAGAGAGGGTGCCCCCCCTAAAATAAACTTATGAGCTTCCCGCAACTACCTTTTGGGTCAACCCCCTAGTTGTGAATTCATGGTCTCCCCCATGAAACCTGTATAGTATAAGGTAAAAGCACATAAGACCAGATTTCACAGTATGTGATGCATGTTTCATGGTCATGAATTTGGTAGGGCCTTGTTTATAACTCATGCTTACTGTGCCTCTCACAACTAGGAGAGAAGAACTCTTTCTGCAGGGCCTGGCTTTCATTACTATTTTTTTAATCTGTAATATTATTTCATAGCTATACAAAAGGGTTATGTGTGGACTCTACAGGGTTAAGCACCATGACATATTAAAGTGTATTGTCAGAACAATGTATATAAACCATGTTTACATGCTGAAATGTAATATATCATATGGCAGAAGAAATGTATTTTTTAAATGAGGGGGGATGGAAAAAAATCTCATGTGTGAGTGCTACCTATCAAGTGACAGTAAAATATGAGATTTTTTTTGTTTTGAAAACCAGGTGCTTTTCCTCCTTCTTTCCAGATCAGACTTTGGCAAATCAATGGAGCATTTCAGTAGGAGAGGGTTTATAACATGAGATTTATTCAGCACTCGTTTATGGCTCATTATGGACATTATTAAGGGCCGAAAAGCAAACTATTCCATTGCATAGGAAAGATAGAAAGTATGG
Organism: Rafetus swinhoei; assembly: GCA_019425775.1. Classification (NCBI taxonomy): domain Eukaryota; kingdom Metazoa; phylum Chordata; order Testudines; family Trionychidae; genus Rafetus; species Rafetus swinhoei. Next base: position 9,979,499 of record CM033441.1, read on the forward strand.
CAAAAGACTGCCTTGGCTTAACCAGGAGATCTTGCATGATCTAAAAATCTAAAAGGATATACAAAGTGGAAACTAGGTCAAATTACAAAGGATGAATATAAGCAAACAATACAGGTATTTAGGGGCAGGATTAGAAAGGCAAAGGCACAAAACAAGCTCAGACTAGCTAGAGACATAAAGGGTAACAAGAAGACTTTCTATAAATATATTAGAAGCAAGAGGAAGACCAAGGACAGGGTAGACCCATTGCTCAGTGAGGAGGGAGAAACGATAACAGGAAACTTGGAAATGATAGAAGTGCTTAATGACTTCTTTGTTTCTGTCTTCACCAAGAAGTCTGATGATGAAGGAATGCCTAACATAGTGAATGCTAGTAGAAATGGGGTAGGTTCAGAAGTTAAAAAGGGAACAAGTTAAAAATTACTTAGAAAAGTTAGATGTCTGCAAGTCACCAGGGCCCGATGAAATGTATCCTAGAATACTCAAGGAGCTGATAGAGGAGGTATCTGAGCCTTTAGTTATCATCTTTGAAAAATCATGGAAGACGAGAGATTCCAAAAAACTGGAAAAGGGCAAATATAGTGCCCTTCTATAAAAGGGATAATAAGGACAACCCAGGAAACTATAGACCAGTCAGTTTAACTTCTGTGCCAGGGATGATAATGGAGCAAGAAATTAAGGAATCCATCTGCAAATATCTGGAAGAAAATAAGGTGAAGGTAACAGCCAGCATGGATATGTAAAGAACAAATAATGTCAAAGCAATCTAATAGCTTTCTCTGATAAGATAACAAGTCTTGTGGATAAGGGAGAAGCGGTAGACGTGGTATACCTAGACTTTAGTTAGGCATTTGATATGGTCTTGCATGATCATCTTATCAATAAACTAGGCAAATACAACTTAAATAGGGTTACTATAAGGTGGGTGCATAACTAACTGGATAACTGTTCTCAGAGAGTAGTTATTAATGGTTCACAATCATGCTGGAAGGGCATGACAAGTGGGGTTTCTCAGGGGTCTGTTTTGGGACTGGATCTGTTCAATATCTTCATCAACGATTTAGATATTGGCATAGAGAGTACGCTTATTAAGTTTGCAGATGATACCAAGCTGGAAGGAGTTGCAACTGTTTTGGAGGACAGGGTCATAATTCAAAATGAGCTGAACAAACTGGAGAAATAGTCTGAGGTGAATAGGATGAAGTTTAGTAAGGTCAAATGCAAAGTACTCCACTTAGGAAGGAGCAATCAGTTTCACACATTCAGAATCGGAAGCAGCTGTCTAGGAAGGAGTACTGAAGAAAGGGATCTAGGGATCATAGTGGACCACAAACTAAATATGAGTCAACAGTGTGACACTATTGCAAAAAAAGCAAACATGATTCTGGGATGAATTAACAGGAGTGTTATGAGCAAGACACAAGAAGTCATTCTTCCACACTGATTAGGCCTCAGTTGGAGTACTGTGTCCAGTTCCAGGCACCACATATCAAGAAAGGTGTGGAGAAATTGGAGAAGATCCAGAGAAGAGTAACAAGAGTGATTAAAGGTCTAGAGAACATGAACTATGAGGGAAAACTGAAAGAATTGAGCTTGTTTAATTTGGAAAGGAGACGACTGAGGCTATGTCTAGACTACAAGCCTCTTTCAAAAGAGAGCGTCTAGACAGCAACCAGTATTTTTGAAAAAGAGAGCTGCTTTTTTGAAAGAGAGCACCCAGGCAGTCTGGATGCTCTCTTCGCACTGTTTATGCGTTCAATAATGCCTTTTTTCGAAAGGCATTATTCCTCGTAAAATGAGGTTTTCCGCGGTCAAAAAAACTGCCACGTTCTTTCGATTTAATTTCTAAAGAATGCAGCAGCAGTCTAGACACAGGTGAAGTTTTTTTGGAAAAAGGCCACTTTTTTCGAAAAACCCCTGTAGTCTAGACACACCCTGAGAGGGAACATGATAGCAGTTTTCAAGTGTCTAAAAGGGTGTCACAAGGAGGAGGGAGAAAAAATTGTTCTCCTTGGCCTCTGATGATAGGACAAGAAACAATGGGCTTAAACTGCAGCAAGGGAGGTTTAGGTTGGTGTGACAGGGAACCAGGACCTGAAGGCAGGAGTCCCGCTCCCCACACTAAAGGCAGATGGAGCCCCGGCACGGCGGGGGATAAGCAGCTGTGCTGGGCTTGCTCGGCAGCCGCTGGAGGCGCATGCGCACTGCATCCCAACCCGTTCGCTCCGGGAGGGGGCGGAGAGCGCATGCGCCGGCATCCAGAAGACCGAGCGCCAGCTTTAAAAGGGCAAAGAAACCCCAGTGAAGGGAGAGGAGGACAGACGGAGCCAAAGTCAGAGCCAAGGCTGGGACCAGAGCGAGGGATGCTGTAGGGAGTGAGGTGGTCGCGGAGAGGGAAGGAAGCAGCCCAGGACAGGGCAAGACGGAGCCCGCGGACTGGTGAGTTTCAGGATGGACTCCCCCCACCGGTCGAACAGGTATCGGTTGAACCTGTTCTTAGGGTCCTGGGCTGAGACCTGGAGTGAGGGCTGGCCCAGGTCTCCCTTCCCCCTCAGCAACTCAGTCTTTGTGGGGAACTGACAACCCAAACACGAACTCTTGCCAAAACCTGAACTATAAGGACAACCGTGAACTAAGGCGGACGGTAATGCACAATAACAGTTGGACATTAGGAAAAACTTCCTAACTGTCAGGGTGGTTAAACACTGGAATAAGTTGCCTAGGGAGGTTGTGGAATCTCCATCTCTGGGATATTTAAGACAGACACCTATCAGGGATGGTCTAGATGGTGCTTGGTTCTGCTGTGAGGGCAGGGGACTGGACTCGATGACCTCTCAAGTTCCCTTCCAGTTCTAGTGTTCTATGATACCATGATTCTATGGCTGGAAGTCAGGAGGCCAATGAATTTTCCTCCATGAAGATATGGGGTTCTGAGCTTTTTCAGGTAGCTGGAGTATTTGATTTGGATTAAGAAAAACCTTCATCAAAGACAATGGGTATTTGCCACTGACCTCAGTGGAGCCAAGCTTTCCCTTCAAGATTGTTGCAGTTTCCGAGTCTCCCTGCTTAGTGGTAGTTATTGTGCTCTGTTGTGAAATGAAAAGGTGCAGGCTCCATGGGAAGGTTAAGAGGAGGTAGAGTACCAGCCTAAAATACCAGTCCTGGAGACAGGGAACCCCTAGACTCTATGAGAAGACTGTGGGCCCAAATAACCTTGTACTTCTTCCTGCTTTACCAAGAATTCAGTTCATGGGTTAACTCTGCTTAATGCCCATTATCTGAGTTGTCTGATGTTTACTATTATGTAAGATTCTTTGTGGCTGTTTCTCTGTCCCTTCTCCTTGGTTCCAAATCTTAATTGACTATCCACAGCTATGCCCTCCGATTGTTTGTTTGTTTGTTGTCTCTGCAACTGTGATCCCCCTTAGTGGCTGGGAAAGATCAGTGTATATCAGAAGAGAGAGAGAGATAGATAGATAGATAGATAGATACTAAAAACTGAGGCTATAAGTCAGGAGTGGCAAAATACTGGCCCACGAGCTGGATCTAATCTGCCAGGATTAGCTGCTGGTAGGCTCCCACACTTCCATATTTACTTGTGCCTCCACAAGTACAGGAGATCACAGCTCCTATTGGCCACAAATTGCCGTTCCTGGCCAATGGGAGCAGTGATCACCCATACCTGCGGAGGTGCAGGTAAATATAGTGGTAGTGGCCTACCAGGGCTAACCCTGGTGAATCACCACCTTTTCATTGCCCCTCCCTGCTATAAGTGCTCTTGTGAAGGAAATGTCTGCTCTGAGTTTGTACAGAGTCTGGTCCAGTGGGTAGATAGATACCTACATATCATTGTACGCTGCATCCAGTACTGCCTGAGGATATCACAGGGGCCACAGCTGTGTGCTGACAAGGCCTGATGATAGGGTGGGGCCAGGGGTGCATTTGCCACGAGGCCCAGCAATTTAAAAGGGCCCAGCATGGCCAGAGCCCTGGATCTTTTAAATTGCTGCAGGAGCCGCAGGTGGCATGCACTGGGAAACTCTGAAGAGCTGGCTGGAGGAGGCTAGTCCCTAGCCCTGCCCCTTCCACCCAAGGTCCCGCACTTTGCCCAGGGCCCAGTGAAATCTCTTGGCCACCCTGGTTGATCTCACAAGGTTGAGATCCACTAATCAAGCACAATATGGCCCTGGCCTAGGCTGGGACTACTGTGTGCAATAATGTCAAAGGCTGGACAAAGGCCACAAGGTCATCAGAGGCAGGTTACTGAACAGGCGACAATTTATGTCCCTTCTGAGGTGAGCTGGTTTTAACCTGTTCAACACCATTTTCTCTTATTTAGTGTCATGACAGAAACAAAGGTGAGACAGCGTAGGTGGGCAAGGCAATCGCTTTTAGTGGACCAACAACTGTTGGTAGAAGGGACACATTTTTGAATGTGACCGAGCTATTCCTTGGGTCTGGAGAAAGTCACCAGAGCATCCAGGGTAAAATACAAGGTGGAACAGATTGTTAAGCATAAGGGGTAATATTCATTTTAAGTGGTCTCCTACACCAGGTAAAACCCCTTGGCTACGTCTACACTGGCAGCTTCTTGCGCAAGAACTCTTTTGTCGGAAGAGTTCTTGTGCAAAAACTCTTCCACAAGAGTGCCTACACTGGCATGTGCTTTGCAAGAGCATCCATGCCAGTGTAGATGCTCTCTTCCGCAAGAAAGCTCTGATGGCCATTTTAACCATAGGGGCTTCTTGTGCAAGAAATTCATGTTGCCTGTCTACACTGGCCTCTTCTGGAAGAGCTCTTGCGCAAGAGGGCTTATTCCTCATGGGGAAAGGAATAACTCTTCCGGAAGAAGCCCTGTTTTACAACGCTACACTGTAAATTTACTTCTGGAAGAACGCTCGTGCAGTGTAGACAGCCAGCAAGTTTTTGAGGAAGAACGGCTGTTCTTCTGGAAGAAGCTGCCAGTGTAGACGTATGTTTAGCAATCAGCCCCACCTCATATTTAGCTTTGACATGCTGGCTCTTCCTCACCTCAGAAAGAGCACAGTGGCCCTCGAAAGCTTGTCCTTCTGCCCACAGAAGTTGGTCCCATCAAAGACAATACCTCACCTTCCTTGTCTCATGTCTGGAGACCAACACAACTACAACAAACGTGGCACATACTCAACACTCACATAACCAAGTAGAGACACTAGAAATGTAGCAGTTTATTAGAGGCACAAACATGAACAATTCTCCCGTACTAACACACAGCTCTATGCATCTCACTCGACTCTGGCCTCAAATTTCAGTCATTATATCAAAAGTGGAGGGGAGCCTGAGGTGTGAAGTTTGGGGCTATCTAAATCCCAGCTTTTGGACCACTCCATTCCTCCAGGACTGTTTCTAATGGGTCTTTCCTGCACTTCTGCAGTTGCTTTAGCAGAATTGCGTAAAAGCACAAATTCCTTCTAAAGAAAAGGCTGCTGTAGGCTTTCAACTCCTGCGTCAAATGGATATCCTTCCCTCTCACCCACTGACACACCCAGATCAGTGACTTTGGTCTTGAGGGGATAGTTAGATAATGATCAGACACAGGGAGTTTCTAGGGTTGCTTCCACCTGCCTCTTCTTCCATTCTGTCTGAGTGGTGACCAGTGTCTGGAAGGTACATAAAGGACAATAGAAACGGAACAGCATTGCCATGTATTTCTCTGATGAGATCATTGTCCATTGTGGGCTTTAGAGCTACAGAAGACGCACCCACAGGGACAAATTCCAAGCTGTAAAGGCTGTGCCTGGCTAGAGGGTGAATGTAGGTGATTAAGCATTACGGAACAAGAGTCCATTAAGCAAATGGGTTTATTTTCTCCTGTCAATTACAGCTGAGATTTGGAAACAGCGGAAAACCCCTTTAAGCAGAGTCCTCGTTGCTGCATTCAGGTACAATCTGGATTATGAACACTGCTGACATTCCAGGTGTTTGGATATGAGATTTTCATTGGGCAATTTGGTGTACTCCTGATATATGTAAGACACATTTCTAGCTATTATTTCTAATATGATCATCATCTTGGTGTCAAGCCATCCCCTGTATACTCTCTTGCTGCTTGCCTCTTACAGGGCCATGCATCCTTTGCAAGTTGGGTCACCTCTTGTTTTCCATCAGAAAAAAAGTAACATCTACAGCATAGAGAAGGTGGTGAGGTTTAAGTCCATTTTTTTAATAAACCACTTTAAGACTGCCGGATGGTAGGTGGTGTAGAAATGCAAAGCATCATCCCTAAACATGCAGCGTACCTGCAGGGTCAATGTAAAGTAATTTCTGTCACCTAATTTCTGAAGCACAGATTCCAAGGGTAATTACATTAGGGCCTACCCTGTGAGATTACTGATAACCTTCAGCAATAATGAGAGGCAGCATTGCCTAGTGTCCGGCTCAGAAGTCTGAGATCTGATCCTAGCTCTGAGTTGCTGAGGGCAATTTTAGGCAAATCACTCATTTCAGGCCAGGTCTTCACTAAATGGAAGATTGACACTGCCATGATCGATCTTCCGGAGTTTGATTTAGTGAGTCTAAAGACTCGCTAAATCAAACTCACAGGGTACCAGCTGGCCTCCTGCTGTGGGGACAGTAGGGAAACTCGAAACCATTCAGACAAAATGGAAGAAGAGGCAGTTGGAAGCAATCCTAGAATCACCCCATGTCTGATCATTGTCTAACTAACTTGTAATTAACATAGCAGGAATTGCCTGTCTTGATTCAACGTTCCCTTTTAGTGTGGACCTGGCCTCAGTTTCCCTCTCTGCAAAAGGAGGGGAATTTTTACACTTCCTGCCAGGGCCATTGTGACAATTCACTATGAGTGCTTTGACAACACAATGTGCTATATAAGAAAGCATTGATTAAAAGGGTTGTTATTATGATTGGAATAAGTTCTTGGAAGGAATTTCGCTGAAGATCGCACTTGTTTGAACAATGGAGTATTTGCAGTCCCAGAGCTCTAGTCATTTCCCTCTTAAATCAGCTGTCAGCTCTCTCCACTGCCTGGCTCCCAACACTGGTAATGCGTCTGGCTCCCTAGTGTGCTGCTAGGGGTCTCTGTGGGGTAGGAGCTCACTACATTACAAATGAGATGTCAGTCAAAAGCTCCTGACCAACTACAGTCATTGGGGATGGTTCAGATAGTGCTTGATCCTGCCACGAGGGCAGGGGACTGGACTTGATGTCCTCTCAAGGTTCCTTCCAGTCCTATGATACTATGATTATATAGGTCACTGGAAGTGACAAGAGAAGATGAAGCCTGTTTGCTTCAGGGCCTCTTGCTCCATAACACTTAATCACCTACATTCATCCTCCAAGCCAGTCAGGACTTGAAGGCTTGGAAGTTGTGCAATCACGTGCTTTTTTTCTGTAGGTGTCTAGCCCACACGCATCATTGTGAACACGAAAGAGCCTGACGTAAGGACCCAGCAATTAAAGCAGTGGTGGGCAACCTGCAGCCTGTGGGCTACATGTGGACCATCGAGGTTCTACATGTGGCCTGCGAGACATTTTCTTTATCGTTGCTCATGTGCAGAGCTGCCAGATTCCACAGGTTTCTTTCTGTGTAGTTATTTGCCTACCAGTGTTACTAAAGTGACACACACGTAACGGGAAGTGAGGTGGGTGCTGACTGCACACCACATTGACGGGGAGAGCCGTGCGCTCACTCTGCAGCCAATCAAAGCGCTGCTACAGCTCAATCGGCACAACCCACACATTCTAGGCCCGCTATCACAGGTCTCCCGGGAGACCGTCTTGGTTCTGACAACCTTGCAGCCCACTGAGATGAAGGAGGGCCACTCATGCAGCCCACTCACTAGTCTAGGTTGCCATCGCTGGATTAAAGGAATGAAGTTTCTGAGGCCTGACCGAAAGAGGCCCCATGCTCCAGCCGAGCTCTGGATTCCAAGCCAGTGAGGCTATGCTTTTAGGAGATTCCTAATGACTACTTAATGCAATTAGTGTAGCCTCTCCTGAAGCACCACTTCACAGGGAGCAGCCCTAGGTACCCTGCCCTTTGAAACAGCCTGCGTCGGAGCACCTCCGGGGATGAAAGTTGCCGAGCTGCCAGGGCTCTGACGAGGGAGGTTTCGTGATTGGGGAACTTGTTGGATGCTTCTTGCTGTCAATTGCAGCAGCTCCAGTGGGAGGAGGAGGCCTCCTGGGACATTCCCAGCTGGTCCCTCAGGAATCCTGGCCCTGGCTCAGCTGGGACGCAAGATGGTGAGGCCAGGAGTGAGCAGGCCCCTGTGACTAGTACACAGTAGCCAGGCACAGCCCCCACCATGCAGCACAGGCACTCTGGGAGTGGCTGCACCTCACAGACATGGCATTAGGGCGATCTAACCCCTTCTGTTGTCTTGGGCCAGCATTAAAAATGTGGTTCCCTCTCAGCCGCTCCACCTGGAGGCAGGAAGGAAATAACTGGCCTCCTATTTTCACTCCCTCATGCCTGCCCCTTTTCCCCCATCAGTACACTGTCTTTGTCCCCTTTCACCCGCAGCCAAACCCTTGGCAGCCCATTGGCAGCGCTGGCTCCCCTCTCTTCGTAACCCTAAGGAGTGAGTCTGCCCTGTCAGATCAGAGAGGACAGCTCCCACCATCTGGAACATCTGTCACCTCCCATCACCCAGTCCATGGCTAAGGGAGAGGGAATGGGTGTCACAGGGTGAGCCCCTGAGGGTCTTTCCCAGCAGTAATGACATCACAACTCCAAATGCTCTTAACTACCACGGTGCTTTGCGACCCTCTTCAGCAGGCCTCAGCCTGGAGGGCGGTTTACACACTCGTTACAGTCACTAGGCAGTTTCCCTCTTGTTCTGGGGCGTAGGGTTGCCAGGTGTCCGGTTTCTACCGGACAGTCCGGTATTTGCGCCCTCTGTCCAGTAGAAAAATTCAGAAAATACCGGACATGTGCAATGTCCGGTATTTTCTGAATTTCCGGCTGGGTGCCGGACGGAAGCCTGGCGGGGGCCGGGCAGCGACTGGGAGGCGGGGCCACGATTGGCGCTGGGAGCCCTGTGGTCGTGTGCAAAAGCCGGGCAGGGTGGGGGCCGGGGTAGTGGCTGGGACGCCCAGCCACTCCCCCCGCCTGGCTTCTGCACACAACCAGAGGCTCCCAGCGCCAATCGCGCCCCGCCTCCCAGCTGGGAGCCTCTGGTTGCAGAAGCCGGGTGGGGGGAGTGGCTCCCAGCCCTCCCCACCCTCGCCCGGCTTCTACTAGCAACTGTTGGACACCAGCTGCAGCCAGTGGCTGCACCCCCACCAGCTCTGCTTCCCGCCCCCTTCCTCCCGGCCAGCCCCACCTCCCGCCCCCTTCCTCCCGGCCAGCCCCGTGGCCCCGACCCCCGCCAGCCCCGCCTCTCTCCTCCCTTCCTCCTGGCCAGCCCGCCCCCTCCCGGCTGGTCCTTCCTCCCCCCCACGATCAAGTGTGTCCAGTATTTTGGGGGGGGGTCTACCTGGTAACCCTATGGGGAAGGGGAGCAGCACCCTGTCCGGCCTACTCCTGTCTTCCTTAGGCTCCCTGCTCCACTCCCTTACACGGCCTTCCTGGCTGCTTATTTAGTCCCAGCTGTGGGGGCAACAGAAGTGCCCCCCACTAGATAGAGCCCTTTCTTGGCCCTAGGCCTTCAGCGCAGCTCCAGGGCATGCAGCCCTGTCCACTTGCACTGTCAGACAGAGCCTGCACAGGGAAAGCAGATGGGGCCACGCTCAAGGGCTGGTATGAGCAAGGGGCCAGCACTCATGGGTGCATTGTTCTACTCCCCTCCCAACCCCGGTCCTTCAGCACTGCCCTGTTCATTCCCGGAGCTGGGACCCGACAGCCAAGACCGCCTGGCTGTTGCAGAGAGTGGAAGGTTTCTTCAACTGCCATGTGCTTCATATCCCCCACTCCTGGGGGTACAGTAGGCATTAAAGGGGGCCTAGGGGGCTCTTCTGCACTAGGGGTGCTAAGAAAACAGTCCTGTATTTTTGCAATACAACTTTGGCTCTCCTCGCCAACATTGACAGCCACGTGAATTGTGAACCCAGACTGACCTTGATTGGACCCAAGTCTCACAGCAACACGATGGGTTAGGGTTAGGGTAATGTAACCCTAATGTAATGCCCCATTAAGACTTTCTGACTTGGGTCTATGGCTTGCCCTGCCTGCACACTGCTTGGACTCTTGTCACAGGAAGACCTGGGCTTTGACCAAACCTGGCCTCAAGTGCTTGTTAACTAGAGTTGTCTGTGGACAGAAGGTGGGTTCCGGCTCTGATCTGAATCAGAGCCGGGGTTTGGGGTGCAGTGTAGACATACCCCAGGAGTAGCCAAACACCTAATGCTTCGGGAGAGCTCAGTGGAAAGCACTTGAAATTCACTCTTTTTGGCCCGTCACATGTTTCCAGCTAACATGGAATGGGCAAAGGAACTTTGTGTGGAATGGATGGTCTGACGGTGAGCTCAGAGGCACATAAACCTGAGCAGAACATCGGCATGACTGATTTCTCAACTCCAGCTGATTTTGAGAACATTCTGTAATGAGATGGCAGTGGCCCAGCCCTACAGGGGCCACACCTCGTAAATGCTGCAGTAGACTGGCTTTATGGAATACAGGTTAGGCAACCATTCATCCTTGGGTTTACACTGGTTTTAAAACTTTTTTTTTTAATTCTCTCCAAGGTTGTGAGATGAATTTTGGTGCTTGCGAAAGTAGGTATCAAAATCCCCATGTTTACGGCACCACCCAGAGCCAGGCGCCACACAAAATTCCACCACCCTGCCCCATATCTGTGCCCTGCGACACTACCCTGCCACACCAGTCCTGGACCTCCACTCACACCACACTGCCAGCGTCCCTCTACTGCCAGACAGCAGCCCCACTCTTCCCTCAACCTCCAGTTTGGCACTGCCAGTATACCTCTCTCCTGATCTGCAACACACTTCTCCACACAGACGCTCATACTTCTCGGCAAGCACACCTTAGTTCTGACCTGCAACACCCCTGGCTATTCCAGTTTTGAACACACACACACGTCACAGAGAGTTCAGCTCCTGCTTCTCTGTCCTGACTTGCAACCTCCCTGTTGTTCCAGTGCTGAGACACAACACAGCACTACCAATGCACTGCAACGCTTGCCTATATTACTCTAGTCCAGTCCCGGCTCCTCCTTGAGCAGAGAATGTCCGTTACACTATATCACCGCAGTCCGTTTTTACACTGAGACTAGGCCCAAACCACTCAACTAATTTTCACTTTTGATCTAATCCAGTATCCAAATCAGGGCTCCCAGAAGGGGAAAAGTCCCACAAGACCCCTATATGCAGATTTGAGATAATTAAATTTAATTTTTTTACATTGTATCGTTAAATTTTCACAGTTCTAAAAAAATATGCGTTTTAAGTTTTTTTCTTCAATTTTTACCTATCTGAATGTTCTCAGCGGCGGGAAATTATGGGAGGAGTCAGACAATTGGGGCGAGACAATACTTATTCAGGGAGCATAGATGTTGAGATTAAAAAAAGGTAACATTTTATAACTCTTAACAAACACAATTTCAACATATTAAAACATACAAGGTAATTATACTTAAATCAAATGCTAACAGGTTCCCAAGTAGCGTTTTTCTTACCTTGCCTAGCTGTAAAGTTTGTATCAATACACAGATTTTTGTTGGCCTGTGGGTGTACAGGGAAATGGACTGTAATGGGGCCGCTGCCCCCACTACGGCCAGAAGGGGTTAAAGCAGGCTGGAGGGAGCTTGCATAGAGCCGCGGCTAATCAGAAAGAGGCTTGTAGGGAGCCAATCAGAAGGCTGCTTGCTGCGGCAGTCCTGTTATAAGGAGCTGCTCGGCAGAGCAGAGGGGAGTTGGGTCCTTATGAGGGAGGGTGCAGGACTGGTTCCCAGTGAGGAAGAAACACTTGGAGAGATCAGAGCTGGGCAGGCTCAAGGGAACAGGAGAGAGGCTCCAGCCTGAAACCTGCCAGGCTGTGGCCTTGATACAAGAGCCAGAAGGGTGCAAGGGTCACGGGGAAGTGGCCCAGGGAAACAAGAGAACAGTCAAGGGGGAGAGAAGGAGGGCAGGAGATGGCCAGAGGATCCCTGAGCCAGGACCCCGAATAGTTTCCTCTTGCACTGCACCTTGCCACCAAGGAGTATACAGACTATACAGACTGAAGCATGCCCCTGAGACAAGGGGCTAGATCAGGGGTGGGGAGCCTAAGGCCCATAGGCTGGATATGGCCCCTGGGTTGCCTGGATCTGGCCCCAGAAGCTTAGGGCCTCCCCCAGCATTGGGGAGCCTGCGCTGGAACTCCAGCTCCCCCTTCCCCACCACCTCCCCATAGTCCCTGGTCCCCAACTGATTTTTCTGTGTCAGCGGCCCTGACCCAAAAAAGGTTCCTCATCCCTGGGCTAGATTTTGGAGCTGCAGTTAGTTACGGTGGCAGGTGTAAAATTGATTAGAGCTGATAAAATGGGAAGTGACTGTCTAGGAAGGAGTACTGCAAAAAGGGATCCGGGGGTCATAGTGGATCACAAGCTAAATATGAGTCAACAATGTGACACTGTTGCAAAAAAAAGCAAACAGCATTCAGGGACACATTAACAGGAGTGTTGTGAGCAAGACACAAGAAGTCATTCTTCTGCTCTACTCTGCGCTGATTAGGCCTCAGTTGGAGTATTGTATCCAATTCTGGGCACCACATTTCAGGAAAGATGTGGAGAAATTGGAGACGGACCAGAGAAGAGCAACAAAAATGATTAAAGGTCTAGAAAGCATGACCTATAAGAGAAGACTGAAAGAATTGGGTTTGTTTAGTTCAGAAAAGAGAAGACTGAGAGGGGACATAACAACTGTCAAGTATCTAAAAGGGTGTTACAAGAAGAAGGGAGAAAAATTGGTCTCCTTAATCTCTCATGATAGGACAGGAGGCAATGTGCTTAAATTGCAGCAAGGGAGGTTTAGGTTGGACATTAGGAAAATCGCCCTGTCAGGGTGGTTAAACCCTGGAATAAATTGCCTAGGGAAGTTGTGGAATCTCCATCACTGAAGATATTTAAGAGTAGGTTAGATAAATATCTGTCAGGTATGATGTAGATGGTGCTTGGTCCTGCCATGGACTTGATGGCCTCTCGAGGTCCCTTCCAGTTCTAGTCTTCTGTGATTCTATGATATCCCCGGAAGGGGGCGAGAGACTGGAGTAGTGGGCACTGCTGGCAGGCAGTGTGCTGAAGAAGACGCTACGGTTCTGAGAGCGGCGTGGGTCAAAGGAGAGCTAGCGGAGTGACAGGTGAGACACTAGCTAATTCCTGGTGTGACCAGCAGGAGGTGCTGTGGCAGCGAGTCAAACCCCACTACATCGACATTCACCAATAACCCCGCCTCCTGAATCCTTCCAAGCCTGGCTGTGCAGGGTTAGGAGTTCACATTAATGGGCAGCAAAGTACTGCCATGTCTATTGTGAATAATATTGGAACTGACCCAAGTTTTTATTCAAAGTGCTGTACAAACATGAACTGATTAATCCTCCCAGCATCCCAGTGAGGCAACCAGAGGTTCATGTTCCCCATTCCTACAGACTGAGGGAAAGGCTGACACAGCGTGATTAAGCGACTTGCTGCCCAATGAGGCAATATTGGAACTCCAGACTCCTGAGGGCCAGCGTTCTGTTCGTCACCGTGGCACAACATGTCTCTTAGCATGCTGGTAGGTTCTAGCAGAGTTGTAACAATATGGCTTTTCTGTAGCCATGTTGGAAGGCCTGTGCTAGGCCGGAACCAAAGCCGCTTTCTGCAGCCTAGACTGAAGAGCAGCAGCCATTACTGTAAGGCCTGGAGTCACATACTCACAATTCCATCTAAATTGTATTAAAAAAGTGTTACACCAGGCTGCGAGGAGGGGACTTTGTCCTGATAGCTCCCCCACTGTCACCAGATAAAGAAACAGATCTCAAGATGGGTAAAGAAAACTTAAGTCACACCATTCTGTCTGGCAAGAAACTGCTTATCAATACTTGAGGTTGTGGAATCCTCATTCTATGATCATTGTCATTACACTTTCCTAGGGTGCATCTAGACTGGCAAGCTGTCTACACTGGCCGCTTGAATTTGCGCAAGAGCACTGACTTTGTAATGTACAAAATCAGTGCTTCTTGTGCAAATACTTTCACGCTTCCGCTCGGGAAAAAGCCCTCTTGCGCAAGAGGGCCAGTGTAGACAGGGAAGGACTGTTTTGCGCTAAAAAGCCCCAATGGCGAAAATGGCTACCAGAGCTTTCTTGCTCAAAATTGTGTCTAGACTGGCCACGGATGCTTTTGCGCAAAAGCACTTTTTGCGCAAAAGCATCTGTGCCAATCTAGACGCGCTTTTGCGGAAATACTTTTAACGGAAAAACTTTTCCGTTAAAAGTATTTGCGCAAAATCATGCCAGTCTAGACGCAGCCCTATTGTTTGACTGTGATTTCTGTCTGGTTTGTAACTGTTTCTGTCTGTTGTATAATTAATTTTGCTAGGTGTAAATCAATTAAGGTGGTGGGGTATGATTGGTTAGGTAATTTTGTGATGATTGTTTAGTAAAATTATACTAAAATAATTGGTTAAGGTATAGCTAAGCAAGACTCAGGTTTCATTATATAAGCTGGGGTCCAAGAAGGAGAAAAAAAAAAGATCGGAAGTAACAGAAGCAGAAGGAAGGAAGCAAAAGGCTGGAAGAAGACCAAAGGGAGACAAGAAACACCAAGAAGAAGAACTCACCTCCAAGACCCAGCCTAAGATAAGAGTTGCCAGGACTCTCCTGCACAACCATGACATGCATCAGCTAAGATCCAGAGAGACTGACTTTGCCTGGCCAACAGGGGAAGTCTGCCTGCCTTTATCAGGATTGGTGAGCATGACACCGTGTGCTTAGCATGTGTATTCTGCTTGTTTGGGAATTGTCAATACATAGAGGATAAGGATATTACTGTGTGAGGCTCTTTCAGTGGCTAAAGATCCTGCCATGGGAAGATGCGCCCTGAGCCCTAGGAATTGGGTAAGGGTGGGTGTGTAAATTAACAGGGTTGCACCTTGAGCCCTAGGAACTGGGTAAAGGTGTGTGTCCCTACAGTGTGGAAGGGATAGAGAAATTTGTGCGGGTAACAAAGTCATTGGCTCATGCTGCTCTAGTTAATTATGAGAGGGGGGCCCAGACAAAAGGCTGGGACCCAAACACCCCTGACTGGATCTGAACCTGCTGGCTTGGGCCATCTCTAGTTATTTCAAAGCCCCAGGATCACATCACTGCAGCTGGTGTTTACCAGGGCATTTTTGGCCACAGCAGAACCCATTTAAGTCAGTTCTGCTGATATTAATAAAAGGCAATATTTACCTGACTTCAACCGATATGACAGCACTTTTAATGAGCAATGGCAGTCCAGGAATTTAACTACTAAAACGCATATCAAGAGAAGACCATTATATTGACTACTTTTTTGTTTTGGCTCCCACCCATGGGCCACATGTTGAGCCCTGCATCAACCCAAACCGCATTGTGGGCCGCAAACAAATAGGCCACGGGCCGCGTGTTGAGTAGCCCTGCACTAAAGGAAGAGGAAGACATCCTGTCTAGGGTTGAGATATACAGTGTGTATCTGTTATGAACAGAGACCAGCTGCCATTTTGGGTCCTACTGCGACCAGCTGCTGTGGAGGAAATGCATACTCTATACTCTCCCCGTGGATGCTCCTTGTTAATGGAAAAACATAACATCCTGCCATTTTCTGGGACAGATCTGGGGAGCGGTGCTGCAGAGACCGAGTGCCAAGATTTTCAAATGGTATCTAGGCACTGCAAGAAGCAGACAGGGACTTAAATACGTTGACAAATATGGTCTTAAGTGCCTGGGATCAGGCCCTAATGTTTCAGGGGAGAATATAGATGCATTTACTGAAGTGAGAGTGAAAGCAGGAAAATGTACAAGCTATTTTCAGGTTTCAGAGAGGTAGCTGCATTAGTCTGTTGCAGCAAAAATAACAAGGGGCGTGACTACACAGCAGGGCTTAACTCAAAATAAGCTACGGAAATTGAGCTACGTCAATTGTGTAGCTGATTTCGAAATAGCTTTTTTTGAGTTTTGGTGCTGTCTACACAGCACTTATTTCAAAAAGGGGCACTCTTCCTCTGACTTCCGTACTCCTCATAAAATGAGGGTTACAGGAGTCAGAGTAAGAAGTCTTCCAGCTTGACAGTATTTTGACATTATGTCAAAATAACTGCTGGCTTGTGTAGACACGGACTGTCATTTCAAAATAATATTGTTGTTTAGACATAGCCTAGGAATCCAATGGCACTTTACAGATGAACAAATTTATTAGGGTATTAGGGCATAAGCTTTCATGCGCTACAACTCACTTACTCAGGGCACGTCTGGACTACAGAGTTTTTCTGGGATACTGGAGGTATCTTTTCTTTGTAGTGTAGGCACAGCCTCAGATGCTGAAGAAAGAAAGAAAGAAAGAAAGAAAGAAAGAAGGATGGGTGTGTGACATCAGTGCTAATTAAATCAGAATGGATGTGGCTCATCTCCCACAGTGATGAGAAGGCGAGAGTACCTACCTGAATGGGAAATTACCTATTGCAATGCGAGAACCACTCTGTGTTTCTGTTTCACTTCAGAGGCAGGGGGAAATCTCACATTAATTGAAGGAACAAGGGAGTCACCCTCTGAATCCAGAGCGTTTTATTTATTTAAAAAGTTACAAAACACATCAGTGCAAGACACGTTAGTTCCTTGTTCATTCTCGTTTTCAATAGAAATCAAGACTAACAACTGGAGCCAAGTGAAAGATACTTTTCCAAATATCAACATTAAAAATAAGACTATATTCCTTTGTATTGACACATAGATTCTTGTCAAATATTAGCATTAAGGCTGTATAACCTATTATATATTTGAGAGAGTCTGTACATCTGTCTGTCTGTGCATTCGTTTATCCATGAGTCCGTCTGTTCAAGAACTCCTCCTAAACGGTAAGAGCTAAGACTACCCAATTTGCTTCCTCTTACTGTAACTTAAAGCAAGGTCAGGGTTTGGTTGTGCCAGGATGATGGGATATGTCTGGAACGCGACTGTTTCTCATCAAACAGAAAGGGAGAGGTGTGGTAACAGGGAGAGGTGTGCTCACGAATGACCATAGGGGGCAACAAGTGACCCAGCCCTGATCTGCCCCTGGGAGCAGCCACTGGCCAGCCAGCTCAGCCCCAACTGCCCTGGGCCAGGAGAGCAGCCAGTGGGTGGATGGACTCACCCGTGGCCCTGAGCCCCCACCTTCTCCCCCAAACCCTCCCACACCCTGCCCTGACTCCAGCACCCTCTGCCCCCAAATCCCTGCTCTGACTCCTGCACTTCTGCACTTTCTGCCCTGAGCCCCTCCTCACCTCTCAACCCTGACTCCTGCACCCCCCACATCCTCAGCCCGCTACCTTGAAGGAACCAAGCAAGGCCGGGTAAGTCTTCTAGCATATCTCTTTATAATAGAGACATACTGCAGCAACAAATGTTACACGAAAAAATGTTGTGCCCTCCCGTGTTCCAAACCCGCCCAATAAAACTGAACCCCACTTGAAAGAATCTCAGTTCAGCAAAATCGTGGCCCTGTCCTGGATTCCCATGTGCCACGCTCACAATTTAACAGCAGTGTGCAGGCCCAATGATGGGGGAAGAAGGGCAAAGGGGACTCTGGGTGGCTCTGAGGCCTGGCGGTTGTGCTGCGCTCGGGCAGATACATAGGGCTGGCTTCCCTAGCCCCACCCCTTCTGCCTGAGGCTCCGCCCCTTCCAGGAGCACAGCGCTGCCCCCACCCTTGCCCAGGGACCTGCAGAGGCTGTTGGCTCCCCTGGCAGGATGCAAAAGGAGAGAAGGGCTGGAAGTGAGATTAGGATTACAGCAGCCTGGTGTTATCACATCCTTTCCTGTCTCAAAGTGGTGTTAACCGTTAGAATGTATGCTTGAAAAATGTTGACTGGAAACACTTTATTTATGGGTAGGTTAACTTTTAACTCAAGTCCAGTTATGAAATGCTGACAGGCCTGTCTGAAGCCAGGAGAGGTGCAGTCAGATCTGGTTTGTTCAGGAGAGCTTACTCGAGACTTTTACGAGGACTGGGCAATGGCCAGAGACACTCAGAGTCTAATCCAAAGAAAAACACTTCTGATTTGCGTTAGGCATTGCACGATTCCTGAGACCAGTACACTGGTCAGATTACTTAGCTGCCACCAGAGATGTGGCAGACAGAAATGTATCCTGTGTGTCTGTGGGCTTCTAAAGCCATGTCTACGGAATACATCCCATAATCTTTACCTATGCCTTTCGGTTCCACACATGTGGCATTAGCTGCTTAGGTCTATTGCCACGCAGTGATCCCTGATATGCCTGACTCTATTAAGCACAACAGGTGGGGTCAGTTCTGGTGTCTGCATCTTGTTACAAATTGAGTGGTAAGGCAGGTCGCCATTTTTGTGTTTGGCGATGGCGGCCCCATTCTGGTTAGCCTGGGCACAATTTGGATCGTCAGCAAGGTCCTCCTGCGTGGATCGATAATTCTCTAGAGTCAAATTTACACTGGAGATGGCTGGGGGCAGACTCATCGTCAGCGTCTTCTTTGCCTTGAACCGTCGATAGCAGAGTATGAGCGACAAGACCATTATATCCAAGAGCAACTCAAACATTTCGACCACGGACAACACGGAGGACCCAAACCACAGACTCCACTGACTTCCCATATTGGACAAGAGCAGATTCACCTGTGAATGGGATATAGAAGGATTGAATGGTTACATTGACGGGATACACGGCGCAGCTCACGAAATAGGAACCTCTCGCATTTCACCAACAGGTGATTAGCTAGAGGTAGGACAACACAGCATTTCATACATAAGCCCAGGTCTACAATAGACCTGGGAGCTCAGCTTAAGGTTCGCAACTCCAGTTACATAAAACACCTAGCTGGAGTCAGCTTACATTAAGCAAAGCTTGGCGCTGTCTTCACAGTGGGAGGCCCATGGGAGCAAATGCTCCCATTGGCTTCCCTTGGCTCCTTGTGACTGTGAGAAGTACCTGTGCCGATTGGAGCTGCCCTCAGAGTTTGATTTAGCGGGTCTTAACTAGACCCACTAAATCGAATGCCAGAAGATTTATCTCCGGCGCAGCAAGTGAAGACGTGGCCTTAGTTTTCTTCTGGAATATTGTGTGCAGATATCATTGTCTCATCTCAAAAAGGTACCTTGGCATCAGAAAAAGTTCAGAAAAAGGGCCACAAAAATTATTAGGGGTTTGGAATGGCTGCCATATGAGAGATTAATAAGACTGCGACTTTACAGTTTAGAAAAGAAGAGATTAAGGGGAGATACGATAGAGGTCTATAAAATCATAATAGGCGTGGAGAAAATATATAAGGAAAAGTTATTTAATTGTTCTGATAACACAAGAACTAGGGGTCACCAAATGAAATTAATAGGTTGCAGGTTTAAAAAAAAACAAAAGAAAATATTTCTTCATGCAATGCACAACCTGTGGAACTCCTTGCCAGAGGATGTTGTGAAGATCACAACTTTACCAGGGTTCAGAAAAGAGCTAGATAAATTGGGGGATAGTTCCATCAATGGATATTAGCCAGGATGGGTAGGAATGGTGTCCCTAGTCTCTGTCTGTCAGAAGCTGGGAATGGGTGACAGGGGGGAGGGATCACTTGATGATTCCCTGTTCTGTTCATTCCCTCTGTGGCATCTGGCATTGGCCAATGCCAGAAGACAGGATACTGGGCTAGATGGACATTTGGTCTGACCCAGTATGGCCGTTCTTAATTTGGGGGAAGAGGAAAAAAAAAAGATTATTTGCCCCAGGGAATGAAATCCAAAGGGCCAAATACAGCACTGGCAGGAGAGATGCAGGCTTCCTTAAATGTACTCTCATTTTATTTTCTGGAAGAAGTTCTCTGTCAAGGGGCTGGATACAGAACATTAATCCATTTCACAAGAGACGATGCACAAGCAGATGCTAAGAGGTTCCAGTCTCTATCAACCCAGGTCAGCTTGAGACCAGTGAGCTAGAGGTTAAAGACTCCACACCTGATTTCTGATCACCTTGTGCACTGCAGCACTTTGCTTTTGACCCTAACGTTTTCCAAAACGTGTCCAAATGCAGCGGGAGTTGTAACACACAAGTCTCGGAGGGGTTCTCTCCCCCAGACAACTAAGCCTATTGCAATGCCTGTATCTGCCCTCAGTGCAAACCCTCTGGCTTGGATCCTGAAAGTCCATACACAATGCACAGTGGGGAGTGCCAGAGTTTTCCACCCCAGCCTGAGTGTGTGGCAGCCTCTCTCTTTGTCATGTCCATTCTTTGATGGCAAAAGGCTTATTAAACAAGGCTTTCCCTGTAAACACTAATCACAGGCTAGATGTTGACAAAGTTAGTGTAGTACTGTGTGTTTGCTAAATATCTTCTGATTTTATTTAA